>JAWNNS010000639.1:5095000-6373750 GCA_035044605.1 Scaptomyza cyrtandrae
ACTTAAAAATTGCAACTTTTAAGACACATTATGAATGTAATCACTTACTAATAGTTGCCTCTTATGTTGCAGCAATCAACTTTGGATCGCAAAAAGAAGAATTTTACATTCTCACGCAAGTTTCCGTTCATGAAGAGTCGCGATGAGAAGAACGAAGATGGCAGCGATCAAGAGCGTAAGTACAAAAGCGCCAACGTGTGAAGACGAACAAACAACAACAACAACAACAAATAACAACTACAACTACAACAAATAACAACAACAACAGCAATATAGCATCAACAACAGAAACTGTTCAAAATTGTACTATCTTGAGCGACAGAGCAACAACAACAACAACAACAGCAATTAATTAAGTGTTGATATAAAATGCTTTCTTCGCCTCGCCTCGCCCCTCCCTCTCTCTCTCTGTCTCTCTTGGTTATTTTGTCTCTGTTTGTTGAATGCTTTTCATGTGTCTAAGTGTGTGTGTGTGTGTGTGTGTGTGTGTGTGTGTGTGTGTGTGTCTGTCTTTGTTATTATTATTATAATAAGTGTCTTCACTTCCTCTCTCTGTGTACGTGTGTGTGTGTGTGTTTCAGCACTTAATGTTTGTATTGTTATTATATACATATGTGTATTTGATTGTTAAATATAATTGATTTAAGTTGAGTTTCTATATGTTTCTTTATTGAATCTATGTTCTTGATCATTTTATAAATAAACTTATTTGGAAGTGTGGGTTAAAAAGCTGATCCAAAATTATTTTCATAACACATTCACACACACACCAACACACACCAACACACACACACACACACACACATACAGACAATCCAGTTTAGCCAGCCGAAAAGTTCGGAGGTCCGTTCAAAACTTATTAATTTAAAGACTTTCCCATACGATTTTTCAACTTAGTTTAAGTACACATTCGTCTTAATGTGAATTATATATATATATTTTGTTTTATTTACTTAATTCATGCATTTTTAACATATTGTTTATATTTTTTTATTGTTTACTTTCATATTTGATGTGTTGTCTCTCTCTATCTCACACACGCACACGTATCCACAACACACACACACGCACACACACACATGCGATGATCCTGCTCTGCTGCTGCGTCCCCAAAATGAATCATTCGAAACAAATACACAACAAATCTTTCACACACACACACACACACACACCGCAATCATTTGTACGCGTGGACAACACACATGCAACATGCAATTTTGTTGTGCTTTTGTTTGTGTGTGTGTGTGTTATAGCGAACGGATTTGTAAACAGCAACAGTGAAATCGATGTTAACAATGTTAACAACAATCAAGCGAATGAGCCCCAGCGTAAGTGTCTGTTTGTCTATATTTATATATATATATGGCTTTATACATTGTGGTATATCGATTATAATATAATAAATGTTCGTGTATGTTCCCTCATATCAGATCAGCTTACTATATATTCTATACTGTATAAGGTTTTGCACAAGGTTTTTAATGTGTTTTTTGCTTTATTGTTACCTACTAGTCTTGGTGCTTTTGGAAGCGGGAAGCAACAACAACAACAACAAACAACAAAAAAAAACATCATCACATATACTAATACTAACACAAATATATGCACATATGCTACAACAACAAACCCACACACAAGTAATTAAGAGTGAATGTATTTGTAAACATATATATATATATACATCATATATCTGAGTATATAACCCTTATTGTCAACATGCTTCAGCGTTCGCTACAACAATCAACAACAACAACAACAACCACCACCTCCAATAACAACAATATATAGCAAATACTATTACTATAATCTATGCTCATTCATATATACACATACATATATATATATGTATATGCATATGCATATGTTCTTATTGCTATTGCTAGAAAATGATAATACTACAACTACTGTAGTTCAACATCATATCAGCAACTCGCTGTCATCTCTCTCTCTCTCGCTAGCTCTCTCTCTCTCACTCTCTCTCTGTCTGTCTCTGTCTCCCTGTCTGTCTCGCGAACTCTTTGTTACATCATGTGTTCAAAAAAAAGAAGAAGAAACGCAACGTTTTTCCTTCATCCTTCATAATTACATCAATTACATACCACAACAACAACAACAGCAACAACAACTTATTGCAAAACTACTACTATTTACTACTTTTCACTACTCGTACATATATATATTTATCTAATTTTTAACTACTATTCTGTTTAAAACTGACCAAAGCGTATTTCTTTTTCGATTCTCTTTTTGTTTGTTTTTTCTCTTCATTTCTCTAGCTTTTATGCTTTGCTACACACAAGACGATGCCAACGCTGAAGGAGGTATGTACTTGACTATGTAAACTTGATGAATATCAAATTAGAAATATACACATTCACTTATACAAAACATATTTGATGTACACTGTACACACATTGTATAACAACACATATGTATACATAGAATATTCATGTACATCACTTATTTCACTATATATATATATATATACTTATATTATACATTCGTACATACATTTAATCGTACAATTTAAGCAAACTAATTCTATATTTATGTATATGTTTCGTCAAAAATCATACATACATTACATTACATACATACGTGTATGTTTCTTTCTTTCTTCGTAATGTACTAACGTATCACCTATAAACAAATCGAGTTAAAGTTACATACTTACTTACATACATGCATACACAGAACAGTTACACTTACAGTTACAGTTACAGTTACATAACCATAAAATCATTCAGACTTTTAGCATATAAGCATCGTATGTGTATATATACATATAAAATATTTATCTAGAATAATATCTAACCATTAATTCATGTCTTACATCATACATCACATACATATATATATAACATACGTACATAATTGCATAAGTCATAAGTAGCAAGTATATATATATACAATTTAAAGATGTAGTTCTCCTTTTATTTATTTATTTATTATTAGTATTTTTTAGTTTTTTTATACTTTCTTAGTTTTGTTATTATTCCCAGATAATCTACATATGTATATGTACATAATCATACATAATACCATCCACCATATACAGAACAAATCGTACAAACGTTCTTTTATGTTCCTTTCTTCCGCAAAACAGATCCTAAATGATTTGATCATTATATCCTGAAAGTTTTAACGTGATCGAATACTAAGAAAATATCTATAAAAAAAAACTTCTGTATTCTGTATTTAACTGTTCAGGATTAACTTAATATTTCTTTCAATCGAACTTTTGTTAGGAAACAAAATTCACGCTCATCCATGTAAATATTGATATATATATATTGTGATATAACTTTCTATAACATACATATACTTGTTGGACAATACATAGTATTGTAAACTATTAAAAACTACTTGTGTTTTTATATCTAAAATATATATATATATATATATATATGTATGTATTGTCTGCAAAACATTTCACATACAATATATATATGTCTAGTTAGTTAAATGTGAATATATATACATAAATATACATTTTGTAGAACCAGAAAGGTTTCTTATTTCAGCTTTTAAGCTTCCAATCACGTTCAACTTTTCTCTATATGTATATAGTTTCTATATAAATATATATATAAATATATACATATATTTAACAAAGTTCCTAAGGATTTAAAGTACTATTCAGGATTTGTACATACAAACCCCATTTACATACAAACATATGTATAAGCAAGTTTTAAAATATTTTCAAAAAACCTTTCGAAACTCGAATTGTAGTTATAATATTCAATATTTTCTTTTAATCTTGTTTCTTATCCAAAATATACCCGTACAATATATATATATACATATTTCTAAACTGTTATATTAATGTACTGTATAGTATAACACTTCTGGAACCAAGTAGAGCTGAAAATTGTTTAAGCAATGATTGTGAAACGACTTCAGTTCTATGGCAAAAAGATAAGCAAAGATATATCTTTTGCTATTCTTGTGTTCAGTAGAAGGATTCTCCAGCGATATGTGCATACATCTGTACATCATACATAGTAACATTTCTGTATATGTGTGTGTGTGTGTGTATGTATGTCTAATATTTGTTATCAAATCGTTGTGTCAATTTAAGTTAACTAATAAGTCAGTGTCTACTTATTAAGTATTTATATTAACACTGGCGGCCTATGCGATTAATAAATGTACAAACATACATACATCATACATATGTATATGTATATGTATATGTATATTATGACATATAGTAAACACAATTGATCGTAGCCTCGATTATCCCACTATTGATATTTTTACATCGCTCCTTTTTTTTTGTCATCTAAAACTTTACTACATGATTAGCTTATTCGTTTTTTTTTTTGTTGATCCCTTCTCTTCTTCTTTTTTGACACTCACATTCGTTCGCTTTCACAGTCGTTGTTGTTTTTTTTTTTTGGTTCGTTCTTTTATCAAGTTTCAGCGATATTTGTAGTTTTTGAAAATATATATTGAGAAATTCACTTGTGTCTTGTAAATATATAATATTATTCACTGTTAACAACATGTGCAAACATACATACTTATCTATGTGTGTGTGTGTGTGTGTGTGTATGTATGTATGCTTTTACTTACATACCATACGATGATGATGATGAATTCTTGACATGGACATCAATTAAACATAATACTGAATGAAACGACATTCGAGACTTGTTCCAATATATCTTATTTATATCTTTTTTTGTTTTGTTTTGTTTGCTTTGAGGATTTGTTGTTGATTTCGTTTTCACACCATACATACATACTACATACTATGTACATACATACAAACATACATGTATACACTGAACACATTTTCCCTACTCCGATTCATTTAAGTTAAGCAAATTAATCGAAATCGATTATATTGATGATTAATTTTGTTTATCTTTTCTTTCTTTTTCTTTAACAAAAAACAAAACCAAAAACCAAAAAACCGATTTCCGTTTGACTTAACATTAACGTATGTTGTGTGTGTGTGTGAAATATTTTGAATTTACTTTAATAATATTATTATATTATATTGTATAATTATCAACAAATGCTTCATCTACTTTCTGCTGCCTACTGCCATATAAAAACCTAACTTCGACAATACTTCTCAACTTATTACTCAACACAACCAACAACAACTATTTAAACATAAACAACAAATACTTTTTACTGTTCTTATGTGTTATTTAACGAAACGACAAACGTTCTATATAATTGCGTTATGTTTTAATACATATATATATATAATACATCGATATATATATATATATATGTATATATAATATGTATACTTATCACCCAAACAATAACATTCAAAACAAACCAAATGTTACATATATATATTTTATTTTCCAATATATATACACACACACACACACATATATATATATATATATATACATGTATATATATTTTGTGTTTTATTGTTATTTATATTGTATCGAAATAACACTTCTCGACTGGTTGACTAAATTCTCATACAATCAATATATATATATATATATATATATATCTAAATATATATGTATATCTGTTACAACCATGCGCTCAACAAAAACAACAACAACTACTACTAAATTTATTCAACAACTATCAACCCCCGTTCTTCATCTACTATCAACGAACCAACGAATTGATCTCACACACTATATATATATATATATATATATATCGATATATATCGATCGTATGATAATAAATACAAATGCAATGCGTTCAGGCGAGATTATCTACAGAGTGGAATTACCCGATATGGAGCAGATAACATTAATCTACTTGGAAAATAATGATGCTGACTATCGTAAGTCGAGCAACTAAGCAACAAATACATTATTTATGTAAAAGAACAAAAAACAAATCATATATAAATGCAACAACAGCTATAAAAGGCCTTAAACTATATATCTCAAATATTAAATTCATTAAAAGCTTACGTTTCTTAAACAAACAAAACAATATTAATTATAATAATTATACAGTTACAATATAGGTTTATAACCAGTAAACAATATCAAGAATTATATACGAGGGGCGACCCATAAGTTCCGGCAATTACGCTGTGGTGCGTACGGGGACTGGGGCAACCTATTATTTGACCACATGTCCATTATAGTCACGCCACCTGCGTCAGTGTACAAAGTTGTGTCCCTGTGAGTGCATCGGTTCGCCTATGAGGTTTTGTTTGTTGATTTTCTACTCGCTTGATTGCTGCATTGTTTCATTGTTTGTATCCATTTTAGCACCTCGATTCATCACATTAGGAAAAAAGGTTCAGACGATGCTCCTCCTTTGCTTGTCCGTGAAAATGCAATCAATAATCAATAATCATGTGCAAATCTCCGGATAAGATTCTCTAAATTTAACTTCATGACATCTCACAGAGTTGATAAAACGTTCTGGCGACAATCTTCACGAACGAGGGCATTGATATTGTCATCAGTTCTTGGCGTTGAGGGGCGTCCTGAACGAAGTTGATCTTCAATAGACATTTCTCCATATTATAGAACATGAAAGGCAATCCTAAACTCTAATTTTACTTAATTTCCCGATTTCCCCAACAGAAAACAAAATTTTACAGCCGCGCGTTGAATTTCTTTGAAACGTAAAAAAAAAAACTCACAGGCGAACCGATGCACTCACAGGGACACAACTTTGCACACTGACGCGCAGATGGCGTGATAATGATGAACAAGTGGTTGAACAATATGTTGCCCCCAGTTCCCTTTCCCATCACAGCGTTACTCCCGGAACTTATGGATCCGCCCCTCGCATTATATATTTTTCTTTTTGTGTATTGTTATTTTGTTGTTTCTTTTTTCTTATTTTAGTTGTCAAACAAAACGAAAAACTGCAAGCAATATTTTATCTTTTGTATATTTTGAGAAAAAGGCCGGTTACTTGGTTAGTTTCCTATCTTTTGCACACACACCGTTTCCCTTTATTCCTTGATCAATCTATCTCAGTTCATAACTCATGCTCTCTCTCTCTCTCTCTTTCTCCGTGTCTTCAGCTCGTTATTTTTTTTTTTTCGTTCTGTATTTTGCAGTTTTCAAGTTAGATTATTTCGAATTTTTCCCTTCAATTTTTTGTAAGCAAAGGTCTGATAATAGAATTTTTCTAGCAAGTATTTATCACAATCGTTTCAAAATTAAAAGGAATGTTTTTTTTTTCATATTTATTTTGTTAAGGATATTCCTTAAGTGCATTTGAAACATTTTATTTGCCTGCTTGTCCAATTATGGGTATATTCTTTTAAGTCTTTAAAGTTGAAACTCCAAATTAAATATTCAATAATGTCCGGCAAAAAAACCCGTCTAATTTTAGAAAAATCTTTCCCTTGTTTATATCAAGCCTTAAGAGTAGTTTAAAATCGTTTTGCAATCGAGTTTTTGATTAATTTTCACTAATTATAATATAATTTCTTTTACATAGTACCACTGTCGATAACTTCTATCGAAGAAACAGAAAGTAACAGTGTGTACACACCATCCAGCGTTTAATTTGTGTATCATGATGGAAACCATGTTTTGTTTTATTCGAATCCTTAAGCTGTAGTTTTATTCCGTAGCTTAGAAATGAGTTCTACATTGATGCCTGATCTCTTGTGAATTTCCTTACTTTAATCGCTAATTTACTTCGATTTTTTTTTGCTTATTTTTTGCTTATTTTTTTGATATATATCTCATATACTGTGCTTTGTCCATTTCACAATTAATTTTGTTGTGTTACTTTGAGCGCATATATTTCGTAGAGAAGCAAAACGTTAAAAGTCGAAAAAGTATTCAACACCGATAGATGTATTTTGTATTGTCATTAATCGTTATCGATATCGTTCCATTTGCACGCACATTTCCACCGTTTTCAATTGATTTGGATTTGGAACCCACAACACAATCCAGAAAGCAAAGCAAAGCAAAAAACACAAACACCTAAATCCCCTCAAAAATAATTATATATATATATATATATATATATCAGAATACGAACTTATGTACCTACATGAATATGAATATAAATATGAATATGTTTTGAGTACTCGTTATAAATTAAGCTTTAACTACAGGGATGCAATTTCGATATTGTTAATATATTTCAAATATATATTATAATAATAATGATGTAATTCAAAAATGATTCATTCGACATCTTTTCTTTCGAAAGTCATATATATCTATATCATATGTATGTATAGAGAAGATGAATAAAAAGTCCTGTTTTTGATTTAAGAAATGTTTTTCTTTCTTTCTTTCTTTCTTTTGTTGTAATTTATGGTTTTGTGTCTAGGAGTAATTTCCATGATTTTTCTTTATGCACACACAAACACACACACACACACACACATACATACATACATACATACATACATATTTTATGAAATTGTACACGACAACAGCAACATTTCGGATTTTTATGTTTATATGTTTTGTACTTTTTTGTGGACTTAGTTCGATAACAAATAATTTGGCCGCACTTCTTTTGATTGAAACCAATTAATAGTTGAAAAATCTTAACATGAATATACCCAAAATGACAATGCTGTGTTACAGAGTGAGTAAAACAAATCGATAAATATCGATAAAGAGTTAAAAAAAAACACACACACAACCCGATCTTTTTTATGTCGACACGTGAAATATTCCCTGTTATGTTGTACACGAGAATCGAACCCAATTCTAGGCTAAATATCTATCTATATATCTATAGAACATATATATATATAAATATATATATATATATATATATATATGTGTTTATAGTACAATAGTTTAGCATTTAAGTTAACTTAATAAATAAATTAATTATTATAAATATTGCTAGCAAACGTTTCACATATATCAATATATCATCATTTGTAGTATACATAGTACTAGTATATAGTATATATGTTCGATGTTTGTCTATTGGTATTATCATAATTTTGTTGTATTCTTTATTGTTCTTATGTTATTCCGTTTGTTGTTGTTATGTGCTTAGTGCTTTACTCACACACACACACTAAAATTCTTAACATTTTAATCTTAAGCAATATCTGACTAACATTTGAATGCCTCAGATACTATTATATATACTAGTATATTAAGTTAATAGTGACTGTATTGTGTATCTCGTATTGCTCGAATAATTCGTAATTCGTATAGAGCGTTTTCTTTCCTAAACTTTTCGTATATAATACAACCACTATATGTATATAATATGTATGTAATAATACGATTTCATTCAAACATATATAGATAGATAATTCTTTAAATCTTAAATAATCATATTTGTTTCCGTGTGTCTTGTTTAACCATATTTTTCCTCCACTTCCTCACAAACATAGAGATTGTCAAACATTTAGAAATATAATGTATGATTTGCTTAACTTTTTAATTAATTATATTTTTCATTTATGTTTTCAATACAAATTAGTGTAATATTTTTGTAGATTACATTTTTTATTGGTTTTGTTTTTTTTTTTTTACATTTTGTTAATATTCTTTGATTTTGTGGTTTGAATAATGCGCTCGCAACTATTCGCCTATATATAAATTTTTTGTTTTTTGTTTTTTCTTTTCTAATTGTTAAAAGCTGAGAGCCATCGTAAACAATAAATCCAAACAATGATTAATTAAATAAATGCTTAGCAACAAAACTAATATCGACACCATAAAAAAAAAAGAAGAAAAATCTCTAAAAGCTCTATCTCTTTGGATATTTATCTCTCCCTTCTCTCTCTCTCTCTCTCTTTCTGTCTTTCGTTATCTAACTGCCTTTCACTTGCTTTCTATTTTCGGTGCATTTGATTTAAAACTTTAACCAAATCGAAAACTTTAACCTTTACACACCTTATGTGGAACAAAATGAAAAAAATATTAATCTGTTTGATTTATTGCGAGATATACCTATTAACTAAACCGAAACCATTCCTAACCGCCACCCAACCCAACCCAACCCACCCACCCTGCCAAAGAAAAAGGATCTATTTGTACTCCATTCATTCTCTGTACATTTTGTCATCGAACCCGAACCAAATCTAATATCATTTGCCTACTATGCTTACAGCTAACGAGGAGAATGTGCTGTCGTACGAGGCCGTTCAGCGTTTATCGATCAGCTATACACGTCCCGTTATAATCTTGGGACCACTCAAGGATCGCATCAATGACGATCTAATATCCGAATACCCGGACAAATTCGGCTCATGTGTGCCACGTAAGTAACATAATATTGGTATAATATAATTCGGAATACTTTACTTTACAACTTGATGTTGCAGATACGACGCGACCAAAACGCGAATACGAGGTCGATGGTCGAGATTATCATTTTGTGTCGTCACGCGAACAAATGGAGCGCGATATCCAAAATCATTTGTTCATCGAAGCAGGCCAATACAATGACAACTTGTATGGCACTTCGGTGGCAAGTGTGCGCGAGGTTGCCGAACGGGGCAAACACTGCATACTGGACGTATCGGGCAATGCAATTAAGCGTCTGCAAGTGGCGCAACTTTATCCGGTTGCTGTTTTCATCAAGCCAAAATCTGTTGACTCTGTGATGTAAGTAGTGCTCACGTACACGTTATGTATATTTTGTGAACTGTATGTTTATGCATTTGCAGGGAAATGAATCGTCGCATGACCGAAGAGCAGGCCAAGAAAACCTATGAGCGTGCTATTAAGATGGAACAAGAGTTTGGCGAATACTTTACGGGTATGGATGGAGTCAGTGCTCAGTGCTCAGTGCTCAGCTTAAACTTAACAAAAATATGTTTCACTCTTTTGTAGGTGTTGTACAAGGCGATACAATCGAAGAAATCTATAGCAAAGTGAAATCAATGATTTGGTCACAATCGGGACCAACCATTTGGGTACCATCGAAGGAATCTCTATGACCAACAGCCACAACAACATGGACACTGCCGCCTCGAGTACGTTGTCGACCTGTTTCGAGAACAACAACAACAACAATTTCAACAACAAATCAACCACACTGATGCACCACAACAGGATCAGCAGCAGCAGCAACAACAACAACCCGTAACAGCCAATACAACGTTGTTAAAGATGATTAACGATAAACATACATCACCCGAAGTGTGCATTGTGCATTGCTTTTTGGCCAAGCTGAGAGTTTTTTTTTTTTTTTGAAAGTTTTTTGGTTTGGTGGATTGAAGCGGGTTGAAGCGACTTGAAGCGGCGGCTGTTTAATTTTAGTTAGAACAAAATTGATATACAACAGAAGAGAGAAAAGAAAACCGAAGCATATTTATCCTAAGATCGAATATGAAGCAGAAAACCCGAAAGAAAAACATAAAACAAAAAAAGTTAAAAGAGAAGCTGAACGAGAGAAAATGAGAAGGAAATGTTCGTTAAGCGCTAGTGTTGTTTGTTTATGTTGATGTTTATACGAGAGTTATATATATATATAGCGAGTTAGTTATGTTGGACGCTAATGATAATGTGGTATATAATTACATATATATAAATACATTTATATATATATACTCTTTTTAGTGCGACTAGCGTCAGACAAACTACGTTTAATGATAGCAATTGAAGTTGAATCAGTTGGACGAATATGACTATATGTATATGTATAGCGTATATATATATATGTATGACGTTGACGACGACAACGATCAGTTGGTGCATTTGTTGTTAGATATATTGTAATTTTTTTTTCCACCAACACCCTCCCCCCCCCCCACGCGCCTTATGCCTAATGCAAACATAAATCACATGAACGAATATATAAGAATCAATAGTTCACACACACACACACATCCAATATACATGCATGTATGTACACACACACACACAAAAGAAAAACCATGTAGTCTAAACTAAAGCGTCGGCAGCAATTTACAGAAAGATAGATATATAGAGAGAGAGAGAGAAAGAGAGGGCGATATCACTTCTTTCATAATGCATAAAGTCATTTTAATAATAAACATACAACTATTTGTATGCTTAGGACAGCATTAAAAACAAAACTTGGATAGCACACACATACATAAGCATATTACGATCAATACAGCATATACACCTATACACACACACATACCGATACGGTTTAATTTTTACAAATGAATTTGTAACAACTCAAATACCTTATGGTATTTACAATATATATATATATATACATACATACATATATGTATATAAAAAATATATATACACACACATACATATATATATATATATAAATAAATATATATATATATATTTTTTTTTATGTATCGACAGCAAATAATTAGCTAATGTTTAACAAATACAACAAAAAACAACAAATTTATAAATTATAGAAAAACGCACATTGTAACTGCTTAAACTATTCTGTTTAATATTATTATTATATATCTTTTCTTTTTTTTGTACTTTTCTATATATACATATATATATATATATATATATATATATATATTTTGTTTTCTAAGAAATTTAGTAAAATTCAAGTTTTATATGTAACTCGATTTTTTATTTTTTTTTTTGTTTGTTTTTTCATATGTACATCGCTCAATTTCCGCAATATTTCAACAACAACAACAACAAAAGGTCTATAGAAAAACGGAAAGCGAAAGTATTTGCTTATTATTCGTCCTTTATTTTGTAATTACAAATCTATTCATACTATATATATATATATATTTTAAAATCTTCGCTCTCCCAAAATATTCGATTTTTTTTTTTCACACATTGAACGCAAAATGCATTGTTGTATTTTAAATAAACACAAACAAAACCTAAGCGAATTATATTAATTTAAAAACTAAAGAAAAGCAGTTAATGTAACAAAATAAAACTACAACAAAAAAAAAACAAAAAATAAAAAATAAAAAAAAACAAACAAACAAATATAAATCATACTTCATCAGTCCCGTAAACACTTTTTAATCAATTTCCTTCCCTACTTGTAGACAAACTAAAAACCTTTAATAATACGATTAAAATGGATGTGTAAACATTTTGTTAAACAATTGCAAATTGCAATTTAAAAAAAAAACAAATAAAACTTTTTGTGAAGAAAAAAAAAAATGCCGGGTGAGCCACGACTGCGAAAAATTGAAGAACAAATCACTCGGAGAAAAGCGATCTATATATGATCGGCAATTAAATCACACAGAGATTGATAATGGCGTTAAGCATTAGTCGAGATTGGATGGGATGCACATAAACTAGTTAATAAGATAAGCCTTAGTCGAATTAGTAGCTCTCGATGATAGTTGTGTTCGTAAATAATAGATCTTAACGATATATATAATATGTATTCGAAGAATTCAATACCTTTCTAATCTAACATTTGGTCCCAATCAATAATCGTGTTATTTTTATTTGTTATTTTCTCTGCCTACCAAACAACAACAAAAACAAAAACAACATCAAACACCCGCCTTGCAATCTCTTTGTGAAGTGCTTCGATCGAGCCTGAATGTAAACAAAATCAAACGGAAAGCAATTCAAACAAAATACAAAAATTCATATATGAACATAAAATAGAAAAAAAAAACCTAAATATAAAATTCAAATCATTTACACGTGCGCATATGTATGTATGTACGTATGTATGACATGTTCGAATAGTTAATAGACATATGCATATACATAACTTACGTATGTTATCATATATATATATATATAATATATATACTAAAGGACAAGCGTTATTTTCTAAATAGCCTTTAGCGTATTTTCGAATTCAAGGTAACTGTTCCAAGGCCTGCAATTAATAAATGCATTTACGAGTATATATATACACACATATATATATGTATTCAACTTACCTACAAACATACTAAACACATTGCTTAACCATTCAAAAATGGCGCTTATATTTGTAAAAAACAAAAAGGAAGAAGCAAAATCAAAAATCAAATGACAATTTTTTATTGTAGGTCTTAGAAAGTGTATGCAAGAATTTACTATTCTATATACTACAAATCAGTTCATACTAATTGAAAGATATTGATACCATACATAATCAATCATACATACACACATACATACATATGTAAGTACATATTTACAACAATATGTATTTAAGCTTATACTGAGAGGCATTTAACACGATCCATTGTTAAAACTTAAAACCGTTTTGTGGTCATTGAACAAAAACAAAAACAAAAAACAAACAACAACAAATACAAATAAAAAAGTGAGAATGAATTTGTCAAGCGTACTTAGATAATACTACAATCTATTATTGTGGAAGCATTTCATCAAAATGGTGCCTTTATCAGTTATTGATGCCGCAAATGAAAATTATTTGCATATACATAAATATTACATAGAAACAAAAGTTAAAAATTACATCAATTTATATAAATATTAAGTGCATACATACAAACATACACATATATATATATATATATATATATATATATATATATATAATCTTAATAACAACAACACATGCTATTAAAAATGCAAAATTATTAACATATATATATATATATATATATATGATGGCAGTTGCGGGCTGTGATATCTGCTCGAATATCTCAAAAAACAGCCTTAGAAATTTCAGTAAAAGTTAATTAACAAATATAAATCAAGCTGTTGCTGTCTGGTATTACTTACAGCTACCTTTCGGCTATACTACCCCCCCCCCCTCCCCCTCCCCACTCACCCCACCCGCCATAACTCTTAGAAAGCACTGCAAACATTATCAAAATTTGATGAATTTATGTTTGCATACCGTAAGTAGATATGTATGTATATTACTTATTCAGAATGCATAAGTCAGGAAATTTGTTGTTATTGTTACAGTTTTCACGCAAAAAAAAAAAAAATATCCGATGAAAAAAAGACAGAAATAAATACCCAAGTACAAGTTATTCGATTGCCTTTTAAAGTAAAACGATAAGTTCTCATTTAGCGATTAAGTGCTTTAAGTAAATACATATAATATATATATATATATATATATATATATATATACATACATACATTTTTATAAGTAAATATGTTATAGAAACTATATATATAACATAACATAACATAACTTAATCCTTCAAGACTCCGTTCCTCAATTGATATTTCGTTGAACAATTTTCAGAGCTAAAGTGTATAACAGTATAACAGTTATTTAATTTGGCAATCTGCTCTGTTCTTTCATTTAAATATTTGTTTCTTGATTACTTAACTATCAATGTTAAAGTATTTAGAACATATATATGCAGCTCTGATATGATTTAAGCCATTGCTGAGCGTATAAGAAGAGCATATACACTATAATGCCTATAGGAAATATCATGTTTCGCGGTCGTGGCACTAATACATACCTACACGTTGACATACATACATACATACCATGTATTACATACATAAATACACAAAAAAAAAAAACCTAAGATACTTTGTGCATGTTCTTGCTAAAAAAAAAAACTGATAAAAATCATAAATCAATAACAAAAACAAATTACAATTTGTGTATTATTTAAGAGTTCATCAAACGATGCGACATTCGTAATAAAACAAAAAATAAAACATAAAAAGAAATTCATTTAGTATGCTTATGTTGTTATGTGTATATGTATGTGTACACATCAATTTATTTATCAAAAGGAACTTTATCATTCGTCAAATAACGCTTAACCCATAGTTGAAAGCCATAACAAAAATCTACTTTTACACTTATCGAATTTAATATTATAAGGAGATAAAGTTTGTGTGGTTTTTGGGTGTAATCTCTGAATTCACTTAACCGATTTTGAAAATTATTTTACCAAAAGTGTTATTGGCTACATATAATTCGAAAAATGAACAGAATTTTTCGTGGTAGTCGAGTAAGCAAAGCGTGTTGATCCGCAGGCGCAGCGTGAAGTTGGTTGCTTATTTGGCTGCTACCAGCAAGCTTTTGTCAGTGAGCAACGGACGACTGCTTTACGATGGCCGTACAACAGACGGACGACAGATAGATGGGCGGTATAATAGTATATAACCAGCTGTTTTTTTTAATAAAAACCTTTTACTTTTTAAGTTATAAATTATGATAAGTAACTAAAGCTTTTCTACAAACGATTTATCGGAAATGTACATACATACATTTGTCTTTATGTACAGATGTACTGGTATGGTAAATGTCAACAGACAAACAAACAAATGATGCATGCATTAACCAGAATATGATACGATCCAATTACTCTAATTAGTTAGCTAAAAATAGAGTGGTCTCATTTGCTATGCGCATTGCGTACAGGTCCGAACTCTCTGGTTGCAAGTGGCATGTTGTCTACTTGGTGGTGCGCAGATACATATCGAATTGAACAAGTGTTATGAAATAGGAGAAGGCTGTCAAGGATATCAGATAAATGAGGCGTCGGTCCAGATGCAGCATGCCGCATAGCATGGGCTGTCGATGTTGCATCAGCAGCAGCGAGAACTGTTCCAACTGCAAAAAAGAAAAGAAAAAACCTTAAGTTGCAAGCAATTTGTGTGGATTAGATAAGTTAAATACCTCTTGGTCAAGATTTGGTAACTGTTGTGAACTGTAATCGCAAAACTGACGCAATGTTAGAGCTAGACGAATCTGTTCCATCTTGATGTGCTCGTTGACCAGCGTCACAACGTATGTGTCCACATAGAAGCCGAAAGCGTAAAGTCCACTGACCACAATGGGATAGGACAACTCTGAGATGGATTGAGTTGCCAGCAGATTGAAGATTGTAAAGAAATTGGTTAGATTGTTGATCAACGTTGTGAGCATCAGGCCAAGCAGCTGCACCTGATGCATCCCAAAGCCTTCCACATATAGAGAATGAATCTCCGCGAAACGCAGACGCAGTACACCAAGCCCATCGCACAGCCTGCCACACTTGATCAAAAACATGCCACGCCTCAGTGGCTCTGGATGCGTATAGCGACCCAAACGGCGCAGCTGGCCAAGAGCGGAACGCATCTGGACATGTAACTGGCGCAGATACTTTAGCACACAGCTGTTCATGTAGTAGAAATAGTCGGCCATGTTCTCCGTGTAGTTCCAAAGGACAAAGGAGTAAATGGCAAACTGAATGCGCAATTGGCCACCAAACGAATCGCCATCCGTGGTGCCGGCCATAGCAAATATGCCACACACCTGGGTGACCATCATCATGTTGATCAGCCCGAACTTGATGTACATGAACCGTTCGAAGCACTTCATGGGCCATCTACTGCCACGATAGCTGGCCTTAAAGTCTGCCTCCAAGCTCTCTCGCTGCAACGTGCATCGATGATTGATGTCCTTGAAGTGGAACGTGTTCGCCATGTACGTGGTAATGACTGTGGCATACTTGATCAACGTATTCACAAACGACACGTACAGCACCAACTGTAACCGGCGGTCATCCGTTGCCGTCAGCGAGCGATAGTTATAGCCAAAATAGCACGGCAGCACAACAATCAACAGCAAACTCAACACGTGACTGTAGGCGATGAGTAGGGTCTTGAAGGCCGGTCGCAAGGGTCGTTGTGGCACATAATCAATAATCACCTGGCCATAGATGTTCGCATAGATGTGACCGTATCTGAAGAACTTTAATGAGTGGCGCTCCCAAAAGCTTTGCTTATCCCCCAATGCCGCCATGCCACACAAAAACACACACACTCCGCACACTCAGCCTGCTTCAGCGGCACTGAAACTAACGCGTTGACTTTGTCCTTTTTTAAGTGTTTGCGGCATGCTTGAGCGCCGTTGCGTGCCAGTTGGCATGTTGATACTGTGGTGCCAATAACATGATACGCCATAGACGATTCAAAGGATAATGCAAGGAATAACAAGCAACAACTGCCACCAAACATCTAAAGTTTAACTTAACATATATTTATTTGCAGGTTGTCGATAATCTAATAATATCAATATATATATAATATAAACAAAAATATAGTGTGGTCATTCCTTTCTTAACAACATTTGAACTGATCTCTTTAAGAACGTTTTATTACCTGCTTTTTTTTTAAGCCGTGAGGTTTTGTGCAAAAGTATGTAACAGGCAGAAGGAAGCATCTACGACCCCATAAAGTATATATATGTTCTTGATCAGCCGAGTCGATATAGCCATTTCCATCTGTCCGTCCGTCCGTCTGTCCGTATGTTTGATCGCGTCGATCTAAGAGACTATAAGAGCTAAAGACTCCAGATTTGTAACATAAGCGATTGTCGATTACTCCTCCCGTTTCCGATATACTAATGTGATCAAAAAAATCTTGAATTTTAAACATTAAGCAAAATAGTCACAATCTGTGAACTTTTTTTTTTTTAATCGGTTGAGAAACACCGGAGATATGGAACATTGAAGTTAAGTCAAGTATACAGTATATGCTTACTCACACACACACATATACTTGCAAGCACTGATTGTACGCGCAAAGTATAGGTTTCAGGGTATCGTCTAGTCGGGATTTTTCGACTAGAGCCTTCTTACTTGTTTAAGTAAAGAGCTGTTTACGATATTTATTTATTTACGATATTAAGTGAAAAGCAGAAAAGCTCTAACAATAAGCATTAAATAACTTTAAAAAAAGTAATAAGTGAATATAGATCTTAAGATATTATCCACATCACTGGATAAATGTTTTGCTAAGAATCTTCTATTAAAAAGACTTGGCCAATGTTATAATGGAGCCGGATGTTTGCAGTATCTAAAATGTGTAAGACAATTGATTAAAAAGTGGTTAAGGAATAGATTTAAAAAAAAAAAAAATACAAACCGCAGCAAAGGTAGCCAATGAGGGCGTAAAGAAAGGAACATCCATTTTTAAAGCACGCTGTGATCGCATTATAAACAAAACAATGTAAAGACGATGCTTGGGCTGGCAGGTGTGCCAGAAGCAGCTGCTCATCACAGTGCCCAGTTGAACACTCTGCAAGAGTAACAGCAAGTATAAGTATAAAGTATAAGTATAGGTATAAGAAGAATAACTGACATTGTAAGCAACCAAAGTTGCACCGTAGCAGTAGATAAACAATTGACTTAGGGCAGCTGCTGTATAGGCAATGTAGAGTATTGTGCCGAGTCCATTGTCACTGACAGTCATCAGATCGTAAATGGCGAAAGCGATAACCATGCTAGCGGAGACGAAATGGGCCAATGTAATGACAGAATACCGTTGCCGAAAGAAATGTGTGAGATCAATGATTGCATTATGTCGCTTGATAAGTCGCACCAGACAAGCCTCAAAGTGTGTGGCACGCATATCGTTCATTTGCATGTATGCTGTGCGATAGAGATAGAGAAACGAATTAGAAACGTTAAGAACATTAAGGTTTTTGTGGCCCAACTAACCGTCGTGTGGTCGAAAGAGTTCACGGATGTCGGCCTGCATATATTGAAGAAGTGTGGCAATGTGCACACAAAACTCAAAATAAAATGAATCACTGCCGCTGAACATAAAAATTGTCACATAGGAGGTGTAAGATATGAAAATGTATGTTATCGGAAAGAATGGTGCACGCAGTAGGAAACCAGGCATTCTAAGATGGAAAAGAAATAAAGTTACTTAGTAATCATCGATAGAGCTGATCCTTAGTTTAGGTACTTGACTTTAACTTTCATTAATGTTTTTACATTCAACTCTGATCCCAAGTTTAAGGGTTATCCAGTTTCTTTTTTAATCTAAGTGTCTACAATAACCATCGATCCATTTGAATCGATTTGTGATTTTACTTACGTCATATTGAAGGGCATATCCCATGTTATATGCTCGGCATGCTGCAAATACATTATCAGACCCATTAGCATAGGCCTCAAATTGTACGAGGTGCCGGTAAAGAATCCAGCGGATAGAGGCCAACAATTAAAAATTGATGACATTAGTGAATGCTTGCGCTTTATCTCTTGTTTCTCTTCCGATAGGTTGCCACCACCATCATCGAGCAACTCACGCAGCTGTTTCAGCACATAGGAAAAATCGTTATGATAGCGTAGTATGAAGAACATCTTCAACAATGTGACGCCCGAGGTGCCGGCTGGACAGAATGTCTCCAGGGCAAGCTCAACGTTTCCATCTCGAGCAAATACGAATCCGGCATGAAATTCAGTTGCCACTCCAATGCCCAGCACCAAAAAGTTGCAAAGGGCGCGATGCTGTTGCGACTCCTTCGACTGTCCGGGCCAAAATCCCAACAGTTTGAGGCAAAAACGCGGCACGCCAAAGAAGCGGAATACAAAGTTGGGAACCATCTCTTGAAATCGTTTCTATTGCTATCGACAGAGCGAGTTGTCCTTTTATAGGCGCGCTAGGAACATCCATTGACGTTATTAGTCCATTTAGTTTGGTAATTGACTTGTTTTGTTCAAAAGTTTCAATGCTCAAGCTGCTTATTCCCACAATTTGGCAACGAAGCGAAGCAAAGTTCGCATGAAATTAGCAAAGTCCTTGAACAGAAGTAAGCCGGATTGAGAATGGCACCCAACCCAATTCAAGTTTGGCCTGACTGTCTGATAGGTAATCAACGCACAGACTAAGAGATACCCTGAACGTTAGACCTTACATGTACGTCCAATGGTTAATGGCTAAGCTTCAATCTCGCGTAACTCCGGTATTTCCAAATCGCTTAAAATAAATTTCACAGATTAACGTTTCAAAGCTTTCGAAATTCAAGATTTTATTGTTAGAAATTATTGAAATCGGTTAAGCAACACCGGAGATATGGAACATTGAAGTTAAGTCAACTATGCATTATGTGCGTACATACGCATACACATACTTGCAAGCACTGACTGTACGCGTAAAGTACAGGGTTCAGGGTATCGTCTAGTCGGGATTTCTCGACTAGAGCCTTCTTACTTGTTTTTAAACCCGATCCCTTTAAAAATGGGAAAAAGGGTATAAAGAAGTTGTGCAAAAGTATGTAACAGGCAGAAGGAAGCATCTCCGACCCCATAAAGTATATATATTCTTTATCAGCATCAACAGTCGGGTCGATATAGTCATGTCCGTCTGTCCGTCTGCCCGTATGTATGAGCCAACCGATCTCAGAGACTATAAGAGCTAGAGACTCCAGATTTGAAACTTAAGCTCGCCTAATCCTTAGACAGTACAAGTTTTTTTTTCGATTTTCGATAACTCATCTCGTTTCCGATATAAGCATGGGATCGATAACAACAAAATCTTGAAAACTTTGAGATTGCATTTAAAATAATGAACAAAATAATGACAATCTGTGAAATTTTTTTTGAAATCGGTTGAGAAACACCGGAGATATGGAACATTGAAGTTGAGTATGCAGTATGCAGTATATGCGTAAACACACACACACACATACTTGCAAACACTGACTGTACGCGTAAAGTATAGGGTTCAGGGTATTGTCTAGTCGGAATTTCTCGACTAGAGCCTTCTTACTTGTTTTTTTTTGGAAACTGATTTTCAATCAGAAATCTGTGAATATAACTTGAAACTTAAGGTGTGTGGTTCCTGTGTCATGAAAGACTAGTCTGTTTATTAAAAAGACTTTTTCGTCAATTGCATGGGGAGAAAGTTCAAGGCGTTGTTCCATGAGTAAAATGATGAATTGTACTTGCAATAATCAAAAAAAAAAACAAAAAAAGAAAGGAAAAGTTACATAAAGTGCAAAATTGGCTGTCGTGCGATTGCACCAAATTTATACGAGTATTTTTGCAAATTGAATCAACGCTAATTTAAGGAGGGGAACGTAATAGAACGATTCGCAGCAGGTTTGTGAGGATTGATGCCGCAACATTGCATCAACTGGCACTGAAACTATCACCTGACTCCCCAAATACGCTGGCAGCTCTCATCAACAGCCGCAATGATGATGATGATGATGATGATGATGATGATGAATAATAATAATAATAATAGTAAACAGCATTCGCACGCAATCCAATTACAACAAATTGAGGCAAGCCGTCAGTCAGTTCAATTGACAAAGTCGGATGATAATGCGCACCATGGCATTGTTTTTGAACAGCAGCAGCTAGATGGACCGACTAAAAACTAGCGGTATATATATATATATATATATATATATATATATATATGTTCTGCATGAACATGTTTGTCTGTTTGTGCACCCTTGACTGGGACGATTGTCATGTTTAGTCAGACTACCATTAGATAAGTTTATTATGCTAGAATAAATACGTAGGCGTTCTCATAAAGAATCTAAACAATTCAGCTGTTTAAAGCGTCAATTGGTTAATAAACTAATACGCCACAATTGGGGGGCATAAAGTGTTGCGGTTCGGTTTTTGGTTTTAAGAAAACAAACAAACACAAGTAAGAAGGCGCTTGTCGAGAAATTTCAACTAGACAATACCCTGAACCCTATACTTTACGCGTACAGTCAGTGCTTGCAAGTATGTGAGTGTGTGTGAGTTAGCATATACTGCATACTTGACTTAACTTCAATATCCCATATCTCCGGTGTTTGTCAACTGATTTCAATACAAATTTGACAGATTGTCATTATTTTGCTAAATGTTTCAAATGCAATCTCAAAATTTTCAAAGTTCAAGATTTTGTTGTTATCGATCCCATGTGTATATCGGAAACGAGATGAGTTATCGAAAATCGAAAACAAACTTGTACTGCCTAGGGATTAGGCGAGCTTAAGTTTCAAATCTGGAGTCTCTAGCTCTTATAGTCCCTGAGATCGGTTGGCTGGACAGACGGACATGGCTATATCGACTCGACTGTTGATGCTGATAAAGAATATATATACTTTATGGGGTCGGAGATGCTTTCTTCTGCCTGTTACATACTTTTTCACAAAACCATTATACCCTTTTTAACTACTTTTTAATGGGTTCAGGGCTTAAAAAAAACAAAGAAGGGTTATTAAGTGAAGTCGTCGTCCCGATGGGAACAATAAGGTTTATGATGCCTTAACCTGTTAGCAACAGACATTTTTATTACTTATACGCAGCGTTGGATTGCTTCTGTCTTAGCCTACTCAGACTCAGGGCTTAACGTTATCTGAGTGAGATCAAAAAGGTGCGACCAGATTTATGAACCCTAACATTTCAAACATTTAAGGCTTAACACATTTTAAGCATTGCCAGACAAAAGTCAAACGTGCCGAACGTTAAAGGAGGTGGGTAAATGGGGGGAAAAGAGGAACGAGAAACGAGAAAAACCAGCAACAGCTAACTCGTGCCAATTAATTAACATTCTAATTGGAGAGGCATTTAATATTATTCGATTACCGAAAAAATTAAATATTCATCACACACAAATGTTATGTATTATGGATGTACTATGAAATGCAATACATATATATATATATATAACAACAAAAGATTCCTTTTAATGTGTAATCTTAAGCTTTGGCACGCTCTCGGTAGTCTTGCTACTTCTTAATATAACTAAGATACAACAAAAATCTAGGCTACAAGGTAATTGACCTTGAAATCAAAAAGAGGCTTTCAAATTTGTTGAACCTACTAAAGATAGACAGTCAGACAGATATGTATGAAGATCAAAGTGTGAGAATCTTGTATGGGTAATTAGCACATTGTCGATCTACAAACAGCGTATAAAAGCTGATCAATCCAACCTGACGGATCTCAGTCCGTTAACCAAATCACAAACGTATCGAAAAAGCTGTTTCAACACACTAGAAACAAATTTCTATCTATACTAATTACTGTCGGTAAAGATCATATATGTAACAATATTATTCAAATCGTTTTTCTTGACTCGAAATTTCCATACAAAACTAATTAACGTAATATACATATACAAAACAAACAACAACAACACAAGCAAAATGCAATCTGAGTAAGTACAATTAGTATATAATACCTTCTAAATTCAAACGTTTAAATCAGCTTAAATAGTACTTAGGAGCTTTCACAAAAAGTTGACAATTTTAGGAAAAGGCTGCACCTAACACACTTTTAACATTCCAACTAACTAGTAGTAAACGTTCAAACACTTCGACTTACGTATGTACGTAAATGAAGATGCCATTCAACAGCCAGATAAATGTATATATAATACGCATTACATATACAGACATATAGCACTTCTAGTTTATACTGATATCCGACATCAATGATGTATTACTATATCGCTAAATGTTGGCACACAGCTGTAATCTATCGGTCTATCGGGCATCGGTCGTTAGAGCTGAGCACGTTGGTCTTCTTGGTACATCATTGTACATCATCTTGTAGGGTCATAATATGCCATTGCTTTTGATGTAGCATACTTTAAAGGGCACTTGAAAATCCAATAAGGAAGCGAACAACATATTATCAGACCCTTAAGTAACTGTACAAGTATAAGACCCTTGAATAACTGTACAAATTAGTAGCAATGTCATTTATAATATGATGAATTGCAATATCACTTTAATCTTGCTGATCGTACGCACACCTCTAGCCGGAAACGGGACTTTTTCTCATGCAGCAGCAGCAGCAGCAGCAGCAGCAGCTAGAAGAGCAAGAAACTAAAGCAGTTGGCACTGGGACACAATCAGGGGCTGTGGGTGGGTTTTTGAACGCGTTGCTGCCTCAGTCGCATTCGTCGTCATTTGCTGGCATCAACAGCAATTGCCTTTGTTTTTTATTCATTCACTGTTACTAGGTGTAGAAGAGTATATCAGTTTTGTGCACTTTTTGTGTCATCTTGCTAAGAACCTTAAGCAGAGTAACTCTAATTTGCAGGGTTGCCAAAACTACAAATCATAAGATATTCACAAGATTTTTTAAAAAGTTTTATTATAATCTTTCTTGGAGTTAGTTGAAAGAATAAAGAAATTCTGCAAATATTCAAAACACAGATGTTAGCAAATGCAGTTTGAAAAGTGTATTTGTCAGTCGGTTACTTTCCGATACAACACATTCTCACTTGTTTCGATTCAATGCTATTGTTTTTGCTGCTGCTGTAGCCGTTGCTGTTGCTGTTGCTGTCCGCTTAGTTTGTTGTAAGCAGTAGCAGTAATAACAATTTGTTGCTTGGGTTTTGTTTGACGTTATAAATTGAGTTGGAATAACGCATTCCAGCTTAGTCGTGTTCCAGTAACGGTTACGCGCGCTACCCACCCAGCGAACAACTCAATATACGCACACATATATATATATATATACGCACATATATATATATATATATAACAGTTTCCTTAAAATTCATCAACCCCAAAACACACAAGCAACAATATCAAAACAGGTGCGAAAACGCTTTCAAATCAAGTGCTTAAACTTAAACTTTTTGTTTTGTTTGTTTTTTGTTTGTTTGTTTTGCATATGCTTTAGTATGTCGGCTAGAATTTTGGAAGACTCGCCCAATGCGCACATCAACAAGACAATTTTGGATCGGTATCTAGCGCTGCCGGTCGGGGAGAATATTGTCCAGGCGACCTACATCTGGATTGATGGCACTGGCGAGGATCTGCGCTGTAAGGATCGCACACTCGACTTTATACCATCGAGCCCAAAGGGTAAGTTCCAAAAAAACACTAGTTCACACTGTACCTAGTTCTAGGATCTCAAAGATTTATGCATATTGAAGATGTCAAGTCAAGTCATTTGAAAGTCGCGAATGTTAGCCATAAACAAAGCTGAGTTTCACTTGTTTCATAAAAAGTGCCACTTAATTCAAGCATTTTGTTCTTAGTATCCTAAAACTTAGTTTTGGTCATTCGAACCATTGTTTATAGGAATAATGTTCAACGCATATAGAGTTAAACAGAAAAAGTTATTCATTATATTGTTATTATTATTGTTATTAGTCAAGTAAACCTTGGGGAAAAAACATCCCACTTAGTTCGAACTACATTGTAACTATACAATCATATAGCTAATTGTCGATAGTCGAATGTCGGCAATTGCTTCCAATATAAAAGTTTATTAACGCTAGAATTTTGTTGACTTTTGATATAACTTAAAAGGGTTTTCACGTTTTCAATTTATTGCTAAACAGTCACATAAACTATATTGGCTGTCATTAGAGATGGCACGTGAGAGATATTTATGTGTGAAAAAACCGCAACGTGTGCGATATATATAAATTTCCAATAGCATTTAGTTAAGTCTGTAATAATGGTGCATAGTATATATATATTTATATACTTATAGTTCAGAAACAGGTTAGGCAGAATAGAAATGCATTAAATAGACAAAACTATATAATGACACATACTGAAAATAAATCTAAATATAGACTTAAACAGAAAAGACAGGTTAAACTGAATAGATTTATGCATTTAGTTAAAGCGCAATAAACAACAAAGTCATTTCGGAAGTATATATACATACATACACAACATACAACAAAGCACTTAGAAATTACTCTATACGTATTTATCATTTCCTAGTTATTGCTTTTGTTTGCTTGTTGTTGCTATTGTTTAAGTAATCTTAAGATTAGATTTACATGCTTGCTCACACACACACACACCCACACACAACACACGCCAGTATATTACATTTAGTGCAATTTTGTAGTTGCTAAACAGAATACTTAATGTGAACAATTACTAAGAATTAAGAATCTCGGCTGATAACGTTTCGTGAGGCAGGGGCAGGGGCATACACTTTTCAGATGCAGACAGATAGATAGGTGTGAACAGAATGAAATCAAATGTCGACACGTTTCTACACACACACTGTGTAACTGTGGCGTATGCGTAATATTTGCCAAGAGGCACGCCAACGACGCGTGCCGCAAAAATGCATTGGAAACAGTCAAGCGTTCGCCCGTTGAACTTGAAATATTGATTATCAAGTGATTTGGAAGCGTAATCAGTGTATGCCCAAGAAAAATTAGCAAGTAATTGCAAGTGCACACAAACTATAATTAAAGTAATTGATTCTCATTCATTTTGCATTGCATATGATGCAACATTGCATGACAAATTCAATCAATAAATTTCGCCCAATAACAAACGACTGCAACGATGATGACTGAACGGACAGGCAGGCAGGCAGGCAGGTCATCGTTGGTTAGCCATTTGACATATTTCTTTTGACTTTTAACTGTTTAGCTAGACATTGGGCATGCCCCAGACCCGTGACACTGACAATAATCGAATAATGTATAGACCAGTTGGATAAACAAGCGAGGGCGTCGAGGAATTGGCGTGCGACACGAGATTGTAAATGTAAATGAAAACGGACGCTCAAGGTAACAAACAGCTGACAACAACAACAACAACTCGATGTGTATAACACAGTATGTTCTAATAATAGCAAAACAAAAAAAAACAAATCTTGTCACTTGGCACTTCCCTCTTGTAATCTTAGCTTAGCTTAGTTATGAGAGGAAAATTCGCAAACAATAATGAAACTTTGTTGTTGCTTGAAAGGCAACACAAAAAGTAATTTACAAGTTGCAAACTTAGGGGAGGGTTTTTTTTTTTAGTGTTTTGAGCATCGGTGCGATCGATGGATAATCAAACGTTAGAGATGTTCGCATACTGACTGCTATCAATGCACAGCCAAAACGGTAGCGATCTAATTTCTTTGCGATAGGATAAAACATGCAACTTAGATGAGCACTACGATTGGAATATGTTTAAATGCATCCGCAGGGCAAAGGTCAAAGTCTAGAGGTATAATTGAATAAAGCTCTTCATGCTTCACTTAAGTAATTTCATTAAAACCAAACAGACTTTGCATATTTTGCATTCTGTTACAATTGAGTTTTTACTGTAGTAGAACAAGACCATTGCAAACAAACCTTAAAGATGCTTAGATGACAATTAACAATATGATAATAATGATGATGATGATGATGATGATGATGATGATATACTGGTTTGGGTTAAGCTCACGTTGTGGTTGTGAAACTTAATGCGCAATAACTATTTTCAGTCGATTGCGAATTTGACATTTACATTTTATTTATTGTATATTATTGTAAAAAGTGACAGAAATATTAATGTTACGTACTACTACTATACGTGTATACTTATTTCTCGGCTTTTGCGTGACAGGAAGTGTCACTTATCTCAAATGAAAATGAATACCAATTACAATACTTATTATTTGAAGTATTGTATTTCTCTCATTTCGAGCACAAGCTTAGCGCCTTGCTAACAAAACAAACATAACAATTTGTTATCGTTATAGATTTGCCCATTTGGAATTATGATGGCAGCTCATGCTATCAGGCGGAGGGCAGCAATTCGGATACCTATCTGTATCCGGTTGCTATCTACAAGGATCCCTTTCGCCGTGGCAACAACATTTTGGTCATGTGCGATACGTACAAGTTCGATGGAACCCCGACGGCGAGCAACAATCGCAAGGCATGCCTTGAGGTGGTCAACAAGTGTGCGGACGAGGAGCCCTGGTTTGGCATTGAACAGGAATACACATTCCTTGATTTTGATGGCCATCCGCTTGGCTGGCCCAAGAACGGTTTTCCCGGTCCACAGGGTCCCTACTACTGCGGCGTAGGTGCCAACAAGGTAATGCATGAAATTTATAATGAAAGATTTGAATTGTTTCTTCTAACCCCCTAACTCTTTGATCCAGGTGTATGCTCGCGACATTGTCGATGCTCACTATCGTGCCTGTCTCTATGCTGGCGTCAAGGTGTCCGGCACCAATGCGGAGGTGATGCCCGCTCAATGGGAGTACCAAGTTGGTCCCTGTCTGGGCATCTCGGTTGGCGATGATCTCTGGATTTCACGCTTCCTCTTGCATCGCATCTCCGAGGAGTTTGGTGTAAGTGTCTCTCTCTCTCTCTCTCTTGCAACTTAAAGCTTTCATTTCTTGTTTGACAGATTGTTGCCACACTAGACCCCAAACCCATGCCGGGTGACTGGAATGGTGCTGGCGCACACACCAATGTTTCCACGAAAGTGATGCGCGAGGATGGCGGCATCCGGGAAATTGAGAAGGCCGTCGCTAAGCTAGCCAAGTGCCACGATCGTCACATTCGTGCCTACGATCCCAAGCAGGGCGAGGACAATGCACGCCGTCTAACGGGCAAGCACGAGACCAGCTCGATCAATGACTTTAGTGCCGGTGTGGCCAATCGTGGCTGCAGCATACGCATACCCCGCGGCGTCAACGATGATGGCAAAGGTTACTTTGAGGATCGACGTCCCAGCTCCAATTGCGATCCCTATTCCGTTGTGGAGGCCATTTTGCGCACCATCTGCCTGGATGAGTAGGAGACGAAATATCCCAAACAACTGCTGCAGCTTGACGTTGTCGGCTCACCCGAACCCCGACCCGGACCCGCCTCAAGTACCTGGCGGAAGTTTACCCAGACATAGCCATACACAATCAAAACATATTTAACTATCGTATTATTGTTATTATTATTTTTTTTTTTACTTTTAAGCCGTTTGTTGATCATTGTTTTTAGGTTCTAGATTTGAAAGTAGGTTTAAAGCAGAGCTCCATCGAACGATCGATATACCAAAAATAAACCAACAACACCTACCACACCCAATAAACCCGCCACGATGAACATATAAACCGTTAAACGGGTAGACAAACTACCCAACGAATCCATATATATAACATACACAACTACTATTACGATATTATTTAGCTAAATATAATATCAATGCACAACAACACAAATACATATACAAGAATATACTCCCCTAGTTATCTAAATGCACAAAAAAATTATAAAAAAAACAACAAAAACAAAAATGTATGTGTTTTATTGGGCAGATCCTATAAAAAACATTTCTCATTGATGATGCCGCATTTTCGTTAACAGAACTTTAGCATAAGAGATATTTGCTAACAGCTGTTGCTGTATAAAAGATATTTGCTAACAGCTGTTGCTGTATAAAAGATATTTGCTAACAGCTGTTGCTGTTCACATTAAATGAACAACGCAAATCAATAAGTAAGACAAGTAAGAAGGCTCTATTCGAGAAATCCCGACTAGACGATACCCTAAGCCCTATATTTAACGCGTACAGTCAGTGCTTGCATGTATATATGTGTGTGTGTGTACGCGCATACTGTATACTCAACTTCAATGTTCCATATCTCCGGTGTTTGTCAACCGATTTCAATAAAAATTTCACAGATTGTCATTATTTTGCTTAATGTTTCAAACGGCTTCTCAAAGTTTTCCAAATTCAAGATTTTATTGTTATCGATCCCATGTGTATATCGAAAACGGGAAGAGTTATCGAAAATCGAAAACAAACTTGTACTGCCTAGGGATTAGGCGAGCTTAAGTTCTAAATCTTGAGTCTCTAGCTCTAATAGTCTCTGAGATCGACGCGTTCATGGCTGTATCGACTCGGTCATGAATATATATACTGATCAAGAATAAATATACTTGATGGGGTCGGAGATGCTTCCTTCTGCCTGTTACATACTTTTGCACAAAACCATTATACCCTTTTTACCCATTTTTAATGGATTCAGGGTACAAAAAGATGACCTGTAGAAAAACGATTATAACGATCTTTTGCACAATCGTGTAATCGATAGTAGTAAAAAAAAACCATTTCGAAATAAGTTTTTAGATTTGTCTACCGTTTTATTTTTTGCTCGTATGTATGTATATTTTTTTGTGTATGTTTTATACTAAAAATGTATACGAATCATTCGTTTTGTTTTCAATTGTAATTTGAATATCTCGATTTAACTTGAAGGATTTTTCTTAACTTTTTGCGGGGCCTCAGCCTTGTAAATTGTGTATTAAGTATTGTGTGTGTGTGTGTCTGTGTTTGTTTGTGTGTGTTTGTTTTACAATTTTTGATTAGTTTTATATAGCAAATCTACCATTTTTTTATATATTTTTATTTTATTTTATTTTTTTTGTATACGAGTACTATAAGTTTTGGAACAATTACAACACAATATTTCAATAGTATTTTTCTACAAATATAAAATTTTAGGTTCATTTTGCATACAGAAACAAACAAACATTTTCGGCATTTTAAATTCAATTCAATTTCTTAAAATTAACGTATTTCATTCTTAATTGATTTATTTTGTTGTGGTTTGTGTATGTTTGTGTGTGTGTGTATGTGTGAACATGTGCTTCAAGCAACAATAAACAAATAAAATATAATAAAAATAAAAAAAAATCAAGACAAATTTCAATAAATCTCGGTTTGAACATTGTAAATTGTGTAAATGGAAGCTGATTCATTCATTCATTTATAGTATTTATATATATATATAGATATATTTATTGTATATGTATAATCCATATATGTATGTATGATTGTGTTCATTGACTGAGGCAATGAACCTCCCAAACAAAGCAATCAGATCTCACATTCAAAAATAACTCATTTATCAAAATGTGCAACTTAATTGCAGCCTAATCAATTAGTCAGCCAGCAGTCAGAAGTGAGATGAATATCTTAACGTTGAACTTCCTTTTCTTGTGTGTTTGTTTGGTCAAATACATATATACATATATGGTAATAAGTGCTTTACAGATATGTTTTGCCCATTACTTATTTTATGGTTGTGTTATGTTTGTGTTTTTTTTTCATTTCTTTTCTTTTCTTTTTTTGTGATTTCAGTTAACTTGCTGTAAATTTTTTGTGTCAATACATTTTGAATGAAAAGTAAAAGCAAAAATCAAAAAAAAAGTATATATATATATATTTCTATGTGCAATGTTTGATTGATTTGAATATTGTGCGCATTAAGCTAATACACATTTAACTAATACGGTTAAGTTGCTGTCGAGATTTGTCTAACATACATACTCTATAATATCTTTACTAACATGTTGCACTTGAGCTTTAATATCAAAAATTATCAAAAGAAAGCAACAAAGAGAAAGAAATGGGATACTTTGAAAAGAATTTTGGAGCATTAACATTCAATGGTTAGCTTTTGGGAGGGGAACATTTGAAATAAACATTTTACAATATGAATAAATGTGAGATCTATTGTAATTCTAATGATTCCTGTTTATTTTTCATATCATTATAATATAAGAATATACTTTACAAGGTACAACATGTTAATAAGTTTACATATGCATACTTATAACTGGTATAATAACAATTGTGACACAATTTTCACTAAGAATCCTAAATATATAATGGGTCTTGTCATGAAGTGCAAATCAAAAAGATATATATATATAAATATATTGAATATTGGTTTATGAAAGCGCGTTTGCTACATTAAAACAAATACATTCGGTAAATTACATAATACAAAATATGACTTTAGTGTGTACAGAATAGTAACAAAATGAATATAAAAAAAAATATATAAAAAACATTGAACAATTCTTAAAAACTAATAAAAATGAATGTAATTTAATAAGTTATTGCACTTGGAAAACAGCTGAACCTTGTTTTTCTACATATATGTTGTTGATGTGTTTTTTGCGTTTGTTTTTTTTTTTCAAGTTTTCTACAAGCTGCCAGAAATTGGTAAAGGCAAATTGTATATAAGTAATTGATGCGCTGTACACAAATATATGTATATATGTTCATATAAATAATGTAAACATATATATATTGTGTATGCATATTGTATATATAGATAGGTATTTGAATTGTTTGTAGGTATCAACTACTTCGCTTCATTGTGGTATTCACCGAATATCGTATTTGGAATATCGTATGTTAAGGGAGCTTTGCAATTGAATGCTTATCTCGAGGTTCTGGTTCGTACTATTTTAAATAGTTTCTATTTTTATAGTTTGTTTCTTTTTTTCTTTTTTTTTTTAGTCATTACATTTTGGCAACGCTTGTTACATGTTTGAACATTATTAAAAAAAAAAAAAAACATACCAAAACAAAACTTTTCGCACTTTGTTTTCGCATTAATCCTTATCGTAAACGTTTCTATTCCTGTTGTCCCTAGTGGTTTGTGTATTGAATATGGTTGGTATTATATTTTGTGTGCCCGTACGATAGCAATAAACTTAGTTAACAATACGATAAGGAGTTACAAATTCGTTTCGTACATGTGTATGTGTAATTGTGTGTGTGTTTTTTTTTTTTTTTTTTTTGGATGCGCCCCGGAGGTGAGAATCTTCTAAAGATACAGGGGCCCGAGCCCCCTGCATGCACGATTCAAAGACAGTGTCAATGCATACGTACTAAACTCGCCCCCCACACACACCCCCACACCCGGCGGTATCACCGCAAAGTATTACTTCACCGGGGTGGGTTGCCTAACTAGACACTCTCCGTCACTCGCCGCTCAGTTTCGCATAATCTCAGATCTTTCTGTATGCTTATGATGAGCTGGCGGACATCTCTCCAGTGCGACGGAGACTCCATCATGTGCTCTACCAGGGTCTCCGGTGGGGGCACTGAGCCAGACACTCCCCTATATCTCCTATATCTCGAACATTGGTAGAGCACATGTTCCGGATCCTCGATGGCGTCCGGGCATGTCGGGCACTGCGGGGTGTCCTCGTGCCTGAACCTGTGTAGGTAGCTTCTGTAGCCGCCGTGCCCTGAAAGAAACTGTGTTAAATGGAAGTCCAACTCACCTGCATTTCTCCCGATCCAATCCTCTACGTTGGGGATTAGCCGGTGTGTCCATCTTCCTTTGCTCGCCGTCCTCCATCTATACTGCCAGGCGTCCATCGTCGATGCTCTTGCTGAGCTTCGGATGATAGCCATGGCGTCCGGCGCAGCTATCCTTCTATTTCGGATCTCCTTCATCTCAAGCGCTAGCAGGTCAACTGGCACCATTCCTGCTAGGACCAGAGCTGCATCTTCCGAGACCGTGCGGAAGCCGGAGATCACTCGGAGGGCGCTCAGCCTGTAAGGTGCCGAGAGCTTCCTTTTTAGGCCTTTCTGGTTGGACACAGCCGTTGCCCATATGGGTGCCGCGTACAGCAGTACGGAGGCTACCACTCTCGCCAGCAATTGCCGCCTCGCTGGCTTAGGACCCCCCACATTGGGCAGCATGCGCGATAGGGCACCTTGCATTCTAGCTGCTCTCTGGCTGACGTACTCTACGTGCGTCCGGAAGCTGAGTCTATTGTCCAACCTGACTCCCAGGTATTTTATAGACTCCTTGGATTTCACAACTTCGTTGTTGACTTGCACCTGGATGTACTCTACTACTTTGCGGCTTGTAATGAGTACGGCCTCCGTCTTATGGCCTGCAAGTTCCAAGCTCGCCTGCTTCATCCACTCTGCCACGATTCTTATTGCCGCGTTCGCTGCGGCCTCTACCTCCTTGCTCTCTTTGGCTACTACTACCAGTGCCAGATCGTCTGCGAAGCCAATGAGGGTACAGCCCTGTGGTAGTTCGAGTCTAAGTACCTCATCGTACATTAGGTTCCACAGCAGGGGGCCAAGAACGGAGCCCTGTGGCACTCCTGCTGTGACCTCATAGCTCCTTGGTCCGTCCTCTGTATCATATTCCAACACCCGGTCCGACAGGTAGTTGGATATGATACTAGCTATGTACGACGGTACTTCAATTCTACCCAGGGCTGTCCTTATGCGCGACCAGTTCGCCGAGTTGAACGCGTTGCGGATATCGAGGGTTACTACGGCGCAATACTCCTTGTCGCCCCACCTCCATCGCGTTCCCTCGATTGCCTTGGCTGCCATGTCTACTACCGCCTGGATTGCGTCTACGGTAGAGCGGGCTTTCCGAAACCCATATTGGCTGGCTGAGAGCGCGTTTTTTTCATCAATGATGGCCTGGAGTCTGTTAAATATCAGCTTCTCCAGGACCTTTCCCGCTGAATCGAGGAGGCAGATAGGCCTATATCCAGACGGTTCGTCTGTCGGCTTATCCCCTTTTGGCAGGAGGATTAGCCGCTGCCGTTTCCATATCTTAGGAAAAACTCCTTCCTGCAGGCATTTTGCATATGTGGCCGCAAATATTTCTGCCCTCGAGCGGACCGCCAGCTTCAACGCCTTATTGGGGATACCGTCTGGTCCTGGGGCCTTTTTATCACCCAATCTTTTAATTACCTCCAAGACCTCTTCCGGTGTGACTTCGTGAATGTGCTCCGTTCGCTGGTATGATCTTGTTTCTTGTAGCCGCGGTTGTTGCGGGAACAGCGTCGCTGTGTGTGTGTGTGTGTGTGTGTGTGTAACAATGTTTACAAAATATCAGCAATATCATTCTACATGTCCATAGACTTATATATATATATATGTGTATATATATATAAAATACAAAATAAAAACCAATGTCGATCGCATTCTACAAAAAAAGGTATGTTGAAACTTTTAACTATATAGTTTTGTGTTCTTTATCCTTGCAGTGTAAAGTTGGGTTCCAAATGTCTTTCCGACTTATGCCCAAGATAGAGTTCACAAATTTAAAACTTACATAAAATACAGAATTTGCATTATAAATATATGTGTATAGATTTATGTTTGCTTACATTAACTATTTGTATAGAATACAAAACATTTAAGTAAAATACATATATGTATCAGTTTAGCGAACTGCTTAGTACTGTTGAATGTCGTATATGTTATATGTAATATGTTATATAGTGTGACAAAAACTATACGTATTAATATTAATAAATAAATATATGTATAAATCGTATTTTCCTTCATTTTTTTTTTTTTTGTTTCAAACATAACAGCAATATATAAATATACGAAAAAAAAATTGATTGGATTTGTTTAAAAAATAGATAAAAATTAGGGTGTTGTTGTTGTTTATAAATAGGTAATGTAGTATGTAAGTATGTATGTATGTATGTAAGTATGTAAATAGTATATGTTGTTATTGAACATCAACTAATCATATATATGTATCTGGGCTTTGACAAGCCCACAGCCGACTTTGTGATCAAACATACTTGTTACACTTGATACTAACTAAGTTAGTTAGTTATGTTTGTAGTTAATATGTACATACGCACTAACCATACATATGTTCTATTAATATCCATCCGTAAATACTATATTTTATGCGTTCCAGTGTTGTGCCATGTTTCCTTGTCCTTGTCCGTGTCCTTGTCCGTGTCCCTGTTTGTGTCCGTGTCTTTTGCTTTGAATATTATGTGGATAACTCTGTGCTCCCGCGACGCACCATGTTGAGGTCGCTGAAATCGATCTCTGTCGATTCAATGGATTGTATGGAGGCGCTGCGCAGCTTGTTGGCCGGATATTTGCCGCGACTTTTCAGCGCCGTCAACTGCAGCAGGAAATTATGTTTTGGTTTGGCCGATTAGTGGATGCATTCTACTATATATATATATACGACGACGACGATTGCAACGATTGTACTCCTACTTGGTTGTTTCTCAACATACATTTACTATGCGTGCATTTAAGTTATTTACTTGTGTGTGTTTAGTTCTGCATACGTATGTATCTGTGTGTATGTGCTTGTGTGTGTGTGCTTAAACATTTACAACGAAAAACCAATAGTACCAGCTTAACATTTACAGATGCGAACATTTTGTACTCAGTAGATATGTATGTAGATATAGACAGGCGTGCAGGAACATGATATTTACAGGCAAATCTGGTTATAAATAAAACAAAAACAAAAAAAAAACAATAAAAGAAAGCGAGATAGAGACAAAGTTATCATTTCAAATCATTTACGTTCAAACGATAAATTACTTAATTAGTTGCAATCAGTATGTACCATATTGTACCAAATCATCGACAGGGTTTGCGACTTTACTAGATACCACATTTTTACGATCAAGTTGAAGAGAAAACTACTCATCCAGTTTGAAAATCGGCTAAATTAAGATCAAGAATTGTATGACAATAATCAAAAATGAGTAAAAATCACGAGCAACATCTAATATATGTTTGCTGTATGTTTGATGATGTAAAGTTAACAAATAATAAGTGAACAACTTTTATATGTCTACATTCCAATACTAAAACGTTCAGTAAAAGGAGTAAAAACAAATGAAAGAAACATAAATATATATATATATATATATATATATATTGTATTTGGCTAGCATGCAAATTTACAATGACTAACACAATATTGATGGCACGCCAAGTATGAGCTACACATACTTCATCAAAAGGGATATAAGGGATAATATTGTTAACATCATTCATTTGTGGACAAACTAGATACATAAAAGGAAGAGCAGCAGGCAGAGAAAGGTTAAAGGTTAAATGTTTAAATAGCACACACATTAAGATTAAATATTATGCTTTATGCTGAACACTGAAGGTAAGAACAAACATAATTGACAACAAAGTCTATATAGAGTATAATTTGGGATAAACAAAGTTGAGAATCTTTACAGATCTTAAACAATATACTAAGTACTTTGGTACATACAGCAGTATTGGCAATGTTTGAAGAGTAGAGGAGAGGGGCTGGGGGCGCTCAGTTAAAGACACCCGATGTTTGCTTTTGGTCGTTTTGTTGTTAATTTCTTTTCGTTTGATTTTTTTATTGAATAATTTTGGAATAAAGGATTTGATGATGATGTTTTTTTTTTGTTTTTTTTGTTGTTGTTTTTGTTGTTGGTGTGTTTTTGATTTTGTTTTCTTTTTGTTGTTATTTCAAATAGCTTAGCTTATCCATTTCCACGGTTCAGTGTCGGGGCTGGTTATTGGCGTGGGATACTATTGATGCAAATAACGCGATTTATATCGTTGTTGTTGTTGTTGTTATGTGTGTGTGTGTGTGTGTGTGTGTGTGTGTGTGTGAGATAAGAAACAACAAGATTATTATCTTTTGAACAGTTTCAATGTACCAAAAATAAAGCGAAAGAAATAGAAAACGAAATAAAAAAAGCATATGCCACACCACCAAAGCTTAATGGCCGATAAGCAGTTAGCATGAACTGTTTATAGTTTCTCTTGGGCATTTGAATGCACTAACAATGTGTTTGTGGTATGTGTGTGTGTAAGTATTTACACGACAAGTAGGTGTAGATAAATGTGTGTGTGTGTGTGTTTGTTTGTTTGTTAATGTGCATGTAGCAGTTGTTATGAGTATTGCTTAGTTTTGGGTGCGCACATTAATAAAAGCCCGAAAACCGTTTAAAAAAAAAACAAAAAAACATAAAGACAAATCGTTTTTGAAGTAGATCCCTCGCAACACACATACCTCCGCCTTCATGTCAGCCAACCTGTCCTGCAGGTCACGCACTTTATCCGAATCGTCCAGATTGGAGCGTAGCTCGCCCTCGGCAAGCATTTCCGAGTTCTACAAAGTAAAAGAATTATGCAAGTTAACACAAAAAATGGAATTAAAAAAGCTAACAAATCGAACTAACCTTAGTTTCTAAACGCGAAATTTCCTGTTTCAGTTCGGCAACTGTTTGGCTCTGTTCGGTAAATTTAATTTTGACATTCATAAGTTCGTCCTTCATGCGAGATTCCAGATCCGAGTATCTACAAGAAAAAGCAAAAACCAAGAGAATCGTTGAATCACTTTGTCCGTAAGTACTTTGTTTTGTATCTGTATGTGTATGTGTATGTGTATGTATGTATTACGAACCTGTGTTGTTGTTCGCGCGCCTTGTTGGCCAACTCCTTTTCACGTGTTACTGCCATTTCGAGCTCCTCCTTGAGCTTCTTGTGCTCCTCATCTTGACGCCGCAACTGATTCGTGGACACCTGCACCTGTGTCTCCAGCTCCATGACCTTAAGTCGCAGCTCCTTTAGCTCGGTGAGCGTTTCCATTTCACGTATACGCGTCGTCATTAGCTCCTCCTCGAGCTTTTGCGTGTGCTCCGTTGTTTTGGAGTTATCAAAGAAGTTCGTTAGCAGCTTCTTGGGTGTGGAATCCACAGAGGGTGCACTGTGATCGTTGCGCTGATTTTCGGCCAGTTGTCGTTGCCACTGCATGCTCAGCTCTTGTACACGCTGTTTGAGATCCTTGAGGGAGAGCGAGGCTTCCGCCTCACGCAACTTGCTGGCAATCAGCTCGTCCTGCAGATGGGCCACAGAGTTGTCGGGCGTGGTTTCGCGCAGCGTCTTCTTATCCTCTTCGAGCTCTTCAATTTTTGACTTTAGATTCCGTATCTGATCCTCACTCTCGGCCGAGCCCTGACGCACCTTGACCAGTTCCTCAAGCAAACAGGAGACCATTTCATCACGTTGCTTCAGCGCCTCCTCCTTCATGCAGAGCTCATCGATCGACGATTGTCGCGAGTTGTTCTAAACGAAGTACAAGTAACCAATTAATATAAACTTTCGAAAATTGTAAATGTTTAAAGTTAGCATGCATACAGGAAAATCGAAAAAGTGTACAATCGATTACTTGATCGAATCGATTATTTATCAATCGCTTTAGAGCTCTAAGATTAAATGAATATAAGCCAAGATTAAAGAAACTGTTAATATATATATCATAAGTTATTGTGTTCGAACTAGTGTGTGTGTATGTGTGTGTGTGTGTGTGTGTGTGTGTGTGTGTGAATAGGTTAGTTGTCAACATAATCTAATAGGTAGTATACAAATTGAAAAGATAACAAACATGCAAAGTAATTCTACGCTGTTTCAATATTGGCATGCACCTGTTCTTAACAAAGGCCCAAATACTACATATATATATATATGTGTATGTATGTACAAATATTTTTGGTTTATATACATTTTTAGAAGAACTTGGCTCGTGTTTGAGCAAGTTGCAAGATACTTACGCTATCGATAGAAACGTTCTGCGAGGCGTTGAGCAAATTATACGCATTAAGTTTTGTAATTCGATTTTGATTTTGGATTTGAATTTTTGTTTGATTTTGTTTGTGGTAATAAGATATAGTTTTTGTGTGTGTGTTTTGTTTTAAGTACCATAACCATAAGAAATAAAGAGAATGAAAAAGAAAGACACAAATTATTAACATAACGACTTTTTAATCATTATTTTCTTCACTTTTGTTTTTTTTTTTGAGTTTTTAGTTACAAAACACAACTGAGTGAATAGCGGATAATAATTATAATAATAATGATGATGATGATGTTGTATATTTTGCTGTTAGACAACACTTACGTTTTCCTGTAACCGTAAACTGAGACCGCGAACCTCTTCGTTGGCATTCTCCAATTGATGCGACACCTCCAGATACGAACGCCTCAGCTGCATCAGTTCCGTTTGTATAGCATAACTATAAAATAGATTCAAAGTATTAGATATTGAATCGATATGACGATATGGTTGGGAAAGGGAAAGGGTTGGTGGGTTTGGAGTACCTCGTCTCTTCCTCTTCGGCACGTGAGACTTGGCCACGCACAAGACGATCGGCCAGCTCGGCGCTCTCGGCCTCAAGCAGTTCATTACGTTGCTTTAGAAGGCAATTCTCACGCCGCAATCGTCGCAGCTCGACCATTTCCTCCTGTTCCTTTTTCTTCAAGTCTTGATACTCTTTCTCCATTTTCTTCATGCGCTTTGTGTTGAGTTTCTGTGCGTAGGCCAGATTGAAGAAGCCCTCGGGATCGGCCTCGACGCGACCAGGCAGTTCCTTTTGAAAGAACTTAAGCATGGCCTCCATGTCCAGTGAGAGCAGCGATTCCTTGCCAGTCAGGAGCAGCGCCAGTGCCACCTTGAATATAAACTCCATGCCCTCACTGAGAAAGACGTCCATGATGCGGCAGCTGAGGTTTACGTTCAGTGTGGTCGTGTAGAGCGTGAGGAACCAGCTCGACGCATACATGGTCGTCTGGAAGCCCTGTTGCTGGAAATGTAAGTGCATGTCGGGTATTTGCTCCTGCACCAGATTCTCCAGCTGGTACATGCACAGGCCCAGCTCCGACATCGATGGCTTGAACATGTGACGCATGCGATGCTGTTGCATGATCTGGACGAGAACGGCAAACGCCTCCTCCTCGGGCATTTGCATGAGCAGCAGGCCAACAATAAAGCCAGAGCCCTGACAATAGCCAACCTCTCGATCATGCAGCGAATACGCTTTGATCACATTGAACAGGGCCTCCTGGCCGGGTCCGTCCTTCTCCTTGAAGAAGTCCACCTCCGGATAGGTGCGCGCAATGTCACGTCGTATCACCTTCTCGCAGGCGGACGTCGCTTTAATATATTCGGCATACTGTTTCTTATCCGCATCGGCAGCTCCGCTCAGCTGTTGCCATACAATTGCACGAAAATGATGTGGTATACCACGACGCACCAGCTCACGTACGCAGGGATTCTTGCGTTTCAGTGCACCCTCCCAGTCATTCAAGATGGACGCCCATGTTGTCCAGATATCCTCCTCGGCAACCGAATTGCCACCTGTCAACAAAACATATATATATCGGGTCGGTTAATGCAGGTTCTTTGGTTCTGGGGGTTCTAACAACAAAAACTTGTACACTTACTTGAGGTAAGGCTTATTTGGCTTGTGTCCGAGTTTTTGCGACTGTGCGTTGAGTGCAGCGAATTGAGACTTTTGGCATCGCTCTCAATGAGCTTGTTGGCAGCTTCCAGTTTGGCGAGTAGATCCATTTCAGAGGTGGGTAAATTTTCTTCGCCTGTTAGGACCTTCACTTCCATTTTCTTGTTACACTCAGGTGGCGTTGCCGTTGTCGTCAGTGTCATTTTTTGTGTATGACGATGCTGACCCGACAACCAACCAACCAACCTACAGCAACAACAATGCGACTTTGACTTTCGACTCCTACTCGCTATTTGTTGTAGTTGTTGTGACTACTCGTTACTTTGTGCTCGTTGGCCTGTTTGGCACTCGTTGCTGCTGCTGCTGCTGCTTCGAATTGTTATCCTTGATAATGTAGATCTAATCTCAACGATAGCTCCGTAAAGTGTACATTATTGCTAAGCTTAGCTCAGCTCAGCTCTACATTGCCGCTCTGCGATATTCGTTGTTGCTCTGTAATTAGTTCAATAAGTAACGCACTTATAATGAGTTATTATTTTTTTGTTATCATTGGGATTTGTGGCCTGACAACACTTAAGTCCACTTATCGAAACACCAGACTGACAGACGTCAAAAAGAACTCAATTCATACCTTACAAACCGCCCGCCGCGCCCCAATGCGGCCGATGCGATAAAGAAAAGCCAACTTAAAAGCGAACGCCACATTCACATTTCGACTTAGGAGAGTTGAATGCAAACAATGCTTGCTCAATGTGCTAGCAACTAAGCTAAAGTTTAACTTGTATTGTTTATAAGTCGTGCGCCCCCAAAAAGAAATGGATCAAAACAAAACAGAATAAAAGAAAAAAAACCTGTCTGGGCTTTTACGTCGCTTCGCTGCTTAAGCAACTTATGTTTATCTGTTTGTATGTATATGCCTATATATATATATATATATATATATATATATGTGTTCATATTTGAGTTTATCGACTCTCGACTCGCGTGTCTTTGCCATCTAACCGAACGGTCCACTTTATTCGTTTGCGAATACTAAGTGGGCGATCCGTTTGTGTACAAGGCGTGTCCCTGACCGAATTTGCCATAAACTATATATCTATATATATGAAATGTGTATCACCAGATAAGCTAATATCATCTGCAAATGCTTAAAGGTTACTTGTTAAGGTATGGGGTTTATTAAATCGCTGATATTTTGGACAGAAACAAAATATGAACTGTTATTTATGTATTTTAACTATTTTTATACCCTGATTTTATTGAAAATTGGTATATAATGGCTATAATGGTTTTGTGCAACGTTATGTAACAGGCAGAAGGAAGCATCTTCAATCCCATTAAGCCGAATCGATATAGTCATATCCGTCCGTCTAAATGTTCGATAACTTTTCTCGTTTTCGATACATACACATGGTTATCGCTAGCAATAAAGTCTTGAGTTTAAAAAACGTTTGAAAAATAACGATAATCTGTGACATTTTATTGAAATCGGTTGAAAAACATTGGAGATATGGATACATATGAAGTTAAGTCAAGTATTCGCGTACACACACACACACACACACACACACACATACTTGCAAGCAACTAGCAACTGTACGTGCTAAGTATATTCTAGTCGCAATTTCTTGACTAGAGGCTTATATTACTTGTTCATTTGGGTATTAACAATTTTCTTTCATTACTTTAAGAAAATCTTATAATACTTAACGATTCAACAACAAAGCGAGCTTACACTTATATACTTATATTAATTACAAATGCAACGAAATTAAAATAACTCATTCTGAATCTTTCTCATAAAACACCTAAAAAGTTCACGATTAGCAGCTGTCAATGTCGAGAAACGATATAGAAATTATAATATCGTAATCATAATATCGTAGGCAAAGTTCGTAAGTAAGCGTAAGCGTAAATGACGTAATGACAAATTGACAAAATGACTCATTAGCCAAGAATACTGCCTAACTGTTAATTCTGCTATTTGTTTCGATTCCAATTCATTAATTATTATAAATCGGGCAGCGTCAATTGCAATTGTGAGCAACAGTAGCGGTTTCTTATCTAAATGACTAAGCAAACTGAACGAACACAGCACAAGCAACAAAATAAATAAATAGATAGAATAGAATAGTGTACATGGTATAGATATATATATATATATATATCGATTTACACGTAGTTAACTGAAACAAAAAACGGAGTAATGCTCGCTTATCTTACGATATAAACAAAACAGGAACAAATAAACATAGAAATGGGCATATGCTTAGGTAAGTTTATATACATACACACATACATACATACATACATACATAACATGCACACACGATTTACCCATATGACCCAATGTCGCCCACAACACAGTACAACATCTCGTATACGTAATGATGTTAGTTTAAAATAATTACACACTTGTTGTGGCGTTCCCCTCCTACACACGTGTGTCTGTCTGTGTGTGTGTGTGTGTGTGTGTTGGGGCGTTCAAAATTGATATAGGGCGTTGTTATACCTTGTATCCATTGAATGTGTGTAAAGGGGTATAACATAATAAAAGCAAGTAACAAATAATGTTGGCTATTGCCCAACTATATATATATTACAGGGTATTTGCCTGTTAAGCATGCACTCAGCTACCATAAAAACAACCAGACACGAACAACTTTTTATGTCTAGTTCAACACAGAGAGATCCCCCTTATAACATATATATTACAGGGTATTTGCCTGTTAAGCATGCACTCAGCTACCATAAAAACAACCAGACACGAACAACTTGTCATGTCTAGTTCAACACAGAGAGATCCCCCTTATAACATATATATTACAGGGTATTTGCCTGTTAAGCATGCACTCAGCTACCATAAAAACAACCAGACACGAACAACTTGTCATGTCTAGTTCAACACAGAGAGATCCCCCTTATAACAAGTAAATGCAGCCAACTGGAAACAGAGCTGGAACACAAAAAATATATATATATATATATTTATATATATGTATACAAAAATTCGCACACAAAAATAATAGACAAAAAATAAACAACGAGCTGATGATAATGTTAATGATGAGACTCTGTCTATGTTAGTTTTTCTCTCTGTGTGAGTGTGTGTGTGTGAGTGTGTGTGAGTGTGTGTGTGTGTGCGTGTGTGTGACAAAGGAGGCCTGCCTCTAATATAAATTGCATTTGCACAACAAACAAAAAAAATAAATAGATTTTTCAAAGTCGAAGTCAGTTAGCAAATGCGGTTCAATGCCGCCAAAACTTAAAGCGCTCAACAACAACAACATTTATATGAAAGCTAGACAAAACCAGAGAGAGAGAGAGAGAGTGAGAGAGAGCACGGAGATGTATAAGAGATATACGTTGGTGCGACAATACAGTTATGAGCTAGACATAAATACACATAACATCGATACGTTACGATACGATACGATAAGCGTTGATTAGATTTCGACACATCAAACAAGCAACAAGCAACAAGCAACAACAACAGCAACAGCAACTTGTATGTGCACGTGTATGTGTATGTGTGTGTGTGTGTGTGAAATCAAATCGCAAAGCGCACCAATCTCCGTGCTCATTTTGTTCCATACACGAAAAAAAAGGTTAGTTCACTTCAGTACGTTAAGATACGTTGAGTGGAGTGTAGCGCACAGGAGCAAGCAACACGACAACAACAGCAACAAAATCACGCTAATCGCACACAGAAAACAACAATAATAACAACAACAACAAAACCATAAACAACAACAGCGAAAAAGAGGTGAAAAAAACAAACAAACAAATGAATTGATTGAAAGCAAAGTTAAAGCCAAGTTTGCCAAGGTTTTGAGTGATTTTTTTTTTTGTTTTTTAATTATTTTTTTTTTTAATTTTGTTACAAAATGTGTTAGGATCTATGATTAAACCGGATATAGATCCTTATCGATGCGCTAATTTTTTTGTTTCTTTTTTTTTTTGTAATTTAAAAATATCAATTAAAGCGTTTTATTAGTTTTTCAAATCTTATCTAAGTATACAAGAGCAATATACATACATATATATGTATATATATATATAGCCGCGATAGAAAGAATCAATGAAAAGAAAGGGTTCACTTGTAAAGACTTGGGTGAGCCAAACTTTAACCTATGTATTTACCTATATATATATTTTTCCGTTATACGCTAAGATTATTATCGTAGGATTTAGGATTTTAGAGGCGTGTATCAAAAATTCGTTATCGTGTAAATCGTGCTATACAAAAACAAAATATATATTGTATCGTTTCCTTATATCGTACGATAAGTGTATTATTTTGGCCAAGGGGGCGGGGGGTTTTTTGTTTTTTGTTTTTGGGGGCAGCCAAAAGTTTAATTATCGTATCGTGATTTATTTTGAACGTTTTTTTTTTAATTGCTGGGGTATTTTCCACATGTGTCATCCATTCAACAGGTTATAAACAAAACTCAAATTAACATACACATACACATACACACACAAAGAAGCCACACAAAGTGTTGGAGGGGCGGTCCAACGGAGTGTAAAGAGCGCCATGACAGCGAAAACAGTTCAGCAACCCGAACGACAACAGTCGGAGACGGAGACGGAAACGGAGACGGAGACAGACACGGCAGAGACAGAAAACACAACAACAACAACAGGAACAGCAAAAGAAGCTGGCGTATCACAATCTGAATTAATTGGCATATTCTATGTGGAGAATCGGAGACGAAGACAGAATATAAAAATTGTGGTTAAACTATGCACGGATGGCGTCTATTTGAGACGCGAGACGACACAGAATGATCACATCAATGAGCAGCTGATACGCATCGAAGATATCATTGGTTCGAGTTGTGGTCAGCGCTTGAAGAAGCGTGCCCGTGGTGGACTCAATTCGTGCAAGAGTGCCAGCAATGAGCAGCAGGATGCGGATGCGGATTCGGATGCAAACGAATCGCAGGTATCGCAAACTCAAGCCGATAACAGCGCCTATTTGTACATCTATGCGTATTTGAAGAAGGAGAAACCATTGCGACGTGTCCAAACGTTGCGTATTCTACGCTTTCGCACCAGCAACAATTATGCCGAGAATCTAAATACGGCCAAACTTTGGCATCGCACCATTCGCGAGCATAAGCAAAGAGCAGGCAGAGATGCAGATGGTGATGGTGATGGAGATGGTGCGAATAGTAACAATAAAAAGCTGCTCATACTGCTGAATCCCAAGTCGGGATCGGGCAAGGGACGTGAACTGTTTCAAAAACAGGTGGCGCCATTGTTGCGCGAAGCAGAAGCTCAATACGATCTACAAATCACAACACATCCACAGTATGCACAAGAGTTTGTGCGCTCCAAGAAGGATCTGTTGGAGCGATACGCTGGCATTGTGGTTGCCTCCGGCGACGGACTATTCTACGAGGTGCTCAACGGATTGATGGATCGCATGGATTGGCGTCGCGCCTGCCGTCAACTATCACTGGGCATTATACCGTGCGGTTCGGGCAATGGCCTGGCCAAAAGCATTGCCCATCATTGCAGTGAACCGTATGAGCCCAAACCGATACTACATGCCACATTGATCTGTGTGGCCGGACGTTCGACACCGATGGATGTGGTGCGGGTGGAGCTCAATCATCGGAATAAGCACTTTGTTATGTATTCGTTTCTATCGATTGGTTGGGGTCTCATTGCCGACATTGATATTGAGAGTGAACGCCTTCGTTCGATTGGTGCTCAACGTTTCACACTGTGGGCCATCCGGCGACTGATCACGTTGCGTTGCTATCCGGGCAAACTCTACTATCTGCCAGCAAAGAGTGGCTTGGCAAGTGCAACAGCTTCCAGTAATCAACCGATCCCATCGCCTGAACCTGAACCAACGATGGAGCAAAGCATTCAGAGCAAAGCTGCTGCACTGCGTCGCTCTCCTGTACGTCCGAGTAGCGAGTACAAGGATCTACCCGACGAGGACGAGGAGGAGGGGGAGGAGGAGCAGTTTAAGGATGTGCAGCTGCGCAATGATGATCTCTCACGCTCGGATTTGGATCAGTTTGCCGATGCCCTGTCCATGGATCGTTCCATCTATCGCCAGAATGCAGACAGCTGGCATTCAGCGGTATCCCGTCGCACCGCCTACTATTCGGTGGGTGGACAGAGCACCCGATCGAGTCGCAGTCGCCTGAGTGTGGCGCAAAGGATCGAGTCGGCAAATGCCGACTTTAATCAGTTGATGCCAACTGGCACAATGCCCAACTTACAATTGCCGCTGACCAAGGAGCAGGGTTGGCTTTCCGAAGAAGGCGAGTTTGTTATGGTGCATGCAGCATATACCACGCATCTGGCATCGGATTGCTTCTTTGCACCGGACTCTCGGTTGAATGATGGTCTCATCTATTTGGTTATAATACGTGCCGGTGTCGGACGTTCACAGCTGCTCAATTTTCTGCTCAGCATGCATAATGGCACACATCTGCCGGAGGAGGAGGATCCGTATATTCAGGTAATACCGGTTCGAGCGTTTCGTATTGAACCGAGTGGTTCGAATGGCATACTCACCATCGATGGCGAACGTGTCGATTATGGACCCATTCAGGCTGAGGTATTGCCGGGACTAATCAATGTTATGACCACGACAACAACCACAACAACAACGTGTCAATAAATAGATTTTTAACAATTGTTTCTATCTTTATATATATATATATAAATTTATCTATATTTATATTTGATAATGCACTTCATTAATTGATTAAGACAGTATTTTTTTTGTAATATTTTTTTTTTTTACTTTTATGCGAGGGTTGTTTTATACACATATATATAAATAAACAAATAATAATCATATAGTAAACTAAAATTGCTTTTCACTTCTTAAAAACAACAACAAAAATGTGTACATACATATATTATTATGTTTTCATAGTTTTGGTGTAAATAAACATCGATCTTTTACATAGTCTGCTGGTTCTTCGATAAGCCCAATCAAATAACAACATATAGCATTCTTTATATAGCATGTAGCTGCAACTTTGATTAGATTGCTTTCGTTTCTTACGTTTCGATTCGATTCGATTGATATTTTTTTATATTTTAAAGATTAAATATCTGCTTGACGACATTTTCACTGCATGCGTATCTTTATGATCATTACATAAAGCATACATATGTCAGGTAGCAAATGGGGCAATGGTCGAGTACTCGTTGTTAATGGACTCTTTGTACTAAGAGCTAGACGAACATTTAAATTCGTCTGATAGGCGATTTAATTGAGGAAATTGCCGGATTAAAAAACATTCAACAAAAACCATATAAAGTATATTCAAAACAGGGAAAATAGAAACGCTGCAAATTAAAATTGCATTTTAAGATAGTTTTGCTTTATTTTTATATTTTTAAGCAATTATTTTAAATAACTAAATTAAGACTCAATTTAAACTTTAAATTATTCTTAGTTATTTAGCTCCCTGTTTGTAAGGATTTTGTGTATTTTAAACATTTTGTTGCGACACTTTTGTCACAAAAGTTGGGAGATTTCATTTCATTCATAAGCCCAATGAAGATTCATAGTTTTCAAATTGTTTAGCATACGTTCAGGCTGAGGGCATTAAATATGACAAAAACTTTTAGTGTTGTATGGAAAGAAATTAGGTTGATGCAATGGCTAAATTAACCTCTAAAAATAATGTGGATTACATACTTTTAGGCAGATCGCTTATTCTTGATATTCTTCATATTCAATTAATGCAACATTACGATAAAAAAAGGATAAAATTTGTAAGGTGGACCTTCTTGTTGTTGTAGCACCTTAAAATACCAAAATAGCTGAAAAACAGCTGAAAAAGCTGTAAGAAAAGCCAAAAGGGCTTAAAAATGAGTAACGGCAGTTTTTCCAAGAATTTGTTTTAACTAAAATCATTGCATACGGCATAGGCCGTAAAAATATATACTTTTTACTTACAAAACTTTTCCCCAATTTTGAGTAATTTACCCAAAACGCTGATATACATGAATGAATATACAAACATACAAAAATACATACATATACATGAATGAATAGTTGCTAATTAATGGCACCATCAAGTTGTAGACTATAATTAAGCCAAGCAAAGTATAGTTTGTTTTGTATGTTGTAAAATGTTGAACATTTGTTGCTTCACAATTAGAACGATTACAAAATTGTTGCATATTCGCACATATTACAACTTGCTGAGAATTTGTATACCTTTACGAGTTCAAATTATAAAACTATCTCGTTTTTATCGCTTTTAATTATATATATATACTACACATAGGAGTAAGAAAAACAAAACCTAAGACCAAAGGATTTTCAACTGTTTACTTGTTGAGAAAGAAAAAAGAATAATGTATGAATGTATGTTAATGTAATGCCTTAACTTGCCTGCTTATTTCCAGTCTAATTCGCTCGTTAAGCACATACATACATACATACATACATACATATGTAGCAACATACATACAAATAAAAGCACACATGTACTGCATATGATACCTATGACGTTTTGTGTATGTATGTATGTATGTTAATATTTGTGTGTGCAGCTAAGAATGAGATAAAGTGAAAAAATACACACAAAGAAAAAAAACACGCTAAAACGAATTGAATTCATTTCGGATGCGATTTAAACTAGCCACTCGATTCAGTGAAGTAAATGTATTTATGTATTTGTGTACAATGCATACGGATCTATGCCGTTATGGAGCGACCCACTCACGTCTCCACACGCACACACACACACACACACATGTATAGATAGAAACAACGTTTATCGCTGTGTAATATTGGCCAGCATTTTTTTTTTTAGTGTTTATACAGATTGCATTTTATTTCTTGAATGCTTATTTTTTTTTTTTTTTTACTTTTTCTAAAAATGTCGGCCTTAGCTCCCCTCACTTTTTCTCTTTCTCTCCCTTTGCTCTTTGCTGGTTGCCCCTCGCGCAAACTTTTCAATTCTTTCGCCATCGTCACCCAGTTGAAGCTGCTGGCAGGCGTGCGCTGTCAGATTGTGTGTGTGTGTGTGTGTGAGTATGTATGTGTGTGTGGGAATTAGTCAGAAACCTGCTGCTGCTGCTGCTGGTGCTGGTCACAGCCGCTGCGGCTGAAGCTTTAACATTTTTTTGTGTTTAGTCGGTTATTTCGGTTTTTTCTTCGATTTTTTTTTTTGGTTTGTTGCGATATCTTGTAATCAAACAGCAAATGGGGTATATTAATTGCTTGTCAATTGAGTATAGAGATATACCAAAAGAATTATTGTGAAATTCTAAACATATTATTAGCTTTAAAGTTAAGAGAAAAGTTTGCTTTCATACCTTTACACATATTAAGTGTTTTAACCTAATTAAAAGCAAACCAATTGCGGAACTAAGCTAGAGAGGGGGAAGGGTGGGAAAGGGGCGACTTAGTTAAACAGCGCCACCTATAACGTGTATATAACACGCCCACAAAGAGTCCTTAAAGGGCGTGGGGCAAAAGACATTAGCATAATTTAATTTTTACTTTTGCTTGCTCGCTTCCTTGCCAACCCAAAGTATTATAAAGCGGCAATGCCAAGCCCAATGCCCAATGCCCAAAAACAACAACCTTTAGCATGTAACTGTAAGCTGACATTTGAGATTTTTCATGTCTGCTTCTTATAGCATTAATATGTATGTGTATGGCAATGCCAGGATTGTTTCACATAAGCGTTCGAGTCACGTGGATTGGATGGGCGCATGATAAAATGTAAATGCAGAAAAGCACTTCAAAATGAAAATATATTTACAAAGGCTTATGGTTAATGGTGTCGGTTAATGAGTTACGTACGTACATACATATATGTATGTATGTGTATCGCCAGAACCCAATTGGGAAAGTCAACAGAGGCAATACCAAAGACACAAACATATGTATGTATGTGTGTGCTCAGCACAAGTGCAAGTTGATTGCGAATGTGAAGCAGAGACAGAGACAGAAACAGAAATAGAGACGAAGCGACAGACAGACACGATTGCAGTCGAACTTGCTTGATCGTTAAACAGAAGCGAAGGCACGACGCTGCTTTAGTTATACCTTTTTGTTTTTGCAGATGAACAGAATAGTGAAGAGAGATGGAAAGTAAGAGAGAGAGTGTGTAAGCTTAGAATAAAAGCACAATGGCGCTGCACGGTTAAAATGTACATGCTAAATACATACATACATACAACATGGACTTGTATTATGCAGATTTAATCATTTATATGAGGGCGGCACTGCGATCAAATGGACAATATACGACGACGCATAAACAAAGCTTACTCTTTTTACATTGTTTACTGTTTCTAAAGAACGAACGAACACATGCAAAAATAGCACTAGAAAAAACAAAGTGCTTGCAGTGCCCAAGAGTGTATTAAAGAAATTTATATATGTACATACATATGTATGTATAACAGAAAGACAGAAAGAGAGAGGAGGAGAGAGTCTGACTAGATATGCCACATCGATGCTTGCTCATAAAGCTTATAACACAAGATAATAATAATAAAAAAACAACACAACAACTATTTAGCCCATTTGAAATTGTTATTGTTATTTGTTCAACTGTTTTTGTCAAGCACAACAACTATTTTTTAATGAACACGCGCTCTTTTAAGCAAATATTTAATTACATCATTAAAATGTCAAAGCCAAATAAAACAGACGAAATTTTTTATTACTTTTTCTAATCCTAATATACAATGATCTATGAAGAAAGAAAAAAGTAAATAAACATATGAATATGTATGTTTGCATATATATTTCAATGCCGCTGGTGTTTTTTCTTCTTTTTTTTTACTTTTTGGTTTATAGTTTTTTCATAACTTTGCTCTACAAAAATAATCTCCAACAACAGCGAAAGCAATTAGGAAATGTGCCACACACACACGCGCACACTTGTACAGATGTTCAACTCCCTATCTCTTACACACACACACACACAGAGAGAGAGAGGAAGAAACTCACTTGTTTCAACATCAGCATTCATTCATTCAGAGAGCGAGAGAGAGAGAAAAGCGTTTTATTTCGCTATGAAATGCAGATAAATAACAACAACAACAGCAAAAACAACAACACAATTGATCATCAAAATGGGGCCAGCAAAATTGTAACGGTATTACGAAAACAACAGCAAATAAGCTATGGCAAAAACGTTAAAAATTAACAACATAACAAACTTTTTTTTTTTTGTAAAAGTGTTTACAAAAAAAATCATAAGAAAATGCAATTCATCATAAGCCAACTCCAAAATGCCGGCACGTATTGGAATTGGATGACACGCATACAAACAAAGACACACACACACACAGACACACATAATCATGTGTGCAAATGTCTATGATAAGGAAGGGGAAAGGGGGATTGTCAGCGAGGGGTGTAGAGTGCCTTTGGCGCAACACTTTGTCATTGTTGTTGTGTGTTGGCTTTATTTTGTTGTTGTTGTTGTTGTTGAGCTGTTCATTTGACACAACGGTTTACTGTTGTTTTGCACCGGTACAATGGATAAAAAAGCATTTACAGACATTTGTTTATATACATACATACATTCATCACTGTACCCATACATACATACATACATACATACATATGTGATATAATTTTGCTACTTTAGAGCTCCACCAACTAGAAACGACATGTGTATTAATTTGATGTTTCCTCGATTGTCGAAAAAAATCAATTTTCAATGGCATCGCGAATTCACGAATTCGATTTGAATATTTGTTTATCAACATTGTTTCAAGTTCAACTCCCAGGGATCGTATTCAAATCAGACACGTTTTCAAGAATATCTACCACCTGTCTTTCTGTCTCTCTCTCTCACTCACAAGTGTAAATTGAATTGAAAAGAAAAGACCATGACAAACAACATAAATAATAATAATAATTGTTTTGCCGCTTTTTAAGAAGAAGGTCAAGAAGCTGCAACCAGTTTTTGAACATCTGAAAGAAAAAAAATTGTTTTTGAAATGCAAACAAGACACCTACTTCAATATTTCTACAGTTATGTGTATGTATGTTATATATATATATGTATGTATATATAACTATCAAAACAACCCACTCGAACTTGGCAGCGAGTGTTTTATGCCTGTTGAGATATACCTATATTCAAACATAACATTTTATAAGCAATATAACTTATGATGATGATGAATTATAGAAACAAAGCCTGTTAATTCATTTTGGCATGGTTGGATTTGTCTTAAAACTACCCCATGCAAAAGGATTGCACCCCCAACTACATGCATGATTCGCATGTTACGCCCCTGTTACATATTACATACTACTGCAACATTGCATATGCATTTGGTTGAAGAGAATTCGAACACAAAACAACAACAGCAACTGCTAGCAACAACTTCTGTACACACATAGTTTATTCAAATACAAAGTTCTATGTAAATAATATTGTTTATTGTTTATTGTATGTCAAGCATGAACATAAATAAATAAATAATACAAAGATAAACAACAAAAGAATAGTTAAACGCACGCGATGTACAGATCTCTATGTACTACATACCATACATATATACATTTGTGCATACACCCATGCAAGGTGGTAACACTGCGCACAGAGGAAGAGAGAGCGCAAAAAAAAAGGAGGCACTGCGTGAGAGGAAGCAAGAGGCCAGGCGTTGTGGAGTTGGAATTGAAAGACACAAGGTTACAAACAAGACAACAAAGCAGCTGATGTGGTTGGAATTGGGCACGAAATAAACGCAAAGCATTTTCTCCAATTAGATATCTTAGGAGGCTGGCTGGGCACTTGTTGTCGTCATTTAAATAATAATTATTATTAAGCGTTTGTAAAACATCAATGAATGCGGCACAAGCCAAAAATACAGTCGAAAAATATGAAAGTATAACAAATCAACAAAAGCTTCAACAATAAAATACATACAACGAGAAAGTTTTGGCTTTTTGTTTTTTTTGTTTTGCCATTCGATGACGTTTTATAGTTGTACATGTGTGAACATACTTCCAAACATACATATTCACTTGATGTATGTAAAAAGTAAACACACTTGCTTTGGAACTTACCGTTAATTTTCTTCCTATTGGTATTCTTGGCAAAGATGGCGAATATTGAGGCGAAGACAACGAGCGATGCGACGTCGTCGTTTCAATCAAATGCACATCCAACAGCCATGAAAAAGTTGTGTGTTTGGCTGGACGACGACGTGTTTTTTATTTAATTTCACTTCAAATTTTGACGAGACAGACTTTTTTTTTTTGCTGTAAACGTCACTTCTTCGTTTTACCCGCATATACAAGCACACAGTAACATGCATACACACAACACATACACTATTCGTGGTTTTCAATTGGAAGCGGAACAGCAAAGTTTTTTACTTAATGCACTTTCACGTGTAGCAACGTTTGATGCTACGGAAAAAACAAAACAAAAACAAAATCATTCGCAATCTGCAATATATGTACTTCTTTGGCGTTCGAGTTTTCAATGTTTGCTGAAATTAAAAACTGAGCTTCCAGTGTGACTGCACTTTAAAAACAGTGTGACCACAAGCAGCGAAGCCAAAATGCCTGATTGTACAACTACCGCTAACAGAGATATGTTTCACTTAACATTAATTTAATCCGCCAAAAAAATTTAATCCAAAAACCGCCGTGCGAATGTTCCTTTTCGCTTACTAGTAGTTGCTATACCGCCAAAATAGTGAATAACATTCTCTTTTTTCGGATTGTAATCGCTTCACACTGAAGCTAACAGAGCCGTTAAAAAGTCGTCCACCTAGGCTGCATTTATAGCCTAGTAAACAGCTGATTTGATCTGACACGGGGTCATTTAGTCAATTAAAAATTCAGTTTCTAGAATTAAATAAATGGAATGGTCAGTGATTGCATCACTGAATAAAAAAATTGGCGATGTAAATATGGAAATCAAACTATTGTGAACTAAAAGCAAATTGAGTATCTCCAGCCCTGCGATCAAACATGAACATAACAGTGGCTTAACAGTAACAAAAACGTAGGCATAAACATTGTATTTATTCAATGCAAAGGGCATACTTGCAAAGCAATAATCAGAAAAATAAAGTATGCCTAACCAAAATTGTTACAATTTTAACACTTAAACTGAAACGTGAATATATAGTGTATATATTTGAAACAAAACGATTACGACTGGAAGCCGATAGCAGAAGTGCGACTGTAAATTTATTTGCCAGTTGATAACGCGACAAACGCGTCGCCAGCTGTGCAGTCGAGTAAAAAACAAACAAACAAACAGTGCATGTACCAAAATTGTTGGTGAGCAAAGCTCATTCGCTGGTTTGGGTCAACGTGCCACATTTTCGCAGACGAATTTTATTTGCTTTGTTTTTGGTCCAGAAGCGCCGCTTTGGCTAGTTGCGATGCTGTTGTTGTCAACGTCAGCTGTGCCATTTTAAGTGAGACGAAGGAGAGCGAGAGAGCGGCAGTGCTGCTGTGGAGTGTTGTATAGAGAGACAAATATAGAAGGTAAGCAAATGTAAACGTGCGCCACCTGCCTCCCATGTAACACCTTTGGCCCTACACCGCCAGCCACACTACATATAACTCTTACTCTATCCATCTTTTTTGCTTCCTTCTTCCACGTCTTCGTCTTGCGATGTGTAAATTGTTGAATTATTAAACGCGCACCTACAGTTTACTGTATATCGTATAAGGCGCGCCCACCCGCCCATTTGTGGCTGCTTTTGCCATTTGTATAATTAAATCACTTTGTGTGCGTGTGTGTGTGTGTGTGTGTGTGTGTATGCCAGAACACTTATTGTCATTATTTCCGTATTTTATAGCCGCAATTTGAAGTTTAAAGAAGAAGAAAAATTAACACAAAACGCATATAAAAAAAAACATTTCAATTACAATTGTCAACAGCAGGTGTCGCTTTTAGTGTAATCCACACAGCAAAATCAACAGCAACAACAACAGACCGTCAATTGTCATCCCGTTGCTTTTCCGTTTAGGGCTGAAGCATGCGCTTTAATCGATCGGAGCTGGCTAGCTTGGCAACCAATATCGCTACCAGATTCGACAAGGAGGGACTTTTGATTATAACGGAACGACAGGAGGGCATTTTCTGGCGCACCGATGGTGAGTGCAAAAAAACAATGCTTCACCCACAAAACACACACAAATCATCAATATCAATCGTTATACATGTTTGTTTATTTTTGGGCCAAACCTGCGGGTTCTTGATGGCAAACCCCCCTTTCGCCTGACCCTTACTTTTTATTTCCGCTTATCACCCACACACAAACACACACACACACTAAACACCCTGTATACGTTTGTATGTAGATCGATTAAATTTCACGCTCACCATTTGCTTATGCACACGTTTTTTTTTTGCCTTCTCTCTCTCTCACACACTCTCTCTCTCTCTCTCTCTTTGCACCCATATATGTATGTATGTCGATGTAAAGTTAAACTGGAATGTTGGTGCAAGCTGCGCGGCAATTTACTCTTCTATCTGAAGGACAAAAACCCAAAATCAACTGTCGCTGGCGTTCTGGTGCTTCAAGATTGCCAGCCACGCATCCACAATGAAACACCCGAACTGGATGGCTATGTTTTCGATTTAGGTAAGTCAATTGAAAACTCTTCACACATTGTTCATATGATTCAGTTTTTTAATTTGAACAACAATTGAACACACACACACCCACACAGAGTTTAAGGACAGCCCATCGCAACGCATTGTGACGCACAGTGCTGCGGATCGTCTTGATTGGGTGCGCAACATTGAGGCGTGCTCCACGCAACAGATCGATCGCCAGATCAAACAGCTGGAGGAACAGATTCGAGCGGCAGCAAATGTCACAACAACAGCAAGAACAACAACAACAACAACAACAATGGGCAATCGCATTGATCAGGGCTTTTTGTTGCCGCCGTTAACAATGCCAATGCCAATGCCAACAACAATGAACAACATAGATGGCAGCGTCGGCTGGACGGTAGCGTTGCCAGCTGTGCCCGAGGCATTACCCTTTGAAGGTGATCTTATACAGTTCTAAAGCAACGAACAGTGTTGGAAAATTGTTTGTTTTTCTCATTTTGGCTGTCCGCCGACTAACCACAACAAAAAAAAAAATAACACAATTTAACCAAATTTCGCAGCCATGAATAATCTTAAACTTTTAGTTTGTAATCTTTACGAATTTATTTTGTTTTGTTTTGTTTTGTTTTCTTTACGCTTAAATCACCTAGTATAACACTTTATTGCCTACTTTTGCCATAGTTCCTAGTGGACAGTCCAAGATTTCAACCAAAAACTTTCCAAACAAAACCAAAGATATGCAAAAAAACAAAAACAACTAAAATTATGCTAACAACAACTCAAACAAAACATATGGTTTAAGTGAAAGTTTTTTTTGTTCCTTGAAAAAAAAAGCGAGCTTTAAAGCTCATACAAAACAGCTGTTTAAGCTTAAAGCTCGTTTTTTGCAACTGATTTATGCAAATGCAATTAAAGCCTTTAAGCATGTGTATTTTCGAATTTATAGAGAGAGAGAAAGATATCGGTATGAAATGAAATTTATTCAAAGAATAAACTTTATTTTTTCTTATAACAATCGATTTGTTCTTATTTTGTTTGCACATAAACAAACCTAAAAAAAACAAAAACAAAAAAAACGAAAAGTAAAATCCAAAAATGTTTCAATCTTACTGTTCCTCCTTCGTCTTGCAGATTTAGAGCTCTCTGAGCTGCCCATCTGCGAGACGGCGATCTCCTGTGATAATCTGCCGCTGGATAGTTTCGCTCGTGCCCCAAATCCGCGCGTCATCTGCTCGTTGCTCCAGCCCGGCGAGGATTGCCTATGGCGCCAACATGCACGCACCGAGATTCTGGAGCGCACCCGAACACCACAATTTTTGTGCACTATGCGTTTCCTGCGCAGCGCCGGATTCAAGGCTGCCACACGACTCCGCTTCAGTGTGCACGATGTGAGGGAACGTGTCTCGCACACATCGCTACCACTCGGCCATGCCGAGGTGGCACTGGGCGTCATCCAGGATGCGACGCGTTTGCGTTTACCCTTGAGTTCGCCGCGTGGCGAATGCGGTTATATAACGCTCGCCTCCTGGACACCCGAACCGGCTGTTGAACTCTCCCAGGCCACTGGCATGGGCAAGATCATGAATGGTGTGGCACAGCCAGCGCCACCACGCTCCACCACCCAGCTGTTTGAGCACGGCAGAGCCAAAGAAACCAGAAGCCGCACAACCAAGCAAAAGGGTAAGTTCGCGTGAGTGAGGTGTAGGTAGGTAAGGTGCTATGTAGGGTGGGGGGGGGGGTAAGGTTGTTGGTAAGGTATAGGTAAGGTTGGTAAGGGGTGGTAAGGTATAGGTAAGGTATAGGTAAGGTATAGGTAAGGTATAGGTAAGGTATAGGTAAGGTATAGGTAAGGTATAGGTAAGGTATAGGTAAGGTATAGGTAAGGTATAGGTAAGGTATAGGTAAGGTATAGGTAAGGTATAGGTAAGGTATAGGTAAGGTATAGGTAAGGTATAGGTAAGGTATAGGTAAGGTATAGGTAAGGTATAGGTAAGGTATAGGTAAGGTATAGTAGGTAAGGGGTGGGTAAGGTGTAGGTAAGGTATAGATAAGGTATAGGTAAGGTATAGGTAAGGTATAGGTAAGGTATAGGTAAGGTATAGGTAAGGTATAGGTAAGGTATAGGTAAGGTATAGGTAAGGTATAGGTAAGGTATAGGTAAGGTATAGGTAAGGTATAGGTAAGGTATAGGTAAGGTATAGGTAAGGTATAGGTAAGGTATAGGTAAGGTATAGGTAAGGTATAGGTAAAGTATAGGTAGGTAAGGTATAGGTAAGGGGTGGGTAAGGGGTGGGTAAGGTATAGGTAAGGTATAGGTAAGGTATAGATAAGGTATAGGTAAGGTATAGGTAAGGTATAGGTAAGGTATAGGTAAGGTATAGGTAAGGTATAGGTAAGGTATAGGTAAGGTATAGGTAAGGTATAGGTAAGGTATAGGTAAGGTATAGATAAGGTATAGGTAAGGTATAGGTAAGGTATAGGTAAGGTATAGGTAAGGTATAGGTAAGGTATAGGTAAGGTATAGGTAAGGTATAGGTAAGGTATAGGTAAGGTATAGGAAAGGTATAGATAGGTAAGGTATAGGTAAGGTATAGGTAAGGTATAGGTAAGGTATAGGTAAGGTATAGGTAAGGTATAGGTAAGGTGTAGTAGGTAAGGTATAGGTAAGGTGTAGGTAAGGAAACCATTTAAACAACTGTTATATTACTCGATCCATATATATATATATATAGAATATAGTACAATGAAGTATTATTTACTAAAAAATCTGCTTGTTTAAAGCTCGAATACAAACTAGACCTTGAAATAGAACTTTAGTAACGAATTTCTTTATTTGTCTCTCTCTCTCTCTTAAGGCCATCGTCGCACACAATCGCTGCCACCAAAGTTGGGCGTACGACTGTTTGTGCCACAGCAGTGTGGAGTGTCGCGGGTTTGTGCCAATCCCTGCCAGCGTTCGTATCGTTTGCAGTCATCGCTGGGCGCCGACATCAGTGTGCTGGAGACGATGCTGGAGTCGCGAATGTGTTGTGCCGTGCCCCAACAGTTGCTCTCGATTTGGATACAGCGCGAGAAGGAGCTGTTGCAGGAGATCTCGGGCATGGGTGAGCTGAGCGGTGAATGGCGTTGGCGTCAAATGAATCTGCTCGAAGAGCATCTGCGTCTGCTCAAGGATTACTCGCAGGCCAAACAGAATATACAGCAACTGATGCGCGATGGCATCCATTACAAGCGTTCGGCGACCAAGACCGATGAATCTTTCGAATTTCTGCCCGTCAATTTGCATGTGCAACGCATGTGGTCACAAAATGATGCACTGCAGCGCTGTGGCGTGCTCGACATCATCACGGTTGGCGCCTTTACGCGTCACGATGCCAAGGGTCGCAAATGTGGCGGCCTCATCAAGTAGGTTGAAAGTTTGAATGTTTTTTAACTCGGATTCTAATGATTGACATTTTAGACTGCTGCAGGAGAGCAAATCTTGGAAGTTGGAGCAAAGCAATGCATGCAAAGTGCAGGCGGCCAATGATGCCGTCCAGGCAACAAAGCAGCTGCGCAAAGAGATTGTGGAACTGATGTCACAACTCCTGCAATTGGCCAGTCGACGCAGTGCCCGGGACATGATGCCGCTCTGCAATGAGATGGTGGGCAAAACACGTACACTGCTCAACATCTGGGAGCCGAGCATTGTGGAGGAGGCGGTGACCTTCATTGAGCGTCATCGCATCATTGAGGAGCCGGAAAATGTGCTAATGGAGCCGATGTCGCCATTTCGCAAGATTACCCAACAGCTAAGCGCACTGGAGCTCAAGTCACCCGAATTGGAGGATTTTGCCACGCCTGTGGTGGCGCCACCCGATCTCTGGCCACGCGGTCAGCCACTAATGCGTTCAAATAGCTGGCATCCGAGCAGTTGCTCATCACCATCCAGTTCGCTGGACATCAATGCCATCGATACACTGCAACATGTTGTCAAATGCTACAACGCGCATTTGCGCAGCCTCGAACAACATCGCCAACCTCTGCCCGATGAGGAGGCAGCCGTTGCGGTGGCGGATACGGATACGGACACGGACACGGCTAACACATATCAATCACTGCCGCCCAGCTGGCAGGGTCGGTTAATGGAACGGAACATGCCTAAGGTGCCGCCAGCTGGATTTCTTGACACGAAATTGATGAGCTCATCGCCATCGGCAAACTACTATCGACCCACTGAGGAGCCGGAACCGCTCGATCTCACCCAGCTGAACATTGAGGCGAGTGTTATGTGTTTGGTTAGCAAATTGAAATTCTTTTGCGGTCGTTGCGATAGTCCTGCCATACGCTTGAGGCATCCCAAGGCGCCGCTCAAACGTGAGGGTTTCACAGTGGCGCCACAGCAGGCGCCGGATGTTATTGCTGCTGCTGCTGCTGCTGGGCCAGTTGTGGCAGCCGAGCAAAAACAACTGCAACTAGCGGCAACAGCAACAACTACAACAACAACATCAGCAGCTATTGCATCATGTGGACTCAAGAAGGGCAACAAGTTTACGGACGGATTGGATCTATCGCTGACCACCGATTGGGTGGGCGAGCTTCGTCCCAGCATGCGAAAGCTCCGCCATGCCATGGATCGTCTGTTAAAGACGGCAAGATTGATGCATTCCGTGCAGCGTCTGCAGCAGGATGTCCGCTGTAATCGTCTCCAGGCGAGCATCATGTATCGCCGCGATGTTTGCTTCTCGCAGGCGGTAAGATTGGCGGCAGGCGGCGACAAACAACCCCTTTCGCAATTACATTTAAAATCTTTTCAATTTCCAGTTAACATCTCTGGTCAGTGCTTTGATGCTTCGGCTTTGGGGCAGTGAGCTGGATGGCGCCTATATGTTGCTGCTGAGGGAACTGGGTCCGTTGGCGTACTTTGAGGGATTGCTGTCGCTGTATGGCGCAGAAATCGATATGTGGAGTGACATGTGCATTGCCATTGAGGATTTGTCATCGGTTAGCTTTACGCTGGTGCCATCTGGCGGTGAGGCGATGCCCATGCCACGCATAACTGGTTCGCGGCAGGCACTGGAGGTGCTCTTACCTGTGCCGGAGCATGCATTATCTAGCCTCGGTGGCGGTGGCGGTGGCGGTGGCGGCGGCGGCGACGATGGCGGCGAACCAGTGATTAGCTTTAAGATCACGCCCGTCTTTTTCAACATTGGCATTAATGAGAAGGCGACACTGGGACCGACACGGGAACAGCATCGTTCCAATTTGGACAATTATTTGCGGCTCAATCAGTACTTTAGTCGATATCGCAAGTTGGGACTGAATGCGACAGCGGCGGCAGATGCTAGCTGTGCCGAATGGGATTCGTTGCAATCTCTGCTAGCCTTCATGGAGGAGCAGCTGCGCGCCAATGTGTCTAAGAACGTTAAGATTCTACACTTGGCCGAGGATGCATGTCGTTTAATGGGCGGCTTACGCTTTACTTCATGCAAAAGTGCCAAGGATCGCACCGGCATGGCTGTCACCCTCGAGCAATGTCGTGTCCTTGTCCGTGAATTCCAGCTACCGGTCAAAAATGTGCCTTATGCGGTCAGCACCATGCGCAGGTTTGTTTCATCTTTAATCTTGTGCTTTCTATAAAACGAGTTAATAATCATTTTTTTGGTTTTCAGTGAGGGCACTCGCATGGATAATGTATTTAAGAATATTGGCAAGCATAAATACGCTTTCAATTTGCCTCAGGTTATAATGCTGCCGGCCATGTATAGGCCACCAGTGGGCGCCTATGGTAAAGTTCAGACCTAGGCCCAAACCCAAATACATCTGAAACTCCAGTTAGTTTATTTTTATAGGCATTGACGATGAGTACTTATCAAAACAAATCATACTTATATATATATATATATAAAATACTAGACTATATTGTATCTACAAAACAACAACAGTGCCAAAAATCAAAAAAAAAAAAAACAAACACACACACACACACAAGTTAACGAATTCAATAATAATCAAATGACAAGCATCACAAGAGATGGGGGAGGGGTGGTGGGGAAAGGAAAAGAAACCACAAACAATTGTTAAATGCATTAAATAATTCCATAGAGCATAATAGTTATAGCTTTCTTTTATTTATGTACGTATTTATTTTAGACTATTATGTAATTCATACAAATAACACAACAACACACGCGGCTTATATACGGATATATATGTTATTTTTGTGTACTTCATTGATTTAATTCCATGTACTTCCAGCGTTAAGAAAGCAGCATGTTATTTTAACCAAAATACAAAACAAAACACAACAATATTCCTTAACAATAGTTCATTAGTAGTCCTGTACGCGTCCAGTGTTAAGACGTTGTTTGCGCAACTCCGTTTTAAGCCACGATGGTACATCGCGTATGGGATGGGCATTGGGAAAACGTAAGGGTGCTTCGGGTCCCTCGAATGGATGGGTTTTGGCCAGCTTGCGCTGCAGATACTCCTTGTTGACCTGCTTGACATCACGATGCTTGTCCATATACAAATTGAATGGCTGACGTAGCGGATAGAATTTCTGATCGGCCAGATAAGGTTTCGGGAAATCATACTCATACGCTGGCTCCTTAAGCTCTGCAAGTAACAAATGCAAATCTTTAGACCATATAGATTTGGTAACATAATCAATTGAACTAACGCAAAACATTATGATAGAATTCTTTAAGCGTTTCATCCCAGTTTGTTTGATAGAACGCCAAACCGGTTGGTGTCAGCTCGTCTTGATGCTGGCGATAGAAGTCCAGTGTGCTAAAGGTACGCTTGTCCAGGTTGCTGTAGTCCTTGGCATCCAGCTTGTGTGCGCTCAAATCCAGGCGAGACTTTTGCTTATATAGCACAAAGACCATGCGCTGATATCCCACACCCTTGGGCGGAAAGGGTGGCAAATAGTCGGCTAGCACTTCACCTTCTTCGATCTTTCCATTTTGTATATTGGCGCTAAAGTGTGGGAGAAATTCACATTCAATTCGAATGAAAGTTAAACAGATCAATATATTGAGAAAAGACTTACACAAACCAATGCAAACACTCGGCACTGGGATTTGTATAGTGTGCATCGGGATTGGTGGCTAGCAGGGTCCAGTAGCTGTCGCCCTTAGCTGCCTTTCCAGTAATTGGATCCAGTTGGCCATCGAAACTGACCAAAGGCAGTTTCGCCGCCTCAGACGGCTTAATCACATTGCCATTGTAGACGGGAATGAAGGTATCTGCATTCATTGTATATCGTATGCTCAACGGGACACGTGGCACAAAGTAGGCGCTGCCAAACAAATGCTCAAAGATGCCATAATGATCCGCCAACAGGCGCAAATCATGTTGACCCGTTGTCTGCACATATGTCTCCTGCACCTTGTCCAAATCGATGAGCACTGTATGACAAGAGGGTTGGACATTGAAATTCAGCTGTCTACTACTTATTAAGGTTATACTTGCATTTGTTGCCTCGCGCCAGTTGTTCCAGCTCCTTGCTAGAACGCTGTGCTTTAAGGTGATCCAGGCGAGCTTTAAGTTGGGCCGAACGCGATGATTTCAGCTGCGGAAAGCCAATGTTGACACGGGCTACCACCTCGGGATCGCTGATGTTCTCGTCTAGACATAAATTACATTTAATTTTCAGTTAGTTTTTGTGAAAATGGTTACATCAACAACAAAAAAGCCAAATAACTTACCCCGCAACCGCTGCTCGAGTGTTCGTGCAACACCGGGCGGCTTGCCACGCAGCGTATGTCCGTGGCGTGTGCTGCCATTGAGCAGCAACAGCGCTGTGGTTTGTGTGCCACGCAAGCCGCCATTTACGCTGCTTTTCATTAATAAATTACTAAAAGACATTGCGTTTTATAAGCAGGCCGCCTCGCGTTTTCAACAACTGCACAGCTGATGATAGCCGATAGTCGATAGATGGAGCTGCTGATACTTGAAAGTGTTGAGCAGTGCCTCTATTGCTCTACACTTTATACAGTGGTCTGGCAGCATTGATAAATTCAAATTGGCATTCGCTTAATTCAAATAAAAACAATTTGCCACTTTATTTATTTTGGTGGTTTTGCCGTAATTACTTTGAACACACTAAATATCCCATTATGGTTTCTATCATTTTCGTTTCCGAAAATGCGCTGTGTGTACCAAAGTGGGCTAACTTTACATGTATTTATTAATACATGCTTTCACGGGCAATCATGTTGTATTGGAAATAAAGTAAGACACCATTTACGTCATCAATAATAAGAATTATTATATTTATCGATTTAGATATTAATGATTTAAAAAAGTTCTACACACACACAACTTCATCGCTTCGGCCGCATAGTCATTGCAATCGGGAAAAAGCACGGAGCATTGGTTGCGAATACCGGTGACGAGCCTCCTACACACACACACGCTCACACAGGTATATATTTGTATGTATGTATAAAGATTAGTGGGCGGTGTTATACGGGCACAGGCATAGTAAGCCAGTTTGCTTGCGCGCCGTATAACAGTTGGTGCTGCTGCTATCGCTGCCGCCGTCGCTGTCGGCACTGTCGGCGCAGCGGTCGTTGTTGCGTCGGCGCTGGAAAAGGACAAACTCAAGGGCAATTCATTGCTCAAGCTGAAAAAGGCGCGTCAAAAGTGCTGCATTAATTGACTATCAAAGGAAAATAAATTCAAGAAATGGGCACGTATGTAATTTTTATAACAGTGTACTATAAAATGCATATGTAAGGAAAAGAAATCATGAAATCTGCTACTTTTAAAGCGATTACATAATCAAAATTCACATTGCCGCAAACACGTCATTGTGCCGCCCATCATCGTCCTTTTATTTTATCACAAGAGTTTGACATTTGAGCGCTGCCCACGCAATCAAGCCGCCTACAGACACTTTCTCTCACAAACTAACACCGCTCTCTCACCACACGCCCACTCTCTCACTCTCTCTCGCTGACTCGCTCTTTGTCTGCACGTTTGTTGTCTATGACATTTTGAGGTTACGTTCAAGCTCATTAATATTTCAACACTTTCTTGTGCTCCTGCATTGAATCATTTGCAGTCTGATTACCAAATGCAAAAAACAAATGCCATTTCACATACTATCTGATGTAATTGTTGTTGTTCAATTTAAATTTACGATTATTCCCCCAGTGCTTATTCATATTCTTTGTAAAAATTTCCACTGCGCACGCACTGAAACCGGAATTTCTTCAAGCCGGCGAAACTTTTGTTCTTAGTTTAGTGTTGCCAGTTTTGCTTTTTCCCCACCCAAATTGGGTTTTTTTTTTTTTTGTTTCAATTAAAAGCAGCAGTGGGAATTCTAGCCCTTACCAAAAATAAATTTTGGGCTTTTTTTTATTTTTTGTGTATAAATTATCTTAATTCTTTAATGAACAAATTATATTTGTGAACGCTTCATTCAGCTTTTTTATGTTGTTCATGTTGTTCATGTTGGCAACACTATTATCTTTTTTTCTCGCTTTGTTCACAAACGTTTACGGTTTGACCTTTGCTTCAAAAGCAATAAGGTGTTTATTACGCACGACATAACATTAAGTTAATCCACCTCAAGTCTCCTCTCTCTCCCTCTCTCTCTCGCGTTATTTGCACAATTTGCACCTAGACTTGTCACCTGATACTACTCTTCTGCACATCCATAAAGATAGAAACTTTTATTTGCCGCTTTTAAAATTAGCTGAAATTGTTAACTAGAAACACACCCACAAGTGTGCAATTTGCTCTGTTTACTAATAATACTCATATATATATGTATATATGTATGTATGTATGTATGTATGAATGTATAATCATATATAATTTTCCGTGCCCCGCCCCCAGAAAGTGGACGTGTTTCGTTTTCGCTGCTAATTATTGATAAGCAAACGCGTCCGGGACACTTCAACATATGCCAATTTGTGCAATCAGTCTGCCATTCATACTATACTATATACCTACCATAGAATCTATCGATCGTGCTGTAAATGTATGTATATACATACATAGATATATATATATATTAATGACTTAGTATGCAGTAGATGCGATTGTGTTCGCAGTACATTATCTGGACACCCATTGAGAAGGGGTTAACTAAGTCGCAATAGGTAAATTGTTCTACAATGCTATAAATATATAGACATATATTCATTTCCCAGGCAGTCAGTGTCAGTGTCATCAAACAAAAGGTCCCTGACCGTCGGCACTTATCAATAATGATGACTGGCGAATCCACTTTCACTTTCACTTTTACACACAGGCCATGCAGGGCAATTTGCATCAGCGATTGCATCAAATTGCATTCAGTTGTTGTTGTTGTTGTTGCTGTTAATATTCTGATTTATAATTTATGTGCATACTCATCCAATTGCTTATGATTAATACGAGTTTACTTATCCTTGCAAATACTAAATAGCATTATTGTAGCTAAAGAAGAGAAGAAAGAATCGGATAACAAAAGGGCGAATATACATACTATATACATATATATATACTACGTTGGAGCTGTGGAAATCGAAAGCTAAGATTAAATGCGAATAAAGCTGTTTAATTTTAATTTCTTTTCTTTTTTTTTTAAGGAATTTTTATTTAAGAATGCATTTTTGGATATATTAAGGATCCTTTATGACTTATAAAACGATCTTTCATATGATTAAACAAGAATATATATTAAAGAATGCATTTTTGGATATATTAAGGATCCTTAATGACTTATAAGACGATATTTCATATGATTTAAAAGGTATATATATTTAAGAATGCATTTTTGGATATATTAAGGACCCTTTATGACTTATAAGACGATTTTTCATATGATTTAAAAGGTATATACATATGATTAAACAAGAACATATATCTAAGAATGCATTTTTGGATATATTGAGATCCTTAATGACTTATAAAACGATCTTTCATATGATTAAACAAGAATATATATTTAAGAATGTATTTTTGGATATATTAAGGATCCTTTATGACTTATAAGACGATCTTTCATGTGATTTAAAAGGTATATATATTAAAGAATGCATTTTTGGATATATTAAGGATCCTTTATGACTTATAAAACGATCTTTCAAAGGATTAAGAAGGAATATATTTTTAAGATTGCATTTTTGGATATATTAAGGACCCTTTATGACTTATAAGACGATCTTTCATATGATTTAAAAGGTATATACATATGATTAAACAAGAACATATATCTAAGAATGCATTTTTGGATATATTGAGATCCTTAATGACTTATAAAACGATCTTTCATATGATTAAACAAGAATATATATTTAAGAATGTATTTTTGGATATATTAAGGATCCTTTATGACTTATAAGACGATCTTTCATGTGATTTAAAAGGTATATATATTAAAGAATGCATTTTTGGATATATTAAGGATCCTTTATGACTTATAAAACGATCTTTCAAAGGATTAAGAAGGAATATATTTTTAAGATTGCATTTTTGGATATATTAAGGACCCTTTATGACTTATAAGACGATCTTTCATATGATTTAAAAGGTATATACATATGATTAAACAAGAACATATATCTAAGAATGCATTTTTGGATATATTGAGATCCTTAATGACTTATAAAACGATCTTTCATATGATTAAACAAGAATATATATTTAAGAATGTATTTTTGGATATATTAAGGATCCTTTATGACTTATAAGACGATCTTTCATATGATTTAAAAGGTATATATATTAAAGAATGCATTTTTGGATATATTAAGGATCCTTTATGACTTATAAAACGATCTTTCAAAGGATTTAGAAGGAATATATTTTTAAGATTGCATTTTTGGATATATTAAGGATCCTTTATGACTTATAAAACGATCTTTCATATGATTTAACAAGAATATATATTAAAGAATGCATTTTTAGATTTATTGAGATCCTTAACGACTTATGAAACAATCTGTCATTTGTTTAAAAAGTTTTTATTTTTTAATTCCCAAATTTCTTATCAGATAAAATATTCAAAAAATTCTCAAATTTCTTACGAGATAAAAACCTTTCTGAACTTAGATTGTGTGTAGGTCAGCACAATATATATTTTTGATATAAGATTAAGGATCATATTAAGAGGCTCAAAATGTTGTTTCATAAGCTTTCCATGACTTTATTTGGTCTGATTGCGAAAGATCAACTCGAAACTAAACTATATGGTATATGACATGTGTGTTTATAGTGTCAGGATTTCACCAGGTAATCGTACGCATTAATTTCTTTTGGCTCTAATGTTCATTCATTGTATGATTTGATTGACGTACTTGTACGTGTGTTTTTCACATCATGCTTATCACACCTTTATATGTAGGTGGTCATAATTTTCTAATAACACACAAAAAAGCACTTGACCCACCCAACTACCCAACAAGCCAACTCCTTTCATACCATTAACCGAACACCACCAACCACCGTAAAGTGGTTCATTGCGTGAATTTTTGGCACTGCTGCCCTTGCGTGATCACATACTATATAGCATGTCTATTATGGCCAGTAATAAATTAATATGTTTATTGTTTGCAATCGTAAACAAGATTAAGCTACAAAGCTGTTATTAAAATATTTTCTGTACATATATTGATGTATGTATGTATTTAGGTGTCAATTATGTGATCGTATGTTTTTGAAAATGTCTCGTAGGGTGTGTGTGTGTGAGTGAGGCACATACTAAATGGTATATCTGTGATCTTGACATTTGACACTTTCGATAGGGCGCACAGTTGATTCGTCTTCCGGCGTTAGCTTATCAACAGCAACCCGTAGATTGGAGTACTTTCAGCTAAGCTCTAAACTCACCATGAAAAAAATCTCATGTCAGACACATTATGTCATCACTACTAGTTACAAGTGGTTACATTGCTCATGAACTTTCTTTATATGTATGTCTCTCTCTCTCTGTGTCTGTGTGTGTGTGTGCACTCGTTTATTGCGCTGTATGTGTGTGTGTATGTGAGTACTCGCATATTGCGCAGTTTTCATTGGTCTGCTCGTATTGCACTTTAAAAAAAAATATCATTGAGTCGTAACCATATCTCACAAAGTAGTTTTAATCCTATATATATATATATATATATTTGTAAACTTGAAAAGAAAGAAACTGCAAACGAAACCAATCATAGAATATTTGGTCTAATTCTTAGTTACAAGTTAAAAATCTGTTTTTTTTTTACAAAGATTTGCAGCTTTATTTTAAATTGGCGATGGCAAATACAGAATAGAATCGTGTTACAACGAATAATACTTACTAACTGAATGGCAATAGTTAAACATCGAAGCCTTTTTTATATTACTTTCGAATGCAATGGGATCACCTACGATCCATATGCTATAATTTTTCGAAACAAAATTCGACCGTTATATCATACCATTTGGCATGTGTTTTAGATAGCAGTCAGTCAGTGAGTGAATTCAGTGATTTAGTGCGAATCTGATTATGAACAAAAGTAGTTTCAATAATAATTATATATATGTTCATGTTACGAATAATTAAAAATGACAATGCAAAACAAGTAAGATGGCTCTAGTCGAGAAATATCGACTAGACGATACCCTGATCCTTATAATTTACTCGTAGAGTCAGTGCTTGCAAGTATGTGTGTGTGTGTGTGAGTACGCATATACTGCATACTTGACTTAAATTCAATGTTTTATATCTCCGGTGTTTCTCAACCGATTTCAATAAAAATTTCACAGATTGTCATTATTTTGTTTAATAATTTAAATGCCATCTGAAAGTTTTCCAAATTCAAGATTTTGTTGTTATCGATCCCATGTGTATATCGAAAACGGGAAGAGTTATCGAAAATCTAAAACAAACTTGTACTGTCTAGGGATTAGGCGAGCTTAAGTTTGAAATCTGGAGTCTCTAGCTCTAATAGTCTCTGAGATCGACGCGTTCATGGCTATATTGACTCGGCTGTTGATGCTGATCAAGAATATATATATATATATATATATATACTTGATGGGGTCGGAGATGCTTCCTTCTGCCTGTTACATACTTTTGCACAAAACCAATATACGCCTTTTACACATTTTCAATGGGATCAGGGTATAAAAAATAAACAGTTGAGAAACTGAATGCGAAAGTCAAGCAATAAGATCGTATATATAAATACTAGTATTCAATTGTATGGGGGGGGTTTACCTAATCAGAGCAATTTATCAATATAATAACAAAACAAAAAACCACCTTCAACCTTCAGCGTCTCTGACATGCAATTATACAAACTGTCATTGTCGGGCGGGGATTATTGTTATAATTCAATTAGGCGGAACGATGCACGAAATTTGTTGTGATCTTATTGCATTTTGGCCAACTAAGCGGGCTAGTGCAATACGCTAACACATTGAACTGTCTCAACTTGCATATATATATATATAGTATATATAAATGTTCAAGTCGTAGACAATAACAAAATAGTTGTTAAATGACAATTCCAAAACAATTTCGCTGAATGAATGAACGACTGTCTGTAAACAATGATATTTATTTATATATATATATATATATAAAACAAACTGAACGAACACATACACAAACACCTTTTGTATTTAAGTTCGATTGGCTTGGGAATCCCCTACACTTTAACTACGTTCCTACGAATTCTAAACAGATTCCTCTTTGTGTGTTTATTTAGCTTTATTTATTTTAAACTACTTTTAAGTGGTTTTTCGGTTATTAAAGTTATATAAAATACATTTAAAGAAATTTTAACTTAATTTTATATATTTTGGGAATTTCTTTAGGCAAAATAAGATTTTAATTAACTGCGTAAACTTTATAATTATTGATTGTTGACAAAAAAAAAAATCTCTTATCACTAGCTATAACTTTGTACTTAAACTTTACTCTTAAAGTAAAACCCGCAAACGCAACTTAAGAACCAATATGCTTCGAAACAATCCGGCGATTAACGTACCGTACATATAGTATATACTATATAGTATATGAGAAATGCATAAACGTGATCTACTCCATGTGGATCGCACTGACACTATTCGTGGTTATCAGCCATAATGAATTATTGTCGATTTTTCTTTCTTATTTTTCTCTCAATATTTATTATTGCTATTGCTTGTCATTGTTTATTGTGTTGGATATATATATGTTTGTAGTATGTTCTTTACGGATTTACCAACCATCCCATTCCAAAAGGTGTCTAATACCCCATAACCCATACCCTACCTCCTTCCATGGAAATATATATAATAATAATAAATAATGGCATCAAAAATAGCCCAGACAATTTGCGGTTTGTCTGTTGTTACAACAAGATCGCATTACATGCTGGTGCCAATTGATATTCCCGCAGTGGATATTACTAACTAAATCAGTTACACATTCTACTATACATACACACATATATACATATATATATACTATGTATGGTTTATACGGTGCAAATGTACACTAAGAAAAAATAACCAAATAACTAGCAAAAATAGGAAAAGTAATAAGGGAAAATATGCAAAGGAGCGAATTATTGGTTAAAGGTTAACGGTAAACGGTTAACGGTTATGAAATTGATTCGGTTATACCGGTTACATCAAGTTTATGCCTTGTAATAAGAAAAATCCAAAACAATCAATTTAAATTATATATATAGTTTTTTAATCTTAAACTTGTACAAACTTGGTATCACCTCAAAAGTATATATGAAATACTACCAGTTTTTCTTTTAGTGTATACTTTTATACATGTACATAGTTCATACATATATTTGGTGTATGGATTGTATTCGGAGCTTTACAAACGACGCAAATTGATTCAAGTGGTTTCGTTGATATTCGTAGTATAATAAAATTGTATGCCATGCATTTTGTCTCTTAGACAACATCATGATCACGATCATCATCAACATCATCATTATCATCTTTGGAGAAAACACACACGCACACACACACACACACAGAAAGAGATTGCCATTAATTGAATGAAATTTGAATGGCTCAGCGCGTAAGTTGTTGCTGTTTTTTATACCCTAATCGGGGTATTTGTTTTCGATTTTCGATAACTCTTCCCGTTTTCGATATACACATGGGATCGATAACAACAAAATCTTGAATTTGGAAAACTTTGAGACGGCGTTTGACACACATTACAAAATAATGACAATATGTGAAATTTTTATTAAAATCGGTTAAGAAACACCGGAGATATGGGACATTGAAGTTGTGTATGCAGTATGCAGTATGTGCGTACATACAAACACACATACTTGCAAACACTGACTGTACGCGAAAAGTATAGGGATCAGGGTATCGTCTAGTCGGTGTTTCTCGACTAGAGCCTTCTTACTTGTTTTGAGTGTTTTACTAGTACTACGTACAGATTGTAGTTCAAGGCGGTTTCATCTTGGTTTGGGGACAATTGTTTCGCATTGGTAGCCAACCAATTGGCTCGCAAGTTAAATGATTATGTACGCCATGCCAATCGACTCGTTTCATACATCGCAATCAGCAGCTCTATCAATGTACATATGTGTGTATGTATGTATGTATGTATGTATGTATGTATGGCCATGATCTTGTAAGATCTTGAAAAACATCATCACCGTATTAGACTTTAGACTCATGTCTCTGGGTTATCGGTTATCGGCTATTGAACCTCGGTTCGACTACTTAGCCTCATTACGATCAGCTCAGCTTCAAATAAATTCAACATAAAAATGATCAAGATTCGTAGTACTGCTTTTCTAGTTAGTTTATAGCATAATTTTCACTCTTTTACATTATGAAAACATTCTTTCCAAAAATAAATCAACTTAATGAGATGAGTCAGAACTTTCAAAACTCAACTCAGAGTGCTAAATATATATATACCTTAAAAGTCATGGCTTGGCATTAATTAAGTTTAATTGCTTGTATAGCAGATTTTTTTTAAACACTTTTCACTGCCAATTGCGGCGTAAAATTGAAATATGTTTAAGGTGCAAGTAATTTGCAATAAAAAAAAATTAATTAACGACAGCAAAAACACCGAAAAAAAAACAGCTCAATTATATGAACATACATACATACATACGTATATAGTATGTACGTATATAAAATGTAAGCAAGTTAAGAAACAGCTATAAAAGCGCCAGCGTCGACGCCAGCAGAGGTGTCGGCAGCGGCATCATTAAACACTCACAATCTGCTAATTTGACAATAAAAATTCTAAAGAATATTAAATACGACAAATACCAAGAAAGAAAGAATGAAAGAAAGAAAAAATATTGCAAACATACAAAACAATTTGCAGTTGTGTGTAGTAAAATAATAACGGTAATCATTCAAAGAAATCAACAACAACAACAATAGCAATGAGGAATGTGCGTCGCAGCGCTTTTTGCTGTTGTTTTTGCTTTTGTTGTGCTTTGGCAAGCCATTGCAGCCCAGTGCCCAATTTGAAGCATCATAATTACCTTTGTTTTTTGCAAGCAGCGCTTTGTTTCGGTTTGTATTATCTATCTACATGACTGTGTCTATATGTAATTAGTAGATCTCTTTATTTATTTATTGACCTTTTTTGTTGTTGCTGTTGTTGATTTTGTTTTTGTCTTCGTTTTTGTGGTGTTCTCGTCATGCACCGTTTGCAACAATTTTAACTGCGACTAAGATACATATATAAATGTATATTTGCACAATTTATTTTTTTTTTTTTGCGCAGTGGAATTGTTGAAAGTGCAAATTACTGATCGGCAATGTTTGCGAAATATATCTGACTGTTAGATATGTAGACATAGAATACATTTGCTTTTTTTATACACATTCATGGTATGCTGTGCGAAGTGCTACTGGAAATTTGAGATAAGATTAGTTATCAATGATATCAATTGTTAAACGAGTATTGACTTTATTTATAGATAGTTCAGCGATATTAAGTACTTATGTTTCCAGGTACTGGGTATTTATAGACATGAGTATGGGATTACAATTACTCTATTTCTATATATATCGGCGCAATTCCCCGTAACCTGGAACCGCAGTTGTTCAATGCAATTTATTTCAAAAGAAATCGAAATTAGTTAGCAATTACAATTAAATTATGTATCGATATGGAACAATGGGAATATTTATCGCTGTGTTATGTAATCCCTCAATAATCCAAAGTGAATTTTGCATTACAAATTCTCTACTGGGCATTCACCGTTACCTTTTTTCTGCTCTCTTACCCACACTTCTTTCGGTTTGACTGCAACAGGTGGACGAAGAAACCATTCCAAACATACATACATAGATATTTTTCGTATTAAATACGAATAAGTTTTGTGTGTTGCTATTTAGCTAATAGTTTTTAATTTTATTTTCACATAATATTGTTTGTAGCTACATCAACTCTTATGTCTGTGGCACAATTGTCGCTTTCTGCATGCATACAACAAATAATAACAACAACAACAACCATTGCGATCGCGCACCCCTTTCCATATGATAATGTACAATGTTGTTTGTTTTTGCTTTTGTTGGCACTCACATGATTCGTTCACGTTTTCGCACTTTCAAAAAAAAACAAGTAAGAAGGCTCTAGTCGAGAAATCCCGACTAGACGATACCCTGATCCCTATACTTTACGCGTACAGTCAGTGCTTGCAAGTATGTGTGCGTGTGTGTACGACCATACTGCATACTGCATACTAAACTTCAAGGTTCCATATCTTCGGTGTTTCTTAACCGATTTTAATAAAAATTTCACAGATTGTTATTATTTTGATTAATAATTAAAATGTCATCTAAAGTTTTTTCAAATTCAAGATTTTATTGTTATCGATCCCATGTGTATATCGGAAACGGGATGAGTTATCGAAAATCAAAAACAAACTTGTACTGCCTAGGGATTAGGCGAGCTTAAGTTCAAAATCTGGAGTCTCTAGCTCTTATAGTCTCTGAGATCGACGCGTTCATACATACAGACGGACAGACGGACAGACGGACAGACGGACAGACGGACAGACGGACAGACGGACATGGCTATATCGACTCGACTGTTGATGCTGATAAAGAATATATATACTTTATGGGGTCGGAGATGCTTCCTTCTGCCTGTTACATACTTTTGCACAACTTCATGATACCCTTTTTTCCCATTTTTAATGGGATCAGGGTATAAAAAACTGCATTTAGCATTTGCATAACCAGCACACAAGCAATGATAAACAGAGAGCGCAAGAATGACAGAGAGAGAGAGCGCGTGAGAGAGAAATGTTTCACATAGAAGGAAGAGATAGATAGATGACTGCAATTGCCAATTGTCGCTGTCCGACAGAGTTGCCATATTAACATTTTCAAATCAAATTTATAGTACATACCATAAGTACATTTTGTATCGAAAGTCAAATAATAAAATTCTATACTTTAAATCCACAATAAACAGGTATTATTCATCATAGTTTGTCATTCCATTTAGGTATCGACATATGTACATATCTATAAATCAACTGGTAAGTATTTTACAGTATACCCTTTAAAACTTATTAAAGGATATATATGTGTATATAAGTTATATGCGCATCCACAATTAATGAGAAAAAGACGGCGTCTCTGTCGCTTTGTCGCTTTCAAGCTCGCCATTCTTCTTCTGATCTTCGTTCTTCGTTGGCGAATTTCAATTGCGTATTTTGTTTTTGTTTAATGCTGTTTGAAAAAAAAAAAAACAAAAACCAAAAACATGAGCGAGAATTCTAACTATACTACACTATAAATATAGATGCTTATTTTTACAATTTGTAGTGTTTTGTCTGTTTTCTTTTTTGCTTGCTGCGAAACAAAAACAGAAAGCATATTTTGCTAAATTGACGCTAAATTAACTCAAGATCGTCGTCACATAACAAAATAAAAGAATGTCAAAGAATTTATTGATAAATAGCTTCTTCGGCTCGTCCACTGACGTAGTCTCCCGTCGAGCAAAGATCAGCTTATAATATATATATATATATATACTATATTTACCTATACTTGGCTAGATGGCATAAGGTGTGCGTCTTAGAAACATGTTTTTATACCCTGAACCCATTAAAAATGGGTAAAAAGGGTATAATGGTTTTGTGCAAAAGTATGTAAACAGGCAGAAGGAAGCATCTCCGACCTCATAAAGTATATATATTCTTGATGAGCATCAACAGCCGAGTCGATACAGCCATGAACGCGTCGATCTCAGAAACTACTAGAGTTAGAGACTCCAGATTTGGAACTTAAGCTCGCCTAATCCCTAGGCAGTACAAGTTTGTTTTCGATTTTCGATAACTCTTCCCGTTTTCGATATACACATGGGATCGATAACAACAAAATCTTGAATTTGGAAAACTTTAAGATGGCAAATTAAAATATTAAACAAAATAATGACAATCTGTGAAATTTTTATTGAAATCGGTTAGGAAACACCGGAGATATGGAACATTGAAGTGATTTCTTTTTATTTAAATAAAATCTGGTGAGAAAGGGTGTGAGGATTCTCGGAAAAAGTGTTTAACAGTTAAACAAAATTTTTTAAATTAATCTTAGTTTAAGTTTAATTTATAAAGAAATTTTAGATAAATATATAAAAATTTTTAAATTAAAATTTCAATTTTATGTTTAAGGCTTTTAACTTTAAAACAATACAAAAAATATTTGTATATGTATTTTTGAACAACAGAAAACTAACAAACTTTATCTGGAGAACTATAAATGTTGATTATATAAAATTGTGTTTATATCTGTTTACAGGGTATTTTATTTGCGACTACGACTACCTGCATCCGGGAAACTACAATATTTGACTACATAAGGTTGTGATTAGCTCTATTTACAGGGTATTTAAGAGTTCATCATTTGCGATTAAATAAAAGAGTTAACTATATAGCAGCACGACAAATATCTGAGAAGGTCTTCTTATTTTTAATAGTCGGGGGTTTTTTTTTTTCTATAAAAGTGAATTACGCTCGAGTCAAAATATCTCGTTCAGACATCACACATACGCCACGTATCGTATGTAACATTAACTGTTACTAAAAAAAAACTATCTAACTAACCGTTTAGTTGATTGCAAATCGAATTTATTATTAATTGGTATTGACCAAGTTTGTTTGTAAGCCGCCTTCACACAAGTACTGCATATTATGAATTATAGTTGCAGATAACTTCCCGTTTGGGTTGTTGTTGTTTGTTGTGCATCGACAATATCCAAGTTGAAGTCGTTATGCATATTTGAATTGTTTATTGCATTGATATTTAAATGCATTTGAAACGTGAGCGGAGCATTCGATTAACTTTCTATACCTACGTATGAATATATACATACTTATATATATATAACAAACAACAACAATCGAGAAGCTCGAATCACTTTGGGTCAGGGAATTTACATGTGGCTGGCAATTCTAAAAACAACTTTCGCGGAACTTGCGAAAATCGCCAGGTTAAAAACATGTTTTATAACAAAAACAAACAACAACAAGTCGAGAAATCCTAACTAGACGATACCCTCAATCCTATAACTTACGCGTATAGTCAGCGCTTGCTAGTATGTGTGTGTGTGTGTGTGTGTGTGTGGGTATACTGAATACTTGGACTCAACTTCAGTGTTCGTCTAATGTTTGAAAGTTTAACAAATTCAAGATTTTGTTGTTATCGATAAAATGTGTATATCGGAAACGGGAAAAGTTATCGAAAATTTAAAAGAAACTTGTACTACCTAGACGGATAAGACGATCTTATGTTACACATCTGAAGAATATATATATATATATATAGACTTTATGGGTCGGATATGCTTTCTTCTGCCTTCCATAAACCATTATACCATTTTTAGCCATTTTTCAATGGTTTCAGGGTATACCATCAACAACCAATAACAAACATCAGCACAAACCTTAAACAACAACAAATCAATCTACGATTTGAACACGGTCTCGTCGTTGGGGGAGGGGGAGGGGGGATTGGTTAAGTTGATTGTCGGCATTTATTGAACGTTTTGCACGAGCAAAACAAATTTATATAGTAGTATATAGTAACATATGCTACATATATGGAAAATACTCTATGAATGCCATTTCGATCGGCGCTCAATTAAAATTTGTGTGCTACACTTTAACTGGGCTACAATTGAAATGCGTCAAACGATACGAATTAAATAATTTCTCAGTTTAATTGGACAATAAAATATTAACTCGAGTCTGCGAAACAAACAAACAAACGAACAGTAACAGCTGTTTTCAGTGTTTAATTATACCCTGTAAAACACTCATTGATTAATTTGATAAGGAAACAAATTGGGAATGAAATATAACGTAATTAAAAATGTTTTTCGATTTTATCTTAACAAATTCAAAACTATAATGATTCAAGATTCATATGTTTCACATTTTAAGCAATTTTCATCATGCTCATTATATTTACAGCTAATATGGCAAAAAGTTTAATTTTAAAGTTGCATTTCGCTTCTTTTTGGTGTTTTCGAACTGAATACTGGATATTCTCAGGTCCAATAACTTTAAGTTCGTTTCGACTTAAAAGGCTTTCTTTTATATATATGGTAAACCATTAATAACGCTTTTTATTGTTTGTTACGATTCTTGTCACAATTGTTCAATTGGTATCGATGATGATGATGATGATGATCAATTGAAAAACGCCAACTGTAAAATTCATACTTACATCATCATGCCATATTGCATTTGGGTGATGCTTGAGCTTAAAACACGTGACGTATAACACTTTTAGCAACGCAGCTTTTAACTGTACTTTTTATGTTATACCATTACACTTACAAACCCCACCACACCACATCACACCACACCACATCACACCCCACCTCTAGTACAACATACATAACATTAAAGGTTTTTGAAATCATTTTTTATTTGTTTGTTTCGAAAACATTTTCATATAGTTTGTTCGTTTTTTCTTTCGTCTGCCTAATTCTGTCAGCTGTTTTGTCACACTCTCTGTGTGTGTGTGTGTGTGTTTGTGTATTTGTATTGCTTAACATAAACATTCAGCTTTAGTTTTTGGGCTTAATTTGTTTTGATAACTACTTTTATCATATGGCAAAGTTTTACATTTTTCATGACAAAAAAAAAATAGAAACACATTTTGCTTGGTTTTTAATTTTTTCTTTGCTTGGCTAAGTTATTTAATTCATTTCTTTTTGTTTTTCATTAAAAATACTCGACAAAAAAATTTAATATATTTATTGATTCTTTTTGTTTTAATATTATTGTTAACCATGAATATAAATACATTCATATTTATATATATATGTATATATATATATATTATTAAACATATGCAATGCGTCGCCTGCGCGCAGTTGCCAAAAAAAAGTATGCGAAAAAAGGGAACGTAGCAGCTGAGAATATTGAAACCAAAACAAAATCAAATTCGCATGCAGCTGTGCAAAAAACAAAAAAAGATGGGTAGGGTGGAGGGGGGAAAATAAGAAATAATGATGAATTGTGTTTGATATTTTATTTTCGATTTTTGTTTGGGTAAGGTTGTCTCGTATTTATTTATATGTATTTTTGTGTGTGTTTCTCTTCTTGTATAACATTTAAAAACTACATAATAATTAAGCACTAAACTAAGTAAATAACTCACATATACATATGCATACAGTATATTTACATACATATAGATATATAGAAAACAATATAAAACAATTGTTTAGCTGCTTAAACGTTAGTAACAAAAAAAAAAAATATATATACTAAGCAAGAGGGAAAATATACAATAAAAGTGGCTAATAAGATTGTATAATCTTATAACGCTTCACAATATATATACATATATATATATATATATAGTAAATAAACATTTACAATTTAGTTTTTAGTGTTTGCTTTTGTTCATCTTTTTTTTATAATATTTTTATTGTTGTAGTTTTTCTGTAACAATGTGCGATTTACTAATATTTTTTTTCGTTTTCTCCTGGATTAGGATATGATGATGATTATGATGCTTGTAGCACAGTATAACACTTTTAGCAGCGCTTTCAAATGCGCTATATTTTCTGTTGTTGTTTTGCTTTTTTTCTCTCTCTCTTTTCGTCTTTTTATTCTTTTCTTGTTCAGCTTAAAGTAAGTTTGTGGAATTTACCAATTGGCAATAAAAAAAAAATTATTTGAAATTGTTTCGCCGTTTTAATTAGAAATTGCAAGATATATATATATATATATATATATATGTGTATGTGTGTATTTATGTTTAAAGTATATTAACAATTTATTTAATTTTTGTTTTTTTACAAAATCGAGAATCGATCATTCAACCAATTAAACTAAGTTACAAATTATTTATTTATAAAGAGAATATATAGAGTTAATTGTTTAACGAAATGAAACAATAAGAAAAAAAATAATAATAATTATAACTATAATATAATAAAGAAACAATTGCTGAAGCATACAATTTGCCATTATTCTGGTTTGTTTTGTTTTACTTTTTCATCTATTAAAAACTTGCCTAATTTAAACACTAAGAAGCGCCACCTGGCGGCGGACTGGGCACACCACTGCAGTGGCGACAAAAGGAAACTAAACTCATTTTCGCCTTAAGAATTTGCATGCGAAGTTCGACATCGAATTCGGATTGATTGGTTTTGCTTACTTAGCAACTGCGCAGCTGATGCCAATGCCGATAACGATAACGATAATTATTGCAATGTTTGAATGTAGCCCAATCGTTTTACTTGCTATTGAGTATATCCTCTCGACAGGCAACGGCTGCAACGAGCGCCGCACCACGACCGGAACCATCCTCGGACAGCATCAGATCGAATGTGATGCCCGGCTTGATCAGTTGCGTGATCTTTTCGACCATCAGATTGTGGAACTTGGGATGGAAACGATAGACGCTGCCATCGACACCAACCGTAACATATGGCTCATCCATTTTGTTTATGAGGGTGGCAATGCCAGCGGAAACCAGATGTGCGGCACGCTTCGAGACACATTCGCAGATATAGCGAACATTGGCACAATCGCCATCGGTGGCATTGGACAGGCCCAGCTCCTCGAGCACCAGTCGGCAATTGGTGAAATTGCCGGGCTCATCTGCCTCAATTTCACTCACGTATTTGGTGAAAAAAAGGCCACGCGTGAATAGGACCTCGGATCCTTGGCCATTGAATAGGATGCCATTCTGTGTCATCTTGGCCAAAACAAGACGCACCAGTTCGCCCATGTACATGCCCGATATCATCTTCTCGAACGTCTGCTTACCGGGATTAATGCTGTGACTATCGATGTCCTTGTCGAATTCCGTGCGCACAAAATCGAGTGCACCATTATCGCCAAATGCCCCCCATTCCGTATTGATGAGAACGTGCGGCTTGCCATTATCGCTGCCATCGAACAGTTCGGCCTCCTCCACGCGCTCCACATAGCAGGCATTGGAGCCGGTGCCGACAATAAGACCGATCTTACAATTGTGATTCTTCCAGGCGCAGCTCATTAGTGTGCCAGTCGTATCGTTGAGGATGGCGCACACATCAATTTGGACGTCGCCGCGTCGCGCGATCGCATCCTTGAGCAGCTGGACAACATCCTCGTTGACAACGCCGGCACAATCGAAACCCTTTGTCCATGTCTCTAGCAGACCCTTGGTCAGACCCAGCTGACGCAACGGGAATGAGAACGTGAAGCCCAATGGCAAACGTTCCGAATACACATTATGCTCGGCCATAAAATTGGAAAGGCATTCAGCGATATGATCGAATAGCTGCAACCCAGATCCAATCATAATGTGCTGCGGTATCGCATAGATGCGCGACTCCATTTGAAAGTCATTGTTCTCCTGCAGATGGATGAGTAGCACACGGAAATTTGTGCCGCCCAGATCAAGGGCAAGGAACTTGCCGCGCTCATTGCCATTGGGCAGATCCTGTACATATGTGACAAAGCACTTGACATTCGCCTTGGGATGCGTATCCTTAGCCAGACCGCGACGCACCTCGTGCAATATGCGATAACATAGTTCCTGCACCTGCTCGTCCGTTAGCAACAGCTGCTGACATAACTCGTACACCATTTTCTTTTTATCCGCTGCACTCGCACCAGCTGCTGATGTTTGTATTTGAATTGCATTTGCATTTGCATTCGCTGCTGCTGCCGCCGACGCCGCCGTCGTCGCCGCTGCTGCTGCTGCATTTGTCGCTTTACTCGTTGCGGTGCTGCTGGCGCTGACGTTGTTGCTGCCGCGTAAAACTCTTACATTATCCGTAACGTCACAGCCGTTGTGGCCATTATTGAGTTTTGTGGCTAGTCCGTTGCTATTTATGGATACGTTGCGCATCGCGCCATTCAGCTGCTCTTGGTCCATTTCGTTGCAATTTTCTTTTTAGTCACAGGCAGTCACACAGAAGCAGTCACAGGAACAGGCACTGGCACTGTCGCCCACCCACAAACAGAAAAAATAAAACAAAAATATCTAGTTTGGCAGCAACTTTTGTTTGACGCTACGCGCTATTTACTCGCGTTTTTCTTTTGTATATATGTATTCTTTCGTTTTTTGTTAGTCCGCTTCGTTTGTTAGTTTGGTGTTGGTGTTTTTTTGCTTATATTTTTTGGTTCGCGTATTTATTGTCTTTAACTTCGTTTGCTTTGTGTGTTTAGATTTGATTTGGTTTTTAGTTTACTTTGTCTTGCTTCCGAGTCACTTTACCTTTGCTTTTTATATAAATATTTTATTTTCTAGTTTTTGTCTCGGCCGTTTTTATTTTGTCCGCTGCACGCGTCCACTGCTGTGAAACGTTTGTTACGGAATTATTCTCCGTGAAGCTTTGACAGTTGCTTTACTTTGGTGCTTCCACCGCTGAGCGTGCGCTGCCGACGTCGACGTAAGCGTCTGTGCGTCGCTTGTATGAATGTGTGTTTGTAAATGTGTGGCGTGCACGTAGCGTACTTTGAAGGAACCTTGAAGGTCAAAATTGAAAATTCGTATTGAAGAGGGCGGTCGTTTTTGCTGGGCCTGCGTTCAAGATACAATATTTTATTCATTGGTGTATGTAAGCATATCGTAACAGAAATGAAGAGAGAGCTACCGCGCCAGCCGCACAAATCTGAGAGCAAGAGAGCACACATTTTGGTTGCGCGCCTAAGGAATGACATTTGTACGCTGGCGACGGGCAGCAACGAGAGCAGAAGCAGTAGTGTCACCACTGCTCTCACAATCAACACAGTGCCTGAGAGAGGAACGAAAAAGAGAGCGGTCAGGTGTGCGTGTGAGAGTGGCCAGTCTTTTTGCCATCGTCAGCAAACTATTGCACACTACACCAGCCAGCTTATTGAAAACCTTAAGTAGTAGTTATTTGCCAAAATTAAATTGGGCGATTAATTAGATGTTTGATGAATTCGTAGTTTTAACTTAAAATCAGTTTTAAATTCATACACATTCCTGAGCAGTTTTTAATAGAAAGAAATACATTAAAACTATCTGGGATAAAGCAGGCCATTTAAATGTCGCCTTAGGCTACTCAGTTTTTGAATATTTTCTGTGACTCTTGTTGGTAATTTCAATTGCGGCTGCTGCTGCTGTTCGCGTATAACAGTTAATGCTCAGGATATATACATACATACATACTGCAAACAAGTTTGCATAGCTGTTGCTGCCGTCAAAAACCAACCAACTCGTCTTTGTGTTGCCCCTTAAGTGTATCGGTATGGAACTTTTGTTGTTGTTGATGGTCGCTGCCTTCTACCGCTCGTGGGGCTCGTCTCTGTTACTGGTGTTGGCCTCCCAGGGTACACACACATGTGTTTTTGTGCACATTCACAGTGTGTAAACGTTTTTTACGTGCCGTCATCGACGTGCACACACAAACACCACAGTAAAAAAGCATTGCCTGACCGACTGTGCATCAATATTTGCAACTCTCCTTGTGCCTTGCTCCCATTCCCTCATTTAACACACATTCTCCTCTCTCAAGCACGCTTGCCGCTCGCTCACTTGACGCCATAAAGTGCATATATTCTTTATCAGCATCAACAGTCGAGTCGATATAGCCATGTCCGTCTGTCCGTCCGTCCGTCTGTCCGTCTGTATGTATGAACGCGTCGATCTCAGAGACTATAAGAGCTAGAGACTCCAGATTTCGAACTTAAGCTCGCCTAATCCCTAGGCAGTACATGTTTGTTTTCGATTTTCGATAACTCATCCCGTTTCCGATATACACATGGGTTCGATAACAACAAAATCTTGAATTTGAAAAATCTTTAGATAGCATTTGAATTATTAATCAAAATAATAACAATCTGTGAAATTTTTATTAAAATCGGTTGAGAAACACCGGAGATATGGAACCTTGAAGTTGAGTATGCAGTATGGTCGTACACACACGCACACATACTTGCAAGCACTGACTGTACGCGTAAAGTATAGGGATCAGGGTATCGTCTAATCGGGATTTCTCGACTAGAGCCTTCTTACTTGTTTTTCGTTGGTTCTTATGCATATTGTCTAATTTTGCATTGGTCTTTTCCGTTTAAATTCAATAGTAGCAGTTCCGTTGCTGTTGTCGTCCAAAGAGGCTCGCCTGTCAATTGCTTTTGCTAGTGCAGCTGCTGCTGCCATTACGGCAAAGCGCTTTGAGAGACGCAGTGATCATGTGAGCAGCATTTTGGAGTTACAGGTTTTAGGTTTTTCAAGTTATTTAATAATAACCACTCAGTTGTTTAAACCACTTTAGGTTTTTCAAGTTATTTAATAATAACCACTCAGTTGTTTAAACCACTTTTTGGTTTGTGTATTGGCGTAAAAGCGTACAATCCTCATTTTTCAATGTCTCTTGTCGTTTTATCAACAGTTGTTTTGCATTTTTATAAATATAAATTGCGTATTAACCTTGGATGGTGTTTTTTGTTTGGCTTTAAGAAGCCGGATTGACTGCGGTGGGCACACCAGTTGTTGTACCCAGGTCCGCTGATTTTTACATACATACATATGTACGTAGTTTGTTGGCGTTGGCATGCGTCTGTTAACCGTTAAATTTACAAACACACATACAGAGAAAAACATATGTAAATACATATGTACATTCGCTACATTGAAATGTGTAATAGATACACGCCCCTTTGCATATATACATTTACTTAAATTTTTAATGACGTTGACGTCGGCACGTGTCTTTTTTCCAACTATTTTCTTGTTTTCGACAATTTTGAACAACAACAGATATTCATATGTACATAATAATATAATCTGCATATTTTGGTGGTTTACAAAGGGCAAAACAGTTCATGTTTTCTCAGTAAGGAATGGTTTTAATTTGAGCATTGCCAGCTTATTTCTCGTCCAAAAGAAGAGAACGAAAAAGAGAACTACACACATACAAATGTATGTACGTGTATGCCAGCGTGCCCGCTGCTGTGATCACCCAGCAAAATTGTAAAAATGTTTATCTTGAAATGAAAAAAAAAACAACACAAAATCTCGCTCTTTTCTGGCAGACGGAAATTGCTTAGAAATAAAATGAAAAACGCAATAAAGCAAAATTTTAGTAGGCGTCGTCTGCGTCAATGCAATAAAACGTGGGCTGGGCGAGTCTGTGGTGCCTAATCAGTACTGTGTCAACTCTAAGCACCCCACATCATTTCTATTGTTTTGTGTGTCGTCTGGGTAATGAGTCAGCAAGTTAAGCAATGATAAGGAAGAAAAGGAGAACGCTCTTGAATGCAGCAATGCAATGCATAAACGGTAATGATGAAATACTGGTTTTCTAAAAAAATCTGGTACATAGAATCTAAAGAGCCGGATGGTTATTTCTTTTATAGTTTGCGAACCAGTAAACCATACCCAAACCAACAAAGTGAAGTGTTCCGCGAACCACTTATAAACACAACACACGTCTAAAATTATATTTATCTTTTGTTTGTTGAATTTCAATACGGCAACGATAGCTTACAACATGCTGCAACCTCTGCTCTCGACGCTGTCGTTGTCGGCGTCACTGCTGCTGCTGCTGCTACTGCTGTTGCCCGCATTTGGGAATCCAGATTTGGGGGCTCGCCCCGTTGTATATACAAACTTGAACACAAACACACAAATATGGTCGTTCGCCTTGTGCATGTGTGTGTGTGTGTGTGTGTGTAAAGAGGTTGGTCTCGCGTTGTTTTGCGCTTGCTCGTCGCTTCAAGTATGTGTGTGCGTGTGTGTGTGTGTGTGTGTGTGTGTGAGTGGTGTACATACAGAATAATTGATTTTTTATCGTGTACTCTCTCTTACTTATTGCAAATGTGCTTGTTTGGGGCCACGCGCAGAGCCTGCTGTGACGTCAATGATGATGACGTCGAAAGCGACACGTCTGTTGAAAATCACACCTCATCCAGGGGTCAATGCAGCGACAGATATTCGATAAATTTTTTTTGTGGAACGTTGCGTATATGTCTTTTTGGCATGTTATCAAAAAGGCCTTCGATCCGAAGACAAAAGTCATTCATTATGAAATCTAAAAGTTTTTTTTGGCAACTTGAAATAATTTCGCGTGATGCCGCCTACGCAACCAAAAAATAAACGGCCACAAATCGTGTGCAAATAAAAAACAAAAACATATGTACATACGTATGTATGTATACTACCATGGTAATTGTTAAGCCTTGCATACGATTTCCGTTCTCTGCTTAAAATAATTAACAGAGGGTGTGCCTGCATGAGCAGTAGCAGTGATAATTACTTATCATTCTAAAAGATAAATACGGTTGCCGGGCCCTTGCATCAGCAGGTTTTAAATTTTGCCAAGGTCAAATGCACGCGACTGCGTGCGTATAACAGTTTTAGTCATTTTACCATCAGACACCAGCTGTGTCCTTCTCCCCACACCACCACCAACAGCAGCAATCATGAAGTGTAGTGCTCTGCAATAAATGGTGTGACTATTAAGCAAAAACAAAAGAAAACAAAACCCGTTTAACATGCGATATCTATGAGTCGTCTTTATCTACATACATATGTTTGTATAACAGAAACTGGTTGGCTTACATTTTTCAAGAGTGTACATACATACATACATACATAGTTTTGTAGGTATTTGTTTATTCAAGATTATGCATATATTTAAACTATAAGCAGTGGCCTCACTTAATCAGAGTATCAGAGGAAACAGAAAGTTGGCCTTGGAACGGTTTTGGTTGTAGACAGTACGTTTTGGGCACATGTACAACAACCGCCTTGTCACCAAACTTAGAAGCGGGTCATCGGTCACCGGGTCAGACGAGATTAAAAAGATGTGGATGAGGCATCGCTCGACTGGCAGCACAATATCATATATACACAATCAGTAGTCTGTACGAACATGTGTTGCTTGTCCAAAAACATGGGTTGCATGCGTTGGGCATCTTATTACTAGACAACCTACAAGACATACAGCAATCGCTTAATGAATTTCGAATTCAAATTTATTTCAACACGATGGCATTGCTTTTAATGCTGCCAGACGTGAGCTTACTTTTTACAGCTGTGGCAACGTTCATGGCAAAACCAAAATACAAAACTATCGATCTATCGGCGCACAGTGCGTCATCGATATAATATATTCTTAAATTTGTTTGTTATTCAGCACTGAGCAAACGCTGGCTACGCAAAACAACCAACGGAAGAGCGGCAGGCACTAGTTGTTTTTTTTTTGCGCCACATACAAAAGCCACAGAAAAAGACCAAAGAAACGTTAAAAAATATTATTTTGTTAATCAAATAAATTGAGCAAGTGTGGGAAATGACAACGTCCGCGATAAAACGACATCGTTCTCCACACGATGTACGAGCATCGAATGATGGGAATGACCTAAACAATGATAGTGACAACGAAAACAGTTCGGGCAGAAGTAGCAGCAGCAGCAGCGGTAGCGTTTTGCCCAACGGCGTTAACCTATCCAAGCGTGACTCGGAGGAGGACGGCTGGGCATCCAAGGGCTTCAGCTATATCAATCCGTTTGTGCATCGCGTACAAATCGACAGTCACATTGAAGTTGCCAAGGTAAGCGCCTTAGCTATTTCTACCGTACGTTGCACGTTTCCGCAGCAGCCAGCTTGTTCATTCATTCATGTTCGAATACAGCTGCTTGCTGCAGTTTTTAATATTACTTGGTGACCCACAGCCCCACCCCCAGACATCTCAAGTGCATTGCTCTATATGACAAGTATACATACATATGCACTTGATCAACTGGAGGATGTCGATAACATTTCGATATTCCTGTGGCTATGCCGTTTATCTCTCACAGTATTTGCGATGCCGCTGTTAACGTCAGCGAAAGCGTAGCTGCCAACTACATACATATGTATGTATGCACAATACATACATATAATTTGGTTGTATGTCTCTCTGTAGCTGTGAAGAAACAGAAGCAGCGAAAATCGTATGATTTTCTTGTCGTTTCATTGTAATTGTTGTTGTTGCTCTTGAGCTTTTTGCCGGTTCTTTGGCGCGTGTGTTGCCATGTTGTATTTGTAGTTGTCTTTCGTACTTGTTGTTATTGTTTAGCACCTTGTGGTGCTGTTTGAAGGCTCTGCCTGAATTCTGATTCTTCCGCTGCGTGCATTTGTATGTACAAACCTATTAATACATATTTATAAGTATGTATGTTTATTTCTATACATATATAAATGTGCTGGATTTGGTCAGTTTTTCGCCACGCTCCCCCATCGACAAAAACTCTTTTCACACATTGCGAATTGTTGTAATTGTTAATGCCCTCGCATTTACACACACGCACACTTGCAAACCCAATGTGACAGGCCCATTCGATTATTTACGTGTCATTTGGCAATGCCGTTAATTGCCGAGCAGTTGCAAAAACAAAAGTGGCCTTGCTTTTATTTTACAGATTAGTTTCAGATTAACGGGGGGAAAGGTGAAAAACGAAAGCGGTGAATATTCACCTCAAATGATATCACTCCTAATAGTGATGCGGTTCGTTAGTTAATGGTGCCATCAAATGCCATTAAACACATGATCGTATCGTTGATTTTGCAATTTTTACGATATACTTGGTTGACTTTTAGTTTAAATCTTCAATTTGCATACTACAAATTTATAATAATATATTCAAGACGGCTTAGTTTTATTCTTTTTTGATTATAATGCAAACAATTTGAAACCTTATCATATTTGTCATAGTCAAATGTCCAAATTGATAATGCAGTTTTAAGTATGACGCATTCAATTTGGGAATTTATTATTGATTCATACGAAAAATGCAAACACGATAATACTATAACGACCTCTCAGGTTGTGTACCTAACACAGAAATGCGGCTGCGGCGATTCTGTTTAAACTCATCTTGAATAAAAACCAGTTACAGTTTGCTTTATTTTGCCTTCATCGCTGAGTCAAGGTCAAGAAGACACTCACAATAGATTCGATTTGTGGTGGTCTGTTAATGACATGCTTATTCATGCACACATACACATATACACAAATACACACACACACACACACACACACACACACACACACACACACACACACACACACACACACACACACATACTTAACTTAGTATTTGCATTAGCTTTCAAGCAAACAATTTTTTAAACGTTGTCCATTGCTTTTGTTTTTGTTTGCAGACTTACAGTAAAAACAAAAAATATTTAATAGTCACATCGTTGCTCATTGGTTTTGACATACATTTTAAGGGGGTTTTTTGGACAATTATTTAACTACAGAGCGCTTAAGTAAATTTTAATGTGTTTTATTTTGAACGATTTCAATATGTGTTTATTTTGCATACTTTACTTGACATCAATTTTCCATATCTCCCGGGTTTCTCAACCGATTTTTATAAAACTTTCACAGATTTTCATTACTTCATTTAATGTTTCAAACTTCGTCTTAAAGTTTGCCAAATTCAAGATTTTGTAATTATCGATTACATGTGTGTATCGGAAACGTGAAGAGTTATCGAAAATTTGAAACAAACATGTACTACCGAGAGATTAGGCAAGCTTGTTCCAAATCTGGAGTCAATAGCTGAGATCGACGCGTTCATACGTACGAATGGACAATCGGACGGAGGGACGGACATGGCTCGGCTGTTGATGCCTATGGGGGTGGGAGATGCTTCCTTCTGCCTGTAACATACTGTTGCACAAAACCATTATACCCTTTTTTTTTTACCCATTTTCAATGGGTTCAGGGTATAAAAAACAACAATGACCGAGCTGTTATCAAAAATAAACAAAAACAAGAAATGTTAATTGAACAAGAGTGACAAAAGCAATAAAATGTATTGCATTAATGTTCCCGGAAGGAACAATTGTTTGCTTTAGCTGCATGTCAGTCGTACGATTTTATTCTATGAGCTGTACTTTTTGTTAATTAATTTTATTTATTTATTTTTTTTCTTTCGCACATCATTGTTGAGACATTTCAAAGTTCTAAACTTGAAAGACAGATAAGCGTAAAGCAACTATAATCAGACTGTTCGCTAAGCACTCTTCTTATATATATATATATAATTAATCCCATTGCAGATCTGTGTGCTTACTGTGCTGCTTTTACCCATACGCATTGTGGGATGTGTCCTGTCACTGCTATCGGCATGGATGTGCGCGTATATTGGTCTCTATGGAATGTCTATGGAGGAGATACAGGCCAGGCCTTTAACTGGCTGGCGCAGGTAAGTCGAAATGCATATATACATACATAAATACATAAATAAACCGATTGATCAATCATGATCACTTAAATAGGCAAATGCAATATGCGACGGCACGTGCAATGCGAATGGTTTATGTATCTGGATCGTTTCATATAATCAATTTAAAGGGTAAACCGGCTACTTCGAAGGAGGCACCCATTTTGGTTGTGGCACCACACTCTTCCTATGTTGATTCCATACTGGTCGTCTCCGGACGTCCGCCATCGATTGTGGCCAAGCGCGAGACAGCAGACATTCCGCTGCTGGGCCGAATTATAAACTATGCACAGCCCATCTATGTACAGCGAGAGGATCCCAACTCTAGACAGAATACCATACGCAGTATTGGTGATCGTGTGCATTCCGACCAGGATTGGCCCCAAGTGGTCATATTTGCCGAAGGCACCTGCACCAATCGTACAGCTTTGATTAGGTTCAAACCCGGCGCCTTTTATCCGGGTGTACCCGTACAGCCCGTGATCTTGCGCTATCCCAACAAGTTTGACACATTCACCTGGACTTGGGATGGACCTAGCGTGTAAGTCTATTCAACTCGAACGGCGACGAGCACTCGAAGCTAATCAATTGTTTGTTAATGTCTGCGTTTTGTTTACAGTCTGCGTTTGTTGTGGCTAACAATGACACAATTCTATAATCGTTGCGAAATTGAATATTTACCTGTTTACACACCCTCATCGGCTGAGATGGCCGACGCGAATCTCTATGCTTGCAATGTGCAAAAAGTAATGGCAGAGTAAGTAATTTCATATATATATATACATAATAATAATAATCTCTCTCTCTCTCTCTCTCTCTTTTGTAGCGCCTTGGATGTGCCAACATCGGACTATTCGTTTGAGGATGTCATCGTTATGAGTCGTGCACGTGAAATGAAAATACCCTTTCCCGGTGACATTGTAGAAATTGAGCATACACTCGATTTTCTATACCTCTTGGAATCAAATCGTGATGCGGAACTTTGCGAGCAATTTCTATCGCTTTTAAATACTGAAAAACTCGATATTATTTCATTTGCCGAGCTACTTCAGGTCGATCTAAAGAATCCTCATTTGCATAAGCTTTTTGCGCTTCTCGACCACGTAAGTGTTTCGTTTATTCCTATTAAATGTCCAAGCATTGTATTATAATATCAAATACTTTCATTCGTTTAGCGTGGCAAAGGCACAGTGAGTCTCAAAAGTTTTCTGCTCTGTTCGCTGTTTTGTAAACTAAAAAACACCGATATTATCACATTTTTGCGATCCCTGGTCAACGTGAGTTTCCATAAACGATCATTGTTTGATTACCTTCTTGTATATTAAATATTATTCCACACTTTATTGCAGCTGTACAGTAAATCAAGTCAAAAGATTGACAGAGAGAGCTTTATAAGTTTGATGCGGCATGCCGGTGGCAAGCTAAATATGCAAAAGGCTCAAACTCTTTTCTATGCGTTAGACATTGGCAATGTGGGACATGTATCCTTTGGTAAGGCCGGTTGACTATCAAATCAATTTGAGCATGTGTAAAACTTAAAGATGTTACGTTTTAAATTACAGATTTGTTTGCACACTATACAGAGAGTCAGCCTAGCTACAAGTTTCTCTACCACAAGTCGGAGCATATTAGGCGAAACAAGAGCAACGCCGTGAAAGCCAATTAAGGTATTCACAACCATGCATTTGGAGGCTACAATAAACTTACTAGCTGGTTCAATTGACCTATAGCTGCGCCATGGGTAAGCAGCTTCCAGCAACAAAAACAAAAACAACAGGCAACATCACAATGATTGAGAGGAAAAGTGAGATACAAACAGAGAGAGAGAGAGAGAGAGAGAAGTGTAGTATAATTCAAAGCAAAGCAAAGCAAATTCGAATCTAAGTTTAACAAAAGTTTTATTGTAAACTTAATTTTAAACATTTATTTATTTATTTTGAATGTATGTGTTTGTTGGCTATTGTAATTAGAATTGTATTGCTTGTTCAGGCAGGTCCAATTAAAAATTGTATTAAGTTAAAAAATCTATATAAATATTTAATATATATATGTGTAAAATCATACCTAAGAATACATACCTATATATATATATATATATGCATATATGTATATGGCTTGCTATTGTAACAAATAACGATATTTGACCTGTCTGGCACTTTATTTTAACCATATATCTATTTATGTGTACTTTTAACTCTTATAACGCAAGTCATTTCATTATTGTGATTCTAATTTTATAAACAATATAAAAAAAGGTTATATAGCAAACAATCGACAACAACAAATACCAAACTATACTACATCATTCGTATCACAATCTTACCTTAACTTGAGATTATATTGGGCACTTAGCCAGTGAATAAAACATGGCCAAAAAAATTAGCAAGTTGCAAAACTACCTTCAACATAATATGAAATATTATAAATGTCTATTGTGTACTAGCCTAAAAAATGTCTTATATCAATTGAATACCTTACATTTGTGTGGCTTTAATAATCTTTGACCTTTTATTTTGCCATACATAGATATATAAATACAAATATTATATATACATATATTTCTTGTGCATTTGTAAACTTATACACTTAATAGACTTTTGGGCACATCCTCAGCACCCGAATTATAATAGCGTCTAGTTGTACTTAATCAATGTTACACACACACACACACTCGCACATATACACACACACACGTATATATATATAGACGAAGTCTGCTCTATAAAAACCAAAAAACAAAACAATTATCTTAAACGCCAATGCAAACGTTTCTATGCTCTTTCGAATGGATTGCTCTGCCTATGAATTTAATCAACATCAAGACCAAACAAAAATGTTTCATTTTGCCAGTTTTGTACTTGAACTATTTAAACCGAAACACTTTGTACTTAAACTAAATATTTAACATTTATATTGATATTAATTTTTGAATGTTATACAACAAACTGAACTGTAGATCCAAAAAGTAAATATTTAAAATACCTGAATGAAAACAAAACCAAAAAAAAACAAAAAAACAAAACAAAACAAATATATATATATATATTTTTTGATCCCAATTTTAAGAAAAACGAAGAAAGAGCATAACAAAAGGCGTTTGTTAAACCTAAAGGCACACACAGCTCCAATTATTAAACATTTAAACTAAGCGTTAGCCAAATATAAGAGAAACCCTTATGTTAAACATAAACCACATATAATGTTTACAACTATGAACGATCTATATATACATATACATATATGAATGTGAAACTATACCAGATATTATTAGCTCCAAAGCGGAGAGTATAGCAAACAAAGCCGGTTGACTAATCTGCTCAAATAAATGTCTAAACTTTAAGCCAAAAACAAAACGAAAGAGTATCAATCCAATTGTGTTAGTAACCCACATTATATGATATCTATGTCTGCTTGTGTGGTGGGCGTAAACCTTGACGCATATTGCAGCTCAGCGCAGAAACGCCCCGCAGCTGACCTCGCAAGCGGCGATCGTTAACAACATCATAGTTCAATCCAAGCCGATGCCAAGTGAACGTGCATCCCAAAATTTCTTTTCATTCAGTTATTCTGTTCTGTTCAGTGCTTTTTTTTTACTTTAACTGTGTGTGTTTGTGGCAAATGGCTGATTGTGCAGCATGTTAAGACGCGGAGTAAGCTTTCAGTTCTTGCTGATTCTGTCGGTCATCTTTTGCTCCCGCTTTGTGCACAACTTTGTCAACTCGTAAGGATGATGCTCATCGACAAATGTAACAAATAAGATAATTGCCAAACTTAACTTAATTGTAGGCCAAAGATCATCAGCAAGGATGGAAACTTGATATTCGAGTCTGGCGCTAATCGAAACATTAGTTTTCGTCTGAGCGGCAGCTCACGTTTGATCATCAATGAGGAATACGATGTGCTGGAACTGCTAATGCCCATAATTGGCAGCAAGAAACGACCAAACGGCTCTGGCAAAGATGAATGGACCGGACCCGATGACATTGTCGATTTGCGCGATCTGGCCGATCAGCTTACCGAATTTAGAACGCAGGCCTTGGGTCCAAATGGTCTTAACACAATGCTTCGACAACTTCAAAATCGGTAAGTTTTTATATTGATCGATAACGACTCTTGTCAAGATAGCTCGATGCCCTAAACCCTTAATTACTTTATTTTTGTGCAGAACTCGAGCAAGTCGTCTGTTGCTGCGACGCCTGCAGACGCGCCTCCGCAAACTGGAGATGGATGCGCATCAGCTAAAGACGAGACTGGAGCTGGACAGTTGCCGTAGCAATCCATGCGAGAATGGTGGCAGTTGCTTCAATACGTACAATGGTTTTCGTTGTCAATGTCGCGCTTCCTTTGAGGTAACCACTATTAATGGGCGTTTTGGGGGCGTCAGTTGTTTGTGTCTGTGGCTAATACTACTAAAGACTATCGAATAATACAAGACACGAGATAAGATCTTCTTCTTATTCACAGAAAAAAAGTTGACGTCTGCAATGTAGCTCCTGTTTGCGTACTGCTCTTACTTTGTCCAAAAAGTCAAAAAGTGTGTAAACCAAGAGAAAAACGCAGAGTTTCTCTTTTCTGTTAACTTTGCACATTTTTCAAGCTTTTCAGCACCTATTTTCCCTCAATTCCTTGTTTCTTTTCGGTTAGATATGGTGAGATATGGTGATTCTATAATCATTCTTCATTTCATTGGCAACCGATCTGGCCAAAAAAGTTTGGACTTTTATGAATCTGAGCATTTTTAATTTAATTAAAAGTAACTGTACTTACGAATTTCATACAAATTTCACAGCGAAAATGCACCAAAAACGTGATGCGAAAACACTTTCTTGACAGTCAAATTTAGTTAGAGTTAATTTGTTTTTGTTATTACTTTTTGGTTCTTTAATGAATAATCAAATTGTTTTAAATATATTATTAAGAAATACATAAAAAATTGCAAAAAAAATTTAAGAGCCATATTACAGTTATATTTTTGCATACATAAACATACATTTTTCTTCACGCGAAAACACTTTCTTGACAGACTGTAAGTCGTGATCGCATTGCACACTTCGCGAATGAAGTGCGTCTCACGCCTCGCACTCTTTCCCCAGGAGCTACGTTCAGCTGCGAACTTTTTTAGTAAGAAGAGTGGTCTATTTTCGCGTCTTGTATTATTCGATAGTCTTTGGCTAATACTTCTCACTCTTCTAATCTCTACAAATAGGGCAGGAAGTGCGAACGGGATGTTAACGAGTGTGCGCTGTTCGAGGGCACAGATTTGGGCTGCCAGAATGGCGGTCAGTGTGTCAATCAGTTCGGCTCATTTTCGTGCATGTGTACGCCTGGCTGGCATGGGATGCACTGCAGCCAACGGAAAATGGATTGTGCGGCGGCAAGCGCCTGGGAGCTCTGCGGTCATGGCAGCTGTGTGTCAAGCAGTGATGCGCTTGGATATAGCTGTATATGTGAACCGGGATGGCGCAGCAATGGACTAGCGCCTACCTGCATTGAGGATGTGGATGAGTGTGGCGCTGTCGCCCACACACCCTGCTCGACCAACTGCATCAATCTGCCTGGCAGCTTCACTTGTGCCCCATGTGCGCCCGGTCTAACGGGCAACGGTGTCAGCTGTCGCGATATCAACGAGTGCGAGACAAATAACGGTGGCTGTAGCTTGAGCCCCCGAGTCGAGTGCATCAATAGCTATGGCTCTAGCCACTGCGGCGAGTGCCCCATCGGCTGGACAGGCGATGGACGCAGCTGTCAGCGTAACAGCAACAGTTATCCGCCGGGCGGTAATCCGAATGCCGTCGGCTTAACAAGCTGCACGCAACGTGCCTCACTTTGCCATCCGGCTGCAATCTGTTCCGAGATCTCAAGTACGATCATTTGCAGTTGCCCCCGTGGCATGGTGGGCTCTGGCTACGGCGAGAACGGTTGCTTGCGCGGCACCAACACCAACTGCAACGATCTGCCCTGTTTGGTAAGAGCCCAAACTTTTTAATTTATGTCTTCTTCAATGTGAATTTTTTTTTTTTTTTTTAAAAACTCTTTATTTATTAATTTATGAGAAAAGTTAAAGGCGGATTTTAAATTAAGATAGGTTGTATCCATTGTATATTGGCAATCTACGAAAGGATATCGAACCATGTGCAGTCTGAAGCGCATCCTTAATATGACATCAACTCCTCGTTCGAAAGCTGCAAGCAAAAGTTACTTTTATTTAATTTAATGCGATGATTTATGTCATACATTTTGGGATGGTACGTCCTGGGATGAGACATCCATTTCCATCGGCCTCGACGAGTCCATCGGATCGTCCACATCACAGTCCGATTCCAAATTGCCCACATCGCGACGTTGCATCAGTGTCTCAAAGCGTTTCCTCTTGCGCAGCTGATTTTTCTTATCGGTACGTTGATGCCGCATCGCTTCAGGGCTTCTAGAATTATATTTGTACTGTTTCCAACGAAATGCAACGATTTGTGGTGGTCCCATTATATGGTTCTAAGTTTTTAACGAATGGAATATTTACGTTTTTTATTTGTTGTCTTTTAATGTTTGAGCAAAGACTATTTAATACTGGCCCAAATTGTCATTCTAAACTGAAATGTCATTCAAATGCCAATAACTTTTTTTTTGGCATTTATAGAATTGTGTCAACTTAAGTCACGAGGATTTTGTGCGCCCTCCGCGAGGTTTTTGTGCGGACCTTTTTTTTATTTGATCAAAAAGCATATATTTTGAATTTTGTATTCTATTGACCTTTTTATATCGTGATCCCATCAAAAATGGGATAAAAGTAAACAGGCAGAAGGAAGCATCTCCGACCCCATAAAGTATATATATTCTTGATCAGCATCAACAGCCGAGTCGATATAGCCATGTCCGTCTGTCCGTCTGTCCGTCTGTATGTATGAACGCGTCGATCTCAGAGACTTATAAGAGCTAGAGACTCCAGATTTGGAACTTAAGCTCGCCTAATCCCTAGGCAGTACAAGAAGATAACTCTTCCCGTTTTCGATATTCACATGGGATCGATAACAACAAAATATTGAATTGACGGCGTTTGATACACATTACAAATTAATGACTAAAAAAAAAGGGTCAATAGAATAGAAAACTCAAAGTATATGCTTTGCGATCAAATAATGAAAAGGTCCGCACGAAAACCTCGCGGAGGCCGCATGCGGGCTCAAGGCCGCGGGTTCCCCACCTATGGTCTATAGTATTTAAACCGATAAGAATCTCTTAATAAGGGTTTAAAACTTTCAAATTAATTCATTTATTTTCTCTTACAACATTTTGCAGAATGGCGGTGTTTGTATGGATGCTGGTCCCGTTAATTTTACGTGCATATGTCCGCGTGGCTTTCATGGACCACGCTGCGATCCGCTGCCCAATCCGTGCACATCCCAGCCCTGCAAGAACGAAGGCCGATGCAGTCCGACACCCTCGGCCGATGCCGGCGGCTTTGTGTGCCAGTGCCAGCCGGGCTATCGGGGTCGCTTGTGCGATGTTAGATTTAGCAGTTGCAATGCGGTGTTGACTGGTTTGAGTGGAAGACTAAGGTATCCGCCGGTGGGCGATAGCTATGAGCACAATGCCCAGTGTGCCTGGGTTATACGGACAAACGAGTCGATGGTGTTGAATGTGACAATTAATAGTTTTCATGTGGAAGACTCGACAGAGTGTCGCTTTGACTGGCTGCAGATCAACGATGGACGCTCGACGGCGGCACAATTGATTGGACGCTATTGTGGCAATCATATGCCGCACGGTGGCAACATTGTCTCGTCCAGCAATCAGTTGTATCTATGGTTCCGTTCCGATAACTCGACGGCTCACGAAGGTTTCGATCTCAGCTGGCAATCGATAGCGCCACAATGTGGCGGCCTGCTCAATTTCGATACGCATGGTACAATTGCTTCACCGGGATCACCCGGCAACTATCCGCGCAATCGTGACTGCCAATGGCATCTGGTGGCGCCCAGCAGCAAACGCATTAAGCTCACCTTCTTTAGTCTGCAACTGGAGTTGCACGCCAGTTGCAACTTTGATTTTGTCTCGGTAAGTATGGATGTGGTAATTGATATGGTTTGCTTGCTAATCCATTTTACTTTGCAGATTAGTGATGCCATTTCGGGTCGAGAGCTGTACAAGTATTGCAGCAGGGAGCAGCCAGCGCCGCTTTTGCTGCCCACACACGAAGCACTGATACACTTCCATTCGGATGAGACAGGCACCGATTTGGGTTTCCAATTGCACTACTCGACCGAGGAGCGTTTGCCCGGCTGTGGTGGTGTCTACACTAGCAAGGAGGGTTCTATCCGATCGCCTATTTATACTGTTGGCGCCGATCCCATCTCCTGCGAGTATGAGATACGTCTGGCACTGGGCGAATCGATAAGCCTTGACTTTTTTACCTTTACCCTGGCACCCGATGCCTGTGTGGAGCTCTACGATGTGTTAGAATCTGGCAGTGCACTTCAAGCCAAACACTGTGGCGGCACGAACGTAATGCCACCAAATTTCCATTCGCTATACAATCACGTGCGTATCAAGTTCTACACGAGCAGCTCACCAGGTGCAGCCATCGATAGCTTTGAGCTGCACTACCGTATGGATTGCTCGCGCACCTATGATGCCGAGAGCGGGACAATTAGCTCGCCAGGGTATCCCAATCAGACAGGCACTGAGCGGCTCTGCACCTATAAGATACTAACAGCACCAAATACGGTGATTACATTAAAGCGACTTGACTTTCAATTGTCGGATGGCATAATCGATTCGTCGGAGGAGGACGATGCGGAATCCACGGCGGCAGCGGCTGTTGATTGTGTGGCCGGCACCAGTTTGACTATCAATGATGGTCTCAATCGTGACATACTGGGACCCTTTTGTGGCCAAAAGCTACCCGCCGAAGAGTATGTCAGTCAAACAAATATGTTGCACCTGCACCTGCAAACGCAGATCGGTAGCAGTGGACGCGGCTTCCGTTTTGAATATCGTGCTGTGTCCGTGGACAGTAGTCAGTGTGGTGGCGTTCATACCAAGGAGGGACAGAATATTCGATTGCCTGTGGATGCGCAGGGCAAGTATAAGAATGATATAACCTGCTATTGGATCATTATGGCGCCGCCCCGCAAGGCAATAATGCTGCACTGGCTTAGCTTTCAACTGGAAGGCAGCTCCGATTGCAACTTTGATTTTGTTGAGGTCTATGATGATCTGATTGCGAGCGAAAATTATCCGACGACGCCGTTGGCACGCTACTGTAACGATCAGGTACCGCAGGATTTGTTAAGTCACGCGCGCATCCTGACCATCAAGTTCGTGTCGGACTTTAGCGAAACGGACAATGGCTTTGAGCTCTCCTATCGCTTTGTGGAGCGCGACAGTTGTGGTGGCCACATACATGCCTCCAATGGCATGCTTAACTCTCCCGGCTATCCTCTAAACTATACGAATGGACTCGATTGCATTTGGCAGCTGAGCGCACCACCTGGCAGCCAGCTAGAGCTGCAACTGGATCTGTTCGAGCTGACGACAACGCACAATTGCAGTGGCGATTGGCTAGAGGTGCGTAATGGCGGCAGCAACCACTCCTCGCTCATCGGACGCTTCTGCGGCACAAGCATACCACGTCGAATGCCCAGCTTTACGCACAATCTGTATTTGCACTTCCACACGGATGATGTGGGCGTTGCTCGAGGCTTTCGCTTGTCTTGGCGCATCTTTGCCAGCGGCTGTGGTGGTCGTCTAACTGGTAATGGTGGCGTCATCACATCGCCCAACTATCCCAGTACATATCCACACAATGCCCACTGTGAGTGGCAGCTTCGAGTGCATCCCGGCTCCAGTTTACAAATAGTCATCGAGGATTTGGAGATGGAGTATATGTCTGAATGCAGCTATGATTATTTGCGCATATACAATGGAGGCAGCAGCAGTCGCTTTACGGATGCCAGCTATCAGGTACTGTGCTCCATGCCAGGCGTCGACAATCGTGTCCTGCAAATGGATGGCAACGAGGCAATCGTCGTCTTTCAGTCCGATTCTAGCAATACGGATCGCGGCTTTCGCTTATCCTACAGTGCCGACTGCCGCCAGGTCATATTAAACACTACCCAAGGCATAATCGAAAGCTTGAACTATGGCGAGGCCTTCTTTGAGGGTGCCATCAATTGTAGCTGGCTATTGCGACCGCCGCGTGGAAATCAGATACGTTTGGAGGTCTCTCACTTCGATCATCGCTCCAATCGTCGGCCCACGGACGCTGATGGTGGCGTTTATCTGCTGGATGGTAGCGTCGTGGTGCCCATTTTAGGTCTGGGCATGCACAATGCCAGCGGTGATACCTTAACCATTGTTCACAACACCAGCAGCATTAACTTTCGACTTGAATATCGTGTCGATGGCTGTCTGCAGGAGCTGCGTGGCGAGACGGGCTCGTTCCGTTCACTCAAACATCCGCTCATGTATCCCAATGATATGGAGTGCTATTGGCTAATACACGCACCAATTGGTCAGGTCATTGAGCTAACCGTGCTGGACATGGACATTGAGGAGAGTGTCAATTGTACCAAGGATGCTTTGGTGGTCAGTATACACTAGAGATACCTCTATTAGCAGCAACATAATCTTGCCTTCCCTGACAGATCTCGAATAGTTTCCGTGAAGCTAATGTTCATGAGCGCCACTGCGGGCATGCTCCCAAGCTGGTTCTCACTAGCGCCGGTCACAAGATGCACGTGCACTTCATCAGTGACGCCTCACACAACGGACACGGCTTTGAGGCAACCTATCGCGTGCTCAGAAGTTGTAAGTTTAAAGTAAAGTACTTAAAGACATTTAATCATTTAATCATTTGCTCCCTCGACAGCCTGTGGCGGTAAGCTGACAACCAAGAGCGGCATTATTCAGTCACCTGGCTATCCGAAACCCTATCCGCGTAACAGCGAATGCGAATGGATATTGGAAGTGTCGCCGCATCACACGATCATCTTCGATATGCAGGATCTGGATGTGGAGGTGGGCTACAGTTGCAGCTGGGACTATGTTGCTGCTTATGATATGAGCGCCAGCTATGGCATATCCGGCGACAATGAGACAGCGGATAGTGTGGATGACAGTGAGGGTCATCAGATTTTTAAGATATGTACCAAAAGCTATGAGGAGACAGCGCCTCGCATCGAATCCGCCACCAATCGTGCGGTTGTGCGGTTCGTAACGGATGATTCGGTTCAGAATCGCGGCTTTCGGCTGCACTTCCGCGAGTCGTGCGGCCAGACCTTGTCCATTGACGAGACAGACTTCCAGTACTTGAGTTTGTTGCACCAGGTGGCGCGCAATGAGACCTGCGTCTGGGTGCTGCAGGCCAGCGATCCCAGCAAGCACATCATCTTTACGCCCACCCATGTCCAGCTGCATGAGGAGGCCTCGGCCAGCTATCCACGTGAGGGCGACTGCATTGAGCAGGGCATCAAGATCTATGAGGGCGTCAATGCCACTGGCACTCCGCGCCTGCAATTCTGTCGCAGCCATCCACCGGCGGTTATCTCACGTGGATTGGCTCTGACAATTGCGGTGCCAATGGGACTGGTTGCCGAATTCGAAGGTCATTATATGACCATGGACACGTTGTGCGGCAGCCGCTACAATGCCATGTCCGGAAAATTCACTTCTCCCTATTATCCGGACAGCTATCCGGTGAACATTGAGTGCGAATGGGTGATCGGGGCGAGTGCAGGAAACTCTCTGGCACTAACCATTGAATCGATCGAGCTGGAACAATCGGATGGCTGCAATAATGATTATCTGGAGCTGCGCGAAGAATCTGCTCGTGGTCCACTCATTGGCGTCTACTGCGGCAATCAGCTGCCAGCTGCCATCAGCTCCAAGGGCAGCATTTGGATCAAGTTCAAGAGCAACGATGATGTGGTTGGCGAGGGCTTTATGGCTAGCTATAACTACGGTAGGTTTCGGATTCGGACAAGCTAACATCTACTAACTTAATGTATTCCAGAGCACCACAACGAGCTGAATGGCACGGAAGGCACAATTGATTCTCCGCATTTTCCGAGTCAATTCGAGAGCAGCGAGCTGTTTAGTTGGCGCATCACCGTCGACATGGGCTATGTGGTGCTTGTGAATGTGGTTCATTTGCGCGATGTGGATGAGCAGCATGTGCGCTTCTACGATGGCTATACGGACATCGGCGCCCAACTAAAACCGCAGCCATACAAGCCGTTAATATCCAACACCAATGTGCTGTATATAACAGCGAAACGAGGACCCTTCCAGCTCGATTGGGAGCGACTGTCGAAGGAAGCGTTGGCTTCCAATCGCAGCGCTGAGCTGCAGGCGCGTCAATGTGGTCGCCAAATGTTGACGCTTGGCTCCGGCTTTATTAACTTTAACTCACCTGGCTATCCGGAGGGATACGCTCAGAATTTGCACTGCAGTTGGATTATGGTGCCGGCCAATCCTGCCATGCATGCGGTACTGCAGCTCATCACTTTGGACCTGGAGCAGTTTGGTGAAGGCTGCTTTGCCGATTTTGTGGTCATCTCAAGCAGCACGGACATGCAGCATTGGACAGAGATGGCAAAGATCTGCACACAGGCCAATGCAACAGCAAAGACCTACTACGATGGTACACCGTATCTACGTCTAGAGTTCGTTACGGATGGCAGTGTCAATAAGACGGGTTTCGCCAGTATTATGCGAACGCGATGTGGCTCCGAGCTGACCGCACCGCGTGGCCTCATCAACATAACGGAGCTGGTTAAGAATAATGTGATCATGCCGGTGGAGTGCGTCTGGACGATTCGTGTGCGACAGGGAAAACGCATACGCATTACGTTCCCCGATTCCCAGCTGAGTGTTAGTGGCTGGAACGGTGATTTGTCACAGTGTCGGAATTTCTTTGTGGTGCGTAATGGTTTTGCGGAGGATTCACCATTCCTGCAGCAGGGCAAATACTGCCAGAATAACATCACCGATGTGCTAGAGACTAGCTCGAATCGGGCGTATATTAAGTTTCAGCGAAATGCGTTTCCCCGTTTCCGTGCCTCTTTCCACTACGAGGAAATTGGCGATGCATGTTCCGGTCAAATTGTGCTCGAGGAGGGTGCGACCAATGTCTCACGCATGATTAGCTCACCCAACTTCCCGAATCTACCTAATCCGCATTCGGAATGCGTTTGGCGAATTCATGCGCCACCTCAGCATCGCATTGCGGTTGAATTTGTGGGCAATTTTGATTTGACGCCGAGCAGCAAGGATGTCAAAGCTAATGATAATGACGATGATGATAGCTGTGATCGGGAGTTTGTCCAAATAAACGATGGCAGCACGGAACTGATGCCGCTCCTAGGACGTTTCTGTGGCTCACGCAAGCCGGACATTGTGTACTCATCGGGCAGCGAGTTGCGAATTAAGTTCTATACGGGCGTGCTCGAACCTTATCCGGGTTTTCAGGCCATTGTGAAGCTGGCCAATTGTGGCGGTAGTTATTACAGTGCCAGCGGTGTCATTCACTCACCCGTTGCCGATCAGCTGCAGCTGCATTTGCTTTCTCCGAAGCGCAGGGAGTGCGTCTATACCATTGAGGTGGAGCGCGGCAGTACCATTGATCTGAAGTTTGAGGTGATGCAGCTACCGTTGGCGGAGCAAGGCAATTGTACGGGACACACATACCTGCAGCTGGAGGAGATGGAACCGTTCGGAGACGAGGATCAGGAGCGTGTCAGCGATCGTCTTCAAATCTGTGGCACTTCCAGTCGCCATTTTCTTGTGGAGACCAACAAAGTTATAATACGTTTGCGAATGCCCAGCGGCCAGCTGGGCACCGAGGAGGCATTCCAGTTGCGTTACAGTGCCATTGGAGCGCGTTGCGGCGAAACGATTTATGCAACACAGGGTGTTCTGCAGACGCCCAACTATCCGGCCGGAGTGCGTGTGCCGACGCATTGCATCTGGCGTGTTCAGGTAGCCAAGGGTCGACGCGTCAAAGTGCAGATACTCGACTTCGATAACGGAGGTAGCGGCTCCAACAGTACACGTGCCAGTTTCCGTGGACGCATCTCCTTTGCCAACGATCACAAGATGCAGTCGGTCATTGGACGCTATGCAAATAATCCACCAGCCGAGGTCATCTCCACGGACAACACAATGGGCATCGATGCCTTCCTGCTGCCCTTTAGCCTGCATCGTGGCATTAAGCTGCGTTTCATTGCCTTCGGCCAGAGTGAATGTCGTGGACGTGTCGATCTGAATATGAGCGCCACGATGCTCTTTGAACGCACGAATACCAGCAATCTGGTCCACTGCAGCTATCAACTGCGTCCGCCGGCAAATAGTACGCTGCTGTTGCAGGTGCAACGTTACAACAGCACAAGCGAACTTATGATCAACAATCATTTGTGTCGCATTATGACGCCTCTGAAACTCCTGCGTCCCGAGGAGGCTGAACCCCTTCTGCCACTGCTGCTGTGTGGTGCGGCGGATCGCAATACTGCAACTGCTTTTAATCGCACGATACGTCTACCGTTTCCCGTCGAAATGATCGTAACGGGCAACAGTCGGAACGAGATGAATCTACTGGAATTGAGCTATAGCCTGCAGCATTGTGGTGGCATACTGCCATTGGAACCAGGTGATAATCTTACCATACGACAGCCGAGCCATCTGTCTGGTGGACAGACCGTAGATTGTGCCTGGGCCGTGGGCCCGGATCAGGATGCCGAGGATCCACTATCGCCGCAGGACGTTCAGCTAGAGGTGTCGGTCACCGTGAATCTCGATGGTGATTGCCAGTTGCATTATTTGCTGTTGTACAGCGGTCCGGATCAGAATTCACCACTCCTCGGACGCTATTGCAGTAAGGAGACGGCCGTCAATTTGGTTGTGGAGCGTGGATTGTTCCTCGAATACCATGCGGCGTCTACAACCAATCTACAGCACAATGCCACCTTCAATGTAACGGTTAAATACGGCAGCGGTTGCGGCGGACGTTTATCCTATCCGTATCGCCAAATTGAATTCAGTGAACAGTACAAAAACAATGTGGAGTGCATATGGGAGATTGAGGCAGAGCCGGGCTTTCACATCGGTCTTACATTCCTCGGTCGCTTCTACATTGAGAACAGTGCTGCCTGCGACAAGGATTATTTGCGTGTACAGCAGCGCTACAACGATGGCACCGATGGCAACTGGACGGACCTGCAAACGTTGTGCGGACGCAATCCGCCGGATTACATTAACTCAACCAGCTCGGAGATGCGTCTCATCTTTCGCTCTAACGGCGACATCACCGGCGATGGCTTCACAGCTCGCTTCGAACGCAATTGTGGCGGCACACTGTTTGCCACTCAAGAGCCGCAGCTCCTGAGCAGTCCGGGTTATCCAAAGGGCTATGCCCGGAATATCTTTTGCAACTATACGTTCCAGCCGCTTGATGCCCATGCACCGGGTGTGCTTTTACGTTTCCTCGATTTTGATTTAGAGCGTTCGCCATTCAACGATTGCATTTTCGACAATGTCACCGTGACGACCAGAGACAACGGAGATCGCACGCAGGAAGCCATGCTATGTGGCGTTAAGAACATACACGCGTATCGTGCACAGCGTTCCATAAGCCTGGCGCTGCGCACGGATCACACGTTCAGTGCACGTGGCTTCAAGTTGGAGTATAGCACAAGTTTGTGTGGTGGAGTTGTTAGCGCCACGCAAATGGTGGAATCACCGCGCCAGCATCAGGATAACCAGATGCCGCCGAATAGCGATTGCTATTGGAATCTCACAGCGCCAGAGGGACAGAAGTTTACGATCAAATTCGAGAGTTTGGAATTCGAGTCTGGCAATTTGCAGTGCAGCTACGATGGCGTCGAGGTTTTCGATAGCCCCGTGCCGGATGAGAAGCGACGCCTGGCGCGTTTCTGTGGACATATTCAAGAGGATCTGCCCACGCTGCACATATCGAGCAATCGAGCTTTGATACACAGCTACTCGGATGATCGGGATCCATCGAAGGGTTTCCGGGCGCTGGTGCGACTCATGCCTAACTGTGATGAGCGTATCCTTCTAAGCGAGCACAATGCCAGCTATACGTTTAATAAGTTTGTTGGCTCCTATGCGAACAATCTTGACTGCAGCTTTACTTTCAAGACCACACCAGGATTGCAATTGGCCGTCGAGTTCCGCAGCTTCCACGTGGAGACGTCCCGCGGCTGTACAGCTGACTTTTTGGAGTTGCGTGATGGCGCCGGACCATTTGCCGATGAGATCGGACGCTTCTGTGGACAGGATCTGCCGCCAAAGCTTAGCTCTTCGCGTCAAGGTCTCTTCATGCGCTTTGTTACCGATAGTCAAAACAGTGATACCGGCTTTGAGTTAGTTGTTACGGCTCGGCCACTCCAATGCGGTAATCCCTTAATTAAACTGGATGGCAAACAGCCTTATGAGATCCATTCGCCGGTCAATGATCAGGGCAACTATGACAACAACGTCTTCTGCCTCTGGAAGGTTTCGAGCGATACATTTGTGCATCTCAAGTTTGTCAGTCTCGATCTGGAGGCGTCGAATGCAACGGACACCTGTGATTCCGATTACATTAAAATCTACAACAGCGAGGTAAGAACAAACCTCATTTTTCACAAGCATAGAAATCAATGAAGTATAAGAACCAACTAACTTTGTAATTGTGATTTGTTTTATTCACAGGATGCGCAGCTAGTGGAGCAGGGCTATGGCAGTGAGGTGATCTTTAACGGGCGAAGTAATCAAAATTCCTATGTCGATTATGCCACAGAGCATGTGTATTGTGGTAACGTCTTACCCAACGATTACTATCCCAACTCCAAGCAAGTGTATGTCAAGTTCCGCACAAATGAGGCCGTGACAAAGCCTGGCTTTCGCATACTTGTGGTGCCCGATGCAACGTGCCAGTACAGCTACGGTGGCGTCCAGGGTCGCGTCAAAGTATCAGAAACAATTGATTGTGATGTGACGATTGTGGCTCCAGCGAATTACACGCTTAGCATCTACTTTGCCGAGGTAATCTTTGGTTCATCCGATTGTGATGTGGAGTATGTAGATGTCTTTGATATGACCAACAATAAATCGCTGCATCGAACATGCTATTATTGGGATCCGGGCAAGAGTCTCTTCACCACAACCAATCAGCTGCGATTGCACTTTAAGACGGGCAGCTTTTTCAACAACTTTGATTTGACGTACGTGGCCACGCCCATTGAGAAGGGACCCGGCTGCGGTGGCCAGCTGTACAACACCGAGGGCATTTTCGTTAATCCCTTCTATCCGCAAAACGTGCGCAATAACTCCGATTGCCGCTGGAGCGTTCGTGTGCCGAGCAACAATCGTGTTCTGCTTACATTTGAATGTGAGTTTTAACCAAAAACGTTTTAAAAACTTTAACAAATTGTGTATTAACTTGTAACGTTTTCATATCAAGTTTTCAATATGGGCTCAAAGGCCACTTGCCACACGGATTATTTGGTGATTCTGGAGGACACTGGTGCTGACGCTAATGCTGGCAGCGGTGTTGGATTGCGGGAAATGAGTCGCTTCTGCGGCGATGATAAGCCCCGTGTCTACTTAAGCAGGCGCAGCCAACTATATGTACAATTCCACAAATCGGTCAACTATGATGGCATCGGCTGGGTTATTAAATTTGCAGGCGTCTATTCCAACTATAAGATACCAACCTATATGCTGAACTAAGAACATTAATAAAAACACTTGAGTGTATATAAATTTTTTTTTTTTTTTAAATTTTATTGAATATATTTTAAATTAGTTATCTATAAAATAATTACAATATTTTATAATATAATATAGAATTTTCATCTTTGTTTCTTCCTTAACATGTTTCTCCTTTTTTCTCTAAACACAAAAAGTGCATTGAAATTTTACTTTCAAATTTTTCTTTGAAATATTTTTTTTTTCTTTTGTTTTTAACTACTAATATACAGTGAACAAAGGGCAAAAAAAAAAAAAGAAATTGTATAAGGTTAATTAAATAAGAGAATTACGTTAACGTTTACGCAGTTACTCAATGGTTATAAAAATAAAAAGGGCGCTCCATTACTTGTAATTATTATAAATTAATTATGCTCTTTAACAATTAACTGACCATTACTTGACCACACACACAAAAACTCTGCCTAATAAATACAATGCATACGCAACCGTTGCTCAACTTGATACACAAGTATTTTATTCTATATGCAAAAAGAATTACAACATTATTATTAATAATTATAATAATAATAATAATAATAATAATAATAGTAAAAAAAAAAAAAATTATTTAATACGCCAATCTGGGCGCTGAAATATATGTATATACAAAAAACCGATTGGCTTTAAAGTTTTGTCAATTAAAAATAAGGTAAGTATATGTTCCGATTGATATGAGCGGGAGACAAATTAAATGAGAATGAAGTTTGAAGGTGGTAAAAAACAAAACAACAACAACAGTTTATAGTTGACATGGGACACAACGCAAAATATCTGTTTGTTGGACAACACTTTCGATATAGTAATATGTATATAGTTATATAAATTTGTATATACTAATAGTAGAACGACAAGTTTGCAGACATGCATTTATGGAGTTATAGAATATGCTTAAAGACGACGTTTATGTAATGAACACACACGACTAACAATTCAATTTAATTTATTTCGATTCCCAATTTTTGATAACATTCTTTATATATATATATGTATATATATATGTTTATATGTATATGCTCTATAATATGTATGCGTAACTCTTGAACAATCAATTTTCAATATTTTATATCGTTTTCACTTTTCATTTTTCACTACCAATGCAAACAACTGCGACTACATATGTATGTTTGTATGTATGTGTGTGTGTGTGTTTGTGTGTGTGTGTGTGTGTGTGTGTGTGTGTTTGTACGTCTACTTTTGGTTACAAGTGTATGTCTAATGTAATATGTTTTAGATGCATATGTAATATGTATGTAACAAACAATTACCAAATGGCGCCCAACGACGTTATGTAAATAGTACGAAGAAAAAAGATACAAACAGATATTTCGATACAAATGCTGTTTGTTTTTTTTTTGTTTTGTTTGGTATATATATTCATAATGTTAAGTTCTATAATTTGTATAGTTTAATTTATGCTATGCAGACATTTGATTTATTTTTTGTCTAGAATTGACATATTATTGAATTCGTTGAAACACGCAAGAAACGTTTGCCAATCCAATTGATTGATAATAAACAATTTTTCAGACACACACACACACACAAACACACATATACACACACACACACACCGACTGATATGTCTCTAAAAGCTAATTTCATTTGTTTTTACCTTGCAAAAAGTTGCAATCTTTTTTTTTTCTACTTCTTTCTAAATCTCTTTCTCAATCTTTTTCGCTTGCACTCCTATAAACAAACACAATCACATTCTATTTGTCTCTTTCATTCGTTAAATCTTTGTAGTCGTCTTGTCTGTCTGATCTTGTTAACACGTTGAATCAACATTACACAACAACAGTAACTCTTACATTTTATATAACTCAATATCTTCTATTCATCAAATACATACATGTAAGTGTGTGTATAAAAGCTTTTTATGCATATAATCTGAAACAGTTTGCATATAGGTTATACTTGGGGGAAATCGGCTGGGTTAGAGTGGTACAGTGGTACAGTGGTACAGAGGTTTATTAATTATATCTTTTCTTTTTTTTTTTAGATCAACTAGTTGCTAATAACATTAACTAAGAAACTGAAAATCAAACAAAACTTCTTTCCGTTACGTGCAGGCGTTGTTGTTGCTGTTGTTGTTGTTGTTTTTGACATTGCAGTTGCAGCTGCAACAGAATTGAACAGCAGCAGCAACTAGTTGCTAGCTAGGGGGCGCTGACCACGCCTACACGTCCAGGCACTGTTACATGCAGCAAAGGAAGCGGTGAAAGAAACTTTTGGCATTGCGTCGCACACGGTTGGCCCTTAGCTAACAGATGATACCCTGGTCCAAGCTGAGGTTGTTGGTGACAGCAGCAGCAGCAGCATTCTTCACCACATGATGATGATGATGGTGATGATGATGATGCATATGATGATGATGCAAATGATGCGCTGATCGTCCATTAAGCAATAATGCTGTGCTGCTACCACCACCACCACCACCACCACCACTACTACTGCTGCTGCTGCTGCTGCTGCCAGCTGTTCCATTGCTGCTAGATCCTGAGCTGTTGCTGTTATTGCTGCTGCTGGCAATGGATATTGGGCTAATGTTGCTGCTATTGCAATTGCTGCTGCTGCTGTTGTTGTGGTTCTGCTTCTTGTGCACGGCAGTTAGTGGTTCTGAGGCACGTCGTCCACCGTTGCAGCTGCTACTGCTGCCGCTGCCGCCGCCACCACTGACGCCGCTGTTGCTGCAAGAGCCGCTGATGCTACGACGCATGTTGCTGCTATTGCTGATGCTGGTTGCTTTTGCTGTTGTTGCTTTGCGCGGCTGCTGCAGCTGCAATTGTTGGGGCTGCGTTGTGTTGGCTGACGACGCGTGGGCAATATTTGAATTGGAACCGTTGGGTGAACTATTCGCTTCCAGCTCCTCCAATTGGAACTTCTTGACCAGCGCTTTAACCGATGTCGCTGAACTCGACTCCGTTGCGGGTGTCTTGCGTATGACTTTGGGTGTGGTTGGCGCGTCCGGGAACAGTGTCAATGTGGCAATCACTGTTGCATCCTCAATGCCATTGCTGCCAATCTGTATGGTTGCTGTGCTTGCAACTGGCTTCTTGACAAACGTCGCCGTATATGTGTTCTCCTTGTCCGAATCGGAGGCACGTCGCGTCGGTGTCACAATCTGTGTGGGCTTTGATGACACCACCTGCGTTGCTATAAGCGACATGCTCAGCGTTTGGGGCAGTGTATGTATGGCTGTTGTTGTCTCTGTGCTCGGCGAACTGAGCTTGTTGCTGTTGTGGCTGGTCGCAATTGGGATTTTGGAGCTCGAGTGTCCTCGATGACCGTTGTGCGTGGATTTGTTGTTGGCTGATGACGTTGCAGTTGCAGTTGTTGTTGTGTTATTATGTTGCTGTTGTTGTTGTTGCTGCTGCTGTTTAACGTCTTCCTGCTGCAATTCATCCTCAACATCAACATCAACATCCTCGACACCGTCCTCATCCAAATCATCATCATCATCATCATCATCTTCATCGTCGTCTTCATCATCATCATCATCATCGTCATCATGAACAAAGTCAGCATCATGCTGTGACTGCAAATAGATTTGCCTATCCAAGGCACACTCATCCTTCAGCCAGACATGCTCAAGGCAGCCGGCGGCATTCATGCGATCGCTAACAGAGAGTGAGAGAGTGAGAGAGCGAGAGAGTTAGTAAGAGCAAGAGAGAGTAAAAGAGTGTGAAGTGTACTCACTTTGGCTTAATTCGCAATGCGCGACGTATAAAATCGATTGCCGCCTGAGAGACGCCGCCAAAGAGATTGTCCGGAAAGGTGAGAGCGCACTGTGAGATATTGAGGAAAGTCTCCTGTTTTGTATCACCGCCAAAGGGTGAGAAACCCGAGAGCAGGACATAGGCCAGCACACCCACTGACCATATATCCGTGAGCAGTGACAGTGGCTCATATTGCAACACCTCGGGTGCCACATAATCTGGAGTGCCGGCCATTTCGCGCACATTGATGCCCTCGCAAACGACACGCGAGATGCCAAAGTCACACAGCTTGAGTCCATCTGCACATCATCACACACAAAAAGGGAAATAAGTTTATTAGTTAGGGAAAACGTTCAACTGCAATTTGATTGTTGTTGGTGTTGTTGTTGTTGTTGTTGTTGTTGTTACGACTTACCCTCAATACGTTCGCCAGAGAGCAAGATGTTTTGAGGCTTCAAATCTAAATGGGCAATGGAACGATCGTGTAAGAATTTCAGAGCCTTAAGCACTTCCCGCATGCAGTGGCGTGCCTGCGCCTCGCTCAAACACTCCTCGTTATCCAAAATCGTTTGCAGCTCACCACCAGTGGCCCTAAGAAGGTAAAGAGTATCGAATAGCCAGATAAGATAAGATAAGTTATTTCTGTATAGTATATAGTATTTATACCCTGAAACCATTGAAAATGGTTTAAGTATTACGCGTCAGGGCATGTTCGGGATTAGACACGACTAGAGCATTCTTGAATTTAGCAACCTTTAAGCCTTATATTTATGCCAGACTGGTTTTCATTGTAATGACTTTGCTGTTGACTCTTTTCTTAATCCCTTGCACTTGCTACTGCCACAAACTGTCTGTTAACACCCAAACAAACACTTACTTAGCTAGTCAGTCAATTAGACAAACAAATATGTGCCTGTACAACTCTAACTCTCTGAGATAAGAGCATCCTGTTTTGGGTGAACACAAATCCCGTTACTAACCATCTTTGTACGTTTGTTAACCATTTTACATTAAAGTAAATAGGTATATATGTATATAAGTGGGATATATATACTTACAGCTCGAGCAGCAGCGCTGTGTCGGATCGTGTCTCGTGCACCGCATTTAGATTGACAATGTTGTCCTCGCCCTCGCATAGCATTAGGACGGCAATCTCGTGCTTGATCTCCTTGTCGCTGCTTTGTGCGCGTCGGCGTCGCTTTAGGAATTTGGCAGCGAAATGCAAACCGGTATTCTTGTGTATCGCCCGGCGAACAGCCGCAAATTTGCCCCTGCAATATCAAAAAAGAAAACAAAATGTCACAACGGATTGGATTAGTTTATTTGTTTGTTTATTTGGCTAACAGCAAACCGGACTACAGTTGCTGTTGCTGCTGCTGCAATTGGCAACATGGGCCGGCCAAATGACTGCTGACTGGGCGGCCCACACGCGCCACGCCTTATAGTTTTATTTTTCATTCATAAAGATTGCCCAATTGTCGGCCATCCACAACAACAACAACAACAACAACAACGAGACATTCAACATGACTCAACGATTAATCGCAGAACGTAATGTTAAGACATCTCTCTTTCTCTCTCTTTCTCTGACTCGGTGGGGCGAGCTCGGGGCTGTTTCGGACGTCAAAGTCGCGTCGTCGAAACGCCTTTGACAAAGTACGTGCCATAATGAAGCAATTGCGCTTCCGGCAACCACGAACAACAACAACAACAACAACAGCGACAAATCTAGCATACCAAATAAGTCAGTAAGTAGTTGGCCAGAACACAGAGCCCAGCTGCAAGTCAGGAGCTGCGACAGACAGCAACAGCAACAGCAACAACAAGAACAAGCTGAAGATGAAGAAGAAGAAGCATCACGCTAGCTTCCACACGACAAACATCTCTTCTAACAAGATTGAAGATTGAAGAATGAAGAATGAAAAAGAACTTGCGAAAACACAAGCAAAACAACTTTTGTATACCCTACATAAAAGATACCTCATATATATTCGTTTGTAGTTTATGCAACAAAGTCGTTGCAGCCGATTGTTAGGGTATCTCATTATGAACGATATATGTATGTATGTATGTATGTATGTGTGTATGTATTGAGTCTGAGCTGTCGTCGCCTTCACACGGACTGGTTTCTAATTGTTGCGTGCACACACATCACCCCAACCCCAAACCCCAAACCCCCCCCCCCTGCCCACCCTACCACTTCACATTAAGCGACGCCTTGCAGCAGTTAGTTGCAAGTTGTGGCAGGCAGCAGTAGCAAATGTTGCACTATGTAGTATGTACTTGAAGCTCTCCTGCAGCAACATTCACAAATTGTCAAATGTGTCTGTCGCCTTGTTGCTTGAGCCCGGCGTTGGATGGTGAAGGGTGGGAGGGGGAAGGGGGTTGCCTGTTTTATGGCCATTAAAGTGAAATATTTAGTGCTTGCCACGCAATGAAGACGCACAATCTGGCAGATTGCAACTGCAACTTGAGTTGAGGTCTATTCAATTAGCGCGCCAGCAACATTTGCATCTAACTTTGGCAACATGTTGCCAAGCCCTCTGTGTGACGGCATTCCTGTTGTAGGTTGCACGTTGCTGCTTGCAGCTGCATATACAGTTTTTAATTGAATGTGCAACAACCTTTTTATATATATATATCTGTATATATATTTAACTAATTGGTCAAGGTTTTCTTTTTGTGCTTTTCAGTTGTTGAACGGTCATAAATTTAAGTGTTACATAATTCAACGAGCAGAGAGGACATCGATGACGCAGCCTGAAGATCTTGCCGCTGGCTAATTACAAGGGTGTCTGTCTGTCTGTGTGTGTGTGTGTGTGTGTGTGTGTGGGTGTGCAACACAACAGTAGCAGCAGCTGGTTAGTGTGCTTTTAAAGGTTAACACACAAAACACAGGGCGCGTTCTCTGTGTGCGTGTGTGTGTGTGTGTGTGTGTGTGTGTGTGTGAGTTCATGGTTGGTCAACATTCGCCTTTTTTTTTTTTTTGTAGCTGTGGCTATTTGGCCGACCAACGCCCACGCGCATTGCCCTTTTGAAATGGTTCATTAAATCGCGAACTTAAAACAGCGAAATGATCTTCGCACAGTGGGACCAAAACAGATGCTTGTTAAGAACATATGCATTAACCATTTGCTGACATTTGACGAATGAGACTTGTCATCGTTTTGAAAAGTTTTGCACTTAAAGTCAAAATTATCTCAATTATCTAATCTTTGTTTCGTTTAGCTTAATCAATATTGTATTAATTTTGTTAATTCATATATATAATAAACGTATTCATCATGATATTGTAGTAAAATTGAATACAAATCAAATAAATCGGAACTTTAAGGTATCTTCCTAAAAGGTAGCACTTAATGTGATTTCCAGTTGAATTTTGATGGAATAGAAAAAGTGATGAAAAACTTAAACGAAATTTTTTGTACAATTCAAAAAGTTCTTAAGCATTTCTTCAACCTTTGCCCACTGTGATCGTGCGCGCGTGTGTGTGTGTGTGTGTGTCGAGTGTGAATTTGACTATCGAGTGGATTCTAAAATGGTCAGCTTTGGCATCGATCAATTCGCGAGCGAGATTTCGATTCAATAAAACAAACAAAAAACAAAAAAAAAATAAACCATCAGGCTAAAAACATATATATATCTCTATCTGTCTTACGATACATACATGGCAATGTTTGGCTCAAACTCTGTGACGCACAAATGTCAATTTACCAAACCAAACCGAATCGAATCTCCAAACCAAATATGGTGGCGTTTAAAAACGCACACAAAACGCGCAGCTCGCTCGCACGTGTCTGTACGTATTTAAGGCATTATAAGTGGTTCCCGTTGTGGGTGTACATATATATCGGGACAGGGGGGTGGGGGGTAGGATTGGTAAAGATTTGCGCAAGCTGCTGTAATATTTACATTCGCCGCTTTACATTTTGCCGCTGGTCAGGTCAGGCACAGCATTCGTCGGGGCAGCAAAATTGTATTGCACAATTTTTTATTTTCGTTTTTTTTTTGTTTGTTTGAATGTCCAGTGGAAGGTGGCGGGAAGGAGGCGAGAGAGTTAGTGTGGGTGCTGTTGATTAGTGAAGGGGGCCCAAAAACAAACAGATATTTGACAGAGCCTTCGAATATCAGCAACGAGTGTTGTTTGTTGTGTTGTGTTGTGTTGTTGCTTTGAGATGCAGATCAAAGAACTTTTTCTTTTTTTTTTGTTGAATGACACACGGAAGTATGATTGATAAAACGTGAGGGAAAAAGAGTTAGAGAAAGAGTACGTAAAGAGAGAGAGAGAGCTTGAGAGAGAGAAAGCAAAGAGAGGGGAGACATACAAATCATACAACAACAACAACAACAAACCATGTCAAAAACTTGAAGCTTACTATAAACCTGCCAATAAATTGTGTGTTGGTTGTATTGAAGCAATTTAATTGAATGTTAAATACAAAAGTTATCAATCATATCATATCATAAATTGTTATTATTGTTCAAGTTCTTAAACTATGAAAACTTAAACAGATGTTTTCTTTATGAAACTGCTTGAAACGAAACGTTTAAAGTTTCTTAACCTTTAACTATTCGTTTTATCTATTCAAACTTTTTACAACATCTTACGTTATGGCGAAAAAATCATAAACACAACCAACATATCGCAATGTGTTCTGGAAACGATTTCGTAGTATATCGAAAAGAATTTGCAGTTGCATGGTAGTTCGTTATACGCAAGTTCGACTGTAGTATCTGTATCTAGTATGTTCTTTTTAGCCGCTAACTTATTTCTTTCACAATCTTTTGTATGTGTTTCTTTTGGTTGCTGTTTTTTCTCTGTGCATCTTTATTCATTTTCTTGTTTACTTTCTCAATTGAATAAACAGCCCGATTTGTTGTTGTTGTTGTTGGTGTTTGTTGTTGTTTGGAGCATCAATTGAGACCAAATCGCTTAAATTTGGCTTGCTTAACGAATTCATCTCGGTCGGGGGCCTAAATATGTTTGACCAATAAATGCATTATTTAAACAATTCCAATCGCGTCCCTCCCCCCCCACCACCCCACTCAATTGTAACAACAACAATGTCACACCACGTTAATTTGTATTGCAAATAAGCAAAAAAAGCAATAAAAAAAAAAAACAATAATTACAATGAACCAAATTGCGTTTTGTTAACAAGGTGTAAATTGGCTAGGCGGGTGTTTTTTGCTTTTGTTGCATTAACAACAAAAAACAACAACAACAGTTGCTGGTTGCCAATTATGTTGCCAAAAGGTAAGCAAGTTGCAGCTCTGGTTGCCCAAAAGCGGCACACAAAACAGAACGCGGCGAGGTTGCCTCCAAAGTGAAGGTGAGACAGGGGGGGGGGCAGAGAGGAAGAGAAAGTTAGCAGATGGCGGGGGAGGGGGAAGAGACAGTACATTGGCTTACGATTGATTTCCGTGTGGGTGCAAAACAAAAACAAAATCAAAAACAAAACAAAATTCATTTGCTACCAGTTGCAAAGTGCACTCATTGAGCTGTGCACACTTTTACACACACACACACACACACACATACACACAAAACAATAACATTTTGCAGGCTTTGGCAGCACTTAAACAACAACAACAGCAGCAGCAGCAGCAGCAGGCGCAGCTAAAGAATCTTTTTTCTTTATTCTTGCCTTTGACAGACGACGAAGTTGATGATGATGATGATGATGATGATGATGATGATGATGATGATGATGATGATGATGATGACAAGGATGCGGATGACGACAAAGTGCGTTTTAAGTGCTTGGCTGCGCGTTATTGTTGTTGTTGTTGTTGTTCCTGCTGCCAGTTGTTAGTGCAAGCGAGTGCATTGAACCAAAGAGTGGCTGCAACTCGCCTCAAGACTCGCACTGCACTAACAATGTGGCAATGTGGCATGCATGAAGTGGAGCTAAGTTGAGTGCAATGCAGAGTAAAATCATCTGGCGGCTGTCAAGGCAGAGGCAGACGAATAGTTGCCCTTTAGGTGACTAACTAGACATGGTTGGATACCGTCTTCCCTCGTCCTCTCTCTCTCTCTCTCACCACCTATCTCGCCACCTCCTCTCACTCACTCATTCACTCACTCTCTCTCTCTCGCACACTAATGTGACGATTAATTGGCAACTAAGTTGGCCAAAAAGAAACAAAAAGCGACAATTGCAAGCAAACATTGACGACACAACTCATGACGCATGCAACACACAACAAACTTATGCACTTGCAACTGCAACAATCAGTGTGATTTTTGTGGTTATGCGCCTGTTTCTTTAATCTTATCTTGTATTCATTTAGTCTAGTTTATTCAATAAATGTATTCCTCATAATATTACAATTCGATTCGATTAAAAACCATTTGAAAAAGTTAAATATTTGAATTCAAGTTTGCTTTATTAATGTTGTTAAAATAGTTAAGTTACTTATGCATTATTCAATACAAATTCAAGTTTGCTTTATGTTTTATCTATTATATTATTATTTATTGTTTAATTTAATGCTACTTCAAGTCGTTTGTTCATCGTGAACTGATCGAATGAAATATTTATTTCCATAATTTAATCATTTTTTATACGCTTGTCTTTTAACAGCTTTCCCCATTTTAAAAATTGACATCAATAACTTCCGTTAAATGTGCCAATTGTTAATGCGTCTTAGCAAAAAATAATAATAATAATAATAATAATAATAAAACACAAAAAGACTTTTGACGATCGCTGCCTTTTTTGGTCAGCTAAATAAAAAAAAATAAAAAAAACCGCGCATAAAACGCGCTCAAAACGCGTGGGTGTCGCGCGCTCGTTTTTGGTTTTTAATTTGTGAACAAATTTGGTCAGCGCTTAACGCAACATCAGCAGCAACAGCAGCAACATTCGCTTAATGTATTTAATTAATTTCAATAATTTTTGTGTGTTTACATTATTATTTTTGTGTTTGTGTGTATTGTTGTTAAAGGCAAACACGTTCACATAATTACGCATACGCCGCTTTGTGCCAAGGAATTTTATTTTCTTCTTTTTTTCAGCTTATAGCAATCAACAAAATTAAATGCAATTTCCACAAATCCCATTTAAGGCAACCCAAAGCAATCTCTCTCTCTTTCTTTCTTTCGCAATTAAAAAGCGCATGTCAAGGCACTCCAAAAGGGGCTAGCGGGGTAGTGGGGCAATAGAGAGAGGTGCTGCTGTCAACGACATTACAACAACTCAACATTTCACACACAAACACAGTTGACGTGCATTGACATCATGTTGTATCTCGCATTCGTTGTCCTGTGTGCAAAAGGATGTCGCTGCATAAATTGTTAACGTGTTAACTTTGGGTGTGTTTTACAACACTTGACATCGTTTACGTTATGCAATAATAGAACAGTGTGAAGAAGCAGCTACAATCGTATACAGTGGCTTAAAGCAGCACTTTCACACTTTCCATCTGTTCGTGATGTTTTCAAACATTCATTCATCTAAATGAATCGAATCGATAAAAGAACATATAATGTATCCAAAGCAATGGCAAAATGTATTTCGTATTTGATTGAGTTAAATGGCATACGCAAATATTTCGGTTTTTGCTTTTCCCCTAAGGACTTGATATATTTATTATTATTTTTTATATATTTATCATTAATAATATTATTTTTATTTTATTTTTATATTTTATTTAAATATTATTTATCATTATTATTATTTTATTATATTATATTATTCCCCCGTAAAATTTATTAACATGATGTTGTAGCTTATGCGCATCCTTTTTTGTATCACTGTACATATTGCAATACACACAACACAACACACACACGCATACACAGCGGGTTGTCCTATTGCGGAATCCCTTAAGCTTTGCTTCTTTCGCTTTACTCTTTCAGCCCGAAGTACCACACAGTGATGCACAACAAACAAAGGGACAAAGACCGACACTTGGTTTGTGTAATTGTGTCAGGCGGCTCTCGTTAGTTAACTCCGAGTGTTTCCTCTCAATCCGTTTGGCTGCATTCCTCTTCCACTTCCTTCCTTCCTTCCTTTCTGTTTCCTTCCTTACTGGCTTCGTTTCATTGTGGAGTGCTTTAATCCCGCTGCTTTTGGACTGCTTTAGGTGCAATTGTGTAAAAGCAAGTTTAATTATGATTAATTAGCTGCCATTTGGCCAGGCAGCTGTCTGTTTTGTTGCTGGTTATCCTTGAGCTGACAGTCAGCCAACCAGTTGTTGTTTTTGTTTGTTGTTGCATAGATTGTCTGGCTATTGATAAGACGCATTCCATAAGCTTTACGGCAGCGACGGCGGCAACGTCGGTAGATAGAGCACACACACACACACACACACACACACAAACACACACACATGCCTGAGAGACAATGTGTATTGTAGCACACACACACACACACACCCCTCCCTCACCCACACCTCGAGGCATGTAGTAAAAATGCCAACGAGTGCCACATGTCCATAACTTGCCGCACATGCCACACACACACACACACACACACACACACAACAAGAGCTGCAAATTGAATTTATTGGCCATTGACTGTTGCTGCTACTGCTGACAAAGAGATTCGCTAAGATTCGCTTTTGATATTTGGCCTAAAAGATCTTGCCACTTACAACAATGAGGAGGAGGAGTTCGATTTGATGTGTGTGTGTGTGTGTGTGTGTGAGCTGATCAATTGATAGCCATGCCACATGCGACAACTTGTGGCAAAGTTTGTTACCACAAGTTTGCAATTATTTGTACCTTTCCTTAAGTGCCACCTCACAGACTTGCCACTTGCGACATGTTGTACGTGTCATCAGCACATAATCAAGGTATCTATCTATCTATCTCTCTCTCTCTCTCTCTCACACACAGACTCTTTCTCTGTATGAAGTCCAGCAGACTAATTTATTAACCAAGAAACAAAATTAATAACTTAAAGCAACACAAAATGAAAAACAAAAGAAAAAAATAAAATAAATGCATATTTTATCTGGCTGTGAATGGTTTTTTGTTGTTGTTGTTTATTGTTGTTGTTGTCATTACTTATTATAATAATAATTACTGTTGGTGTTGTTGTTATATGCAGATAGTATGCGGATATACGAACAAACACAGATAGAGAACAAGAGAGACAGAGAGAGAGGGAGGGGGTGGGGGAGGGGAAAGAGGGGTGGGGTGCACAGGAAGAGTAAGATATTGCTGCTTAGCATGCAGCGAAATTGTTAGCATTGTTGAGAGTTTTTTCTTTAAGGAAATTTACAGCAAGCAACACAAAATTGTTGCAGCTGCTTTAACATATGCATATGCAACAATATCTATGTTTGTATAGATCTATGTGTGTGTGTGTATGTGTGTATGTATGTATGTGTGTTTGTTTGCTTGTGTGTGTCGCTGTTGCTTGATTTGATTTGATTGCAAATGAAGGTCAATGCAGTGTGTTGTGTGTATGTGTGTGTGTGTGTGTGTGTGTGTGTCCAGCTGGTCGGGTCCATCCAACATTTGAAGAGCATTTCGTTGTGTTTACTTTTAAGCCGCTTACAGCGTTACATAAGTTAGCAGCAGCAGCAGCTTTGCAAGTGATATTTTGTCGGTTGTAAGATTTGATATGGGTAAAAAGGGTATAATGGTTATGTGCAAAAGTATGTAACAGGCAGAAGGAAGCATCTCCGAACTCATTAAGTACATATATTCTTGATCAGCATCAACAGCCAAGTCAATATAGCCATATCTGGCCGTCAGTATGATAGAGACTCCAGATTCTCTAGAACTCTTCCCGTTTCCGATCTACAAATAGTATCGATAACAACGAAAATCCCGAATTTGAGACGGCGTTTGAAAGATTAAACAAAATAATGATAATCTGTGAAATTTTGTATTAAAATCGGTTGAGATATCAAGTATTGAAGTTGAGTATGCAGTCTGCGCGTACACACATACACACACTTACACAAGTATAGGGTTCAGGGTATCGTCTAGTCGGGATCTCTCGACTAGAGCTTTCTTACGTGTTTCTTCTTGTCTCTTTCATAGAAGTGCTTAAGTGGGTGTATATATATATATATATTAAATTTGTTCATGAAATGTGTAGCGCAAGAAAAAAGGAAGCATAACCGATCCCATAAAGTATATATATATATACATATGAGTATTATTGATCAGCATCGCAAGTCGAGTCCTTCTGGCCGTATCTTTCTATGCAAACAATTTTCACAGTTTTTGGTCAATGTCTGCAGTTAGCCAGTAAAAGTCGGTCAGATGGAACAACTATATCGTATAGCTGCCATATTAAAATGCTGCTAGTAGGTCTTGCAAGTGTATACAATATTCGGCATAACTTGTTTTCTGTTGTTTTGCGAATGTCTTAGCTAAATTTTAATATAATTTGTTATTTAATTTATTTCCTTTTTTGAGGCAATTAAACTCAAAATTGCTTTAAATGCATACAAATTATATATAGTTAAGCTACAATGTTATTGATTATTGAAATACCAAACATCTAAATGCTTATTTCAAACGATAAATGCTTTAAGATTGAAGCTTCAATTCAAATGCGAAGCGAGTCGAGTCGATTCGAGGCCAAAAACTTGCTTAAAACAAAACTTTTTTGTTGAGAAAGGAAATAAGATGAAGATGTTGTATCTATTGTGTGAAACTAGAAATTCTTTGTGTGAAGTTGACCCTAAAAGTGAACACCCGAAACACACAAAATTCCATGTCAAATCACAACACCAAAACCAACAACAACAACAAGATCAACTTTTGATCATTGCTATGCGTTGAGTCATTGCAATGCAGGTGACGCAGTCCACGACGACGACGACGACGGCTAAATTTTTTGGGATCAAAAGCAATGTGAAGAAAGGTAGGAAGGGAGCGGGGTGTGGGGGGTGAGTGCTTGATACAAGCAAGATGGATAAGAAAGTGAGAAAGAGACATATACACGCATACATACACATAAATGTATTTCGATTGTAGGCTCGATCGAGAAGCGTTCCCAGTGTATGAGTCATGTTCAAAGACTTTTGCTGCTGCTGCTGCTGATGCTAACTGTTTAAATCGGCAGACAGCCAAAGTGGCAACTCCAATGATCATCGTAAACATCATGATCATGATCATGATCATGATCATCGTGATGATCATTCCAAGAAGCCGCATTTACTTTTTGGTGACCCCATGATGTAATCGTTTCGTTTTGGCTACTTTTTTTTTTGTGTGTTTCTTCTTCTTCGTCTTCTCTTGTTTTTTTTTCTTGTGCTGCCAACTTGAAAGGGTCGTTCAAGGCCGCTTCTTCGTTTGTGTTGTTGTTGTTGTTATTGTTTCGCTGTTTTAACACTTTTTTTTTGCATGTTGCGTGTGGGTTTGTCGAATGGCTGCCGAATTGAGCACAAAGTCAAAACCAAGGCATCGTCGTGCGCCGCCATGTAATCCTCCCCCTCCCTCCCACAATGTCACTCTCCACACACACCCCACACCCCACACCCCACCACGCAACCAGCGCTTAGTGTTTATCATCATGTAATTCAACGCTTTGAACTTTAACGCTTCGTTAAGTTTCACGCATGCAGATTTCAAATGCTGTCACTGTACGTGTGTGAGTGTGTGTGTGTGTGTGTGTGTGTGTGTGTGCGCGTCCCAATTCTGTCAATCAACTGCGTTTTAGATATATATTTTTGTGGGTGCCAAGCGTTTATGTTTGGATATTGTTAACCACAAAAGGCCAAAGTCAAAGTATTAATAACACCAACAACAACAACAACAACAACAAAACACCATCAACAATAGCAGCAGCTGCAGCAAAGGGAAAGGCTCCTTCAAGGTGCGAGATGCATCAAATTGCAGCTCAAGGCTGCTCTAACAACAACAACAACAAATGCAACAACAACAAATGCAACAACAACAAATGCAACAAAAACAAATGCAACAACCTAAATGAGTTCAAGAGGCTGTAATTATTTGATGTACAACATTTTAATTACTTGCATGAAACAGCAAAATAATATCAGAGAATATATATATCATAACACATCAATTTAAACAATTTCAAAGAATTTTTTTGATTTTTTGCCGGATTAGAAAAATATATATTTTTGATTAACAAAATCAATTTTTAACCTTTTCGGAGACCAAAATATTTGATTGAAGACACATTGAGCGTTGTTAATTTTACTCTTTACTGTTTACATCATGATGAATACATTTATTTAATAAACATAACAAAAAAACAAACGAAATATTATTCAGAAAACCATTAAATGAATCCAAGATTGAAGATTGATTAAGATAAGCGAAACAATTAAGATCAATTTTTAATGATTTTGAACATTTTAAATCGATGACAAGTCTCATTCATCCAATGTAACCAAAGGGTTAATTTCTATCTAGATATGTTCTTTCTATATGTGTTTGTTCACTATAGCCAGAGACGACTGTTCATACATACATATGAACATGCACATGCACATTCTAGAGTATGCGCATGCACATTTGGCTAAATGTTTTTGAGCCACCCTAAAAAAGCATAAAGCTTTGATGCATAGCTAGAGGGAAAGAAAGCTGCTGATGATGGGGGTGTGTGTGTGGGAGTTGGTTAACCAGTTACGGGAGGGTGAGGGGGGGGGGGGGGGTTGGACAGGTCAAAAGTGCAACATGCTTGGAGCAGCAAAGAACTCTTAGCTCTCTGCTGCTCCCCATTGTTGCAATTATGCTAATTTTTTTTTTTTTTTTTTTGGGTTTGAAGCATGGGAAGCATAAGGAAAAAAGAAAAGAAAAAAAATGTTGTAGCTGTGGCAAGTATGGGGGGCATGAAAATGTTTTTTTCACACATGAATGCGAATGCAACGGCGATTGATGATGAGAAGGAGGTGTGGATCGATGCGGTGGGGGGGGGGGAGGTTAGACGAAAGGTGGGCGGCCATTGAAAGTATTTTTTCTTTTCATTCTTCTTCGTCTTCTGCTTCGTTTGAATGGAAACGAGTTAACTATTGTTGTTGTTGTTGTTGTCTGTGGCAGCGTCGCGGAAAATGTGGGAAATTCATGGAAACAATTTTTCGTTGTTAAAAGAAAAGAGAGAAGAAAAAAAAGAAAAAACAGGCAAAGTCAAGTTTTACTATTTTATATCGCACAATGCGCGATTTATAGAGTAAAACTCGCGACTGACTGACTGAATGCTAGTAGCATCAAAAGGCAGGGAGAAGGGCTAAGAGATGCAGATGGAGATGGAGAAGGAGAAGGGCGAAGAGCTAATGCAGTTTTAGACCGCTAAGGTTTTACTTTGTTGTTGTTGTTGACGCTGTTGTCGTTAATTGCTTGGCCATTGGCCTCAACGCGCGCACAACAAAAAAAGGTTCTCACGTATTCGGACAACGACGACGACGCCGACGATTGCTGTCTCAGCGCGTCTCTGTTGGTTAGTTGAGCCATTAGCGCGTCTCTTTAGTGAGAAGTACAAAACAAAAAAAAAAGTCGAAGAACTGGCTGCCAATGCCGCCGCCGCCGCCGCCATTGATGCCACAAAGACAACTCTGGGTGGTTGGCTTGAATAGCGTCGATCGTGTGGCAAACAAAGGCAAAGGCAAAGGCAAAATACGCCGATTGAATTGTTGTTGACGCAAAATGGGGAAAGAGCGAATAAATCTTGCAATTGCAATGCGTTCCAGGAAGCAGAAGTATCACATAGAGTTTGGCTAAAGACCAGCAGCACCTCGCTGGCTAGCAGCATCAATGAAAGCCGACAACACAACATTAAGCCAAAAAACATATAAAAAAAAACAGCAACAACAACGACTTTGACAAAAACGTCAAACGAATCAAAAATGTGAATGAGAAAGCATACATTGATAAATGCATTTTTCGAAACCTCCCGAATCATCATCCCCTCTAAACAACTTCTCCTGCTGCTGCTGCTGCTGTCGCACTTGGCACTACTGGCCGTCATAATCAACTCAGTTCATGCCATACAAATTAATAATAATAATAAAAAAAAAAAAATGCAGAAAATCGCAGTGCGAAGTAAAAAAGAAAAGACACGATAAATAACAACAACAAATAAACTGTGTGCATATTAGAAAAAATAAAATGAAAAGCGCACAAAATAAACGATTAGACATGTTTTAGTATGATACAACTCGACTTAAAGATTCCCTGTGATTGATTTTGATTTTGGTTGCTCTTGTATAGCTATCGGTAATCGATTTTTATCGATATCGAATTGATTTTGATTGAGGTTGTCTAATTGACAACTTTTGAGCCGATCCTGATAACTAAATCTTTTAAAGTGCACACTTTCTAGCTATCGGTTATCGATTTTGATCGATCCCTGTGATTGATTTTGATTGAGGTTGTTACATTGATAACTTTTCAGTCGATCCAGATGACTACATCTTTAAAAGTGCGCACTTGTATAGCTATCGGTAATCGATGTTTATCGATATAAAATTGATTTTGATTGGAGTTGATTCATTGACAACTTTTGAATCGACCCTGATGACAAATTCTTTAAAATTACGCACTTTCGTAGCTATCGGTAATCGATTCTTATCGATATAAGAATACAATCCATATATGATGTATGCACGTGTGTTTAATGTTCGAAACACTCTGCTTAACTATACTAGTAGTAAATGTATATAGCGAAAAAGACAACTGCAACACAGACACGCAACCTCAAAGTTTAAGTGGAAGCCTGTCTAGCAACTGGCTGACTCTGATCTCTATCTCCGGCTTTGGCTCTGGCTAACAAACTGACTAACTGACTCACTGAATAACTGAATAGCTGGCTAACTGACTGACTAAGCGAGCTGGCTGGCTGGCTTGGACAAGTGAAAGAAAGAGTTAAGAGCAGGCGGCTGCCTTTCTACTGCTTGCCGAGTTGTTGCGTGCTTAGCCAAAATAGCCAATGGAGGGAGATCTATCTAGACGGTAGAGATTCCGGCTATAATGTGAAATCGTTTAATCGAAGATAAGCGACTATTTAATGGCTAATTATTATTATTTGATGCGTGTATTTTTTGTGTCGAGTTTATAACTGTAACCATTGATTGCGCAATTCTTGCAATTTATCGATAATTGTATGATAAGTGTCAATAACATTTGATTTGCTAACTGTCAATTTTCTGTCTTCTTTTTTGCATTTTGTAAGCGAATACAAGTAATGTGAATTGACTGTGCTTAACTTATCGATAAGATTATCGATTTAGACACTGATTTTATATGTAAATCGATTAAGTATCCTTAACAAATGTTTCGTGTGTTGACTTTATCAAACTTATCCTTTAAACATTATGTTATCGATAAGTTTTGTAATCAGCTTAACTCAACTGCAACACTTATCGATTGTTAAAGAAACTGCTTAAACCAAACAAATCACATCAAAGTTTAAAGGAACCTTCGCGCCTGACAATCGAGCGGTCGTAGAACCCATAAAATTACTATCATTATTTACTCGAATGTCTCTCATATGAACAATATGCCACGCCTTGTTAATTGTTAATTAATATTACGTTTTTTGTTGTTGTTGTTGTTGTTTTCTGTGCATTTTGATGTGGTTTTGTTATTTGTTATTATAACTTTTATGGCTGGCAATGAGGCTGGAGCTGGAGATGAGGCAACGGTGAGAACGGAACGGTCAACGCCACAAAATAAACACGACACTTACCAAAATCATGGCCAGCTGATCTCATCATCATCATCATCATCATCAACATCATCATGATGATGATGATGAAAAACGAAGATGCTGTTGATGTTGATGATGTCGTAGAGTGTTGCCTGGCTAAATGGGTCAAAACGAAAAAGGAAACAAAAAAAAAAAACAAACAGGCAGAAAAAGGCATTTGGCTGACCAGGCCAACAGCTTTTACTTTACAACAAACACAAAATTGACAAGACGATGACTTGCGCCAAAATGTGTGTGTTTTGTAGCTTTTGGCCGGCTTTTTTTTTGCCAGCCAGCCAGCTTGCAACATTGCAACGTTTTGTGGCATCTTAAGCGGGCTGCCACGGTTGTCGCTTTTTAAGTAAAAGTGAAGTTTTATTTTCGATTTGGTGGCAGCTTTGGTTTTTTTTTTCGTTTTTCGTTTTTTCTTAGTTTAACTGGGGGATGGGGGCTATTTTGGACGTTGGGTCTACTGCCACACATATACATACGTACATATATATATGTTTGTATATGAATGTTTGTATGTTCGCTAATTAAAAGCAGCCATATAAGAAACTACAAGTTTCGTTCGCAACTTGCAACAAAGAGCTGCAACTTTAAATTGCCGCCTGGCATTGGACTCATTACGCCCGGACGCAAATGCGACTCTTGACTGTATTCGTGTGTGTGCGTGCGTGTGGCATACAGTAGGGAGTAAGTATCTCTCTCTCTCTCTTTCTCTATCTCTCTGTATGTGTGTGTGTTGCAGTTGCATTAATGCGCGTCACGTAGCATCATGTTCCGCTTGGCTCCACCATCGCCGCCCTCAACAAACAAAACAAAACCAATCCGTGAGTGCAACGCTGTGGAAACCAATCAATGCAACTTGAAGCAAACAGCGGATGCAGGCGCAAAACACAATGGAGAGAGAAGGGTCTGTGTGTGTGTGTGTGTGTGTGTGTGTGAGTGGGTGGGTCAGTTGGCGTGACGAAGTTGCAGCAACAATAAATAAATAATAAAAAATGAGGCAAAATCATGCGTAAAGATTTTCTCTACATATTCCTATATTCTCTGAATGAAAATGTCTATGTGAGTGTGCGTGTGTGTGTGTGTGTGTGTGTGTGCAGCACGCGTTGCTATTTCCGTTCTGGACAAGCACAGCACAGAAGAAGCAAACAGAACAGGGAGAACAGAACCGAACCGAACCGAACCGAACAGAACAGAACAGACATCATCATGATCATTGGCTTCGCAAAATGGGTCAACTACGGGATGGCGTAGGTTTTTGTTGTTTTTGTTGATGGTTAGGTGGAGAGTTGTCCAAGTAGATTTACTCAATGGGGTTTTTTCTAGTTGCAGCATTCGAAACATTGGGAGTACAGTTACTTACTGAGAGAATAGCTGCTATATAGTAAAGACTTTTATGATTGATTTTTTACTAAGTTTGATTATTGGAAAGTTTTAGTATATATATATATATTGTGAGTTTATCGATTTACTAACTTAATATACTACAATGATTTCACAGAGAAAGTACCAACTACTTTGACATCGTTTATTCGATTGATATCGATAGTATTTCGAAGTTTCCAACCTGAGTCGCTACTTAAATTGAGAAGGTTTCTCAGATACTCAGTTAGTAGATACTTAAATGTTTTGTTATAGTATGCCATGTCTGTGGGAAATCAACTTCGATTTCATTGTTCAAAATGTTGTTAATCAAAAAAAGCTTAAGCTTTGTTTACGTTAATGTCTTGCATGGAATTCGCTTAAAGGTCTAACGCTCATTCAAGCTAAAATGTATTATTTGATCATTGGATCGATAAGTTTTCATTCATTCATTTGCCACGTATTTGTATATATCTCTCGATGCAACTGCAATGTGTTTTTTCAATATGTTTGTTATTCATTCATTGATCCAAACACACACACACACACACACCCAGCAACAAATGAACAACAACAGATTGTTGGGGTTGCCTCATGTGCCACATTGTTCCCGTTTCTGCCCCATCTCGTATTCCCATGTTTCACGCTCATTCATGCGCACGATCTTTTTTTTTCTCTCTTCTTTTTATTCATTCATATGCACAATTTAAACACACACACACACACATACACACGCACTCTACACACACATACATACAAGTATTTTATAGTAAAAATTTACTTTCAAACACCACAAATTAATGTTTATTTATTCTTGGCTCGGTTTACTTCGTTGCTCCTCCTTCTTCTTTTTGCCACGCTTCTTGCTATTGTTGTTGTTGTTGTTGTTGTTTTTGTCGTCAGTCGCCATATTTTCAATTAAATTTCAATTTAAGTTTCTTCCTGATTCCCCCTGCTCTCTCCACACTCTCTTCTTGATGTGCGTTTTGATGTTATCACTAAGAAACAATAAAAACTTGTATAATTCTTCTTCTTCTTCTTGTTTTTTATTGCCTTGACTTGATTAATTCGCTTCGCTAATGTACATTTCGTTAATACTATAAAATAAAATGCACATTCATTTAACAGAATCTTTTAAGATGACACAGTTGTTAACATAGCATCGATAGGATATCTATTAACCCTTATGCTTAATGTCTCTGTTGAGTTGTGTTCTGTTAAGGACATTCTCAGTAATCAAAGCAAGTACGAAATTGTTAACATAACATCGATAGGAAATCTATATACATTTAATGTGCTTAATGTCTGTTAAGTTGTTCATTACATGTTTTAGGACAGTCTCAGGAAATGTTAAGAAACGTGCGTAGTGGAAACGGTTTGAAAGAAAGGAAGGAACCTTGCCCAGATTCTAATTTGTATATTGGTATGTTGAGGTTGGCCCTTGTGTTTGCAACGTGCAACATTTGGGTTGCCGCCCTAAGAAAAAAGTTGTTGCTAACATTCGTTACATATTAGACAGAAATGTGTGGGAGCTTGTTTTGTTGATTTTTATTTTGGCTAGGCAGCTAAGTGGCTAACTGACTGACTGGTTGGTTTGGTAAAGTTAGGTTAGGTTTGGTTAGGTTAGGTTAGGTTGGTTGGTTGGTTGGTTGGTTGGTTGGTTGGTTGGTTGGTTGGTTGGTTGGTTGGGTTAGGTTTGGGGCTGGCGGCAATGCGGCTGAAGACAAAGCGCAATACAAAACATCGTAGAGACAATGGAATGTTGTGGCCCAAAATGGAGTTGGCCAACAACAGCAAGCAGCAGCAGCAGCAGCAGCAGCAACAGCAACAACAACAACAATTGCCAACACTTTTGCTGGTGGCGCTCTCTTGCCTGCAATTGTTTTTTTTTTTTTATATATATTTTGCGGTTTTGCGACTTTCGCAGTGCAGCGTGTCCGCATTTTTTTTTTTTCTTTTTCTATTCATCATTATCATCAGCTATCTCATCGGTGCGACTTGTTGTTGTTGTTGGTGTTGCTGGTGGTGGCATCCATCCGCTTGTGGCGTGGCACAGTGTTGCCGCCGTTGCGACGTTGCAGGGCCTCAAAGCCAAAAAGAAAAACTTGCTATGCAACAGCAACAGCAACAGCTATCGTTGCAAGTAGGAAATGTTGCATAATTTATGAGGGAAAATTGTTATACTTTTCATCATCATCATCTTCTTCTTCTTCGTCTTCGTTAGCATCTCGAACATTTTCTTTGTCATTTGTCTCTTTCTCTGTTTTCATTTGTTCATTGTTTTCTAACGGCTGTCCCGCTGCTGTTGTTGTCTTTGTTGTTGTTGTTTTTGGTGTTTCAAGCGGCCTTGAAGTGCGTACCGAATGCGAGAGACAGACAAAGAAAGGGTGAAAGGGAGGTAGGTAGGTAGAGTGATTAACTTGCTGAGGATGTGAAACATAATACATATCACTCACACACACACACACACACATATATATATATATATACTTATATGTACGTATGACTAGTATTTACTTCTTTTTAATACATATATATATATATATATACTTATAAATTACCGCGTAATTTTTCTAGTTTTTTTCCATTCGATGAATTTTGACATATTTTGGATTTGAATTGTTTTTGGTTGATGATTTATTTAGTATTTATTTGATAAGATTTGAGCATATTTCACAGATACTCAATTTGCATCAAATGTTGAAGTATTTTGTGGTTGTTGTAACTTGTATCTAAGTATCTAATCTGCTGTTGCCAACCAACCAACCAACCAACCAACCAACTGACAGCAGTGGCAAATGATTTGCTTGTCCTTCAGGTGTGTGCTGCACCAAAATGCCTTTCCCCACCAGCCAACCAACAAATTGAACTCCCTTACACACATACCCCCCCTCCCCCCCTTCGCACTTTTCCCCTTCAACAACTCCTCTCTTACCCCTGACAAAGCAAACCCAAAGCGCCCGCCTTTTACACCCAGCTAGGCAGCTTTGCGAGATGTCAGATTAATTATGCTTGAGTGTGTGTATGTGTGTGTGTGTGTGTGTGCGTGTGTGTGTTTCTTGCAGCTGCCCAAGTGGCGCCAGCAACAACAACAGCAGCATTAACGCCAACGCGTTTTGTGCGCGTTTTTATATGTTTTATTTTTTGGTTTCCTCTCTGTCTATGTTTCACTGTCCCAAATCGAATTCTTGTTATTCGATCGAATGGTTTTGAAGATAACCCAAATCATTGAATAATGCCAGGAATTACGACTATATATGCAGAAGAAGAAGAACTCTGCTATAGATTACTACCAATGTGCTCGACTTAACTGTCTAAAACTATAATAAAAATTAAGTTTTTTATTTTAAAGATTTTCTAAAGTTGTTTACATCAATTTCGAAGATATTATTTATTCGTTTGTAAGTCTTCAATCATTTTTAATACGTTTTTTTTTTTGCTATTTATTTATTTTGCAACTTGGCTAACCCGTTTTGGTCTAATATGAATGGTAATTGTTACATTGTTGTTGTCACTTTATTTGTTTTATTTAATTTTTTTTTTCTTATTGTAAGAAAAAAAACTTTTTCCTCATTGCGTTTTGCTCTGTGTGTTGTTGTTGTTGTTATGTAAATGTGCATTAGATTGACTTTTGTTGTTAGTTTTGTGTTCTTGCTGTTGGTTGCTTCAACCCACTGCCCCCGAAGTAAGTATGTGTGTGTGTGTTCCGTATGCAAATCTGTAGCTAATTGCAAATGCCGCTGGCACATTGTCGATCGGATCGAAAGAGCTGCAGTTGTTGCTTTGGTTCGTTAGGTTCTGTTAAGCCGCTGTCCAGCAAACTGCTGACATAATAATTACCACAACCGTTTGTTCAACTGACAACACACACAACACACACACACCACACATACCACCCTGTGTGCCTTGACAGGTTGCCCAACTATTGTCAGCTAATCGCCAGCAGTACGCCACCTACCAAGACAAACTACTAAGAAACCCAACCAACCAACCAACCAACCAACCAACCAACTAACCAACAAGACAATCAAACAACAACCTAAACAACTGAACAACTAAACAACACAATTTGTAGCTGTTAAATGAAATGTTTCCTTTTGGGTTTGGCCAATCCGTTTGGCATTGAACCATGAAATCTTTTTGCGCGTTTCATTCGTGCATGTGCTATGCATATACCCTGTAACTGCTTGCCACTTTTTGAAACACAATGGAAGTGTTTCACCTAAAAGATATTCGGCCAACAGTACTCGGAAATAATTTATTTATTTAAAAAAATAAGTATAAGATGTTACGATTTATTTAAATCAAAGTTTGTTGTATACATTTGCATTTCTTCGCTCCAATAGAACTTGAGAAATCAGATACAGAATCACATATATATATATAGAATTTTGAGCAAAAAAGCAATAAAAGTTTTGAGCAAAATTCAATTAAAGTTTTAACACGTGCAATTGAGGTTAATTATTCTATTCTACACGAGCTCAACTATATTTTAAGATTTTAAAATTCGATTAGCTCTATAAAATTATTCTCCTAAGCGGATACAGAGGGTTGTCCCCTAAGAGAGGTGTCACTGTTGCCAAGAAAATAAACTCGAAAGGCTTGAAATATAATACAGGATATCTGCTGGGCGTTCATTCTCTTCAAGCATGAGCTTTTGTTTCTGTCAGTTGATTGTTCATTGTGCGTTTTGGCTTTTGACTTCAAAACTTACATACGAGACACACATTAGTAATATGGTATGTGTGTGTGTGTGTGAGTGTGTGTATATGTGTATGTCCATCTGTGTACGTCTAACGGTTACCTTGCGTCCGTCCGGTCACGCCTATACACCGATTGAATAATGGAGACAAAAACCGGCAAAACAAAAAAAAAAACCCTTGTTATTTTCTTATATGCAATTTGGTTGCAGAAATTGGCAAAAATTGTTGTTGGGATGGCGCCTATTGAAAAATATTTGCAAATTTCAAAAACATTTCCAGAAATCGAAGTTAAATTAAAATACAAATTTTTATAAGCCGGGGAAAAAAATAAACAGAAAAAAAAGGTTGCTTCTTTTTGGCATCGATCGATTTAAGTTGAAGCAAATCGATTTATTGCCTTAAAATGATTAATTCTTATTTTAAACATTTAACAACTCTAAATAGTTTTTATAACGATGACAATATATATATGTGTACACTGATATATTTTGCGTCTGGCTGTCGTCTACAGCGTTTTTTTTTTTCTCTTAGCAATGCGCAATGCAGTTTCGTCTTCTTAGCTTCAACCCACCCCCCCTCCCCTCCCCGCCCTCACCGACCACGCAACAAACACTATCTCGCTGCAAACAGAAAGTTTCTACACTCGATTTGTTGTTGATTTTTATTCGTTTTATATTTTCTTCTTTGCTTGCTTGCTTGCTTGCTGAAGCTGCATACTTTCTTTTTTCGTGCCATGCGAATTCCACATGCAGTTGATACCCGCTATTCGCAACAACCCTCCCCCTTCCCACCTCCCCCTCTTCACCTTTTCTTGCACATCCTTCCCTTTCTTGTGTTTGTGCCTTGATGTTGTTGTTGTTGTTGTTGTTGCTTTTGTTTCGCTTTTACTTAACATTTTGTTGCTCTCATTGTTGTCTCTCTTTCTGTCTCTCGCGGCCCATAAAAAGCATCACAAGTTTTCAATTATTTTATAATAATAAAAAAAAGCGCATTAGGAAAGTGGTGAGTGGTGGAGGAGAGAGGAAAAGAGGGGGTAGAGGGGTTGTTGGTTGTCGAGACGACGGGGCAAACAAAAACAGAGCGAAGGGCCAAATTATTTAGGCCAAGAACAGACAGAGACCAAAAAACTAACAATATATATATATATATATATATATAAATATATATGTGTGTGTTTGTGTGTGTTTAAGGTTCTGGTTAAACAACAACAGCAAATTTTCGCCATTGGCAAACAAAAACAAACAAAATATATTTTAATGAAAAGCAATTTGCAGACAACTTGCCCCATCCTTTACGTACTATACCCTGTTACCCCCCCCCCCCTCTTCGCTCTTATACTATTACTTACATTCATCTGTTTATCAATTATTTTTTGATGCTTTAAGCCAACGGCTGCTAACTTGTTAATTGGTTAACTGCAATTGCCTTTGACCCACATAAAATAGCAAAAAAAATAAAGTATTTGTAATATTTTATAATAACAGTAAAGAAGAAAAGTAATTCGAAAGTTAAAGTAACTACATTTAAATCTTTTTGGTAAGCAATTATTATTTGATTGTTATTATTTGCAACAACAAACTGAACTGAACTGAACAACAACAATGGATGGCGATTTTCATAAGTCTTCGTGACAAACATTTCAAATTCAATTCAACTAGATGGGCGATGGGGCAACTTTAAAATCAACCAACTCACCCCCCCCCCCCACCCTCCGCCCTTTATATATATATATATGTACATATGCAAAGAGGGCGTGTGTCCATGCCACCTCTTTGTCTCACCCCCCTTCCGACTAAGCTTGTTGATAGCAAAAACGTGACCACAAAGAGAAAAAAGGTTGGCAAAATTCAATTAACATAATTTTGAATACAAAACGAATGCAAAATTATATAGAAAACAAAAAATTAATAACAATAATAATAACAATAAATAATGGTTAGTTGAGGGAGCGTTTTGGGCATAACCGTTAACCTTTAAGTTAAGGGATATTGGCAACAAATATTGTAAGAAATATTTTCGCAATTTAAAGAATTGAGGGGAAAAACAAAAATATTCAATTTAACAATCTTAAAGTTCAATATTTCTTTGCCTTAGTTTGTTACTTTGGGCTATATTAAATCGTATTTTCAATTTTACCAAAAGAATCGCGCCAAAGTCGCTTTAATTGTTTCTTCAATCGTATCAAATGTTTACCTGTAAAGAGAAGAAAATAAATATTATTCATGGGTTGAACATTTGTAATTGTATTAAAATCAATCAGAAAAGAGAACCCCATCGAACTGAAGTCATGTTCCCATCACAGTCGCAGTTACAGAGTCACAAGTCGCACTATCACATCGCATTATATATACATCTTTCAATCAGAAAAGAGAACCCCGTCGAACTGAAGTCATGTTCCCATCACAGTCACAGTTACAGTTACAGTTACAAAGTCACAAGTCGCATTATTACAACGCATTACATATACATCTTTTAATCGGAAAAGAGAACCCCTTCGAACTGAAACAAAGTCATTTTCCCATCACAGTCACAGTTACAGTTACAGAGTCACAAGTCGCACTATTACATTCGCATTATATATACATCTTTTAATCGGAAAAGAGAACCCCTTCAAACTGAAACAAAAAGTCATGTTCGCATCACAGTCACAGTTACAGTTACAACGTCACAAGTCGCATTATTACAACGCATTACATATACATCTTTTAATCAGAAAAGAGAACCCCTTCGAACTGAAACAAAAAGCCATGTTCCCATCACAGTCACAGTTACAGTTACAGAGTCACAAGTCGCACTATTACATTCGCATTATATATACATCTTTTAATCGGAAAAGAGAACCCCTTCGAACTGAAACAAAAAGTCATGTTCCCATCACAGTCACATTATTATTTTCAGTCGTCTTTAAAGTCTTTGACTTAATCATTGCAAATGACAAGTTCTTATCAAATAACAAGAACTTTACACACACACACAAACAAATACAAAGAATAAAAAAATACACCCGCATTGTATGTAATGTTGTTGTGGTTGTTGTTGTTGTTGCATTTTTACGGTACTTGTGGTTGTTGCTGTCCTCAATTTGTGTAAAATGGCACAACGAAATAAATTAAAATGCAGCAAACGTCGCGTCGCAAGACTCGCTTAAGACTCAACAACAACAACCGCAACAACAACAACAGCTAGTTTCTACTCATATCAAACACACAACTAGCGAGAGGGAAAGGTGGGGGAGGGGATGGTGGCATGACTGCAACGATAACAAAGTCACATTGTTATCGGCGGCAAAACAAACGCGCCATAAAAAAAAAGACAAAAACAAAACAAAAAAAAGCCATTGAGAACTGAAAAAAAGTCAACGATGAATTTAAAAATACACTTTCAAAGGCAAATATTAAGAAGAAGAAGAAGAAGAAGTTAAGAAAAGAAAGCTTAAAAATATTAAGCTAGTAATCAATTAGTAAATCTTAACACAAAGCAGTTTTAGATATAATCTTAACCCTTTGGTTACAACATTTGACGAATGAGATTCGTTATCGATTTCAAAAAGTTCCACACTGTTCAAAATTATTCAAATTGATCTTGTGTTTGTTTCGTTTATCTTAATCAATCTTCAATCTTGTATTCTTTCTGAATAATAATTTGTTTTTTTTGGTTTTGCTTATTAAATAAATGTATTCATCATGATAAGACAATAATGGGTTAAAAACAAAATACAAAATAAATCTACAAGTCAGTAAGTTAATCTTAAAGAAATTTGTTCTTGATTGAGATCAGAGGTTCACACTAGAAGCTTGTTTCAGTGGGATGGGCAAACAGCATGCTTGAGCTAATGTACCCGGCGGCGAGAGACGACAAAAGTCTGTCGAGTCTGGCGACATATGAAAGAGAATCAGCTTGAAGCGAATCGGACGCATAATTGACAGAGTCGCTTCCATGTTGGGTTGTTGCTGCTTGTTGTTGCACTCGCAGTTGTAGTATATATTGGTGTGATAACATGTCCATACATATCTCGTAGTTGTAGTCAGTAGTCACCCGTCCCCCCCCACCACCCCTTCCCCCACCATGCTCTGCCTTTGCGGCGACACAGCAGTTTTCTAGTTTGTCTTGTGGGTGAATTTTTGTTGTTGTTGTTGGTGGTGTTGTTGTTGTTGTTGCCGTCTTTTAATTTGCATTTAGCAAACTGCTGGCAACATAACAGAAATGTCCGCGTTGCCGCTTGGCGTCGGCATTACTTCAAAGCGTTGCTTTTGCGCCTTTTTTGTTTAGTTTGATTTAAGTTTAGTTTGTTTTTGCTTTTTAATTTTCAATTTAAATAAAATGCGCAACAAGCCAGAAACAAATCGAAACGAAGCGAGTCAAAAAGGAAACGATATGAAACCTTATATATATATATATAATTTTTATTTTTTTTTTATTGACAGCCGACAACAAAAACGGGGCACGACTTTGGGGCGCGAAACACAAATCAAGAGAACTTTTGCCGACGACCGACAACATATGGGCCCTATTTGACAGTGGCACGCCCCAAATTTGGCCACACGTGCACAACAATTGCAATTGCAACTGATTTACAACAGTCAACAGTCAATAGTTTTGTTTTTGTTTTTCTTCTGGTCAACGCAGCAGGCGCTTTAAGTAAGGACACAGTTGACAATTAGTGCGGACACAAACCACTTACGGTAGAGAAAATGCAATGCGTGGGCGATTTACGAGCTAATGAAATAGGTAACAGAGAGAGAGAGTTAAAGGTAGGAAGAGATAGACAGGAGGAGGAGGAGGAGGAGTGATCGGGCGCTTGAGCGTGGAAAAAATATAATTAATGGCACCACTTTGATAATAATTATTGCATAAATATATTGGCAAGACAATAAATATATTGCCTCCCTTGTTTTGCTGTTTGTCGGCAAATAAACAAAGGCCGCTGCTTGTTAGACGCCCCAGCGACCTTAACCATACACCGCCCCCGCCCCCTCTCTTAGTGTGTATGTGTGTGTGTGTGTGTGTGTGTGTGTGTGTGTTGCATGAACTTAACGGAGTGTTAAGCAAATAGCGTAAAACAAGTAAGCAGTTAGAGTGGACTGGGACTGGGACACTCTATAAAAAGTTACCTTGTGGGGTATATATAGATGCAAGTACCTATTGATTGTTATTTCTAAGTATTGCTGATCATCAAACAGGATATTTCTTATTAACAAAAAAAAACCACATTGTTTACGATATTTGAATTTATATAATAACTTGAAATATTACAGGGTATCCTCTGGTATCTATCTGTCAATAAGTCAAAGCTAGAATCGTTTGTTCTATAGTTAAGCTTTTTTTTTATTGTTATTGTAACATTTTTATGACTGTTTATGTTATGGTTTTGTTTTTTTTTTATTGTGGCCAAATGGTTTAATGGTTAGCTTAGCTGATTACCCAGGCGTAAATGGTCGAATGGTTGTTGGTAACTTGGCCAATAGCAAAATAACTAACAGCTAACAAATGTTTCGTGTTAACAACTTTGCACATTTAAGTGCATATAAATACTATATATATATATATATATATTCAACTAGGTTATCGATCGGTATTTTATTTAAATATATAAATATTTCATTTATAACCTTTGAAAAGGTTTGTGGCGCGTTTTTTGCTTGCGAAATTTCAATTTAAAAGAAAAAACAGTTTGTTGTCAGTTAACTAGTTAATGCCAATAAGTCAGTCAGTCAGTCAAACCGTCAACTCGCGCGACTTTTTAAGTGAAACTCTCTTTTAAAGGCGCGAAAATGCAAAACAACAAAAATAAAAAGCTAAAAAAAAAAGCTAATTCTGTTTGAGCTTGGCTAGGATTGCAATTAATCAGCGGTTGTTGTTGCTGTTGTTGAGTTAGTTACTTGCATTTGCATTTGCATTAATCACACCAAAAAAAAAAACCACACTTAAAAACCACCGCCAACCCCCATCCCCACCCTCCGCTACCTTTTCGTATAAACGAAACTTGTTTAATTTTTTTTTTGTTGCGTTATTTGCCAAGCGTTAGTTGCTGTTGTTGTTGTGGTTGCGAATGTGGCTAACAACAATTTATTGTACATTTAAGTTTATAAGTTAAAAAGCTAATTGAAGTTTGACAACGTTGCTGCAACAGCAACAACAATAACAACTACTGACAATTGCGACGCGTTTTTTGTCGCGCTCAATGTAAATGTCGCTAGCGAGAGAGCGTGCGCGCGTTTTTAGTCGCGGCGCCAGTTCAGAACACACAACAACGCGTCTTTTGGCTTTGGCCGCTTTTGGTGTGCCGTGCCACACTATACGATACGGAAAAGGCTATGACAATTGGCACACAGAGCAGTGCAGTGCAGTGCAGTACATATATACATATGTATAGATATATCTCCAATTTGGATCTGGAGAGCGATGCCGTCTTTGATCGCGTTGATTGCTGTTGTTGTGCGCGGGTGGAAAGCGCGCGGCCGCCAAGCCAAAAACGCGCGCGCGTTTTTTTCTTCTTTTTTTGTTATTAATATTTTTTTTTTTATTTTTTACTATGGATATTATTGTTGTTGTTGTTGCGCTTGCATTGCAATTACAATTAAAAACATTCGTTTCTGTTGTCGTTGTTGTTGTTGCAATGAAAAGCGTTTATTGTTTATGATTTATTATCGTATCGCTGACTTTGTTGTTATTGTTATTACCCACGTTTCAAGTGGATACCCAACACCTTACCCCACTTCTCCCCATCACCGCCCAACCCACCCCTTCTTTTGTCGGTGTCCACCCACAAACGTTTTTGCTGTTTTCTACTTCATAATAATGACGGCTAATTTGACACTTTAAAATCGTCGTCAATTGTGAATCGTTTTAGCCGTCTCAGCTGTCAAATCAAACTTCGAAACCATCGAAACCACACATCGACACATTTCACAATGACTCTGCACCCTGTCTGCCTGCCTTCCTACCTCCCTCCCTTCCTATCATCCACTCATTCAGAATCGTCTCGTTCTATTTAGCATTTGCATGCAAAATATGCTAATTAAAACTATACAAAAACACGTTAATAATATTAGCTTAGGTGTTGGCTCCGCTACTTTGGCTTTGCCTTTGGCTTTGGCTTGGTTTGTCTTGCTTTTGTCTTTGCTGGAAGATTTCTTTTTATTTTTTTCATTTTCTTCATCTACAGCATGTGCCCATATTAAGTTTGGACCACTGATTCCAACGATTTGACTTGGAGTCGTGTGTTTGGAAGAGAATTTCATACAAATGTACATATAGATCGTATGATAGGGATGTGCAATTGTCGATAACAATATATGGATCGATATATCGATAGACTTATGTGATTTCTGTTAGTTTCTGCAACATTTTTCATGTCAACATTGATGATTCACAAAGTTTTTACTATCGATAACATTAAATTGTATTACTAATGGCTATCGAAACAAAGTTGTAAGATTTTAATTTAAATTTCTTTAACATTAGTTGAATTTACTGGCATACAATTTGCGCTGATTTTTAATTTATATTAAAGTATCTAAAAAACAAGCTCTAGATTTGGAAAAAAAAAATCCGAGCTTTTATGCTATCGAAAGTAAAAATGTATATCGAAAATGGAAAGTTTTATCGATTATTAGAACAAACTGTGATCTAAAATGTTATTGGTATGAAATTTGCAAGTTATAAGTGAATAATATTGAATGTTGAATATCGATAACTATCGATTGCACTTATACTTGTAGTATACATGTATATTAGGCATATATTTAAGTGTTTTAAGTAAAACATAAGCTATTCCTGAATAATTTGTTCAACTTTTTGAGCTTGTTGTATGCAAGTATGAATGTATTGGTTTGTTTTTCTTTGATTTTGCAACTTTTCCATAGCACCTTGCACCGTTTGGTACCAAATTGCTGACCTGTCTGACAGCTCTAGAACATACATATATATATATATATATATTATAGAAACTCTAGTCGATAATTAAGTGCAAAGTTTCGTTTTTGTTATCCATTTTGATTGCTCAAATCGATCCAAAAGTTGTTCATTGTGCATAATGCCATAAAAAGCGTCAGTTAGACAAAGTTGTTTGACGTTATATATATATATTGTCGGCTTTGTTGTTGTCGTTACAGACATATACATATACATATACACATACATTTACATAAACACATATATATTCACGCAACCTGCTGATGGTGCCAAATATTTTGTCACGATTCTGCGTGCCAATATCCAAAATCTCACAATAATTCAATTCCAAATGCAAGTCGAAGCGCCAAAAAAGAAAAAAAAATCAAGCTGAAGTTCAAGGCCAAAACGTATAATACCATAAAAATCAAATACCAAAACGAAAAGAAAAAAAAAACTGGCGTCACATGAAGGCTGCCGCCTGTCTACCGCCCAATTTCCAAATCGCGTTTTCAATTCCAAGCCAAAAAAAAAATTAATCCAATTGGCAAACAGTTTTTTTTTTGTTTCTTGTGAGCCGTGTTTGGAATTTTTCCAACATTTCTTCTTTGGTTTTTTGGTTGGTTGTTGGTTGGGCATAGAAAATTGTAACGGTTATCAAATTGTTTGTTTGACATTGATTCACAATTGTTGCTGTTGTTGTTGTTTGTCTTGGCAGCGAAAGTTGGCTAATAGAATAGAATATAATATAATAAAATAATAATATGTAAAGGCCAATATATAATGGCAAATGATTAACACAATTCTCAAACAATTCTATTCCGTTAGGCGAAACAAACAAAAGGGACACAGATTGGGCTTTAATTATGTAGCCCTGAAATAAATTTTTCGACTGCGAAACTTGAAGAGAATATGAGCTAAAAAGCATAACGAAAGAATTAACCCACTTACAATGTTGATCTTAGATCTTATCTGTGTTATATTATAGCTATTGCTGTTAAAGTCATGTTTTTGTTTTTTTGACAGAGACATGATCTATGATGCCCAAAGAACGCCCACTTCATATACAGAAATTTATATATATATATGTATATGTATATACAGGCACAATTGTACATTTCGATTGATTTTTGAGAAAGTTGCAGTTGTAGCAAGGACGGGTGTAGGTTTTATTTCTTTACATATCGAAAGAAAGAAACGCGTCGCCAGCCAGCAAATTGAATGAATGATTTAATGAGTTTGTTGGTTGTTGGTTGTTGCTTGGAGTTTTAAAGCGCAGCTCAAAGACAATAAATGCACAGTGGACACAACACTTCATAAAAAGGTGGGCGTGGGCGGTGGCGGCAGCGGTGTCAATGATGACACCAACAACAACATCATCATCATCATTGTCGCCGTCGGCATCTCAATCTCCATCTCAATCTCAGTCTGACCTGGCGACCAATGCAACCCACACAAAAAAAAAAAACAAAGCGTAGCCAAAAAAAAAAAAACACCAAAACACAAAACACACAACAAAAACAACAGGTGCACCGATAAGGCTGAGCAATCAAAATCGAAACGAAAAATATTTTTAAATGCATTTTGACCAAGTTTGTTTGAAAGCGGCTCTGACGCCTTAACGGCGGCGCCAAGGTCGTTCAAGGTAGTCCACAAAATGTTTAACGAACCAAAAAAAAAAAAAGCTTCAAATCACAAATCGTCACACGCTGCGTATACGCAATTTTCGAACTTAACTAGTAAGAGGTTAGAGAGGTGGGGAGGGAGATGTAGAGAGGTAGAGAGGGAAGTAAGTAGTAATGTTGTTGTTTTTTTTTTTTGCAATTGAGCATGGTGCTCAGGTTTTGTAAGTGTTACAATTGTTGTTGTCTGTTTTGTTAAAGAGCATTCCAGTTTATTGCGTGTTTAATCGGTTCAAAACATAACAATAAAACTTTAATTGGGGTCAACAACAACAACCACAACAACGATGAAGAGCGCTTAATAAATGCCTAGATGGATTTCAAATTAGCAATTATCAACAAACGTGTAGTAAAACCAAGTAAAGAAGGCTCTTCTTGACAAAGAGATACCCTAGGTTCTAGACCCTACAGGTACGTTCATCAATGCTCGATGCCTAAACTCCAATCTTCTATATATCTATTGTTTCTTAACCGATTTCAATTAAATTTCACAGATTTTCATTATTTCGTCAATAGTTTCGAACGCTAGTTCCAAGTTTTACAAATCTAAGATTTAAGTGTTATCGATAACAAGTTATCGATAATTTTAGGTGTAAGGTCTGTAGCTCTCATATCCTATGAGATCGACGCGATCATACATACAGACAAACATGGCTTTATCAACTCGGCTTATGATGCTGATCAAGAATATATATATATATACTTTATGGGGTCGGAGAAGCTTCCTTTTGCCTGTAAAAACATTAAATCCTTTTTAACCATTTCATGGGTTAAGGTTACACCTATAAGAAGAAACCATTCTTTTTTATTTTATTTTTTTCTGATGGATTGAAAATGATTTAATTGAGAGGTTTTTTGAGCTAAATAGTTTGAATTTTGAATAAACTACATCTTTTATAACATTTGAAATTTGTAACATTAGCATTTACAACAACAAGAATATATGGGATCATATTCATCGTCAGTCCAAGTTTCAACAAAATTAGTCATCAAACACCGAAGTTTTTGAGGATTTAAGTTAACTCAATTTCTGTAAACATTCCATTCTACAAAAAAAAACCAACTGATTACATTTATTTTTTATACCCTGATCCCATTAAAAATGGGAAAAAAGGGTATCATGAAGTTGTGCAAAAGTATGTAACAGGCAGAAGGAAGCATCTCCGACCCCATAAAGTATATATATTCTTTATCAGCATCAACAGTCGAGTCGATATAGCCATGTCCGTCTGTCCGTCTGTCCGTCTGTCCGTCTGTCCGTCTGTCCGTCTGTATGTATGAACGCGTCGATCTCAGAGACTATAAGAGCTAGAGACTCCAGATTCGGAACTTAAGCTCGCCTAATCCCTAGGCAGTACAAGTTTGTTTCCGATTTTCGATAACTCATCCCGTTTCCGATATACACATGGGATCGATAACAATAAAATCTTGAATTTGAAAAAACTTTAGATGACATTTTAATTATTAATCAAAATAATAACAATCTGTGAAATTTTTTTTAAAATCGGTTAAGAAACACCGAAGATATGGAACCTTGAAGTTTAGTATGCAGTATGCAGTATGGTCGTACACACACGCACACATACTTGCAAGCACTGACTGTACGCGTAAAGTATAGGGATCAGGGTATCGTCTAGTCGGGATTTCTCGACTAGAGCCTTCTTACTTGTTTTGTTTAGTTTTCTTTTTCTTTTTCTTTGGCAAGTTTTATTCTCACGCTTACTATCCTTCTCTTTATGTGTATATTTCTTGCGTTCTTTTCTTTATGGTTTTTTTTATTTGTTTTTTTTTTTGCGACATTCCTTAACGTATTGAACCAAGACTTATGGACCGATCATATATTGTTTCAGTTTCTATACATATTGGAGAAGGTTTTTATAGTTTTAAATACATCTTTGATTAACTAAACACCGTTCGTTTCTCTATATATGTGATTTTGTTGTTTTGTGTAAGTTTTTGTTGCGGCGAAAGCCTGCGGCACATTTTGGGCCCATGCCATGGGTTGCGTTATGGATCTCTCACCTTGGCCTGTCTGCAGTTTTTTTTTTTTGTTTTGTATCTTGGCATAGTGTTCGTTGTTGTTGTTGTTGTTGTTGTTATGTGATTGCGATTTCTTCCTGCTGCTTTTGGCCTTGGCCGGCTCGACTCGAGTCGAGTCTGGGTCTCCCTTTGAGTGATTGTCGTTTTTTTTTTTTCATCTTTTGCTCATTGTTTGCTTAATGATTTTGCATGCTGGGTTAACATAGACAACGAATATATGTATATATGTGTGTGTATAGGTATATGCACATATATTTATAATTTTTTTCGCCATTTGCTATTACTTTGTTGTACGTAGTTTGTGCTTTATTTTTGGGTCAATAGAGCGGAATTCTGTGCAGTTTATTGAACTGTAAGCAGAAAAAAAAAAAAAAAAAAAAACAATACCACATTCAGTTTTCGGTACCAGTTCCAGTTCCAGGTTCCACAGAAGAAACAAAAAACCAAAAAGCTTACAGCTTCCCCCTGTGGCGCCTTTTGTGCCGCTGGCCTTTTGACATTGTTTTCGGTTGGTTTTTTACCTTTCACAAGTTTATATCGTTTCGTTTCGTTTCGATTCGTTTCGATTATGCAACATGTATATATATATGTGTGTGTGTGTGTGTGGCTGGCTGCGGGCGGGGGGGAGACTCACCATAATGATTGCAATTAATTAATAATCGCGCACTCTTAATTTTGCAAAATTGCAATGACAGAAAGTTCAGGTATCGAGAGACACACAAACACACAAGAAAGACTCGATAATTGATTATTATTGGGTCAGTTTAGATGTATAAAGAGAGAGAGAGAGAGAGATAGATAGATAGATAGATGCCACGCCCACGCGCCTTACAATTATTTGCTGACTAATCGTAGCCGTTGCTCGTGTATAGCGACAAAAGCAAAGCAAACAATAAATCAATAAATATATGAAACATTATTTTCAAGTTCATTTGCATATTGAAAGTGCAGCATGCAACAACAAAAAGTAAAAATACAAATAATGTTTATGAATATTATATGATAATTAATATATGCTATGAATAATTATCATTATTATTAACTATTATTATTATTACATTTTGTTGTTGTTGTTGCTGTTGTTGTTAGCCTTCAATCAAAACGTTTGGGCTTAACGATTGCATTTGAAAATATTTGCATTTATTTAATTATTGTGATTTTTTTTTTCTTTCTTTCTTTTTTTTTTGTGTTGCAAACAGTTTCCTTGTTCGATAAAAAATATACAAATAAATGTAGATATAGCAATAAATTCAATCAAATTGTTATAAAGCGCACTTATTCTTCAACCCCCCCCCCCCCATACACACACACACACACACACACACACACTTGTGGACTCCCGCAACAATTTCCAGCACATTTTGCTGTTGTTAAATAAATAAATTGATATTTTATCTAAAGGTCAGCAGCGGAACTCGTTGTTGATTCATTCGCATCTTTCTGGTTGTCTTCGCTTCCCCTTCCTCACCCCCCCTATTAGTTCTCCCATTACTTCCTCTTCCCCCCTCTCCTGCTGTAGTTTCTGTGTGAGAGTGAGAGAGACGTGTAATCTCGTGTTATTATTGTTGTGATTTGCTTTTGCTTTTGACGCCTAATTAGTCATAATTAACAGATCATTCTTAATGCGATATATATGTACATATATACATATATATATATATATTCAAGATATCTGTGCAAAGCAATCTGCATAAATTGTTGTTATACTGCATATTAATAATGATCTGGATGACATGTTAATCATCCAATTATTGGAAGAAAAAAATCCCAAAAAAAAAATAAATAAAAATGAATAATAAAATTGATGAAAAAACCCAAAATGTAATAAATGCATCAACTGAAAGTTTGAAGCTTTCAACAAATGTTGATGACTTGAAAATGTTGTACAGCACAAGCCTTGAAAGCCTTTTCAAGTTTTACAATAATACGGTAATACTAATAGGTAAGAAATGAATAACTATAAAATCTTAATTTTATTTCAAAATATTTTTGAGTTAACAATTTGTGCATAAGTTATTCTTGTTTGTAATTGAATAGAGTCGTGTTCGTTAGTAGATACTAATGCTGCAATCAACAATCGAGGCATAATTGATTGGTTTCATTCGATTGTTTAGACAGTTTGTGATCGCGACAATCGATGTTATCGGAATTTTTAGTATTGATCTTAATTGATCCAGTAGACATTAATCCATTGTTTGTTAAAGTTTTAGTAACAACAATCGATTAATCGTTATTATCGAAATATTGATTATAGATTTTAATCGATTGTTGATACATTATAGGTAGTTATGGTTTTTTGTAACCTTCGCCCTTCGCCCACCTGTTGTGCAATCAACTCCATGCACATACATACATATGTGTATGTGTAAATATATGTAAGCATGTATGTTGAAGTTCGTTGTCAATGGATCGTTTGTTAAAATGCTTTGGATTCGGTATTCATGCAGGTTACCCATAACATCTAGGGCACCCTGACCAACCTAAATACATACTCCTTCCCCCCCCCCCCCCCCGTGGTCTGTCTGCTTGTCTGACAGTTCAAGAGGCTATTGAACTAAACGGCAACGCACAGCGGTAGCTAGCCAAGGGGCGGGGTTATTTTGGGTTTTTGGGGCCGCTTTTGTTTTAGAGAAGAGAAGAAATTATGCAGGTATATGACCGCTTAGCAGCACAACACAAAGCATTATGGAAATATATTTTGTTTTTGGGGGGTGGGGGCAGCAACAACAGCAAGAAAGAAGAAGAAAACATCAAGTCACTCAACATGTTGATCGTGTTGTCACATATGCAACAGCAACAACAAAAGCAACAGCAATAATAATGAGCAGCACAATGCGAGAACTTAAAATTCTATGTCAATTAACGGTCTTTTGTTTGTTTGTGAAGAAGCAACCAAACTTTTGTAAGCCAGCGCCGTGACACACACACACACACACATACAGACATACATAACTCGAGAGAGTCAACAAAATTGTTAACAAGCAAGCATTGTGCTAACTTCGCTCAGCTTTCAACAGTTCTTAATGTGCTCTCTTTTTTATCTCATACTCTTTGCTTGTTCTCGAGAAGTTGTTGTTATTGTTGTTGTAGTAGTCGGGAGGTGTTGAGTGCTAAGGTCACATACATATGCGTGTGTGTTTGTGTTTGTCCGCGCATGCAATTTGTTTACATATGCGAATGAACGAGAGCGCAACACACAAAAAGTAATAGCGTTTTTTTCCCCCCCCTATCTGGCTGCTGTCAACAAAAGAGCGAGCCTCGAAGTGTGTGAGAGAGAGCTTGGAACTGGTGTGAGCTGGCAACGCTGGAAGCTGGAAGAAACAAGTATATCTGCCGAAAAAGTGTCTTCCCTGCGAAGCCAACATTTAAGTGTGTCAATCATGCAATCGATTAAACACACGTTTCGATGACATTGCGAATGCAAAAACTTGACGAATTACAAAAAAAAAAAAAAAGAAACAAGAAAGAGAAATCACACACGGCGCGAGTGCTAATAAGTGGAGCTAGCCGGCTATTAGTAAAACGTGCGTCGGATGATGTTGATGATTATGATGATGATCCATCCATTCGAAGGGGCAGCCGAGTGGCAAAGTTCATTGCCACATTGGCTTTGGAAAACCTTCACTTGATCGCTCACTCGCTCGCTCGCTCACTTGCGTATTCGGTTTCCCTACATGTGTGTGCAAGAGAGCGAAGGGAGGAGGGGAGAAACTTTCTAAGATAACATCGAGTGCTTAGAAAGAGAGTGTGAGAGAGAGAGAGAGAGAGAGAGAGTGAGGCGTTTTGGGTCGCGCCATTCACTTGATATACAAAGACAGCAAACAAAGTTGTGTTCTTTATGGCCAATGACATTGCGTATGGCTACTGTGTGTATGTGTGTGTGTGTGTGCACAAACATAACTCAAATCGATCAATAAAAAAACCAACAAAAAAAAAACGCGGCGTTACCAATTCCAATGATGCTGTTTTTTTTGTTTTTGTTTGATGACTTCTAATGCGCATTCGAATGTCGCGTTTTACTAGCGATTTATTTATTTTTTTATTTTATTTCTGCTGCCGCCGGCTTGTCGCTTGGCGGTGAAAGTTAATTTCTTCTTTCGATTTTCGCTAGCCGCACACACACACACACACACACACACATGTATACATATATATATATGTGTGTGTGTGTGTGTGTTTTTTTGCACTTTTCAAATGAACGCCTCTCGAGTTTCCAGCGATTACTTTCGGCTGAAGCTGCTCTTACTCGCGCGCCGAGATCTCGTGTGTCTCTGGGATCGCAGCTCATCAAAGTTAATGTGACAGTTGTAGTTTTAAATGTGGCCGCAAGCCAGCCGGATACAAAATGCCAAACCAGCAGCAACAACAACAACCAACAACCAACAACAACCAACAACAACCGTTCGAATAACTGAACATTAAGCTAACTGACCTTACGGAAGCTATGATTTTGCAAATAGTTATATGCACAAATATCTTAAAGATACATACATAATATATGCTCATGTATATATATATATATACGTATGTATCGATGCATGATTCTAAGCCTTTTTTCTTTTGGCTTGGAATTTTAAAACGTTTTGCAATTTAACTCAAATTATTTGCTGATTTGGCAAACATTTTCCAAGAATTTTATTTTTTTTTTATTTTTGTTCTCTGTTTTGCTTTTGTGACTTTGAACAACAACAACAAAAAGCTGAAAATGCCAAGCGTTTGAATTTAGCAGAAGAATATTTAAGTTGCGACTATCCGTATCTGTATCTGTATATGTATCTTTATCTTTATCTGTATCTGTATATGTATATGTATATGTATCTGTATCTGTATATGTATATGTATATGTATATGCATCTGAATCTGTTTCTTATATGTATTTGTATTTGTATATGTATATGTATATGTATATGTATATGTATATGTATATGTATATGTATATGTATATGTATATGTATATGTATATGCATCTGAATCTGTTTCTTATATGTATTTGTATATGTATATGTATATGTATATGTATATGCATCTGAATCTGTTTCTTATATGTATTTGTATATGTATATGTATATGTATATGTATATGTAAATGTATATGTAAATGTATATGTATATGTTTATGTATATATATATGTATATATATATGTATATGTATATGTATATGTATATGTATATGTATATGTATCCACATCTATATATATGTATATGTATCCACATCTGTATCTGTATATGTATTCAATATACAGCATCTATCTATGTATTTGTCGGTGTATCCGTGTGTGTGTGTGTGTATGAGTTTGTCTTGTGGCTTATGTGGCACAAACATACATATTTGCCTTTTATGTTCGCCTTTTTGTGAAACTCGTTCATAGTTCGCTTTTATTACGTTCTCAACGCTAAACACAAAAACACAGAAAAGAAAAAAAAAATAATAATAATAATAATGTACTAGTCTGTGTCTTGGCTCTTTGAATATTTTTGTTGTGTGTTGAGCGAAAATGAATGCTGAATAGTTTATTGATTGTTGCTTTTGTTGTTTCCATGTAGGAGGTGTGCAGAGATCAGGGGAGCTATTTCTCTCTTTCAATCTCCATCTATTTGTCTTTGTCTTAGTCTGGTTCTGACGTTTTCTTGTTTCATGTGTCTGGGCTTTAGATGAAGCTTTATTGATAAGCCAGACACTGACGTAGACGGTTTATAACTTGGTGAATTGTTGCTATCTATTTGTGTCTAGCATTCATTTGCTATTCAGTATAATAATCATTGATTAAGTTGGTTTTTTCTTTTACCTAAGATCATATTTTATTAAGTTATCGATTAGGCAAATGTGTTATCGATTAGTTTTTCTATTGTCCGGTTTTTATTTTACTTGTTTTTCGATTGATCATTACAAAATAAACTTTACAAGATCTAGCTATCGATAAAACAAATATGTTATCGATAAGTTTACTATCATACAATCTTTATTTGACCTAATTTTTAGTCATCATTGCCAAAATAAGCTATTAAGCAAAATAAATATCGATAAAATGTTAATTTTTATCGATCGCTTGCATATCGAATACATATCAAAAAATTACATACACGTATCTAACAACAAAACGTGTCATTATAATACTCCAAATCTGTTTCGAGTACAAGTTGATCTTTACAACTTGATTCGTATCGATATATCGCATTGCAAATTATCGATAGAGCCGTAAGTCATGCGACAAGAACATCGTTTTTAGCCAATTGAGCAGGCAACGACGCTTTGACCAAGTTAAGAACACATTATTTTCAGGCATTAAACCTTAACTGACAACGAGGGTCTTGCATAATTATTGCAAAAGTTTATTTGTGTATGTGATGTGTGTGTGTGTGTGTGTGTTGCAAGACTGACTGACTTGAATGCTTGACTGGTTGACTGCTTGACTGACGGAGAGCCAAAGATCAGCAAAGCGGCAAATGCATAAAAGATGATGTACAACTTCTAAAGAAGCAACCAAACGAACAAAGAGAAAGAAAGAAAGAGAGAGAGAGAGAGGAGATACCAAAAACATGAAAATCAGCCAGAAAAGTCAGCTGCAAGAAGAAAGAACGAAAGAAAGAGAACGAGTAAAGAATATGCGCGGTGGAAATGACTGTGGGAAGTCAAAGTACTTAAAAGCACTATGAACTTAACTTTTTCACACACACACATTATACCTGCGTGTGTGTGTGTGTGTAAGACAAATTGTGAGCACTTTCTACAGCTACAGCAGTAATAATAATAATAATAATAATAACAACAACCCAGTTAGTTAGTGAATAGGAAAATTCTTAACATAACATGAAAGAAGACACAAAAAAAAAAAATAATCTTACTGACAACAAAGCTGACAGACAAGCAAGCAAAGTAAATAAATAGCCAGCAGAACGGTAAATAACAACTATTGCACAATTGAAGTTCGACTTTCGAGACGTTGAGCTTAACGTTGAGAGAAGTTGTAGCTGAAAGTTTTCATGTTGACATACAGAAAGAACAAGAAGAAAACAACGAAGAAAACGACGAAGAAGAAGAAGGATTCAAAGTTAAAAGGCCCTTCTCCAAAAGATGATGTTGATGATGATTAGTTGCAACGATCGAATCGATCGGATCGGATCGGATCGTTCGATCAATCAGTGAGTTTTGGCAGAGAGCGTTTCGTTCGTTCGTTCGTTCGTTGGTTCTCGTGGTTTCTTTTAAACCCATTGTTGATTGATTTTTTGTTAGCTGTCAGTCATTGACATGTCGTCAAGTCATGCTTCAAGCCGCATGTCAGTTATTCTTAACCCCTTAACAGCCCCTCCCCTCCCCTTCCCTACCCACGTAGTTCGTTTGACGCTTCTGCCCAAGCCCCAGCAACACAAACAGCCTAACTGTTTTTCTTCTATATATATATATAAACAATTTTTTTTGCTTGTGGTTAATAATGCGCGACAATTGTTAAGAAACGTTTTGTCTCGCATTTCTTGTGGAAAATAACTCAACAACACAAACAATCCGACAGAGAAGTTCAATGTCAAGATTTTCAGTGCTACGCAAAAGTTTGTTGAACCACTTTTGTTGTTGTTGTTGTTGTTGCTGTGCTGTGTGGTGCGATGTAACCGTACCAAAAAAAAAAACAAAAAACAAAAAGCCAAAAAATCTTTAAAAACCGTAAAACTCGACTTTGGCAACAAATTTTGTACGTTGTCTCAAATGAAATTCGATCATCGGCATCGGGGCTTGCCCATTAAGAGATTTGTGGATTTAATCAGTCAGCTTATAAGGCAGCACCCCCTACCAATAAAAAACACCAACAATCCATAAGACAAATCAAAAATAACATTTTGATGATGATTGTGATGTTGGTTGGAGTGTTAGGTGATGTTATTTGGTTATAGGATCAAGATCTTTGTTTGTGGGGTCAACTTTAAGATGAGATTTCAATCAGCAAAAAGCGGGAGAGATGATCTCTATTAGTATAAACAAAATCAAGCAGAATGATCTAGTCAAGAGAGCTCAACTATGAGATACCCTCAACTTTTGTCTAATAATAAATATTCTGGCTATACTCGATTTCGATGCCCAACTTTGTATCGAGGCATTTTTCATGATATCGATAACATTTTTATCGATATTTAACGAGCAGAGTTATCGATTAATGCTCGTATTACTTAAAAAAAGAGAAGTCTTGACTATACCTATGTATGTGTATACCGCATCGGATATGTTTCATCATATCGATAAGTTCCGTATACCCTTTCTGTTCCTCCTATTTTTTTTCGATTGAGTCTAGCTTGCTGTACAAATAAACAAATCGAAACGCACCAATCTTTTGTATAGACATTTGAGCATGCCACACAACACAAAAATAATACTTATAATAATAATAATATAATCAAGTTATAATTTATGCAAAAGTCAAAGATACACAGAGACACGACACGACACGACACCGAAAACGCCTCTTTTCGAAACCAAGCTGCCGCCTTTACCACCCACCTACAGCGCCACTTCTCTCTCTTTCTCACTCTATGTGTGTGTGTGTGTGTGTGTGTGTGTGTGTGTGTGTGTGTGTGTGTGTGTTTGTGGCTATAAATACAACGCACAAAAGCCGTCCATGTGGTTATAATAATATTTCTGTCGATATATTGTGATGTTTGCTTTTATTATTAACGTTGTTGTTATTTTTGGGTGCGCTCTAAAAATAAGTCAAATGCCCCAAACTGGCGCCCAAAACTTTAACTCTTGACTCTTCGACTCTTGAGGCAAAATTCTTGGCCTTGGCTTAAACAAATCCTTTCCATAAGCCACAAGATTCTGATTAATTAATCAATCGCAAGCCAAGTGAAAAGTTGATCAAAAGCACGAAAAATATATATATATATAAAGCTGTTAGAAAAACGAAAAGAAAGAATTGTGTTAGACTAAAACATACCCATGAATTTGTTATACAATATGAAAACTTTACTTTAAAGAAACTACATAAAAAGTAAATTATTTTTTTCGTTTACTTTGCAAAGAGTTCAAAGAGTTCTTTCCTTAGCCATTCTTGGTTTTTTTCAGTGTAAAAGAAACAGTTTGGAAAATAAGCTTTTTCTTGTTGCAAGTTCAAAAGGTTCAAGGCATTTTGGGTTTTTGTTTTGTTACGCGTTTGTTGAGGCTTGAGCAGCTTCGCACACAAATTAAAAATCAATAAATTTTAATAATTAAAAATCAATTAGCTATGTGAGCCTATTATTGTTGTTCCTCTCATTTGTTATTGTTGTTTGTTGCTGCCGCTGTTAAATTAATTAGCTTTTAAAGCGCTTCCACAACCACAACAACAACAACAACAAAAGCTCAAAATCGCTCAACAAAAGGCAACGTCGATGACCTTCAGAGCGTAACTAATGCAGCTAAGGATACTAATACAAAATGCTCATTTAATGAGTTTGAGTTAAAGTCAACATCAACTGAACAACAACAACAAAACTTCAATATAAACAGCCTCCAAATATACAAATATGAAACAATTCTCAATACAATGGCTCTTTGTATACATATATATAAGGTATTTAAAAGGTGTTGTAACGTTAAAAACCTAACTAAAAAAAACCTTAGAACAAAAAGCGTTGAGATTTCTGCTCTTTTTTGACTGACTGCTATCAGCCCAAACGGCAAGGCGTAGCTTTCTGATCAAATGGATCATTGATGATGATGAACACTAAGATTGGTTTGGGAATACATTTTGTTTATGATATAGGTTTACCTATCTTTTTGAGTTCTTTTCGTTATATATGGCATCTATTTATTCCAGTTGATCATTCGGTTAGATGTTCTGTGGATTTTCCAAGCTCATCACAAGCTCATTATACTTGAACTTATACACACACACACGCACACACACACACTGGGACGGGTTATTGAACTGATGCTTGGCTTGTCAAAGGTTTTTGTGTTGCTTGATGTAAAGTTAAACATTAAACTGATGTACGGCAAAGAGTTCATGAACCTTCGTCGCCACCGCCGCCGCCTCCTTTGCCTCATTCTCTCTGTGTAAATCTGTGAAGCGTGCAAAATTATGCAAGACGCAACCAAAAACAACAACAACAGGTGATTTTTGAAAAAGTTGAATCGCTTTATATTTGTAAAGATTTTTGTTGGGCTGTTTTGCGTTTTTGCTAATTAGTTAAGCACTCCACAAATGAACAAAGAGATCTGTACAGTCAGATATGCACAAAGATAGAAAGAAAGAGAGAGAGAGAGAGAGAAGAACTGGGTCTTAGTTGTGTTTAGTTCGGCTTGGTTGCATATGTTGCAGCAAGTTGCAGCAGCATCTGTGGCAAGTGAGTATCAAACACACAACACACACACAAGAGAGGCGTGTGTGTGTGTGTGTGGCCAGTTTTCCACAATCCACAATCCACGGCTCAAGGCAGCAACAACATAGCAACAGCAATAACAACGCTTGGCAACGACCTTGACAGCAATGTCGACCTCGTTGCCAGATCGCTGTAACGAAATGGCAGCATTGATCGTCATCATTTTCTTCTTCTTCTTCTTCTTCTTGTGGTCTGGTTCTGGTTGTGGTTTTTCTTTTTCATTCTGCTTTATCTCAGAGCTTAGCTGCCTAGTTCTGAATATTTCTAATTTCAAGTATCCAAATCGGTCCGCACTCTGGCACTCTGGCTGCATTCCTTTGGCGCCCATTCGATTGTGATTTGAATTCGCTTTTCATATATCTTTTTTCTTTTCTTCATTTCGCTTGTCTTTCAACCTCTTCGTGCATTCCTTTTTGGCGTGGGTGTGGCCAGGCCAGGCAAATATTTATATTATCTATCTATTTCGCTCTCCCTCTCTCTCTCTCTCCCTCTCTCTCTCTCTCTCTCTCCCTCTCTCTCTCTCCCTCTCTCTCTCTCCCTCTCTCTCTCTCCCTCTCTCTCTCTCCCTCTCTCTCTCTCCCTCTCTCTCTCTCCCTCTCTCTCTCTCCCTCTCTCTCTCTCCCTCTCTCTCTCTCCCTCTCTCTCTCTCCCTCTCTCTCTCTCCCTCTCTCTCTCTCCCTCTCTCTCTCTCCCTCTCTCTCTCTCCCTCTCCCTATCTGTCTCTTTGCTCATCTGTATGCGTACTTGACATGCCGCAGCGTTTATAGTGCGGAACGTGCCACATTTGGTGGCAAAGCAGAATATGCAAATACTCTTTGATTCTTTGGACATTTGCCATACACAAAAGTCATTAAGATTTTTGCTCCACATATGTATATAGTATATCCATAAGTTAATCAGAGTTAAACTCCGTAAAAATGAATATTAATTACTTGAGTAATTAAGTAATTACTATTTAAGGTAATAAAATTCGTACAAAATGATTTCAAAATTTAAAATAATTACTTAGTAATCAACGATATTTCGTATTTTATATATTTATTTTGGTTATTCGATATTTTTTTTTTTTTTGTGTTTAATTACACAAGTAATTAAGTTGTTAAAATTAAAATTATTGTAGAGCAAGTGTTATTTTTTGTTTTTGTTTTAATAGGAACGTTGTGTAAATTACTTGAGTAATTGTAATTAAATATTACAGAATTAACTTAACTACTTCGGGAATTAAATACAAAATAAAATTTCCTTTGCATAAGTTTTCAAAACAATAATGTGGCATTAATTACTTAAGTAATTGTAATTAATAATTTTAGAACTAAAAGTTTAAAGGTCAATTAAAAAAAAAAGTTCTTTAAAAAGTATTTCAATTATTTTTGCCACATTCAAATAATGCTTTGATAAAAAGTAACGAACCTGCCACACATAATACCCCCCACCACCACCCCCACCTTTCCCAAAATCTTTGTCACGACAAATATATGTATATATATATATTGCATATATAGCAAAACATCAAGCGTCAATTAATTGTGCATTTTTTAAATTAATAAACAATTGCAAGCAACAACAACAACAACAACAACAATTTTTCTTAATTCGCATACAAAGAAAAAGGAGGAATTCAAGAAAATTTCCCATTTACATACAAACACTAACACAAATACATGCATACATAGTTTCATTCATATTTAAAGCCTTATTTAAATGGCTTTCTACTTACAACTAGAAAGTGAGTGCATAGAAAGACAATAATAAATAAAACAAAAGAGTTAAGTGTGCGTGTTTTATTTTTCTTTCATTGTTGTAATCCTCGTTTTGATTGGTATTAAATGGGTTGGCAAGAACTTAACCAACAACAACAACAACAACAAGTTGGTCATGATGGCTGGATGGCTAATTCGAAACTTGCAACTTTCATTGCTTCAAGGCCGCAGCTGGTTGGTTGCACCCCCTCTGGCCCACCTCTCGCCCTCTCTCTTCACTTTGCTGAACACTTTCTTTGTGCAACACACACACACACACACGTTTGCTGCTGCTTTGTGGCATTAGCAATGGCAATGGCAATGGAAATGGCAAAGGGGCCAAGCGATTTGGCATTGCAAAACGGCGGGTTTCAGTTTGATTCTCGGATTTTGTAATTCAAAGTTTGTTATTTGGTTGTTGTTGTTCGTTGTTGTTGCTCGTTGTTGTTGTTCGTTGTTGCTAGTTGCCAGTTTAGTACGAGTCGCAAAATAGCAACAAAGAGAAGAATCAACGCGCTTTGGGTAATTAATTCAACGGAAATTATTTTCTCAAAAAGCTAACGACAATGTCAACAACAACAGCTTTTAATGTTATTGTTATTGTTGTTGTTATATATGTTGTCTATGCGTCATATTTGCGTTTATTGTTGTTATTCGCTGTCCCGTTTTGTCACCTTTTTTTTTACCTATTGTCGCGTGCTTTAAGCCATTTTTGGTTGTCATTTTCGTTTGAGTGCAAAGTGCAGCTTTCCACACACACACACACACACACACACACACACACACACACACACCAACACAGCAAACAGTTGTCAATGCACACGACGACTACACGAATACCCTGTCTGTAGTGTAGTTATAAAATGTATTGTATATGAGAAGAGTGAAACTAATCGAGTCCTGCAAAACTTATTTGCTACTGTTAACAGTAGTATAACTTAACAGACTCAATAGATTTCCTATTAATCTTATGTTAATAACAGTGCCATCGAATCCTGCTTAACTTAACTGTTAACAGTAGTATAACTTAACGTAATGTTAACGTAACATTGCAGTTTTCACTAACTGAAAGGCCTTCACGATAGGTTGTAACAACTCTCAATATTGATTTGAAATGAATCGAGAGGGTATATGGAAACTATGAAATTTTGTCGCTCATTAAGTTCGGCGAAATGTGCTTTGGTGTTAATACGATTTTTTTTTTGTTTGTTTGTCAGTTGATTGATCGATTAATCGCTTGATTAAGTCGACCCGATCAATTTGTTAATTGCGTTGTAACAGATTGTTGTTGTTGTTTTTGTTGCTTGCTATTACGTTACGTTACTTTTATATAGATACTACTATATATGTATATTCAAGGCAATGCCAAATTTCATGTCACTTTCTTATCTCTTTTTCCCGTTGAATTTTGTTTTTCTGATTAGAAACGTTTCAAGTGCGAAGTTCAAATTATGTGTGTGTGTCTGTGTGTGTGTCTGTGTGTGTGTGTCTGTGTGTGTGTCTGTGTGTGTGTGTGTGTGCGCGAAAACAACAACAATAGTGTTGAAAAGTTGTCTTGTGTTGCAATTTACCGTTACAAGACCAGTCTTAACAATATGGTACATAGCAATAAATTTAACAAAGCCAAAAAAACAAATAATAAAAATAATAAATTATTTACGTGTTTTGCATAAGCAAACAAGAAGCAAAATATATGTATAAAGTATTTAAATATATATATATCACCAAAAAAAATCAATTTTTAATGTTATTTATGTTAACAAGCAAGCCGAACAAATAATACACTTTGCAAAGTTGTAATACAAATAAAATAATAATATAATAATAACAAATAATAATAAATAATCAAAAAAAAAAATAATAATAGTTATAAATAGCAATAATAATAATAAATAACAATAATAATAATCGAAAAAAAAAGAATAATAATAATAATTAGTAATAATTAATAATAATAATAAATAATAATAAAAATAAATAATAATAATAATAAATAAATATAATAAATAATAATAATAATAACAAATAATAATAATAGTAATAAGTAATAAAAAAAATAACAATAAATAGTAATAAATAATACAAATAATAAAAAACAGCTATAAGTAGCAATAATAAATAATAATAATAAATATCAATAATAAATAATAATCGAAAATAATAACAAATAATAATAAAAATTATAATAAATAATAATAATAATAATAATAAAAATTATAATAAATAATAAAAATAAGTAATAAATAATAATAAATAATAATAGTAATAAATAAAAATAATAAATAATAAGAAATAATAATAAATAATAATAATAATAATTAATAATAATAATGATTAATAATAATAATAAATAATAATAATAAATAATAATAATGATTAATAATAATAATAAATAATAATAATAAATAATAATAATAATAAATAATAATAATAAATAGCAATAATAAATAATAATCGGAAAAAAAAATAATAATAATAATAAATAGTAATAAGAATAAATCTTTAATTTGAATGCCTTTGAATGATCAATGAATCCTTAATCTCTTCTTCATGATTCTTTGACATAGCTTCACAGATAGCATAGCGAATGTTAAAAAAGTCACACAAACAGGAAACTGTATTTTGGTGGGAGGTGTGGCGTTGCCAGACCACATTAGTACACAGTAACAGCAGCAACAACAACAGCAACAACAACAAAGCTTTGCCAAAAGGTAAATAAACTTCTTATTGCTGCATCGTACATATATATGAATATATATATATATATGTGTATGTGTGTGTGTGTGTGTGTCTCTATCTCTCTTTCTCTGCCCATTCGCTTTGTTGCTGTGTTATAATTTTTTTTCGTATGTTTATGTTAATTTTTCTGTCGTCACGGGAGTGTACTTTATAACAGCAGTATAACAGCAGCTTCGGGGTAGCCGACACTGCCTAAAAAAAAAAAATATATATATATATAAAAAACCAACACAGAAATCAAGCAAAAAACGTGACATCGTTGCTTGAGCAGAGGCGCCCCCCCCCCCCCCCCCCACACACACACCTTATACTACTACAGGGGGTCGGGGGGAGAAAGGGGGGTGGAGGGGGGAGGGGGGGGGGGTAAGGCAAAGTTGTGCTGTGCTTGGGATATTGTCGTTGTCATTATATCCAGGCGGCTTTAACCCATGTTGACCCGAGAGTAACTGTTGTTATTGTTGTTGTTGTTGTTGTCTGTTGCAGTTATTTCTACATTTCAACACACATACACTAACACAACAAACACACACATATGCCTAAGAAATGGAACATTCGTTGCCTTTATTTTGTTGTTGTTGTTTTTGTTGTTGCTTGTTGTTGTTGTTGTTGATGTTTTTGGTTAGTGTTGCATATTTCGTTTTTTAAAGTTTTTTTTCTTTTTATAAGAGCCCAAACTAGATTAATATTAAGGCGAATGAAATATCGAAAGGTATTTTTCTTACGATACCGAAAAAATAGAAAACGATATTCAAAATTAACATTTCGTTAAGTTTCTGTATCGTAAAGATAAGATAAACATTACATCGATTGGATATATCGATAAATATATATATAGCATATACGTGGGTAAAGAGAGAAGGTCAAGCATAATAAACTCTCAATATCTTGTTAGTATCAACTATATATTGACAACTGACAACTATTCTCTGTACTGTATCTGACTGTATGTATATTGAATATCGTATGCTGTATGCACAACAACAACAACAACAACAACAACAAACACGAACACGAACACGAATGTGTCACACATTTTGAGAGCGCACAGGAAGCTGAATAGTAATTGATGCTAGTGTTGCTAGTGTTGCAACAACAACAAACAAAGAGAAACGGAACGGAATATTTATATGTACATACATATAGATAGAGTCACGAGTGTTCTACGTGTCGAAAAGCCCTATGTAAAAAAAACACTGTAAGCGAGGACGCGTGGGGGGGAAAGAAGGTTAGATTTGTAGACATGGCAAAATAGTTGTATTACGTTTAAACAAATCGCATTTTTGTTGTTATCTTATCGTCGAGGCGTTGTTGGTGGAAGCACCCGATAGACAACAGCTCACCGGAGGCGGGGGGAGGGATGGGGGGAGGGGGGGTAAGACACCCTTAGCCTAATTACGTTTGTAGTTTCGGTATTTTGCTAAAAGATAAAATTCCAATGAGTAACACACAACGCGCATCTCAACCAGACAGACATAACTATAAACGATATACGATATAAGATATATGTTATAGGTTTTTTGTTTTGATGAATGCATTTGGCCATGTGTGTAACAACAAACAAACAACAACAACAACAAAAAGCGTTGCAACAACTTCTGTGCCATGCATGGGGCGGAAATGTGCAATCAAAAATGAAAAAAATGAAAGAAAAAAAACGAAAAAAAAAAAAAAGTTTTCTTGCTTCAATTCAAAAGAAACGAAACAACGAACAAGATGTGATTATTTAACCATGTGGCCATTAAAATGCTATAATAAAAGAAGAAGATGACGAAGAGGAAGAGGAAGAGAAAGAAGAAGAAACAGCAGCAGACAACACAAAAATAGATGACAACACTGCAAAAATCAGGGTTGCATTCAAGCAAACTTAAGAAGTGCTTTCAAGGCCATCTGCATATCAATTTTATAGACCGTATATAGTCTTCCCCTCCCCATACCCCTTATTAACTCACCATACCACAACTCTTCTTTCAATCCCTTACTCTGTGTGCTCTCTCTCTCTCTCTCTCTCTCGCTAATCATAAGCAAATTAGCTTTGTGGTTTTGGCCCTGAAATGTTTCTACATAGGTGAATATGTTCGTTACTCGTTTCAGCTCAAGAGCTAAAAACTTTGATCGTGTTTAAAAAAAATAGACGGAAGAATCTACAATTCCACAAGCTATATATAGATATATATATATATATTCTTGATCGGGCAAAGTAGTCATGTCGATTTGTCAGGACTATAGGAGTTAAAATGCTTCAGATTTGAGCTAATCTATAACAAATGATCAAAACCACAAGTTATCGATAACAATTTAATATTGAACTATCGACATTTGTAACTTGCTTTAGTAACTTAAAGACAATTTATTTGCCATCTGCAAAAATTACATTGTTATCGATAACAAAAAAAAACATCGAATATATATCGAAAATAAATAGCGATTACATAAAAGGTCTACGGTTCAGGGTATCTTCTAATCAAGATAACTCAACTAGATCGAACTTGCTCTTCCAATAGATATATATATATATACAAATATACATATATATATATATTTATATAGACTAATTGTAGTTTGTGTTTCTTTTCCGTGTTTAGTTTTAAAATAGTTTAAATGTTTTTGTTATCGATACCCCCACACCCACCCCCTTCCATAGCCAACGATTGTTAAGCGCAGCTGCAAAGCAAACGTCTAAGGGAGCTGCAGGAAGGGGGAGGAGTGGGAGTGGGTTGAGCATAAAGAAAGAATAAACAGAATGAATTGTATGCAGACATTTTGGGGTTTCTTTTTTTTTTGGACATTTTACGAGCGCAATTAAAGTTCAATGCACAATAACAACAATGACAACAACAACAATGACAAGACAAACCACAACAACAATTAAATATTTATTAGGGTTGGGAGCGAAGAGTTGGAGGTTGGGAGGTGGAGAGACACAAACACAGAACACAAGATTTAGGGTTGCTGCAAGCTGCAAAGTAAATTCGTTCCAGGGTTGCTGACCTCTTGCGGTTGTGGTGAGAGGTTAGGTGATGTGGAAGGGGAGGGGAAGGCAGATGTGGTCAAAGTAAGTTGAATTGAATTTTTTTGTTGTGGATTAGTTTTTCGATATTATCGATAAGGTGGAAAAGCAAAGGAAACGGAAGGGCAGGGAAATGGGTGGAGAGGTTTATTTTAATTGTTGGCTTAAGACCAAAAAAACTTAAAAACAAAAACAAACAACAACAACAGCAACAGGAACAATCAGAAGACGAAGAAGAAGAAGCGACAACAAAGAAGGAAATGTTTACAATGTTTTGATGAGGCAGAAAGCAAGCAAAGATGTTTAAGACCTTTGTTGCATGCTTCGTTGTTCGTTTTATGTTGCAACAACAACAACAGCAACAACACTCATTGTTTTGATTGCACTTATTTCTTTGTTGTTGCCAACACTCAAAGAACAACAACATTTTCTTCCATTTTTGTTTTATGATATAAAAAATAAATAAAATTCAAAAAACAACGCAAATAAAAAACAACAATCAACTTTTGCATATGTTAATTAGCTAAATGGCAAATATTTTTCATATACATATATATATTTTTTTCGGTTTTAATGGCGCATTCGTCATTTGGGGAAGCGAGCGAAAAAACAAAAGCAGTCAAAATGGGGGCAGCAGTTAACAAAAAAAGCCAAAAAAAAAAAAACTGCGTAAAAAAAAGGCAGATTGTAAACAAACAAAAAAAAACCATTCACACAAGCATAAATATGAATTCCCAAAAGTGGTCATAAAATTAGCCAAACATATAAAAAGCAATTTAAAACCCAAAAAACGCGATAGCGTTTATAAACGCGCGCGATTTGCTAACGATTTTTGGCCCTAAGAACATAAATCAAATGCGAATATGCAAATGTATATAATAAACGGATATTGCTTTGATAAGTGTGTGTGCTATAGGGTGGCATAGTGTGTGTGTGTGTGTTTGTGTTTCGATTTTTTGAATTGGAATGCGAATTGTTAAATGCAAAGATGAATACGATAAATACCAAAATGGTATGTTAATCCCCAGAGAATATTAAGCAAAGAGTCAAAATAATAACAACGTAAATATCAGTTAAGATGGTTTAATACTATAAACAAACAGCTAAGAAAATCACTAAATTCTCCAAGCATCAAAAGAATCATATCATATTGTATCGTATCGTATACGATAAAAAAACAACAAAGTATTGTCAAAGCTCAACAAGCGAAACGATATAAAAAATGGAACGAAACGAAATGAAACACTTTTGCTATTTAGGCATTTCTTGTAATACTTTATAAACTAGACACATCGATTTATTGAATAGTTAACAAAAGTCTTTCGACACCCAAAAGGGATTTTTTGATTTCGTTACGAAATGTTTGTCAAGCCAGGCTAATACACACACACACACACTTATGACCACACAAAGAAAGAGATCAACCAACCAGCCAACACACACACACACCAACACACATAACACACGCATGTTGCAAACCTGCCTTCAGCACAAAGACATAAAATGTACCAACAAAAAAACAAAAATTTTTTTTTTAACTTTTTGACAATTGTAAACTTCAATCAATGCTTTTTTTTTGTGTTCACAATTGTAATCGGTGAATGAATGATGTATCGAAATGTATATATAGTATTTATATACATATATATATGTATATATAGTATGTTCAGTAGTTTATTGTGTTGGTGTCGCGCAGTTGCCGTTTGATTATGCCCCAATTTATATAGAAAAAAAATAATGAAAATACAAATGAGAGCATAACGACTACAACATGCACTGTTCAAAATCACATATAAGTGTTTAAAATTGTTAAAGATTCCATCAATCCATCAATCTTTTTATCGACTCATTCAGCATAACATTTACGTTCTAAGCTTCCATGGTACCTAGCCAAGACACAAACCAAATAAACTCTGTCAACACCTTTCGATAGGAAAAACAAACACACACAACAAAATTAAAGAGAGCGAAGAAAAATAAAAGAAAAAAAAAATTGCAACAAACAAATAAAGCTGTTTTCGAACACTGCGCGTACAACGTGTATAGAGTGCAGTTAATTTTTGTGTATTTTGTTGTTGTTTTTTGTTGTTGTTGTTGCCCAGTTTGAGCACGACTTTGACTTGGACTTGGCATATTGTCCAGTTTTGACCAGGTTTTTTTTTCTTTTTTTTTTTTGCTTTGCTTGTTGAGTTATGTTGTTGTTTTGCCATTGTCAGTCTGACCGGATTTCAATTTGAAATTAGGCGCATTACTCGCTTGCATAATGCCCAATATATCAAAAGAGACTGCTGAGCTGTGTATATATATATACTAGAGTAATTAGTGCACAAAACAACAACAACAAACATTTCAAGCTATCTTTTTTTTTTTTTGGTGCTCCAAATAGTAGCATAACCTCAAAAAACGTACGTCACGTCAAGGAGTAGGTTAACCCAGTCTCAAAAGCCCAAAACTCAACCCAAACAAAGCACAAAAATGTTTGTGACGCACTCGCATTGCGAGTTTTTGTTTTGGCCTGGGTGTGTATAACTGTATATATATATATATATATGTGTGTGTGTGTGTGTGTTTGTGTGTGTGTTTGTATTTTTCGGGGGTTCTGTTGGTGGGCAAAACAAATTTATGCGTGGGCGAGGTTCACAGCCGCCGCCCACACATTTAATGTCCAACGTCATTCCAACCCTCATTTCTCTCACTCTCTCTCTCTCTTTAGCATTCTCTCTCGCTCAAGAAAAGGAGGGAAAGTGGATGCGTTGGGTAATCTTTTTTTTTTTGGGATGCCCAGCGGCTCCTACTAAGTCCTCCCTCTCTTTTTCTCTACCCCCTTCTCTTCGAAGAGCAAACAAGTTTTCAGCTACTTTTTCTCTCCTCTCTGCTCTCTCTCTCTCTTTCTTTTTACTTTTCTGTATTGAATGCAGATTGATTTCAGTTCGAATGTTATGTCAAGTACGTACTGACTAGAGGGAGGCGGAAGGTGGTACTTTGTGCATTTACTATTTCGATTAATCTAACCAAGGAGTATATATATCGATAAATGCTGATTGATTCGTTTAAAAAATAGCACAGACATAAGCTTGTTTGATACGCGCAGAGATTATTTTTATTTGTAATCGATAATTTATCGATTGTTTCAAAGTTACAATCGATACAAAATTGATTTGCAATATATCTGCAAGATATCAATAAAAATCAAAACAATATTGATTTGCTTGCAATATAACTACATGCTATCGATAGTTTGTCGATTGGTTCAACGTTAAATTCAATCAATATTTACTTGCTGCAAGTAGCTTCGATTCAACACAACATTAAATGGATTGTTAAATTCTTGTTACAGAATCGAAAACAAAAACAATTTTTAATTCCAAAAAAAACACAAAATTATGTTTAATCATAATCTGGTTGACATTGCGTATTAGTAACTTTCCTAGCTGGTTAGCTGGTTTGTTGTTTTTGCCATCTACAACCACAAATCAGTTGGCCTAATCTTTTGTTTTGTTGCAACAATCCCTAAAAAAACAAAATAACAAAACATTTCCGCTTTAAAAACAATCGGACGAAACCTCTTCTGAAGAACGATTATCGTTCGTTCGGGGTCTTTGCATTGTCACTAAAATATCATCAGAGATTTATCATTATCTCTCTCTCTCTCTCTCTCTGTCTTTGTCTTTCTGTATCTTCTTTTGCTTCGTCTTCTTCTTTGTCTTTCATATAATATATTCTTATTTAATAAACACACACACACACACACACACACACACATTGCATATTCTTTATCTGGGCCATTTATGATCCATTTGGTGGTTTCGCAAAAACAAAAAAAGCTTAAAGACTTTTAGAGTCAAATCTTGAATGCAAACTTGGCTAAAACAAATTCACGGAATGTGAAGCACAAAAGCTCTGAGAGAAACAAAAACTCTAAAAATTGCGATAAAAAATGTGACACAAAAAGGCAAAAAGGGGAAACAACAGAAAAAAAAGAAGAAAGAAAAATAAGAAACGCGACAAAAAGAATCAAATTAAATCGAAGACAAAACCAAAATTATCGTGTTTGTCTTCTTCTTTTTGTTTATTTTTCATGTGCAACGAACCCAAAAAAAAAAAAACTGAAGTCAAAGAATCGTGAGCAAAAATGAAAGCAAAACCAACAACAGGTTGCAAAAACTCAAAAATGGTAAAAACAAAAAAAAAAAAACACAAAAAAAAACAGTTTGAAGAATTTGTTGCGCCCCCGGGCAGAACTTTTGCTAAACAGGCGAAACTTAATTAAATGCAAGTAAAATTATATACTTAAGAAAAAAAAGAACTTGAACGAAAAGCAATTACATCGATTTGGCAAAATACCGTTAAAAATGTGCAATTAAGATGAAGAAGAAGAAGAAGAGAAATACACAAAGAAGATAATTAAACGAGTAACATTAACATGATTACATATAACATTACTATTAACAGTGGCTTAAGCAAATCAGCACAGTACATCTGTACTTATATATATATATATATAATTGTTGGTAGGCAGCTTTAGGCGGAAATATTAATTAACGCACAGCTGTTTAATTTAATTACCAATTGTGAATTTATTCAAAGTGCGACACAGCTGTTTCAAAAACAACAATAACATTTTTACTACAGATCTTTTTTTTTTCGAAATTTAAACTTTTTTTTTTTAGATCAAAATATATTAAGAGGCAATGTTGTTCCTCTTAAAGTTTCTTTCTAATGAAATATTGAAAGTTCTTTGGAAACAAATAAAATAAAGTTTATATCAATTTTTACCTGTACACACACACACACACACATACACATACACATACATATATTGATAGACAATTAGAACGAAATGATAAGCTTTTTCCACTAACGTTGCGTAAAGTGTGACCGAAAAACGAAAACATTTTTACGCATATGTGTCTGTGTGTGTATGTATGTGTGCTCAATTCGCTGTTCACTTTTTGTGTTTCGCTTACGAAATCAACTCATCGATAGCTGATAAAAAAAAAAGCTTATCAGTTTGCAGCTAGTTTAAAGCCGCACGAGCTGCAGATAAACAACTGCTGGGTTTTTTATATATATATATATACATATATATATAACTCAACCCAGCATTTAACATAAGAATGCAGCTGAGATGAGAAAGCTATTATGCAAAGCGCAAATTGCAGCTTGAAAACAAAACGAAACAAAACGAAACGAAACGAAACGAAACGAAGCGAAGCGAACGACCTTCACAGTCAGTCAGAGCACTTAGGATGATGCTTCTTCTTTTTTCGCTGCGGCGGCGGCGGCGGCAAAGTAGTAAAGAATAAGAAGAAGAAGAGTTGACACGGACAGGCGAGCGTCGTCTCAAGTGGTAATCTAGCACCTTTCGCCATCCTCCGTCTCTCTCTCTCTAGCGAGCTGTCACAATAGTTGGTAGACAGTAGACAGGAGAGCAATGAGATAGATCGAGAGAGAGAGGTCAAGGGAGCTTAAGTTTAAGGAACTAAGAACGAATAAAAACTAATGAGGGGAGCTGAACGAAAAGCGGAAAAGGCATAACGCGAAATGCAAAACAAATTATAATAATGAAAAGCAAATGCACAAAAAAAAATACAAATAATAACATTTAAGCAAAACATGCAAATCTAGCAAAAAAAGGTAGCCGAACTAAGGGCAGCAGCAGCGAAGGCAATGGCTTGCTCGCTCTCTCTCTCTCGTTCACATTGGTAAAAATGCAAGGCGAAGGCGAAGGCGATCGAAATGAATGCAAAATGAAGCGAGGGTCAGTTGACGGCGGCAAACGGGAACAGCTGCTCTTTGTAGTGGTGATGGTAATGCTGCTGCTGCTGTTGTTGTTGTTGTTTTTGCCCACAAGGGCAGGCAAAAGACAGCAACAACTAGCAGCAGCACAAGAGAGTGTGCCCAATGCAAGTTTCTGTATGCGCATTTGTATGAGTGTGAGTGTGTGTGTGTAAAGTAGAAGCTCACACAAGCGCAAAGCTACCAGACTATGCACATACATACATAAAAACAAGTTTTTTTTTTTTTTCGACTTGCTGATGCTGCGCCTGCGAAGAAGATTTCAGTTTTCAACCACAAAAAGCAAAATAATAATAATAAAATAACACACAACTGACTGCTGACTGACTTTCTTTAAGCATTTTTGTGCTTACTGCTTGGACATGTTGCAGACGCAGTCGCCGTCGCAGTTTTCGCTTTTTTTTTTTTTTTTGGCAACTTTTCGAGTCAGCCGTCACAGAAGAAGGAAAAAGAAGAAGGAGAGAGAAAAATAAAACACGTTTTGTGCTCCGGTTTCTCACTTCACTCACCTGGCAAACGGCGTCTGTTCCACCTCGTAGATCTCGTTGATGTCATGCGACACAAGTAATCCCTTCAAGCGCTCGGCATCAACGTCCAGCAGGCCATCGCCTATGGGAAAGATGCCCTCCTCGGTAAACATGTTTTTAACGCTGCAGCTGCTCTCTCGCGATCTCACTCTCTCTCTCACACACTCGCTGTCTTTTTTTTTTTTTTGTTTCTAAAGTTTTGTGGATTTTTCTCTTCTTTTCGTTTTTGGGCTTTTCTTTTGTTTTAGCTTTTGATTTTCAATTTATTTGATATTAAAGTGGGACGGGGGCGGGGTATTTTGGTTGCGTTAAGACGATGGCGCGAAATTAAAAACTGTGACACATACATAGAACATAAGCAATACAATTAAATATATATTTATATATATATATATATATATAACATAAAGGTAAGAAGGGGAAAAAAAAACAATAGCAACACTAACAACAACACAACAACAGCCGCGCGCGCACCTTTCGCAAAAAATTGGTCACACTGCCCACAGCAGCAGAAGCAGCGACAGCAACAGCAGCAGAGAAACAGAAGCCGAGAAATTCCAGCACCCTTTTGAACTTCGCTGCCGACGTCAGCCAATGCAACAGCCTGTGTGTTGAAGCGTGACAGCACTAGGGATGCTGCTAAACTATGCAGTAACAACAACGCCAACAACAACCACAGCAACAGTAACGGAAATTTCTTGGCTCTGAATGTTTTTTTTTTTTTTAGTGTTTGTATTTTTTTTTCTTTCGATTTCCGTGTATTTTTGCTTAATGTTGTTGGTTGGTTTCTTTCTTAAAATGCAGTTAAGAGCATTTCAATTTAAATTGAACGCGCGCGACTCACGCACACAAAATTTCACACAAAAACAGACACAACACGTTTTACGTTAATTTGTCAATGCTGCTGTTGCTGGAGCTGCTGCTGATGTTGTATCTGTGTGTATGTATATGCTCAATGCTGCTTGTGTTGGTGTATACCGTCGCTGTCATGTTCTGCCAAACTTCGGCTTTGTTTGTATGTGTGTTTCCAACTTTGCACATAAAAAAAAAATAAACACACAGAAAAAAAAAACATACAAAGTAAATAAATTTACTGCTTATGCAGATTGATATTTTACTAACACAACGCACAACTCGCGTTGCTGTCCAAATATTTGAATTTATTTAAACACGAAGCTGGGAGCAAAATATTTTTGGTGTTGCAGCGCGCATTCAATTTGTTAAATTATTTGAATTTGTACTTGTTAACACTATACACACTACGCACACACACGCAAATAAACAAACAAACAGAGTCGTGGTAATCGGTATGGTCAGTTTGTAAGCGACGCGGATAACAAAATTACAAACCCAGCACACAAACACCAGGCAACAACGAATTACAAATCACAATTAAGCGCACCGAGCGTCACACGTCCGCCTCGTACGGCTTTGTTTTTGCTTCTAAATTATCGATGACAATTAGGTGCGAAAGGCGCGTACTATCGATTTCGATGGTACATTAACATCTGTTACGACACTGTTATGCTGAACAGCGATATATCGAGTTCTAAAAGTGTTAAGCTGTTGCTGTTTAATATTGTATAGTTGTTGAGCACGTAAGGGAAAATATGAAATAAAATGAAGACTTCACAGTTACATTTGTCTAATACATATATATATATGATCAATTTGAAAGGAAATCTAACCAACTCAAACAGGCACTGTTAAAATTTAAATAGCACTGTTAGGCACAAAAAAAAAAAAATAAAACACACAGCTGACCTTACGATAACGATAGCTTTGAACAGACTGAACGCATGCGTGCCAACCTGCTGCAATTTAGCAGCTCGACTTTAACGGTAGCAACTCTGCGTTCTGATTGCGGTCGCGGTTACGGCTTGAAATTTTAAAAACAAAAATATAAAAAGCAGTGCAAAACGATCACGGCGCTTGCTGCACACTTGACGAAATCTTGACACGCAATGGGCGTTTGGCAAAGGCCTAAACATATCTGCCGGCCCCTTTAGATGCTTTGGCGCCGCCTATAAATTCTTAATTTAGACATTTGCATTTGCATTATGCTTTTATTTATATACATACATATATATCTCTTTTTCTCGCATACATATTTCGTATACATATGTAGTAGCTATGTGCGTGCGTGCTCCACTTGTGCTGCATTTTCATGAGCAGCCGCCTTCGCCATACGCCTGCTTATCCACCTCCCCCCCACTCCACCCCACCCTCTTCCAAGGCCTCTGATTGCCCAGCAGCCGTGTATATTTTTGTCATCGCCGCTCATCGCCGCCGGGCTCAACGCGGAGAACGGGAACACAAACAACAACAAATAAGAATCAAAAAAAGCAACACTGGCATTTTAGGAATGCGGCGCACGAAAATAGACTAACAAAAAAAAAAAATAGGGGAAAAAAAAACTAACCAAGTGCAAAAACCTTTGCCGCGCCAGCATTAGCATTAGCATAAGCAGCATCAGCCGCCGGGGCGCATTAGTCGCATTTGCCTCATATAAATATATATATATATATATATTTATGCATTTTTATTAATAGAGTGGCGCGCAATTTGCTTAACAAACTGCACCACAGCCCCAAAAGCAAAAGCCGGCAGAGGAGAAGAAAAAAAAACCGAACAAAAAAAAACTTACTCAAAATTCATTTCAATTTTTCATTCATCCTAAATTGTATTTTCCAGGTTCTTCGGAATTTATTTGAACGAAAACTTAAAAATATTATTGCTTAAATATTGTGCTTAAATAGCGTTAGAAGTTCAAAACTTATATCATTCAGTACAAAGTACTTTTTAGGGCAAATCGTTTTCCAAGCTCAAAAATTACTATATTATTAATGTTGATGTTCAAAGTCATTGAATCACTCAAGGGAAATTCAATATATATAGTTAGTAAGTGATCAATATAAAGGAAAGTTTGTGATCGATTGAAATCGATTCTGTTTCATCGCTTTGGGCTACAAAATAATACGTGCATATCGATTACGCAACGGGTTTCGATTGCTTGTTTGCTTTCGGGCTTGGAATCAAATAATAATTATAAAAAATAGTGAAGAGTGCCCAACGCAAGTTACACAAGAACAATCGACTATCGATATTTATCGGCTGGTGTGGAAACGTCAACGTCTAAACGATAAAAATCAAAACAAATAACATATTTTGAAAAAAATAAGCAGCAAGGAAGTTTTTTTTTAAAGTAAAAATGCGTTTCTTATATGAATATAAGGACAATCGATAAGCGATATTTATCGATTGATATAGAAACGTGACTTAATCGAGATACAAACAAACTCGAACTACCTGAAAAGGTGTAAGAACCTTCATTTGAAATTCGACCGCCTCTAATTAGGTATTCGATTAGTGATATTTATCGATTGATATATAAACGTGTCTTAATCGAGACACAAACAAACTCGAACTACCTGAAAAGGTGTAAGAACCTTCATTTGAAATTCGACCGCCTCTATTTAGGTATTCGATTAGTGATATTTATCGATTGATATAGAAACGTGACTTAATCGAGATACAAACAAACTCGAACTACCTAAAAAGGTGTAAGAACCGTCTTTCGACCGTCTCGATCAAGGTAATCCTGTAGAATTACTTCAACTAGATAGCCCTTGGAATGCCCCCAATATGCAAAATACCAAGCCTGGTGGCCGCTGAACTTAAAAACTTTGCCCAGCTATAAATAAACACATAGCCGGAGCGATGCACTGCATCATTGGCAAAATGTCGCATCGCATGCAAAATTGGCGAATTTGGAATTGCAATTGTGCTTTCAAGTTTAACAGATCCGGAATTTGACATACGCGAACACACACACACGCGCACACACACACACACACACAGTACAGTACAGTACAGAAAATAAATAGGCACAATTTTATTTTGGGAAAGGGTAACGAATTGGGTAGGGTAGGGTAGGGTAGGATAGATGTTTGATTCGGTGCAATAATAAGATTGTAGAATTTGCTCCTCAATGCTGCTTGTCCCTGTCATTATCTGTGGAACTTTGGCAATAAGGACATTTGGCACCTGCATTTTTAGCTTCCTCGTCATCGCTGTTGCCCCCGGCTCCGGTATCATCGGCATCATCCCGACTACTCGCACGATACTCATCGATGATGGACTGTAGCTCCTCCTGTGCGGCAGTAAATTCCTGCTCCTCCATGCCCTCGCCCGTGTACCAATGGAGATGGGCCCGGCGGCGCAGCATGATGCTGGAACCGTCCAGCAGACGCTGGAACAGCGTCTGAATTGCCGTCGTATTCCCAATGAAGGTGGCCGCCATCTTTAAGCCACGCGGCGGTATATCACAGATGGCGGTCTTTATGTTATTCGGAATCCATTCGACAAAGTTATGAAGATTTTTATTCCGGACGCCGGTCATCAGTTGATCGACCTCGCGCGGTGACATTCGTCCCCGGAAGATACCGGCGGCCGTTAAAAGTTTGCCCTTGCGCAAATCGATGGCACAAAGCAGATTGTTGCTAGAAAAGATCTGTTGAACGAGCTCGGAGACGGTGCCTTTGCTAAACTGTTGCTCCTTGCACGTGACCAGCGGGGCAAAGCCCGGTATAAGGAAATGGAGACGTGGAAAGGGCACCATATTCACATAGATCTTGCGCAGACCAGCATTGAGTTGGCCCGGAAAACGCAGACAGGTCGTTATGCCGGACATGGTAAGAGCAACAATATGATTGATATGCTCATAGCCGGACATCTGAATCTTCAGATTACGATTGGCGATCTGGAACAGTGCCTCATTGTCCAAGCAAAAGGTCAAATGCGAGTTGTTCACCAGCGCTGGAATGGTTAGCAGTGCATTGTACGGCTCAACAACGACCTGTGACATATTCGGCGATGGTATCGTCACATAGTTGCATAACAGATTGTCCGGATACTGTTCGACAAGTGCCTCCATGATCAGTGAGGTCAGACCCGAGCCGGTGCCGCCGCCAATCGAATGAAGCAACTGAAATCCCTGCAACGAGTCCATCGATTCCACCTCGCGACGCGTGCTCTCTAGCACCTGGTCGAGTATGGCGGCGCCATCCGTATGATAGCCGCGAGCATAGTTGTTGCTGGCGCTCTCCGAACCGGCGACAAAGTTCTCTGGTCGATAGAGTTGACTGCTGGCACTGAGCCGTTGGATGGTGCTTGCCTCCGTGTCGATCACAATGGATCGGGCATAATAACGCTGGCTGGCTGTTGCATTGAAGAACACGTTGATGCGTTCCATTTGGAGGGGGCTGGTGCCACCAAAACGACCCGTATTATAGTCAACGCCATGCTCATGCGATATTACATGCCAGAACTGCAAAAAAAAAACAATAAACATTTTCTTAAGCTGTCCAAAACGTGACGTCACACCTTTTACTATTGTGCGTCGTAATCTATATCGATTATTTTCCCTTCACTCAATCTCTCTCGCTCTCGCTCTCACTCTCGCTTACTTACCGCATCACCAATGGCATTGCCAGCACCGCCAATTTGCAGTGTTACAATCTCTCTCATTTTGCACGCTCTCCTCGTCTCGTTTCCTGCCCAGCTTTTCGCTTGATAACTTTAATTTTTGAATCCTTGCGGTGGCCGAAAGTTAGTTTAATTTTTTTTTTCAAAATAATATTGTTGCCTAGTCGAACTGCATGCTGTGGCTGTGTTTTTTTTTGTTTTTTGTGATTTCTACCCACAGTCTTCTCGCAACTCTCGCTCTCTAAATGCTAAATAATATACAAAGTGTAAAAGTATTTCTCTTTCGCCACCTTTGATCGTTCCAGGGACGTTCAGAAACGTAGCTCTATCGCAGTTAGATTTAAAGATTGGGCAACAACATTTACTACAATTAATTTAATGAGAGTTTAATTAGACAAAAAAAAAAAAGAATATATATATATATATGTATGAAATTTAGATGATAAAAAAGCGGAAGAGAAAAGTGCTTAAACAATCAGCGCTTCTAGCTGGTCCTTCATCTCTGGCTCCTCCATTTCTGGATCCTCAATCTCTGGCTCATCCATCTGTGGCTGCTTCTTCTGCTCCTCTTGCTCCTTGGGTTGCTTCAGCTATTTGTCCTTCTTGTCGGCAGCCAGCAGATTGTACAAACGATTCACCTCATTGGCAATCAGATGATCCAGAATAATGCCATTGCTATCAATATATGCTGCACACGATTTGGTGCTTGTCTGCTCGCGCTGACCCCGACCATCCTTTACGCAGAGCGTCAGCATGTACTTATCATCGTATTTCTTCATATCGGAGCTAGCCTCCCAGGTGCGACCGACCGACTTGCCGCCGGCCTCCTTTTGAACGGCAACGGCAAATGTGCCCTTCTCGCGGAATGTTGTGTGGAGCGTTAGAATGCCCATCAGGGCGAAATATGTCAGAACGCTAAACATGAGCACCGGTCGCGATTGCGGAAACGGATGGGTGAAGTCCCAGCCGTGTGCCATAACTGCGATACCGACAGCCAAGGCGCAGAGAATCAAGCGGGTGTTGACCAAGCCAAATTGCTCCTTCAGCTGCGGACGATCGCCCAGTAAGCAGGTCTTTACAGCATCGTCCAGTGCATGCTTTACGGCCGATCCATCCCATTTGTTGACCTTGACCAGCTGTGGATTGCAGTTTTGTAAACATTTTAACATGCTGCCGACTGACGTGTACCAAAAAAAAAAAAACCAAGAAAACGAAGCTAATGGAAACCGGCGTAGCTGCGCCGGCTCCTTTGGCTATTGTAACTTACCTCTTCCGCGGGCTGTGACTTATCCTCATCCTTGGTCATCGTTGCGGTGCTCTGTCTTACGTTTTTATAATGGTAAAGAACGTTAAAACACTTGTTTTAACAGTTTGTGACAACGCGACAGATATCTTGTGCTATGTTCGAAACAGTGTGACCGAACCCTCAAAAGTATTTTACTTTTATGGTTATTCGGTATATTACGAAAACAAGGATGCCATTCGGATTTTATGCCACTGATAAAATTTCTGTTAAATAACATTTGCTATCGATATTTAAAAATTCTTTAAGTTTGTTGTAAAAAAAATTGCATATATGAATATATTTATATAAATAGTAGAGTATGTGGAATATTTATTAGGTGCTGGTTACATTGACTTCATTTGCGCCATCAGATCCTCCAGACTCGTCTCCGGTACCCCACCAGCAGCCTGCCCAACTGCCGCCACATCCTCCTTTTCCGGCGCGTCATATGCCAGACGCAATCCAAATGCCACATTTGTTGTTGTGCTCGTCGTCGTCGACGCGGTTGTTGGTTCGGCCGGCGCATCATCAGAAACCAGCTCAATGCCCCAATCGTTGCTAGAATGAAGGGGCTCATTTGAAACCTCCTCCACCACCTGGATCTCGGGCTTTGGACGTGCCTGGAACTCCTTTTGGCGTTCCAGACAATGCCGATCATCGCACTGTGTGTTTGGCCTGAGTGTCATCTTGGGAAAGAAATCGTTAAGCGCATTGTAGCCCAAATAGTCAGAGACCTCGCCAAAGTTTAGCAAATACTTCAACGCATTTTGGACGAGAAGACCAGCCGTTATGCCCATTGTCGTGGGCAATGACGCGGCGCAGACACCTTCACGTTTCAGCGTTCGTTCGTCAATGTTCTCGGCGACGACCAAAGGCGGAGCACAAGCAAAACATGCTGTATCGCCGGGCCGTAGAAATTGTATGTGGCCTGAGACGGCATTTTCCGAGACGCCAGATTCAAACCAGTTGAGATTGATTTCATTGCAGGCAGTATTGATGGCCATGCGTGCCTCAAAGTTGTCCACGCAACTGAGCACCAAGTCAACAGGCTGACCCTGCTGTATGCCACTTCCAGAGATTGTGGACAGGAACTTATCGAAGTAATCCACGGTGGTAATGTTGTAGCTGTGCGTCTCGATGCGCACATCGGGATTGATGAAGCTTAAGGTGCGCGCCGCTGCCTCCACTTTGGAGAGACCCGCTTGGTCGGGTGTGAAGAACAAACGATTCATATTCGCCAGCTCCACCTTGTCATAGTCGAACAGTATTAGTTTGCCAATGCCACAGCTGTTAAAAACGAACGAAAATCTTTATGTTCAAAAATGATCCAAATCCAAGTTTTGATTACTTACCGTGTAAGCATGTCGGCGGTGACACTGCCAACGCCGCCGACACCCACAATGGCCACCGCCTTGTCGCGTATGCGCTCATAATCTTTAACAATGTTCATGCGCTGCAGCGCCATAAGGCGGCTATATGGATTGGAATCGACAACTTCGGCCGACATGCGTTCGATTTTCTCTCGTGCATTGCGCGTTGATTTTTTTTGTTCTTCAAGCTCGGACTTAAGCTCGACAATGATTGCCTGCAGATCGTCAATGGCAGCGGACATGGTAAACTACAGTGGAATTAACCAATTAAACAACAAAAAAAATGTAATGACCATCAGCGTTTCAGCTGTCGTCGTGTCACTTTCGCTGGCACAGCTGTGCAGCGTTGCCACAGTGTCTGGCCCATCGATTAATTTGATCGATAGGAGCGAATAAATGAATCGAACTGGGCTGCTTATGGTTTGGGGTATTGAAACTAGCTGTTGTTCAAATAAACAACTATAACTAATTTGTTTTATAAGCATTATTACTCATTAAGAGACAGCCGGGAGAGTAAAATGCCAGTTTAAAGAAATTATTATGGTCTGGAAACATGGAAGCATTAGGAACAAATTAAATTTGCTACCTGTATATTTTGAATGCGTGACATCTGCAATAACGATTAATACCAGAATTTTGCAGTGATTATGCGACATATAGTATGGGTTGAGAATTATTTAGCTATTGGGAATAACATAGCTTAAGTTTGTATAGAATTTGATTAAAGCGTATAAAACAGTATCCACTTCACACATTTTTACGATGGCACAGATTTGATTACTAATGGCGCTAATATAATATATCGCTATAATATATCGCTACAATCGATATATATATATATGTTAACCGTAACATGCTCTGGTTAAGAATAACAGCTGCATAACATTTCTCTCAGCTGCCACTCTGCTGTTATTGTTCAATCTAACTGGGTCAGTTTAAAAGTCGCTGCCGTTTGCATTTTATTATATTTTGTATATTTTTTTTGTTTAAGCGTATTAAACTATGAAATAAAAGTGTTGTGTTTGGCACGCTGTAAGCCACGACTGTTCATTTAAAGCAACTGTGCATGAAGTTATGAAATGACAACAAAAAATGCAAAAGTGACGCCGTTGCCGGCAAATGCAGCACACACAAGGCGCGCTTGTGTGTTTTGTGTTATGTGTGTATGTAACATTGTGCGCAAGATTAGATCACTTCTGTTGATGTTGCTCAGATGCATGTGTGCATTAATGAGAAGACTGGATTTAAGTGATTTGTCTAGTCGATTCTCGAAATTGCATAATCAATGAATCTTTTTGGCCATTGCGTGTGCGTGTGAAATGCGTCTGCAGCAGCTGCGACGGCTGCTGACTGCGCGCGCGTCATCTGTATGAGTGTGTGTGTGTGTTAGTGTAAGTTTGTGTGGGCGTTAATAAAAGTGACACAAAAAGAAAAAGAAAAAAAATTAAAAATAAAGTAAATGTGTGTTGATTGCTTGTAAATAAAAAAACAGCTCTCCGATCAGCTGCCTGGATTGGTAATTGACTGTGACTGTTGCTGCTGCTTGTTGTTGTTTTTGTTTGTGTGCGCGCGCGCGCAACTTTTGGTCTAATGAGCTAAACAATGTTGGCCAACAACATTTGGCGTCTAATGCAATTTGTTGCTGTTTCCAAGTTCCAATTGTATATTTGGGCAATGCACTGTGCTTGACCTAGATTTTTTTACTTTTTGTATCACAATTCTCGCAATACCTAAAAACGTCTGTATGTTTGTACGTGTGTTTGTAGAAATATGTATGTGCATATGCTAGAGAAATGCAAGAGAGGATGAGTCCAACTTTTGTTTTCATTGCGCTCCCACTCGCACTTGCATTCTTATTAGAGATGGACGTTTTAAGAGCACAATAGTTACACGAATATTACACATGAAAGTGGACGTTTGAAGAAAACGATAGCAACACGAACGTTACAAGTAAAAATTTACGATGAATCTCTGTGTTTGTTAAATTCAAAATAATAGGAGAAAATTATATAAATTTAATATTTTTTTATGTTACGAAATAAAACACGAAACGTGCTCAGCTCTAATTAACACTCTCAAATATACACACACACAAACATGTTTACACACAACAGCTGTATAGATTTGCATACAAAGCGAGTTTCAATTGGCAATTGAATTTCGTATTTTAAAAGAGAGACCAACATACATACATACTTATTCTATGCACACAACGTATGTTTGTATGTTCATATGTAATATAACTGTAAATGAGCGCCACAGTGCGCTTAAACAATTTGTGGACAAACGTCCAAAATAACGATAAAAGTTTCATGCATGTTCTAAGTGATTAAATCCAAAAAAAAGAAAGACGCAAGTGGCAATAAACTGAAAAGCCTGAAAGCTAGATAAGATTACATACGCTTTAACAGACACAACAAAAACACAATTGTACAAATAAACATATACAGACGTAAGTATGTATTGCACCTAAAAACAATTGACACACAAAGTCCAAAACGTTGTATGAAAAGTGTAAATTAAATATGAAACAAAAGCAAAAGCAAAAGCAAAAGCAAAGGCGTAGTAACAACAAAAAGCTAGGGTCGATACTGATAATGATAATTGGGTGATAATGAGAATATATTTACATATATTCTGATCGAGTTCCGCTTCGTTGGCCGATAAGCACGAGCTTTGTTCCCTGTTCATCAGACAGTTGCTGTCACACACATGCACACATACATATGTACCAATGAACATAGGCACATGCAACAGTGTCGACAGACATACGTATGTACATGTACATTTGTACATATATTTACAGTCATATACTATATACCGCTTTGTACAATGTAAACCGAACCGATTCGATTAGAAATTTCAAAATTCTTCTGAACAAAACCAGAATTCAAAAAATTCTCTTAGATTTCTCAGTTCTGTAGTCCGAAAACTTATTTTTGAGACACCAACAATTGTTGTACACTTAATTTTGCATGTGAACCGGTTTAAAAATAAATTTAAAAAATGATTCAAAAAATTATCCGATTCAAATAATTTTTTTTTTCATATAAATTTTAAATGTGATTTGATTATTAATATATATATATGTACCATATATGTCTTTATATATGTTCCTTGTTACTTTTGCATGTGAACCGGTTAAATAAAAAATCGGACTTTACATATTTGTTTTTTTCAAAGATATTTAAAATGTGATTAGAATATTAATGTTTATATGTATATTATAATTTTAGGGCTATGTACAGGGTAACTGCTAGTCGAACATTGCTGACAAGCACATTTCTTATTTGTCTCAAACAACAGCTGCAAAAATAAAACCGTGTCGCGTCTAAAGGTCACAAAAAAACAAAAACAAAAACAAAAAACCAAACGCACCAAATCAAAAATTGAGCAGCAGCCGCAAGCAACCCCAAGCAGCACCGTCCAACAGGTAACAGGCTACAGGGAAGACGCAACAGGTTGTGAACTGAGAATAACTGCAACAAGTGCTACCAAAAATAAACAGCTAAGAGGATGCATCATCGACGGAATGGTCAGTATCAACCGTTGGTGACCAATGGCGACTGCAAGGATGATGCTGATGGAGGAGCCGTTAACGAATCAACATTGAAATCTAGCCATTGTGGTTGCTACTTTTCGTTGGCCTGCTCGATTGGTTCGATGGGTTTGGCATGCGGCAGTCTGTGGCAGATACCAAACACAACCGATCGCATCACATTGCAACGCGGCCTCTTTCTAACCTCATTGGGCTTCATCTATTTTGTATCCCTTACGGATTTCTGCAATAAATATCTGCTGGAAACGAAGCGTGGACAGCAATTTCGACACAAGTATCGCCTCATGATATCCGATGTCCTCGAAATAACCAATAAGTGAGCATTATAATATATATATATATATTATTTACTTATAACTTGCTCGTAAGAGTACTTCCAATGTATTCGGAACAGTGTGTGTCCGAATGAACTTCTTAGTTTAGATCTCTACCAAGATCCAGCCTATGTGTTATTCCGATGTATAAGCTTTATTATTTTAAGGTTTCATTGAAATCCATTCAGAAAGAACAACAAACATTCAAAACATTTCACACTCATAATGTTAATAGAATGGTTTTGGAGTAGACCTGACTGCTCTCACTCTCTCTCTCTGCTCTCTCTCTCTCTCTGCTCTCTCTCTCTCACTCTCTCTGCTCTCTCTCGCTATCCTTCTCTTTCTCTTTGTCGGTTTTAATTAAAGATGCGCTTGTTGTTTTCACACTCATTGTTCATTTATTCATCTGCACTCAGTTGAGTTCAATAGCAGGTCAAGGTCAAAAGTATTCCTGGGCAAACATTAAGGTAAGGGAAGGGAGTAAGAGATATAGAAGACATAGAAAGGGTTTGGCCATGAGCAAGTTTGATTTTGATGTTAGCCAAACTCATTATAAACTATTTATTTCCTTGGTACCATTTAAGTCATTATTGAGTGTTAAAATAGTACCATGTACAATGTAGTACCAATTACCATGTACCATGTACCATTTAGTATAACGGTTGAGTCAAATCTCCTCTCGCTCCGCACACCTTCAACTTAAACCCGAACTAAACAAAATTCTTTAAAGCAACAATAATAAAAAAAAAAAATATATATATATATATAACCCTACCCAGCATTTGCAATTGTTCATTTACGTTTGTTGTTCAAACTGGTTCGGTTTCGCCCCTCCTCCCCTCCACCCCTTGCCCTTCTCCCTTCGCTACTTTGCTAATTCAACCAGTTGTTGTTTTGAGTGCTAATTAAACATTGTTTTTACTTACTTAGCGTATTGAATCAATGAAATCACTTTAAAAATTTCCTCTTAAACCGCCCCGCCGCCCCTTCCTTACCTTCGCTCCCCCTTACGCTTCTGTAAAGTAGCGATTCATTATATGTGCGTTGTGTGTGCAGTTGTATTGGGGAAAAGCACTTGTTTAAATTGTGTTATACAAAATGTGTTATACAATCGGCAGATCATGTGACAATATGCCCCACAACTGAGAATTGTTTTTTTTTTAAAGCTTTGTTGAAAAGTGTCGTAGTCATAGCTGTTATACAATGTGCTATACCAGACAATTTGTAAGCTGTTATACTACACCTAAAACAAATGTGTTGAGCACATCGACGTAATTGCCAATTAAATTTAACATATTGGAAAAACTAGAATACTCAATAGTGTTATACTGACTGTTATACGTATTAGTTTATATCGATGCACTTGAAACAATTGATACGCATCGCAGCTGAATCGATACATTAAACTGTTATACCACATACGTATGACGCACATTGTAATCACTTACCAAATGATAATCAAGTAAGCCCTTAACGCTATCAATTCACCAGACAAACAGACAGCAAGGCCCACCCTAAGACCCACTCTAATGATGCATGTACGTAGGTGTGTACGCCCTGCACCTGAAACAATTGAATGCCAACTCATAAAAAAGAAAAATAGATAGGGAGAAATAGAGAAAAAGAGAGAGAGAAACAGAATAAACTTTGTTGTATATCTAACTATATAGTAGTTATATCGGTTCGCATAAAAACACATTGTGCTTACTTGTTAAACTAAGTAAAACGTCAAGTGTGTATGTGTGTGTGTGTGTGTTTTTATTGACTAACGACTAGTTATGGGAATGATGGCAATTTGTGTGTTGAATGCAAGAGAGAGAGAGAGAGAAAGAAAGAGAACGTCACACCCTGACCAGCCTTGACTTTAATCATAAATCTTAATTAAAACAAGTAAAAAGGCTTTAGTCGAGAAATCCCGACTAGACCATACCCTGATCTTAATTTACGCAGTCTTGAAAGTATGTGTGTGTTCCATATCTCCGGTGTATCTCAACCGATTTTAATAAAAATTTCACTGATTCTCATTATTTTGTCTAATGTCTTAAACTCCGTCACAAAGATTTCCAAATTGATGGTTTTGTTGTTATCGATCGGATTTTTATATCAGAAACGGGAAAAGTTATCGAAAATTTGTAACTAACTTGTACTGCTTGTGCTCAAAATCTGATGACTTTAGCTCTTATAGTCTCTGAGATCGACGCGTTCATACATTTATGGCTCGGCTCTTGATGCTGATCAAGAATATATATACTTTATATACTGGTCTGCCAGTTACATACTTTTGCGCAAAACCATTAACTTTTTTAATGGAGTTCAGGCTATAAAAATACTTGTGGCATTTTATTACTATTATTATGAGTATTATTAGTAGTATAAAACATGCGAGACAAATCGCTCTCTCTCTCTCTCTCTCTTTCTTTCTCTCTCAATAAAAACACGACCGAGTAACCGATATCAAAACATTATTATTTAGCACAATTGCCATTGATTGTTATAAATTTTCGAAATTGTGAACAACAACAACAAAAAACCCCTAAATAACACCTTGCGCCATTCATTAGCAACAATCGACATTGGGCAATTGAAACTAATGCGTATATATCTCAAATATGTATATATATATACATATTTTGATATGCCTATCATTTCGTAATAGACAAAGTGGACACTGGAAACGAGAACCGGTCAAGGCTCAATGAACAGTTAGTATGACATTAAAACAAAGTAGACAAAAACTCTAAGCACAAGCACTTAACACACAACAAATAATAGGAGTGGCACACAGCGAGGCAATATCAGATAATGATTTGGGGCAAAGTTGGGCGAGTTGGATGAGGTAACATTATGACCTTTAGACTCCATTTGTAACATTTTCTAGACGACTTCATGCAATATTATTACAATTCTTGGTCAGAAGTTTTAGTTATCATCACCTTAATCAAATTTGTTTTTCATTAGCTTAATTTATCCAAATCCTAAAGGGTCACAAGATTATCATTAGAATATCATCAATTGAGTTCGAAGTTTTCATTAGCTTAATCGAAATGTTTGCAAATGGGAAAATTACCTTTGAACGATTTTATTTATTTTATTTTAATATGCTTGAAATGATTACACTTTAATCACTGATTATTACAGTTTCCATTAGCATAAAGGCGAACAGTTTGTTATTGGAAACTTTTCGAATTAACAATCATTAATATGGTTTATAGACATTCAAATTTAATTATCAACAAACCACTCAAGTTCTTATCAATGTCAATTAACATTCCTCGCTTAATCTACAAATAGAATTCATAATCAGAGATTGTTGTACTTGCATAGAGAAAATGTGCAGCTAATAGAAATATATATATATATATTTCGATGACGTCTATACATTGTGTGTTATGAATGCTCAATCAATGCTCAAACCCTATCACCAACCTCTACCGACTGCTACCCTCTATTGTTATACAAACACTCATCAACTTTCTGTTATATACAACACTCTGTTGTTATGCACAATCCACAATCCAAAGGGATGCTTGTGTAATCAGCATGCATCCTTTGTTAAATATGTTATGTCATACTTGTATAAGTTCCATCCAACCCAATCTGTCCCCCCCCCACCCCTTTTTATTCTTGTATAAGTTCCTCCCCAACGTTCGTCCCAACCACACCCTAAAAATCCTGCCTGCACTTTGGGTTTAATATTGTCGAAAGCTCTGGCTTGCTTGCTTGTTTCTTTGACGCCTTGTTGCGGCCTTGCCCTCGGGCTGACCCTGACCTTTAGTTGACAAGCAACCAAAGCAAATGAAGTCATCATCCATAGCATGTCCCAAGTTAGTTAGTTAGTTAGTTAGTTAGTTTAGTTTAGTTTACTTTAGCTTAGTTAGTTTGGTATCAAATATCATAATTGCGTGCTCAAATTTAGCTTAAGGCAATTTAATTCTTTAAAAAAAAAAATATAATTAGAAATATATATATAGTAGTAGTTGGATGAAGATAGATCGATTGGTAATATAACGTGCAACAGCGTGTTGCTTACTTCAAACTCCTGTTTTTTTTGCCACGCGTTTTACACTTGCGCTTCTTCTTTGTGGCATCATTCACAGGCGACTTAAATACACACTTGGACAAATCAAAAATGCTACAATTTCTAATTTTGCTCTTGTTGGCATCGTTATCGTTATCGTTATCGATATTGTTGCCGTTATCGTTGTCGTTGTCGTTGTTATTGTCATTATCACAACTGTTGCTGTTGCACTCATTCGAAATGTTGTTGGTGTCCACTGGTTGTTTGCCACAGATAATTGAACCCGGCTCAATATCCTCATACGTAATGGCTTTTATCTTTGCCCCCGCTCCACCCGCAGCCATACGTATTGGTGCATGGAAACAAATGCTGGCACCACCCACTGAGTTTAGACGTGTTACAGTTGGCTGATAATCGATTAGTACGGGCCTTGATAATATTGTTGGCGTTTTATGTTGGCTGTCAAGTGAATGTTGTTTCAATTGTGGATGCTGCTGTAGTTGCTCCAATTGCTCCAGTTGCAAAATTTGTTGATTTTGCTCGAATTTAAACTGTCTTTGCAGCTGCTGCTGTTGCTCGTGCAACATTTGTATTGTCTGGTGCTGCAGCGGCGGCAACTGTTGTTGCTTTTGCAAATCATGATGCTGTTGTTGCAACTGTTGCGTCTGCAAATAATCAACAGGCATCGAACCCGACTGCCTTTGCTTCTGTGGCAATGAATGATTGTTGAGCTCCTTGATCAGTGGCAAATACTTGGCATCCACAACAATTGGTGGCGGATCAAAATTTTGCTCCCATTCCGTTTCCGTTTCCCTATCAGAATCGACTTCACTGCTTCTTCTGCTGCTGTTGTCAGGCGTTGTTGTTAGCTTTTGTATCTGACCCAGCTGATCCGACTGTCCCCCCTTCTTGCGACGCACATGCTGTCGCGCTGTTGTTGCTGTTGTGGCTAGTGTTGCTGTATTCAAACGACGCACCATCGGGCGATACAAATAGCGTATTGTTTGTGGCTTTCGGCCACGCGCCAGCGGCGTATTGACAAAATACTGATAGCTTATATCAACGCCATCTTCAACAGTTTTGGGCACCTTGTGCTGCTTAATGCGAACTATTTTCGTTGGAGCAGCGGTTGCATGTGTTGTTGTTGCTATTGTCTTTTTTGATTGCTGTTGCAGTGGCTGTTGCTGTTGCTGTTGTGTTTCCTTCTGCTTAACTTGTACACGTTTGGGCAACAATTGCTGCTGTCTTTGCACAGCAACTGTTGCTGTTCTACCTGACTTTGAAGAAGTTTTTGTTATTGCTGCTGCTGTTGCTGCTGCTGTTGCTGCTGCTGTTGCTGTTGTTGCTTCTGGCACAACTTTCATGACTGTTGCTGTTAGTTTGAGCGTCTTCTTTGCACCACGAAACACAAGTGGCGTATCATAATTGTGACTCTTTGACCATTTGTCACTGCTGCTGTCACTGTTGTACGGACTGGATTTGGCGGACAGTGCAGACACTTCACTGTTGTCGACGGACGTCGCCATCTGCTTAACGCCGTCCGCCAGCAACAGCAATGTCTTGGATTCCTGTGGTTGTTGTTGTTTTTGTTGCTGCTGCTGCTGCTGTTTGTGTCGCATTCGCTTGGACTGCAACTGGTTGAGCTGTGCTTGCTTCAGCTCATCCGCCAGCAATATACGCTGACTGGGCACCGAAAAAACACGCGATTGTCCGCTGGCCACAACGCGTAGATGTCGTTGCTTCAAACTGCTCCGGCTCCTTTGTAGTTCGGGCCAGGAGGTCTTTACGCATAGCTGCTGCATCTGCAGATAGCTGTTGCTGTTCGCCTTGGCAATGTTTGCTTCTAGCGAGGATTCGCTCGATTGCCGAAAGTTGCTTTGTGGCATTAGCAACCACTTGGTGAGCAATGGTTGAGTGCGTCCTCGACGTACCCTTCGGTTGTTGGGTACTTCAGTTCCTTCGTTGGCATTGTGACGTCGATTGCGTTGATTGTTGTTGCTGTTATATGCATTGACTTTTTTTGTTGTTGGCGTCGTCGTTGCCGTCGCCAATGTTGTTGTTGTTGTTGAAGCTTTTGCTATTGCTGCTCCTGCTTTGGATGTACGTTTGATTTGGCCTGTTCCAGCGGCTGCTGTACCAACTTTTCGGTTTGCGCCTGCAAACTTTCTTGACAGCTCTTCCATACCAATTGGCATTTTTGTTGTTTTTCCTCTTGCCATTGCTGTTGCTGTTGTGGTTGTTGGTGGTGTTGTTGGTGTTTTGGTTGTTGCATTGCGTCGCTTGCCAAGATTTCTTAATGGCGATGTTGCTGGTGGTGGATGCTCTGTTGTTGATGTTTGTGGATGACGCATTGGAGCGCCAAAGCGTGCATACGCCCCCTCGCCCCCAGCACCCGCTGCCATTAAACCGAGATGTGCTTTCTGCTCCCCAAATCCCCGAGAACTGGCGTACAATTTTGATCTTTCCAAAGACATTCGGACGGTTTCTTGTGTGTATAACTTGAAATTTATAGACTCTAATAAGATACCAAAATGAGTTTTTTTAAAATATTTTTTGGTTTTTTTTTGAAAATTTTTAATGTTTAAAAGCCTATCTGGAAGTTGTTTCAACTTTGTCGTGGAGCTTTATTTATTTTTTGACACTTACATATTTTCGAAATTCGTGTACAACCAAATCTGTCTATTCGGAAGGTCTACTGTGATGACAGTAAGAAATTTAAAACTTTTACTCTTAGTTGAAAAACTATAGTACACCCCAATGACTAAAAACTGAACACTTTCAAACGTCGTAAAGCATAAAGCTTAAAGCTATTGATGCTAATTAATCGAAAATAATTGTTCACACACATTTTGAGCAGGTTTTTTTGTTCTCTACCAGTAAAAGATTTTGATGTATTGTTTTGGTAGGAAAAGAAATCGATAAAAATCGATAACTGAAAGTCGATTAAATCAGTTATTTCCTAAATATGTGCAGACAGCATCACCAAATATGTTGGCAAAAATGAGATTCTGAAAACATGTAAGCCACGCCGACTCCCCCGCCTTTTTACGTCATAGGTCTTGAGTAGTTTTTGCAGTAGATCTAATAAAACAAGTAAGAAGGCGAGAAATCCCGACTAGACGATACACTGAACTCTATGCTTAACGCGTACACTAAGCGCTTGCAAGTATGTGCGTGTGTGTACGCGCATACTGAATAATGCATGCTCAACTTCAATGTTCCATATCTCCGATGTTTCTCAACCAATTTAAACAATAATTTAAGAGATTTTCATTATTTTGTTTATTATTTTAAATGCCATCTCAAAGTTTTCCAAATTCAAGATTTTATTGTTATCGGGAAGAGTTATCGAAAATGATAAACAAACATATACTTCCTAGGAATTAGGCGAGATTATGTTCCAAATCTGGAGTCTCTAGCTCTTATAGTCTCTGAGATCGGTTGGCTCATACATACGGACAGACGGACATGGCTATATCGACTCGGCTGTTGATGCTAAGCAAGAATATATATACTTTATGGGGTCGGAGATGCTTCCCTCTACCTGTTACATACTTTTGCACAAAACCATTATACCGTTTTTACCCATATTCAAAGGGTTTGGGGATATAAAACGCGATATTTAACAGCTTTAAAGCTTTGCTACTACCAACCTTTTTTAAGGGTTAAGCTATGTCTATGTATTGCCGCCCCTGTTTCTTCTTTCGCAACTAAATATATGCCCTGCACCCATTGACTCCAGATTTGGAACATAAGCTGTCTAGGGCAGTACAAGTTTGTTTTAAGTTTTCGATAACTCTTTCCGTTACCGATAAGTTAAGTATGCAGTACACTCTTACACACACATATATACTTGCAAGACGGTACGCTTCCAATCGTCGGGATTTCTCAACTAGAGCCTTCTTACTTGTTTTTTATTGGAGGAAAGATTAAGAGTGATTTGTAAATTTAAATAACACCTTGAATCGGTCTCCCAAAAATGTCAAGTCAAAAAAAAAAAATAAAATAAAATTGTATGTTCAGATATTAGGTTTTAACAAAAAAAATTTTTAACACCAAAAACCGAACAACAACAAAATTATTAGTGAACATGTGCCACGGCTGCTGTTGCTGTGGTGGCAAAAGGCGAAAATGCTGCAAATGTAAGCCGCAACTGGAGAAGTTGCGACATGTGGATAAGCACCACTGGTTCAAGAGCTGCCCAGAAGACGTGTGCCCCAAATGCGAAAGTAATACGCAACGGGGTTGCGAATTCATTTGCCGACGCAATCGTCACATTATTGAGGCATTGACCTGTCTATTCAAGTGCTCCATGCATCATTTGCTGTGCATACTATTTAAGATTGTCCATCAAGAGCAGCAGCAACCGCTCAAACGTTTTCCACGCAATCGCATTTGGAGCGTAATGAGAAACGTCAAGGCACCATATACGGAGCTCAACGATTTGGAGATATACGACAGCATGTATGATCGATGTGGCATGCCAATAGATCCATTCGACAAGAATAATATATTTAAAATAGTGCGCATGCTCTTCCTACTATCGGTAATGACCACAGATCAAAAGCTGTATTTGGTGCATATACTGCAGTGCCTAAATGCTCATGCCCATTGTCCGGTGCGTCTTAATCTCTTGTTCAAGACGCTCGAGGGCATTGAGCTCAAGCAACTGGTGTGCAGTTTACGCAACCAGGAGACACTCACGCAACGATTCTATATGGCGCAACAATGCCAATCTGTCTGCCGTCTCTATAGCAAAGTGGTCACAGTCGATAAATATGCGATTGGAGCACAACGCGGTCGTCAAGCACAGGAAAAGCATGTTAGGTATGAAAGGATACCCATCGAACAAGATGAGAGTCCTGTTCCCTCTTCACGCCAATCCCAATTGATGCGACAGTACTGTGAACACAAGCCACGACCATCTAACGCGCCGTCACTCGCCCCAGCAATAGCAGAACCCGCTCCAACCCATGCGCGAGGCAGTCACAAGGTCATGCGTTATTCGGCCAATACCAAATTTAGTACGTCTAATTAGCGACGGTGACTGAAAGTTATGGATAGGCGTTGTAAAAATCACCATGTTGGATGCACTAACTCTAATTTTGTTGTTTAGGAGTTTAAAAATTATTTTTTCATACATTATGAAATCATATATAAAAACTTTCTACCAAGCTTTCTTACAGCTAAAAAATACAATTTATTCGTATATTTATATCGATTAGATAGTTCGACCAATTGCGTTTCTCAACACTTGCGCCCATAAAAAAGTATTGGCAGACAATTTTGTCTCTCTGTATGTTCACGCAGGCCCACATGGGTCGGCTCAATAACAACAGGCTCCTCGGGCAGGCGACGCAGACAGCAATGACGTCTCCGACAACTAAGTTGGATATTAGCAGGCGTATCGGTGTCGTAGCAAGGAAACTCCTTTTGGAGCGTACAGACTGGTCGTTCTTTCTGAAAACTGCGCAATGTCCTCGTTTGCTGTTGTGGCATGCAAGAGGACGATGTTGTTGCTGAATCTGTAGATGGTGTTGAGTTTGAGGTCTGTTTGTGGTGCCGTCTATCGATAGCAGTTTCCAGCATAAGGGATACGTCAATTGTTTTCATTGTACCACATCCGTCCTTGCGCATCTCTTCGGATGTAACATTGCGTGATTTCTCGCAGTGTGTATTGAAATCCAAATCGGAAACTAGAGACACCGATGGGGGCATATAACGATCATTGTTGCTTTTTTGTATTCTTACGTTTGGAAAATCGCTGCGCTTTGAGAGTAGTTGATAGTTCATGGGCAATTGCCTCTCCTCCATTTCATGTTCCTTCTGCGTTTTGGGGCGTACCGATAAACGCTCAGAGTTATCTTTTTCGCTTACGTATAAACCTGTGTTGTAGGTCTCTTTGTAAGGTGATGTTGTTGGTACGGCAAAGAGCGAAGGTAATTTCTTGTTTTTTGGTTTTTCATCTCGATTTGGGCATGGACTTGACATTCTGTTGTGCACAGTATGTGCTTGCACTATTGCTGGTCGTCTTGTTCCTGCCTGTACGGTATAGCAGGACGGTGTTCCAATTGTCGAGTAGCCCGCATAACGACTGCAATTGATCAGATTTTTATTTGGATTGATACAATCATCTACTGATGTGTCTGACTGCTGATGCGGCACAAAGTTAACGCGACGAAAATCGCTCGATTGCTTTAGTACATTGTTGGGCGGTTTCGCAACGGCTTTCAGTATGGAACTAGGTTTTGATAATGACTGCTGTCGCTGCTGTTTAGCATTAACATTAGGCGGCATTGGCGGCTCGATGGCGTACTTGTCACTGGGATTGCTACTTTGTGGATAGGCAAAAGATTCGCTGAAAACGGAATGGTCGCCGTAGGAGCTCTCGAAAACTTCGCTACGCTTTGCAACAATACCCCTTCCTGCTTCACGATAATCGGGTAACGGCAATAACGTGCGTGTAGAAACAATCGCTCGACCCATTCGCTGTTTTATAACCTGCGGTCGTCTTCGCTCGTACTGTTCATCAGTTGAGAATTTAGGTCTGCCATCTGTTTCATCTACTTGCGACTGTCTGAACCTATGGCTTGATTTATCCGTGTCCTGCGTTAAGTTCTCATCGGCTTGCGACTGTTGTGACTGTTTTTTATTAGCACTTGACTCCTCGCTTTCCGAACTCCCGTTGAGGCTGCAGTCCGAACTGTTGGGCGTTGCATTAACTTTTTCCCTAATCTTTTTCATACAGCTGGGTGCGGGAGTTCGTCGATTACATTGAATGCCTATACTAGAAGAGTTCCAGCTTACGGCCTTCGGTTCCTGGCGGAATACAGTTTGTTGTTCATCATCTCGAAATTGACAATCGCAGCCGGAACGTGATCGCCACTTGTCCGCCCCGAAATTGAACGTCTGTGATAGATTACCGCTGTCATTATTCCTATCGCTATCGTATCTTTCAGCGTTGCTCGGCTGATCAGCGTGCATTTGCAAGGGTTGATCGTAGCGCTGATGAGTCATCACCCGCTCTTGCCGGTAGTCCATATGAGATTGCATCCCTTGCTGTTGTTGCCAATGCTGTCCATCAGCAAGTTGCATCTGCTCTTGAAGAACGCGCCGCGGTGGCGGTCGACGAGTGCGTAACGAACAATGCGCTTTAACATGTGCTGCCTTTATCTTAACCTTTGGCACCTTTGCTGCCTTTCGTAGCTTTATATACTTTTCATTGAGAGGCGGCTTGCTTGAAAATAACTTAGGCAAAAGGCTGGTTGAAGCCTCGGATTTCTGGGACTTAATCTGCCACCGAGAGACCGACGAGTCTTGCGATGGGGGCTTCGTGTAGCGGGTGACGTCTGACACTTGTTCCACCGTGCCAACGGAATCCTCACGGATTGGACGTGGCTTGTGAGGCATAGCCGAGCGAAGATTGTTCTGAAGACTATCCATGCTGTAGCTGCGACGCATCATCGACACATCTTGCAATTCCGGTTTGAAGACGTGATAGTTACGTCCCCTCTCTACATTTTGTTGCCTTGATGGTGGTAAATTTTCATGGTAGGCGGTGTTGCTTGTCATACGATGGTACGTCTCCGAGGGTTGCGGCTCATAGTCTCTTCCACTTGCCAGACTCATGGCATAAGGTGTTTGAAAATTGTCGTAATTAGCAGGTATGACATTGCTTAATGCTTGCCTACCATATGGTGTTGTGCTTCTGGAGGTCTCATGCTGCTCGTTTCGAGATTCAATAAAATCTCTATCGTCAAAATTCGGTGATCTGTAGTGTGGCTGATTGGAATGTTCCCTGACAAAACCTAAGTGATTTGGAATCATCGCATTGCCCTGATCCCTATTATTATAAGATCGCTCGTAGCTACGTGTTCTATTTCTCTCCCAGTTCCCGTGATTGCTGCGCTTTTCATAGGGTTCGTAGGAGCTTTCGCTTCTGTCCCTGAAGTCTTGATAATTGCGATTATAGTTTGTAAAGCTTTCATCCGAGTCTAGTTTCCTTTGTCTCAATGTGGGCTCTAACATATTGTACATCGGGGCGCGCGAATAGGTCGCACCTTGGTTCTTGTCAAAGTCCGGTATATTTAACTGGGTAACCTTATTGATTCTACGTCGCTTGCGCGTAGGCGGACTCATGCTGCGATTTCTCGCTGGCATCGTTTTATAGCGCTCCCTTGCAATATGCATTGGATTTGTTAATCTTTTGTCAATGTTTCGATTCCTATCCGCAAAGCTAACCGTGCGACGTTTTCGCTGTCTTGTTCTTGTCCGCTTTCGGGCCACTAAACGCATAAGCTCGGCATAATCCGAGGCAGGCGTATAGCTCGGACCCACTGTATCATCTCGAGAAGTTGGCTCATTCTGATTTTCATCCCCCTCCTTAGAGACATTAGTGGCAACGAATTTAGGCTGCATAGTGTCTATCGATGTCGCTAGACTGTCGGTCAGCTGTGTTTCAGTAGTTAGTTGACTGTCTGTTGAGCTTATCCCTAATTGGGCAGGGGGAGTACCGTTACAGCCGTCTGTTGTCACTAACTTAGCGGTCAGCTGACTATCTGAAACGGTACTGACCTCCTTCACTTCCTTAGGGACTTGCTGAGCTTCCAACTGAATGATGTTTGAACTCTTTAGATTGGGCTTAGTGAATACAAACGGTTGATCTCTTTCGTGTTCTGATTGCCAACTGTTTCTGTTCCCGGCGTACCTAGAGTGGTAATGCCTAGACGGTTGTCGGGAACTCAGCACCGTGTAACCGCTAGCCGTTGCCTGACTTGTTGTCCACTGATCATCCGGTTTCCGCTGTTTTGAATTACCACGTCTTGGTTTCTGCGAAAATATTGACGAGGTGTTCGCTCCGCTGGGCAGTATCCAGCGTGGTTGCACGACAGATGGCACTTCGTCCTTGGACGGCTGAGCATACGACGTTGGCTGACGCTGGATCGTACTCAAGTTATGAAGGAGACTACGTCCTGGTTGCATTACGCGCTTGCACAGACCTGCCATGCTGTTCAAAATACCCTTTCGCTTGATCTGCTGTTCGTCGTTACGACGTTGCATCTTTGACCTGTAATAACCTTGCTGCGACACCGAGTTGCCTATACTTATAGCTTTAAGGTTTTTGCTTAGCTTTGAAGAATAGTGGACACGACTGGACTGGGCTTCTTCTGCTACTACTACTGATATTTCTGCTTGGCGGTTTAAACAAGTTGTGTCTTTGCAAGTTATCAATCTTTCTGTCACATTAGTCTTGATGCCTTCAGCTTTTTCGGTTTTTGATTCTTGTTTTGTTGAGTATATCTCTGTGAGGCATTGGCCTTCCGCGCACTTTTCGCTGCTGCAGGTGTCTTCTTCCTCTCTGGCTCTTTGCCTATCACACGGCTCGCTATCCATACTTTGGAAGCAGTTGTCCTCCTGGCAGTATTCGGTGACCGTACCTGTCGATTCGCAGTCGCAATCACAATCGCATTCCTCCTCAGACGCAGAGTGAATTGATGATGAAAGATGATGGATTGATGATGATTTATCCTCAAATTCCTGATCACTCTTCGTCTGATTGAGCTTCATCTTGCGAGCCCGCTTCTCCTTCTGCTCTCGAATGAGTTTCTCCTTCAGTTCCCTTTCCGTGGCTAGCGATTGATCGCCAAGGTACTGATCTATACAAGGATCTATGCGCTGCTCACATGGACAGCTGGGCGGTGTTGATCTGCCCCAATGGTACTTGGACAAACCGTACAACGGATAACGTTCGCTCATCCCATCCTCGTAACGCTTGAGTAAGCTGTAGAACTCTGGCGAGATACGGCGATAGCATGCCGGATCGAGTTGCCGCTGTTGCGTCTCGCGCAAGCTACACTTTTTGCGCAGACGCATCAGCGACGACTCCGTCTGGCAACGCAATGCCAAACGGCACTCTTCGCTCATCGGCTGTCCGTCCGCCTGAAAGTTGCAGGCGCAGGAGTTGCGGCTACGCAAACAGCTGCACGTACGATGCGGATACAGGGTGCCTGTTGCTGGCTTCGTTTTCACCATGCCGCCCGTGAAATGATTTTTCTGTTTCGGTTGCTGCTGCTGCTGCTGCTGTTCCCTGTCTGTCCTATTATTTTCACTGCATTGGAAAATGGTTTCGTTTTGTCGTCGTTGACGTCGCTGACGTTGCAGCAACAAGCGACGTCGTCGCAGCTCCTGACAATAGTCCAAATACTGAACGCTATGCTGTAACGTCGACTCATTGCCGCAACCACAGCGCTGTCGGCACTCGCACACATATGACATAAGTGCTGCATCCCTAGCTGTTTGTTCCTTGACCGCCTGCTGCTCTTCCGGCGTGATCTGGTCGATAAAGATCTTCTGCTTGCGAAACCACTCGGTTGCCAGATCGGGCACAAGTACACGCTCGTTCTTATGTTCATGCGACAATAGATGCTCGAACATTTGTTGTCCAACGTTCGTCCGACGTCGGGGCGAACGCCCCGAACTTCGGGAACTTTTGCAGCATACGCTTAGAGACGATTTGCGTCTTATGATGCCAGATGGCGGATAGCTTTCCATACGCTTCGCCACAAAGCGCTCCTGGCTGCTTAGAGTGCTTACATTCTCCTTCATTGGCTGTCTGCAGTCATTGCAACACTCCGCTGCCATTTCCTCGTTATTGTTGCTGCTGCTGCTGCTAGTTTGTTTGCTGGATAAGCTTGTTGCCATTAAATGCTTGCTATTGCATATTATAGAACCCTCAACACTGAGGGTGCTCGTGTTTGGTTTACCACTTACTGCTAATTTCGAAATATGCCGAAAGTGAAATAAATTAAATTTTGTTAATTCTTACAAAAAAAAAAGATCACAAAAAAATTTTTTATATTTGTCAAAAGCTAATCGATCTATAAGTTTTAATATTTGGCCTCAGACATTTTTAACCCAATTGCTTGGTGGCTTTTTTTTTCTAAGATCCATTCGTCTTGTTAAAAGATGAATGGTTTCATTTTGTACACTTTACACTTAAGACTTTCGGGTATAAATTAAGTTAAGAAATCTTCTGAAATCTCTCTGACATTCCATTAAAACTCTTTTTCATTCGCTTTTCCTCTTCAGAATCGTTTCGGCAATTCAGGCTTCGTTTTCATTTCTGGTTGGCCTCATCGTTTGCAAATCGACATGCAGCAAATCGTTTGTTTACGCTTCGCATTTCCTTATGGAGGCTTATGGTTGGTTTGGTACCGCCTACTTTATGTATGACATTTGGTCCATGTATAAGGTGCACACTCAGAAGATTGCCGATAAGCTGCACTTGCTGCGCTTGACCAAGTCGCAGCCGCAAACCAATGGCAATTCACGAAACTTTTACGATAAACCTGGTGGCGGCAGATGTCAACCGGATACACGTACAGGCAACAACAATGGCAGTACGCCGGGTACACCACATGAGATTTGTGACTATGATGGCGCCTGCGTTCAAATACCCAAAGATGGACGCTGGGATTTCTTGAAGTATGTGCTAACGCATCCCGTTATGATGATACATCATGTTTTCATTGGCACCTTTGGATTACTCGTGGTCACGGTTCGTATCAAAATAATCGAATGAAGACAATTCCAAAAACAAAACAAAAAATCCCTAACATTATACTTTTCTTGCAGTATATACGTGGCGGCGGTCATTGCATCTATAGCTACATGTTTATGATGGAGTTCTCGACGCCATTTGTGTCGCTGCGCAGCGTTTTGAGCACCATGAAGTTAAAGGATTCGCAAGCGTATATTGTTAATGGGCTGCTGATGTTGGCCACGTTCTTTGTGTGTCGTGTGTGCATGTGGCCGTATGTGATGTGGCGCTATAGTTTGGCCATTGACGCCACATCTATGTGGGCGGCCATGTCTGGTCTGCCACGCGGCTGTCTCATAAGCATTGCCATCTTATTCTTGCCGCAACTCTACTGGTTCTATCTGATGGTCATGGGTGCACTAAAGGTCTCTCTCTCTCCCTCTCTCTCTCTTTTTTTTTTTTAATTTTTGACTCTTTTATCTGATGTCTGATGTGTGTCTTGTCTTGCATTGTAGGTGTTTCTGCCGAAGCGACGAAAGCGACCAGCTGTGCTCAGTAAGGAGCTGGATCCGAACGCTGTAACGGCCACGCCCACACCCACGCACACGCCCACTCCCACCGCCATAAATAATGGCATCAAATAGTGCAAATTGTCGACTGTTTGTTAAAGTTAACGAGACGGGCTTGACTGGTCGCCCTAATGCATGGCTTATATAACTATTCTATATATATATATATACATGTGTATATTTCTATATTATTTCATTATTAGTTTGCTTTATTGCTTAGACATATTTAACAACTACAACTAATTTGTACGTTATTTGATAGCACATTGCAAAGACCCTCTACTTTTTTTTGTTTTTTTTTTTTTGATAGGTAGCCAACAATATTTGTGCATTTGCTTGGGCTTCAAACAATTGTATATATATATATATATATATATATATATATATATATGAAATATAAGAAAAGCCACCGTAGAAAGACAACAAACAACAAATAGGCAGAAAAAAAGGCCCAGCCAATTGTTTTAAGTTAAAAAATTGCTTATTTTTAGACACATACTAAAAACCACAAAACCATGAAGAAAAATATACAAAAAATGAAATGAGACAAATAAAATTAAAAAAACTAAAAATGAGAAAAAATAATATATCTATGTATATTGTGCTGCTAACTTTTAAAGCAAAAAAAAAGAATCCTTGAACAAAACAAGAAGTAAATGTTGTATTCTCTACTATTGTAACCGACAAACTATAATTGCCAATGTATGTATAAATATATATATATATTAATTTATGTATTATTGTATTTAGTGAGCGCTTAATTATGTGCCGCGGTTTTATGAATTCTTGCTTAAACTTCAATTGCAAAACCGTTTTCAAAATTTATTTCAGCCTGTCTCAAGGACTGCAAACTTGTTTTGCAAAGCAAGAAACATACGAAGAGAGCGAGAAAAAGCGTTTAAATTATAAAAACCTATTTGATTGGGTACAATATTTTATTGACTTTGTCTTCTATTTAAATTAGTTGAAATAAATAAGTAAATGAATACTTTATTTCAAGGGCATATTGTATATGTATACTTATATATATACATATATACATTCATATATGTGTTAAGAAAATGTGATAAGACAAATTAAAATCAGAGATCAGAAAATAATCAAAATAGCTTGAAGAGATATTAAGTGAATATTTGTACTAGTATATGCTTAAACCCGTTTTAAAATAATCCATTGCGTGTCTAATTACAATAATGAATACCTGTTCAAAAATCTTTATGTGTATTACAGTACTTCCAAATTTTCAAATATACATTTTGTTTTTTAGTCGGGTTGTGCTGTCAACTAAAGTTTTTAGTTTTATTGTTTTAGCCTTGAATTCCAATTGAGCTTACAAAATCCATGCGATTCTTTAAATGAGCACAAATGAGTTAACTATATAAACCATATACAAGAATATATATATTGTACGTGTTAGATAAGTAGTCAAATTTGAAAAATCAGCAGCAATGCAACGGAAAAAAACCCAAAAATAAAAACAAATGCTTCAAAACTGTTGCCTTGAGAGGTGCGCTTATTGTTCCACGTTGCTGCAACAAAATAAAGGTGGACATAAACTTATATACAAATATATATTTAATTATATATGTATATATATATATAACTAAACTAATCTATATACCAAGCCACATATATATATTATACTAAATGTGTGTATTTTTTTGTGAGACACTAAGAAAATCGGGAAGAGTCCCTGTCGTATTTACAACAAAACAAAAACCAAAAAAAGCAAAACTAAACAAAACGATAAACAAAAAAAAAAGTTTGATAAATATTTTGGATGTTATAATGTGGTTGTTGCTTGTATTCCTATTCTGTTCATATCCTGCATATATGTATATTTTACTGGAGTTCTTTGAATGTAAAAGTTTCCATAAACTGAATTAAAAAAAAAAAATTTGTATACTAGAAGATGCGGCAACGAAAGCATATTATATTGTATTTGTAAAGGTCATTAATTAAGTCTTGTCAACGTTTTGGTTTTTTACACTTTGCGTGCAAAATTGAAGTAAAAACTTTGCTTTATTTCTCGAAAACGTGTACACCACAAAATCTATCAAATATCAAATATTTATATATTGACGGAAAAAAAGGTAAGAAAAAATTGTTTTTCGAAAACAACAAACTCATTTTTTTTAGAAAGAAAGAAAGAACTCGAAAATTTCAAAGTTGCAAGTGGGAACGTTATGATTTTGCACTTTATTGTTTTGGAAAAGTGTTTCAATCATGAAATTGGAACTTTTGTAAAACCCATTTGAACTGCTAAACTAAGTGAAAGATTAAAACTAGCTTATATTATCTGTTGAATTGAAATTCCAAAAATTCAGTTCATTATTCTTCAAGCTAAGGCGCAACTGACAAGCTTTTAACGACTTGAAGAAACCCAAAGAAAACCGCTTGATTGATTGGAGAGCATATTTCCAGTACCTCAGCCCCATCGAAATAGTTTACTTTGCCGAACAAAATCTTTAAAACAGAGTGCAGTTAATATAAACACACAGTGGCTCACAGCTTTAAATTGTTAAAATTTCAATCTGTTTCGACAGTGTCTCAAATAAAATGTGAGCCACTCTACTTATAAAGCATTTATATGATTATCCATTTTACCTTAGTGACTTTTCGGTGTTAAGTTTGGGCAAGTTTTTGGTTTAACCCGTCTTTTCTCTTTCCAATACTATGTTGCTTAGAATATTTAATGTTTACACATTTTCGAGATATAAGGCAAAATGTTTAAATTAAAATTGAGGAAAGACATTATTTGTAAAACAACTTTGCTGTTTAACTTTAATGTTTTTGCATAGTTTGATTAAGCAGAAGCGTCATATTATTATTGAAAATAATAAGTCTGTCAAGTTGTTTGTTTTTCTGTTAGCGAAAGTTACGTTTTGAACTGATTTTGAAATTTTTGATTGACTTTTTGTACATTGTTTTTAACATTTATTTGTAACAAATATGAGTAAGTGTGTGAGCATGAAATAAAGTTTTGTTTAATGTCTCTCAATTGCCATTTGGACTACGTTATTGTCATTACAAGCTAGGTTTTTTGCCTCTGGGCATGTCCATGTCAGCACCAAGGCTGTCTCCACCACCTTCATCGTCGCTACGATCGGCCCGTTTGCGTTTCTTTTGATGCTCCTCGACCAGCTCCGAGATGCGAATATTGTTGCCAGTCATTTGCAGCCAGTTGATGTACTAAACAATGTAGACGTTGGATGGATGGGTAAGTGCGTAACAAGGTCAAAGAAAGTGAAATAGTTTTACCAGAGTATTGGTGCGCACGCCCGCCTCATGTAACTTGGCCTCAATGTTGTCTAGGCGATGCTCGGGTTTGCCATCCGAGTCATTCTTGGATATGTCAAGTAGGTGGCGTACGCGCTGACGTAGTGTCTCGAATACGATGCGCCCAATGACATGGTTGCGATCGTATGGCGTCAGATACCGTCCGAATTCGTAGAAAAACGGATGCAATCGACCCAATTCAATGTGTGTGGTCTCAGCTTCGCAGACGGCCTTGTGTACGTTTTTGTAGATTTCAGGCACAGCTATTGTGAAATATGCATTGTTCACTTTCAGTTCTTTGATGTACCAAAGCGGCAGATTGATGATGCGACCGGGTTCCAAATCCTCCGTTTCTGCGCCGGCATCTAAAAAGCCTAGAAGAAGACACGTGAAACATAACAACCAGACAGATATATTTGTAAATGTGTGACATACCCATGCGCTGGAGGCGTGTATTGACCTTACACTCAACCTTTTCCTGTGTCACAAATATGTCCTCAATCGAATAATAATTTGGAAAGTAATTCATTGCCAACAAATGAGAACAGCTGCTTTTTTAGCGCCAAATCTGGTTTGTTGGTAAACAGACGTCTTTAAGCGCATTCTCGAGCTTCTTGAAGTTGGCTGTGAACGCAAAAAAGAGCTATCGAACCCTAAAACTTACACAGAAAAATTCGCATATTATTATGCTGTTCTGTGCACCTCGTCATTATTATTAAAACATCTTCAAAAAATACCATTTTAAAACAAGCTTTATTCAATAGGAACCCAGGGCTATCCTTAGTTTTCAAGTTGGCGCCATTGTTTTGAAAAGCGCGCGTCTCACTTTTGGATATTTATTGCTGACTTGCGATAGTTGAATTTGCTGTATATATTTTATGACAAAGAAAAATAAACAACTGTTGTATTTATTTGAAGTCGCATATACAATGCTGTGTTTACAATGGTATTTATACCAAAATCTGAAGTTGGGAAATTTTGGTATTTTTTAGGACCAAATGGAGCGTATCTTATCGTTCGTTCCATGCGGCCACACTTACCTTGTAGTTCACGCGAGTCTGTCGCCATGTTTGGTTATTTTATTTGTTTTTAAAGCGGAGTCACACCAGATGAAGTAAACGCTCCAAATTTTATGTGTCGTGGAATTTAATTTATTTTAGTAAAACACAAGGATCGCGTCTGCACCCCATAATTTTTTTGTCAGTGCGATCACCAACAGTGAGATAAAAACAACAGCAATTTTTCCACTTGCACAAAAATAGCCTAGAAATTCGGCAGCATAACAACAACAACAACAACAGCGGCAGCAGTAGCACAAGCGGCACCATAACCAACTACAACAACACTTCTAACTGTAAAACGCCGCAACGCAGCACAGCAAAAGTGTTACAAAGTGAAATTGCCTTTTGAGGCACACAAAAATTAAGTACACGGCAACAACGCAGCAATAACAACTAACATTTTGTGCGTGTACGCTTAGTTTCGATAGTTGCTGAAGTAAAGCAGTAAACAATTCCAATTGGAATTCTCAGCTGTCTGCAGTCAAAACCGGACAACTAGGGCAACAACAACCGCAAATATGGGCGATTTTGATTTAAATGTGGACAGTCTCATACAGCGGCTGCTGGAAAGTAAGTAAAAAAAAATACCTTAAGACTTAAGCAGTTTATCTCTATTATCTCCAAAAAAAAATTCCTCGTATTGTTTCCTACTTTTCATTTATAACCTAATTCTGGCTGGCTAAGTGTGTATAAAAGCGAGCGGCCGAGAGAGAGAGAGAAAAAGAGAGAGAGAGAGAGAGATCGAGAGCAAGCTCCTCAAAGCGATTGCATTTTCTAATTATTGCACATTGTTCGTTTCATTTGCAAGCAACAAGCGCAGCAATAGAAACAACATACAATAACAACAACAGCTGACATACAAGCAGCCAATTACAACAACAACAACAACAAAAGCCAGCAACATCATCGACAACAAAAACAACAATAAGCAAAAGGCGGCCTTTCCCCTCCCCCCCACCCTTTTTATTTGACTTTTGAATCAATTAATTTTAATTGATTTTCATTGCTTCTCTCAAATGCAGCATGCGAATGAACCTTGTTGTTGTTGTTGTTATTGTTGTTGCTTTGCGCTATTTTTTGTTTGTTTTTTGCTTTTTATTTTTTGTCAACATATTTAACATGGCTCATTAACAATTAGCAGCGCCACTTTACATAACAGCGGCCTGTTAATAGCATGATCGTTCATTCACTTCATTCACTTGCCTCGCTGTTAAGTGTGCCGTTATTTACTAATTTAATGTGTCGTCTCTGCTTCTGCTTCTAATGCTCGTTTGGTGGTTTTTTTGTTTGTTTGCAAAATCTTGACGCTTGACGCTGCAAAGCTGCATGACGTCATTAGCAGCAGAAGCAGCGACAATACCGTTTGCACTGATAAGCAAACACAAAATGAATCAGGTTAGACCCAAAAAAGAAAAGAGCTCATGCTCAATCATTTGAGTCACGTGCGCTGTTCTTCTTCTTCTTCTTCTTCTTCTAGCTGAACTGCAGTGATAACATACTATTTGAGCACGTATACTGCATACATCTATGCATATTTAAATATGTAGTGTTTAGTAAATGAATATCGTAAACGGTAAACTATTCAACTCCTTCAAATTTGCTACAGTTGCAGTTTGATTATTGATTTCTTCTTGCGCTTAGAAAGTGCAATCTAATTTCCGTATTAATGTGTTAACATTAACAGGCAGACACTCGTAAGCGTGCTAAATAGTTTAATTTGTTTTTGTGGTGTGGTAAAAAGGTTGGTAGGTGGGGGGAGAGGGGGCTGGTTGCCTTTTGACAGCCTTGCAGCTTAATCCGCTTAGCGTGTGGCCCGTTTTGTACGCTAGGGGGCGCTGCACTAATGATCAGGCTATTGACGACGTTGAGTTGTCTGCAAAATTGCATTTCTCTTGAGTTCTTTTGCCTTCAACTCATCCATTTCCGCAATAAGAAGCGACTCTGACATGGCCAACTAAACGCTAATGGCAAAAAAAATAACAAAAACAAAACAACATTACTCTTGACTGACTCGTGGAGAGGGGAGGGGGAGGGTTGAACGTAAGATACGCCCCTATGCCAAGGTCAGTCTCATGGGCTAGGTCATGTACTTTGCGACAAAACCAAAAAAAAAAAAAAAAAAACAACAAAATTTTGTCATTAATTTTTATAAGCCCCCAAGCCCCTCCCCCATCCACTATTCCCTTTTGCGACGGCACGGAAAAATTCATTTTTCAAAATGGCAAATTGAAATTACATTTTCTGAAGCATCCCCTTTTCTAGTCTTCATCATCATCATTCTGATGTTGGTGGTGGCAGCCACACCCATTTGATTATCATTTTACTACTTTATTTTTTTTTTATTTGATTTTTCTCGCCTCGGCGGGAAATCATTTTATTATTATTTCCTCTCAAGTGCGTTTCAATTCGATTAGAGAGCAAAGTGCCAATAACAGGGCCAAAAGCAGTTGCAATAGCGAAACAAAATATGTCTTATAACTTTTCACTTTAAGATTCATAATCTTCCTAGAACGTATTTTTTTTTTTTAATTTAAACCTAAAAGTTCTTTTTTTTTGGTACAATGAAGAAATTTTTGTTGACCAACTTTAAGGTTAAGCATAATTTAGTTAAAATTCAAATAGTAAGTACATTTTTTTTGTTTTTATCGAATTTGTAAGAATTCGTATCAATTTCCATTTGGTAACGCGAGTCTACACTGAGTCGATCATGCGATTGCGGATAGAAAGCAATAAATAACAATTGCATTTCGGAGTCAATTTCTGTAACCCCTCTCAAGTTTAATTACATATGGCATCCAATTCAGCAGTGCAGTAGAAGTCGCACTATCAATAATTATTCTTTTTTGTTTCTATAGTACAATAATGTAAGGCAATCGAAACAATGCGAAACAACAATCAATACAAATCGTGTGTGAATACAGTGAACACTCGATATGTTATATACCGAAATTATTTTATGCTTTCCATCAGATTCAAACGTTGAAATACATTTTAGGGCAACAAGAAATTAACTTTTGCCTTTAAAAAAAAAAAATTATATAAATTTTATACGACATAAATTGATTGAGTTTGTATTAAACATAATACGAAGCATTAAGCTTTCAATTAAGTTATCGAAATCGATTAATCTAGAGATATATATCGAATGGAGAAGTTTTTTTTTTTGAAATTGCCAATTAATCGAATACGGAACACTATTGCTCTCTCTTTTCACCGCTTTTATTCTCTCTCTCTCTCTCTATCTCTATATATCTTTCTCGCTCTCTACAACTCTTAGTCATTTGCAAATCTTCTTAGTACATACCTTTTATCGTTTTATATTTGTTTAACGTTTAATATCTTATTGTTGTTGTACTAAATCTTTAACTCTATATCTATCTATATATCTATCTATCTATCCATCTATATATATGTATGTGTGCTTAAACGTATATGTGATAAATGTATAAACAATGAATATGTGCATACGTTTATGATTTGTGTGTGTAAAAAAAAAATATATATATATATTATATATAAAAAAGATTTCAAAAAACAAAAAGAGGCCGAGGAGCATGCACAGAAGATGCTTATTGCTCAACAAATGGGCGGCGGCAATGGCAGTAGTGGTACGCCACCAAGCGGCGGAGGTGGTGCAACAGCATCATCATCATCATCAGCATCCACATCCACAGGTACAGGTACAGGTACAGGTACAGGTACAGGTACAGGGAACGATCCGCTTAGTGAACTAACCGAACAGCAGCGTCGCCTGCTCCTGCAGGAATATTCAATATCGCCGCCCAGCGAGACAATGATATCGGCCGATGGTGATCAGATAACCGTGCATCATCCGCGCGAGGAGCCCAAGAAATCCCGTTTGAAATTACGTGATTTCTTCGTTGCCGAATTTGGTATACAACCACAATTTCTACAACAATTTCGTTTTTCCAAGCAATTTGTGCTAGTCTACAAAAATCAAAAGTTGCAAAATTCACAAATCATCTTGCGCTCTCTTCCAATTTATCGCTCGATCGTTCGCCTATGTCTTGTCCCCTATCTCGCTCGCTCGCTCGTTTGTTCGCTCTCCCCCTATCTCTCTCTCTCGCTCTCCCTCTCTCTGTCTCTGTCTAGCTCGATCTATCGCTTTCTCGCACAATGTGTGTCAATTTTCAGTCTGCCATTGTTCTCCAACATGCAACAACCAAGAACAACGGAATGATTTATCAATGGACATTTGCCTTAACCATCCATGCGGTAATTCCATCCATTTCGATAATCCTCTCATTATGTCAACAAACAACAATCGAATGTTTTTCCTTTCCTTCTGCACTGCACAAAGGAATATGCAATCTTTTATATTTCAACACTCTCGTGTTGCACAATTTCACACACACACATTTGATTCGGTTGTGTAATCATATGTGTGTATGTGATATAAACCACAATCATTAGTTTTTTCTTTGTTTTTCAATCTTTGTGTAAACAAATTGTTGAAATTTTAGAATAAACACTGATATTACATTTTTACATTTTAATTACAGCTGTGTTAAGCATAACGAAACAAACTGTTTGTTTGTTTGTAGATAGCGCGCGCCATTCCCAAGTCTTTTTGTATATATAACAAAATCGAATACAGTGATGCCTCGATAATCATATAACCAATATGGACCATTTAAATATTTCTTTTCGATAAGTTGAAAAAAAAGTAACATTTTCTTGATTTCGAATAAGCAGTTTACACTTTTAAAGTGTGTTCACATTATCATGTGTGCACTGTATTCCAGTTTTGTAATTGCCACATTTGTTAATCAACAGGCTGCTTAACCTTATAATAATAATAATGTTAAGTTTTTTAAATGCTCCGCAAATCCATTCATGCTTAAATCAATACTGTTATTAATATAAGTTGCAACAACGCAGTAATTAGTTCTTCGATACAATAAGAATTCAATTCACAGACACTTTTCATGAACAGTTAACATACATTTTATATGTTATGTTAGTCCATGCAAATAATTAACATTGCTATGTTAACTAATCAAAAACATGTTGCGAGCTTAAGTTTTCCATTCATTTAAAGTAGAGTTCTATTTTGTCACCAAATATACAATACATATTTATTTAAAATATTGCAACTGATATTGTTGCTTTTGCTTTTGCTATTGCTGCTGCTGTTCTGTTTTGTTTTGCTTACCCTTCCATCACAATTGGATGCCGCTCGCCGAGTGCATTGTGATTGTCAGACCCATTACCAATGTTAAAATGTGGTGTTGTCTGTCTGTTGTTTGACATTTTGTGGTTTGGCTGGCTGTCCGCTTGCAGTGGTGCAGTGTTACCCAAATTAACCCACACACCCCCCACACACATACGTTTGTACACACACAACAGCACACACCTCCCACAGTTTAGGGTTAGGGTATATGTAATTGTAATTGTTATTGTTTTCACACGCCAGATTTGCAAATGTCAAATAAATTCTGGCATATTATGCATTCCCTGACTGTTGTCGAAATAGTGTGGTAGATGCGGAGATTGCAATAATGCATAACATTTACTTTGAATAATACGTATTATCGTACGTTTACGTTTACGTGTTTGTGTTTGTAAACGTTTGTTGCTTTTGACACGCGACTGACACTCTATAACTAACTATATATTCTCTAGCACTTGTTTAAATTATGACACACCCTGCCCCGTTTCCGTCCCCGTCCTCGTCTTTGTCCCCGCCTTTGTACCCGTCCTCTCATCGGCAACAAAAAACAATAATCGTAAACTATCTCGAAATTGATTGGCGTTGAGTGTGCAAAAATTTGCCATAGACATGAAATGTTGGAAAAACGGGGAAAAATTGTCAAACAGTCAAACAGTTATGCCATACGCTACTATTATTTTTTATGCTTGTAGTAATTGTTTGTTATTTTGTACAAACGTCACGCCGCTTCTGATGTCGTGTATGTAGTATGTATGTGCAAGTTCATTCACGTGATACTCTATAAGTGATACTCTTCCCGAACATCCCCTTTGACAAAAAAATACAAAATACTCACTTACATCCCATTGTCAAAACAATAATAACAATAATAATAACAAAAACCGTTTAGCTAATCAGTTGCCGCACACACACACACACACACAGAACAGCACCGAACTCAGTGAAGGTTACATATAAACACATACACATACACTTACACGTAGAACCTATTGTAGAGCCCATCAAGTTATCGCTTAAAGTTACTCTTACACCATGTAACACAATTTAAACGATAGGCATTTAAATTGCACATTTTGTATATTTTATTAGAAAATTTAATATCCCATAATAATAAACAATCGATAAGAACGATAATGTTGCAATGTTGTGTTGTTGTGGTTTATCGATTGAACAGAGATCTTAATATGACGACAAAATAAGCTGTAACTGTAGCTTAGGTTAGACAATCATACATATATGTTGCTTTGAATCGATCGCCAAAACATCGATTATTATCGATTACTTTCGACAATTACATTGACATTCGATAAAAATCACTAACAGCGATCGATAAATACGATTGTTATAAAGATCCTGTTATCAAAACATCGATAACTATCGATAATGCGTCAAAATAACATTGATATTTGTATTAAATATTCAGTAAAAGAGATCGATACATGCGATTGCTTTAAAGATTGTGTTACCAAAACATCGATAACTATCGATAATGCGTCATAACAACATTGATTTTTGTATTAAATATTCAGTAAAAGAGATTAATACATACGATTGTTTTAAAGATCGTGTTAGCAAAACATCGATAACTATCGATAATGCGTCAAAATAACATTGATATTTGTATTAAATATTCAGTAAAAGAGATCGATACATGCGATTGTTTTAAAGATCGTGTTATCAAAACATCGATAACTATCGATAATGCGTCATAATAACATTGATATTTGTATTATATATTCAGTAAAAGAGATTGTTACATGCGATTGTTTTAAAGATCGTGTTATCAAAACATCGATAACTATCGATAATGCGTCAAAATAACATTGATACATTGTTGTTAAATATTCACTTAAAGCGATCGACACATGCGATTGTTCTAAAGATTTTAGTACCATTTTATAGCAATTATGGTTCTAACAGTCGATAGCTATTTGTAAATGTATATGTTTTTATTTGTGCCTATCTAAGCTATCTAAGAAAATCTTTTGAACCGGTTCCTACATGGTACAACCTATCTATGTAGGATGTTTGTGTGTGTGTGTTTACAAAGATAAGATATGTATTTGTCTATTGATTAAACCAAATATAATAATAGCACAAACAAATTGTTTCTATTTTCGTTGTTGTTACGATGTGCAAATTTGCAAAGTTGATTGCGCAGTGTTATCGATTAGTGTGCGACTGTGTGAAGAAGGAAATATAATCATCATCATTATTATCGTTGTACGAAAATATCGTACAAGGCCTATAATTCCATTTCGTGCCTAAATATCCTTCGTTATTTTTTGATGCATTTCTAATATTTGTATAATTGAGTTGGTTGTCGTTGTCATCGTCGATGTCGCCAAAAGCCCATGCCATATGTTATTCGTTGTTGCTGCTGCTGTTGTTGTTTTTGTTGTTGTTGTCAGGGGCATCTTTCAAGACTGTTTGTTTGTTTAGTTTGCGACATCTGTGTGCGGCGCTGATTGAAAATAGAATTTTGAATTTGAACGTCACAGCCTTCACTAGAGCAAAAGCGAATATATCGTATAATTCTAATAGAATGTCATAATAACAATGATAGTAAAAATAATAACAACAAGAAATTGTCAACTGTTCAACGGTTCGACTCATTGCGTGCAAATTCCCACAAAAAACATCGTAATATCATTTTTCCGATTCAACCTGACTCAACTTCCTCTCCCCCCCACCCAACCCGCGGCATTAACATTAGATTTAAGTATTTTTTGATTAGCTTTTTCGTTTTTTTTCTTAATTGGGTGTTGCTCGCATGCATTCCATTCCATTCCCATACTATATTGAATATATATAATAAACGATGACAACGAGGTGCGGATGGGAACACGCAACACGCGGATATAGGAATTATTTGTAAAGCTGCTTTGTTATCGATTAAGTTGAAAGATCTTCTTCATCATAAATAACTTCTTAATGCAACTTCAAGTATTTTTCTCTCTTGTGTACAGATGTACAGAGATAAAAAAAACCGCAACAACAGAAGAAAATGAGAACTGCAATCATATTATGACATGTGGCTAACGAAAAGCCAACAAAAAACCGCAAAGTTTGTTCATTAAATAAGAGCACGCTTCACGCATGCTTAAGCAACACACAAAGAAAATAAATAAATAAATGAAAGAAAGTAAGCGAGCGAGCAAGCAAGAAAGCGGGCAAGAAATATAAAAACACAAACCCCAAACACATAAAACCCCAAATGTACTGAACCTAAACTTAAAAGCCGAAAACCAAAACCGAACTTACAGTTTTAACCCAAATGACGTGAAAGAACACTAACAATAACAAATAGCCAACAGTTATTATTGCTGCTGCTGCTGCTGCCAATAAACAACTTCAGGTGCTTAATACCCTTTTATTAGGTTGGCCAAAAATGTATGATTGTAGACAGGAAAACCGCTTCAAAGGTACAAAGGTTTTTAAGATCTCTTTCAATCAGTTGAAGCTGCAAAACTATCGATACTCTATCGATTTTATCGAAGGTCTAAGATCGAACAAACAAACAATCGAATATTATGGTATCAATTAACAATCGTCTCTTAAGCTATTGAGACCTTGAGTTTTACAGGGTATGTTCAGCGTTGCATTGCCCACTGCCCACGCACGCATTCTGGTAACTAACTCACTTGCTTAATTATCATTTTGCTAGGAGAAATTTCAAGTGGATTATGCGGAATGTTTTGTTTGGTTTTGTTTTGTTTTGTTGTGTTTTGTTGTGTTTTGTGAAGGCGTTACATACATCCATCGAGTTTGTAGACTTGATGCGTGAGGGGATCTCCTACGTACTATGTTACACAATATGACACTATAATTTTCACCAGTCGGCAAGCCGAGTCGCTACGCCCATTCGCCTCTAGCCTTTTTGTGTTGTTGTTGTTCTCGTTGTTGTTATACAGTGTACACTGTCACATTGCGTGCACTTGGCAAATAAAAAATGAGTGAAAATGAAAATAAAAAAATGAAGAAGCCAAACGTGAAATGAGAAATGCCAACGGAGCAAAATGTTGCGGCTAATGACATGTGTGACTGTCTGTGTGTGTTTGTGTGTGTGTATGTAACATAAGTGTGTATGTGGGTGTTGCCAAAAGGATACTTGAGGGCTTAACGGCACTGTCGACCAATTTTGAAGGTCGCAACTTTGACGAGGCCAAGCGACAACCGTCAACCATCAACCAACAACCAACAACCGACAACCGCCTGACCATTCGACCCAAAAACGAAAAAACAAAAAAAAAACTGTAGTTTCTTTGAGCAACACACACCCAACTTTCGTACACACACACACACACGTGCAGCTTAATAATAATACATTTGACCTTTTGACTTAGTTTTTTCCACAGTTTTGCCGTTCAATTTTTATGTGTTTTGTTGTGTGTTACTTAGCCAGTACATTATTATAATTCTGTTGTTGTTGTTTTTGTTCATGTTGCCGTGGGTCAGTTTAGTTTAAAGCTAAGTTTTGTGGAGCATCTCCTAAACTTCAGGCAAGGATATAATCCGATATGTGCCGCTGTACACATTAAGGCGCTTATGCGCATCAAAGCGTAAACGTTGCCAACAGACTTGGCCAAGATAAACAAAATGAAACTTGGAAACCAAACAAAATCTAAACGATTTGGACTTAAGATAAGAAAGGAAGTGAGTTGAAAAGAGATAAACTAAACAAGTAAAAAACTAAAGTCGAAAGGAAATTACTTAAAGATAATGATTGCAATTTCTTAGTGCGCTTTAACCAATACAAATACCAAAAAATGATATATTATTATCTAGCTTTTGTGTTGTTTTGTGAACGATAACATTTGCACAACTGATTAAAATTATTTCCAGGTTTTCTTAACAATATCCTCATTGTAATAACATTAATTGTTATCGATACACATGCACATATCGATCAAATGTATGTAAACAATCAAAGTTGATTTAGTAAAGATTGCTGCAGCATTTTTTTTTCTTTATTTTCCACTAAGCATTTTGCGTTCCCTTTTTGTCTTTGGCCCTTTTACTAGTTTTTGTTCTTTCGTTTTGGCTACCGAAAATTGATGAGCACGCTGGCGCCCCCTGTTGGCACCGAGGGTCAGTCCAAAACGATAGCATTTTCAATGTGTTTTGCAAAATTTTTGCTTCACACCTGCCAGCGGCAACTACAGCAACGACGACAATGACGAGGGTGAGAACAAAGGCTATGTGTTGCTGGCCAATGTGAACGCCAACGCAAATGCCCGTTCGAGCTAACGCCAACGCAACTAACGCCTGTGTGGCTTTGACGTCACGATACCAAAATGTTTCCACTGTGTATGTGTGTGCAATAGAGTATGTGTGTGTGTGTATGTGTAATGATTTATGGTGCACTCACACATTGCACATTGAGCGTTGCGTGTAACGTGCTCACAGTTGCGAATTGAGTGAACCGAAAGCAAGAAGGAAGGAAGGAAGGAAGGAAGAAAAGAAAAGAAAGGGAAGTGCAAACCACGACGTTTGCACAACATCATCCTAATCCCCTTATCATTAATACCATTTGGCCTGACTGTTTGGGTCGGTTCTTTCCATTTCTAATTGCTGACATAATGCCAAGCGCACAGTTATTTGCCCCTTGCCCATTGCCCATTGCCCATTGCGCGTTGCATACTTTAGTGCGCATGCAATTTTAATGCCCTCTATCGTCCTCGCACTTTCTTTTCCTTTCACGTCGTTGTCATTGTCGCCTGTCCAGTCCTGTCCTCCACCCCAAATTTCATGAGCTGCAAAAATATATAAATCAACAAAGTTACTTTCAAGCGAAAAGCTGCACAGCACACCCGTTGTTGTTGTTGTTGTTGGTAAGTGAGAGTAGCTGCCGGTTTTTTTTTTTGAGGGGGGGGGGGTGGGGGGGGTTTTTTTTGAAAATTGCGACGCAGATTTTGCCTCCTGCTGTTGCTGCAGGATGTGTCTGTTGCCTCTCTGGTGTGTGGATGTTGAGCTGTCGCTACTGTTGTTGCATAAACCATGACATGCCACTTTTTCATTTCAACTTGCCCCACTCTCCCCACACACCGATGTAGAAACTTAATCCGCTTATACCAAAACAACTACTAATTGCCATTTCTGAGAAAGTTCTTGTTCTTGCATAACTTTGCAACATTGCAATTATTATTATCTCTTAATTGATTTTGTTGCTATTGCTCTTGTTGCGGCTGTGCAAAATATCAAAATATCAATCATAATAGTTATTATTATGTTCTTAGACAAACGAATACCTAGAACCTCCTCTTCATGGGTTCATGATTGCAGTATCTGCTAAGACAAATCAGCTTTAAAGGCACTTTGAGGGATCAACAACAACAACAACCTCAGCTCTAAAAGTATTCTTTTCAATTTCAACTTAAGGACACTCAAAGTTGATTTTATCAATCTCGGATATCAGTTTGGAAATCAGCCACAAATCAAAAGCCAAAAACCAATTCAAACCCAATTCAAACGACCTTGTCTCTCTCCAAGCTCTTTATGAATGAATGTTGAGTTAAAAAACAAAAAAAAAAACAAAACAAAAACAGTTTCAAACAACTGACCAACTGTATTTTGTTGTCGTTGCCACTGGCTCTGGTTTTGACTAGCGCGCACGTGGCTAAAATGTCTTCTTTTTTTTTTTTTTGGCAATATTTGAGGCATTTTGTTTTTTTATTTTTGGGCATATTTTTAAAACAAGTTTTTGCCAAACAGACGTCAGGCAGGCAGGCAGGCAAACAGAATGAAAGGAATGCAATATAAAAAGGCAGCAGCAGAAAGAACAACAACAACAACAACAACAACAACAAGAACATATACAAAAAGGCTAAAAAGCAAAAGCGCATGGTTGGAGGTAACAAAAAACACCTTGACCTTTGGCACAGCCCATGAATTTAGAGCTAAAGGTGCAGCTGATGGTGGGCGTGGCACACTGTACGCCTTCAACCAACGTAATGGCTTCCTGTGTTGTATGTCGGTTGCCACTGCAAAAAAATAGAAGAAGATGACGATGGGTAGGCGGTTTGGGGGGGGGGGGGGGGTTCGTTCATTCGTTCGTTCGTTCGTTCGTTCGTTTGTTGGTTGTTGAAAACTTTTGCAACACCTGACCCATCCATGCCATTATAAATGGCACACAAACAATAGAGAACCAGAACGAAACCTAAAAAATTCGAAATATCGACGTCATTGCTAAAGTCCGATAGGTACTATACTATATCCTAAGTGGAGCAATACGGCGCTTGGCATTAGACATTCCACCCAGTTGAATACTCAACATTCAACTTTAAAACAGTGATTGAGCTTAAAGCCTTCGCTTTGTGTGATATGATATACTATGGAATTCTGACAAGAGCAATGTTCATTGAGAGATCTTTCAAGCAAGCTTAACAAACAGTTCTCGATTCTAGTCCTTATCTCTTTAGTTCAGATGATAAGGTGATCAAAATCGAAAGCCTTATTGTTAATCGATTCTTAACGCTTCGATAAACTGTAGAAACTTTCGCTTTTAAATTATATTTCGTAACAAGTTATTAAAAAGAAAAAGAAAAAAACTGTTGGTCATGCATTTTCCTTCTTCGTTCTGCCTAGAACAACAAGCTATTGTTTTCGTAGCGCAAGAGAGTGACCTGGCAAAGTTATTGTTTGTAACTACTTTCTATTAATGTTAGTGTCATGTTTGGTTCTTGTTGTTGTTGTTTTTGTTGTGGTTGTTGTGTTTGTTCATGACACGGATCTAAACCCATTGAAAGCGAAGCGTATTCTGGTCAAAGTGAAGTTTGTTGCGTCACTAATTCCTTCCTCCTAATCCAAGTGACAAACAAATGTTTGGTTTGGTTTAATGCAAAATCCAAAGAACTGGTCGCAAAAAGCGAACGAATGAAACAATAGCAACAATAGCAATAATAACGTCAAAAACTCAAGGTAAAATGCAAATAAATGAAATCGAAAAACCTACTTCAATGGGCAGCAAGACTATGACTACCATTACGACTAGGTGCACGGACAGACGCAATGGGACGTTCAAGTCGAAAGCAACGACGACAACGACGTCGACGACGAGGGCATTGTCAGTGGGCGATGGGTTAGGTTGGTTGGCCAGGCCAGGCCAAACCAAGCCAAGCCAGGGGAATCGGGACAAGGCCCCTCTGGCGTGGCGTTATTATTAATTAACGAATAGGCCATGCAAATATTTAAACAAATGCGCCACAGTCCGCACCTGATGAAGAGGAGGATTGCAAAAAAATAAAAACTAAATAAATAGAAAGAGACAGACAGAGAGAAAGAGAGAAAGAGAGAAAGAGAGAAAGAGAGAAAGAGAGAAAGAGAGAAAGAGAGAAAGAGAGAAAGAGAGAAAGAGAGAAAGAGAGAAAGAGAGAAAGAGAGAAAGAGAGAAAGAGAGAAAGAGAGAAAGAGAGAAAGAGAGAAAGAGAGTAAGAGAGAAAGAGAGAAAGAGAGAAAGAGAGAAAGAGAGAAAGAGAGAAAGAGAGAAAGAGAGAAAGAGAGAAAGAGAGAAAGAGAGAAAGAGAGAAAGAGAGAAAGAGAGAAAGAGAGAAAGAGAGAAAGAGAGAAAGAGAGAAAGAGAGAAAGAGAGAAAGAGAGAAAGAGAGAGAGAGAGAGAGAGAGAGAGAGAGAGAGAGAGAGAGATGCTGCTGTAGTGTGTTTTAATTATTTAATAAGCGAACAACTTTTAAATTCAATTATTAAGTTGTGTACAACAAAAACGTTGTCAACGCATTTGCAATGCAGCAAAACAACATTTATTCAGATCATGCTCTTATATTTATATATGTTGTCATTCAGATGGGAAGTCAACTATGGAAAAAGTAAATATTAAATCGAAACTTGCCCGCATAAAAAGTCTTTGTGAATGTTTTTGATATTATGTTTTTACCATTACTTTTTCGCCTGCTGTTTACCCAAACTAAGGATATTACAACAAAACAAAACAAACGCTTATATATACTATAGCACTGTATAAGGCTATGTTGTTATTTTGTTGTTGTTAGGTTTTTTATTCAAATTCATTCAGAGTAGTTTTTGCGTTAAGGAAATTAACAAACTTTCACATACCATATGTTAGTAGGATATATATATGATTTAATAGTCCATCGCATCAGAATTATTAACCCAAATAAGATCACTTTATGGACAACTTCTGTCTATCCAAATATATATATAATATAGATCAGCTATAAGATAATTATAAACGAAACGCCAAAATTCAAAATGGATCGCAAAGAAGGGGGCCAATCCCCAAAGAAAAAGTAGAACTCGTATATTTTTGGTTGGCCTCATAAATATTGGAATGGAAAATATGGTTCGGTTCTTTTTTTAAGGTCGTCGTCGATTATTATATTTTGTTTTTGTTTTTTGTTGATTTCTTGTTTTTCGTTTTGTTGCTGTCTTTTAATTATTGCCGATTAGATAAGTAAAAAGCTTGCCGCTAAAAGAGACAAATACAAAAATAATAAAATCATTTTTTTAACGAATGCCCCCCAAAAAAAACGAATACCAGAAAAATTACCCGAATGTCCGAATGCCGTATAAACCAAAATGAATCAGCGCGCCCCATCGAAACAACTGGCGTCGATCCAAAGAGGTGCTAGCCATATGGAGTGGGGCAAGTTGAAGTGAGTGAAAGAGGAAGAAGAGAGAGCGAGCGAGAGAGAGAAGGGGTTGTTTGGCAAGACTTTTTGCTGATTGTGCCATGTGTGGGTGAAGCATTGGAACAAAAAGCTTCCGCGTCGCCTCCAAAAAGAAATAGAACAAAAACAATTGCGACGAGTCGCTAATTAAGCAAAGACCCCAAGTAAATAAAAAGTGGAATTTGCACTCGGGGCAGAGCGAAGAGAAGCGAAGAGGGATGCAAAGATAGAAAATTCAGTAAAAATCGATCGTTGGTTGAAATGGAATGGTATATAGTATATACGAATGGTAAAAAGAGAGAAATGTTGCGTTTTGACCATTTTAAAGGGTTTCGTTTGAATAGCTGCTGCTTGTTATTGTTGCTTTGGTTGTTCTTCTTCTTCTTCGTTTGCCTTTGAGTTTAGTTTTCCATTAGTTTTTTGCTTCTGTTTTCAATTCAGTTGAGAATTAACAAGAAAACGTAGGGAAAAACAACAACGGCAGCAGCAGCAGCAACAAAAACAGCGCAATGCTAAAAATAAATGTTTATTTTATAGGTTTTGACTTGTTGTTGTTGTTGCTGTTTGTGCTGTTAGTTAGTATTCTTGTTGTTGCCTTCAAGAGAATAAGAGACGTCAAAGATGCAGCTAGCTGTAGAGAGACAGAGAAAGAGAGAAAGAGAGAGAGAGAGAGAGAGAGAGAGAGAGTGTGTATTGAAGACATAAGAGATGAAGAAGATCAAGAGAATAAGAACTGCATTCGACCTCGACAGTGAATGTTTCAATTGTATTTTGTGAGACGAGAAAGTGAGGCAATCAACCCAAACGCAAGCAATTAATAATATTCGGTTCGTTATGGGAGGGCTCAAAATCAACAACAACATCAAAAACAACAACAACAATAAATAGTATAACATGCAATATGCAACTTTGAACTCTGATGTAAATCATCATCACATATTTGATGAATGTTAACGATGCATCGATAGATAAATCTGCAAGTATTGAATGAAGAATAACTCGTTAAGTATCAAAAACTAATCATTATTCGATGCTAAGTGAAGAACATTATCAAAAACAAAGAAACAAAACATAAGAAGTTGGGCGAAAGAAGAAAATAATCTCACATATCGCAAAAGCTATGCTCGTCCCCTTTTAACAATTTGATTATCAAATTTCTTTTATATTTGGAAGTTGCTTCAAATTTCTCAATCGATTTTTGTGTACTTTTAAGAATCGAATATTGTATGTTGTTGAAGAAAATTTCTCTCTTGTAACCATTTTAAAGCATTTTCCAAATCAGCGCAAAAAAAATCAACCTTATCAGCAAAGAGAAACAGAACAAAAATTCAAGATACGGCTAAAAAGATCCATTTGAAAAAAGTTTTTTGTTTTATTTTTGTTTTTCTGTAGGCAATTGGGCAAATATCATTTGTGGTTTCTGTTGCTGTTATTATTGCCGGTGCTTTAAAAAGCAAGAGCAACAACAACAACAACAACAAATTATTTATTTATTTATTTCTTGACGCTGTTTTTTTTTCTGCTTTGTTTGTTTGGTTTCAAAGTTGCTGTTTTTGTTGCTTGGCAAGGCAGAAATTGATTTTTATAAATAGCGCGCATACGCAACGTGGCACGCACTGAAGTAGAAAGCACATTGGCTGGCTAGCTAGCTAGCTGGCTGGCTGGCTGTCTGTCTATCTGTTTGCCATTTCCATATGTGCATGTGCTTGCGAATGTGTGTTTGCTTTGGCATTCCAAATAGTTTAAAAAGGGGTAAGGAGAATATTGCGGATTGGTTTGGTTGATGAAGGTTGCAGCAGCAGCAGCAGCAGCTGTCACTGCATAGCTCTACAATGGAGATCGCTTCAATGGATACGCGTGTGCATGTATATGTGTTTGTATATTGACTCAACTAGTACTACTTGTGGGGCTGGCACTGTGTGCACAAAATGAAGGGAAGAGAGAGCTAAGCAAAGCATTTCGAAACATTTTGTTGCATGTGAATCAGAAGTCTCTTGTGGGACTCTCTGTTTACAAAGCAATCGCTAACCAATCGTTGCAGATGCAATGATTTTCCATTTCTTTATCTCTCTTTGCATAATCATACAATTTCGATTGATGTGCGTTTCATGCTTTGCTCTGTCTTTGGCACAGTTAGAGGAGTGGTTCTTTGCTATGAAAATCTCGCTAAAATTATAATCAGTTCATGTTGCTTATGATGAATAATAAAATAAATACTCTAATATATGTTGCCGTTAATATACCTGAATTTGTACCTACCTGAAGTTCGAATCTAAAGATAATTGTATCAAAATAGTTAGTTTTCTTGTTTCCATCGATTCTTATCGATATACATTGATATGTATCGAGCTTTATGATTAAATGTGAGTACCTCTAGCCAAAAGTGTATCTGTGTGTGTGTGTTGCCAAGCCAGCCGAAAATCGCTAGAAACACATTTGCCTCGACGTTTGTTTAGATTACATTTTTGTATCGCTTTTTTTCTTCTTTTATTTTTGTTTTCAATTTTTATAGACAATTTGGTTTATAATTGATTCACGCAACGTTTTTCACTTTGAGCTTTTTGCTCAATTTTGATATACACAATATTTATTTAATGGCTCTATTAAAAATTTTCAATCGAAATATACACACACACACACACACACACGCACAGTCTTTGCCATTACACATACGCCCCGTTGCATTGAACACATTTTTCTTTCTTCTCATTTTCTTTGGTTTTTTGTTCTTTTTTCTTGTCGCACTTGTCATGTAAATGCCGTTATAATCAACGCTAATGTGCTTAAATGAGGGCTAGGTCCCCCAAAGCCATTGAATGGATGGATTGATGTCTGGTTGGTTGGTGGTTCTATATATATGTATTTAGTGGTGCCATCACGTGTCCAAGTGGCGACTTTTAAGCAAATTTGAATGCCGCTTTCGCCCTCAACCTTCCCGTCCCGCTCAGTTTAGTTACCGGCCAACTGGGTCAATGCAAAACGGAAGCATTTACACAAATATGACTTGTTGTTCGCCTCACAGAGCACACGTTGCAAAGTTTTGAGTGGTTGGTTCTTTGTAATGTGTTGCGGTGCATCGTACCAATCGTACCTCAATTCGATTGTTGCACGCAAAGCATCCAGAATGCACACGCCTCAATGCCTGAATCGAATCAGTATCTAAATTCCAATTCACATTCTCCATATGAACTTGCATGCTACATCACTTGCAATGAATGCGAATGCCAAATGCTGATTTATTTTGCGTTGCACTTGCCAAAAGTTAACTCTTCAGGAACGTAACCACACAAGCTCTCGTTATGTTCGTTATGCTGTTGTGTTTCGAGTGTGAGAAACGATATTTGAATATCTATATGTTAACCGGCTCGTTCTAAAAACTTTATCAGAGCATTTCATTGAATCAATTTCAAATTTCTACAATTCTTTGCTTTTAACATTTACCTGCTCTTTACCCCACCCACCCCCATTCCTTTCATTATAAACTTGACTATTTGGCAAAGCCCGCTGCCAACTGGGTCAATGCAAAACGGAAGCATTTTTCGAGTATGTGTAATATGCATTGGCTAGTTTCATTCGGCTCAGCCGCAAAACAACAGCAACAGCTACAACAGCAACAACAATAACGACGACAACGACAACAATTTACAACGAAATTTTCTTATACTTGTCCTTAATCAACGTTCGCTGCCCCTTAGGCATTTATTCATGTTTGCTGTTGTTGTTGTCGTTACAGCCACATGCACACAATACACACACACACACATTCGAATACCATTTTTCCATTACAAATGACAAAGGAGAAATGTTTTATGTTAAAAATGGTGCAGTTTGTTTTGTGTGTGTGTATCGGTATCGATATGTACATATATTAAATATTGTAAGCCATCAAGTGCAAGAAATTTCACAAGATTAATCGATTGCCTTGCCTGTTTGTTTTGGAAAACTTGATAAATATCGATTTTTTAGTTATCTGCTTAGTTAATTGTGTACATATATATCTATATATATATATATATATAGTTATTGATAGTTTCCCTTGTTTTTGACAAGTCGATAAATATCGATAAGTTAACCTCTTTCTTAGTAGTTTGTGCTAGAAGGTAAGCAAGATAAACTAGACACTACTAAAATAATAACAATTCAAATGTTTACCAATTAAATGATTTGCATCGGAAAATAAATGTGTAATTAGAATAATATTGCTATATGCAGGGTATTTGTTAGTTGAGCCTACACAACTTCTGACTTTTATACTTTGACTCGATGTTGTTATTGTTATTGTCATGTCCTGTTGTTATCTTTGCTTCATTTGCTGAAATTTTCTACTTAAGCACGCAAACGCCGATGGCACACATACCTTCCCCACCCCGCCTCCTCCCTCTCGTCCAAACAAAAAGGGGGCATTGTTGGTTGTCCAGGGTGTGGCTATTAATGACAACAATGCCATGCAAATTGTGTTTTCGCAAGGAGCCCAAGTAGCCAAAGGAGCCAGGAGTAAAGAACATGTCGACATTGAACCCTGTAATCAGACCAGTAATTACTATTAAAAGTGGACGCTACACATTTCCTGAGACTAAAGCAAACGTCGACGTCGACATCGACGACGACGGCGACGTTTCTATCGATTACCCGTAATGAAGGTCAACTCCACTTTTTCTCAACGTTTTTTTTTTGTGTATCAATTTGATAGTTTGGTGTTCTCTGTGTATGTGTGTGTGTGTGTGTGTGTGTGTGTGTGTGTGTGTGTGGTGTGGTTTGGTTTGGTTTGGCTTGGGTTGGTTTGGGCATTAATTGAATCAAAGTGTTGTGAATGTGGGTCAGTGTGTGTTGTACTTCGCTTCACGCATCGCTTTCATGTTAAAACCCTTGTGTGTGTGTGCTTGCCCAACATGCTGGCCAAACTGTTAATTAAATTTTAAGCCGAGCATTGCATGCGTGACGACATGATCGAACTTGGTTAATTGAATGCTGATTGATTTTGGTCACAATTGCTGCCACTTTTTTAAGGGCTTTAAAAGGTTCGCTCAACACAATTGAATACATTTTTTTGGGTGGTTCCTCAATGAATTTAATCGGAATAACTCGAACCGTTTTTGAAGGCAATATTTTATCCTACGCCAACAGTAGTAGTTCGAGTAGATAACGACAAACTAAGTAAACTAAGTTAAGTGACAAATAAAAGTACTACTAAAAAGGACCAAACCGTACCACAAGCATGAACATCATGGCTCAAGTCTTGTCGTAAGTTCATAAGAGCTTAATGTTAGTTTGGAGATGCTTAAAGTTCTCGGAACATGTCACAAGTCTTGGTCATGAAGCTTGAAACGAAAATACGCAAAAATGTTGTAAGTTTGTAGAATTTTAAGTTTCTGTAGGGATCAAATCATGACAGCGTATTTTTAGATGACATGTAAACAAATTTGTCATAAAGTATGAAAGCAAAAGCAAAAAAAAACAAGTAAGAAGACTCTAGTCGAGAAATCCCGACTAGACGATACCCTGAACCCTATACCTTACGCGTACAGTCAGTGCTTGCAAGTATGTGTGTGTGTGTGTATGCTCATACTGCATACCTTACTTAACTTCAATAATCCATATCTCCGGTGTTTCTCAACCGATTTCAATAAAATTTTCACAGATTGTCATTATTTTGCTTTATGTAACGCCTTCTCAAAGTTTTCCAAATTCAGGATTTTGTTGTTATCGATCCTATGTGTATATCGGAAACGGGAAGAGTTATCGAAAATCAAAAACTTATACTGCCTAGGGATTAGGCGAGTTTAAGTTCCAAGTCTCTAGCTCTTATAGTCTCTGAGATCGAGCTCGGCTGTTGATGCTGATCAAGAATATATATACTTTATGGGATCGGAGATGCTTCCTTCTGCCTGTTACATACTTTTGCACAAAACCATTATACCCTTTTCACCCATTTGTAATGGGTTCAGGGTATAAAAAATTATACTAAGCTGTGGAAATGTTCCAAGAAACAGATTGAAAGCCACAAAGAGAGCTGCTAATGAATCGCATTTATTTTTATACTGTTTTTCTTGCTATCAACTTGATTTGCGCGTTGTAATGATATGAATATGCATTCCATTTAAGAAATACTAGTTCTAGTTCAACGGAGTTTTACTCAGAAATATAGTTGGAAACTAAAAATGGGTTTGTTTTCGTTATAGTTGAAAACTTAATGCGATTTGTGGTTTAGTGAATAAAACTGAATTTTGTTTTGTTAGTTGTAATTGTCTTTTAAAAAGTTTAAACCCATTATCGATTGTTTGAACTGCGCAACCTTTTCGTTTGGGCCAAAAACAGGACATGCTTAAGTTGAAACTTGTACTAACTATCTTTTCGCTGTTTGTTTAACTTACCGACAACACAAAACTGCCATACTGTCTTATCTGTTCTGTTCTGTTCTGTTCTCGTTTCTCGTTTCTTTGCTTTCATTTAGGAAAGCCTTTTCACTTAATTTGCTTCTGCTGCGTTTAGTTTGTACGAGTTCCCTCTATCCCCCCCCTTATTTCTCTCTTTGTATCTTTTAAGACTCTCCTTAGCCCTCCACCCGCCCTCCTGCCTGACTCTTGATGTGCACTTTGTCCTCTGACGTTTTGCTTTAGCAGTTTTGTGTCATCTTCTAAATGGCTTAAACACACTTTCTACACTGGCCTCACGGAAGCTGCCACTAAACTTTGCACCACCATCAGCTCTATGGCTGTGTGTGAGTGTGTGTGTGTGTGTTTAACTTTTGCCTGCTCCACTTTAGCTTGTCTGCCCCTTACGTAACATCCCGCCAGACGGCCGGCCGGCTGTACTCGTACGTCCCTTTTTGGCTTTATCCGTTGGCCTGAAGAGATGTCGAGTAATCGGGTCATGAAATAGCAGGCGCATTTTTTCATTAAGCGAAAAATGCGTTGCGTGGCGTGGCAAGATGGGACGAGATGAGGCGTCTTCATCTTATTTACAAAAGCCTGTCAGAAGAGCTTTCATCACAAAAACCCATCAAGCATACACACACACACACACACACGTATATACACATCCGGTAGTGTAGAAAATTGCAACATCTTTATTTTTAGCATATTTGAATAGCAATTTAATCTAGCCGAAAAGCGGGGAAGTTGCAGGCATATATAAAAGCTATTCCATTCAACCCAGAGGCACAGCAAGAAGAGCTTAGAAAAGACTTAAGAACAGTTAACATTGGCTAAAGATAATTTACTATTATTATAATAACACTCAGTCATTTATTCAATAATTATATTCAGTTATCAGTTAATAATGTCGAACATGCTTTTCGTTCATGCACTTTAAGCTTATTTATTATTATTTTACTATCCAATTTTAAAGTAAAGGACAAAAATGTTTTCAATTTCAATGAATATTTAATACGCAATTTATTCGTTTCCTAAACATATTAATGTTGCGCATTGCATAACTGCAACGTGCTGCTGCCACACAAACATATTCTCTCCCCTCCACCTCACTTCAGCCCTTAGCCCTGTTGGTTAACGCCTACACATTTCTGCCTAGTACAGGCCTCAGGCACGTGTAATATCTTTTTACATTTTTAATTTGTGTCGTGCGACTGTGTGTGTGTGTTTGTGTGAGTGTTTGTGTGTGTATGTGTGTGTATGTGTGTGTTTGTGTGTGGGCGAATTGTTAATCATGATGAACCAGTCAGGCATACTGAAGGAAATTAAAAGATAGGGGCAAAGAGAGAGAGAGAGAGAGTGAGTCAATGGGAGAGTGGGTACAATGACTGACTGACTGACTGACAAGCATTACCTACACCACACACGCACGCGCACACACACACACATACGCATGTGGATGGCACGTGCTCCATGTTTATCGTCTTTCATGTTAAATACATGAAAAACAAACACGAGCGCCTTTTCTTTCTGTTTTGTTGCTCACGCATTAAAGATGTCTTTTTTTCTTAACTCTTAACCCCCTTCCCCCCGCACCACTCTCAACAGTTTAGTTTGTATCATCATCTAACTCCGCCCGCCCCCAACTCGCATATTTTCATATTATATTCGTATGTCTGTGTTATACGCTGCCTGACAAATATCTGTTTAGGCCTTTTCTTTGGCCTGCTGCGAGTGGGGTGGCATGGAGCAACGTAGGGAAGCGTCAACATCGGATATGGTACTCATCCCCTACGAACGTTGAGGTTATGGTTGACGGCAGAGGGTTGTTGCACTGCGGATATTTGCATACAGAGATACGTTAAAAGAAGCATAATGAACGCGACGCTTTTGTTGTTGTGCTCAGCTGCAAAGTTACGCCAATTCTTTCCCTCTACCCCCCGCCAGCCTGCTCTCTGTTCTCCTTCCTCACTTGTCCAGTCTTGTCTGTGTCCCATGTGTCGGACATTTAGTTTTAGTTTCTAACAATGGTAACTCAACTGTGAACACATCCCAATACACACAGACCATAAATCACGTGCATAGAAAAATAGATAGAGAGAGAGAGAGAGAAGAATAAAAAAGTCGAAAAGCTAAATGCATTTCCAAGTGATTAGAAACACATATTTCTCATTTCAATAGTTTCGATGAAAAAAACTTCTTTTTTTTCGAATCTTTGTAAAGTTTGCAGTAAAAACAATGAATGCTTGGCTTACTTTGGTCTACTGAGTAGTTGAATACTGAATGCATATTATCTATGATATAATACGATATGATATGATATGCTATAAGAGGTCCTTACGACGACAAAGGAGCCAAAGACTGCAAAAGATATTAATGCATATAAGCCTTGAAAAGCCATCAATTATGGAGATACTTCGTTTTATTTCGAAACTTTCAAAGTAAACTTTAATGGTATATCAGTTATAAATAAACAAAATCGGCAAACATAAACAGTTAATATATATACTTAACTGTGTTGAAAGTTAAGTCTATATTCCATTCACTTCAACTCATGCGAACCATGTCACGCATCAAGAATATGGTGACTTTATGCACATAACTTACACACACACACACACACACACACACACACACACACACACACACACACACACACACACACACACACACACACTCTCTACACTCTATATGAGAGACAATAGGACAAAAGGCGGAGACAAAGTGGAGCAGCTGTTGCATAATTTATGCGTGGCACGGAAGCACTCGGCGAGTTATTTGAGGGTCCTCGCCAGTTGGCGCTCCTCAGATATGGCACCAAATTATGCAGCGCCCAAAAGTATGCAGCAGTAAACGAAGACGACAAACAAGCACAAACATCAGCAGCAGCAGCAGCTGCCAAGGCAGACATACAAACAGACAGAACGTCAGAAACGAATCAAGTCTTCTTGTTGTGTCGCATAACTAAACGAATCTCATACATATAGCATACATATGCAGTATATGTCGGTGTGGAGTAAAACCTTTTGCTGCGCATAATTTAGTTCTTATGTTTACTCCAAATGTGTGTTTGCTTTTGCAGCAGCGCCAAACAACAACAGTAAACCGGAAGCATCTGCTACCAGATTGAGTGGTTCAGTGGATAAAAAATAGTATTGTTTCCAGGTGAACCGCAAGACGCCACCAGATATTGCATTCATAATATGCATTTGCAGTAACAACAAAAGACGGTTTGTCAAAAAAACTAATGAAGCATTTGTAATATTCACATAAACAAAACTATAACTAAGTACCAAAAGCACTTTGGATTGCAATCTCTCGCTCTCTCTCCCTCTCTCTGCCTCTCTTTTACTCTCCATCTTTCTGTCTGTCTCTCTCCCCTTTCTCTCTTTCTATCTATGTTTTTATCTCTACGTGTTTCACTCTCTGTCTGCCCTTTTAAACAAGTAAACGAAATGAAATGATTAATTATGAAATCGCAGCTGGTGCAATTGGAATTGCAACACTTTGTGGAACTTGACAGCAGCTGCCAACTATTTTAGTAATACATGAATATAAATACAAAAATCCTCGAATGCCAGAGCCAGAGAGTTTCGTTGCTTATTTTGTTCCCTGGTTGACCATTGGCTAACTTAAATCCCCCTCTGTCTGTGAGTGAGTGTGTGTGAGTTGCGCTGCAGTTGCAATTTGGCCATTTTGAGGCAGCTTTTACGTTTTAAGCATTTAACTCTTTTACTCACACAAAATGTTTTTTTCTTTTGATGGTTTTTTGTTCTTGTTGTCCGTTGTGTATATGCAAATTTAATTAAATTTGTTTTTGTATTTTTTTTTTTTATGTAACTCAAACACACGCACACACACACATACATGACCTACTTGAAGTGGTTGCATTGGGACATGTTCCCGTTTCCGTTTCCCTTGGCGTCGTACTCTAAAAGTATGAGAAATTAATTTCAAAGTGTATGGCAACCAAATGGGAGACGATGACTGACCAGTGTTGTTGTCATTTTGCTTTAAACAACCATTTTTTGGCTGGAAAAAATAGAATAAAATTAAAACTCGAATCATATTGTAATTAGTTTAATAAATATAACATACAACAATTTTCGTGATACTTGTTGGATCTTTCGACAAATGTTTTGTATAGTGTGGCATTATTAAAACCTTTTTTTTATAAATTTCGAATCCGTCTTTTATCTTATTTCATATATGCAAACTTATCCACCCAGTATTGAGAACTTTTTCCTATATATATACATAAAGCTTAAACCCTTATCGAAATGGTAATCAAAAAAGGTTTCACGCAAAAGTTTTTCGCGAATCGAAAACCTTTCTTATTACTTTCATTCGGCATAACACTAAAATAGTATGAGCTACAGCTTTGTAGCTCGAACGACAACAACTACTTTATAGTTGATGATATACTGTTTTGTTAAAAGCATTAAGCCGATAACGAACATATAGTAATAGTTTCTGCTACGATGATTTAAGCTCATAAATCGTAAAAAAAAGTGTTTCCCATTTGAATGCTTGTGTTTTTAGCTTTTTTTATTTTCCAGCAACAATCAGCTGTCAGCACTGAAACAGAGAACCCGTTCCTAACATTTTATAATTGGTGTGTGTGTGTGTATGTGTGTGTTTGTGGTATGCGTTTGACACGCCCACTTGTTGGGCTTCTATTGCTGCTATTGCTTATGCAATTGAGTTGTGTCTTACGCTTGAAATAATCCTGACGCGTTCAAATGTGAGCGGATCAAAAAAAAAGTATATAAATATGCGTATATATATATATATACGAGTATATGAGAAACTGAGCACCTGTTAAAAGGCACACACAAACACACATGGCTGAGTCGCACATTGCGTTTTTGTGTTGCATATTTGAAGGTCGTCATTTTTTGCCTTACTCTCCTTTCGCCTCTGTGTCTTTTTGTCGTCTGTTGCCCACATTAATATGACATGCATAATAATCAGCACGCTTTTCAAACCTTGCGCCACAAAGTATGCAGCATTTTTTTCTCGTTTCGTTTTGTTTGTTTTGTTTTGTTTTTTTACTTTGTGTGTGTGCTTGGCAACCAAAACCAAAATCAAACCAAACAACAACTAACTTTGCAACATGAGCAAAAACTTTGCAGAATTATCGCAAACCCCTTGCCTATGCCCCTACCCCTGCTCCTGTCACACAACAACTTGTCTGCGTCGATAAATTAGTTCTGTACCCGGCCGTGTTCTTTCTTTGCGCTCAAAACCGAATTATGCTACAAAAAAAAAAAAAACCCCGTTGTTATAGATATAGTTTATATGTATATGTATGTGTGTATGTATGTATGTTTGTATGCATTAATGTATCGTTGTATATAGTTATATGCTTGATGTAATTAGTTGACTCTCGACTAATCGTTAAATTGATTAATGTATGATTTGTTTTAGTGCGAAGCTGCCGTACCGGCAAACAGGTGCAAATGACGGAGGCGGAGGTGCGTGGATTGTGCCTGAAGTCGCGCGAGATATTCTTGCAACAGCCAATATTGCTGGAGCTAGAGGCGCCACTTATCATCTGCGGCGACATTCACGGACAGTACACCGATCTGCTGCGACTGTTCGAATATGGCGGATTTCCACCAGCCGCCAATTATCTGTTTCTCGGCGATTATGTGGATCGAGGCAAGCAATCGCTGGAAACGATCTGTTTGCTGTTGGCCTACAAGATCAAATATCCAGAGAATTTCTTTTTGTTGCGCGGCAATCATGAGTGTGCCAGTATTAATAGAATTTATGGTAACTACTCTTACAACAATAACAATTAAAATATATTTATTAATTAATAATATTTGATGGCAGGCTTCTACGACGAGTGCAAGCGTCGCTATAATGTCAAACTATGGAAGACGTTTACAGACTGTTTCAACTGTCTGCCAGTGGCTGCGATCATTGATGAGAAGATATTTTGCTGCCACGGCGGTCTCAGTCCCGATCTACAGGGCATGGAGCAGATACGTCGCCTGATGCGTCCCACAGATGTGCCAGACACTGGCCTACTCTGCGATCTACTCTGGAGTGATCCCGACAAGGATGTTCAGGGCTGGGGCGAGAATGATCGTGGCGTCAGTTTCACCTTTGGCGTTGATGTCGTCTCAAAATTCTTAAATCGACACGAGCTCGACTTGATTTGTCGTGCGCATCAGGCAAGTATTCATTTTACTATATATATATGTATTTATGTATGAAAGGCACTTTGCAACGTTTAATATAAATAATTATTATTTGATTTAATTGTTCACTTAGGTCGTTGAGGATGGCTACGAGTTCTTTGCGCGTCGACAGCTGGTCACACTGTTCTCGGCACCAAACTATTGCGGTGAATTCGACAATGCTGGCGGCATGATGACCGTAGACGATACGCTCATGTGCTCATTCCAGGTTAGCTTGTTACCTACATATATATATATATATATAAATCTAATGTCTATTGGTGTTTGTTGTTATAGATATTGAAGCCATCGGAGAAGAAGGCCAAGTATTTGTACAGTGGCATGAACTCATCGCGACCCACAACACCGCAACGCAGCGCCCCAATGTTGGCGACCAACAAGAAGAAATAATATATCCATCCGCTTCCATTTCCTTAAAGGGTTTAACCTCAACAACAACAACAACAACAAACAACAACAACAAAATCAACAAATATATATATATATATATATATATGAATGAATAAATAACTTTTATATATTATACATACATACATACATTATTATGCCGATAGTTATCGTGAGCAAGTAATTAACTAGTTGAAAACAAACATTAAACGAAAAACCAACAACAACAACCAAATTCAAGTGCAGATTGCGAAAGAAAAAACAGAAAAATACAAAAAAAATAAATAAAAAAATGCGAGAAACAGAAGAGAGAAAGAAAACCGTTTGGCCAAAAGTCGGCTTTAACGTGTTAACAGATTAAAGATATATATATATATATATATATATATTTATAAATATATATTTATTATTATATATATATGCATAAATATCTAATATATTAATATGAATATATATATTGTATATGTATATGTTTAACTACATGTTATCATTAATTCTATACAACTTCTATATATTTATTTACTTTACATGTACATACATGTTGCTATATGCATATTGAATACACTACACATATGTATACACTAAGTTCTTGCATTTGTTTATAAAGAAAAAAAAAAAAAAAAAATAGAAGAAACATGGAAAAAACCAGGCCTTGTCCTCCATTTTGTATGTAATTCGCAAGGCAAATTGTTTTGATAAATTGATTTTTTTTTTTGTTTCTTTTCTTTTTTGTGTAAGTCGCAACGAGCTCCTCCCCTCTCTTCCTACCATTAAATTCCTAGCCCATATAACAAAAACACAAACTAAAACAGAAAGGATACAGCGAATGAATTTATATACGCATATTATAATGTAAACTATATATATATATATATATACGCTATTCACTTACAACAAAATTGCAAATGCAAAATCTATAACTAGGCCACAAAGTGCAGTGTTTCCAGCAACAAAAACAAACGGATAAAATTTACAAAAAAAAAGAAAGAAAAAAAATAAGAATAGAAAATCAATTTAATGTAGTTTTAACAATTTTTTTTTTATTTTTATTTCGTCTTCTGTGTGACGTCAAATGCAAAAATTGTTTATAACAAACAAAACATAAATTCAAAAATGAAAAAAAAGTAAAATGATAAAAAAAAAATGTACGAGCCAAGCGTATGGCAGCAGGTATACTATGTAAAATGTTGTTTGTTTTAGTTTATAATTATTTACAAGCTTAAAACTGTATTTGATTTAATTATTAAATTTTTTTTTTTGTCGTTTATTTAGCTAATTTATTGCAATTTTTGATTGTATTTATAAACTAAAAGGTAATTTGTGAACGAGAAAAATAAAACAGTAAATAATTATTTATATATATATATAAATATATATATATATATGTATGTATTTATTTATTTGAGCAAGTGAGAAGTTATAAATTAATACATAAAGGTATATACTAATAAATAGATTTAAACAACTGTTAACTTCAAAACAAACAAACAAACAAACAAAAAACAACAACCAAACATATTAAATAAATCGAAATACGAGTACAATTTGAAATTGATTAGGTAAATGGGCGCTTTGGTCTGTGCATTTACTGAGGCTTTTGTTTTCCGTTTAATATTACTGCAAATAATGTGTAAAAGAAAAACAATATATATATTTATATATATATATATATGTATATGTATCATCAGTCATGTTTGACATTATTGCTTGCCTCACACACACACACACACACACACACACACACACACACACATAACAAATGTGGCTAAGAATCGAATTTTAAAAACATTACTTCGAGTACTTGAAACACCAATTTTAGTGTATGTTGTCATTGTGTTTAGTTTCTTAGTTGTTTATTTTTTTTTTCTTATATAATAAATATTTAATTCAAAATAAGTACCACAAGTTGAAAACTGAATATATATATATATACACTTATTATATACATACATACAATGGCAAAAGCTAACAACATTTTTTTTCATCGTCGTAACTTATTAGATTGTAGTGCCTTTTTTGCCTCCCAAAATAAAAAAAAAAAAAAGAACAAATCAAAGTGTAACGAAAATAACTATAAAGTTTATATATACAAACAGACACACACACATATATATATATATATATATATATATGTAGATAAACATTTTATATGTGTATAGAGATGGGAGAAAAATGTTATGATCATGAACAGCTTGCAGCTAACTTGCATGTCATGCAGCTTTCTGATCAGGCCTGCATGATGTGGCATACAAGTCAATTAATTGCATCACAGATTGTGCAACATGAGCGACTTTCTTTATTAACGCTTTTAACTCGATCACTGAATTTGTAAGAAAACAATTGTTGATTACTGTTTTTCATTTTTAACTATTGATTAATTATAGTATTTGTAGCCAACGAAATGATTATAAAACTGATCTTCACAATTATTTAGCTTCGTGTGTGCTTGTGTTTATGTGAATGTGAATGTGCGTGTTAAAGCCAAAGCGAAGTTATGCACATCTAAATACACACACCCACACACACACACTCACACACTCACACACACACACACACACACACACACATAAAGAGATACGATACAAATAAAAAAATAAAAAAAACTATTGTGGTATTAAAACACACCACAAAATGCATCCAATACGAATGAAATATACAAAATGCGAAAACAAAAACCAAAAGAGAACGATAAATAAATCAATATATTTATTATTAAAAATCAAATAAAAATTATTAAAAATTTATGTAAACAAAATTGCAAAGTGTTTGTTTTTTTATACCCTGATCCCATTAAAAATGGGAAATAAGGGTATCATGAAGTTGTGCAAAAGTATGTAACGGGCAGAAGGAAGCATCTCCGACCCCATAAAGTATATATATTCTTGATCAGGATCAACAGCCGAGTCGATTTAGCCATGTCCGTCTGTCCGTATGTATGAGTCAACCGATCTCAGAGACTATAAGAGCTAGAGACTCCAGATTTCAAACTTAAGCTCGCCTAATCCCTAGGCAGTACAAGTTTGTTTTCGATTTTCGATAACTCATCCCGTTTTCGATATACACATGTGATCGATAACAAAAAAATCTTGAATTAGAAAAATCTTTAGATGGCATTTAAATTAATAATCAAAATAATAACAATCTGTGAAATTTTTATTAAAATCGGTTAAGAAACACCGGAGATATGGGACATTGAAGTTGTGTATGCAGTATGCAGTATGTGCGTACATACAAACACACATACTTGCAAACACTGACTGTACGCGTAAGGTATAGGGATCAGGGTATCGTCTAGTCGGGATTTCTCGACTAGAGCCTTCTTACTTGTTTCTTAAAATATTTGTCTGTCGATAAAGCTCTTTATTTGCATAACCCTTATCTTTTTCATTAAACTTTAAGCTTTTGTGGCAGTGTCAAAGCTCAATGGATTCTTAAGTTTAAGGTGACAAGTGACAAAGTTGATGCGTTTCCGTTTGGATACAGCAGAGGCTCGATATAGTGGATAACTTGGTTTGAGTAATAGCCTAAAATTTCGTATTTTCATTTTCATTCATATTTTGCCATCTTAAATTCAATAATGAAACGCAACAAGCACACAAAATTCGAAAAAAATCATTGCGAAACTTTGTTTACAATATCTAGACACTACTGTGGTTTTTCCTAGGAATTAAAGCTTTTCAATTCTCCGTATGTTTCTAAACCATGAACCGTGCACAGACTGAACAATGAAAGCTTTAAAAGCTTCCATCAAACGCTGACTTAAAAGCATACACAAAATAAGCTTGGAATCTTCGGAATTTTCGGAGTTAAAGCTTTGGGAGTAGTCATTCTGTAAGTTAGCAGCATTAACCATTGTTAGATACGAGCGTAACAGATCCCTTAAGGACTTTTTAACGATTGGTAGGATAGAGCCGAGCAGCGGCTGCTGCTGCAATCACTTTGGTACTAGTAGACCGATGTGGTCTCCATCGTTTTAGTTTTAAAAATGCTTAAAAATTGATGGCGCTGACAAATATTTGGGGTGTCCCTGCTGTGATGCTCTTTGATGTCCTTTGAGCTATGAAGCCTGGCAATTATGTGTGTAAATGAAAAACAGGCAATTTTGTTTGTTTTTTTTTGTTGTTTTTGTTGAACATTTATTTAATATTGTTTCGAATGGTGTTGATGATGAGCAGCCTGAACCGTTAGCCTCATTCATTCATTAATCATGTCACCTCATCTCATCATACCTAAAAACAAATTTGTTCTTAGAATAATACAAAAAATGATTACAATCGCGCTTGCCCCTCAGTGTCCAGCTCCCAATAATGTGAGTCAATGATGGTTGTATAATAGACTTAAATACTAAAAACATTTAATCATCAATACACATAAATACTTTAAGTTTATAGATAAGTTTGATCTCTCTTTGTGTTCTTTTGTTTTCAAGTTTTGCTTCAACACTTTAATACCTCATATAGTATATATCGGTCAATAATTGGATATTAGTGTGGAGAAATCTTTGTCTATATGTTTGTATATAGTTATAGTTTTCATAACGGAAATGCATCACATTTAAATTATGTTTATTTTTTGTTAATTTTGTACTTTTAGTTGTTCGTGTTCGAAATACTTGCTGGTCTCATGGTTTTAATAGTTATTTTGGGTTGGTTCTTGGTAAGCTTTTAGGTTGAGCAGTATATAAAGAGATGCTAATAATTGAAAAAAACAAATATAGTATTAGATATATATATATATGTTTTAAACATTTATTTTGCACCCCCATACATTGGATGTAAGTTCTTTATGTAGTTGATGTGCAGTTTAGTACATTTTTTTATTATTATTTGTTTTCAACATTAAATAGTAAGAATATTTATCGATTTGTTTCGGTTTGTTTGTTTTTTTTTCTTTTCCTTTTTGTTACTTGGCTAATTGTCTTCACGACCAAAAATTCATGATTTAAAACTAGACATTTACACATTAAAATATGTATATAGTATATAGAATATTCATATGCATATACGCTTACAGCTCTAACACTTAAAATCGTATGTAGTCATAGCATTTGTTCTATTTAGGTAAGTATTTTGTTTGTATATTGTTTGTTTTCAAACGTTGGGTTTGTATATTGTTATTGTAATTATTGATGGGTGTCCTAGCAGTACTTCTCCACTATTTCCTCACCACTATTTCCTACAAGGGTAGTTTATTAAGTCCCCCCTTAGGGTACGCAAATGTATGTGTGCTTAAGTGTGAGGATGATTACCAACGTTTAATCTCACTGGTCGTCGATCGCAACAAAACGATTAATTAAAAATTAATTTTATTTAATTTCTTCTTCTAGGTACCATCCCCAACACCACCCCTAAATGGGGTCCCATTTCACGATGTGGGGTCGATTGACCTTAAAGGCGAACATTTTAGACAAAAAGTCAAAACGATGAAATACATTGTTTAGCGTTACATAGTTGTAAAGTAGATAGTGGTGGTCGCCTAGTCGGAAATAATTTCACCACCCACGAACTAGTACCCAGTCCTGCAGGGGTTGTTAACCCTGTGTGTGTGTTGTGTTAGTGTTAGTGTATATTCATTGTGAAATTTCACCAGTTAATTAGTTAACATTTGGCCAACATTCACAGCTTAATAAAAATTCACAGTTTGCAGCTATTCGTTGACACATTCTATGCATACATATATACATACATATATACATATATATATATACATATATATGTACATACTATGCATAGTGTATCGGGCGGAGCAATTCTTAACATTATTTGATTTTATATTCACACATAAACTATATATTATGTTTGTATATATTATCTATTTGCATCTGTATTGTATAGTATAGTATTTTTTCTTTTCTTTTTTGGTATAGTCTTATCAATTGATTTGCTTTATGCTACCACATTTCAGATTTTTTCCCCGGATCATACTAGAGGTATTTCCATCTTGCATTTATTTTGAATTGATTGTGGGTAGCAAAACAAATTCAGCGCTGGCCTGAATTATTCAACTGCATTTTGTGGCTACTACTATTTCAAAATTGGAATTATTCTCCAACCAACGCAGTGGGTGCAAAAGTTATTCACGGGCAAGCGCGTTATCGTGAATAACTATCGCACGAAGTTCAGTTAGTTTGTTTTACTTCTTTAGTTTCTTAAAGTATAATTTGCATGTGTTTTTGCTTAGTTCCGTTTGATTCAAATCGACAAACTCTTTTGTGCGTTTCAAGCGGCAAAAGCCACAAAAAAAAAAAACAGAACAAAAATCCAAAATCAAAAGTTCGTTTCTGTGTTTGTTTTTGGTATATAGTGTATAAAAGAACATCTTTCAGATATGTATTGCATGTATATCATTAGAGGCATTTTGTTTTTGAAATACTTGTTAGTCGAAACTTTGTTGTTGGTGTTGTTGCTTTACGAATATATGATGGTAATCTAAAAGTAATAGTATGTATGGTATTGTATTTTTTTAACTTGATATTTTTGTATAATATTTAACTATTTCATTCTATTACAACATTCAAGTGTGTAAATTAAGTTCTTTAAATGTGTTGAATTAATATATTTTCGGTTCTTGTGTAATTCTTAACTATTTCATTGTGTTTGTTCAATTGATAAACTGTTTGGTATTGTTTTGTTTTTCTTCTAATACGTTTGTGTAATTTTTTAACTATTTCATTCAATTACAACATTCAAAATTGTGTAAGCTAAATCCATTAGTTGTATTGAATTATTAAATCTTTTAGTATTGTTTTGTTTTACTCTGCTAAGACTATTGTATAATATTTAACTATTTCATTCAATTACAACATTTAAATTTTAATTGAATCAATAAATTGTTTGGTATTTTTGTGTTACACTTTGCTTTGAGAATATTTCATTAAACAACAACATTCAAATGTGTTTGTTAAATCCTTAAATTGTATTTTTTGTTTTTTGTTTAGTTTGCTTCGACTATTGTTATAACATATAACTATTTCATTTAATTACAACATTCAAATGTTTAAGTATTGCTATTGAATTCATCTATTTTTCGGGCTGATAACATCTATGAAACTCACATTCATATGGTATTTGTATGTAGTTATAAGGTTTAACTTGCCAATCGATTAACTTTTTTCGAAGAAAATCTCAATATGTTTCCTTAGTATTTTGGAATGGTAGTAAGTATCGAGTATTTGTGTTTGGTTTATGTAAGCTAAACACCAATTGTATAATACTGTTGTATTGCGGTTAATAAGCATATATGCATATAGTAATATAATTTCTTGCACACATTCACCCTAAATTGAAATCTTTTTGGCAATTACCTCTGAAGCATTGACTTAAATTCTAAAAATACTAGTTCTATATATATATCTATCATTTCCACGACCCATGTTCTATTGAACAAAATTGAAACGAGGCTCCAGACTGATTTAAAACTGCTTCGCTGTCAATTATCAATCCGTTGCAAACTAAAATTAATTAATGCTACGAGGTTGTAGTACAAGTTCTTTAATTAGTACTTGCCCCTTCCTTTAAATAACACACTCTAATTCAAATCCAAGCAATCAACACGATCTTTTGGTTTCTTTCTATCGAATATCCATTGTGGAAAAAATTAAACTCTCGTCGTTTTGGGCACTGCACCCTGTCGTTGTTGTTGCTGCTGCAGCTCCGTTTCATGATCATTATCATGATCATTATCATCATCTTCATTGACATTCGAATCAACAATATTCTCCTCCGCCTCCTGATCCTCATCTTCCGCTTCATCTTCAACGTCAACGTCATCGCCATCGTCATCGTCATCATCATCGTCAGCAAACACAAGATCATCATAAAGAACTTCATAACCATCAACGGGTTGATGCATCTTATAATGCACCTCGACATCATGATGCTCGATCGACACCATTTCGAGTTCGACCGGCTCGTCAGCTGCGTCGGGATCAAAGGCCACTGTCTCGCTCCGTTGCAATCGCCGTTTAGAAGGCACGGGCACGGGCACACAGATCTCGATCTGATTATCCGCCAACTCAAAGCAATCCAGTTGTTTGCCATCTGCAGCAGCTTCCACTTGTGCAGCCGCTGCAGCTGCAGCTGCACTTGTCGAGGGTCCATCGCCGATTTCATTAGCGGCCTTGCTTTGCTTGTGGCCAGCGGGAGCATCATTTAAAGTCATCGTCTCCATGTGCAGCTCATCCAACTTGGCTACCTTATCGCCCGGACGCATTACCGCATTCGCATGGATGATGATAAAGGGCAACTTCAGCGATAGTTCGCTGCCAATGCCACTGAGTGTTAGCTTCACCTTCACATAGTACGATACATAGATGGCAAAGACATTTCGATCCTCTGCAAATCCAGGTGCTTCATTCACAGACTTGCCGGATTGGCTCAGTGGTATGGCTGGAGTGAGCATCGGTTGGCCCGCTAACAGCTGGGTTGCCTGCGGGTAAAAGGTATGTGATCTGATCGCCGATGTGGCAATGTTGCCAGTTATCTCATCCGGTTCGGTACTCCGCTCCAGCGTGTCCTCAAGTGCTATCCAGTTCCTTGTTGGCCCACGCTGAGGCAACAGTGCGAACGTCTTATCGAGATAACCGCCCGGCGCTACCGGGTCAACAGCTGGCATCACGTTGTCTGTATCGGCAACAATGTTCTTGAATTTCCCATTGTTAAACATGCAGACATCCACGTTCTGAATGGCGCATACCTGTCAACACACAACAACAAAAACATCAAGAGAAGGTAACACAGACAGACAGAGAGAGAGAGAGAGAGAGAGAGAGAGAGAGATAATTAAAAGGGACAGTGGGCTGCCAATCAAATTGGAGCTCTCAATAATATTTGGACGCATGTTATATCAATATCAATATCAAGGACATGGAAAAGTCGATGGCCTTAAATATTAAAATAAAAAAGACACAAATCTCGAATCACAACATAAATACCCTTTAAAAGACCAACATTTAGTTAGTTGCAGTCAGAAAATAATTGAAAATGTAAACTTGTGTTAAATATGGTCCAGGAATATAATTAATGCTTATTATTTTTGTTTTTTTAATTTTGTTACCAAGAATTTTTTTAAATATGTATATAAAAAAAAATTTTTTTAAGTATCACTTTGCATGCTTTAAGAAAAATCTTAAAAGTTCTAATGACAAATTATATATATATAAATAAATATATATATATATAGTAAATAAAATGAAATTAAAGTTAAAGAAATCGCGTGCTTATTAACTGTTTATTATTCTCATACTTCTTGCACTTAAAACATTCAACAACTAAATCAAGTTACAAACCGATAACCAATTTAAGTGAATCCTTTTATAGAGCATAGCGAATTGAGGCCTTGACCCATGTTCAAGTGTCTACAATGCTGTTTCTCTGTGTGTGTTTACATGTGTGTGTGTGTGTGTGTGCGTGTGTGGACAGGCTGAAATTATGATAGCATTATTTGATTGCGTTGCCGCATTTACTTCAACCTTATCTATGGGCAAGGCAATCAAAAGTAATGCACTCAATTACGACGACCGTTAATGTGGACACAGTTCAATAAAGACGATACACACTCACACACACACACACACAGATACGTAGTTGGCTAACCGGGTTGGATGAGGAAGAAATTGTAAATCATTGCGTTTCGCCTTCGCAATTGATTTGGGGCATTTTGTTGCTGACCACCTTTCGGTTTCTGTTTCTGTTTCTGTTTCGTGTTCGTGTTTTCATTTTCATTTTCAGCTGTTTAATGATGCTTATTGATGGCTTCCGAACTCTTCATTCGTTATTCAGAGAGAGAGAGAGAGAGAGGTTTGTAGGAAGTGGCGGAAATGATATAAAATTAAATTATATATGATTAATTAACCCTCCATTCTCAGATAGATTTGACGCAAATGAAAATGTCACAAAAATTACAAGCTGTTTATTGGCTTGCACTTGTCACTTGCATCTATGTTTAAATAAGTAAGAAGGCTCTAGTCGAGTAATCGCGACTAGACGATACCCTGAACCCTATACTTGTGCTTGCAAGTATGTATGTGTGTATGCTCATACTGCATACCTTACTTAACTTCAATGTTTCATGTCTCCAATGTTTCTCAACCGATTTTAATTAAAATTTCACATTTTGTCATTATTTTGTCTAATGTTTCAAACGCTGTCTCAATGTTTTCAAAATTCAAGCTTTTGTTGTTATCGATCCCATGTGTATATCGAAAACGGGAAGAGTTATCGAATATCGAATATCGTTCAATCAAACACCATAGTTTTATTTGTTCAAAAAACAGATTTTTGTAAAGCGGTCTTCGACATGCCAAATATTTTATGCACTTGTTGCTGCATTTGTTTGGCAGAACGTTTGACCAAAGTTTTAGCTCGTTACCACAAAAACTGAGGAACTAATTTGCAATGAAAGAGTTTTACAGACGGACATGGCTATAACGACTCTTACCGCGATGCTGATCAAGAATATCTATATATATACTTAATGGGTTCGGATATGTTTCCCTCATTTCAACTTTTTAGCTAGTAACTATTTTATCGAAAACTGAAGTACGTTTATAGTCGCAACACGTGGCGAACAGCCACAGGATTGAGTTAAATTCATTTAACGTCTTTTAGGTTTTTATTTGTTGCCCTTTTGGTTATTGTTTGCCATTTATTTGATTAATGCGGTCGCAATCTTAAATGGATTTTGCTTAAAGTCGCAAAATCAGTTGACCTTCATTTCAGTTATTGTTCGGACGAAGGATTCAGCCTACTTATACTATAGTTCCGCCTTAATATGTTTCCACTTTCTCTATCGCCTTTCCGTTTCCATTTCCATTTCCATTTGCATTTGCTCAATGGCTCATTGTGCCTCTCTGTATGCAGAATCATCTGCTTTTCTAGCCATGCGCTAAACATTTTTTTCTTTCTTATTATGCTTTTTGCCCTGTCAACCTCATTTGACATTCGATTGTGAACTTTTGTTATTGCTTATGGGATTTCTTTGACCAATTGGCTGGCACAATAACAAACACACACACACACACACACACACACATACGCATGAATAAACAGGCACAGTGATTTTTGTCCGCTCCGTACAAATATAATTTAATGTATGCATATTCGAAAATTGTTTCTTCACTCAATCCCCGCACTTGTTTGCCATTTGTAATGAAATTTTCAAAACTAACGGATGTATGTACGTACATTTATGTAACTAAAATGAATACTTTTAGGAATTTACATGTTAAGTTTTCCATTGATTTTTGGCCAGGTCAAATAAAGAACCTATGTTAGGGCACATGCGAATTTCGTACAGTCTAAGACTCTTATTTAAGATATCCTACTAAAAAGTACATCGAACCAAAAGTGTTATAGTTGTTAACAAATCGTTGCGGGTAAACGTGCCGTTTTGCCTGTTGCACAACTTCATCTCAATTCAACTCACTTTCATTTGGATATGAGGGTAATTCTATTGGATATTGTACAACTTGACTACAACCAAATCTAATGCTTATTCTATTACATTTATGTACGCCCAAAACCTACATCCAATTCCAAATACATTGTTGCCGCTAGTCAGTTACTAGCAAAGTAGCAGAAGTTTGTTTGCTTCTTTATGCTGGACTTTTGGCCCAAATTACCGCACACATATTGTGATTGCGAGTGTGCATTTGTGTTTGTGTGTGTAAGTAACTTTCGACTTTTATTACAAAGTTAGAGGCGAATTGGCAATATACATACAATTATATAAGACCAACAGAAGCCAAACCACAACAAAGAAAAGTTAAACAATACACTGCAATTTGCAAAACATTTTCTTGGACAACTGCTGCATTAAATATTTAAAAGCATGCGAATTACATAAATGCAACAACAACAACCATCAGCTAATACTATTTTGCTTGTGCCGGCGTGGATCAGCAGCAAAACAGCCACAAAGTTAGGGGAAAAAAAAATATACGCACCTCAAAGGGCATATCGCTTAATCCGTACAAGACCGATGGTGTTTTTGGGAAACAGAGCAGATGACAAACATATTTGACATTTCTATGCCGTGCAAACAATAACAAAAACAGCAACAACAACAACAAATGGAATATACAATTAGAAGTAGAGTCCAATGCCAGAGTCAGTCATTTAATCCCATAAATGACTGCGAAATAAATCAACCGAATGCTGTATTAATTTTGGCATGCGTATGCACAATTAATACTAATAATACGCATACGCGAATTTAGTTTTATGCATTTAGTTGACTTAAATATTCATTCAAAATTATCAAAGCAAAAAACTACCGAGCAAATATTTCAAATATGTTTGAAAAGAAAAAAATTCATTTTGTATATGGAATTTATGATTTTTGTGTTCGCTTTAAATGCAGCAAGAGATTTAAATGCCGATTTCTAGCAAGTTGCGTTTTGGACATTGGTATAGTTTTTGTGATTTTCTAACGACAATTTTCAAATGTAATTTCAATTTCCGCTCTTTGTATGTTTCTTGAACATTTCTTTATTCTATTTGAAACTGATTTATGCATTTTTGCATTACTGTTATTCGCGTGCAGATGTATATCATTTACTTCCGTGTTGTTCGTTTAGGTCCGTCCGTCTCTCTTTGTGCCTGTTTATTAGTATTTCCATTTGTGTGATTGTCTCCTTAGCCCTGTATGTCTGTGTCTGTCTGTGTCTGTGTGATCATCAATAAACACCGTATGTACTATGTGTTCACAAAGTGACTTAAATACAAACAACCGTTTGTATATTTAATATATATATATATATATATATATATTTATCTAGAGTAATCTCCTTTTTCTCTCTCACTTCTAGGCGTGTTAGGCGTTTTGCACAACTTCCACACAATGTCTATATCATGTCAAAAACTTAACTTCCTTCTTTATCACTCTCTTTCCTTGCTACCTTTCTCTCCGTCCATCTGTCTGACTGCCAATTACGGCAGTGTTGCGTTCCCTGTTGAGTATTGCCAATATGCTCTTGCAATTTGCACAAGCTTTTGGCATGTCATAGATGTGTCAATGAAAGTGACTAAGCCGCAACTGCAACTTAAACCGCATGCCATGCGTCACTTTATGCTTTGCTCGATTGGCATACGTTACGTATACGGTTATATCTGTCAGAATAAAAGTCATAGCCAGCACCATAGCAATAGTCATAGTCATATCGACTTAGATGGCATAATGAATGCGCTTGAATTTATGTCACATTTTTCTAGCTCTTTGCGCGCGCCAATTTCAAACGAACATTGAGAGCCAAGCAGGCTTAGCTTTGGCTTTGTTAGTAAAAGCAAACATCTGACAGAGCAACGATAGCGGATGTACGATGTAGAGCATGGAGGGGCATGGAAACACGTTCTTATCGTATTGTACTGTACAAAAAAAAATAGGTACAAAAGATAAGGAAAGCTCAGATTGCTTAAGCATGTTAACAAAAAGCAAACCGTATGAGGCAAAACTTGAGCTGAGCTAAGCAGCAAAGCGCACACAGGCTGACACTGACAGAAATATAGATAAATGGCGACAGCTAGAGGCGTGAGTTACAGCGCACACACACAAAATGTAAATCGTAGCATACTTTTGTGGGCAAATGAAACATTTTAAGTTATTAACTTGCAGAAATTACACGATTGCAAAAAAAAATTTAATATCAGAGAAAGACGTTGTTTTCTAAAGAAAGAACTTTTATTTAATATGAAATATGAAACATTGTTAATGTTCGCTAACGTTTTCTTTCTTTCTATCTATTGAAACGCTCAAATTGTCGATGGAAATATTTTGTTCTTTGAACAAGAATAAGTTAACTATGATTAAGTGCGCAAAATATAAAAAAAATATAAATATAAATCACATATCTGTGAACACACATCAAGTTACACATCAAGTATTATTATAATGATAAGATGTTAAGATTAATGTAGATATAGAACTTTTAATCTGATATCAATGGTTGGTGTTCCGTTTCCAAGTACTTATATTTAAGCTAGTGAAAATGGCACAGCTACAATGTGACAATGTGATATCTGCATTGCATGTGTGTTTGTGCGTTTGTCTTTTTAGCTGGCAAATCGGGTTAGCCTTGGTGGGTACTTTGTTCAAGCACTAGGGGCTGACAGCTTGTCGAAAGTCAACATCGAGCACAATAGAAGAATCTTTTGACTACGCGCGTACATGTGTATACGTATGTGAGTGTACGCGTCTGTCTGTGTGTGTAAAAGAAAATGGAGTGAAAACCCATAAAATGCATAAACACAATTTTCACTCGAGCAGCGCCTTTTTGCCAGTCTTCACCGTTCCTTCTATCCACTTAACTTTTGCAAACTTTTTATTCATTTTACCTCATGCCAAATATGCGTTGTCAACTTTGTTGTTAGCTGCTTTTGGCTTGTTCGCTTCGCTTCCCTTTGGTTCTACTCTGTTCTGTTCTGTTCTTTGCTCTTTGCCTTCATCTTTTCTCAAGTGGCACAACACTCAAGAGATTGCACATTTCATTCGGCCACTTCACAGCACAACCTTTGCAGTTCACAAACGAAGCATTTGCATTTTTGCTGCGCACTTTCTTTTATGTTTAGCGGCTGTCTCGTTTGCCGCTATGCTGTTTTAGTCGTTTGCCTTTTGGCGCCTACAAAAGGCGGCTTGTCAAGTGCTTTTCCCAGCGGGTGGTGGGTCATTCCATTTGTCAGTCAGATTTTAGCCAGCAAAACTGTCGCTTTGTTTGTTTTCACGCTCATACCATCCACAGCGCGCACACACACACACACAAACATACACACATGGCGTATGCGTAATATTCGATTTGTGTTTATTAAAAGCTCAGGGCTTAATCAGGCACAGTTAGTTCACTTTACTCACTGAAGCGTAACGACACAAACTTCTTAACGCACTTCAAAATACCCTTACAAATAGTCGTTTATTTAAAAAACTGATTTGAATATTCTCGGCTTATATATATAGTACAAAATTCAACAAAGTCCACCTTGACACTTTATTATTTTGCTGATTGTGTTTTGAGCTCAGCCAAATGCTTTTATATTTTTATTTTTTTTATAATTAATTTTTTGCTATTCTACTTTGCTCATTGATTTGTTTGGCTTGCCTGTTATCTGTGGATTGCCTAGTCAGAAAGGTTTTAAGCTTAATAAACAGACAACACAGACCGCATATATTTATCGAAATACCCGCGGGTTGACAGCGCATAGAGTGTTCAAACATGTTTATAATATTAATACGACGCTTTGCACTTGGCCATATCAGAATAACTGATTTATTATACCCTTAACCCAATAAAAATGGGTAAAAAGGGTATAATGGTTTTGTGCAAAAGTATGTAACAGGCAGGAGGAAGCATCTCCGACCCCATAAAGTATATATATTCTTGATCAGCATCAACAGCCGAGTCGATATAGCTATGTCCGTCTGTCCGTCCTTCCGTCTGTATGTATGAACGCGTCGATCTCAGAGACTATAAGAGCTAGAGACTCCAGGTTTGGAACATAAGCTCGCCTAAGCTCTAGGCTGTACAAGTTTGTTTTCGATTTTCGATAACTCATCCCGTTTCTGATATCCACATGGGATCGATAACCACAAAATCTTTAATTTGGAAAACTTTGAGATAGCATTTGAAACATTAGACAAAATAATGACAATCTGTGAAATTTTGATTAAAATCTGTTGAGAAACATTGGAAATATGGAACATTGAAGTTGAGAATGCAGTATGCAGTATGTACGTAAAGTATAGGGTTCAGGGTATCTTCTAGTCTGGATTTCTCAACTAGAGCCTTCTTACTTGTTTTTTCTCTGTGTGTGTTTATGTATGTGATAGTATTTACATTTTTCTTTTGGCTGTGACAGCAATTGTTTAGGATTAAAAGAGAGAGAGATAGAGCGAGAGAGAGAGAGAGAGAGAGAGAGAGTGAGAGACGGCTTGAGCTGTTTTCATTGTGTTATATTGGCAATTTTTCGACTCAATACGAACCGACTTAATCGAAGCAATTGATTTACACGCATTTGCCATTACAGCTACTTTCTAGACAAGTAATGACAACAACACAGCAACAATAACACTAACACTTACACTAACAAAAATGTGTTATTACAAGAAACACAGTTAAGAAAATTTGGTTGTGGTTGTTATTGCTGGTGTGGCGCATCGTTTTGCCATAAAGCAGAGAAAACATTCAACTAGACAAAGATGAAATTGATGATGAGCAAATTTTGATTAGCAATTTCTATGGCATTCACATACGTTATTAAAAGTATGTGTATGTATCAGTTATCAGATGCACAAGACGTGCACAAGTTTAAACCATCAAATTGGCTCCTGTAAATGGTCCTAGGCCCAATTTTGATGATTGACAACAACTACATCTGCTCGTTGCATGCAGCTGCTTCCCGATGGCAATTTTGCTTGACTGTCACTGTTAACTTTGCCAGCCACATGCTTGCCCATTTTCTGCATGAATATGGAAAAACCTTTTTGTCTGGATTTGTGACGAAATGCATGTGTGCTTTTGGCTTCGGAATCCGCTTTAGAAATTTACGTTGAACATAATTAATATCACGGCAAGACAATGAAATGATTGAGAAACGAGATAGAAATAAGAGTAGGGGGAGTAGAAGGTTCATTTTCATTGCCAATGCATATGGCAATTGTCGTTTCCCTTGCCTTCAAATTATTCATACTGCATACTTGCAAAATTATCGGCTTGCAAACTGATTGCAACAGTTTGCCCAACGTTGCGTGTGTGTAGTTTGTAGCAGCTGCATAAAATGAAAACTGGAGGCGGAAGGAACAATCAGTCAGAGTCAGATACAGAGATAGAGAGACACAAGACAAAAGACGAACAAACCTAACGAACAGAATATACGGAATGAGTAACAAAATGAAATACAGGAAATTGTGTCGATTCTTTCGTTAGAGTGGGCATAACCAAAAAAAGAAAAAAAAAAAACACATTTATGACATTCAACATGAAGACGAAATTCTTAACGAGCTGCAAATAGCTAACAATCTAATCTCTGTAAATACGTTTGGCTAGGTTTTGTTAAGTTTTTTAAAGCTGGATACAAAACAGCTTAAAATATTCAAGAGATTAGTGAAATAAAAATTGTTAATTATAAATCAAACAAAAAATGCAATGCAACTTGCTTGACTTACTTTGTTGCAACTCAGAAGGGTCAATTGAAATATAGATTTCAGTTTACTTACGAAAGATTTGCTCACTTACCCGGACTTTTCGGACCGTCTTGCGGCTGTCGTTGCGTATGGTAACTCTGACATTGACAGCCTCGCCATGTGTGTACCAGCCCTTGTTGAGGTTTGCCTTCAAGGTGACGCGTCCATCTTGCAGTAGAAATGGTTTGTACACAGTGCCGTGTGGGGCGCCGTTGGGTCCAACGCTAATGCCGCCAATGCCGCCGGTGACACCAGCATTGCTGTGCGGTGGCACCATTCCAGTGTTAGTGTTGTCGACCTGCTGCCAATGGCAAAAACAACACCAACAACAACAATAAGAATTAAATAAAAGTGCGAGATAAGTAATTACTTTAAATATATCAATTGTGTGCATTGGTTACCTAATTTACTGGACTCTGTAGACTCGAGTTAGTCTTTTGTTAACTAGATGTATGGAACTTAAGGAAACTTTGCTTAAAAAGTTATTCTTGTTGTTATCCAAAATCAAATCTATATACTAATACTATACAAATCTATTACTACTCTGCTGTAAAATCCACATTCATTTAACAGAATGCACTGTATGTAACAAAGATGACGATCGCGCTGTTGTTAACATAACATCCACGAACAAGTCATTAACATACGTTTTGCTAAGTTGTTCCAAAGGAACAAATGACTTTTTCATATGGCAAAAAACTAGCATTTAGCAGGGTTTACTTACATCCTGAAACGATTTGTTGAAACATTGAAATGTATCATTGGGGGCCCGCTCTATTTCACTCTTGCTGCGCCCAAAGCGACCGCTGAACCTAAACGATTTTGGCGAGAGACGCATCTTGGGGAATGAATCGCCGCGTTCCGACTTTGACTTGGTTTTGCCACTGGTGCTGGCATGATGGGAGCAAGATAGTTTCTCGTGTCCAGCTCCTCCTCCTGCGGCACCTGGTGTATTTGTATCGTTGACCGGCGGTGGCGTTGCACTGGAAGGTGTCGATGTAGCCGCCGCATTGTCCAGGCCAACAAAGCTAACGCACGGCGACTGGGTCGGGGCCGGGGTCGAGTGCTGACAATAGACATTGGTGCGATAAATGACGCGTATGGCCATCTTAACGGAGGAGCGACGAACCAACTTCTCTTCCACTTTGTCTGCTGCACAAAAGATATATAGAGCAGGCATCAAACAAATTAGTTGGGCGCACTATAAACGTAACAATACTGCCAATATATTGCCATTGCTCGCAAGCTTATTAGAATTTATTGAATTTGGTTTTCGTCTTGGTACGTTGTTGTGTATGTAGTAGTTAGTCCGAATGCCGAATGGTTTGATTTGCCAAATGATTTGAAATGCGCATTGCCAATGCTTGACAGCTTGTTGTGAACATGGAAGGCAGCAGGCTGGCCGTTTTAAGCTCATTTTCTTGGTTGCCTCAACAAGGCAACAGCAACGAACGAAAGTTGCTGGCACAAAACTCAATTGCATTTTTCTCGAAACATTTCAACGACATTAATATTGCAAAGTAAACAGGAAAACACACTCAGAAATACAAAAAAAAAAAAAACGGAGAGAGATAAATATATATATATATATATTTCACATGCACGCGAGAAATTGAGAAGAGAGAGAGAGAGAGAGAGAGAGAGAGAGAGAGAGAGAGGGAGAGTGAGGGAGGGAGTGACGTTATTATAGACACCAAAGTTATTTAAAAAGAAAATGAGCGATGCCGGGCCCTGCAACAACAACAAGAACAGCAAGCAAAACAGATGTTTGTAGTCAAACATTCATCGGACAGCTTACCTACAGGACCTTTACAAAAACAGCAATAACAGTGGTCAAAGTAGTAATGCATCAGAACATTTTGACATCGTCGCCAACTAGTTAGAGGTGGCATAGGCGAATTTCCGTTTTCATTTTGGAAACCGAGTTGTGGGCACTCGTCGTTTATTAAAACTATGTGCGATAAGTTCAATGGAACATAAGCAAAATAACGAAACAATAAACCACAACACACAACACACAAAACTCTAATATAAGAAAATAACAACAATTATATCACACAGGACAAGAGATGAGTATACAGAAACTTGTGCGGTATCGGTTACAATGTTTCCCAGCCATCACAGACCTCCCTCCAGATGCGCAGTAATGTTGAATAAATGAAGTCTTTAGTAGCTCGAAAGGCGAATAGATAAAATGGAATTTTTAAGGGTGGTGGAAGGTGCTTTTGATGGAGTTTTTTTTTTTTAATTGTTCTTGGAATGAAAAGAGATTAAATGACAAACAGTCAAAGTGCATAGCATCTTAGACTTCAAGTCGACGAAATGGTTTTTTTTTTTTATTTTTGACAATTATAATAGCTTTTTATGAAATGAAAACGATTTTTATACCCTGAACCCATTCAAAATGGGTATAATGGTGTTTTGCAAAATTACAGGTAGTAACTTGCAGAAGCAAGCATCTCCGACCCCATAAAGTGTATATATCCTTGATTAGCATCATGTTGTTAATGCTGATAAAGAATATATATACTTGATGGGGTCGGAGCTGCTTGCTTCTGCCTGTTACATACTTTTACACAAGACCATTATACTTTTTAAAAAACTTTTCTTCAAGGAAACGAAAAAGAATTAAATCAAAATCAATAAAACTAAAAGAATTCTCTCTCATCAATTGTGCCGAAGTAGCGCAATCAGCAATTGCATTTGCCGCGTACAACAGTGGTGAAGTATTGAATATTTTGCTTGTTAACCGTTTGCCTGTTGTGGCCATGCGGACGAGGAGACAAAGGGTACAAGGGGACGTGGGTCTGATTGGTTGTGGTCATCATCAATATTATTGAGCTGTGAAACTTGTTTGATTGTCAAATATCTGTGGACATCTTATTCGATCGCTCTCACATGTGTCAGGCTCGAACTGATTAAGACAACTCAAATCACTGGAAGCGCGATTCACTCACGATTCAATTAGCGCTGGCAATGGCTTGATGATGATGATGGTGATGATTAAACTAACGCAGCAAACCTTAAAAGATCTGTTCTGCACTCTGTTGTTCTTGTCACATAATTATTCTTAACATAATTATATCTAAAACTTAATTCTAGCATAAGCTTATATACAGTTTTAAGCTTATTAAAACGTTTTTACTTGTTTAAAAAGTTCCTTATTTTGTAATTTAGCTTAACATACACTTATACCATACTACCTTTATTCAAACCAAAATCTTCTCTCTTCAGCTACGTAACCAAATATGCATATATTAACTCTATATAGATTGACTGACTTAAAAATAATTCGTTTACTTTGTATTACATAATATTTGATGAGCTTACTTACGAGTATTAGTAGTTGAGTATCTGTAGTTTTAAGATATGTATATACATACGTATGTGTTTTTGTTCAAAAATATTTCTATTTGCACCATCATACCTGATGAGGCTTCAGTGTCACATCGATGAACAACAAGGCTTAGATTAAGCCACAAAACTTACCAATGAAGCAACGCACTTCGTAGCTGGTGCCAATGGGTGCTCCATAGTAGCGTTTTGCCGGCACCAGTCGCACGCTGGGCGGACCAAGGGAAGACAATGTAAGGAAGAAGGGAAAGGCATTTTCTCCCAGACGCTTTATTAATGCCTCCTGCAAGCAAAGTAAATGCAAACATCAATGTGGAAATGTATACATTCAGTTGCAGTTGTTGTTATAGCCTTAAGCCAGGCTAAAGCACATTTGCAAAATTGCTTGCAAATTGATATTATGCATTTTAATTGATTTGTGTTAGACATCTTAATCGGCTCTGCAGCTGCACTCAACCGTAAAGCAATAAAAAATAGTTTAAAAACATAAATGCACTTAATTATAACATGTACGTGTATATATACTATAGTGTAAAGTCGCATAGCTATACAAATTGTTGGCTTCGATAAAAATTTGCTGTCCTTTGTCATTTTTTTGCTTTTTTGTTTTCTTTTGCTGATTTTGGCATTTCATTTGCATTTGATTATTGTATGTGGTAGGTATTATGAGAAAATGCTTTGCCCTCTGGTCCGTGGTTCGTTGTTCTGTCCCTGATCATCATTTGGCCCTAGCTTTGACTGTGTGTCCCTCTCTCTCTCTATCTGTGTGTGTGTGTCCGGAACACGGCCACGGCCACGGCCACGGCTGGTGTTTTCTGCGGGTTCTCTTCTTGGATTTGTACTTAAAATGTCTTATCGCTGGCGCGTGTATCTGTGTATCGTCAGCTTAATAGCGTGCGGGGCAATGTACACAACTAAGTCACAAGGGCAATCTGTTTGCTTCCTGCCACCATTCCTCATTTTTGTTTCTGTTTGTGTGTGTGTGTGTGTGTTTGTGTGTACAGCGTTTCAATGAAAAGTATTTAAGGACAATTCAACAGCTCAAATTGTTGTGGCTCTGAAAACGTTTTGGTTTAATGTCAGCAAAGACAAAATAAAAATGAGAAAGGCAGAGGGGAAAGCGAGAAAGAAAGTTATATGTCTTCTTAAGCCACAATTGTCAGACAAGAAGAAGGAGCGTAATAGCTTAAGGCTTTAAAGCGGTACACGTAGAAAATTAAGAATACAAATTTAACTGTCCTACTTTTAAGAGTCGGATATTGTCTTGCAAAATTTGTTGATATTTACAAAATATACAAACTAATGTATACAAATTGTTTTCACTAGCAGCTGAGCTTTCTAATGATAACAAGCTGGCGCTCTCATCCGCAGCATAATCAGTTTGTTTATGCGGCCTTTCATTCAAACCTTCTATTGTTCTGACTTAACTTGTACATATCTTACAAATCTATGAATTTGATAGTAGTGTTTGGCATCTTATTAACACTGTCTATCGATCTGTTAAGATTTATTCATTGGCATACATGACTAATTTCAATTTATTATCCCAATTTTGTTCAACTATATACAATGCATCTAACTGTATCTGTATTTGTATATATGTATAGCTTTGACCTTTGTATTCATAAGAAATATTTGAAATAACATTGACTCTGGTCTGGTCTGGTTTAGGGTGGGTGGCTGGTTTGGGTTGTGAAGTTGTGTTGGGAAGTTATTAAACTCGAATTTTGTTTTAATTATGCGTGTCTGTTTGTATACATACATCCGGTATGTGTTTTTGCGCAGCAGCAGGAAGCTGTTGTACTGGCAAATAGGATGCAAATCGGTCAAGACAAGCGAAAGAGACAAGCGAGAAAAGTGGAAAGTGGAAAGTGGCGCAAAATCTGGCTAAATTAACGGCAACTTATTAGAAGTGTAAACTGAAAACTGATTGCCTAATCGAATTTCGTTGAGTTCGGCTGTCAAAAACGTGATGGCTATGTAAATGATTGCATGTCAAGTTAAATAAAAGGCCAAGTTTCACAATCAAAGTTGGTTGCTTGGCAGCTATGTATTAATGTATATACTACTACTACACAAACAAAAACTGTCTACCCCACACACACACACACACTCCGTTACAACCGGACAAACAAATGGACGCAGAAGAAAGCAGGAAAAGACAATGTAAAAGGGAAAGGCAAACATTTATTTAGCTTTTAGTTGAATGAAATTGATTTCAATTGGTTTAAGTGCAGTAAACTGAAATCTTTAAGTTAATGAATTAAAACACATAACGAGACGCAAATCTCAATAAATAAATAACACGAAATCAAAAAGTCTAGGATACCATTAGAGATATATAGAAAACTAGCAAACCACAAAAAAAAGAAGAAAATAAGTAAGAAACTCGACTTGCATACATCGAAAACCCTAGACATGCGTGTGTGTGCGTGTGTTTACACGAAATGCCTGACCTTACTTCAATCTTTAATATCTTTGGTGTTCCTCAGCCAATTTCTATAAATACAAAACTATTTCTTAGGCAAGCTTATGTTTCAAATCTCATAGACGAACAGACAGACGGACATGGCTATATCGACGCAGCAATTGAAGCTGATTAAATATATACTATATATTCTTAATGGGATTGGAGTTGCTTTACATTTGCACACAGCCATTGTAACCTTTTTAACCATTACATGGGTTAAACAACACCAAATATATATGTATGATACTTAAAGCTAAAATTAAATTATAGACGTTAATGTGCTAAGCGAAAATAATCAAACAGAAAACAGCAGCAGAAAGATGAAGAGAATACAAAAATAAATCCGTTTACTTTAATTATATATCCATTGACAAAAGAAGTTTTAGCGTAGTATTTTGTCTTAGAACTCAAAAGCACACGATTTCTAAAAGCATTTAGAAAAAATTTGATTGTCTTTGAAGTGCACTTGTGCATCGTAAAAACGTCTAACAGATTACAGCACTTTCAATCCACTTACAATCCATCCAAAGTAACTTGCAATCTCTGAATCTTGAGCCACCCACTCAATCCTTTATCTTTTTTCGCCTGCTTCACTTGTCTCCATCCGCTTATCTCGCTTTTGGTAAAGGTGCTAAAAGAAAATATTCGCAAGCGCCTCGAGATGTTTCCGTTTGCATTCATTGAGTTTGCCTTAATCTGATTTAAATGGCGCTAGAAACTTGGTAGGCAAGTAAGCACAAGTAAGCACACGCCGGACAACTTGCTCGACTTGAATTCAAAACAAGTAAGAAGGCTCTAGTCGAGAAATCCCGACTAGACGATACCCTGATCCCTATACTTTACGCGTACAGTCAGTGTTTGCAAGTATGTGTGTTTGTATGTACGCACATACTGCATACTGCATACTCAACTTCAATGTCCCATATCTCCGGTGTTTCTTAACCGATTTTAATAAAAATTTCACAGATTGTCATTATTTTGTTCATTATTTCAAATGCTATCTCAAAGTTTTCAAAATTCAAGATTTTGTTGTTATCGATCCCATGTGTATATCGAAAACGGGATGAGTTATCGAAAATCGGAAACAAACTTGTACTGCCTAGGGATTAGGCGAGCTTTAGTTCGAAATCTGGAGTCTCTAGCTCTTATAGTCTCTGAGATCGACGCGTTCATACATACAGACGGACAGACGGACGGACAGACGGACGGACAGACGGACATGGCTGTATCGACTCGGCTGTTGATGCTGATCAAGAATATATATACTTTATGGGGTCGGAGATGCTTCCTTCTGCCCGTTACATACTTTTGCACAAAACCATTATACCCTTTTTTCCATTTTTAATGGGATCAAGGTATAAAAAAAAAAACACAACAGAATGAAACTACCAAGCCCAGCTGTTGACCATTGTATATACATGTGAATGTGAATGTGAATGTGAATGAGTTGAGTTGGGTTGGGTTGGGTGTTAAATTAATTAAAATTATTGCAATGATGAGTTTTGCCTGACTTACCTGAAGTGGAGTAAGGGGTTCGGGAAATGTTTCCTCAAGACGCGGCCAAATCTGATGCAGCGACATAATGGCCTCGTTGCAGAAGCGTAAGCCCATCACCTCCTCATCCTCGCGTCCATATCTGCAATCAAAAACAAACCCAACTATGTACTGTAACATGAATCTGAACAGTTGAGAGCCTAGTGCAACAACTCCAAAACTTCAAAACTGTTTGTTGCCGTTATGTTGGTTGTGTGTGTTTGTGTTTGTGGTTTCCTATCTTACCTGAATGTCACCGTTAGCTGGGCAAAAACGCGATATCCTTCAAATTTGGAAGTATCGAAAAAGGCGACGCCATCCAACAAAGCTGGCTCATTGCCAATTATTGTCAACTCACGCGTCGGCAAATACATTGTGAGCACAAAATTCGGCGAGCTCTTCTTAAACACGCGCTTATGGCCCAGGCCAAAGTCAAGCTTGTTCGAGGTCCTGCAAATAATTAAATAATTTTTATAGCTAAATCTTTGCAACTTGGCTGAAATGTATCAAGAATGTGCTTAGATAGTTTTTCAATGTGGCGAACGATAAAAAAAAATTAAAAATTGTTAGCCACAGACGTGTTGTACAGTCGTGTCTGGATATAGTGAACTTAATTAAGTGAAGCCAGTTAACAGTTGACAAAAACAAATGAACGATTTGTGTTTTGGTTATTAATAAAAAAAAAACAAATGTTATTTTATATCCGTATTAAAGAAAGTCTTGAATCTCATTTCCCAGCCAACATCTATTTTTGTGCGATAATTGATGAGAAGGAAAAACTCACAAAAATAATGTATAACATACACACTGTGTGTGTGTGTGTGTGTGTGTTTGTGCGGACATGCCAATTATATTGAAAATTGTTAATTAGCTGGGCCCTGAGCGCGTGATGCTACTTCAATTTGATTAAAATTGTCTTTACATTTTACATTAGAAGTTCATTAGATTTGCGCATGTATTTGCGTGGTGTGTGTGTGTGTGTGTTAGCTTATTAGTTTATGTGAAGGACAGCCAGGGAAAAAGTTTAAACTCAGTCAATAAATAGATTAGCTATGAATAGAATAGCAACTGTTGTTGCTGCTGCTGCATGCACTTAACATTGTTTGTGGCAGCTTCAATGAAATTTGTTACCTGCACTAAAATGTTGATAGACAAATATTACCAAAAGCTATTAAAAATTATTGTTGTTTGTTATTGTTGATGTTAATGACTTGTACTATCTTAGCAATCAGCACGACGACATCAAAGCTAAGAGTCACTCAGAACAGCGTGGCATGTGTGGCATGTGTGGCATGGCATACTTGCCCGCGGCTACAACTATAAAATTCTCTCGCATTTCCAATTAAAACAAGTAAGAAATCCCGACTAGACGATACCCTGATCCCAATACTTTACGCATATAGTCAGTGTTTGCAAGTATGTGTGTTTGTATGTACGACCATACTGCATACTGCATACTCAACTTCAAGGTTCCATATCTCCGGTGTTTCTAAACCGATTTTAATAAAAATTTCACAGATTGTCATTATTTTGTTCATTATTTCAAATGCTATCTCAAAGTTTTCAAAATTCAAGATTTTGTTGTTATCGATCCCATGTGTATATCGGAAACGGGATGAGTTATCGAAAATCGAAAACAAACTTGTACTGCCTCGGGATTAGGCGAGCTTAAGTTCCAAATCTGGCGTCTTCGAACTCCTTCGACCAGCGCTTAATGAACCCCAAGACATCTGATGCTTGATTTGTTATTGAAGCTATATGCTTGTCAAACTTAAGCTTTAGGTCCATTAGGGTACCCAAATCCTCAACCACATCAATCCGATCAAGTAGTAGGTTATCCAGAACATAGATATTAAAAAATGGCATTCGTCTATAAAAAGACATAGCTTTACATTTACTGCAATTGAGATGCAGTAAATTTACTCTGCACCAAGTTTGAAAGTTGTCTAAATCACTTTGCAGTTTATGACCATCAACAGCATACATCAGTACACGAGATTGATTTATCAAGGACGAAAGTTCGTTAATAAAAAGTGGAAATAATAACGGTCCAGGGTGACTTCCTTGTGGAACACCAGAAGTGATCTGACTGTACGCGTAAAGTCTAGTGTTCACGGTATCGTCTAGTCAAGATTTCTCGACTAGAGCCTTCTTACTTGTTAGTTTTTTAGATTTCGATTTAATTTCCTTGTTCTAGTTTTAATCGAGTAGGCTTTTATAACAAAAGCTTAGTTTAACACATACACAGCACATTTGAAAATTATATTAGTACACAAATAATATTTTACAAAACATTTTCACAACAAAAGTTATCCTCTCCCAAAACTCGTTAAAACACAAACCAACATTACCAAACATACAAACCTAAATTCTACACGGCTTAACAAGAGACATGGCAGACAATCGCAATATTGATGTGAAAGAGATTCCAGCTGATTTTAATCGCAAAGACATTTTGGAGATGATTGCATCCGAAACAGCTCTTAACAATTTCGAAAACGATCTGTTTTTGATCGAAGTAGAAAAAAGTGACCCAAACCGGTTTCCCATACGCGAATTGAACCAAATACAAGCAAATTCTGCCAAGCTATGGACCAAGCTACCTGAAGTTAAGCGGAACGAATATAACGCTTTGGCTGCGAATACTCTTGGCGCCCGATTACAATTGGAATCGGCAAAGGAAGCAGAAAAAGAACCCAGAAGAGAATGCAGGATCTGCAAAAAATCTGTCATGCAAGTTCCTTACAGGAAAAGAAACGGGAAAATTGTGGCTATGGAGGTTCCAAAATCCAAGATTAATTACAATGACTTTATGATGATGTTGAACACAAACAAACAATCCAAAGACATTGATCAGTCCCCCAAAGTCGATGAATCAGTACTGGATCAAGTTCCATCCAATAATAATGGAGAAGAAAGAACAAAGGCGCCCTATGAGCCCAACCCGACTCCATCAAAAGAGTTCGAAATGGATGATCTTTCAAATGAGCAGACTTCCGATGTCGATCTACCAGAAGGCAGCCAGGCTCCATCCAACGAAAGGAGGCAAAAGAGAAAAAGACGCGCTATGAGCCCTACCCCAGCCAATGGCAAAACAAAAAGAGTTAAAAGGTGTTGAATATCTAAACTTTACACACACTGCTTGATTCTTATTAATCACTGACGCAACAAGCCGTGACTAAAGTCACATACAATCTTCATGGCCCGACAAAACTTAAACAAAGACTAATTTGATATAGACCGGAAAATTATTCAATCTCAATCAAACCGATATTCGCAATGTAAGTTTAAAATAATACATTTAGTTATGTTATTAATTATAATTAACCTATATTCTTAAATATCTTAAAAGCATTGATGCTGATCATCAATACGACACTATGATACATCAACTCTGTATGATCATAAAGATAATAATGATGTAAAGGCACTTCATGCATTAAACTTGCGTTTGGACAATCGTGATGTGATTATTAAATTCAAATTTTATGTAACAGACCTAAGCCATTTACACAGTTGAATGGATGCACAACGTAAGTGTTAAGATATTTGACTTGATTTCTTTAAACACATAATTTTTTCATTTACTTTTCGCATTTTTAGGATCTTTTTAAAAATGGCTGTCCATTACGCTGCCTTGAACCATTTTTGAACATTTACGAAGCCCTTGTGTATGGGCCTTTCTTCTAGCACGAAAAAGGTTTCCACGTCTTAAGCCTTAGGCAGCACGCGATCGTTCTTTACTCTCACGCTTGCTATCGTGGTTAAGAAAGAATCGAGTTTCTCGCAAGGAACATTCATCCTTTATATGTGTAGTTGTGTAGGTGCTTATGCTTCGGCTAAGGTCTTTGTCGATATTGCGCTCGCACCATTTAAAGTTGCTAAGACCACTTAAGGCTTTGCCAACACATTCCCTGTAGATGTTGAAGGAAGAGGGAAATACTGCCTTTTACAAGGACTCAGTGCTGCTGTGAATGATTAACATTTTCTATATCATGTTCAAATAAGCTCACGTCGAGAGTATGTTCTTTACAGGTGCAGCATCGATAAGATTGTGTCCTTAACTTGGTCATTTTAATTGCCTCTGCACTGGTTTTGTCATGATGGTTTCAAGGTCGCAATTGGAGAAAGGTAGCCTAAGGACAATAAATGATCGGACAAAACAAAAAACTCGAAAGTACAACTACAAGCAAATGGAATAACCAAAACTATCTATCAAACTTCAACATTTGAAACATAAATTTATTGTTGGATCATTTTCGCCATTTTACTACTATTATTTATGCATTCACACTATTTGGAAAGCAAATAAATTAAATGTAAATTTTATTCTTAGATTGTTTGTGTATAATAGTTGTAGGTAAGAAATGATTTAAGCCATCTGTGTGATAAAAACAATTTTATGTTGTATCTCGTATTTTAAGGACATACATAATTATGACAAAAACTATTTAAAAACAAGAAGGCTCTAGTCGAGAAATCCCGACTAGACGATACCCTGATCCCTATACTTTACGCGTACAGTCAGTGCGTGCAAGTATGTGTGCGTGTGTGTACGACCATACTGCATACCGCATACTCAACTTCAAGGTTACATATCTCCGGTGTTTCTCAACCGATTTTAATAAATATTTCACAGATTATTATTATTTTGATTAATAATTAAAATGTCATCTAAAATTTTTTCAAATTCAAGATTTTATTGTTTTCGATTGCATGTGTATATCGAAAACGGGATGAGTTATCGAAAATTGAAAACAAACTTGTACTGCCTAGGGATTAGGCGAGCTTAAGTTTCAAATCTGGAGTCTCTAGCTCTTATAGTCTCTGAGATCGACGCGTTCATACATACAGACGGACAGAAAGACAGACAGACGGACAGATGGACGGACAGACGGACGGACAGACGGACATGGCTATATCGACTCGGCTGTTGATGCTGATCAAGAATATGTATACTTTATGGGGTCGGAGATGCTTTCTTCTGCCCGTTACATACTTTTGCACAAAACCATTATACCCTTTTTTCCCATTTTTAATGAGATCAGGGTATAAAAAATGTCAGTAAACAGAAATGTGTCCATTTTATTTATTTCCATTTTTTAAATGAATACTTCACACAATTTTTCTCCTCAACTGAACGTAATTAAATATTTCTGTCAAATAAAGACGTACAATATATATGAATTCATATGATTGTAATTAATGCCAGTTTTTACATAAATACTTTATATATTTGCTTTTCAACTGAACGCAATAAAATATTTCATTATCAAACAAAGACGACCAATACATTTGAATTCATATTTTATCTGTCCGAACGATAAATGAAACTTTTATGCACACTATCTAGATTTATACATCATGTGAAAGAGTATTATTTAATGACTGACACACGTTTCCCTTATTTCGAAGTATTTTCTTTGTTCTACTAGATAGCAGTGTACCCAAATCGAAGTTATTAAATCATATGGCATAAGCAGTGTTGGGCTTTCGAGTAATTAACAATGTCACTACTGCAATTTGCTGTTGATGTTTTCAATGTGTGTTGTGGACATCTCAATTATCGTGGTGGTATAAGCCACCAGCTCAAAGCTTCAATCTTGCAACGGTCAACTTTAACTGTAATGCTACATACACCCGCAATATAACCCCCGGGCACTCATCAAACGACTTATAATTGAGTTAATTAAATTTAAATCCGCATCGAACAGTCAATTGTGTGCTTATTTATGTGAATGTGTGAGTTGAGGTTCATATTACGTTATGTTCTGTAACAACTGTAATGGAATTCGGTATTGTCATACTGTCGGAATGCAGTAAATGATGTCAACGGATGCTTCTGCAACTGCTGCATATCCAATTACACCATTAGCATTAAAGAAACAATTTTGCACTTGGGCAAAGCCAATTATTTACCATGCATTTGTGTAAATGAATTGGACAGGAATGGAATGAATTTTAATAAGCTTTAGGTTTGGATATCAAATACAAGCTGTAAATTTATCGATTACATCATTCATCGCTGCAGTCAGTTAAACAGGTGCGAAGATAATAGTATATAAGCAGATAATCTTATAGATTTTTCGAACTTTTTCTCGTTCTCTTCAGCCATTTACTTATACCTTAAATAGTTTGGTTTAATTGGATTTGTTTCTCTGCGTTTCTCAAAGTTTGTGTGACTTCACACCTCACACCTTCACCTTCATTTGTTACATAACTAATGCACTTTAAGCTTTTACGTTGTTAAAAAAAATTCAATTTATTGAATAAATATTTATGTGCATGGACCACTATTTATGCAAAGTCTCGTCTGCTGGTCATAATGCCATAAGTAAACCAAAAACTAACCGCTCTGATCCTTTAAAATACATATTTATTGAATATTTATATATGTGCATCGACCATTATGCTACTATTTATGCAGAGTCTCGTCTGCTAGTCGGGTTTGTTCGCTTGCCATAAGTGAACCAACAACTAACCACTCTGTTTCAACAATCTAATCATCCGTCTAGCTTTCAACGCCATAGCTACATGTCTATACATTTTCATCCGCCGGCGCCTGTTTGCCATTTTGGGTTTTGTAAAAATGAATGTTGCGGCAAGGTGACAGCAAAATTGGTTGCCGTTGCCTAATTGATATCGAAATTGACGTTGCTGCTGTTGCCGTCCTTGGCTTTCGGGGCGTGTGCGTATACGTAATTTGGCTTTTAGTTATAAAAGTGCTCTACTCTTCGAACTCTCATAAATATGATAATGTATGTGTATTTAGTATTTACAAGAGTTGCGGCCGGGTTTCGCTTGACTTCAATTAACCCATATCAAAATTTATTCGCCGTTGAGCAACCAGGAAAATCACATGAAATCCATTTCAATTCAAACAATTTGGGTCAAATGTAAAAGAAATTTAATTTGCATTTGCATACTGAAACCACTTAAAAGGATATTGTGTAAATGATTTCAATGAAATGTTTAACCCAAATTAATTGAAATGCTTCAAAGCTTCAAAGAAGTCAAATCAAAACAAGTAAGAAGGCTCTAGTCGAGAAATCCCGACTAGACGATACCCTGATCCCTATACCTTACGCGTACAGTCAGTGTTTGCAAGTATGTGTGTTTGTATGTACGCACATACTGCATACTGCATACACAACTTCAATGTCCCATATCTCCGGTGTTTCTTAACCGATTTTAATAAAAATTTCACAGATTGTTATTATTTTGATTAATAATTAATGCCATCTAAAGATTTTTCTAATTCAAGATTTTTTTGTTATCGATCCCATGTGTATATCGAAAACGGGATGAGTTATCGAAAATCGAAAACAAACTTGTACTGCCTAGAGATTAGGCGAGCTTAAGTTTGAAATCTGGAGTCTCTAGCTCTTATAGTCTCTGAGATCGGTCGACTCATACATACGGACAGACGGACAGACGGACGGACAGACGGACGGACAGACGGACATGGCTAAATCGACTCGGCTGTTGATCCTGATCAAGAATATATATACTTTATGGGGTCGGAGATGCTTCCTTCTGCCCGTTACATACTTTTGCACAACTTCATGATACCCTTATTTCCCAATTTTAATGGGATCAGGGTATAAAAAAGAAAAAAGAAAACCAGTTATTTTAAATGCGACCTGTGCTAACTTTTCTTTAAGAATAAGTATACATATACTCCCCAAACATTTTCTTTTATACACTGCATTAATATATAAAACAAGTAAGAAGGCTCTACTCGAGAAATTCCGACTAGACGATACCCTGATCCCTATACTTTACGCGTACAGTCAGTGCTTGCAAGTATGTGTGCGTGTGTGTACGACCATACTGCATACCGCATACTCAACTTCAAGGTTACATATCTCCGGTGTTTCTAAACCGATTTTAATAAATATTTCACAGATTATTATTATTTTGATTAATAATTAAAATGTCATCTAAAATTTTTTCAAATTCAAGATTTTATTGTTTTCGATTGCATGTGTATATCGAAAACGGGATGAGTTATCGAAAATTGAAAACAAACTTGTACTGCCTAGGGATTAGGCGAGCTTAAGTTTCAAATCTGGAGTCTCTAGCTCTTATAGTCTCTGAGATCGACGCGTTCATACATACAGACGGACAGACGGACATGGCTATATCGACTCGACTGTTGATGCTGATAAAGAATATATATATTTTATAAGGTCGGAGATGCTTCTTTCTGCCTGTTACATACTTTTGCACAAATTCATTATACCCTTTTTTCCCATTTTTAATGGGATCAGAGTATAAAAAAAATCTGCTGGCATAAATCAACAAAATTTAATCATTGCGTTGAAGTCAAACCGAGCGCTGTTTGACGTCCACTTCAATAATTAATTAAAGGTGTCTAAAAAACAGTTTTTCTATGATACGATCAGCTATTAAGCAAAACAAGTAAGAAGGCTCTAGTCGAGACATCCCGACTAGACGATACCCTGATCCCTATACTTTACGCGTACAGTCAGTGCTTGCAAGTATTTGTGCGTGTGTGTACGACCATACTGCATACTGCATACTCAACTTCAAGGTTCCATATCTCCGGTGTTTCTTAACCAATTTTAATAAAAATTTCACAGATTGTTATTATTTTGATCAATAATTAAAATGCCATTTAAAGTTTTTTCAAATTCAAGACTTTGTTGTTATCGATCCCATGCGTGTATCGGAAACGGGATGAGTTATCGAAAATCGAAAACAAAATTATACTGCCTAGGGATTAGGCGAGCTTAAGTTCCAAATCTGGAGTCTCTAGCTCTTATAGTCTCTGAGATCGACGCGTTCATACATACAGACGGACAGACGGACATGGCTATATCGACTCGACTGTTGATGCTGATAAAGAATATATATACTTTATGGGGTCGGAGATGCTTCCTTCTGCCTGTTACATACTTTTGCACAACTTCATGATACCCTTTTTTCCCATTTTTAATGGGATCAGGGTATAAAAAAAAAATCAAAAGGATAGAACAAAGTGGGATTGAATATTTTGTTAAAGATTTTTGTTTTTGTGTTTTTCTCATTTTACTTTGACGACCTTAAGTATCGCATTTTGTATACTTTGGACAAGAGAGACTGCATGCTGCGTGCCTGTTATGACCATCGAATGTTCAATCAGTCGAGTAACTACAAAGTAATTAACGCTGCGTTTCAAAGCATAGAGGGACGACTATTGGCTATGACTGTTAAGGATAAACACGGCTAAAATCAAGATTTGGTAATGAGCAAAAGCAACGCAACGCAACAAATGAATGAGCGATAACAGACGATAGCTGGAACAGGAAATGAATGTACTGTGGTTAGGGACACCACAACGTTGACTCATTCTCCAGGATATTGTATCAGCTATTAGGTTAGCTCGAGGTTAAAGATGTGTCAGCGGTGAAATACATTAAACTAAAAGACGGTTGCCATGACATTGAATCTCTCTCTCTCTTTCTCTCTCTCGTTATCTCTATCTCTTGCCAAGGTAATACTTTCGTTGCTGCAACAGTTGCAATTAATGGCTGTCCTTGTGTGTGTGCTTAGCTATCTTTTTACGCTGTCTAATTAATAAATCAAGTTAACGCCAACACGCAAACGGAGCACAAATAGAACTCCATTTGGTAAGAACTCGACCATAAATGCAATCGTGTGGGCGAACTAATGAACAAACAGATATGCCAACTATAAATAATAGCTCTTGACAAGTGTTTCCAGCATATCACATTGCCATTTTCTTTTGACATCTCAAATAGATTTTTAAGCTGAAATCATCAGGGATTCTTAAATTCTCGCAATGATTATTTCTTAAGTATAAAAATTGTGTGCACAACAAATAATCTACTCTGTTGTGTACTCTTATACATAGACATAAATATGTATATATTTATATATATGTGTGTACATCAAACTCAAACTCAGATTGCTTAAGTTAACAAAACAAATTAAAGTTGGGCGCGTGTTAAAGCCACTTGCGAAGTTATTCTTAGGTCCATTAGCAAGACCAATAGAGAGAGAGAAAGAGAGAGTGAGAGAGAGGTAGGGAGGGAGAGGGAAAGAGAGTGATTGGGATGCTGATAAAACTTAGCCAACTGACACAACAAGTGCACGCACAGACCGCATCAACCGCAGCACCGCCCACACCATTGGCACTCGGTTATGCGGTTAGGCCTGAAGAGTGGCACTCACTTCAGCTCGCAGAAACCCAAGTGGCGGCAACAACTCGCGTTGTACAGCAACGCAGCTGCAACGTCAGCAGTTGGCTCATGATAATTAAGCTTGGTGGTTGGATTAGGTGGCAGCTGCGTCAGTCAGTCCGCACTGTACTGACGCTTGCCCAACCGCAACACTTGCGATAATTACTTAATCATACTCTGATACCGAAGTTAAAGAGTATATTGTGCTTTAGTGTGTGTCCATCATGGTGTCGACCCAAACAATTGAATCTTTGCAAATAGCTGGGTGCATGTGCTGTTAAGACTATTGTATTGGGGAGCTACACCTACTGGGGGACTGTATATGGATGCCACGCCTACGCATACCACCAGCCTTCGGAAATCGCCACATTTTTCCCTTATCAAGCTGACTGGTTATCGCCCGTTTTAATACTAGTATCAGAGTATTCCGTAGTCGGTTGTAACCGACTGCAAACGTTTTCACTTGTTCATACTTGAGAAAATGAAATTCAGTTTGTTGCCACCGCAGCTTACGCAACAACGAAACATTGTATAGTACGTATATTTCACGGTTTCTTCGCTTCGCACTGTCAACGTATTGACCAAAGCTCTTGTTTGGAATACAAAAAACCCAAACCCTGCCTGCCTGCCTGCCTGCCTGCCTGCCTACCATACTCTCAATTAAATACTGAAGTGGCCCCTTGGAGGCTTGAAAAGCTGCCCCCTCCTCCTTCCCTTCCAAAATTTAAGTGCCATTGATGTTGCTGGAAACATTTCTTTGCGTGTGAAGTGTGTGCAACAAGTTGCATGCTAATCAGCTGCTGCTACTTCGTTTTGCGTCATTGCTTCTTGTTGCTTCATTCTTTCATTCCCACTTCATCTTCTTCGTCGTCCTACCCTTGAGCCTTAAGACCAATGCAAAAATCTTTCCAAGCCAACTGAACAGATTTTCAAAAGGAAAAGCGTTTTAGTCAAGGTTTGGTTTTAATAATAATACTGCATTTTTAGATATACAAACAAACCCTTAGATTTCAAGATGATATAAACCAGTTGGAACAAGATAAATTTTACCAATCAACATCGAAATTGTTTATTAGTTACTTTACCGTTAAGCTCATTGCACGAAATATTTCTTCTGTTCTTTAAGTTCTTCAAGAATCGCACAAATCGACCAAATAAACAACGAACAGGAACTTTTTATTAAGTGTTAACAAAGTAGTTCAATCAAACTATTCAACACATTGAAATGCAACTTAAGTCATTCAGTTGGAATTGCTTGACGCCATCAAGTGTTCAAACAATATACAAACCCAATATACAAACATTAGCACACATATACTATTTATAACAGGTGGGCAGTGTTAATCGAATTTGAATTGCAAACAATTGGCCAATTAAGTAAAATGCCAACACCATTGAAACGAAGAAGCCTATGCTTAATGCGATTAAAGTATTTTGTTATTGAATTAAGCACTTACTAAATGAAATTAAATGGTTTATTTATTATATGTTAAACAAGCAATTCACTTTAAATCAAATAAAAGGCAATTGATTGGCTGCTTTTGTTTTAATTTAACGGATTAATTGTTGATGTTGGTAAAAATTCGTATATGAATATGAAATTAGGCAGCACACTTTGATTAATGGACTTGAATTAAGACGCATAACAAATGTTCGTTCGTTCGTTTGTATGTTTGCATGTTATCAATAATTTATGCGTATTAGGGTAAAACATGACGAGCACTAAACGATTTAGCGGCTGTTGCCCAAAAGCTTAATGACACATTAAGTATACACCCCGATTGCCCATGGCACATTCATCGATTGCTTCACTGTACGCGAGTACGAATACGTTTGCATAAGTGTAGTACGTATGATTCTAATGAATTACTCTAACTGTCTTTCTGTCTGTCTATCTGTTCAACTCTACCTGTGTCCATCGTTCAGCTCCGGTTCCATGCGGAACAGCATTTCCTCGCTATGGAACATTGCTTGGCTGGATTTAAGCTGTTGCTGTTGTGAGTTGGTTGTTGCCGCTTCTTCTTCTTCTTCTGCTACATCTTGTGGTTGATTTTGTTGTTCGTTCTCTTGTTCTTTCGACTGTTGTTGTTGCTGTTCCTGATTTTTACAGCAGTAACGAAGGCGGATGGGCAATAGCTCCATAAAATGCGTAAGACGACGAAATCTTTTCTTGTTGTTAATGTTGTTGTTGTTGCTGCTGCTAATGTTATTGCTGTATGTGTGTGTATGTGTGTTATATGATTGTTTGTCGTCCAGTTGCCATAAAATAGCATCATTATGAGCAGCAGCCAAAGCACCAGCGAGAAAAGTAACACAAATAACAAATGTATTGCTATATATATATATATATCATTTTGTGTTTGTGTGTTTATTCATATATGCATAAAAATGTATATAAGTTTAGTTTTGTTAATGTTCTTTCTATCTGCTACTAACTCGAAAAAAATCAGTTATGGTCCTGTTTTCTTTTTGGTTCTTCTTCTCTACGCATACATATGTCTGCTTTATGTGCTTTTCCTCAACTGCTCGTATTTCGCCTTTTTTTCTATACTTTATGCATTTAGTTGGCAGGCGGAAAATGTTAATGTTTTTATGGCCTTCTCTAATATGTCGTTAAAAATGAAAACCTTAACGCTTTTGATTTTTCTTCTTTTTTTTACTGGTTTTGCCGCTGTTTGCTGTCCGTTCATGTTCCACTTCACTCACCCGTTTACGCTTACTTTCTTTGCTGTTCTGTACACCAATGTTGACGCATTTTCCATATTTACATATTTGCACTGATGTACAAAGTTGTTTTTTTTTTTTGTGCCTTTTTCAGCTATTTTTTTGTACTCAAACGTGAAGCTGCATGCAAGCATGATTTTAATATACAGCAAGTGGACATTGTAGGGGTAGGGAGTTCTGTGGTGGGGTAGGGGAAGGGAGGGGGGAGAGTTTTTGGTGGTTGAGCAATATATTAAATATTGATATGTGCCTGCCACAAACAACAATCAGCATGCCACAAACAAAACAGTTAAAAACTTTTTCTTTATCGCACATTTATAAAGTTATTAAAGATCAAATTACTATATATATATAATATAAAAGTATTTTTATTAAAAAAAGTTGGCATATTTATATAGTTACTTGATATAGTTTCACAAGACAACTAACTGCCAATGCACCCACGTCCGCCCCCGCCCCAGCATCATCATCTTCAATGGTATCGAAACTGAAAAGTTGCTTTTGTAAAGTTATTAAAAATGAAATAGTGCCCAAAACATTATTTTACGAGTTGTTGTAATAAAATACAGCAAGAGCTTGATGCACACAGACAAAAGGAAATATGACTTGTTCCAGTACTTTAGGGTATTCGCAAGACAACGTCACAGTCTCAGGATTTTTCTTTGTGGCCAAGTCTTGAAGATTTATTCAAAGTTTATGAAAAGTTTTGCAAAATTTCTAAAGCTGCAAATTTAACGTTCTTATAATGCGATGACTTTGAAGTTGAAAGTATTTTAATTATTTCATTGCAAAATTATAACAAAGACAAGCAAGAACGCTCTAGTCGATAAGTCCCGACTAGGAGATATCCTTTAATCAACGCTTAGGGTCACAGCTTGCACGCATGTGTGTGTCTGTGTGTGTTCGGGTATACAGAAAGTGCATGCAACACTGCGATGCCTGCATATTCGACTTAACTTCTTGCCTTCGATAACTCAGACGTTACTTAACCGATTTGGATGGGCCATCATCATTTTGTCAAAAACACCTTCCACAATTCAAATTCATGATTAAAGTGTTATCGATAACATGTGTATATCGGAAATCGAAAAAAGTTATCGATAACTTGTCGCAAACTTGCTCCACCAATGGTCTTATGAAGCTTTTAAAGTATCCGAGATCGACACGTTCATATATAGAGAGAGAACTCGACTGTTGATGCTGATCAATTTTATTCCTTCATTATATTGTATTATTAATTACTTTGGGTTCATCGGAGATGCCTTTTACTGTCTGTTGCATACATTTTTGCAAATCCATGATACGCTTTATTTTTTCGTTTAATGGGCGCTCAGGGCATAAAAAAAGCCCAATACCAACTGACAGCGGCAGAGAAAAATTTAATAACATTTTTTTTTAAATATTTGTTCGCATGTTTATTGAACTTTTGTTTACATGACGTCAATCGTTGTTGTTCTCTTTGTCGTTTGTGGTTGCTGCTGTCACCTGTTAATGTTGTTGTTGTTGTTGATGTTGTTGTTGCTGTTTACTGTTCGCTGTTGGTGTTGTCAAGTTTTGAACAGTTTCCCATTTATTTATGCGACGCTTTTGAATTTCTCATGTGCGTTTCCTGCCACGGAAACAGTCACAATGTATGATATCTGTCCCCGATATAACTGTCTGTGTATGTGTGTGCGTTTGTGTGCGGGTTTTGTTATTACATTTATTTTTATTGTAATTTAATGAGTTTTTTGCCCGTAGCAGGCCAAGACACACAGCTCGCAATCGAGCTACACAACAACAACAAGAATTTGATTGCTGCCAGCCAGAATGTGGGCGAACTTATATTGCTTGTCAGACGGACAGACGAATCCAGCTAGCATCATCATTATATTGCCAGGCTGAGCTTTCACAGTTGTGACTTAATCAGCATCTTCCCAACCCACACACACACACACACACACACATACACACGAGAACAAGAACAGACTGTGCTTCAATGACAAAAACTTGTCGTTTATTATTTCAGGCCTCATTGACAACAGGGACAGGCCAAAGTATTTAAAATGCAAAGAACACTTTGTTTACTGTGCAAAAATATTTCGCAAGATTTTCATAACCTTATTTTTACCCACACTTTATATCATAGTTAAGCGAACACAAAAGCTTTAGAAAACATTTACGTGTCAATAAGATATCAATTACACGTTGAAAAATTATGTATGTATTTATGTATATATGTGTGCGTGCGTGCGTGTGTGTGTAGGTGCGTTTGTGTGTGTGTGACATTTTGTTTATTAATAATTCAAATGTGAGCCGTTACCAGAATGGAACTAACTTGTCACACAACGTGGTTGACATGACAAAAAGTTGTTAGCAATGAAGTCTCTCGGCGACATGTTGCACACACACACACACACACACACACAGACATAGTCGTAGGCTGACATTTAATGTCAATTTGATGGCTAAATTAGATAGAAAAGTTGTATTCCTTTTGCTAAACGAGAGCTTACACTTCAAATACTCCTCGTACAACACTTACAGACACACTTACAACACGTACATGCACACTCGTATGTCACTTTTTGTTTTTAGCTCATTACCTTTCATACAAACCCTTTCTTGTCCAAGCCATAATAAATGAAGCTACTTTTGCTGATGGCGATACTAGTAAGCAATTAGATTACATTAACATACATGCACATACTTGAGTATTTAGTTAAATATAGAGCAAACAATTATTTTCATTAAAGTTTAAAAAAACAATTTTCATTCCAGTTTGTGTCACATAAAATATATTGCTTTTGCTCATTGCATGTGTGTGTAAATTAACATTGTCATTTGATTGTTGCCTTGGATTTTTTTTTATATACCCTGATCCCATTAAAAATGGGAAAAAAGGGTATCATGAAGTTGTGCAAAAGTATGTAACAGGCAGAAGGAAGCATCTCCGACCCCATAAAGTATATATATTCTTTATCAGCATCAACAGTCGAGTCGATATAGCCATGTCCGTCTGTCCGTCTGTCCGTCTGTATGTATGAACGCGTCGATCTCAGAGACTATAAGAGCTAGAGACTCCAGATTTGGAACTTAAGCTCGCCTAATCCCTAGGCAGTACAAGTTTGTTTTTGATTTTCGATAACTCATCCCGTTTTCGATATACACATGGGATCGATAACAATAAAATCTTGAATTTTGAAAACTTTAAGAAGGCATTTGAAATAATGAACAAAATAATGACAATCTGTGAAATTTTTATTAAAATCGGTTAAGAAACACCGGAGATATGGAACCTTGAAGTTGAGTATGTAGTATGCAGTGTGGTCGTACATACACGCACACATACTTGCAAGCACTGACTGTACGCGTAAAGTATAGGGATCAGGGTATCGTCTAGTCGGGATTTCTCGACTAGAGCCTTCTTACTTGTTTTTTTTGCTTCAATGACTTTTACAAAGCTTAACCATTTTTTAATTGGATAACCATTTTCGGGCCGGAGGACATGTTAACTTTATTTTTGTGTTTCACAATATTATATGGAAATTTTATTGACATCAGCAAGAAAGCCACAAAAAATAGTTCAAGCCTTTAAAAAAATTTTGGTTAAGTGTTGGCAATATATTCTCATTTAATATCACGTACAGCAGCCAACTTGCATATTTTACCTTTTAAAATAGCAATAACTAACTAACTTTTCTGGATTCATTTTACCCTGAATCCATTACAAATGGGTAAAAAGGGTATAATGGTTATGTGCAAAAGTATGTAACAGGCAGAAGGAAGCACCTCCGACCCCATAAAGTATATATATTCTTGATCAGCACCAACAACCGAGTAGATATACCCATGTCCGTCTGTCCGTCCGTCCGTCCGTCCGTCCGTCCGTCCGTCTGTCCGTCCGTCTGTATGTATGAACGCGTCAATCTCAGAGACCTTAAGAGCTAGAGACTCCAGATGTGTTACATAAGCTCGCCTAATCCCTAGGCAGTATAAGTTTGTTTTCGATTTTCGATAACTCTTACCGTTTCCGACATACATATGGGATCGATAACAACAAAATCTTGAATTTGGAAAACTTCGAGACAGTGTTTGAAACATTAGACAAAATAATAACAATCTGTGAAACTTTTATCGAAATCGGTTGAGAAACACCGGAGATATGGATTATTGAAGCTAAGTAAGGTATGCAGTATGAGCATACACACACATACTTGCAAGCACTGAGTGTACGCGTAAAGCTTAGGGTTGTGGGTGTCGTCTAGTCGGGATTTCTCGACTAGAGCCTTCTTACTTGTTTTTAATTATATAAGGCAACGCAAGAAAAAGCACTTGGAGCAGAAGCAAAAAAAAATTTTGATTTACGTTGCTTTTTGTTTAGCTTGTTGCCAAACTTTTATGGGATAACACACGCCCAAACACATGACACACGCACACGCCCACACACACGCCCTCACACTATCCCAAACACACGCACACACACACACACAGGAAAAGGAACTTGAGTCAAATTAGCAAACATTTTGGCAAATATTTGCAGTCAAGAAGAGGAAACATCAGCAACAAAAAAAAAAATAAAAGCAAACATCACTCGCTTGCCAATTGGCCAAGCGCAACGATCAAATGAGCCGCAAATGTGCACACAAGTGTATACAAGTTATATATGCATGTGTATGTAACGAGCGTGTTTGTTTGAGCGTCTTTTGAGACGAAGGTTGTTTTGTGTGTGTTTTAGGCAAAGCAGCTGGCAGCAAACTTGGCAACAGACTTATGCTCAAGTTGCGACACGTTGACTGTCACACAAATACACCTATAAAAACCACACTTCGTTCACACACTCACACACAGACCACAAAAGTATATAAGTGTATTAAGAAAGTTAACATTTATTGCGCACCGCATGCAATTCAACTAATTTAGTTGTTGCCCGTTGCTAGCCAACTTCAATCACAGACCCTCTGACTCCCACGACTGCCACGTCTCTCCTCTTTTTTTTTTTGCCACTGTTATCAGCTTAGCAGTCGCTTAGTCAACGCATTATGAACGAAAACGAAAGAGAGAGAGAGAGAGGTGGAAGAAAAAAATGTGTAGCCTAGCCGACAGGCGCAGCAATTGAAAATAACATCAAGTTGTAGTATAAAGTAGAGTAGCCGCCATGTGTGTCCCTATGCGTGTTTCGTTGTGTATGTGTGCGTTTGCCTGTGTGTTTGAGCACGTTAAGTGTATGTGCTCTGAACTTTTTATATTTACGTACAAATGCGGCAGCTAAGTCTCGCTCTCTATCTGTGCGTGTGTGTGCGTGTGGGTGTGTGTGTGTGTGTGTAGAGGAAGTATGTTTGCTTTTCGTTTTGTTTTGTTTGTCCTTTACCCAAAAACAAAAAACAAAAAAACCGAGCGAAGTACTCAAAAGCGATTCTACTTGCAGATATCCTGCACACAAAAAGATCGTAAATCAGTGGTGGGTTATTTTCCGTTTGTTTCTTCTTTTTTATACCCTGATCCCATTAAAAATGGGAAAAAAGGGTATCATGAAGTTGTGCAAAAGTATGTAACAGGCAGAAGGAAGCATCTCCGACCCCATAAAGTATATATATTCTTTATCAGCATCAACAGTCAAGTAGATATAGCCATGTCCGTCTGTCCGTCTGTCCGTCTGTCCGTCTGTCCGTCTGTCCGTCTGTCCGTCTGTCCGTCTGTCCGTCTGTATGTATGAACGCGTCGATCTCAGAGACTATAAGAGCTAGAGACTCCAGATTTCGAACTTAAGCTCGCCTAATCCCTAGGCAGTACAAGTTTGTTTTCGATTTTCGATAACTCATCCCGTTTTCGATATACACATGTGATCGATAACAATAAAATCTTGAATTTGAAAAAACTTTAAATGGCATTTTAATTATTAATCAAAATAATAACAATCTGTGAAATTTTTATTAAAATCGGTTAAGAAACACCGGAGATATGGAACCTTGAAGTTTAGTATGCACTACACAGTATGGTCGTACACACACGCACAAATACTTGCAAGCACTGACTGTACGCGTAAAATATAGGGATCAGGGTATCGTCTAGTCGGGATTTCTCGACTAGAGCCTTCTTACTTGTTTTAATTGCTTTTGTATCTGGGTATATAAAATTTATAGTGTGATCATATGCAAGCTTTTTAAACCACAACTGATCAAAATGTACGTACATGGTATATTTTATGGTTGTGTTTTTGTCTGTAGCATACATTTACACAATTTTATTACGACAGGGTATGGCAAACAAATAAAAATGCAAAGAAACATAAAGAGAAAGAGAAAGAGAGAGAGAGCAAAGGAAAAAGGCGATATAAATAAAGAATACACAGCAGGACTTTGCCGCTTCGTCAATTCTCTTAAGGCTCTGGGATTTGTTTGCGTGCCTGTGTTGATTTCATTTCAGTTTTGCGCTTTGTGCTCTTTTTTTATTTTTTCATATTTCGTGTTTTTATATATATTTTTATTTATTTTTTTTTGGTTTTTATGTGTTTGCCTGAACTTTGCTTTGCCGTTTGAGTCTCAAAGCAAACGAAATTAACTTATGCCCAATGGTGACTGAGTTAACGATGTAAATTCAAACGACCGTGTTTTCCATATCATTTATTATTATTCAAATGCTGTACAGAAGTTTTTTTTTTTAGTTAATTACAACAACTGAAAATTGCTTTACTGAGCTAACTTTTCAAACGATAGACAGCATCAACACTTTGTAACATGGCTCCATCTATTTTTGCATCATTCCTCAACTAATTTTGAAAACTGTTTTTAGCTGTTGCTGTTGCTGCACAAATGACACAGCATTTAAGTTATCCACTTAAGCAAGTGTAACAAACTTAATTGCTCTAATCGAACTTACAAATTCAACTCAACTAATCGTATATAGTATATATAGTATAAAAAGTAATTTAAATTTACAATTTGCTTTTATTTACACTTGGATCCCGAATGTCTCCAGTCGTAAATACTTAAGTAAGTACAAAAGGAAAACTTTTGACAACAACCACAAAAAAGAAAAAAAAAACTTTACCAGCTGACAGTTTTCTTTAGCAGTGCTTCGTAATTATACCCTGAAACCCATGAAATGGGTAAAAGGGGTATAATGGTTATGTTCAGAAGTATGTAACGGGCAGAAGAAAGCATCTGTGACCCCATAAAGTATACTATATGATCAGGATCAAGAGACGAATCGATATAATCATGTCCATGGTTTGTCCATGGTTACCAAATATCAAGTTATATATACTATATGATCAGGATCAAGAGACGAATCGATATAATCATGTCCATGGTTTGTCCATGGTTACCAAATATCAAGTTATCGTTAACCCCTCTGCACATGGCATCGATAAAAATAACATCATGATTTTGTAAGTTGTGAAAATTGATTCATTGACTATGGTTGAAATAATATAAATTTGTGAAATTTTCATCAACATCGGTTACTTAACACCGGATATTGAAGTTAGGTTAAGTTGTAATGCACGCTTTTAATATAGGATCAGGGTTTTGCTTAGTCGAGCGATATGCATTTTTTAGCGATATTGCAACGCTGTGCGGCAGGCAATGTCACCTGATACTTTATCATTGCGTTCACATGGCTCTGTTGCTTATGGGTCTGCTGGTAATGCTTTGTTCTTTTGTTTTTGGGTATCTAATTCGTTCCACCCATGCATAGTTGAAATTTAATTAATTCAGATGTACTTTGAAAACGCTGACACATCTAACACAAAAGCTAAAAGTTGTCAATTTGTGGAGTCAAGTTTGTTTATATTTGATTGGAGTCTTTGATTCGGAGCTCAGCTATAAGTTCACTGGCTTAACTGACTTAAGGACACTTAATTGCTTGCTATTTGATTTGTCGAGAGTAGCCAAGAGGCCCATAATATTATTAATATCATATCCATGTTTGTTTATATGTGTGCATTGCTAATGAACTCAACGTTATTAATATTTAATGTTTGCATTTGCTTGAAATTGTTTTCATGTTAACGTTTGCATATTGCGCATACGCAAAGTGTGCCAAAGTCTTGGCATATTAAGACTAGTTGCCAAAGTTGTCTTCATTTTACGATGCCCTCACGCAACACTATGACTGACACACACACGCAATATTATAACTGACACACTGTAAAAAGGCTTTGGGTTAGGTTCACAATAAAAACGAAAGTTATATCAACAATAAGCACATTGTTGTGTATATACTTGTACGGCATTAGGGAAAATTTAATGCCCGCATAAAGTGCCATCTACTACAACGTTAAGTAAGGAGCAACTTAGGGCGTGAAGTGCTTACAGATAAAGCGAGAGCGAGCTAGAGAGAGACAGAAAGAGAGAGAGAGAGAGAGAGAGGGAAAGGGGTGGGCATGTATTGAGAAGCATAATGAGGCTATCAATCTCAACAACTATCGAACTCAACAGCAAAAGTTTAAACGAAATCAATTCTCTATTATACATATTCAGCAAGACATATTTACAGTCCTATAATCTTTGCATAATATTGTAGATAATTCCTTATCTTCTTAAATCCACTTTACCAAACAAACCGCAGTTGAGCTTTTTAACAGTTTATCGTATTTTCGTATTTGTTTTTTGTTGTCATGCGGCGAATATTTCAAATTCCACTTAAGGTCTTTTTTGTCCGTCCCTTTTTCGTTTGTCAGTAGATCAATCACTTAAGGTACTTAAGCATTTTGGTTTACATCTGTTTGTGTGACGTGTGCATCTAATTGTAAGCAGCCGATTAACGTGGCTAATGCAATAAGCCATTTGCTACGCATTCACATACCGTCGCTTACCGGCTTGTCGATACCTTTTGTTGCTGTTATGTTTAGTTTAGTTTAGTTGCCTTAACATCTTAATCATCTTTGGCCAAAAGCCACAAACTGAAACTGTAATGCGCTTAAGACAATTTAATTAAGCACAAGGCGGTTGCTCAATGATTGCTTGGCTCGGTCGGCTAGCCACATCAAATATTTAACATCAATATCACACACACACACACACTACCACACAATTAGTGTAAGCAGAATGCGCTGCATGCCAAGACATAGACTTCTGCCTTCGCCCTTCGAATGTGTGGCGGCTGCTAACCAGATGTATTTATTTACATGCAGGCGCCAGCAGCAAAATCAGCTACAAGACCCAACAAACATACAAACACTTAAACACTGTGTGTGCATGTGTGTGTGTGAAAACAACATTGAAAATGCAGTTGGAAAAGAAAGAAAGCCGTAATTTTTGGCCCTGTTGGCCTGTCACTTAAACTACTATTTGCATTGCCTCAAACACATACATACAAACATACATACATTCCCAATTCAATCTGCCCGCTGGCACCTCGCCTTCCTTTTCCCCGCAATATCTTATGAATTATCTAACCAGGCAACAGCTGTCAGCTGGTCGCTGAGTTTCCCAATATTGCTGGGTGCTTCGGTTTTTTTTTGCTATTGTTTGGGTTTTTATTGATATGCTTAGCATACTTTCAGGCTCTAGCCAACATTTTTATGTGCAGCCATTAACCAAACACATACAGACAGACAGTGTGTCCCACAAGCATTACACACATCTGTGAGCTGTCCAGCTATCTTCATACTCTTACATCTCGTCAAACCCATCTGCCATTCGCTCATCTTGTCACCATTTGCCTAGAGCATGGAGCATGTTGTAGGCAGTTGTTAGAATTCAGTAGGCTGACATTGTAAGACGCGATTCGTTTCTACCTGAAATTTGTTGCGCAACGTGGCAACATTTCAAGATAAATTTTAAAAAAGTTACGCATACATCACGTTGTACAGCAGCAAAAGAGCTGTAAATGTTACTTGTGACGTGTAACCAGTTTAGTGTAACCACTTTAGTGTCCATCATACCGATTGTGGTGGTGCGCGAGTTGGTTGGGGGGTAAGTGAGGGTATGGTGGTATAATGGTGCAGCGCCTGTGTAAATGGCATGGTTGAGGTTAAGTTTGATATTGAGTGTGAGGGCGGATTCAGTGGCATTTGCATATTGCCATTGTGACAGCCAGACGTCGAGCAAAATCGTGCAACTGAAGAAAGGCGCGCACACACACACACACACAGACAGAGAAAGAGAGAGTGAGAGTGAGAGAGAAAGTTGCATGTGGCTGTGCGAGTGTGTGCATATATTAGCGTGACAACAACGAAAAAGCGCCAAAGCCATTTCAGTGTGTGTGTGTGTGTGTGTGTGTGTGTGTGCGCGCGCCCTTTAAATAAGCCGAGTTTTTGCCATTGTGTTGAAGTAATTAAAATTAAAAGCCGCACACAATAAAAAAGGTGGCCCAAGCGCTGAGGGCGTTTCTTTTTTTTCCATCTTGAGTTAAGTTTGTGGCAAGTGCACAAAAAAAAATTTATATGTATATATATATATATATATATACAAATATGTATATAGCTTGCAAAATTGTGTTGATCATTTGCAGATATATACAGATATAAATTTAATAAAAATATATTTTAATATACAAATACAAAGTACAGAATACAAATAAATAATGCCATTGCAAAGCACAGCATGGGCAAAAGAACAAAAGCAGGAATGCAAGGATACACTTTGCAGCATTGCTAACTCTAAAGAGACCGCCAACTTGAGCCATGCACTGTCACTGTGTATGTGTGAGTGCTGCAGCTAGTTAATATTTCCCTGGAGCTTCGGAACGCACTTGGAATTTAATTATGAATATGCCACAACAACCACAACATCGAGCAGCGAAGCTTTCCTATCTGCTTCTGCCTAACGCTCCTTCTCTCTGGATAGACCATGACAGGGTTTCCCTCTTTATACATACATACACACACCTAACTTTTTGGACCAGCATCATCCACACATACCTTAGCTACAAGCTGTTCTTTGTCGAGATAGACACTAAAGGTAGCAAAACTCGCAATAACATTGAGCTGAACTACAGAAATTGTCTCAAATGTCTCAAGTTGCGACCCAAATAAGAGAATCTGTGACACAGATAGAGAGATAGAAAGAATACATATACATAGGGTAGTAGCAACTGTTGATAAGCACAGTTAACACATTTGCTGTGCTGGCTGTTTTCGAAACCTTTACATTCAAAAATTCTGCTTTATGTATATCCTGCAGATGGGGTATACTCAAAAGTTGTAAACACTTGTTCTTCAATCAAAAAATATCATACTAACAATATTGCTTGTTAAATAAATGTAAGCAACAATAGAGTGTGAGTGAATGTAAGGAATGATCAACATACACAATAATAGAGTATGTTCGACTTGAGTTGCTTTGCTTTCCTGTTTCGGACCTAAGGGATAGAGTTTACATTTTGACATTCTGTGCTTTTTGCCTCCCTTTTGGCTGCTGACACACGTTGAAATAGAATTATGAAATAGGCAGCGGGGTTCAAAGTTCGAGGGGCAAAAAGATACGTTTCCAACAGCTACAATTCCCGAAGCGATGCCATCGCAACAAAATTGGCCACAAGTGGATGGATGTGCAAAGAAAAAAGGGGCAAAGGGGAAGTGAGGCGAATAAATGGAATCTAATAATAAAAGCAAACTGTAGCAAGCGAAACTCACACACACACACACACACACTACAAAACCAAACTTAACACAAAAAATGAAAGCGAAAAAGAAATAAAAATGAAATGAAACGATAACGAAAACTTTTAAGTATCCCATAAATGTTTAATTCGAGTTATTTAAGTTCGGCACTTAATTAAAGAGCGGCAGCCACTTGAAATTGCCCAAGCAGGTTGTGTGCGTCCCTCCTGCCACCAAGCCATTTGATAGTTGCTAGCTGGGATGAATGAATTCAACTCTCGGCGCTATGTGCGTGACCTTTCCTCGTTAAATGTTAATAACAAAAACAAAAGCAACAGCAACAGCAGAAATGTGAAAATAACAAAGTGTAAGAAATCTCGAGACAGACAGACAGACAGACAGAGAGAGAGAGAGAGAGATCGAGCAAGAGAAACAGTTACCGAAAAAACGGGAGAGAGAGAACAACGATTTCTTTGGGATGGGACACGTTTTGCCTGTGGCCGAGATGAAGTTGTCTTAATCCGGTAATTAATTTCTGTGGTCCTCACAACAACAACAATAACAACAATAACAGTAAGAGCACAACCGACTAGCTGGAACGCTTTAGGGACCTTGCTTCAGCCGGGTTCATCCAAAAACGTATATGTGTGTGTGTGTGTGTGTGTGTGTGTGGCACGAAAGGGAATCGCCTCGGAAAATAGGACTTTAGCAGTTGTTGTTAATGAATGAAACGCAATGAAAGCGAAAAGTGACAGGATAACAAATTAATTAAGTTGCGCGCCGATCAACTTCAGCCTACAGCTACTCAACAACTATATAAGCAACAACAACAACAACAAGAACGAGAACGAGAATAACAATCACTGGCAATAGATTTAACGATTTGGGCTTTTGCGGCTTTTTGTTAAGTTAGACATCAGCATTACCATGCCAGAATCGTTGAACATGAATAAAAGGGAAATGCAAAGTAAAAACAACTTCAGAAATTGCTATTTTGGCCTTAAGGGTTAAGCTTATACCCTTTCGGGATTATAATACTAATTGAACACAATTTAATTCTAATCAACATTTGTTTTCTTCTTTTTTTCATGTTAAGCTTTCAGAGAACTCAAATATTGCAAATTTTAATCCACTTTAGATCATGTGTTTCCAGTTTGTTTGAAGAAATAAACGAATGAATCAACAGATACTATTTCAGCTGATTTAAATGTACATTTAAGTAAGTAAGTAACAAAGGTTTTTTTAACTTGTTTTATTTATGCTCGAGTACTATTTGAACTTAAAAACAAATGTGCTAGTTGCTTATAAAGTATCAAATTAATTTCTTTGATGTTTTTAACACAACTTAAGACATCATTAATACTATATGGGTGGGCTATAACCAGCAGCAGGGCCATTAAAATAACTGTTTCCAATTTTATGTGGCAACAAATCACTTATACACACACACACACAAAGAGAGAGAGAGCGAACAAAATGAACTTAGCTAAAGTAATGAAAGCCCTTTTTTTGCCCATTAATGACAATAAGTGAACTTTTAAAGTGGCCACCTTTTGTTCAAGTGACACAAATTTGTGGCAACTTATGGCAAGCGCTAGTTGTAGTAGTATCAAGAACGTTTGTGGAGTACAGCTTTTGTGACATTGGCCACTTCAAGTACTTAAGTTGAACAACCGAAACTTTCAGCCACACACAGGAGTTGCTTACTTCGCGAAACCAACAAAACACACAAAAGCCAAACAACATATTCACAATAGATTTGAATATCAAATGAACATATTTCAAAATAATTTCGTACACAAAGTACTGCCATAAGTTGCATTATAATTTATAATAACTTCATTAAAAGCTTAACGTTTTTATACCCTAAACCCATTACAAATGGGTGAAAAGGGTATAATGGTTTTGAGCAAAAGTATGTAACAGGCAGAAGGAAGCATCTCCGACCCCATAAAGTATATATATTCTTGATCAGCATCAACAGCCGAGTCAATATGGCCATGTCCGTCTGTATGAACGCGTCGATTTCAGAGACTATAAGAGCTAGAGACTACAGATTTGGAGCATAAGCTCACCTAATCCCTAGGCAGTATAATTTTGTTTTCGATTTTCGATAACTCATCCCGTTTCCGATATACACATGTGATCGATAGCAACAAAATCCTGAATTTGGAAAACTCTGAGATAGCGTTTGAAAGATTAAACAAAATAATGACAATCGTTAAATTGTTTTTGAAAATCGATTGAGAAACACCGGAGATATGGAATATTGAAGTTACGCGTACACAAACACACACACACATACTTGCAAACACTGACTGTACGCGTTAAGTATAGGGTTCAGGCCATCGTCTAGTCGGGAATTCTCGACTCGAGCCTCCTAACTTGTTTTATATGTTAAAATGTTACTGTAACTGCTTGAAGTAATTAAGCAAACTTGTTGTTAGGAGAGCCTTTGGCAATTATTTTCTAGCAAAATTAATTTTGTTAATCGCCCAAAAACTTTTTGAAAGCAAATTATATGGAACTCCAAAAAAGGATAAATAAAAACTCTTAAATTTCAATTAAAACAGTTATACCTTCAAGTACAACGCGTGCATGTATATGAAAATAGTTGAGGTTGAAATGAAGGTTGGTTGGGACAGTTCAAAAAGGATTGGACAGAGGAACAGTTGGTATCCAACTGAGCTGCTGCATAAAGATCAAGGATGAAAGGTAACCATGGGAGGCTTTGGTCTATTGTGTTTAGGCACAACCGTTGTTGGCTCGCTTGCATCGCATTTCAGAAGCAGTTCTTTGCCTTTGTCCAGTCAAACAATGGCAAAGCCATAAAAATAATCAGCAACAACAGCCATATTGAGTTAGGCGGAAAAGGAAATAGCGTTTGAGGCAACAGCTGCAGTTGCAACGGGAGGCGTAACTATGGGCGTGTGTGGCAAACCAAGCCAAAGCTTTTATTGCGTTTTACTCTATCGTTGCTGCGCCTCCTGTTGCTTTTTTATCGTTTCTGTTGGCGACTTTGGCCCGTGTTCTTTGTGAAATGTCACTCGACAGTCAATTGTGTTATGGTGTGCGCCCGTGTTTACTCGATATATGTATATATATGCATGCATAGGCGTATGTATGTATGTGAAAGGATATGTAGGAAGTGCTTCTGCGAACATGACAGTGCTTATTTTGTGTGTCCTCAGTTTTCGCTGCCTTATTGCCTTCTACGCAGCTAGCTAGCGACACGCAGCGCACAGTTGGCCCTCTCAATCGATATCAATCAATAAATATTTTGCTTTTTTCTTTTCTTTTTTCCTGCTTCCTGCATTGATTAACTGGCCAGTGGCCGAACAAACAGAAGAAAAAATGACAAACTGTTGCATACCAAACAATAACAAAAATCACTGCACATTCACAATGAAAATGAATCTAAAGACTTTTAGCATCAACAACATCAACAACAACACACATTTGACAGAGTGCGTCACAGTGTGTGTGAGAGTGTGTGTGCAAGTAAAAAAAAAATAAATGTTTCTTTGCTAAGCTGTTGAGTTCTCAAATTGTTAGACATCAAGCAAGTCAACATATTCCAGCAACTAGAACGTGCTTTTATGTTTCCTTATCTCATACAAATTGTACACACACACACACACACACACACACACACATACACACACATAGTGTTGGTGTGCATTCCATAAGTAATGAAATATCTTTGGTTTGCGTTTCTCTTGATGCTGCATCGGTGTTGCTTTGCGTACCTTTTTAGAGATTACCAGAAACTTGATTCAACATTTGATTTAATTATGCATAAAGGTTAAAAAACTGACAAACAAGTTTTAATATTAAAATTCAATAATTTTTATATATTTTCCTCACTAGTCTGAGATAATATCTGTTTTACTTAAATAATTCTCCTCATATGTTGAATTTAATCAGCAAACACGACCCAAAATAAGAACAAAGTATCAAATTTGTTGAAAATGTTTTGCTAATTACTTAATTGATATAATTACAAAAAAAATTAAATTGATACTAAATACCCAATACCTTATTATCTCACTTATTAAAAGCTTGTTTTAATGTTATGCGCTGTATAATAATCGGTTAAAAAAACAAATACAAAAAACACTTAAACTCAATTATGCATTATAATATATATACATATTGATAAAATGCCACAAACCATAAATGTATGGTAATTTATATATGCCTGATAAAAAAAAAGAACCTCGGCACTAGATTCTGCATTGAAAAGCCACTTAAATCAATTGCTTTTCAACTAACAATGTGTAAGCTGTTAACCAAATAGCATCAGCAATAAACAATAAAAACAACAGAAAGAGAGGCAAATATTAAAGAATGCACAGATACGAGTCGTAAGCAACTAATTGCCTTATTCTTGATCAGCAGCATATTGTTCATATAGCCATGTCGATCTCAGAGACTATAAGAGCTAGAGACTCCAGACTTGGAACTTAAGCTCGCCTAATCCCTAAGCAGTACAAGTTTGTTTTCGATTTTCGATAACTCTTCCCGTTTTTGGTATACACATGGCATCGATAACAAAAAAATCTTCAATTTGCAAAACTTTGAGACGGCGTTTGAAACAAATAAATCAATAAACAAAATAATGAAAATCTGCGAAATTTTTTGTTACAATCACTTATGAAACACCGGAGATATGAAACATTGAAGTTAAGTTTGTAGTATGCAGTATGCGCGTAGACTCACACACACACACATACTTGCAAGCACTACGCGTTGACTTTAGGGCTCAGGGTATCTTCTAGTCGGGGTTGCTCGACTAGAGCCTTCTTACTTGTTTTTGTTGGTTTGTTGTTGTTTATTTGTGGTGCTTTCTGTTTTTTTTTTTGGGTCGTTTACTAGCTCGATATTCGTATCAATTATGTTAAAGGGCACCAAAGCAATTCTTACACAAAACGCTAATAGCTTTTTGTGTGTTCCGATGTCTGTGTGTGTGTGTATGTGTGTGTGTGTATGTGTGGTTCTAACCTGCACAGCTGTTGACCAGCAGCGGCAACAACAGCCACACTAAGTTTGCCCCATAAAAATTTCAACGTTCATGACATTGAGCGTTGAAATTTCAATGACGATTTATAATCGTTACTATCGTGTGGCATACTATCTATGCTGCTGTGTTTCGTTGTGTGTGTTTATATACAAAAATATGTGTGTGTGTGTGTGTGTGTGTGTTGTACTTTTTTTAATACCCTAAATCCATAAACACACACGCACACACACAGCACACTTACTGTACGCGTTTGGTTTAGGGTTTCTTTTAGTCTGGATTTCTCGACTTACTTGTTCGTTTCACTTGTTAATAGCGACACGCAAAAATCGTTGATGTGACGACCAAAATAAAAGCCAACCAGCACCCACAAGGCTACTATGTGATAGATACTTTTTTTTCCCATGCCCTCGCTCTTCCTTTCGCTTTTTCTCTCTCTCTCTCTCTCTCTCTAACGCTTTTCATTAAGCTTACTCTCTGTCCCGCGCGTGTAGCCAACCTATGTACATACTTATATCTGACGCTACACCTGTGTCAATGTTTGTGTGTGTGTGCGGTCCGTGATTGATTTGTGACTGAATGGACCATGAAACAAAGATGGCCTTTGAAGTTGCCTGCCAGCTACACATACATACATACACACACACACACAAACTAGCAATTAGGCAAGAAAAGCGCAACGCACAAGAAAATATGAAATTCAAAACAACGTTTGAAAGCGAATCAACTGATTTTGATTGTATGGCACGTTGCAGACATTTTGACGTCATTGCTGATTCCCCTCTATGCCCAACGCCCCTGCAATAGCAACTGAGCGTGAAAGCCTGAAAGTTTAAATGTCAATATTGCGCACACATAGGAACTGAAACGCAAATGGGCGTGCCAAAATCAGGAAGAGGAGCAGCTGATTGCTGTTGTGTTCACAGTGTTTCGCTGTTAACTCGTCGCTTAGTGTGACTGAAATGTACGCGTGCCGCGTGTCACATGCCTCGCATGCCAGCATACTCTTTATAATTATTTGATCAATCCGCACAAAAGTATGCTATGATTTTTTCCCTCTTGTTGCGTGTGTGTGCTTTGGCATTTTAGAATGCATTAACAACAACAACAGTAACGGGAATAGCAACAGCAAACGTGGCGGAGAACGCAGGCAAAAACAAAAGACAAGCAAGAAATATTCAAGGAATTAATGGTAGCCACATTGTTGAGTAAAGCTTATTTAATTTGTGCATCGCCGCTTTGCCAATTGGACAATTGTACACAACTGTCGCATTCAAACAAAACAAAAGATCAAAAGAGCGAAAGTGAATGTGGAAGTGGGAGTGGGAGTGTTTGAGTGTTTCGTGGCAATGAAAGCAAGCCAATGCGTGCCACTCAACCACTCAACCAGTCAGACATTTTTGTTTGATTTAGCGCCTGTTCCGGGTTTTTCAAATCATGTCACGTTATTGGGTTTAACTTTAAATGCCATTTGGCCAAAAACTGTATTTCGTCAACCCCAAAGGTACAATTGATTACAACTTGGCATTGAACTGGGCTGACAACCCTCAACAAGTCGCACTCGCACTTGAGTTTGTCTGGTTCTTTACAGCTGAAGTTTTTGCGGTTGTGCAATCAGTTCAATAATGGGACTGGCTCCTGCTGTTATTCAGCTATTGCATGCATGCATCCGACACATGTCTAAAACTAAAGTAAATCTGGTTTTAGTCAAGATTGTGCTGACAAATTCGACTCTGATCGTTTCGCATCGTCATTTCGAGAGCTAACTTTGTTCGATACGTGCTTAGGTATGCTACAAAACTTCACATGCATGCAGCAACACGACGTATACGCAACGCAAGCAAACAGACATCATTCAGAGTCAGACTTCGAACAGACTACACACACACACACATACACATACACTGCACAACCGCTGTTGCTTCAATGTGTTGTATTGATTGATTTCTATTTGGGTATTAATAAGTTGAAATTTCAGAAAAAACCGTTTATGAAGCCTAAGAAGATGGCTTAAAACTTTTGGCTAGATTTGAATATGATCTTCCAGTTCAGATGATTCAAACGTTATAAATAATCCAACTACGTTTGTTACTCTTTCACGCAAAACAACTGAATGGATTTAGATAAAAACTAAACGATATATAGCTTAAGCATCATAACACATAGGCTATAATTCTTATAGCTATTGTGTGATTATCGTTGCTCTGTGTTGTTGTCCTTGTTGAGAGAGACGATTGACAATACAGACAAACAGAAGGCGGCAATTCCCTTAAACTTTTTTAATGCTTCGAAAATAATAAAAGAAAGCTAAAATGTGGCTAGGTTTTCCACTATTAGCTGACCAGACTGTTGATGGATAAATACAAACAGGTAACTAAATACATGTGCGTACATCAAATATTATTTACGTACCAAGGTAATCGGAAACCTACATATTAAATTGACTAGCTCGAACGCTAATGGTGTGTGTCAAAGCTCCAAAGATTTCAAATACGTACGTGTATATACACTTATAAGAATATACAAAAAAGTGTGACAAACATGGCTATTCAGCTTATAAATAAAATCAAGAGAAGAAGTCTTTCGACCCATTTGCTGTTATACACCAGAAAGTTGCTGGCCCAAGTGACATCAGCAACTTTATAATTTGTACAGTAAACGCGCATACATATGCACAAGTATGCACAGATAAGTTTATGTTGCGAGCAAACTTTAAAAATACATGAGATTTGCATAAATAAATAAATGTTGAGAGCGAAGCGTAAAAGTGAAAATTAAGGCAACGAACGAAACGCGAACCTGACAACTGTCAATATGTTAGTGTATACGTATGTGTTTGTGTTTGTGTTTGTGTTTGTATTTGTGTGATTTATGCCTCCCCAAACAAATGAGTTAACGCAATGCTCAAATACAACTACGTACGTTGTGTCAAAAAGTCCATTAACAGATATATATTATGGCAGTCTATTAAGGCATCTTCAACTTTACACGACGTCATTTTCCATTAGGCCAAGATATATTTATGCTTATAGCCAATGTGCAATGTAATTGTGGGCATATCGACTTTTTGGGGCAAAATTGACTCAAACTTAGTTTACTTTCGACAAAATCGAACGCAAATCAAATTTTGTTACAAAATGTTCTGCATTTGAGATTTGCTTAAATGGAATTTGAAATTGTCAATCGTTGACTTTCTGCAAGTAAAAACCGATAAAAACCTTAGCTTCAAACTGGCCGGAAGCTGTGGCATCCACTTCAGCGCCGAAGAGTGTGATGAATGCAGCTGCCATCGCTGCTCTTTGGCCCCTTGCTTCAAACATTGATTGTAGTTGACTTTGCGGTTGCGGTTGCCGTTGCCTCGTTGCCTTGGCTAACAAATGGCAAAGCAATGACAAGTTGCTTGCCACACAAGCTGCCAAACCAACAGAGAGAGAGAGAGAGAGAGAGAGCGATAGGGAAACAAGAGGGACAAGGAGGTGCTTGGTTGCTTGGGCAGATCTGGTCGGGTCCATGTGTCAAATCTATTGTTGACTTTTGCCACATCAATTACTTACAGCAATAACGGATAAGCAAAACAAACAACACACACAGATTTGTACGGTGGGGGTGGGGGTGGGGGTGTGGCAGGAAGGTACAATCAAAATCAGCATATGCTTAGAAACATTAACATAGACAGAAAGAGAGAGCGAGCATAATTATAATGTTTCACTTCACTTAGCTTTGAAGTATTGTGACTTCACTTGACTTGGCTTGCAAAGGATATGTTTATTTGTTACTGCTTAGGTTTTAGCCACATAATAAACTGAGCGTTAACAACCACACACACACACACACCTGTCACTGACTATGTACGCTGCTGGAATATCAAATTTGCTGCGCAAAAAAAAACCGCACGTGCACTGAATGACCAAAGAAGCAAGAGCACAAAATCCGTATCTGTTCTTGTTGCGGTTGCAGTTTATATTTGCCTTTGGCAACCATCACTTATTCGACGTGCGTTTGCCAAATTATTATTCGAAATAATAGTTAATTAGCTATTTAGCATAATTTGCATGAACGCGCACCAAGCACCATTATACTTTGAGGTTGGAACTGAAAGCTGTCAATCAATGACAAGGTAGTATAAGATATAAAAGTGGTTAGTTTGTGCAATTGACAACTTAACTACGATAGACATATGATTTAATTAGCGGTTAACTCTTCAATTAGCTGGTTATTCAAGTGCAAAGAGTTCAGTTAACATTTTAATGAAGGACAGCCAAAATATTTAATCAAAAGCTGCTATTTATATCAATCAAATTCAAACTTTTACACTATTACTGATTTGTTAGAGACCTTGAGACTTTGCTTGCAGAAATACTACAATGATTGTTTTGGCTATGAGAGTCTTATTATATTAATTGTTTAACAGTTTTCTAGGCAGAGTCTTTACGTTGCATTCTAATCTTATATACGTAATATCTACTATTCCGTAACATAACTTTTTTCACAAGCCAGCATTTAGTATGTGTGTATATAGTATTATTATTACTACCCCTGAACCCATTTAAAATGGGTAAAAAGAATATAATGGTTTTGTGCAAAAGTATGTAACAGGCAAAGTAAAGAATCTCCGACCCCATAAGGTATATATATTCTTGATCAGCATCAACAGCCGATTCGATATAGCCATGTCCGTCTGTCCGTCTGCCCGTCCGTCCGTCTCTCTGTCGATCTCACACACTATAAGAGCTTGAGACTCCAGATTCCTAGGCAGTAAAAGTTTGTTTCAAATTTTCGATAACTTTTCCCGTTTCCGATATTTACAAGTGATCGATAACAAAAAAATCTAGAATTTGGAAAACTTTGAGAAGGCGTTTCAAACATGTAGCAAAATAATGACAATCTGTGAAATTGTTATTGATATCGGTTGAAAAACACCGGAGATATGAAACATTGAAAATAGAGTATACCGTATGCTGTATACTGTACTCACACACACACACACGCACATGCAAGCACTGACTGTAATCTGAATTTCATCTCTCAGTCAGAACCGCGAACCAATCGTTAACAATGAATTTTGTATCGAAATCCACCAACATTAAACCAGCATTAAAAACAACTTAACGAGCTTTACCAACTGATATGTACGAGTATATTTGTTTCGAGTTTAAAGCCACAATAATAACCAAAAGTCCAAAATTTTGCTGCAGTTAAGCTGGTGTCAAGCTAGAGGATATGCGAATGCTCGAAAGAGTTGCCACGGACAACAAAATGTGTGTAACGGGTAGGTGGATAGGGGGTGAGAAGTGAGAAAAAATAACAAGAAGAATGTTGAGAAAAGTTACCAGATTGGTTGGGCTGCGAGGTGCGTGCGTGTGTGACTAATTAGCACATAATTAACTGATAAGTGAAAAATGACGTAACGCGTAATGGGTTAAGCTGCAAATTTCGGATGATGTTGGATGTTGGATATTGTTCAACCCAATGTGTGTATGTGTTCGTGTGCCTCAGTTGCTGTTCTTCTTTTGGCTTATTATCACACATTCTGTCATTATGGCACGCCCGAGCACGTTTCAAGTTCTCAAGCGAGAAATACGAAACAAATTGCCAACTGTTGAATACACAGGAGCGCTAGCTCTCTGCACTACATTTCTCACAGCTACTCAAATGCTTTGACATACTCGACTCGCTTAAATTGCACACAGTAAGTAAGTAAGCATGGAGTAGTAGTAAAGGTAAGTATACAGACTGATGAGAGATGAGAGATGAGAATGATACAAAAGGATGTTCACATGTGCAAAATGCTATTACGGAAATTGCTTGTATACAAAATAATCTTTGTTCAATCTACAAATTTATGCTATACACAAATTAATGTCGCATAATGTCGTTCTTGGAAATCTAGTAGCTGTTAAGTGCGTTAGAATTCATTAAATTATACATCCAACAAATGCCTCAACTAACGATAGATAACATGAACGTAGATACACGTATACACCAACAATAGAAGCTAGTTAACTTGAACTTTATGGTTAATAATTTTGTTTTTTAGTTTCACTTGAAAGTCTTTTAAATCTGATCAAAGTCATATACACTTGGTCAACAACATATTTGTTAAGTTTTGAATACCCTTGCAGAACGTATTATAGTTAGAGAAAATACCTCCACTATGAAACATATGTTTTGCTAAAGATAGGACATCCGAATCAGGAAATCATTTCCCTTTCTCTATACAGTTATTAGTTATAATGTGGTTCTTATACCTAAGCAACAACTGTTGGAGTTGTTATTATGGAAAGCTTTTGTTCGAAACACCAGTCAAAATATGAATATATATATATATTTATATGTATATACATAGATATGGATAGATATTATATATAATTTTAATGGAATATTATAATAGAGAAGTATATATATTGCAAATATGTGTATGTATATGTTTGTTTTGTAAGTATAAATAACATCCTATACTAAGGAATTGGGATTTTTTATACATTATAGATGGTATATGTGTGTACATACTATATTTAAGTACATACATATATCTCTATGTATGTCTGGATGTAAATTTGTTAAGAAAGTTTCTCATTTAGGCCTTTTTGGGCAGATGGCCCAATTAGCTAATGGATGATATTCATAATGGAAGTAAAGGGAAATAAATTTACACACACAAACATACCATATAAGGACATATATATATATATATATATATGCATATAAATATGTATAGAGATATATATAGTTTGGGGTAATATGATAAAGATTTTGCGTCTTTGAACTCACCTGTCGCCATTTGAATCACGATCGGGTTCCCTGGGGCCATCGAGCCCCATAACCAGCGTGCTTGTCTCACTTATGGGGTTGCTTCTATTGCTGCTAATGGTGCTGGGTGCATCCACCTCCTCGGTGACCGGTGGCGATACCGAGACCGATACCGATGAAGTCAACCTGCACGCATTCGAGAGGCTTTGGCTGTTGCTGCCACTGGCTTGATCAGACATAATCTTGATTGGTTTTTTGCTTCTTTGAGTTCGATTCGATTTGATTTGATTGGATTCGGTTTGGTTTGGTTTAGCGTCGTTTGATGCTTGCCACTTGCCGCACGCTGCTGCACAAAGCAAAACATTGCATTAGTGCGTACAAATGGAATTGGTTGAAGTGTGTTTGGTGAAATGTTGGATCGTTGGGAATTGTGGAATTCGGGAATTGGGGGCGTCACTGTGTTCTAATTGCTTTTAAATAAATTGTCTTTTGTCTCTGCTTTCTACTTCTGCGTCCCTGTTCTAAACTCAAGCACAAGTAATAAAATAACAAAAACACAAGAAAAACGAAAGTGCAAAGAATGACAACAAAACATAATGCAAACTAATTGAGGGTTGGAGACCTTGCCAATTTACTTAGTATTATTTTTGTTTATGTTTTACTTTCTGCTGCTGCTTCTGCTGTTGTTTGTTGATGTTTCTGTTTCTTTTTCTGTTTCTGTTTCAGTTCTTTTACTTAATAAGCTGCCAAATGTATGCAAGCCCCAAAGTGAATCGCACAAAAGGAAGTTTTTAATGTCTATCATTTATTTTTGCCTTTTGTTGACATAAGCTTCAAGTTGTATCTAAATCTTAGATAAATCAAGTCGGATTACTTGTTAGCGACGGATAAATGAGCTGCACTTTATATTTAGATATACTTCAACTTCCTAATTTGCTTACTGTTAACTCAACCAAATACATTTAGCCAATATCCTTTTAGAAAGACCTAAAAGTAACAAGTTTGTCTGCGGCATACCCAAAACATAGATACAGATGAAGATGGAAATGTATAAACAAAAATGGCAACGGAAACGGATATGGAAAAGGAAATGGCAATGGCAATGGCAATGGCATTGGCAATGGCAATGGCAATGGCAATGGCAATGGCAATGGCAATGGCAATGGCAATGGAAATGTGAGTAGACAGGGCAACGGGAAGTCGAAAGTGAATGTGAAAGCAGCCGCAACAAATGCTTGGGAATTTAACATGCTCTTTATGTGCCGTCAACACCAATATCGTCATTAACAACAGCTCTTAATGGCGATTGCTTAAGATGGAGCCCAACAAGTGGTCGACGAATGACAGCAAAACACCGCATTTAACATTTGCATGTGACACCCAACAACAATAGAAACGTCAACGGCACACAACGACCACAACAAAGTGAATGTAATTACAAAATAATACAAATTTAATGAGCAGAGGAGAAGAACAGCACTTAACGCAACGGAAACGAAACGAACGAAACGAAACAAAACTAAACTGAATTAAATTGAATTGAAGTGGGCCAAAAACCAGAACTCAGTAAGAGTGGTAAGTGTAAATGAATGAGCGTGACAAGTGCAGACACACACAGAGCGATTAGATTAGAATGGTGTGCCATATATAAAGCTTGCTTGGCCTGCTATTAAAATCACTCAGCGCACTGCCATGCCTTAACATTTGGTATAAAAGCACGAGCGCTGATAAGTATGCTATATAAATTTTAATAACAATAAACTGAACAACGCCCACAACGGTGCTAGCAAAATGATCAGACAAATAGCAGCAAATGCTGCTGCCACAAATAGACAGCAAACTTAATGCAGACGACTGAGCGGAACAAAGGCAACGGCACCAGTTGGGGGTAAATTGGAGAATGGCATGCGGTTAGAGTGTCGCATTTCAAAAGCGAGAAAATTTTGCACAGCATTTGCATATGAATATGATTCAAACACTCACACCCACAAATAAACATTGGTAGCCACAGGAGTTCGGTTAAGTGGGGAAGGTAAGCGATTTGCTTCTGGGCTTGTTTAGTGTGGTGATTCTTTGTGATGTTGGCTAGGAAGCCAGGCAGGAAGTCAGGCAACTGTGTGTGTGCATGCATAAATCTGCAGCGCTTTATGCGGTACAAATCAGGTTTGTCTTACCTACACACACACACACCCACACACACAGAGGCTTAAACAGACTACAGTCACTGCAGACAACATAAACACACAAACATGCCTCATCAAAAATGGAAAGGCAACAAAATTAACCCAAAAATACACGAAACGACTAACAACAACAAAAAAATATATATATTGAGAAAGCACACACACACATACATATATAAATACACGTATGCATGTATAAGCAACATAAATAAAGCACAAACATGCTGCAGCCGTTTGCATAAAATGGAATCGCCTTCAAAATACAAAAAAAAAAAAAACGCAAAGGTGAGCATAAAAATGGCTTTATAATAGAGGCTCGTTTCTCATACATGACCCGGCCAGCGAAAACGACAACAACAACATAACATCTTTAGCCAAAGAATGGGCAGCCTTCAAATCCTCACATGCAAACACACAAAAAAAAAACACACACACACAGACACACGTTTGAGTTTTGTCAGTCATCTTTGTGATTGTTATGATTGTCGCTTTTGCTGCTGCTTTTGTTGTTGTTGTTGTTGTTGTTATTATCAAAGTTCCTCTTGCAATCACACTATCGTTCAACTCTTATTACACTATTATAATGTTATATATTTTTATATTATTATAATATTTATTATGGTTTTTGTCTTTTAATCACACTTTAAACACATTAAAAAAAATAAATACATACTCAAATTTAGACACACTAAAAAAAAAAACAATAGGTTACCTTTTTAATTGATTTTCACTTTTGTTGTTGAGTTCCTGTGATTTTCTTTCTGATCTTCCAAAAGTGTTCTGATTATTAATAATTCGATCTAGTTCTATCAGTATTGGCCGCAGCTCTCCCAGCTCGAAGTTGATTATGCTCTACAACTCTCTTGCGACTGTTAACTGTTAAAAAGGTTTGTTTTGAATTTTGCTTGCCGTTTTGATATTGGTATCAGTTTGGCGCTGTTCGTTTTTCTTTGCTAACTTCGGTTCGTTGCGACTTGGCAATCGTAACGCACAAAGGCTTGACAGGAACTAAAGTTGTTTTGTTACAGGACACGCTTTTATACGCCAAACGACCATCCGACTGTTGCTTCCTGCTTTCCTGTTCGGCTTACCATAATGTTATTCGTGTACAGCAACGAACGCTGTTAACTGATTCCGAAAGCTTTTTACATAGCATTTTCACTGCGCTTCCATTCGGATAGAGCTTTATATGGGCATTTACAAATTTGCCACCCATCCCAATGCACCCATTGAAGCAGTCTTCTCAATATACAATTTCACGAGCAGTTGTCCTTCTTATTAACTACATAGTACTGACACATAAATGCACATTTTATAATTTTCAAATACATTATATACACGAACTAATTCGCAACACGCAAGCGCATTATCAAACTTTGCCATTAATGTCAACTCAACCAGTTAAAAACGTATCTAGTAACAGGTAGTTGTGAAGAGAGCATCCTCTTGATCAGCCAACACGACTTAGCTTATAGATTTTAGAGACCGTTAGAAGAACTAGAGTTTTCCAGAACCGAAACAAACCGAAACGTTTTCGTGGACTAGAAGCTACTAGCTATAAACAAGTGCTTGCATTTCGAAGTTTTATTGATATTGATTGACATGATCTTGTATTTGAAAGATATAGCTTTCGCTTTTGAAATTTTTTGTTGTTTTTGGCAATTAATGATAATTTTGGTTTTCGCTTAGAGCATTTACTATACTCGTACTTGTTTTTTTGATAGAGAGAGAGAACATGAGAGAGAGAGAAAAAAAGAGAGAGAGAGAGAGAGAGCATTGGATTGAAACTCTCTCTAACTCTCTCTCTATCTATATATTACCTTACATAAAGTAACATTGCCTTAAACTGGGCATTACTAAATCTTCGAATGCTTTTATATAGCACTATATATATTTATGTGTAATACGAACATTATATCTGTTGCATCTGTCAAAATGCGTTTTAAACTATTGACATGCGCAACTAGTAATAATACTAAAATTGTTTGATGGGCGTGGCGTAAGAAAAGTTCGCATTGGCCCATTTCTCATTGGCCAATGAAGACAAAACCAAATGCAGCCAATAGAAATGCGTCCCGATTGTTACGTCCTGAGCTCCGAGCCCGGATTGCGAAGTTAACAAGCGTTTCGCTGCATTCTGTATCCTAGATTTATCCATTTACCTCTATCCAACAACAAACAGCCACCTGCTTTTATATACAAGGCCCAAACATTTTTGCAACCAAATGTGTCAGGGCAAAATTAAAAATACTTTGTCAGAATCAAACGCATCTCTGCAATGTTATTTCTACTGTTTACTCGCTATGACAAACATGAAAATAACCGAATAGAGAAGGTTTTAATTAAAAGCCTCTAAGGTAATAAGAAAATTGAAGGTTAACTCTGGCTTTTATTTATTCGATAGTTATTGCGCTGAATGCAATTTTTGCAGTTAATTAATAAAATTGTCAAAGCAATTCATCTCCGATTCGTTTTAGCTCAGTCTGTTTGATGTTTTCACAGCTCTTAATGTTAATTAATTTAAACTTCATATAAATTTTCTTTTAATTATTTACCACTACATTATAAAAGTTGTCGTTTGTGTTGAGGTTAGTTACATGTCAGTTGGGACACAAATATATATATATATATATTTTTTTTCACAAATTAATAAATGGTGAAATAGATTCCCCAATACTAATTAACCAAATTAACTTTGCTGTACCTATTAGAAGTAGTAGACATTTTTTACCAATAGCCCTGCATGCTTGCTTTTCTAACTATGCTATCCATAACCCTTTTCGGATCTTATGTTCAGTATATAACGATCTTTCCCACCTTATTACTAGTACCACTTCTGCATGCTCTCTAAAAAAAATTATCTTACGTCATTTGTCTACATGTTCGCGATCTTCGTAACCGCACGTTATGCGGTGCGCCCCTCGGTCGGAAGGGCGGGAGGTGGTTCGCTTTATGCTTGGGTCCGCGCGTTAACAAGCCGGTGCTTGGTATCGTTGGGCCACTTGAATGTACTGTCCGTTAGTACATCTACGTCCAATAATATATATATATATACATATAATCCGGCTCAAATGATTGACTTTATTCATTTGTCCGCATCGAAACTCCAAGATATACTTTTATACCCTGATCCCATTAAAAATGGGAAAAAAGGGTATGATGAAGTTGTGCAAAAGTATGTAACAGGCAGAAGGAAGCATCTCCGACCCCATAAAGTATATATATTCTTTATCAGCATCAACAGTCGAGTCGATATAGCCATGTCCGTCTGTCCGTCTGTATGTATGAACGCGTCGATCTCAGAGACTATAAGAGCTAGAGACTCTAGATTTGGAACTTAAGCTCGCCTAATCCCTAGGCAGTACAATTTTGTTTTCGATTTTCGATAACTCATCCCGTTTCCGATATACACATGGGATCGATAACAATAAAATCTTGAATTTGAAAATTTTAGATGGCATTTGAATTATTAATCAAAATAATAACAATCTGTGAAATTTTTATTAAAATCGGTTGAGAAACACCGGAGATGTGTAACCTTGAAGTTGAGTATGCAGTATGCACTATGGTCGTACACACACGCACACATACTTGCAAGCACTGACTGTACGCGTAAAGTATAGACTAGAGCCTTCTTACTTGTTTTTAAATAGTTTTTGTCATAATTTTTTATGTCCTTAAAATACGAGATACAACATAAAATTGTTTTTATCACACAGATGGCTTAAATCATTTCTTACCTACAACTATTATACACAAACAATCTAAGAATAGCGAAAAATTGACTTTTAATTTATTTGCTTTCCAAATAGTGTGAATGCATAAATAATAGTAGCGAAATGGCGAATATGATCAAACAATAAATTTATGTTTCAAATTTTGAAGTTTGATAAATAGTTTTGGTTATTCAAAACTTGTTGTTTGCCTCGTCGTTGCCTGAACCACACTTCAATTTTGACGTTTCGGATATATTTTCCATTTGCTTGTAGTTGTACTTTTGGGTTTTTTGTTTTGTCCGATCATTTATTGTCCTTAGGCTACCTTTCTCCAATTGCGACCTTGAAACCATCATGACAAAACCAGTGCAGAGGCAATTAAAATGACCAAGTTAAGGACACAATCTTATCGATGCTGCACCTGTAAAGAACATACTCTCGACGTGAGCTTATTTGAACATGATATAGAAAATGTTAATCATTCACAGCAGCACTGAGTCCTTGTAAAAGGCAGTATTTCCCTCTTCCTTCAACATCTACAGGGAATGTGTTGGCAAAGCCTTAAGTGGTCTTAGCAACTTTAAATGGTGCGAGCGCAATATCGACAAAGACCTTAGCCGAAGCTGAAGCACCTACACAACTACACATATAAAGGATGAATGTTCCTTGCGAGAAATTCGATTCTTTCTTAACCACGATAGCAAGCGTGAGAGTAAAGAACGATCGCGTGCTGCCTAAGGCTTAAGACGTGGAAACCTTTTTCGTGCTAGAAGAAAGGCCCATACACAAGGGCTTCGTAAATGTTCAAAAATGGTTCAAGGCAGCGTAATGGACAGCCATTTTTAAAAAGATCCTAAAAATGCGAAAAGTAAATGAAAAAATTATATGTTTAAAGAAATCAAGTCAAATATCTTAACACTTACGTTGTGCATCCATTCAACTGTGTAAATGGCTTAGGTCTGTTACATAAAATTTGAATTTAATAATCACATCACGATTGTCCAAACGCAAGTTTAATGCATGAAGTGCCTTTACATCATTATTATCTTTATGATCATACAGAGTTGATGTATCATAGTGTCGTATTGATGATCAGCATCAATGCTTTTAAGATATTTAAAAATATATGTTAATTATAATTAATAACATAACTAAATGTATTATTTTAAACTTACATTGCGAATATCGGTTTGATTGAGATTGAATAATTTTCCGGTCTATATCAAATTAGTCTTTGTTTAAGTTTTGTCGGGCTATGAAGATTGTATGTGACTTTAGCCACGGCTTGTTGCGTCAGTGATTAATAAGAATCAAGCAGTGTGTGTAAAGTTTAGATATTCAACACCTTTTAACTCTTTTTGTTTTGCCATTGGCTGGGGTAGGGCTCATAGCGCGTCTTTTTCTCTTTTGCCTCCTTTCGTTGGATGGAGCCTGGCTGCCTTCTGGTAGATCGACATCGGAAGTCTGCTCATTTGAAAGATCATCCATTTCGAACTCTTTTGATGGAGTCGGGTTGGGCTCATAGGGCGCCTTTGTTCTTTCTTCTCCATTATTATTGGATGGAACTTGATCCAGTACTGATTCATCGACTTTGGGGGACTGATCAATGTCTTTGGATTGTTTGTTTGTGTCCAACATCATCATAAAGTCATTGTAATTAATCTTGGATTTTGGAACCTCCATAGCCACAATTTTCCCGTTTCTTTTCCTGTAAGGAACTTGCATGACAGATTTTTTGCAGATCCTGCATTCTCTTCTGGGTTCTTTTTCTGCTTTCTTTGCCGATTCCAATTGTAATCGGGCGCCAAGAGTATTCGCAGCCAAAGCGTTATATTCGTTCCGCTTAACTTCAGGTAGCTTGGTCCATAGCTTGGCAGAATTTGCTTGTATTTGGTTCAATTCGCGTATGGGAAACCGGTTTGGGTCACTTTTTTCTACTTCGATCAAAAACAGATCGTTTTCGAAATTGTTAAGAGCTGTTTCGGATGCAATCATCTCTAAAATTTCTTTGCGATTAAAATCAGCTTGAATCTCTTTCACATCAACATTGCGATTGTCTGCCATGTCTCTTGTTAAGCCGTGTAGAATTTAGGTTTGTATGTTTGGTAATGTTGGTTTGTGTTTTAACGAGTTTTGGGAGAGGATAACTTTTGTTGTGAAAATGTTTTGTAAAATATTATTTGTGTACTAATATAATTTTCAAATGTGCTGTGTATGTGTTAAACTAAGCTTTTGTTACAAAAGCCTACTTGATTAAAACTAGGACAAGGAAATTAAATCGAAATCTAAAGAACTAAAAAATAAGCAAGGTCACGTACTGTTAATTGTTGAGCCCAATACTTTTCAAGAACTATAAGAAAAAAGATATATATTTGGAGAAAACTCAAATATTTTGAGTTGATGCACTCCAAAGCCAATTCTTTGCCCTTAATACAACTGATGTGTTCTTGATGCATATAAAAACAAGTAAGAAGGCTCTAGTCGAGGAAGCCCGACTAGACGATACCCTGAATCCTTTACTTTACGCGTACAGTCAGTGCTTGCAAGTATCTAGTCGGGATTTCTCGATTTCACTAGAGCCTTCTTACTTGCTTCTTTGTGTTAGATACATAACTTCACGTATGTGTGCGAACGATAACTCATCCCGTTTCCGATATACACATGGGATCGATAACAATAAAATCTTGAATTTAATAAAATTGTAGATGGCATTTGAATTATTAATCAAAATAATAACAATCTGTGAAATTTTTATTAAAATCGGTTTAGAAACACCGGAGATATGGGACATTGAAGTTGTGTATGCAGTATGCAGTATGGTCGTACACACACGCACACATACTTGCACGCACTGACTGTACGCGGAAAGTATAGGGATCAGGGTATCGTCTAGTCGGGATTTCTCGACTAGAGCCTTCTTGTTTTTAAATAGTTTTTGTCATAATTATGTATGTCCTTAAAATACGAGATACAACATAAAATTGTTTTTATCACACAGATGGCTTAAATCATTTCTTACCTACAACTATTATACACAAACAATCTAAGAATAAAATTTACATTTAATTTATTTGCTTTCCAAATAGTGTGAATGCATAAATAATAGTAGTAAAATGGCGAAAATGATCCAACAATAAATTTATGTTTCAAATGTTGAAGTTTGATAGATAGTTTTGGTTATTCCATTTGCTTGTAGTTGTACTTTCGAGTTTTTTGTTTTGTCCGATCATTTATTGTCCTTAGGCTACCTTTCTCCAATTGCGACCTTGAAACCATCATGACAAAACCAGTGCAGAGGCAATTAAAATGACCAAGTTAAGGACACAATCTTATCGATGCTGCACCTGTAAAGAACATACTCTCGACGTGAGCTTATTTGAACATGATATAGAAAATGTTAATCATTCACAGCAGCACTGAGTCCTTGTAAAAGGCAGTATTTCCCTCTTCCTTCAACATCTACAGGGAATGTGTTGGCAAAGCCTTAAGTGGTCTTAGCAACTTTAAATGGTGCGAGCGCAATATCGACAAAGACCTTAGCCGAAGCTGAAGCACCTACACAACTACACATATAAAGGATGAATGTTCCTTGCGAGAAACTCGATTCTTTCTTAACCACGATAGCAAGCGTGAGAGTAAAGAACGATCGCGTGCTGCCTAAGGCTTAAGACGTGGAAACCTTTTTCGTGCTAGAAGAAAGGCCCATACACAAGGGCTTCGTAAATGTTCAAAAATGGTTCAAGGCAGCGTAATGGACAGCCATTTTTAAAAAGATCCTAAAAATGCGAAAAGTAAATGAAAAAATTATATGTTTAAAGAAATCAAGTCAAATATCTTAACACTTACGTTGTGCATCCATTCAACTGTGTAAATGGCTTAGGTCTGTTACATAAAATTTGAATTTAATAATCACATCACGATTGTCCAAACGCAAGTTTAATGCATGAAGTGCCTTTACATCATTATTATCTTTATGATCATACAGAGTTGATGTATCATAGTGTCGTATTGATGATCAGCATCAATGATTTTAAGATATTTAAGAATATAGGTTAATTATAATTAATAACATAACTAAATGTATTATTTTAAACTTACATTGCGAATATCGGTTTGATTGAGATTGAATAATTTTCCGGTCTATATCAAATTAGTCTTTGTTTAAGTTTTGTCGGGCCATGAAGATTGTATGTGACTTTAGTCACGGCTTGTTGCGTCAGTGATTAATAAGAATCAAGCAGTGTGTGTAAAGTTTAGATATTCAACACCTTTTAACTCTTTTTGTTTTGCCATTGGCTGGGGTAGGGCTCATAGCGCGTCTTTTTCTCTTTTGCCTCCTTTCGTTGGATGGAGCCTGGCTGCCTTCTGGTAGATCGACATCGGAAGTCTGCTCATTTGAAAGATCATCCATTTCGAACTCTTTTGATGGAGTCGGGTTGGGCTCATAGGGCGCCTTTGTTCTTTCTTCTCCATTATTATTGGATGGAACTTGATCCAGTACTGATTCATCGACTTTGGGGGACTGATCAATGTCTTTGGATTGTTTGTTTGTGTTCAACATCATCATAAAGTCATTGTAATTAATCTTGGATTTTGGAACCTCCATAGCCACAATTTTCCCGTTTCTTTTCCTGTAAGGAACTTGCATGACAGATTTTTTGCAGATCCTGCATTCTCTTCTGGGTTCTTTTTCTGCTTCCTTTGCCGATTCCAATTGTAATCGGGCGCCAAGAGTATTCGCAGCCAAAGCGTTATATTCGTTCCGCTTAACTTCAGGTAGCTTGGTCCATAGCTTGGCAGAATTTGCTTGTATTTGGTTCAATTCGCGTATGGGAAACCGGTTTGGGTCACTTTTTTCTACTTCGATCAAAAACAGATCGTTTTCGAAATTGTTAAGAGCTGTTTCGGATGCAATCATCTCCAAAATGTCTTTGCGATTAAAATCAGCTTGAATCTCTTTCACATCAATATTGCGATTGTCTGCCATGTCTCTTGTTAAGCCGTGTAGAATTTAGGTTTGTATGTTTGGTAATGTTGGTTTGTGTTTTAACGAGTTTTGGGAGAGGATAACTTTTGTTGTGAAAATGTTTTGTAAAATATTATTTGTGTACTAATATAATTTTCAAATGTGCTGTGTATGTGTTAAACTAAGCTTTTGTTACAAAAGCCTACTTGATTAAAACTAGGACAAGGAAATTAAATCGAAATCTAAAAAACTAAAAAAAGAGCAAGGTCACGTACTGTTAATTGTTGAGCCCAATACTTTTCAAGAACTATAAGAAAATATATATTTATTTAGTGAAAACTCAAATATTTTGAGTTGATGCACTCCAAAGCCAATTCTTTGCCCTTAATACAACTGATGTGTTCTTGATGCATATAAAAACAAGTAAGAAGGCTCTAGTCGAGGAAGCCCGACTAGACGATACCCTGAATCCTTTACTTTACGCGTACAGTCAGTGCTTGCAAGTATCTAGTCGGGATTTCTCGATTTCACTAGAGCCTTCTTACTTGCTTCTTTGTGTTAGATACATAACTTCACGTATGTGTGCGAACGATAACTCATCCCGTTTCCGATATACACATGGGATCGATAACAATAAAATCTTGAATTTAATAAAATTGTAGATGGCATTTGAATTATTAATCAAAATAATAACAATCTGTGAAATTTTTATTAAAATCGGTTTAGAAACACCGGAGATATGGGACATTGAAGTTGTGTATGCAGTATGCAGTATGGTCGTACACACACGCACACATACTTGCACGCACTGACTGTACGCGGAAAGTATAGGGATCAGGGTATCGTCTAGTCGGGATTTCTCGACTAGAGCCTTCTTGTTTTTAAATAGTTTTTGTCATAATTATGTATGTCCTTAAAATACGAGATACAACATAAAATTGTTTTTATCACACAGATGGCTTAAATCATTTCTTACCTACAACTATTATACACAAACAATCTAAGAATAAAATTTACATTTAATTTATTTGCTTTCCAAATAGTGTGAATGCATAAATAATAGTAGTAAAATGGCGAAAATGATCCAACAATAAATTTATGTTTCAAATGTTGAAGTTTGATAGATAGTTTTGGTTATTCCATTTGCTTGTAGTTGTACTTTCGAGTTTTTTGTTTTGTCCGATCATTTATTGTCCTTAGGCTACCTTTCTCCAATTGCGACCTTGAAACCATCATGACAAAACCAGTGCAGAGGCAATTAAAATGACCAAGTTAAGGACACAATCTTATCGATGCTGCACCTGTAAAGAACATACTCTCGACGTGAGCTTATTTGAACATGATATAGAAAATGTTAATCATTCACAGCAGCACTGAGTCCTTGTAAAAGGCAGTATTTCCCTCTTCCTTCAACATCTACAGGGAATGTGTTGGCAAAGCCTTAAGTGGTCTTAGCAACTTTAAATGGTGCGAGCGCAATATCGACAAAGACCTTAGCCGAAGCTGAAGCACCTACACAACTACACATATAAAGGATGAATGTTCCTTGCGAGAAACTCGATTCTTTCTTAACCACGATAGCAAGCGTGAGAGTAAAGAACGATCGCGTGCTGCCTAAGGCTTAAGACGTGGAAACCTTTTTCGTGCTAGAAGAAAGGCCCATACACAAGGGCTTCGTAAATGTTCAAAAATGGTTCAAGGCAGCGTAATGGACAGCCATTTTTAAAAAGATCCTAAAAATGCGAAAAGTAAATGAAAAAATTATGTGTTTAAAGAAATCAAGTCAAATATCTTAACACTTACGTTGTGCATCCATTCAACTGTGTAAATGGCTTAGGTCTGTTACATAAAATTTGAATTTAATAATCACATCACGATTGTCCAAACGCAAGTTTAATGCATGAAGTGCCTTTACATCATTATTATCTTTATGATCATACAGAGTTGATGTATCATAGTGTCGTATTGATGATCAGCATCAATGCTTTTAAGATATTTAAGAATATAGGTTAATTATAATTAATAACATAACTAAATGTATTATTTTAAACTTACATTGCGAATATCGGTTTGATTGAGATTGAATAATTTTCCGGTCTATATCAAATTAGTCTTTGTTTAAGTTTTGTCGGGCCATGAAGATTGTATGTGACTTTAGTCACGGCTTGTTGCGTCAGTGATTAATAAGAATCAAGCAGTGTGTGTAAAGTTTAGATATTCAACACCTTTTAACTCTTTTTGTTTTGCCATTGGCTGGGGTAGGGCTCATAGCGCGTCTTTTTCTCTTTTGCCTCCTTTCGTTGGATGGAGCCTGGCTGCCTTCTGGTAGATCGACATCGGAAGTCTGCTCATTTGAAAGATCATCCATTTCGAACTCTTTTGATGGAGTCGGGTTGGGCTCATAGGGCGCCTTTGTTCTTTCTTCTCCATTATTATTGGATGGAACTTGATCCAGTACTGATTCATCGACTTTGGGGGACTGATCAATGTCTTTGGATTGTTTGTTTGTGTTCAACATCATCATAAAGTCATTGTAATTAATCTTGGATTTTGGAACCTCCATAGCCACAATTTTCCCGTTTCTTTTCCTGTAAGGAACTTGCATGACAGATTTTTTGCAGATCCTGCATTCTCTTCTGGGTTCTTTTTCTGCTTCCTTTGCCGATTCCAATTGTAATCGGGCGCCAAGAGTATTCGCAGCCAAAGCGTTATATTCGTTCCGCTTAACTTCAGGTAGCTTGGTCCATAGCTTGGCAGAATTTGCTTGTATTTGGTTCAATTCGCGTATGGGAAACCGGTTTGGGTCACTTTTTTCTACTTCGATCAAAAACAGATCGTTTTCGAAATTGTTAAGAGCTGTTTCGGATGCAATCATCTCTAAAATTTCTTTGCGATTAAAATCAGCTGGAATCTCTTTCACATCAATATTGCGATTGTCTACCATGTCTCTTGTTAAGCCGTGTAGAATTTAGGTTTGTATGTTTGGTAATGTTGGTTTGTGTTTTAACGAGTTTTGGGAGAGGATAACTTTTGTTGTGAAAATGTTTTGTAAAATATTATTTGTGTACTAATATAATTTTCAAATGTGCTGTGTATGTGTTAAACTAAGCTTTTGTTATAAAAGCCTACTCGATCAAAACTAGAACAAGGAAATTAAATCGAAATCTAAAAAACTAACAAGTAAGAAGGCTCTAGTCGAGAAATCTTGACTAGACGATACCGTGAACACTAGACTTTACGCGTACAGTCAGATCACTTCTGGTATTCCACAAGGAAGTCACCCTGGACCGTTATTATTTCCACTTTTTATTAACGAACTTTCGACCGTGATACATTAATCTCGGGTACTGATGTATGCTGTTGATGGTCATAAATTGCAAAGTGATTTAGACAACTTTCAAACTTGGTGCAGAGTAAATTTACTGCATCTCAATTGCAGTAAATGTAAAGCTATGTCTTTTTATAGACGAATGCCATTTTTTAATATCTATGTTCTGGATAACCTACTACTTGATCGGATTGATGTGGTTGAGGCTTTGGGTACCCTAATGGACCTAAAGCTTAAGTTTGACAAGCATATAGCTTCAATAACAAATCGAGCATCAGATGTCTTGGGGTTCATTAAGCGCTGGTCGAAGGAGTTCGAAGACGCCAGATTTGGAACTTAAGCTCGCCTAATCTCTAGGCAGTACAAGTTTGTTTTCGATTTTCGATAACTCATCCCGTTTCCGATATACACATGGGATCGATAACAATAAAATCTTGAATTTGAAAAAACTTTAGATGGCATTTTAATTATTAATCAAAATAATAACAATCTGTGAAATTTTTATTAAAATCGGTTAAGAAACACCGGAGATATGGAAGTTGAGTATGCAGTATGCACTATGGTCGTACACACACGCACACATACTTGCAAGCACTGACTGTACGCGTAAAGTATAGGGATCAGGGTATCGTCTAGTCGTGATTTCTCGACTAGAGCCTTCTTACTTGTTATCATTATCATTATTATTATTATTATTATTATTATTATTATTATTACTATTTAGATCAGTTTTTCTTGTAATATTTATCATTTATATTATTTACTAAGTTAGTCGGTCTAAGGTCTGAGTTCAAGAGTGGAAGAGTGAGTTAACAGCGCTATCGATAACATAACAAAAGTTTCGGTAGTATCATTTCGAGTTATTCAATACAACGAGCTAATTCGGAACAGTAAACACATTCTTTGATTATCGATTACAATTATATAAGTTAACTTAAATTTATTCATATCTTCGTCAACATGCTGGGTTGTGTTGAATTATTTATTGGTTTATTTTTGTAACTCTTTTGAACCAAGTAGTAAATGGTTGATCAAACTTTTGAAACAAGAAAAGAAGAATGTAAAAGAATTTCTTTTACTTAAACTTGGATGGATAAAGCTATAACAAAAACGATTCGATGAAAAATTTTGTTTTTAAAACGAGATATAAGCGTCAAGTAGTGTGCAATGAGAAATCGGAAGAGAACGATAACTCTAAAATGTAAATCTATACTAAAATCTGATTATATTATGAAGGTGTTAGAATTTGTGTCTGAATCAACTTAACCGATTCTCAACATTCTTTAAGCAATAGAAAGCCATGTTGTTTCTAAATGTCATAGGTTATATATTAGCAGGCCAGTCTCGTCATGATCGGGAGAGTGAATATAATATTGACTTAAGTAAAACTTTATTTTCCACACAATTTGTTCTTAAATTGAGTTAAAATCATCATAATTTATGTATTCAAGATTCCGAATGACTTTAAGTGTGTATACAAAACATAAATCAAGTTCAAATAACATTGATATAACATAAAATATGTATAAAAAAAACATGAATCAAGTACAAATAACATTGAAATAAAAGATTGATTTTCAGGACTTTAGCAATTGCTTTCATATGCGTGAAACACATAGTAAGTACTATTAATCGGGTGCTTACTATTTAAGGCAACTTTACTAGCATTACACACACACACACACATGCAGATATGTATGTGGCAGGTTCTTATTTGCTCACGGATTTCTTTTGTGGATAAACCACTCTGCTTGTTAGTTAAGTTGAGTGATATTGCGTGGCATGGCAAAAATGCTCTTTGCCTTTGTGATTTGTGTAAAGTGCGTGTGTTTTTGTGTGTGAGTATACACATACACATACACATACACATACACATACACATACACATACACATACACATACACATACACATACACATACACATACACATACACATACACATACACATACACATACACATACACATACACATACACATACACATGCACATACACATACACATACACATACACATACACATACACATGAGTAGGAGAGAGGGTGACTCGGCCGTCCCCAAGGGTAGCCTGGCGTCGGTGAAAACCTCAGGCGTGGATGCTCTGGAACGCCTGGAACGCCCAAAAGGTGAACAGTGGACAAAGGTCATCCACAAGAAGGCCAGAAAGCCAAAGAGGCCAGAGGTCCGCATGGGGAAGGCGCGGCCTGATGCAATAATCATCGCAGCGAAGGGCGACGCTAGCTACGCGGATATACTCCGCAAGGTCAAAGCGGACGAGAAGCTCAACGAGCTTGGAAAGGCTGTCTCCAGGATACGGAGGACCCAAAAGGGCGAGCTGCTACTGCAGCTGAATAAGCCAGGCATGGATACCTCGGCATTCAGGAGCCTTGTGGTCAATACGCTCGGCGAGCAAGCAGAGGTACGATCCCTCGCTCATCGGGTGACCATCGAAGCCAGAGACCTCGATGAAGTCACCACTAAGGAGGAGATGACCATGGCGTTCCGCGATCAATTTGACGTGGAGGTCTCCCTGGAGGACATCACACTGCGCAAGGCGTATGGGCAGACACAAACTGCCTCGATTAAGCTTCCCGCAGACAGTGCAAAGAAAGTGTTGTCCGTCGGATCCCTAAAAGTGGGGTGGGTCAGCTCAAGACTTCGGGTGCGCATTAGCGTCACCAAGTGTTTTAGATGTCTGGAGTTTGGACACCTCGCGAAACAGTGCAAGAGCGAGCATGACCGGTCGAATCTGTGCCGAAGATGCGGAGGTCAGAACCACCTGGCCAAGGACTGCAATAAAGAGCCAAAATGTATGTTCTGCAAGGAGAAGAATATGGACGATAAACACATCGCCGGTAGCGGTAGATGTCCCATGTTCCGGAGTGCACTGGCCAAAAGAACATCATGAAGTGCGTCCAGCTGAACCTCAACCACTGCGAGGCAGCTCAGGCCCTGCTAAGACAGTCGGTCAAGGAGACGCAAGCAGACTTAGCCATAATCTGCGAGCCGCACAGGCCAATCACTGGAAGCGGATGGGCGGCTAGCAAGTGTGGGAAAGCGGCCATCTGGTCTCTTCGAACACCACCGAAGGAAATTAGCGTAGAACATGAAGGGTTCGTTCGGGCGAAGATTAACACTATAACCTTCTATAGTTGTTACGCCCCGCCGAGCTGGGATCTGAGGCGATTCCAACAGTTGCTAGAGGAAATCTCGGATGATGCTCGCGGCAGATCCCCCATAGTAATTGCCGGGGACTTCAACGCCTGGGCAGTTGAATGGGGAAGCAGAGCGACGAATATCAGAGGAACCTGCCTGTTGGAAGAGTTTGCATCAATAGATGTGAACCTCGCAAACGACGGGAGGCGGCTCACCTACCGTAAGGCTGGCAGAGGATCTATTATAGATATTACCCTGCTAAGTAGCTCGCTATGCAGGAAGACGACGTGGAGAGTCAGCGAGGATTTCACGTTCAGCGATCACCAAGCGATATACTTCGTGATCAATGAAAGACCACAAAGACAGCCGCGACCCCAAACATGTGGGCCCAAGTGGAAGGCAAACCTCCTAGACGAGGATACTCTTTCCGAAGCCTTACGCCATACCGTGTTCCCAGCCATCGGGCAATCAGTCGACAACATGGCAATAAGCCTAATGCGCTGCGTTACGGACGCATGCGATTTGTCCATGCCCAGAAGAAAGCCGAGCAGACGAGCAACTCCCTGCTACTGGTGGAATGAGGAAATCAATCAGCTAAGGAAAGCGTGCCTATTGGCCAGAAGGCGCTCCCAACGTGCCAGGGGCCGCCCGGAATTCGCCAGTAGGCTTGATGACCTCAGAGGAGCCAAAAGAGAGCTGAAACGCAGCATTAAGAGAAGCAAGGCCAGCTGCTTTCGGGCAATCTGCGAGGAGGCTGATGTGAACCCATGGGGAACCGCGTACAAGGTGGTCATGAAAAGGATGCGGAGCCAGGAGACAGTTCGGGTGACCTGTCCTACGGCTCTAGCCAACATAGTGGCGACGCTGTTCCCGCAACAACCGCGGCTACAAGAAACAAGGTCATACCAGCGAACGGAGCACATTCACGAAGTCACACCGAAAGAGGTCTTGGAGGTAATTAAAAGATTGGGTGATAAAAAGGCCCCAGGACCAGACGGTATCCCCAATAAGGCGTTGAAGCTGGCGGTCCGCTCGAGGCCAGAAATATTTGCGGCCACATATGCAAAATGCCTGCAGGAAGGAGTTTTTCCTAAGATATGGAAACGGCAGCGGCTAATCCTCCTGCCAAAAGGGGATAAACTGACAGACGAACCGTCTGGATATAGGCCTATCTGCCTCCTCGATTCAGCGGGAAAGGTCCTGGAGAAGCTGATATTTAACAGACTCCAGGCCATCATTGATGAAAAAAACGCGCTCTCAGCCAGCCAATATGGGTTTCGGAAAGCCCGCTCTACCGTAGACGCAATCCAGGCGGTAGTAGACATGGCAGCCAAGGCAATCGAGGGAACGCGATGGAGGTGGGGCGACAAGGAGTATTGCGCCGTAGTAACCCTCGATATCCGCAACGCGTTCAACTCGGCGAACTGGTCGCGCATAAGGACAGCCCTGGGTAGAATTGAAGTACCGTCGTACATAGCTAGTATCATATCCAACTACCTGTCGGACCGGGTGTTGGAATATGATACAGAGGACGGACCAAGGAGCTATGAGGTCACAGCAGGAGTGCCACAGGGCTCCGTTCTTGGCCCCCTGCTGTGGAACCTAATGTACGATGAGGTACTTAGACTCGAACTACCACAGGGCTGTACCCTCATTGGCTTCGCAGACGATCTGGCACTGGTAGTAGTAGCCAAAGAGAGCAAGGAGGTAGAGGCCGCAGCGAACGCGGCAATAAGAATCGTGGCAGAGTGGATGAAGGAGGCGAGCTTGGAACTTGCAGGCCATAAGACGGAGGCCGTACTCATTACAAGCCGCAAAGTAGTAGAGTACATCCAGGTGCAAGTCAACAACGAAGTTGTGAAATCCAAGGAGTCTATAAAATACCTGGGAGTCAGGTTGGACAATAGACTCAGCTTCCGGACGCACGTAGAGTACGTCAGCCAGAGAGCAGCTAGAATGCAAGGTGCCCTATCGCGCATGCTGCCCAATGTGGGGGGTCCTAAGCCAGCGAGGCGGCAATTGCTGGCGAGAGTGGTAGCCTCCGTACTGCTGTACGCGGCACCCATATGGGCAACGGCTGTGTCCAACCAGAAAGGCCTAAAAAGGAAGCTCTCGGCACCTTACAGGCTGAGCGCCCTCCGAGTGATCTCCGGCTTCCGCACGGTCTCGGAAGATGCAGCTCTGGTCCTAGCAGGAATGGTGCCAGTTGACCTGCTAGCGCTTGAGATGAAGGAGATCCGAAATAGAAGGATAGCTGCGCCGGACGCCATGGCTACCATCCGAAGCTCAGCAAGAGCATCGACGATGGACGCCTGGCAGTATAGATGGAGGACGGCGAGCAAAGGAAGATGGACACACCGGCTAATCCCCAACGTAGAGGATTGGATCGGGAGAAATGCAGGTGAGTTGGACTTCCATTTAACACAGTTTCTCTCAGGGCACGGCGGCTACAGGAGCTACCTACACAGGTTCAGGCACGAGGACACCCCGCAGTGCCCGACATGCCCGGACGCCATCGAGGATCCGGAACATGTGCTCTACCAATGTTCGAGATATAGGGGAGTGTCTGGCTCAGTGCCCCCACCGGAGACCCTGGTAGAGCACATGATGGAGTCTCCGTCGCACTGGAGAGATGTCCGCCAGCTCATCATAAGCATACAGAAAGATCTGAGATTATGCGAAACTGAGCGGCGAGTGACGGAGAGTGCCTAGTTAGGCAACCCACCCCGGTGAAGTAATACTTTGCGGTGATACCGCCGGGTGTGGGGGTGTGTGTGGGGGGCGAGTTTAGTACGTATGCATTGACACTGTCTTTGAATCGTGCATGCAGGGGGCTCGGGCCCCTGTATCTTTTAGAAGATTCTCACCTCCGGGGCGCATCCAAAAAAAAAAAAAAAAAAACACATACACATACACATACACATACACATACATGGATATGCATATGCACTTAGTCTCCTTTAGTTTCGATTCGACAACCAAAGCTCAAATACTCAAATTGCGTTCCATGTCAAGTTGGTGCTGATTACGGTTTGTTTGTGGTGAACACTTCAGTGTTCATGCCACAAGACCTCACGTATAATTAACATTGGCTGTGGCATTTCTCATCTATCGTACATACAAATGTATTGATTTTATGTTGCTGTTGCTATCAATATGCTTGCAACTAAGATCATATTCACAGTGCAACATGTGCAAGAAGGTTCTTACGCCACATTACAAAGCAGCTTATGTACATACCACATACTTAGAATGGACGATGGATGATAAAGCAATTAACGATTAAACGTTACCAAAAGAGCTAAATATTATCATGTTTAGATAGCAAGAAAGAAAAGAAAGAAGAAAAAGCTGCACAATGTTAAAAGGCTCAAACACAACGCAACAGAACATTGCGCATGAAAAGAATGAAACTAAAATCTGCTGCTGCTGCTGCTGCTTCATCACTTATGATTCGAGGCAGTAGTGAAAAATGCTTTTTGCTTCAGTTGTTTAGTTTATGCCACTAGCCAACTTCAAACTATGCAGTACTTAAAAATCTGTAGAGTAGAAGCAGAAGTATTTTAGCAACTGCCGGTTAGTTTCTCTTTTCTTCTTTTCTCTTCTCTTCTCTTGGTTGCGGCAACACATACTACTACTCTTGCACACACACACACCCACACCCACTCACACACTTGGCGGCTGCAAGGCTAACAAAATGCTGCTTTCAAATTAGTTAGCCATGATTTTTATACCCTGAACCCATTAAAAATGGCTAAAAAGGTTAGAAGAAAGCATCTCCGATCCCATAAAGTATAAACATTCTTGATCAGCATCAACAGCCGAGTCCATAAAGTCATGTCCGTGCGTCCGTCTATCAGTCCGAGTGTCTGTCCGTCCGTGAACGTCTCGATATCAGAAACTTTAAAAGCTAAGGAACATAAGCTCGCCTAATCCCTAGGCAGTACAAGTTTGTTTCAAATTTTCGATAACTTTGCCCGTTTCCGATAGACACATGGGATCGATAACAACAAAATCTTGAAGAGAGACGGCGTTTGAAACATAAGACAAAATAATGACAATCTGTGAACATTTTATTGAAATCGGTTGAGAAACACCGGAGATATGCAACATTAAAGTTGAGTATGCTTTATTCAGTATGCGCGTGCACACACTCACACATACTTGCAAGCACTGACTGTTCGCGTAAAGTAAAGGGTTCAGGGTATCGTCTAGTCGGGAATTCTCGACTCGAACCTTCTTCCTTGTTTTCCATTGGATAACAAACAGCATTCAAAACATTTTATATCAAATCGATAACCATTAGCGTAGTGTATATTTAAGCGCCTTTTAGTTCCTACTTATCGACTTAACTGCGCATTTTCATATTGTGCATAAAGGATGTATAATGCTCGTCACCAAGAAAGTCCAAGCCGCATTTGCAACACGACAGCACAGTGTTTCTCTCTCTATGAGAAAATGAGGAAGATGATGGTGTTTGAGTTCCAAGAAAACTAATGAGCTTTGCAAGCTGACAACGCTGCGATTGGCGTTTGATACTAGTTGTAGTTGTTGTTGTTGTTGTTGTTGCTTATTGCCTTATTACTGACTAAAGGAGCGCAGCATCATGACATAAGAGACGGCCATGCGAATCACCTGAAAAAAGAGAAAACCAAAACACACAGAAGGCAATTATATTATTAATCGAATATACACGTATATATATATATATATATATGCGCAGAATGCAGAATGCATTGCTGTCAAAGGCAAATAAGTTTTACGCACCGCCAAGAAGGTGGCCATGTTTGGCTCAAAGAAATAACCTTGTAGCTGGCATGGACGCTGTGCGCGCATTATGGCCATGATTAGGGCTCGCTTTGTTGGCTGCGCAAAGGCTGCCCAGTCGGTGTCATAGGCGGCAACCGCAAATTCCTCGCTCGCTTGCTTGATATTCTCGCCACAGCGCGAGTAGATGTACAGGTCAATTACCGTGGAGGCCGCAAAGAAGATAAAGTAGATTACCTCGGGCTTGGGGAACAGGTCGAACATCAGAAATCCAAGAAAACATAACTGCAAAGCCGCCACAAGGAACTGCATAAAGACCAAAGGACGGACGGTAAGTCCCAGCTGAATGCCAATCGAAAGGCCTTTCTGATGCAGTTGCAGCACCTGCTCAAGCGCTTCGAGTTCCTGTCGGGGCGCCTCACTTTGAGGCACAAGGAGTCGAATACGATGCTGTGCGATCTTAAAGACGGCGCAAACATTATACGTGAACGCAAAGAACAGTGTATCCATGGCCACGGACATGGTCACCGCACTATAGCTGGCCATTGAATGCCACATAAATGTGGGCACATAGAACCATATTAACTCATTATTCCATGGATAGACACCGGTGTGCATCACCACCAGATGCGTAACTCCCGAACTCAACCGCATCGTTATCATTATTATAACCGGCTTAGCCCAAGCAAAGACGCAGGTGCCAAAAAAAAAACGCATGTAAGTCAAACTCAATGATTGATCTCTTCGATTCTCACTCTCCACAATGGCCGCTGTGTCCGCCGAGTCACTGATCTCTGCAACAAAATAGGAAACATATTCGATCATCTGTTTCTATGCAAACTAGTCCCTTCGAGCTGTATCTTTCGTTACGGTCAAAATCAATATATACATACTATATACACTATATGCGTATGAGGACGATAGCAAAAAGGCAACAAATAAATCATATCAACAAAGGGACGAGGGTGAGCAGCAAATGAGAGCAACATTAACATAGAAACTGGATATTGTTAAGTAGTCTTTTTATACCCTGATCCCATTAAAAATGGGAAAAAAGGGTATAATGGTTTTGTGCAAAAGTATGTAACGGGCAGAAGGAAGCATCTCCGACCCCATAAAGTATATATATTCTTGATCAGCATCAACAGCCGAGTCGATATAGCCATGTCCGTCCGTCTGTCCGTCTGTCTGTCCGTCTGTCTGTCCGTCTGTCTGTCCGTATGTATGAGCCAACCGATCTCAGAGACTATAAGAGCTAGAGACTCCAGATTTCGAACTAAAGCTCGCCTAATCCCTAGGCAGTACAAGTTTGTTTTCGATTTTCGATAACTCATCCCGTTTTCGATATACACATGTGATCGATTACAACAAAATCTTGAATTTTAAAAACTTTAAGATGGCATTTGAAATAATGAACAAAATAATGACAATCTGTGAAATTTTTATACAAATCGGTTTAGAAACACTGGAGATATGGGACATTGATGTTGTGTATGCAGTATGCAGTATGTGCGTACATACAAACACACATACTTGCAAACACTGACTGTACGCGTAAAGTATAGGGATCAGGGTATCGTCTAGTCGGGATTTCTCGACTAGAGCCTTCTTACTTGTTTTTTCTTTTCTTTTTCAATTTGTGGCCACAAAAGAGTTTTTCGTTACGCAATATTTGGCGATACACGATAATGCAATCATAGAAAGAGCAAAAAATCATGTTTAAATAGAAAGAAAGAAACAAGTGCGGGGGCTCCCGACTAGACGATACCCTCAACCCAATACTTAACGCGTACAGTCAGTGTGTGTGTGTGTGTACGAATTAAAGATTTTGTTGTTATCGATCACATGTGTATAACGGATACGGAAAAAGTTATCGAATATCGAAAACAAGCTTGTACTGCCTATGGATTAGGCGATCTGGGGTCTCTAGCTCCTATAGTCTCTGAGATCGACGCGTTCATACATACAGACGGACAGACGGACATGGCTATATCGACTCGACTGTTGATGCTGATCAAGAATATATATACTTTATAAGGTCGGAGATGCTTCCTTCTGCCTGTTACATACTTTTGCACAAATTCATTTTACCCTTTTTTCCCATTTTTAATGGAATCAGGGTATAAAAAGCTCAATTACAACGCATCAGAAGCTTGCGTATGAATAAAAATTTAAATTAAAATCTGCTGCTGCTGTTCATCGATGAGAAAAAAGTGCATAATCAAATAAAGAGTAGAAGCAGCAAAAAATGCAAAATTGAATAAACTGTAGAGTAGAGTAGTAGCAGTAGTATGTAATATAACCGGATGTTACCTCATCTCCATCTCTTCTCACAGCCTTGGAAAGCAAAGCGCAAAAGAAACACATAAAACTCTGGCACACACACACACACATGTATATATATATATATACATAGAGACTGTAGAAACAAAACAAAAAGTTTTTTAGATTTCACACGAGATATGTGTTAAAAAAAATATATAAATAACAAATTTGTGTTTAATGAGTTAATGTTAAACACAAATTGCACATAGATTTCATTAACCTTTAATCTTGAAATGTCTAACGCATAAAAGGAAACCCCATAAACTTTATATATATATTTACATATAAATATATTCTTGATCAGTATAGCCAATTAAGTATAGAAATATCCGTCTGTTCATCTGTTCAAATGCAAACTAGTCCCTTCGAGCTGTAACTGTGGTTAAGATCTTCTTTATGTTGCGGTTAGATCATTTGTCAAAATCGTTTAGATCGGACCCCTATAACACATAGCTGCCATACAAATACAAGATGTTTAAAGAGATTTTACTATGACTTTACTTTACTTTCTGTAAGTTTGATTTAATTAACTTTATTTCTATTTCTAGCATTTTCAATAATTTAAATTATATATCAAATGTTTCTGGTCTTAAATTATCCGAGATGTAAATATGAAAATTTTCATATTTAAAGTCAGTATGAAAAATATTTATTTATTTAACCATTTCATTGTAATTGTAATCATATACGAAAATATGAACATGAATATACTTAATTGTCGTAAATTATAGTATTCGATAGGCTTTCTTACTTGCTATTTCTACAATTAATATAGTATATAGTACTTATACACTTACCCTGTTCGAGAATTTCGCGTAAGCGATGAATGAGCTCAACAAATCGCTTACGATTATAAACGAATACAACATATTTGAATATGGTCAGAATGGAGATTAACATAGAGGCCATGGCATCGGACAGGATGCTGACATTGCTCAGATTGAACACTACGCCTAAGAAGAATGGAGCCAATAAGGCGCACAATGTGCTCATGCACAGCACAGTGAGCAGCGTTCGATCCGTTGAACTGTTGGCATTCCACAAATTAATTCCAATCAACCGAAAGGCTCTCTCCTGAACTCGCAGATAATATTTCTCCATGTCTATGTGCAGTTAATCCATGCAAAGTGAAGCATGTCATAGCCTTATATAGTGAGCCAATCGGGAACCAGCCAGAGTCACACACATGCAAGCATGTGTCTGTGTGTATGTGGAGCTATGTCGGGGGTGTGGCTATCAGTTGTCAAGTGACAACCTTCGCTACGGTTGTCATTGACATTCGTATAGAAAACCACAAGCACCTTTGAGTGCTGGACTCTCTAATTAATTATTCACATTTGATTCGCTTTGTATGAAGCTGAAGACATAGCAAAAGTGTAGTAGATAACGGTAACGGTAACGGTAACGGGGGTACGATAACTATATGACATTTTTTGTGATGAGCTTCCACTGTTATTTACCAGTTTATCAGCTTTTCAGTTCACATGTGGCACTATAATTTCCAGGAGAACCACCTTTCATCTAATGGGCGGATAAAAATCAGTTTATCCTTGGAATTTTGTGCGATTTGCACAAGCTGCATTCGACACATACTACGAAGGGGGATAAATGAAACAAAAACACAAAAAAATACAAAAAAAAAACCTTCGTTGCAACGCTCAACATAAATTGCAAGTAAATAATTCATTACAGTCGACAACAGACGTCAGTTGCCAACTATATTGTCGTGATATTGTCAGTTCGTATTTAATCATTTTATTCTCTCGTTTTGCCTTCGGTAGCAGCAAGTGGTTGACTATGGCTGGACGCGAGCCCCCTTAATCTGGGCGACAATGGGCACAAGTTTCTGCCATTAAAAAATCGCAGACCAAATGAACTAAGTTTAAGTCAGTTATTCATTTTACTTCAAACAACTAAAGTTGATAGACGCAAGTACTATATAACAATCGCCGCCAATAATAGTCTTAGGCGTGAAAAAACTAGTTTCTAATAATGTCAGAAATGAAATTTCGAACGAATCGAGAAACGACTGCCCGATGGCCAAATAAAATTTAACAGGAATTTTCCTTAATCGAACCTAAGAATAACTCAATCAAGTTCTAGCAACAATTTAGCATCGGAGTTTATAAAGGTTTTGAAAAAAGTCATTGAATATTAAGTACATATCGCAAATGATGAATACAATTGAAAAAAAATTAAAAAATTTAACTTGTTGAGAAAATGTCATTTATTTTATCAGGCAGTATTCAAATTAATCGGTGTGCTCTCGACGTAACAAAATCCATAACAGTTACAGTTACCTTTAAACATGTCGAAATTTTGACGAATTTTATTAGAAAATTCACTAACATATACCGCAAGGGATTTTTGAATTGAGAAAATCAAAGATGACGCAGCTTGACTTTTAAACCAGATTCGACTTACACAATGTTAGAAAAGTGGAAGGAAGCAAGCGAAAATTAAGTCCGTTAATTAATAAAACCAAAGACGAAAACTTCGCGACTTAGTCCATTACAAAAAGCTTTTAAAGTGTTTCAAGAAGGAGGAAAACTTTTAAGCAATGGCAATAACGTATATGCAAAATATGCATACAGAAAATTACAAAAGATGCAAACCAGCCATTAACCACAATAATTAGTGAATTAATATTGCACGGCTTTGATGAACTCAACACTCAAGCAATTACCACACATTTTTTTTACCGTTGAACATGAAATTCATGAGGAATTTTGATTGCAAGAAGCTAAAACAAATGTTGCCTGCACTTGAATTGAAAATGTGAAGCTTCAACTGATAAGAAGTGATTCATACAGATATACAGATGATACAGATCCAGAACTGTATGCATTATGCAATGCAATCCAACCAACTCAGGTATTTTATAAATTTAATAACAATGCAACAACGAAATTACGATATAACTTTATAACAGGTAACGATTGAATGTGCATTTTAAGGCACGCTAAGGCTAACGGACTATCGGAATCGTTTAAGCGAGAAATCACTGGTAAATATGCTTTTAGTAAAACTGATTACGAGCTTCCTTGCCACTGCATTAGACAATTTGACATTTTTTCATTAGAATCTGCCGCACAGATTGTTGTTGCAAAATGGCAGCTTCATCTCAAAAGAAGTAATTCAAACGTCTTAGCATTTTGGAAACAAAAGCTGTATATATATACACCTATATATATATATATATATATACACAAATTATATTAATCAAATCTTCTTTTTTTGTAGATAAAAAGGCCTGTGCGCTAATTCTTAAAGAAAAAATTATTTATTGCGAACAATTTTAAGCGCAGCGCCATCTATAGGCATTATCGATCGCTAATAGTTGTGCTGCCCACACTGTAGCTGTCCACTTGCTGTGTTAGGTGGCAACGCTATTAACGCAATACTTACTGGCAACACACGCACAGTTGTATAACCTATTCACACGACTTCTAATTGTCAATTGACTCAGTTTTCAACCCGTCGCTGAACAATTTGAAAGTAAGTAGTTTATTGCAAAAATGCAACAATTGCCACTGATTACTTAACAAAATATTCACGTCATTTACAGCAATGGCTGGTGAAAACGAGAAACTGACCGGCCTGGCCAAGCACTTCAATGGCACAACCATGGCCGGCCGTGCTAATGTAAGTAGAGCTCCCCGCAGCCATAAGCTGCACGTTATGCATTCTTTATACGAGTGCGATAACTAATTAAAATGAAATATTATTAAAATATTGCAGGTTGCCAAGGCAACGTACGCAGTAATGGGTCTGCTTATCGCCTACCAGATCTTGAAGCCCAAGAAGAAGTAGAGAGCGTTCGCAACTTGGTGTCACAAATTAGATATGCTCGTAGTGTCCTGGAGAGCAGCAGTTGGATGCAGCTGCAGGAATGCAGCCATGTATATTTATGTGTAGTTCAAGATCTTAATGGAATAAACAATTCAAAAACCTAACACAATCGACTTGCATTATGTAATGGAGGCATCGCTAAAATGACCATCATCGGACTCTTTCTCTGCGTGACAATACTTAAACTCTGTGGGCATGCAACTAATGGCAGCAAAGCGCCCCAATTTCGTTGCAACAACAACAAAGCACATGTTGTTGCCGTCTGGACAATGCGAAAGCATTCCATCTCATGTCATCTCGCTCACCTGTATGCATGCTCACTCTCCATTTTAAAAACGACAGATTTATAGTTATTGTTGTCGTTTTATCCTGCTCATGCTATCTCGCTCACCTGTATTGCATGCTGCAATTATCTTTCTCCTTTGAAATGGTTGCCATAAGGCGTCAGATTGACAGTTGTTGTTGTTGTTGTTGTTATTCTATCCTTATCATGCCTTCTCGCTCACCTGTATGCATGCTGCAATTCTCAAAGCAGAGCTGCATAAAACGACAGATTGATAGTTGCTGTTGTTGTTGTTGTTGTTTTAAATATTTTATTTATTTAAAGTTTTTATTTTGCTTTAAATGTTCCACTTGCAGGGTTGTTTTGTGTTAGCCCAGTTATTGAAATTTCAGTGGTATTACTAAAAATTAATTTGAATGAATTGAATGTAAAAATGGTTTACACATATACGTATATATATATATATATATATACATATATATATATATGTATATGTACTTAGTATGTATGTAATTATATGACCATGTACTTTTTATATCAACTTGTTGCTTGTTGGTAGAGATAGAGACGAAAAACCATATATGCAATTAAAATATATATATCTATGTATATATAAATTAATCATTTATCAATTCTATGTTTATGCTATAGCTATCAAATATATCTTTTACATTTTATTTTTATTTTGTGTTATTTGTAATTTGTAATTTGTAATTGCAAGCGCTGGCCATTTTTATTGCATCTGCATCTTTTGTATAAGTTTGTTTTTTGTTTTTGTTTTTGTTTTTTCGTTTTGTTTTTTTTTTTTAATAACTAAACCGTAGCCCTGGCAATTAACATATTTATTTTTTTTTATCGTATGCATTAAAATTTGATTTCTTTTGTTTTTTTTTTCGTTTCGTTTCGTTTGTTAATTTTGAATTTTTAGCAGCAGCCGAGCGAAGTGCAAAAAAAAATACATACAAATTTATCTCTGTATATATGTATGTATGTATTTTTCGTATGTATTTAGTTTTGTTATTCAGTTTGTATTTTGTTTTTGTTTTTTTGTTGTTTTTTTATTAATGTTGTTGTTGTTGTTCTACTACTTTTGTTTTAATATATGTCGTTATCAATATTAAATGTATGGTATGGGAGAGTGGGCAGGGGGCAGGGGGTATTTGGGTGTTTGTCATTTAAAAATGTTAAGTATTCTTTTTCTTTTTTTTTCACTGGGATTTGGATATTTATTTTTATATGCATATGCTATATTATTGTTAAGTTACAATTACTTAATCATTTTGATTCGTTACGTGCTTTTTATTTATTTTTTGCTAATTTTCCTCATTTATTTTATTACCTTTATTTTTATTATTATTTTATTTTCATATTTTTTTTTTGAGCACATACAACATAAAAATCGTAATTCTTTTTCCGATGGCAGTTCAATTTGTTTTAGGTTTTAATGGTGTCTTTTTTTTGCCAGCCCTCATTGTTGGTCGATGTTGAAAAAAAAAAAAAAAAATAGAAGGACAAAAGAAGGGCGGCAAGCGGGTTAATACTAAGACATATGCATCGACTGCAATTAACACTGGCGTAACACTTTCTTCACTTCCTGAAAGTATACTGAATAAGCCAAACAATTCTTAAAGATGGTTAATGTGTCAATATGACAATCAAATAGTATTGCACCAAATGCAATTCATACAGCAATTTATACAACAACAAAAAGACTGTTCATGTCATGCCAGTAACAGCCCGATGGGCAGCACTGCGTTACAGGCGAAAAAGAAAAAAAAGAAAACAAAAACACCTGAGCGCCATCTGGTGTTAAAACTTTTCTAAGCCGAGGTTCGAGTTGCGTTTTGTGTGTGCATGTGTATGTGTGCGTGTGTGTGTGTGCTAGTGTGTGTGAGTGTGTGTTTGTGCGGGAGTAAAATTGATTTGGCTGGGTAAATATATTAAGTTGATGATTGGCACCCGCCGAGCACAACTTTTGAAGCTGTAATCAATTTGATCTCAGCAGATGTTTTCTTTAAAAACAAAGAGATTAACATAACTATTGGTTTTGTTTTTTTTTTTTTTTTACTTTTTCAACTTAACTTTGCTCTTAAACAAACTTAAAAGCTTGCGTTTCTCAATTCTGTTTCACTCTCTACACAGATACAAAGATCGATGTTGATAATCATTCATTAGATTGATAGACATAATAAGTATGTATAATGTAAAATATATATTGTAGCATAATCATAATATGTAAGTTAAGAATTAATTAGTAGTTTTTCCATAATCATCGCTCCACTTATTATTTTTCTTTTTCTCGGTTTAAAAAAAAATAAACAAATAGAAATAATTAAAAAAAAAATATTATATATAGTATGTTTGTATGTATGTATGTATGTTTGTTTGTGTGTATGTATATAGGACAAACGCAGTGTTGAGAAAAAATTTCAGACTACAGAGAGAAAAAAATAATAGTATGTTGATATATTTCTATATATATTTTAGTATATGTTTGTATGTATTAGATGTATTTATGTATGTATTCGTGTATGTGTATGTGTGTGTGGGTGTGTATGTGTATGTTGTTTAGTATTATATGTAAATTTGTTTGACAAAAAATACACTCAGCATTCAATTTCGGTTTGTTGTTTGATATTTGCTTTTTGTTTATGTTTTTCTTTTTGTTTTTGTTTTTTTTTTTGTTTCTTTTTTAACATTAACTAAACGCTAAAAGTTAACACAATACATTTTAAAAGAAATGATAATAATTATAATATAAAATATATTTTTTGTTTGTGAATAATAATAAATGAAGAGCATAATATTGTTTGTTACTGTTACTGTTTTGTTTCTCTCATATTTGCTTTTTTTGTTACATTTTTATATTTGTTTTTTTTTTTGTTGTGTTTTTGTTTATTTGTTTGTTGAATTTGCCGTGTTTTTTTGTTTTTGTTTTTTGACGTTTGTTAATTTTGTTTGCATTTATTTTGTTTTTTTTTTTTGGGGTTTCATTTTATTTACTGTAACCCAGCTGCAGATTCAATCCATTTCTACATGTATACATATATATATATATAAGTATATATATATATATGTGTGTGTGTGTGTGTGTGTGTCTGTGTATGTATGCGTGTGTGAGTGTAGGTGTTGTTGTGTGTTTGTTTTTGTTTTTACTCAACTAAATTATTTGTTGCTTTTTCATAATCTGTGTTTTATATTCTTACTTTTTTTTTTCTTTCACTTTTTCTCTTAAGTATTGCATATTATCAATTGATTTTGACATTATTCTTTTCAGGCTTACTTCTTTGAGGGTTGAGGGCGTGGCATTAAATTGTTGCGCCGCTTTTATTTATGTGTTTTGCCCCTTTTGTAGACTATCTTTCCTTTTCTCCACATATATTTGTGTATATATATTTTTTTTCTTCTGTTTTTCTCTTCTTGAACTTATTTTTCATATTCATGCAGAGTGTTGTTATAATGTATTCAATTCATTGAACATATAGATTTTTTTGTTTTTGTTTTTGTTTTTTTTTTGTTGCAGGCAGTATATATTTCGGAGCCGGCCGGATTGGATCATTATACATTATATATCATCGTAGAGTTCTTGAATGAAAATCAAAAAAAAAAACCTTTCTTTCTCTCAGTGTATATATTCAAGACTCACAACTCCCGTGTGTGTGTGTGTGTGTGTGTGTGTGTGTGTTTGTATTCATGCTCTTAATATTTTAGGCGCAAAAAAAAGAGAAGAAAACAATAAACATAATGATCAACGTCGGCCCCACTACTATAGCATATAGCTCCACTCATAGTTATATATCGTTCAATTTTCGTTTTTGTTGCAATGGAATTTTAGATGTAAGCAGTTCTCCTTTTTCTTAGTTATTAGCGCTTTTGCGTAATGCAATTTCAACACGTTTAGTTTAACACTTTTTGTTTTACTTTGTATGTATGTATGTATATATATATATATGTATATATATACTGGCTTAGCTGCGGTCTCTCTTTCTCTATCTTTTGCTCAAAATCGCACATTTCCCGATTTCTCAATTATCTCAATATTTATGTGTATGTATGTATATGTATGTATATATGTGTGTGTTTGTTTGTTTGTGTTCGTTTTAGTGTGCGCGAGAAATTTTACTGGGCATCGCAGCCACTGGCCATATCCTGCCATCAGTTGGTGTTCCATTCACCACGATTGGCGCCACCGCCGGCGCCAGCTGCATTATTTGAATAATATGGCTTGCTGAGTTGGGCCGATGGTAATGCAGATGGTGATGAGCCACCGCCGCCAGCGCCAGGGCCGCCAGGGCCACCGCCGTTGCCGCCATTGTTGCCGCCCGGTGGCATTGAGCCGGGTGCATTGCTAGTGCCGGCGCTGCCGTTGCCACCGCCGCCGCCGCCACCCGTCACCTGACGCATGCTTTGGGCGCGCTGCGCCGCCGCTGCCTGATCCCGCTGTTGCTGCTGCTGTTGCTGCTGTTGCTGCTGCTGCTGTTGTTGTTGCTGCTGTTGTTGTTGTTGCTGCTGCTGTTGTTGTTGTGGATGCTGCGGATGCTGTGGATAGTTGTTGGGCCGCTGTATGGGTGCTGGGTAACGTCCTTGATTACCGCCATTACCGCTTTGACCCACGCTGCCAACGCCGCCATTACCATTGCCATTGCCACCGCCGACTCCACCACCAACACCACCGACGCCGCCGACACCGCCCATTACCGGCGAGCCGCTTGAACCGCTGCCAACGGCGCCAGAATTGCGTCCGCCTAGTGCGTTCATATTGTTGCTGTTGCCGCCTTGTCGTTGCTGAGATTGCTGCTGTTGCTGCTGCTGCTGCTGTTGCAGGACCTGATTCTGTAGGTCCCACTGCATATGAAATAATGGGGGAGAATTGAGTTCATTGAGTCGATCCTCGTTGCCGTTGCCGTTGCGGCTGCTACTTACGCCGCCGTAGTTCTTGTGATGGGGCGGGCTAGCCTGCGACTGAACTTGTTTCGCCAATCCGAGGCTCATATCGGCGCCCAATGGACTCTTTAGTTGTCTGCCCATCTGCAACGAATGTACACAAAAATATGATCAATTAGAACGAGTTCATTTGAAATACGGATCATCTAGATCAGAGTTAAACTGTTAAACGGAAGCGACGTGTTCCAAAGTGGTCTTCAAATTTTAAGGTTAAGAGCTCTAGTGTGCCCAAAAGTATGCTATGATTTAATAATTCAGATATAATGCTTTGGCAGGATATGATATCAGAAACTAAAGCTGTCCTTAAAAATGGTTTCGGAATATAGAAAGTTTTGCACAAACTTCGTTGAAAGAGATTTTTAAAATGAGCATAAAATATCTTTTGAGCTTGACATTAGCCATGATCATCTGACAGTTTGCATTACCAATTCATGCATCCAACAAAACTTCATACCCTTTGACAAACTTGAAGATCTAAGATTGCTACTTCCATATCGATATATATGAATTTTAAATACTATTTAGTCAAAAAAAAAACTTTTCACATTAGCAAAATACTTTAAAAAAACTAGTTATATTGAAATATTTCACAAGTTTCATTATTTTTTTTTCGTGCCTAAAACAGGTAAATGTACAAAGTTTTGGATTTAGTATAAAAAAAAGGATTCTTGACTTCACCGATTAAGTACGCCCATAGTTCTGCATCGAATACTATAGATATTGTAAACACCACATATAGTTCGCTATTCAATCAAACATCTGTACAAAACCATAAACTATTCAAGGCAAAGCACTTAACTACAAAAACAATTGTCCTAAGAACAAACTAAAATTGATGCTAAAGCTTCTGTCTATTGTGATGTACAATCCTTTATTTCTAGATTTTCAAACTTGTTCTTACAAAATCATCAAAATTCCGAATATGGTGGACAATGATTGTTCTTGGAAAACTTAGTTCACAATATCCAGGCACAACTGTAACTGTTCCCTTTTTTTTTTTGCTATCATCAGACAATGATTTAGTTAAAGAGGCAAGTAGTAGTAGTTAATGACTTGTGTCTGATTTTTTCGAAAACTTTATACTTTTATTTAAAATTAATGCACATAAATCAGATATTTAGTTCTAAGAAAAAGAATATCTCTACTAGTTCCCTGATTAAACAGAGACTGGCTCTATTCGAATGCTGGGAAACCGAGTCGAGCTCGAAAACTTACAAACTTTGGACTTAATACAAATTATTGGGGGATTGGGGATTCTTCAAGTGGTTGAACATGGACAAACTGTGGTAGCTAGAGACTGTGTGGTTGTTGTGGTGTGTGCTTGATAGCTGTGGTGCTTGTGGATGTAGCTGTAGTTGTGGTTCACTCCTTACCGAGTCCTGCATGTGTCCCTGGCCCTGACTGTTCTTCAGGTAGCCACTGCCGGGCGTCGGTCCGCCACGAAACTGGCCCATCCCAGCCGCCGTCAGCAGCTGTGAGTTCATGAACTGCGTATTGAAATTACCCATCGAGTGCTGAGACTGTGGACCCGGTGGTCCATTGGAACCGGGCGGACCGCCCTGATGGCCGCCGTACATGCCGCCCCCCGAGGCCAGGCCATAGTTTTGGGCACCGCCACCACCGCCTTGGGGTGGTGGTCCGCCATAGAACTGAGGGCCGGTGGGTCCACCAGGTGCCGAATTCGAGTAATAGCTGTTCGACTGCAATTGATGAGCGCCGGGCGGTGGTCCACCCTGGCCCGGATGCTGCGGTGGTCCGGCATAAAGATTCATGTACTGCTGGGCGGGCGCATAGGGGCCTGGTCCAGGTCCTTGGCCAGGACCGCCACCGCTGCCCGCCGACTTGGAGCCAATAGCGCCAATGGGCTGCTGGCTAGACGGCTGCTTCGACGAGCCCGACGACATCATGGAGCTGCTGTTCGATGAAATGATGGCCACGGGCGCGGCATTCGGATTGCTAAGCTGCTGCGAATTGGGCTGCAGCTGGCCGAAGGGGCCACCACCCAGCCGGAACTGTGACACATTGGTATAAACGTCGGGCGTGGGCGCCGTTGGCTGCGGTGGCATATTGGCGCCATGACCATGAGACTGCTGCAGAGCGTACGCATTGAAGGCGCCACCGGCAGCAGCAGCTGCTGCTGCGGCCGCATAATGGTTCGGGAAACTGTGCGCCGCAGCGGCGGCCGCTGCCGCTGAGTAGGCGGGAGAGCGGCTCGAATGATCAAGCGAATGGAATGAAGCGTACAGATTGCCTGCCTGCGATGGTGGTGGCGGTGGCGCCAGCTGCGATGAGTTAAACACAACCGCCGGCGGGCTGGGAATCGTTGGAATGCCGCCGACGCCAAACGGCGGCGATGCCTGATAGAATGGCAGCTGCTGTTGTTGCTGGTGTTGTTGTTGTTGCTGTTGCTGCTGCGAGTGTTGCTGCTGTTGATGGTTAGGCGGCGGTGACATGCCCAGGCCAGCGTGCAGCTGCTTGGCCTTTACTTGTTGCTGATGTTGCTGCTGCTGCTGTGAGTGTTGCTGTTGCTGCTGTGGACTTGGGTAATCATCCTGCTGTTGCTGCTGCTGGAATTGCTGCTCCAGTGAACCGGCATCAAATGGTGAACCGTGACCGCCATAACCGGGTCCCGGCGACGACAATGCATGATGGCCATGATGCGACTGCTGCTGCTGATGATGTGACTGCTGCTGCTGCTGTTGTTGCTGTTGCTGATGATGACTTTGCATATGGACCGTTGGGACGGCATAGTGGGGCATCTGTTGTTGCAATTGTTGTTGTTGTGAGGCAGCCACAGCGGCCACAAATGAGGCAGCACTCATGTGGCTGCCGCTATCATCCACCTGCTGTTGTCCGTGTTGACCATGCTGCGACTGTTGCTGTTGTGCATGTTGCTGTGCGGCTGCAGCTGCAGCTGCTTGTTGTTGCTGCTGCTGCGCGTGTTGTTGTTGCTGCTGCTGCTGCTGCTGTTGTTGTTGCTGTTGTTGTTGCTGCTGCTGCTGTTGTTGTTGTGAGTGCTGCTGCTGCTGCTGCTGTACGCTACCCTGCTGTGTTGACTCCGACATGGGCGTGGCAGATTCCCACACCTTTTTCACGCTCGCTATTTTCATATTCAGATCTGCCGTGGAATTGTTTTGTTGTTGCTGTTGTTGTTGTTGGTGTTGCTGTTGCTTGCTAACCGCATCAAGAGAGTCGACCAGTTTTTGTGTTGCCGTATCATCACCGAAACTATAGGCCAATTTCATTTCCTGCTGCTGTTGTTCATCATCCTTGGCGCCAAAGTTCATTTGGGACAGGGCATTGGATAAGCTATCAACAGCTGCTGCTGTTGCTGCAGCACCACTTAACGATGGCTGCTTTAGCGACACGGCTGCAACTGATTGCTGTTGCTGATGTTGCTGCTGCTGCTTGTACGTTGAGTTCTCAAATATGATGGTGTTCACTGGCGTGTTGGCATCGATCAACAGATTGCCGGCACCCACCACACCCACAACGGATTTGTCGCCAATGGCAGACATCTTGGACTTGTCGCCAATGGGCGCTGTTGTTGCTATTGAAGCAGCTGCCATCGCTGCTGCTGTTGCATTTAAGGGTGGCGCAACTGCGGAGCACTCGCCCATCATCATCTTGATTTCGCTGCCAGGGGCAGCCATTGAGGGCGGCACACCAGCTCCACTAGCAGTAGCAGCAGAAACAGCAGCTGAGATTAGTCCTGGCGGCGGTCTAGCTCCAGCTGCTGCTGATTGCGCATCCATGAGTGGCTCTTCCTTGGCCACGGCAGTGTTGGTTAGGTTGCTGTTATTGTTTTTGCTGTTGCTGCTGTTGATTTTGTCCTTATCGAACGCCAGCATCTCATCCTTTTCATCCTTGCCCTTATGCAGGCCCGCACTCAACGCCATCTGGTTCTGCTTGGTCCTGTCCAGATCCGCATTGCCCGTTTCAGATTCGGAGCTACGCTTCTTGTTGTACTCCTCGTAGCCCAACCGGCCATAGGCGCGACCTCCACCAGCCACATTGCTGCCACCAGCCTGTTGGCGTCGATAGCCAGGCGCTGAGCTGGCGCTACTGCTGGACAGACCGCCGCGTCCACGTCGCGAGGGTTCGCCGCGTGGCGAGAAGCCCGCCTTGTTGACGGTTGCTCCTCCAGCTCCTGCTGCTACTCCTCCTACTCCGCCGGCTGACTGACCGCTGTTGCTGTGCTCCGAACGCGACTGTAATTTTGGACTGCATCGTGACGGATCGCCGTTACCGCCACCACCGCCGACGCTGCTGCTGGTATAGCAATCCTCATGAACGTCCTCATCCTCCTCACCATCGCTGTTATAGCAGACACGCCCGGCAAAATCTCCGCTGTGGTTGTTGCGACTGCTCCAGTCGCTGCTGCTGCGTTGCCCGCGGTAATTGCCAACACCGCCTGACCTATTGGCCGCCGGGTAGCTGCGCCCGCCGCCTCTTGCGTGCAGCTCCTCGCGCACACGAACTCCGCCGCGTGGACTTGACCTCTTGTCCGCCGCTGACTGTGTTCCAGAGCCTGCCAAGGGCGATGAGCCTATCGTTAGATTACGCAAAGCCTCCTTATCGTCATCAATGTGGGCGCTGGGGAACGACAGCAGCGGCAGCTTAACTGCATCCGGATCTGAGCCGCCAAGTTCCGATGACTTCTCCTCTAACTTATCGCTGGGCTCTACGCTGCGTCTTAATATCTGTGTGGGCTGCATCGGCTGCTGCATTATGTCCAGTGGCTGCTTTTGTAGCGTTCCACCAACTGGATTCTCTTCGCTTAGGCTTGGCTGAAGCGCTGGCCGCTGCAGTATCTTGATCTGTACGGCTGAATCGTGGCTGTGCGTCGATGAGAAGCTCTCCTCGCGATTTCGATGATACTTTTGCTCGGCATCCGTTTGCTCTGCCCAGGAGCAGACAATACTACTACCACTACCACCAGTAGTAGCAGCACCACTGCTTCCGCCACCGCTACCGCCAACCAAGCCACCATCATCGCCAGATGAAACGCTTGTCTTGCGATGCGAATTCTCTGAGATGCTGCGTGACTGCAACAATTGCTGTTGCTGTTGTCCACTGCGATATTCTTGGGCGCGCGTGTATCTAGATTGATCGCCACCTGATGCGCCACTCACATCCTGCTCCTCCCTGGCGCTGTCATGTCGATTGCGTCCATAGTTTCCGCTGTTGCTACTGACGAACGCATAGCCACCGGAAATGCTGCGCACACCGCTACCACCATTGGAGCCACCGACGCTGCCGCCACCGTTGCCCTTTTGTGGATATCGGGAAGCACCGCTCTCAAAGGCGCTGCTAGCCGATGCGCTCTTCTCGAGTCCTCCACGCGGCAATTGTTGCTGTTGCTGTTGTTGGTGTTGTTGTAGCTGCTGCTGCTGTTGGCGCTGAAAGCGCGGCGGTAAATTCGATTGGAAATGCGTCATAAAGACTGGCTTCTGTCCATAATCACCACCACCAGCTGTGGATGCGGTGAGAGATGTGGAGGCAGAGCCACTGCCACCATTACCACCACCGCCACTGCCTATGCTCGAGATGCTGCTACGCGGTCGTCGCTGCTGCTGTCCGGAGCCACCGCCTCCGCCGCCCTCATCTTCGCTGACGTTGCCCAGCGGCACAACAGCCTGAGATACTTCATTTGAGGCACCTGGAGTGGAGGCGGCATTATTGGAGCTGCCCTCACTCAACGCCTTCTTGCTATTCATCTTCATTTCGAGCTCTTGCAGTTTCTTTGCGGCCGCTTGCTTGCGCTCCATTTGACGACGCTCCTCCTCCTCCTTGCGCTGCTTTACACGCTCATAGACACCAGCATCGAGAGCAATGCCGCCGCCACCGACTACCACCACATTGCCCGAGCTGCCGCGATGTCCATTCTGTTGTCGCTGCTCTTGAACCATTTGAACCTGATCCTGCTGCATTCCATCTAAGTCACGCTCGCTGCTATCCTTGCCGCGTTGCCATGAGCTGCTGCTTGACATTTTGCGCTGTTCGTTCACTAATGACTGCTGCTGTTGATGTTGTTGCTGTTGATGGTGTTGATGTTGCTGGTGTGGCTGGTGTGGCTGGTGTGGCTGATGTTGCTGGTGTTGCTGCTGCTGCTTGTTGTTGTTGTTAGTGTTATTATTGTTGTTGCTGTGGTGCTGATCATCGGGGCTGGCATGCTCCTCGTCGTCGGAGAATGCTAGTTTCTTGGTATAGTCAATATCATCCTGCTTCGTCCAGCTGTCGTCCTTCGCAATTGCGTTAAGACGCTCTAGATCCTCCTCCCGTATAATGGGTCTCTGCATTTGCGCTACCTCCGGCTCCACCAGATAATCCTTCTCCTTGTTTCGAACACCGCCAGCCGCTCCATTCGCCTGCTGCTGCATCTGTTGTTGCTGCGGCGGAGTGTTTGCTCCCCCGCTCCCGATACCCGATTGCGTCCCTGTAGCTCCCGCTCCTGAAGTAGCCGCCGGTCGCATCGGTATTGCGGCTGCAGTACGAAAGCCGCCGAGTACGGCTGGCGAAGCGGATCGAATGTTTACAATGCCATTCTGATAGGCAGTGGGAATCAAGCCCCCAATATCGATTCCGCCGCTTGCCAGGGCTGCTGCCATTGTGGGCGCTCCAATTCCGCCTAGACCACAGGCGGGCATCGGTGCTCCGCTGCGCATAAACGAGGGCATCAGCGAGAGTATGGGCAGTGGAACACTGCCCCCGGAAGCGGCACCGCCGCTGCCATTGGCCGGCATCTGATGGTGGCCCTGGCCCTGTAGGGCCAATGCCAGCTCCTTGGCTGCCTTTTCCTGCTGTTGTAGCCAGGCCGCTGGATCGTTTTGAGGACGCAGGCTCATCTCGCTCAGTTCGGTGCTGCTGCTGTTGCCGCCACCGCCGCCGACGTCGTCGCTGCCATCTCTGTAGATTCCGACATCCGCATTGGGGCGATGCAAGTGGTGTCCAGGTGCAACGCCGCCATACTGACGAACATGATGGCCATGATGATCGCGATAATCGCGCTGTTGTTGTTGATGCTGCTGCTGATATTGATGATTCTGGTGATGGAGCGCATTCTGCTGTGCCAGGTAATGCGCTTGCTGATCCTTCGATCCTTTGCCACTGCCACCGGTAGTGCCCGCATGACCCGCTGAGGATGCAGCACCTCCACCTGCTAGCGTGGGGAATTCGTATTGAAACTGTGGACTTTGATAGTGCGGTACAACCTGCTGTTGCAGTTGGTGATGCGGCTGGTGGTGTGTCGGGCGGTTGCCGTAATGGCCATGCCCACCGTTGCCACCTGCACGTTCGTGTCCTGTCGTTATCGCTGACCATGTTTTGGGTGAATTAACTGAGTGGCTGCCGCCGCCCCCGTTGCCGCTAGAAACTGATCCTGTTATGCCGCCGCCGCCGCCGCCGCTGCCGGCTGAAGCGTTACCGCTATTGGCCGAGTTGTTGATAAGTTTCAAGTTCTTGTTGGTGCTGGTGTTGTTGTTGCCGCTGTTGCTTTGACTGTTGCTGGTATTGCTGCTTTTGTTATTGTTGCTGTTGTAATTGCTAGCGTTGTTGCTGTGTTGTCCAACAGCTGTTCCTCCTGCACTGCTGCTGCTGCTGTGGGCAAGGGCAATATTATTGTGACTGCTGCTGCTGTTTGCAACTGCGCCAGTTGTTGCCGCACTGCTTGCTGTTCCACCTGCTGGTCCTGCTGTACTGGAACCTCCTCCCCCGCCGCCGCTGCTGATGCTGCTGTTGTTGCCTACAATACAAAAACATATAAGGAAAGAAAAGTAATATTTAAAACGAGGCAACAGTTGAAGCTACAGAAGCTACAGTACTTACCGTCGACAGATGCTTGAAGATTGTTGTTGTTATTATTGTTGCTTAAAGGTGTTGCACTATTGCTGCTGTTGTTGGTCTCGGCTTTCAGGGATGGCAGATTGGCTGGTGGTCGCCTAGCGGAGGGCACTTTACCCAAGATTTGCATTCCATGCTTACGCGGCACTTGATTCTTTTGGGCTGATGGTTCACTCGATTCGCCCTGCAAAAATATTTTGTTTTAGAAACAATTTTGCAGTTGCATTTGATGGTAATTGATAGCTGTGTTGATTGATTGATAGTTATTAAATAGAAAATAGTTTTCAACTTACACGACTATTCTTGTACATGCGATTTATATCCAACGCTGTGAATTTGGGTTTGGCATTTCGCTCTCCCCTACTTCCCCCCAGTGTACTCATGCTGCCAATAGATCCTCATTAGCGTTAGCTTCCTTTGCCGCCTACTGCCGCCGCGCGTTTCACGCTAATCGCTTTCGGATACGCTTGTGGTTGCAGTTATTTGCGAATAATCAGGGGTCGATCTCTATGTGAGTTAGCTGCCTCCTTGGCGCTTTTGTTGTTCTTTAATGCGTTTCTCTTCTTTCTTTTTTTTTCCTTAACTGTTTCTGGTCAGTCTTCTTGTGTGAGCTGTTAAATGTTTAAGAGTGAGAACGAATGAGAGAGAGAAAGAGGGCGGGATGAAGGGATGAAGGGGGCTTGGCCACTAAATAAGCTGCTGCTGATGGAGCTGCTGCTGCTGCATTTGTTTGTTGCGATTTTGTGTGTTGTTTTATTTGTTTTGATACGCCTGCCGCCGGGTCGACTTGCAGAGGTGCTGCGTGCGTGAATGCATGCGAGTGTGTATGTGTACACATGTGTATATATGTGTGTGTAGAAATGTGTTTGCACCTCCATGGGGGCTACAATGCGAACCGACCCATGCCAATGCCTGCGTGTGAGCAGCAGAAGTTGAACAAAAAGTAAAGAGCGAGCCAAACATAGAAGACCCTTATGGTTCAATACTATTTGAATAAGCGAGATAGCAATTGAAGCCGCTCTCCGTGAATTGGTTGTGTGCTTACGCTCAAATTCTGGGCGCCCCCTCGCCCTTCACTAACCGCACTAACAAGCGACAGTGCGACCCACACACATGCACACACAGAAACAGAACAGAACAGAAGTATGCGGTGGCGTCTTCGTGTAATAATTGAAGAACAATGGCTGACACACAGAAGCAGCCTGGCAGCACCACCAAAAACCACAACAGTCCAAATGTAAACTTATAAATTGTTAGCAAAATATCCAATGTCCATGTCTAATGTCATATAATATTTGGCAATTTCACATCATAAGGCAATTATGCTTGGTAGCGATTTTGAAATTGGCTACAACCAAAAAAGAAAAGCTATTCACACACAACCACATACAAGGGGTGGGGACCGACACACGCGCACTTTATTAGTTATTTAAGTAGTTTATTTGAATGCCACTCAACGGCTAAGTCAAAAACTATCTATTTTTTAGAGCTTGGCCAAATAAACACGGCATTCGCTGGACACTTATGAGGCGAAGTAGTCAAAAAGCACTGTAAAATGTGCCGTTTAATAGCACACACACTCACGCACGCTCACTGCTACACACACATACCCACTCATTCGTATATATGCGTACGCATTCGCAGAACTGTTTGGTTGTTTGTGTGCGTTATTGGATTGTTTGCATTTTCTGTTTAATGTGAAATATGAGCACTCTGCCAACTGTGAATTTTACTTGGAATTTCATAAAAACAGTAAACGTTTACTTTAACTATAAAGTTTAGATTTATAAAATCCACCGCGCGAGAAGCTTGCCGCTGCTGCTTCTTCTTCCAGTGCTACTCTTTTCGCAGTTTAAATATACATGTATGTGTCTGTGTCTAGCGATGTCACAGCGTTGCCACATGCGTTCAATCTATCGAACCAGACTTTTAATATGGTTTTCCGCATGCCCAAACGTAGAAAATCGCAAAGCAAGAAAAATATATAAACATTTTTACAATCCTTGGTTCTGGTTTAACAATTATAGTTTTCAGACAAAGACAATGCGAAAATAAATCAAAATACAAACGATAAACCTGCTGTGTCGCCGCCACCGCCAACGACAATGCAACAGCAGCAGTCGTGACCAGTGCGAGTGTGAGCGAGACAATAAGAGCATGTGGTCTATACAGCAGTAGCAATAACAAAAACATCTAACAAGAAATCGTATGTGTATATAGTGCTTACCCTTTTACACTCAGAGCATACACCGCACACACAGTTCGTTGCTCCTTAGCTCCTTTTTTCTTTCTTTTGTACGATTTTTGCACTCTTCTACTCTACGCTTACTCAGCCGTATGCGCAAAAAAAAATATAACCAATTGTTTTTTAGGTGAGACACGTTTGTATGTGCTCCTTGCTTAGCGCGGTGGCTTATAAATTGTAATTTGTTAGGTTTTTTATTGGGCACTTCTTTTTTACTGTCGATATTTAACGCGTTTGGGCCGCTGTTGTTGGCTGTGTTGCGCTGGCTGGCCTGTTTGTCTGTCTGGCTTTGGCTCTCCTACGTTCTCGCTTTTTAGCGCTCTCTGTCTCTCTGCCGTCGTTCTCCAATGGTACGGCTACTGATGCTGCTCTGTTCGCTTTTTTGCAATTGTATGGATGAAAAATGTAATCGAAATCCAAGGTGCTGAAACTCGTTTAAATCACTTTTTCTTCGAATTATTTGTACACAGTACACACACACACGACCAATTCGATGGCTTTTTTTTACACTATGCTCTTTAGTGTTTACTTTATCACTACTTTCGGTGCGTTCTTTTCACTTAATACGTAATTGTTCCATTAGTTTAAATCGTATGTATTTTTCGCACACAGTGCTGCCAGCTTGCGCTTACGGCGTTGCATTCTAGTGATGAGCGATATGTTACAGGGGAGTAAAATCTGTTAATTGGCGATACAAACTGTTAAGTGAGGAGTAACTGTCTGTAAGGTGCATTGCATATGGCCACCCAACGTTATCGACAGCTTTGTTGACCAATCGATTTGAAGTCAAACGCTCTGCGCAATTTTGTCACAAAGTCTAATGTTCGATACAAGCATTACGAAATTGAATCTTCTTCAAAATGGATAGAAACTTCTACAACATTCTTGGCGTCAAAGAAAATGCCACATACAAAGAGATCAAAAATGCGTATCGCAGACTTGCTTTCAAGTATCATCCAAATAAGAACATTGATTATAATACCGCGGAGAAATTCATGGATATTTTGAAAGCATACCAAGTGCTATCTGATCAAAAGAAGCGTGCCATTTATAATGCTTTTGGAGAGCAGGGACTAAACAGACCCTGCTCGACTGGCTCAAAGTTCGTTAAGGATCCGCCCATTCAGATCAACTGTTACGTTTCGCTCGAAATGATTAACACTGGCTTTAAATTGTTGGTCCAAAAAGTAGAACATTCCAAACGTCCCGTAAATGTTGACATCGTATGCATTTGTTCCATCAAGCCCGGCTGTCCAAATGGTGAGCGCGTCGTATTTCAAAATATGGCCAGCAAAACGATTGGACACATACCGTCGGACATTATCGTTACCGTACACACACTTCCGCATAATCTCTTCGAGCGGGATGGCATGGATTTACATTACACTGCGAATGTAACTCTAAAACAGGTGCTGTGCGGCCAACCACTTGGTTTCTACGGTCTCGACAGTTACGTTTTGCTTCGCGGTCCGATCGACCCGAATACCGTGCAGACTTACACAGGATTTGGTTTGCCGGACAACAACAATCCGACAAAGCGCGGTTCACTGCACGTCAAATTTTGCGTTTCATATCCAAAATTATTATCCGAAACACAAATTGCAAAATTGCACGAAATTTTGCCATAACACAACAAAAATTAATACAATTTTAGCATTTAATGTATACACAGTTCCTTGTAATATACACAAAAACGACAATAAAAAAAAATTATCTCAGTGAAGAGAACAATCATATCGACACGACTACTTTTCTTAATGGACTAAATATGTATGTATATATATATATAATTTAGGTAAGTGGCTTAAACTGCGGATTGTGTGAACGAGCCATTTTGGCTTTGAGCCACTCGTCTGCGTGCCGCTGCTTAATGTGCACATACATGTTGGAACGCGAACGGCACTCCTTGGGACAATGTGGACAATTATAAAGCTGCAGTCCGGTGTGTATTGCCATGTGCTCCTCAAGATTGCGCTGCTGCTTGAAGGTCTTCTCACAGTATGTGCACTGCAGATTTGTGGTCAGCTTGTGGGCATATTTGATGTGAGCTCGCAACGCTGTGCGCGATGTGCACGTCTTGGCGCAGTGCGGGCAGACAGTATCGGTGCTGTCGTGGGTGAAGCGATGCAATCGCAAACTGTGCTCGTTCTTAAGCCAAACACCGCAGACAGGACACTCCATGGCCGGTCCGATAACGCCTTGATGCTCCAGCAAATGACGTTCGAACGATGGCTTGAACTTGAACTTCTTGCCGCATATATCGCAGACATGTGGATGCAGATCCTCGTGTATCGACTGTATATGTCGACGCAAGCGATGCACATTTGCAAAGCTGCAAAATAACACAGATTGGAAAGGGAAAGAGTGTGTATAAGTGTGTATGAGCGTGATGGAAAGATAATGTGCTTGCGGCAAGACGAGACGAGATGTACATACCTTTTGTGGCATATGTGACAACTGTGCTCCAACTGATCCGTGTCGTGTTTAAGCAAATGATTGCCCAAACGCCTTTCACTGCTGAACGTGCGTTCGCATTTTGAACACGGATATTTGAGCACCTTGCCAATTTGGGCGACCTTGTTGTGCACTGTCTCAATGTGCGTGGCCAGATAATCCTGTGAGTTAAGCGATTTGTTGCAAATCGAACAGCTGCAATGAGGTTTAAGAAACACGCATACATATAAAAATTTGAAGCAATTTTAGTTTCGTAAAATATGTACATATACAGTTAAATTCGGTGCAACGGTTGTATTATCCGTTATAGTTTTGTATGTGTGTATATATGTATGTACATATACAGTTAAATTCGGTGCAACTGTGGTATTATCCGTTAAAGTTGTGTATGTGTTTATATATGTATGTTCTTTTTTCCGTCGCATTCGCGAAAACGCAAAAAGAACGACATACACATTTGTACATGTACATGTACACCAGAAATGTGCGACGAGTCGAGAACGCACCGCAATGCAACAACCGTTATATGAAAGATGTAGGAAAGAGAAACTAAAAACAAAGTCGAGTTCGTTTTCCTTATTACGTTTTATATTTGCTTTTTGCGCAGTGGTTTTTTGAACATCCATATGTATGTACATAAATACACACATTTCTTTTAACTTGCGTACAATGACTCAAAAACTGTAAGAGATAAACGATATTTGCATGCGAATAAGTCATAAGAGAATTGCGATGAAATACAAAATGTATAAATGGTGTAGTTTCTATTGTTCATAATTTTATTTACATAAGTTAACTTGAATTGGCTGGTTGACTCACGTGAATAGCTTGGGATTAATGTGCTTGCGTATATGATCCATTAGCTTGGGTGCGCGATGAAAGATCTTGTTGCAGCACTTGAGATACCCGTCGCGTTGATGCACCTCCAGGAAGTGAACTTTTAGCTCGGACAGGTACTTGGTGCTAAACTCACACAGATCACAGTCGGCGTTCATATAGCTGGCGATAGCCTCCTCGTACTGTTTCGATATTTGCGCTCGAGAGCAACCTTTCGGTTTGCGTTCCAGGGCTCCCTGGAGATCCGCCTCCTGCGCATCAGATCGTGCATTTGTGTTGATTTTGCGGCGCTTTCGGCTGCCATCGTCGCATCCATTGTCATCAAGCAACTGATTTAGTTCATGGGCAAGCGTAAGTCTGCGCTGCTCCCTTCGTGCCACGCCGCGTACTTTTCGCTTTGGCTTTAACTTGTGCTGCAGCTTTACCAGTGGCACTTCATCTGTTTAAGCAATTCGATGGGATTTGTTACAGCTTTATTCAAATATTGATATAACGCGTTGTTCACTCACCATCTTCATCATCTGTGGAGGAGGACGAGGAGGAAGTGTTTAGCAAACTTGCGCTGCTGTCATTCATTACAGGTTTCTGATCTAAATCGTCTTCGTCGTTATTATCATCTTCGTCATTATCGTTCGAATTCAGCGAGTGCAGGAACTGTTCGTTATGCGAAAGTGTTGGTGTAGCCAAAAGCTGCGGCACCTCCACACTATCTACATTCACATCAAGGACACTGCCAAGCAAACTAAGATTGTGTATATCTAAAGGCTTCTCGTCCATCTCGTCGGACACCAGCGGCAGCTCATCAATATTGACATCAACATCGATACCACCTGTCCATTTTAGGGCTACACAGTCGACGTCTACGTTAAGGAACTCCTTTTTAAGTGTTCCCTGTTTTTGCTCAACCAGTTGCCAGAAGTTGTTAAAGTCCTCCAAATGCTCGCAGCAGTCGTGGCATATGTTCGTAGAGATATTGTCATCGGGCATTATCTGAAAGCCGAGTATGAAACCCTATTAAAAACTGAGAATCTTTGTTGGAACAGCAATTTCTTACTTCGAGCTGCAGAAACTTGGCTATAATCTTGAGCAGCGAGGATTCGGCCAGTGTGTCATTCGTTTCGAACAGGTAGACGGCATTGTTTGCGTTTATGTTTTTTAAACACAAGCGACATATCATATTGCGGCTTTTTCAACATAAATTTAAGCAATTAATGGTATTATCAATTGTTTGGTTTTGTTTAGCGATGGCCAATAACTTTATCAATATATCGACTTTTGTGCTGATATTGTTACATTGAACTGCTTAACTGCTTTGAGCTTTAAATACTATTTATCAGTTTTGAATAGCTGAAAACTATGTAATTAACATAAGAATCTTATTTTAAACAGATTAAGACCTTGCGATAAATAAAATATGTCAATATTTATATTTATCGATGCGCAATGTTTACAAAAATAAAATGTATATGTCGAACATAACAATAATTTGCAAAAGTACTCAGAATCGGCGATAAGAATACGTACGGTAATAAGTACTCGATATATATTGTTGTGGGTGTCACGCTCAACGATTGCCCGTCTGCCGTTTGCCTTCTCTATCGATAGTATAGCTACAGATAGCATTGCAGCGAGCGGTGCAAAAATAAATAAATAATTAAATTTACAGTTTTTAGAATAAAAAAGCATAATTGTGATAGTGCTTAAGTGATCCAGTAGCAAGTGCAGGTAAGCTCTAAAATGGTATTGAAATAATACTAGTGTATTTGCAACTAAAATCATCTCCGGTCAGCAACCGGAATACCGCCATGTATACCGAATCATTTGGGGGAGCCTCGCAAAAAATGTCAAAATTTTCTGTCTGTCTGCCGTATAAATGTGAATGCATACATACGTCTGTACATGTGGTGCAGCTGCAGTGGCTCAGTTACTTTTTATTTTTTTGCACAAGAGCCGAGTCTGCACACACACATACACACCGGCACACACACGCACGCAGGCGTACGCACTGCATGTATACCTGTGTGGATTGTGTGTGTGTGTGTGTGTATATATATGTGTATGTAAGCTGGCAAAAATAACTAGTTTTTATGGGTAAAATCTGCAAGGAATCCTCCACCATATCCGCCAGTTGTACTCACAGACGTCGCTCATCTGAATTGCTCTCAATTTGTATTTTAAATCGTAGTTGCTAAGTGTGTATGGCCAGCCAGCCAACCCCCACCACCCCCCGCGTCATCCCTTTCTTTACGTCTGGCCGTTCAACCGGCATTGGCTGACTAGTGAAATGCAGATTCTCAGTTACATTTTGCCACAGCAACGAGAGTTGCATACGACGTAGAGATGAAATCGTGTCCTATCCTTTTAAGCTCATAAACACACGATTAGCAAAAAGTGATATGGATTTATATATTTCATATTTAGATTTAATCAATTGTTATGCCAGTAGCTTAGTGAATTTTTTGTGCAAACGAAAACTATCTAGTTAAGGGGTCAAATCTATTATGTTTATATCCAATCTCGACTTCAATCAAATCATTTCGTGCCTGAAGACCAAACACGACACGCAGCCAACACTAAGGCGAATCTTCCTTACCTCGTTACTGGCATCCGAGGGAACGAGCCGCGGTTGTCTGTCTGTTGTCCGACAGTGTCGCTGATTCGGCGCATACCTGCCCCGCACACACACACACACACACACACACACATACATACATACACACACACGCATACATACAAACTAATTGGGGAGTCGACAGTTGTTGCAGTTTTCCTTTCGGTTTTTGTGTGTCTACCACGCAGCGAGAAAATTTTTCAGTCGCAGAGAGGTTTTTTTTTTTTTTTTTGATTGTTTATTCGTTGGCCCGGCCGGTTTTATTCACAAGTGCAATTCGGATCTTCTCCTGGTCTTTTGCAGCATCTTTTTGAAGAGATTCGTTCCACACTAAACACTGAACATTTTAATAATTATAAATGGTGACCATGGAGAACAGTGATGAGATATTGCAAATTCTGGAGCGTTTCACACAGCTCAAGCAGAAGGAGATACCCAAGGAGCTGGAGGATTATTTTCAGTATGTGGCCAAAACTGGCGACACCATCTTCAAGTGGTCCAGCCTTAAGTATCTGTTTCGTGAGAAGCTGCTCAGTGTGATCAAACATTTTAACGAGGACTCGCAGCGTCTGGAGGGTAAGCGAGTATTGGTGATGGTGATGGTGTTGGTGTGAGCCCAATCTCAAATTTCAACTTTCAATCCCGAAATCCCAACCAATACCGAAATGTTTGTCATGTTTGACTTGACATATTCTTGTCGCACCCACAGAGATACCGAATTATCCGAATGTGGACCCCTTCAATTATGAGACAATGAAGTCCTCGCTGCTGGAGCGTCTCGACCTTTTCAATGCAGCTCCTTTTACTGTGCAGCGCCTTTGTGAGCTGCTCATCGATCCTCGTAAACAATATTCTCGCATCGATAAGTTTATGCGGGCTCTTGAGAAAAACATTTTAGGTATTTACATACATTCTATTATTTGTACTTAAACTTCACTTGACGCTTGCCAATTTTTTGATTTCTTTTTCAGTGGTAAGCACAACCGATCCGGGACGAAAGCGGACGGAGAGTGAAAACGGTGATTCTCTGGACTCCGTTGGTAATGGGGATCTCTCACTAGAGGTTAACATTGACATCGAAATGGAGAACGAGAACATGTTCAACAATGGTGACGAACGCCATGGCAATGGCAATGGCAACGAGGAGTCCACCAGCGGTGCTTTAAAGGTCAGCTGCCCAAGGACTGACGGTGCCGCAGATCAGCCCAAGGCCAAGAAGGCAAAGCTTGATTACGATGACAATGAGCAGGACGACCAGGAAGAGCAGGACGACCGAGATGAGGCCATGGCCGATGAGGTTGACGAAGATGCCAATGAGAGCAAACCCGAATCGGAACAAGTTAAAGCGGTTGCCCACGCCGATGCTGAAGACGATGCAGATGCCGTAGTTAAGGCAACTGAATCCAAGACAGAGGACAAAAATGCCGCTAATGAGAAACCCGAAATCGAAAAGTCCGCTGAGCCCGAAGAGAAAGTTGAAGAGCCAAAGAGCAAGAACACATTAAATGGCGACAAGGAGCTTAAAGAACAAAATAAGCCGCCAAAGTCAAGCGAAGACATTCCAGCAAAGGCACAGTCCGATGTAACAGACAGCGCCGATGCTAAGCCTGAGGGTGCAGCAAAAGATTCTTCCGAAGACACCAAAGCCAAGGAACCACCGTCAAATGCCGAAGCAGATGCTGCTAACGTCGCCGACGAAGAGTCATCAAAAATTGTAGAGAAGCAGGAGACAGAGAGAGATGAAAAATCTGATAAGCCAGCTGACAAAGTGGAGAAAGAGAAGAAGAACGATAAAATTGCAGATAAAGCAAGTGATGAAAGCGAAGCGAAAGCTGTAGATAATTCTGAAGCTAAAGCTGCAGCTAAATCTGAAGCCAAAGCTTCTGATAAAAAGGAAGAGCACGAGCCCAAAGCTGAAGACAAGTCCACAGAGGTAGCTGCTAAGACGGCAGACGAAAAGACAGAGAAACCAGCAACAGTGTCGCCAGTGAAAGTAACTGAGTGTGCGGCTGCAGTCGATAAAGCCACTGTAAATGAGAAGGATGCAAAGGATGAGGAGAGCGCTGAAGAACTAGCTGGTAAGGCTAAGGCCAAGACTGACAATCAGTTGGAGGCCAAGACTGAAAAACAGTCAGAGGCCAAGACTGAGAAACAGTCAGAGGCCAAGACTGAGAAACAGCCGGAAGCCAAGACTGAGAAACAGTCAGAGGCCAAGACTGAGAAACAGCCGGAAGCTAAATCGAAACCAACCATCGTTGAGAGCAACAATGAAAAGACTGTTACTAAGGAAGTAGAGGCAGAACCTGTTGCTGCTTCTGCTGCTGAGCCGGCTTCTAAAGCCAAGTCGCCAGCTAAGGATGAAAAAGAGGTAGAAAAAGAAGAGCCGTCAAAGACTGCTGCTACTGCTGCTGTTGCAAAATCTACTTCTGCAACTGCTGCAGCATCAGCTCCAGCAGATGCCGCTACCGATGCTGCTAATCCGCCGACCGTTCCCACTAAGACCGATGAGGTAGTTGCCACGCCGCCTGCTTCGGCTACAGCGGCGGTTACAGAAGTCAAGGCTGCCGCAGATGATCCGGCCAAGGGTGCAACCGATCCAGCCACTCCCACATTGACACTAAACGATCAGCCAATGGAGGATACACCAGCCGACGAAAAGGAGCGCGCCACAGCTGGAGAGGAGGTGGTTATGGCTGAGGGTGGCGGTGCTGCTGGCGATATGGCCACCGATGAGGTGGCCAAGGAAGAACCGGCCGCCATGGAAGTGGACGACACTAACCAGGAGGTAATGGATCAATAGACCAGTACCAGTGGACGCCAATTTAAAGCGAACTATTATAATACTTTCAACTACTACTTTGCATAATTAGCATAACGAGTTTAAGATAAAAGTTTTCCATTTCCCCACCCATACATATAAATATACACACACACACACATCACTTCATATAGTCCCCGAAACATACACAAACACATACCCCATACCACTCCCAAGGACCCTGAGATAACATAACGTATAACTTCATTAACTAGGATATTATCGTTAGGCAATAGCTGATATGATACTACGATTCATATTTATATATGTATGTCTTTTTGTATTCCAAAACGCCCAAAAATTAATGGGTACATACTACATTCAGGCAGAAGCGAAACAAAAACAAAAAAATATATATATAAATATATCGCGGTAATCGAAATCTCGGAACGGATCAAAAAAGAAAAAAGGAAGTAAAATCCCCCCCATTTTGCAGTCTCTGTGTGTGTTGTACCCTCGCATAGTTTTAAGTCCGTAGTTTGCATCCATCAGATACATATAATATTAACATACATACGTACGTCTAAGCTCAAGCATTAAGTTCCGATAATCATAAAAATCTATATCTGGTCGGTGTTCAAAATACGCTGCATAGTTCTTTAAGTTGAAAAATTTGGATGTGACACGGTTACGATTCGTTTCGGCCGCCTCACATCTTTCTGTGTATTTATGTAATGTTGTCCATATTAATGTCTATTCTATATATTATAATGCCCATAGACTATTAGATTTTTTTTTTTAAATGCCTTTAGATTTTACGTTTAAAACTTTCTCGCGATATTGGGCAGTTACGTATAGCTACGAATGTTTGTCAGAAAACAACATAAACTATCAATATAAATAAAATAAAATAAAATACAATTTTTTGATGGCTATTTAAATTTTTAGTTTTCAATTTCTAAAACAGATTTCTTAGTACTTACTTTCAGCACAAAACCAAATCCTATTGTGAACATATTTGATGAAATGGGCTATACGATGGTAAGGTGGAACCCCTTACAAAAGAAGAATGAATTGCATTGCTTTGGGAATACACATACATATATACTTACAATATACATACATATATACAATATATATTTCATTTCATTTATTTTCTTATTTTTTTACAGAGTATACAATCATAACAATACAATGAACAAAAAATTCATAGTATAGAAAATTTTGGTGAAACATTTTTGGTAATGTGATACATAAAGCCAATGGATTCAAGAGTGCGGCTCTGCCGCAAACAACACCCACACACACACACACAACACACACAGCGATAACCGACAACGAGTAGGGTTTCGAACTGTTCCATTCCATTCCATTTCGAGTTCCGATCCGCTTTGTGATCGCTCGAACTTGGATGCCTGGGCGTACCTAGCCCAGGAGTACTTTGCGCATCATGAAGCCGCTGCTGGCGCTGGCATTGCTGCTGGACGCCCGCATCATCTCCTCGGGCTCAATACACTTGGAGGAGCAGAGGTACTGCAGCAGCGGTACACGATACTTGCCGCAAAAGTCAACGAACTTAATGTGCTCCACACGATTATCGAAGAAGACGCCCTTGCAGTTGGGATTCACACAGCAGTTAGCACTATTAAGATACTCGGCCAAGGTGCGCGGTAGGTCACCAGGACCCGGTCGCTGTCCACTGGCCTTTACAATTCGACCAGCCAGCTCCAGTAGCGTTGGCGGCTTCAAAGCCATGTCCTGCACAAAGCGCACCACCAACGGATTATCGCGCAAGCTCAACTAAATAAAAGGAATGAGAAGGTTAATTCAGCTTTATCAAAGTTAGATGGTATTTAGTCACCCACCTCGGTCAAATTCTTTAGAGCGACAATGTCCTTGGGCAAGTGCTTCAGTCTATTCTTGTGCAGCAGCAGCGATTTAAGGTTCTTCAAGCGCGCAATGCTCATTGGCAGATGCTCAATAAGATTATCACAGAGCACCAAAGCCTGAAGCTGGCTCAGCGAACCAACTGACTCGGGTACCTCATTGATCTGATTGCCACCCAGTGAAAGCACATGCAGACTGCAAAGAAAAGTAAGATTAAAACTTGTTAAAAATCTGCTTGAGAGGATAACTAGGGTGATGTTATTATAATAGGGGTACCTTTAAGAAAAAAGTTATTTAATGGTTTTTTGAGGTAGGGAACTACCGCTTTATTAAGATGTAAATGAAGATGTATATTACTGCGAATTCAGTTCAAGGTCTAAGTAACCTTGTTATGGTATCTATCCATCGATCTTACTAGATCTAGCTCGCCTTTTTCAAAGATCCAAGTAAAGTAAGTGGCTTAGTTTCTAGTTTCTATCTGTCCGACAATACGAAATAATGCCATCGATATAATTCATTTGCCGTCTGAATGTTATATATGATAGTTATATATAGAGTTGGGTTCTTTTTTTTTTTAATTTTCCGTGTTTTGTAATCTTTTGTTGTTTTTAGTCACGACAAAGTTCGGTTGCGTTTGTGATAAGTAATTCCATTCGGATTCGCTTCACATACATATTTCTTTTGTTTATTTATTATTGTGTTTACACATAGAGACTACTATATAGTATATATATATATATATATGTGTAGCAACTTTATGGTCAGAAGACTGTACGGTCAAATACGTGTGTATGTTGTCGGTTAGATTTGGCTTTTACAATATGCGCCCGAACCACTCGAGAGTACAACCGCTTATCAGTAAATCAAATAGAATTTTACCTCCCTACCCCACCTCTTTAGATCGACCACCCGCCATCAAATTTCTTTGTGTGCGCGTGAGTGTGTGTGTGTGTGTTACGCTTGACAACAACAGAGGCTGAGGTTAAGCACGCGCAATAAGTGGGAATGGTTATGGGGGGGATTGAAAGTCGGACCGACGGTTAGCGATTACAATTTTAAATGGCGCTGTGAAGTGGGTCGTTCAAATCAGCTGTGTGTGCTTGTGTGTGTGTGCTTGTGTGTGTGTGTGTGTAGGGTGAATGAGCTCAAGTGTAGTAGTATAAGTAGTGTGTACCTTTGCATCTTCCAGATATCCTTGGATATGCTCGAGATCTTGTTGCCACCCACATACAGATACTTGAGTTGACGTAGTTCGGTGACCTGTTCGGGAAAATAGATCAGCTGATTGCCGCTCAAATTGAGCTCCTTCAATGTTGAGGTACCATTTGGGCCATTCGAACCATTTGTGAGTTTACTAAGAAACGATTTGGGCAGCGATGAGTTTGTCAACAGATTGTTCTTGGCAATCAGTGTGACCAGCGGCAGCTGGCAAATCACGTCCGGCAACTGAGTGAGCGCATTGGAGCTCAGATCGAGTATCTTGAGATTGCTGAACTGTAGCAGCATGCGTGGCAGGGCCACGAGACGATTGTGATTCAATAGCAGTGTCTCGATGTCTCCGCTCGATTTGAGGATCGCCTTGTGCGGCGAACCTAAATGATCCTCCAGTGTGACCACATCCAGATTCATGCGACCAAAATCGATGGTTTTCTGTTCGCGCGAATCCGTATCGGAGCTGTCCGACGTATAGACCTCCATCTTCGATCGATTCACAACTGGCGTTAAAACACTTCTCTATCAGTACGTTTCTTTAAATATACGTATATATATATATATATATACGGCTATATATATATATATGTATATGTATATATGTGTGTATATACGTTGTGAATTTGTAGTATTTATTTGTCTGGCTATAACTTTCAAGTAAATTTTTTCCTTTCTTTCGTTTTTTATTTGTTATTCAACCGTTTTGTACTGTAAGCTCACTATGCCTGTCCCTGTCTTTAGCTCTGTCTTTGTCTCTGTCTGTGCTCCTCGCATCGCTTTTATTGTTTAGCCAGGCGAGCTGCGGCGCAAAATCTAACGAATCAAATAAAACAACAACACAATAAATGTTAAAAAAAAAACAAACAAAAAAACTATGCAGAATCGGATTGAATGGGATCGCGCGTTTTTGGTTTGCCACCAGCACCAGAGCCAAGCGATGACTGGAACTGAACTGGCGCCCGCTTTCAGTTCGTCGCCTCGACTGATGCCGATTGTCGTCTTCGTTGCGCACGAGGCGCAGAAAACAGGCGTATGCGTAATACACATACACACACACATAAATATATATATATATACACACAGTAGACTAAGCACGAGCTGGAGCACGGACTCTGGTTTCTCAGTTTCGGGATTCGCACATAAGCACACACACATACATGCGGCCAAAGGTGAGCCAGCGCCTTGTGACGTGGGTGAATCGAGCAGTTTACATAAGTTAAACAATAACCCATTTTTTTTCCCATTTCCAAGCTGCATTTGCTGTCATTTGTTATTCTCCTACGATCTTTGTCGTCATCTTGCATAGTAAATAACTTAAGTGTCCCATATAAGTTCCTCACAAGACAATACAAGCAAATGATTTCGAAACGAAACAATAATATTTTTTTGTAGCTTTAAGTTAGTAAAGCAACTAAAAAGTTGAGCAAAAAGGTTTTTCAAATTAATTGAGAATTAAGTGAAAACTTACTTAAGAAATGATTTTATGACAATTTTAAAAATCCAAAGATGTAATCCTTATCTTTCTTTATCACAAATTCTTCTTTTTTTTTTAATAAAAAAAAATTCACATTCGTGAATTAAGTTTTAATACAAAAGTATAATAATACAGATGTGTTGTTTGAAATCTGAAAATTGTGTCAACGATTTTAAACAAGAACATTATTGTTGAGTATGTAGCTTACATTTTGAATTGATTTTGCAATCAACTTTTAATCAACAATCTGCAAATTTAAATCACGACTTTTATTTATGAAGTATTTATTCAAAGTGAAGTATATTTCAAAGTTAACGACTTTCATTTCCGCATGCACTTAAAAATAAGATTATAAAATATTGATTATCAAAAAGTATTTTGTTTTATTATTTTATTAACATTTCTCGCAGGTCAGTTGTGCATCGTAAAGTCGAAAATATGATCAATATACATTAATATTTTTAGTTTCGCTCATTTATATATACAAAATTATAAATATCACATACTTAATCGATGCGTTATTTAAGAGCAGAGGTCGGGGAAACGGGATAAATTACCCCAAATGGGGTAAAAATGAAATTTCTGGGGGTAAAAATTAAACTTTTGAGAGTAAAAAGTAAATATTTTAAATTTGCAATTGTATAACCCTTTGTCATGGGGTAATGTCAACTTACACAACAATATTTGGGGTAATGATTAAAAAAGTTCCCCGACCGCTGTTTTAGAGTCTCTCCATTGGCAAATTTATCAAGCGGCCCACTTGAACAGCACTCGATGCAAATCGTTGAGGCGATCACTAAATTCTACGCACATACATGCATACAAACACTGAGATAGTTTTAAACAACTGTATGTATTTTGACATTTTTGTTGTTATGTTCTACTTATGTGCGTCTAATCAAATTAAGCTGCATCCCCTCCGCTGGTCTAGGTAACCCCCTTTGCCTCCCTGGTCGGCGACTGGCGTGCAAAAAAACAACAATAACACAAAAAGCTTATTATCGCGTTATTGGACCTTTTTTTTCATATACATATTATTATTATTGTTGTGTTGTTGTCTCTGTCGGCGACGTTGCTGATAAGAAGAAAGCCAAAAATACACATAATACATAGCGAGCAGCGACATCGGCACCGACGAGACTTTGTTAGCGATCAGTTTGCGATTTACACACACACACACACACACAAAACATACATACACACTATACAGACACTCATATATCAATAAGCAATTACTTACGATTATTAGAAAGAATTGGTTGCAATTTATGAACGCAGCTGGCCATTTAAAGTGTACTAATAACAGGGACAGGGACAGGGACAGGGACAGTGGCGGCTGTTTGTCTCTGCCATTGGAGGGGCGACTTAAGACGCGTACGCGTTTTACACGCGTTTTTGCTTCTCTTCCTTGAGCACAATTTTTCAAATATCCGTTATCTGTGCGTATGTATGTGGTCCGGTCCTTATCACACCTATCTTAATGTGGCACATATGGCATGTCTAGAGATCAATTATGATTAACAAGTAAAACAAATTCAAAAGCAAAGTCAAAGATTAAATACCCTTGCGATAGGAAAAAACAAAAACAAAATAAAACATATTTCGATTAATTGCACCTATATGAAATACTAGTCGCTAGTAATCATTATACAGGTTGTTTATAACTTACCGAAATTGGAAATTTTATTGTTTAAAACGAATTTCACATGCTCAAAAAAAAAAGATTTGTGTTAATGAGATTAAATTCTTAGTTTAATATATATTTACACATATAAATATTCGTATGCTAATTAAAAGAATTTGCGATTAAATGTTTGAGCCAACAAAATTCGGACACAATTGTATATGTAAGGACGAATAAGTCAATTGATAATACAGATAATTTTAAATCGAAGAACCTAACCAAATACGTCATACAAAATTGAAACACTATCACGAAGAGTATAGAAAATTGTGATGGCACAATTAAGTTGTCTTATGAAATTGATGTTTACGGCGAAAAAAAAAGCAAAAATAAAAGCACACAAAGAAAGTTTTCGAGGCACATGTTAATCATTAATTTTTCTATACTATATGCCTTCATATAGTATGTTAGTCTGTTATCTCTTTGGCAAATCGTCTTCTATTGTTGTTGGCAGAAAATTGTCGTCACATTTTGCGATAGATCCCGAATACTAATGGTATTATTACGTTATCTGCAAAACTAAGTGATACAGGCTATATCCATCTTTAAAATATATGTATGTATGTAGATTCCATGCTGCGAAAAATTGCAAAATTATATATTGTATGTGGACCTCGAGCCGACATTCATCATGATGTTTCTGTTTTTAAATAACTCAAAATAACAATTAAAATCATATATGTACAAGTTGTTTAATGATTAACACTTAAGATTCGTTTAATCTTTAAGTAAAAAGCTATAAATTTAAATGTATTAATGGCTCAAGCAAACCTAATAAGTTATAGAAACGATTTTTTGTGCTGCAACCAAGTGCTTGGATGATAAGGATGATGCATTCCTTAGATTTGAAAAAAGCTTCAGTACAGTGTGGAGTAAAAGCTCTTGCATACTTTTGGGCGGCGAATGAAAACTAAAAATGCTAGATTATATTGATTATAAATTTTTTCGTTCTTCAAATAAACAAAAGCGGTCGGGGGAACTTTTTTATTCACTACCCCAAAATATTTTTGTGTAAGTTGATATTACCCCATAGAAGTTCCCCGACCGTTGTTGTATGGAAACAAATAAGGTTGATGCATTGGATAAATTAACCTCTAAAAAAAGTGTGGCGTATACTTACTTTTAGGCAGATCGCTTATTCTTTTATATTCAATTGGTGCGACATTACGATAAAAAAAAATGATAAATAAGGAGGGCCCCCTTCTTATTGTTGTAGTAATGTATTTTACCCCCCAAAATTGCATTTTAAACCAATTTTAGGTAATTTACCCAGGTCCACCGACCGCTGAACTATAAAATATTGCGGATGTCGTAGTATCCTTATATGAAAGCTAAAACTAATCAGAACCTATAATTAATTATGAAATAAGGTCAAGTGCGTTAGCTCTTAGAAGTAATATGATAAAACTTAATCTTAACACTTTCTTAATTTGATTTTATGATTTTTAATTAGCAGCGGGGAAAATTGGCGCGTTCGCTTACAAAATATCGTTAAATTTTACATCGATATGCTGCACATATCTCATTTGTATCGATAGTTGCTGCGATATCGGCAGAAATTTTTTTGTTGGGCGATTAACAAATAGCACAACAAACTTGTAAAAGAGCCACTCAAAAAAGAAAAAAATCAATTGCAAGAAATAACACAAAAATCCATGCTGAACGACAACGTTTGTCGAAGACGCAACCTATAGTCGGTTTAACGATTAAAAGTTCAGCAGCTTATCAAAGTCGACAACAGTGGACTCGCCTCAAGTTTGTGTGCATTTCGTGTTGGCAGTGATTTTTGCAAGTGCAAAACCAAAAGAACGAACAAAAAGAGAAAAGCTGACGCTGCCGGCGCTGGTGTTGCTACAAACACACACACACAACTTAGTATTCTCTTGTTAATGCTGCTGCTGTTGATGTGTTGATTTTGTGTTTATTTTTTTTTTTCATATTAAGTTTTAAGCGTCCATATTGTTGCTGTTGAAGCTACAACAAAAACTAGAGGATCGAAAATCAGCGCACGCATCAACGGCAACGTCGACGTCAACGAAATGGCGTTAAAAAAAGTGAAGGGAAATTTTGAGCGCATGTTTGATAAAAACTTGACAGATCTGGTGCGCGGCATACGAAATAACAAGGATAATGAGGCAAGTTAACCAATTGCCCAAGATTTGTTGTGTTTCCCACCATCCCCTGACAGATTGTTCATAAGTTGAAAAATTAAATTAGCTTATGTGCCTTAGTGTGTGTGTGTGTGTGTGTGTGTGTGTGTGTTTGCGTGTGTCTGTCAGCATCTGATATCAACGCAAGGCTCATAAGCTTGACTCAATTAGCAACAATTCGCAACGTATCGCTTGCTCTCGCTTTCTCTTAGTCTCTCCTTCATATTTGCATATCATAAAAGCAGAAACCCACACACACCCATAAAAGAACAAACTGTCTCTTCCTGGCAAATCCACGAACTTTGATAAGCCAACTGATGCGTTTGCATGGCCATGAAACTTTTACTTAGTAAAAAGAAAACACATACACCCACACCCTAAAATGCATGCGATAAAGTCGTCAAGTGTAGTCTTTGTCCATTTTTATGTATTAGTTTATTAGTGCTCATCAATCGATTCAATTAAAATCAATATGAATTGTAAACAAGTTGGCAAATGTTATCTTCAGCTTTTCTGGTTCACACTTATTGTCATTTTGTACTTTTTATTTATTTTTTCAGGCCAAATACATATCGCAATGCATTGAGGAGATTAAACAGGAACTGCGTCAGGACAATGTCAGCGTCAAGTGCAATGCGGTAGCAAAGCTGACCTATGTAAGTCTATGTAAAATGCAACAACAAGACTAGCAAATATATAAATTTCTCAATTGCGTTATTTTGACAGATACAAATGCTGGGCTATGATATCTCTTGGGCGGGCTTTAACATCATTGAGGTGATGAGTTCCTCGCGCTTTACATGCAAGCGCATTGGCTATTTGGCTGCCAGTCAATGCTTTCATCCGGATAGTGAGGTAATAATGATCATATAGTATGTCTATACATATACATATATCTATCTTACTTATCAATTGTGTTTATTGCAGCTGCTTATGTTGACAACGAATATGATACGAAAGGATCTGAACTCACAGAATCAATATGATGCCGGAGTGGCGCTAAGCGGCCTCAGTTGTTTTATTTCGCCGGATCTATCACGTGACCTTGCCAATGATATTATGACACTGGTGCGCTTAGAATCTTAGAATCTACATCTATATCTGTTTTTTTTTATATATATGAATATGAATCGATTGCTTATTACATATGTTAGATGAGTTCGACGAAACCGTATCTGCGTATGAAGGCTGTTTTAATGATGTACAAGGTATTCTTACGCTATCCCGAAGCATTGCGACCTGCGTTTCCCAAACTCAAAGAGAAGCTCGAGGATCCAGATCCAGGTGCGTTTCTATCGTTCATACGTAACGTATTGTTGTTGTTATTGTCTAAATATATATATATATATATGTATTTCAGGTGTACAATCGGCTGCTGTTAATGTTATTTGTGAGCTAGCTCGTAAGAATCCAAAGAACTATTTACCCTTGGCGCCTGTATTCTTCAAATTAATGACCACATCGACCAACAATTGGATGCTTATTAAAATTATTAAGCTGGTGAGTGATTACAGTGCCATAAAATACGTTTTTCTTAATTTTTTCACTTTTTACACATTTTTGATTTCGATTCTAAAAACAAAAATTCTTTTTGTTGCTGTACAATTATGTATAACGAACTGAATATATTTTGTCTACTATTAATATAAGTTAATTAACACAACTCCTACTTCTCCACTTCCCCCAACCTTCCCAAACAATACAAATCGATAATCGATAACCAAAAATAAATCAATTAAAACTAAAACTAGTTCGCGAGCCTCACAACAATTGAACCGGCGCTGGGACGCAAACTTACTCAGCCCCTAATTGAAATTATTTCCAGGTTTTTATCGGCGGCGCTTACTTATTGAAGCAAAAAGCCAAACATATTATAAATTATTAAAAAAAAAAACAAAAGCAAAAAAAAAACAACTAAAAACTTAAAAAACAGCACGCGCGCGCTTTTGCTATAATTTAATAACAAGCATTTTTTTCTCTTTGCAATTTAGTTAAATGATTTTATTTCTTGATAACTTGTTTTTGTTTTTATTATTATTTCTTGCTAGACACAACAACTAACATAGTATATATGGTCACACTTCACAATACCACCATTATCAAACGAATCGAACCAACTTTCAACTGTATTCAAATGCAAAACAAAAACAATTTCCAATATCAACTGTTAATGTTGTTATTGCACACGATTTGTTGTATTGTTTTTCTTGTTCGTTTTTCTTGTGCGTATTTTATACACCTGCATAATTTTTTATCTTGCTGACAAGCATATTTCTCATCATTTTGCATACTTCTCTGTATATATGTATGTATGTAGGTAAAAAAAAACTTAAACTTTCAATTGGAGAATGATAGAAGTGGAAAAAAGGCTAATTGAAAATCGGTGGAGCTTTTTCTAATACCCTGAAGAAGGAACCATCTGCGACCCCATGAAGTATATATATTTTTGATCAGCATCAACAGCCGAGTCAATATAGCCATGTCCGCCATGTAGACAGAGAATTTGAGAGCTAGAGACTTATCCATAGAACGATAACTTTGCCAATTTACGATAGAAACATGTTATCGATAACTTCTACGATATACAAATGCTATCGGGTAACAATAAATTTGATAACCTTTTCAGTTTACGATGTACATATGTTATCGATAACATTTCCAGTTAACGATAGACACATGTAATCGATAACAATAAAATCTTGAATTTGCAAAGCTGGAAAATAGTCTCTTAAACTATTCGCAAAATAATGCAAATCTTTGAAATTGTAATAAACGATTGAATCTTAGTCTTAAAGTATTTATCGCTTATCGACCGACATACATACATATAGTAGTTAATAATGTGAACAAAAATATGTCAGCTTTAAGATTACTTCACACAACATATAAAACACTCAGTTAAACATCTTCTTCACCATAAAGTTAATATGCGAAGAAAAATTTTATTTTATGCCTATTTTTTTTATGAACAATTCATTTGATGTACATACATGCATTCGTGTGTGTGTGTGTGTGTGCGTGTGTACTTTAAGTTATATATTTTAATTTAAGATCGATAAACCCAGGTTAAGAGATGGTTCCATTAAAAAAGAAAACTTAAAGATGCCATTGTTCAGATAAACTAGATAAGCTACAACAATGTATGTAGATCTTATAGTATATGTATATTGATGTACATATATGAGAGCTGTAATATGTGTTTGTGTATGTATATAATGCGCCTTGGAACAACGATTTTCGAATAAGGCAACTTAAACTGAAACAGTTTTCAATTCGTTGAAGATTTGTTGTTGGGTAAAATTTTCTTTTACTTGATTTTTAGGTATGAAAGAAACATTTTATTCGTTCGATCAATCATATACTACATACATATATATATATACCATAAGGCTTATAGGCTCTACTAGTTGTTCAAACTATAAGTTATAGTATAACTTCGAATCAAATTGTCTTTAGTTATTGCTAGTACAACAAAATGTTACAAATACATACATTAAATTAAATTTGTGTTATCATTCAAATATTTTTATTGTTGATTTAATTTAAGTTTGTTTTACGCTCTTACCATTAAAAGCATATAGTTATGCGTACAGGTTATTTAACTACATACTTTTATGTTATATTATTTTGTTTTTTTTTTTTTCGTAATGTATTAATGAAAAAGAAAAGAAAAGAACATTAAGTATTAAGTATGGTTTAATTTGATGCTTGTTTCTTTTTCTCTTTGCATATTTGCAGTTTGGCGCTTTAACTCCTTTAGAACCCCGGCTAGGAAAGAAATTAATAGAGCCACTCACAAATCTAATTCATAGGCAAGTTTTTATCATTTACCCAAAAAAAAAACCAAAATACAAAAAAAAAACCAAAAACAAAACACAAAAACGATGAAAATTTGCGCTCAGCTTTAAAATGCTTAAAAGCTGAATCGAAACGAAGAAACGAATAAAAAAAAAAAAAATGCCCTTGCAGAATGTTCAGTACAACTTATTATAGTGTATATTAATTTTGTTATTTATTTTGCTATGTCTCAAAATTATAATACCAACTGCAAGGATATATATTTAAGCCACATTAACGCTTGTTATGGCTATATATTTTTGTTGTACTTGCCATCTCTATATCTTTGTCTATATACTATATCTCTTTCTGTCTCTTCATTGTGCTGAATGCTTCGAGCACCACCAATATAAAGAATTTCTACGTTTTGTTTGTATATTCTTTCGGTTGAATTTTAATCTTAAACTATTTACACAAGTAGAATTTGTATTATTATAATTATAATTGCTGTTGCTGCTTCTTGTTGTTATTGTTATTGTTGGCCGCTTTAATCGAAACTGAACTCTGTTAATATGTGTATATATATATGTATGTATATGTATATGTATACCGCCTAACCCCAAAACCATCACCAATCCGTATCCAACGATCATCCAACCCAAACAGCACATCGGCAATGAGTCTGCTCTATGAGTGCATTAACACGGTGATCGCCGTATTGATAAGCATTAGCAGCGGTATGCCCAACCATAGTGCCTCCATACAGTTGTGCGTACAGAAGCTGCGCATCCTCATTGAAGACTCTGATCAGAATCGTAAGTATATATATACAAAATAAAGATATGAATTGACTACAAATACTACTTTTGTTACAGTCAAATATTTGGGCCTGCTGGCCATGTCGAAGATACTGAAAACGCATCCGAAGAGCGTGCAGACGCACAAGGATTTGATATTGGCTTGTTTGGACGACAAGGATGAGTCGATACGACTGCGTGCCTTGGATCTGCTCTATGGCATGGTATCCAAAAAGAATCTAATGGAGATTGTTAAACGTTTGCTCGGTCACATGGAACGTGCCGAGGGCTCTGCGTATCGGGACGAGCTGCTCTATAAAGTGATTGAGATATGTGCCCAGAGTTCCTATTTGTATGTTACCAATTTCGAATGGTATATGACCGTGCTCGTCGAGCTCATCCAACTCGAGGCCGGCTCCAAGCATGGCTGTCTAATTGCCGAGCAGCTGTTGGACGTGGCCATACGTGTGCCGGTCGTGCGTCAGTTTGCCGTCACCGAAATGACCAATCTGCTAGACACGTTCGCCATATCGACGCAGAGCAATTCCATGTACGAAGTGCTCTATGCAGCCGCCTGGATTGTTGGCGAATTCTCCGGCGAGCTAACGGATGCCGAAAAGACACTCAACATACTGTTGCGACCGCGTCAACTGCCCGGCCACATTCAGGGCGTCTACGTGCAGAATGTCATCAAGCTGTTCGCTCGCCTTGCTACCACCTGCCTGGAGCAACAGAATATGCCTGATCTTGTGCGCGTAAGTCTAACACCAAACTATTCCTTGCATACTTAAGTACACTACTATATTGTCTTTATCTTGTTTGGCAGCTGTGCGATCATGTCCTGGACAAGTTACAACACTTCAATAGCTCCAACGATATTGAGGTACAAGAGCGCGCCAATTCTGCGTGCATGCTAATCGAAATGTTGCGCAAGCAATTAACGCATTCGGATTCGGATTCGGATACGGCTGCTGCGACAAGTGCAATACCAGCATTGGCAATTGAGATTGTACAGGAGATGGCGCTACTCTTTGCCGGCGAGCTGATACCTGTTGCGCCGAAGGCACAGCGTAAGGTGCCGCTGCCGAATGGACTCGATTTGGATGAGTGGATCAATGAACCGCCACCGGAGGATGCAAGTAGCTCCTCATCCGATCACGACAAGGATGAGCTCTTTGTGAGCGCAACACATGATGGCAACGATGGAGCTGGAGGTGGTAGTGGTGGTGTCCAGGCGGGCGCCAAGCGTCGCAAGAGCCTGGAACTGACACCGGAACAAATGGAGCGTCAGCGTGTGGCGCGTCTCATTGAGCAATCGAACAATCCACATTACCTTAAATCAACACCAATCTCATCGTCCGTTGCCATTGGCAGCAGCAGCAATAACTCCAATGCAGATCAATATGATAATATTGATGACATACCCATAACAGAGCTGCCGCTGGACATTGAAGGTGTCGCCGCATTGCGCGTGGGCAGTAAGTATGAATGAATGCAAAATCTTCAACTTATTAATGATATCTGAATACATACTAAATATTGCAGTTACAAAGCGATCCGATAAGTATTTGCAAAAGCAGGAAGATGCACTTAGCAGCAAGGACTCCAAAAGGAAGCATAAAAAGGGCAAAAAGAGCAAAAAATCAAAAAATAAAGTTGCCTACAACAGCAGCTCGGAATCGGATGCGGGTAACTTGACAACCGATATAAACAATTGAAAATAAATACTAATCAATTTTGTAACAATAGAATCAAAACCAAGGCATTTGGTTAATACCACACTGGATATGCCTGAAGGCGTTACACTGTCCGATAGCGAGGATAAAGACGGCAAATACGATCCAAATGATCCGCATCGTGCGCTCGACATTGAGTTAGACATGTGAGTTTGTTTTGGCATTAGCAATATATATATATATATATGTGTGTGTATTGAATACAGGTCCGTGTTTGAAGCACCTGCAAAATCGTCCAAGGCTGCATCAACTAAGAACCAAAGCAAGGAAAATCTTAAGGTGTCAACGCAAGTAGCCACAACAGATACCGTTGCTGTTAAAAAGGAGAAGAGATCCAAGGAGAAGCGACGTGGCGAACATAAAACGGACAAGGCGCAAACTGTGCCCGATTTAATCGATACGGGCAGCAGTCCGTGTCGTGCTTATTTAGCTGATAATGGCAGCAACAACAACAATGTTCTTGCCGATACTGCAAATCTTCAGCATAAAAAGAAGAAGCGGGCGGACAAGAGCGAGAAGGCTGCGCACAAAACCAGCAAACAACTGATTGATGATACAACAACTGCAACAACAACAACCTGCACAAACATCATCGATGTGGGCGACACTGAAGCAGCCGATCCAGCTGTCACTGTCAAAACACATAAGAAGAAGCATAAAAAGGAGAAATCGCAGAACAAGGAGAAGCGGACGCAAAAGTCCGCCACATCAGATTATGAACAACCTCAAGGCGTATCGACGCCCAGCAAAGAGATTTTCTAGTTACTAACTACTTATACAACAACAACTTAGTACACATGCATCATTCTCAATGGTTCATACACACACACACACACACATATACATATATACAATTTTCATACAAGATATATATGTATATATATATATATTTGCATATAGTAACAAAAGAGGAAGTTAAGTCCATTAAGTGGAAAACAATGCCTATTCCTAATCCTACGTCTAAATTATCGCTGCGATATAAAAGCAAATTGAACAAATGCTATTGAAAAGTGAAAAAAAAAACCCTTTAAAACCCTATGAACTAATTTTAAAATCCGCATTTGCCATTGCGGCTTAAAAATGTTGAAAAATATAACAACAACAAAAATAAAAAGAACAGAACAAATGGTGGGTACTATTTATATAAACCCTTTGATTAAAACCCAATTCCAAATAATGTAAAAAAACAATAAAATTAAATAAAATATATATATATAAATATAACATGTTTGAATGCCAATTATTAAACAAAAATCAACGAAATTAAGCAAAGGTATTGTTAGACTATGGTTCACACTATATGTATAAATATATAAACGTTGAATATATCAAAAGTTCATCATGTATATACATACAATAAAGTAATCAAAACCGGAGAACATGGTATACCAACTGTTGTATAAATATGTGTACCAATACTGTTAAAATGTTATTTCCAAATGTGTTCTAGAGACTTGGAATTGAATCATTTAATCATCAAAGTAAGTTTGAAAATATGATTTTGCGCTTTTACCAAAATCATAGATGAGCATTTATAGGGATTTTGCTTAAAGAAACATACACAATCGCTTGGCAATTATATGAGGGTGGTTCAAGAAGAAAGTTAAGTTTCAGCTATCAAATCGTCCATTCCAATAACTTTTTCGGTTGTCCTTTGCACTGCAGTAGAACCCAAAATACTTGTGTATTTTTTGTCGCGCAATCTTAATTTAGCTTTATCCTGAAAGTATGCAATATTTTTTGTTGATCCTTTGGAAGCTTGGAAATGTTTTCTACTTGTTTTATGCGCTTTTTGTGACCAAAACAACTGTAAGACAAACTAATAAAAACAAATTTTAATCTTAAATAGTTTTAAAATTATTTAAAAAGAGCTTCGCCAAGCTCCAAACTATTTTTAAAGCAGTTTTCTCGTGCATCGAAACTTTAATTTTTTTTATGGATAATTTCGCTACAAAACTAGAGGAAAACTTTATTGAGAACGATGAAAACTGATAGATAATTATGTGAACTAGTAGTAGAAGTAGTAGTAGTAGTAGTAGTAGTAGTATAAGTAGTAACAGTAGTAGTTGTAGTAGGAACTTAAAGTTGTGCATTTAATTAATTTAAGTTATTCTGAAAAAAAAATCTCTTTGTGTTTTGGAGAGAACAAACCTTTACTAAGTCTGCAAAAAACAAAAAATAAATGGTAGTTGGTATAATAAATATATATATGTATATATATTTTGTAGGCAAACCAAAAACGATTCGGAGTCCTTTATGTAAATGGATTTTTATTTAAACAATTTGCGTTGATTTGGTTTTTTTGGTTGTATTTATTTTGAGTTGACTGCGACGACTAAGGCAGTTTTACGGTACTGTACTTAAATAATTATTTTTTGTTTTGTTTTGTTTTGTTGACATATTTAATGATTTTTGTTTTGTTTTGTTTTGTTTTGTTTTGCTTACATTACGAAAGTCATTTATGAAACTAGACGCTTCCATTTAACTAAATATTTCAATGAGTTTGGTTTTATTTTTTGTCTCTTCATTTTGTGTTCTTGTTACTTGTTTTAAATACATATATACTATATATATATATATGTATGTATGTGTATATGTATGTATGTATGTATATGTATTGTATATAAGTTTGTTTAAATAAGTGTGTGTATGTGTGTGTTTTTGTTCTTTATGTTGTTGAAAGTTGCAACACAAAAATTAGAATTTTTTCTTCTTGTTAGTTTCCTATCGATTTGTTCTCGATTAAATAATAATAATAATAATTATAATATTTGTCGTCTGTCAAGTGACAAACAATTAACTAAACAAATTGTTGTGTACATATAAGATATATATATATATACTTATCATGTACTATACCTAATAGTTTTTTATCGCTAGCAACTCAATTTTCTTCATTTTAATAATTATTTTTTTGCTTAAACTAATTATTTCTTTTATATTTAGTTGTTTCACTTGAACTTAAGTTCGTATGCTTAAAAAAAAATTATACTTAATTCATAAATAAATAAATTTTCGTTCTTTTTCTTTGCTTTATGGAAACAACTTGAATTATGTTCATTTAATGTTCTTACAACGATTTTTTTCTTCAATAATATTACATATATATACTTTTTTTTCTCTGTTCAGTTATATATATATATACATATATATATATATATATATTGCAATGGCTCAATGGGCATTTTGGTAAGGTAATTTTTTGATGTTTTCTTTTTCTTTTTTTTTCATTTTCATTTTTGTCAAATTGTTTTTAGCTTTTAATTAAAACAAAAATTGTTATTTTACTTCGCTTAAGTGCTAATAAATAAGAGTTGGTGTTGTTGTAGTTGCTGTGATTTTGTTTTAAATTATAATTATTTTAATTAGTTTTTTTAAGGTAACGCCTTAATTTTTAGTATTTTCTTTTCTTTTTTTTTCTACACATTTTGTAGATGTTTTTTTTTGTTTTAGACTTTTCCTTTTTGTTTTTGTTTTTATTTATATATATATATATATATATATATTAATTGTTGGTATAATGCAGTCTTTACGGCAAAACAAAAACATAATTATGCTATTTGAATTCTTTTTCATAATAATAAAAAATATATATGTATGTATATATGTAGGTGTGTTTGTGTGTGTACGCGTACGTGTATGTGTATGCTATTGAAATATTTCTTTTCGTATTTAAAGTTTATGAAACCAAATACACTTGATTCTATTTTGTTGTTGTTGTTGTTGTTGGGTATTTTCTGGATGCTTGTTGTTGTGGTTGTTGTTGAATGTAAATAATAGAACAAAGTTCGATATAATTAGAAAAAAATCAAAATCTATTAATTAAAATAACCCCTGAAGGCAGATGGTGTAGAGTAGAATAGAGTAGAGTAGAGTATATTGGTTTTGTGCATACTCTTCTTAATCTTCGAATAGTATATATACACTCGAAGAAATATATATACATATATATACTCTTTGTGGCAGACATAGTGTTAAGATTTAAGCTGACTAAACAAAATCGATATCGATATCGATATTTATCGATATTAGTTGTATAGAGCTAAGCTAACAACCGCTTTCACAAATCGATATTTATCGATAGCTGTGTAGAGCTTAGCTTTCAGCTCTTCTTAATACTCTATTGTCGCGCAATAGAGTATTATGCAGTCGGTTATGTCCGACTGCAATATTTTTGTAATTGTTTCAAAAGTTTAAGCTTTTATATATATATAGTTTGAAATGTATATAATTAATTATTTCTTTCTTTCTTAAGTTTCTTTTTGTTCTTTTTGTTTTCTTTCTTTCTTTAATTGTTATTTGAATAAATTGTTTTGAAGGCAGTTGGAAGTGAATTTTTACTTTAAGAATCTCTCAACTTAAATATATATATTTAGATATATATTACAGTTTTTTTTTGCCCCCCCACTAGCATACATGTTAATATACACATATATGCATGTGTATGTGTTTGTGTGGGAGTGTGTGTGTGTAAATCATTTTACATTTTGCTTATTAACAGTTACATTCTATGTAATTTTTTTTTGTTTAGTTGTCCTTTGTGTGTTTTTGGCTTACAGTTTAATATTCAATTTTAAGTTAGTTTTTTTTATGTTTTACACTTAAGCTTAAAAACTTATACGATTCATCCTCGTCTCTGCTAATAACATTCACAGTTCACACACACACACACACACACACAAATACATTTCCTAACAGCTTATGTTGTTACACTTTCATTTGTTCCCTAAAGGCATTTTGTTTGTTGTTTTTGTCTAGTAAAAATATATTGTATATATGTTGGTGTGTGTGTGTGTGTATAAATCATTGATGCATGTATGCATGTGTAAGTGTTTACGTATATATGTATGTGATAGTGAAAAAGAAAGAGAAAGCAACATTCAAGCTAAATTTCGGAATGCAGTTTTAAAAAGAGAGTTAAAAAGGACAAAAGAAAAACAACAACTAATATAAAGTTTAAAAGGGATATTTTAGTTTAGTTTATGGTATGTTCGTATATACAATATACAGTATATAATGTTAATGTTAAAAGTTTTCATTCATTTTTTTGTTGTTTGTTGTTTGTTTTAAATTAAAGAAAAGTATGAATAAACAAGGCGAAGGCTTACATACATACATACACAAAAACACACACACACACATACACACATACATTGCAAGCGGTTCTTCTTCTTCTTCCCTGAGCCCAAACACATAACGGAAAATTTGATGTCGCTTAATTATGATTTTTGTGTTTTTATTGTCCGATCGTCATACAATTTATGGTGCAAAAATATATGTGAATATGCCAAATTGTTGAAAATATATGTATATATATCTATATGTATTCGTATGTGTATATGTATATGTATGTATTATCAAATTTTTGTGGGAAATCTGTGGTTAGCTGTTTAAAAACTATACTTAAGCATACATACAAACATACATATGCAATTTCGGTGACACTAAAACTCAACCTTAACTGATGATCAAACAAAGTAAAGCGACAAAAGTTATCGAAAAATACAAACAAAAAAAGAGCTCGATTTGCATATGATATTCGCTGCTGTGAGCACAATTTGAATTCGCCGCGCTTTCACTTTTAACAACGGAGATGGCGAATTTGTTTGCAGTTTTTCTGTTTGCGTGTAAGTATGTATGTGTATGTATGTACCAATTGCATTTCTTTAATATTTGGTTGGACTTGATACAGATTTTGTTTGTTTGTGTGCGTGTGTTTCGTTTTTACAGTTGTTGTTGTTTCAATTGTATGGCATGGAAGCGTCGATGTGTTTTTTGTTTTTTTTTGTTTGTAATTGTTTTGTTTCTTTCTTTTCATAATGATTGTACAATTTTCTATTTGATTTGATTTTGAGTGGGACTCTATAATTGATATTAGGGCGCTTATGAATCAAAGTAAAAAACAAGGCACGCCAAATGCAAACATATTTATGTATGTATATGCATATGTATGTATGTATGTATGTATGTATGTACAAGTGCACTTACTGTTTTGCTCTCTTTTGCATTTTATTTGCATATGCGTGTGCGTGAGTATTTGTTGTGGCAAAGAGAATTATTGACATTTTGACATCCTTTCTTTTTTCTTTTATTCTTTTGTCATGCTAATTGCCATTTTATAATTACATATATGTATGTATATTATTAGCATGTAGTATATTCACATATATTAATCTGTTTACTTATGTGTTGTATAAGTTGTATTGCTTATGATTTTGTATTTGTTGTTGTTGCTTATATTCAGCATTCATGAATGTGTGTTTTTTTTTTGTTTATTAATGTGTGTGTGATTATGTATGTGTGAGAGTGTATGCGTGTTCAATACATATTATAATGTAAGAACTCAACTTTCTTGTATTCTCTTTTTGATTTGATTTTTGTTTTTGTTTTTGCTTTGTTTTGTTTTGTTTTTGTTTTTGTTTTTCATTTTAACAACACAGGAACAAGTTTTTATGCTTACAAATTATGAACAAAATAATAACTAATTTTGTTAAATGTATTGCTTTATGTGGATACTAAATATGTATGTATATGCACACCTGCCTTATCTCAATACACATATAGTACATATGCAATGTATAAAGTATAAATTTTATGAATTATTTTGTTTTTTTTAAATATGTTTTGTTTTTGTTATTGGTTTACAAGTGACCAGATATAAGTGTAGTATGCATGTATCTAATATTAATTGCTTGATTCTGAATGTTTCAAGAAGCACTTAGATTAGTTTTAAACAAAAAAAAAACAAAAAATATATATCTTGACAAATCCATTTAAATAATAATAATAATAATGCACTACATTTAAGTTCAGCCGAGTGCTGTTTGTTTTTTTTAGAACCATTTTATTGTACATCTTTGTAAACTAAAAATAGGTGGGCGAAAAAAAAGTTAAAATAAAATAGTTTTGTCGGCATTTGCAAAAACGACCAAAAAAAATTATTTAAAAAACAAAAAAAACTAAAAAAAAGTGAGGTTAGAGCCGCACTACATATGCCTGACCATGTTAAACTGTAACAGTGAGCGTGTCAGAGTTATCTCGTTTAACATTAAACTAAAATGTTATTCTCATAGTTTTGTTTAGTGTAGTTGTTACAGTTTTTCTTTTTATTGGGCGGTGGTTTTGCTAACATACATACAAACATACATACGTAATTGTAATTGTAATTGCATATGCATATATATGCTAGTACGATAAAATTTCACATCGAAGAAGATTTAGATTAATGAGTAGTGAGTAGTGTGTTTTTCGTATGTTCCAGTTTCCGCTTGTTCCGCTTGAGTCGTTTCGTGTTCACTGTTGCCAGATGTTGTTTTTACTGCATTTGCTGAAGGTGTTCAATACGTACGTACATATATATATTTTTTTTAAAATGATATTTATGTATGTATGTATGTATGTAGTTGTTATACGTATGTATGTGTAGCGCACATAATGGCTGATATATATGTATGTTGCAGTTAGTCTTTGTGGTGAATATATGTATGCATATGGTAAATTCAGTTATACCATTATTACAAAGAAAAGCTGATCAAACTTAATTGAGGTGTCTGTAGTTTGCTTGTTGTAACTTAAACTACGCACACATTTGCTCTGTCTAAATATAATCTGCAATATAAAGGAGAGAGACAGACATATGTAAGTTAATTTGATTAAGCATAGCAAATGTTGTTTTTGTGTTTTATTTTTTTGTACTTACCTTAAGTATAAATATTTGGCTCTTGTTTTTTATGTATTTGTTATAATTTTTTGTATTTATATAAAATATTTGATTTGGATTTTGAACTCGAACTCTCAATTTCCATCATTAGCTGCTTATTTTTGCTGCAGTTAATGCGGTTCGTATGTTTGTGTATATGTATGTACATATATGTTAGTGTGTGTGTGTGTTGTTTTGTTTTGTTTCCACTATGTGTAAGCTTATGTTAAATGCGTTAAAGAGCAAACATGACATAACATGCATGCATTTTGCATGGCTTCTTCTGTTATGTTATGTTTCTTTTTGTTTTAACTCATGGATAAAGTTTTGGCATAGGCAACTTTTGTCTTAACAAATTCTATTCGCTCGCTAATATCAAAGCTATATTGTGATTGTGGTATATGGTGTTGTGTTCTGTTCTCTTGTTGTGTGCTGGCATTCAAAAATGCATGCTCAAATCATCATCATCATCCTCCTCGATTAGATCGTCCACTTGGAAATCCGTTGGTGAAAATGTGTGACGCATATTATCGCACTCACCTCCACCTCCACTTCCACTTCCACCACCATCAGCAATTGTGTTATGTGCGGATGTTGTTGTTGTTGTTTTTGTTGTTGTTATCGTGTTTGCAAAAGTAGAAGAAGAAGAAGAGTAAGCAGCAGCAGCATTACGAGCTCGCGAACTACTCTGCTTGAGAACAACATCGACAGGAAGTAGCGGCGGCTTGATGCTAATCAATCTGCTATTGCTGCTGTTGCTGTTACTGTTAATGTTAATGGCAGCAGAATTGCCATTGCCATTGCCATTGCCATTGCCATTGCCACTAAAGCTGCTAGCTGGATTGCTGTTAGATGTGCCGCGTGCCATTGTGCCGGCAGTTGTTGTTGCCGTTGAAACAGGATCATTGTAGCGGGGTCGTTTGTTTTGCAGCTTGGTTGCCCAACATTCAGTTGCACGGCGTCGAGCATTGGCACAAATGTTATCGCTGCTGTTGTTATTACTTTTCTTGCTGGCATTGACACCCGGCACGGGTATGTGACAGCGATTTGTTAATGTCAATTCGAGCATTTCCTGATACTGTATACCCTCTTCCATCCGACGCTGCGACGTAATCGGAGCATCAGCCAAAGATGGTTCACCCGTGCCAATTGGTCGATTGATTTTCGTATGTGCAGCGGTTGTATTGAACAGGATACTATCCTCAAAGGGTAGATCCTCGCCGGTTTGGGCGCGATGCTTTTGTCGAAAGTGTTGCAACTCCTCGGCAGAACGTTGCTTGCGAAACTCGTGCACCAACGGATAAATGTGCTGTATCGCGGATTCCACGTCATTAACGCTGGCGGCTATTAACAATAAACAAAATATTTATGATTACATATATATATATATATATACATATATAGCTAAGATTTAATAGTTAATCTCTACAAATTATAGCCTATGTGTTATTCTGATGTATAAACTTTATAATTGTTAAGTTTCATTCAAATCTGTTCGGAAGTTTTTGAGAGAAAGAGTAACAAAAACATGTTAAGAAAGTTGTACGAATGGAAACAAAATAGAAACCTACTTTTTGGGGTCAAAAACATATATTTATTTGTATATACACTCACTAAGCGACAATTAGTCAATTGATACAAAAAGTTTGGGAGATAAATCCTTATCCATTTTGTATCAAAGTTTTCGAAAATCAAGATTTTGTTGTTATCGATAACATGTGTATATCGTGCTTTTCAACCGATTTTAATAAAATTTCCGCAAATGTTTCAAACACCGTCTCAAAGTTTTCGAAAATCTTTTCAACCGATTTTAATAAAATTTCCGTAAATTTTTCAAACACCGTCTCAAAGTTTTCGAAAATCAAGATTTCATTGTTATCGATAACATGTGTATATCGTTCTTTTCAACCGATTTTAATTAAATTTCCGTAAATGTTTCAAACACCGTCTCAAAGTTTTCGAAAATCAAGATTTTGTTGTTATCGATAACATGTGCATATCGTGCTTTTCAACCGATTTTAATAAAATTTAACAGCTTGTCATTAATATTCGGTAAATGTTTGCAACGCCGTCTTAACGTTTTTCAAATTCAAGATTTTGTTGTTATCGATAACATGTGTATATCGGGAACGGGAAGAGTTATCGAAAATCGAAAAAAACTTGTACTACCTAGGGATTAAGCGAGCTTATGTTCCTAATCTTAAGTCTCTAGCTCTTATAGTCTCCGAGATCGTCGCGTTCATACATACGGACGGACGGACAGATGGACGGACGGAGATGGAATCGGAGATGCTTGTTCTTTGGTTGGCAGCTCACCTGTTACCGTTATGCTGCCCGTGGAGAAGATCTTGAGTGTGGCCTTGGGCTCGCGCATCTTGTAGGTGACACCCGGATGCAATTCGGGCTCATAGCTGGCATTATCGCGATGACGCTCCGAGAAATTGACAATCTTAATGGCCCAGGGCATGCTGCATGTGCCGAGCACATTGACGATCCGAAAGTTTTGGAAGTGTGTCGGAAAGCCCAATTTGCTCAAACAGCGTGCATAACGCCGTGCCGCGATCTTAGCCTGCAATCGAGATGATGAGATGCGATTAGAAGAAGAAAAGAAAATAAAAATAAAAGGATTTGTTTGATATGATGTTGCATGTACCTGTGCCTCGGAGGTGGCACCCGTGCACGTGATCCTGCCCGATGACCAAATAGATGCCGTCGTATACGGACGACGCAGCTTCATGGTGACCATGCCATTCTCACGCCTATACTCCACATTGGCGCCATTGAGCGCAATGTCGCGTAACTTCAGATGACAACGTACGCTAAACGAACAGACGACATTGTTGATGACAATGTCCAGTTCGGGTTCGGCATCCGGATCACCGCCTTTCATCATGCACAAAGGTTTCTCTTGCACATCCTCCACAATGTAATCATCGTCCTCCTCCGATTTGATCTCAATCACATTTTCATCATCATCTTCATCATGATCCTGATGATGTTGCTCCACTTGCTGCTGCTCTTCAATCACAGACGCTGACAATTGTTTTTGTTGTTGTTGTTGTTGTTGCTGTTGTTGTTTTAGTGTTTGTATTTGTTGCTGGTTGTTGATTAACACCCTGTTGCCATTAGGAACTGTTGTTGTTGTTGTTGCTGTTGCTGTTATTATTGATGTGTTTGTTGCTGTTGTTGTTGTTAGCAACTTATTGTTGTTATTAATATTGTTGTTGTTATTGTTATTGTTGTTGTTTGGCGTGGCTAAAATTAACGGCTTGCTGCCATTAACCAACACAATGGGATCCCCATTGAGCAGCCTACGTTGCCCAACACTGGCCACGTTCAGCGGCTGCACCGACTGCAGCTTGCTGCTAAACTGCGAAAAGTGACGCACACTGCCAGCACTGGAACTAGTCGATGGCGTTGCATTTGAATTATTGTTCCCACCAGCACCACCGACGACAGCACCACCGACGACACCAGTGGCGATCACACCAACCGTGCCCGTTGTGCTGCCCACGACAGATTGGCGCGAGGCAAGATGATAGTTGGAGGCGGGCGTTAGATAGACACGTTGCGCATTTGTTAGCACAGTGCCGGGAACGTTGACGCCGACAACGGTGCCGCTATTGTTGGCCGCCTTTAGGCCGCCATTCATATTGGCCGATGGTATGCTTACCATATCGTTTTGCATCAGGCTGCTACACACACACAGCTGTAATCCACCACCTTCCTTTTGTTTTTTTCAGTAGCACTTGTCTCAAATGTGAGTTTTTTCTTTCCTTTTTTGTGTCTGTGTGTGTTTAGTAATTGTCACTTCGTGGGTTTCTTCTTCTCTGTTGTTTTGCGTTTGGTGTACAAGAATCGTTGGTTATTATGTATGTGGTAATGTGACTATTGCTGGTCCTGCTGGGTATTCATTGCTGCCTACTGCTGCGCTGCGCTGCTGCTGCTGCTGCTGCTGCTAACGTATCGCAGCAACTGCGGCTGCGTCGGCAGCGTTAAATGCGTTGTGCTATTGTTGTTGCTGCTTATATGTGCACTGCAGCAGCTGACAAACTTTTACGGTTAGATTGCAGAGTTCGCCTGCCTGCCTGCCTGCTTGCCTGCTTCCTGTTGCTTGCTCGTCGCGTTCCGTTCCGTTTTGTTCCGTTCCGAAGTTCTCTTTCCGTTGGCCGTTCGTGAGGAGACTTGGCGATTGTTTTGATTATCGTCGTTGCTTTGACTTTATTTTTGTTAATTTTCTTTTATGTTATTCGACTACTTACAGCTTAGTCATTTAACTTGTTTTCTTAGGCGATTGCAACTTCTTATGCTAATGTACTGTTATTTTGTTGTTGTTGTTGTTGTATATAAGGCTAGAAGTGGTATTTGTTGTGTTTGCTCGTTATATTTAAATTAGTTTTTGATTTGTGGTTGTTTTTTTTTTTTATATTTCTATAATTATTATTATTTTCTAGTCTTCCGTTCTTTCTCCTTTATTTGTTATAATTTAAGCTTGGAGTTTTGTTTGTTTGTTTGTTTGTTGTTCCTTTCTAACAGTCTGCAATAAAAGAAAAAGCGAGAACAAATTAAATATTATTTTTAAAAATGAGAAACATAAATATCAGAGTCCTTACGTTGTTCAAATCAACTTACAGGCAATCTCAGTTTTTTCTGTACAAGAGTTACTTATTATTAACTTGAGGGTTACAGTTTGAACATCACAAATGATGTGCGATACAACTCTCAACGACAGCTGTTGCCAAATGCACTCAAGAAGTGATAAGCTATGTTATGATCCGCTGTTCTTTAACCAGTTAACATTGGGAGTATAAAGACCAGCGAGTTCACTTGGAACGCTCAATTTCCTCACCAGCTTGTAGTTTGTAAGTTTTAACATTGAGATAGTCATAGTTTACCAATAAAATAAGATGCAAAAGCATTAACAGTTAACTGTTAGGTAACAGACAAAGGATCGCAAGCCATTATGAGCAGTAACAGAAAATGTTATTGTAACCCAGATACGCCACCTGGGTGGCTTGGCTGATGTAAAATGAATGTATGTGTGTGTGTGTTTGTGTAAGTATGTTTGTTAGGCGAGGCGTCAATTCGTTGTTGCTGTTGATGTTGTTGTTGTTTGTCGGTGCAACTTTTAGGCCAAGGACGGCATGCGAAAAGTAGCACACGCGGCATCAAATGTGGCGCGATGTCAATTGAGCACAATGTCGTCGTCATCGTCGGAACAGCAGCAACAATTTAAAGCTGCGGCTGCTGCTGCTGCAGCAGCGTTGCAGCAGTTGTGTCATTTCATCCAAAATCAAATGCACTTACTCACGCACACACGTATACGTACGTTGCTGCCCCCGGCTGCTGCACATGTATGACGAACGATTCAAGCAAGTGCAGGCTAAACGACTATTTTTAGAGCGGGCGTCAGAGCATCAGCAGCAGCAGCATCAGCAGCAGCAGCAGCAGAGAAGCAGCAGCGAGTGCAAATCAAAAATTGTTATTGCTAATTAGCACAAATTGTTCAAATTTAAATGTTCGTTGAGTTGCGGCGGCGGCAAAAACAACAAAAACAACAACAGCAGCAGTAGCCGTAGCTTTAATATTGAATTTGCGCCATTTTTTTTGTTTGTTTTTGTTTTGTTCTTTACCGTTTGAGAAATATGAAAACAAACGGCAATTCTCTATACACGTATGCATGAGTGTATGTGTGTGTAAAGAAAAATGCAACACATGTTAAATCACACAACGGAACAAGTGAAAGTGAATCAAGACCCGTGAGAAAATGCTGATTGCAAAAGTATAATGTTTATTTATGCACCCGCCGATCGATATGCTTGAAATCTAAACCATCTATAGGGCATTCTGAGTATTACGTTTTGACTTCATTTTGAATTATGCGACAGCGCGTCAAAAAAAAAATGCCAAGCCCTAGAATTAATGCTGCCCTGTGCCCTGTAGACCCAAGCTTAAGCACCAACACCAATTCGCCCTTGACGGGCTTTTGGGTGTGCCTGGGTGTATGTGTGTTTGTCTGACCCAATAACAGAGACCAATCGCACATTTCCACACACACACACACACACATATGTATGAACAAGCATATACGTAACAAATAAGACGAGTATGTTTTAAATTTTCATGTATTCCTATTTATATACGGCGAGAGATCAGTTTAATTGAAAAGTGCGCTTTTAGTTATAGTAGCAGGCCATAACAAAAGAAAACCAACGTAAAACAGATATGTTTGTATGTGTGTGTGTGTATTTACGTCCATACGTACGTCACACAATGATGCTTTACGAGTGCGTGCGTCGCATTCTGTTGCTAATATTTTCTTTGACTATTTTTAACAACACACAAATAGAGAATTAATTAAAAGTCATATAAAGAGAAACAAAATGTATTCGGCTACAAGATTCCCTGCATTCTTTGTATTGAAAATGTACAAATACATACATGTGTATGTATGTACATTTACATTTTTGCGAGCGGCGAAATCTTGCAGGAATATGTTAATAGATAAATGTTGTGCCAAACAAAATCAGCGTTCTGTTAACATTTCAACATTTCATGTTATAAGAATTTAACATTGACAAACTTATGTTAATGGGTTTATATGAAATCATTAAGTAAAAACAAATACACGCGAAACAAAAATAGAGGAAGTTATAAAACAATTAAATACAAATCAAATGACAATTGTGTGTGTGCGTGTGTGTGTGTCTGCGCGATCGTTATTCAAGCAATACATAGTCAAAATATATACTCGTACTGTTTGGCAACCAAGTGTGTACACACTGTATGCCTAGTAAAATATGTACATACATATATGTTTGCATATGTGTATGCAAATGACAAAATCATTTGCGAATCTTACCAATACAATGGCTAATACACATCCATATGCATTAAAATATTGTAAATAAGAAAAATATTCAACTCTTTGTTTATTTGTATTAACATTCATAAAGGGCGCTAAGCGAACATACTAGAATGTAGTAAATGCGATGAGTTTGTACAGTTTGCCAACTAAATGTTTACGCAATGTGAAAAATTTTGATTTTGTTTACTTTAGAGCTATAAGGGAAACATTGGTTGTTGTAATCACTTAGACCTATTAAACAAAACTTAAGAAACATTAGCATTAACAAAAAAAAACAATTAAAAATACCAACAACGGCACTTAATTCAACTGCCACGAAAGTTTTTATACACTGTGTCCCTTATAGCTGTAAAGTGAAAAATTAAAATTGTTCACCTCGTGTAAACACTTTCGTGGCAAAGTGTACTAGAATCTAGTAAATGCGATGAGTTTGTACGTATGTATGTATGTATGTATGTATGTACGTATGTATGTATGTATGTATGTATGTACGTATGTATATATGTATGTTTGTATGTATGTATGTATGTATGTGCGTACGTATGTATGTATGTACGTATGTATGTATGTACGTATGTATGTATGTACGTATGTATGTATGTATGTATGTATGTACGTATGTATGTATGTGTATGTATGTGTGTGTGTCTGTATGTATGTCTGTATGTGTGTACATATGTACTTATATAATGACTCACTTTCTTAGGCAAGAATGCAAAAACAAAAAGTAAACACAAGAACAACGTTGCATTATGACACATTCCCCCCAGTGTAAAATAATGTAATTCCTTTGAATATTTTTTGTACACAATAAATTTTTACTGTTACAATAACACTTCCGCCTTTATTATCGTAATGTATTCTTATTGGAATTGGAATTACTGATCCTAAGAACCAAAAAAAAATATAATTATAATAATAATTACTGCCAATCCACCACCCTCCCACCCTTCCCGCAAAAATATTAAACGCCAAATAATTTAAAATTTATAAATGTGATGAATGCAGAATGCCAGTTAACGCCCCCAACAGCAACAAGAACAATAATAAATATTCACATTAATATGTACACAAATACACACATACATACGTATTTGTATATGTGGTGTCTGCGTACTAAATACTACAAATGGCAAATCGCACACGAATAAAACAAAAAACAAAACAAAATAAAAAAAAAGAAACATAAAACGAAACGCAGCTGAACTTTGAAATTCAGGTTCAAGGCCAAATGACAACTGTTTTCTAGCAATGGCAACAGAAACATATATATATATATATATATATATATATGTGTGTGTATTTATGTACATACACACGCATACATAGACATACAGACAGACTGTCAATTGCTGCTGCCAAATAGCGAATGGCTGTCCTCAAAATAATTTCGATTTCTGCACAAAATACTATGATATTAAAACAGAAATGTTAAGGTGCTGTTTAACTTAACAGCAGTTTTACAGCACAAGCACACGTTACATTGCATCTCTTCTGCAAAAGTTGTATTTCCAGATCGAACTTTGCAGAAGCTTTTAACATGTTTGGTCAATGATTAACATATTTTGTTGATTATCACTTATCACTCCAACTGTAATCGATATACATAAGAGAATGTAAACAACTTTACTATAAACAAAATTCGATCATTTTAGATTCTTGAATATTTTTTCTGTCCCCCCCCCCCCCCCCCCCCACCAAATAAACAGAATTTGTTTAATCCGGTTGTAAACGTAGCCCCCCCCGTCGTCTGGCTGTGTATGAAAAAATTCGGACATAGCGAAATTCAATCCATGGGAAGAAAATTGTGTGAGAAACTAAAATCATGCATACATACATACATATATATATATATAACAGTAAAGCCAGCGCCTGTTACTTCTCTAGTTACATACAAATCGTATTAAAACGCAGCTCAGTTTTTGGGATGCATTCTTATGGTAGTTGTTGTTGTTGTTGTGGTTGTTGCTGCTGCTATTGCTCGGTGGATGTGTTTGAGAGAGACAGCAGAGCAACAGTAAAGCGTAATCAATCAAACCGGTTCACTTTAAATCACGTGCTTAGCAACAACAACAACAGTAACAAAATACGTAAACAATTCACACAAAATAGTTGGACTGCATTAAGTGCTTGCAAATGTAAGACACATACATACACACATACGCAAAGGTAACAGTGGCACGAATGTTAAGTGGCTTACTGCACTACTTAAACACAATGAGTATAGAATTTTCTAAGAGAGGCTGTTAGAGTTAACAGCATGACCCGAATTTAAATATATATCTTGTTAAATGAGTTTCAAATGACAAAGATCACTTTCACATGTATTAGTGTGTTTGGGTTGGTTCATTTGGTTTATTTACTATTTGCCGGTTCAGATTTTGAGTAGTTGCACCTGATTTGCTTGTTCCGATGCGAATGCGATGTGCAATACAAATGCACGTTAATAAATCTAAAACAAAATGCAGGACACTGAGTGCACGCAGCTCAACTCAGCTCAGCAAGTGTGCTTAGCTGTGCGTGAGTATTTTGTTGTTGTTGTTGTTGTTGTTGTATTGACGTCAATTATAATCGTGGGTGTTGAGAGCCCGAAGAACAGCGGGCCTTATGATGCTGTCAAACTGATGTCAACTGACAATTGAAAAGCTTACGCTCTTTCTCTCCCTCTCTTTCTGTGCTAAAAATGCACAGTTATATATGTGCTCTGAGATATGTGTGTGTGTTTCAAGGTTGCATTGAATATGACAGTTCCTTTAATAACAAATGCGTTGCTTTAATCGCCACCCACCAAACTTTAACTGTTGTTGGCATATGTAAGCAATTTACGTAAACGTAAAACCTATACAGACATACATACTCCCGAATAAACGCACGTAACATAGTTTTGCGAGAGTCGAAAGATCTGAGAACGAGAACGAGAACGTCTTCTTGCCGGCTGTTAATGTTACACAAAATTATGTTGAAGCGAGAGCCAATGCGTCATCGACAGTTATTTGATTACTCAGAGAGACTTACTCGTAAGATACACACTAAAACGTGTCGTATTGCTCACTCATGCAAGCTCTTCCTCTTGACCATGACTCGACGTGATGTTTGTCGTTTCGTAATCGAAGCTTGTAAATGATATGCAATTGTTATTCACTCACCTCTTAATAGTCCTTAATTAGTTTTTGTTGGATATCTCGACCAAGGAGACTGCAAGAAAGAAAAACAAAAACGTAACAAATAATTAATAATAATAACAATAAGAAATAAGAAATTTTATAAGAGTTGATATAACAGTTATATATTAGGCCGAAGAATTAAGTGTATATGTATATGTATAAGTACTCTGCGTTATATTACATCAATTATTGTTCGTTGTTCATATTCGAAACGAGTCCAGCGCACAGATGTTCAAGTACATAGGCATTGGCATTAAATTGTGTTTTGGGTGCACCAGTGTTAAAAAAAAAAACAAAAATAATGTTTGCCTGGATCTTTCCATGAGAACATAAAGAACATAAGCGAAAGCAAAACGGCAACCCTTAGTTTAGTTTGAAAATGTCAATGAACTACCTACACACACACACACACACACACTAAAAAAAAGAGGCTGTAGATGAAAAGGCAACTGGGATAAGAGATGACAACCAACTTCAAGTCATTGACATTTTTCGGGTTTGTATATGTATGTATGCATGTATAACAACAACAGTTATCGACCCCAGTGCTCAGACAAAGTCTTCTTTAATCTATGCACAAGGTTAAAGTTTTAGAAAATGATTATAATAATTAAGAATACATTGATCGATAAACGACTTTAGCTACCCGCATATACAGTAAAGAGTATTTTTAAGTTCAACCTTAAATTTGGGCTATGTAATGAAATCAATATGTGTCTGTCTGTGTGTCTGTGATGCCTGTGTGTGGGTGTATGAGAAAAGTCAAAGTTAAAATATATAAAAACAAAAATCGACGAAGCGAAAGCGTCAGCTAACTCCCTGGCTTTGCTGCCTGGCAATGCCACTAACACATGCTTATACAAATCCTTATTTGGATAGAGGTGATGCGAAAAAAAAGAGTGAGTGAGAGAGAGAGAGAGATCGAGCGAAGTGTGAGTGCAGACAGCGCACAGATGACAGACAGAAAACAAGAATGCTCAAGTCAAGAAAGACGAGTAGATACTCAGTGAATAAGTATTTTATTGATTGAATTATTTTCTATACTTATAATTTCTCTGGATTATTTGTAAGAAGAAGAAAAACTAAGTGATTTTTTCTAATACACCAAGCATATTTATAAAGTCAACTAAATATATGTGTATGTACATATTTTGCACAAAATTTCATGACACCCGGTTTTGAACATTTTTTTAATGAGTATTTGAACATGAGACGCTGTCCGTCTACACAAAGCTAGGACGCTGACCTTGAACGCAGTTACCATGCATTTAATCCATACATATATACATACATACATAACAAAAAGTTTGTATTTAATTTTATATTGGCAAAATTCTTGTGTGACTCTCATCTAATTGGCCTCAATCTCGCTCATTGTCTCAAATCTATGTCAAAACTCACTTAACATTTTTGCGTGCGTGTGCGTGTGTGTGTGCGTGTGTGTTTGTAAATGCAACATGCACTGAGTTTTGTCAAACTATTCATTGACTTAATATGTATGACACAATTTTGTGATAGCAATTTTTTTTTTTTTGCCCATCTGACATGACCCTAATAAACTAATCAAATGATATTTCAATTGAATGGTACCGCCGTCAGCAATTTATCGAGAGTGATGGTGGCACATAAAAAAAAAAAAAAATCATATTTTGCATTTAGCAACAATTTTCTCATGAAATTAAAGGGAAATGTAATAAAAGGACATGACTTGAAAAAGGAAAAAGAAAATCAAATGACAGCTCATATTCGAAGCTTAATTGATTAACAACATGTAAATTATACAAACATATGTACCTTATGTACATATCAATGTACCTTATGCCAACCCGTGTGTACCCGTTTAATGTACCTGTTAACCGATTGTAAGTGACCGTTATGTGTCTTTTAGGCAGGGGGGGGGGGGGTATAAAAGACCATGACAAGAGCAAAAATGAGTAATAAAATAATTGACGAAGCGAAAAAAAAAGCTCACTCCCACGGTCACACATACATATGTACGTATGCATATACATTCACGCACACGCAGTACACAAGTATTTAAATTTCTTAAGCGCAAAAGTCAGAAATTAAGTATTATTTATAACAACGCCAAAGACTACGAATAACAAAACAAACAAAAAAAGTCGAAAAACAAATATTTAAGTGAATTCACGCATACAAATGCATTTAAAGGTTTGTTTGTATGTATAATTTGTGTGTATACAAAATCAATTACGAGCAATTTGCAAACGATAGATAGCATTTTACGCTCTCTCTCACTTACACAATCAGCACCACTAATCGATCATTGAACGAAAAGAGAACAAATTTAGTGCTGTTAACAGCTGTAGCAACGATGTTGGCTAATCAACTTGAAAACGAATTGAATGTTGTGCATGAGAATGCGAGCGGAGAGCCGCTATTTTCTCTGTTATGGTGTTCTTGCTGTTGTTACTCTCGCTGTCAATCATGTGAGAGACTCTCACAAGTTCAAAACAAAGACATGGAACAATATTTCCGCTATCGAACGCGCTTCTTCTTTATGAATGTGTGTGTGTGTGTGTGTGTATGTGAAAATATATCATCGCTTGACGTGCTCTATTTAAAATCAGTGCATATGAATGTACAAAGGTGCGTACATATGTAAATACACAGATATAAAGATCAATCGGTTGATTTTAACAGAAACCTCACTGCAATATCAATGTAATTCATGTATTACGATTTTGCATGACGTGAACAGCTGCCTTTACTGGCAGAACTACAATCTTATGTACATATGAGCATTTGTACATATCTAATTTAAATTTTAGTGGACCGCATTTATTGCAAGAATAGGAAACAAACTTATACAGTAAATACATACAGACATATGTATATGCACATACGAACGCATACTTATGCAGTAGATGATAAATAAAAATATAAAAAGCAGAATTGCCGATTACATATCCATGCATGTACAAATACAAACATAAAAATGCATGTACATACTTATGTGTGTGTGTGAGCGGAACAGCCAAGAAATTAGCGATAAGTGTGACTACGAGAATCACACACACACACACACCCCGTGCGGACATCACAGTTTATAGTCGATTTTCATATGTATTATACGTACGTGTGCATACCGATTTTTAAAGCGGAAGTACATTCACACGAGTACATCCATACATGCACACAAATAAATAAGAGATAAAAAGCGGGGGTTAATGCTTGAAGAAGGGAGGATCGACTGGAACAATAACAGGTGTTTATATTAAGGATAAACATGTCTTCTCATTACATACAAACATGTATGTAAACATTTGGGACCTTGATTGAAGAACTACAAGTGCACCTGGTGTAACAAAAAAAAAAAAAAAACCGAAAACGAAATCATAGTCAAAGCCACCTACATAAAACTATTGCACCACTAGAAAAATAATTGACACACTTGCATAAGCATGCTCATATGAACATAAATATAAATGTACTTGCTTACATACATATGTACATATGTGTGTATGATAAACGGAAGCAACCGCAAACTAAAACACACACACGTGCCTACTTGCAAATATTTAGAGCGTACATACATGTGTATGTTGTATGTAGGTTTGTACTTACATAAATTCGTGTTTGAATGTATGTATTACTGCAAATTATGAGCTGTAGTTCTTATGTACCTGGTATGTGTATGTGTACGATATGGCATTAAGCATAATTTCATAAAATTTCAAAATAATTAAAAACAGAACAGGAACAAAAGCTACAGCCGACTGCCTCTGTGATGAGCAACAACAACAAAAGCAAAGACAAAAAAATATATGTATGAATAGCAATCAAGGGAAACAGTAAAATGAGAGTTTTGCGGCGAAAAAGTTATTTGCTTGTGTGTGTCGCTGTTGCTACACTCACGCGCTACAAAGCCACAAAAGAGAGCTACGGCGAATTACCAATGAACGCTGACGACGACAGCGGCAGCGGTGGTTGACGGTCAGAAACCGAAGTTCGTTGAAATTTCGAACGTATGAAAACATTCAGTCTGCCGCCAGCACGGGCCCGAGCGTTTAGCTCGAAAACGCGGCAGAGGGCCCAAGCGAAAAACTAGCTGGGTCAACGAGGTGACGGGCGGCGGCGGCAGAGCAAGAGCAGACTGTTGTCGTATGAGTGCCTGTTTGCCTCATGCATGTGTGCATATGTATGTGTGTGTGTGTGTGCGCGCGACAGTGCGATGTGCTCTGCTGTGTATAGCGTTTGGCTATTTTTCCCCCATTATAAAATACGAAATTATTTGAGGAATGCGAATGCGGCGATGGCAACAGCGACACACACACATATATAAATATATACTTTTACGTAGGCATATACAAATGCTGAACACACTGTAGCTGGGGCTTTTTTAATATAAAAATAGCCAATGTGGTCTTGGACAGGCAAATCGGTCAGTCTGACGTCACCTGCATGTTTATGCAGACAAAGATGAATTGGCAATCATTTCGAATATAACTGCAAATGCTCCACAGCTGTAGGAGGTTGAATGCCCTTGACAGAACCTAAGGAATAAATAAAAATTTTCAACCCAGCAAAAATAAACCCGCAAACACATGCAGATCCAAAGGGAACTGATGTGATTGGCCAACTGCCCATCACTCTCTCTCTCTCTCTCCCTCTCTTCCTCAGTATTCTCATAGACGCCATCGTAAATATTTGCGTAGTTAATATAACTAACTTTCGTTAATTTACCGTTTGGAGCACCCGAAGGTAAAAAGTTGACTCCTGCTTAAGCACAGACCGACAGGAAATTACATATTCACACATTTGTAAATGTGTATGTTCCAAGTAGAGAAAAATAAGGCGGCGCACGTGTGGTAACACTGGCAGTGAGAGCGAACGTTAATATTTTGCGGTTGAACGAAAGTCAGCACTTTGCACGCGCTACAAAGCGACAAATGACGCGCTCACATTTTTTGAGTTTGAAGCGCAATGGCGCATTTCGTTTTCTATGCATTTTACTTACATAGCTCCGAATGTATATACATAGTAACATACATATGCACGAATTTTGCTAACTGAGCTACATATTACATATTATTCACATATTTCTGCGTTAAGAACATATTGCTGAGCCTGAACATATCTAATTGGCTTTATTTACACACATGAGTCTCTACACATGTGATGATTATCAACCTCATACTTGTTATGAAATATGTGTATATACATATTAATACTTATATGTACATGTATAAAAGAAAAAAAAAAAAAAAACGACGGCAACTAACTGTTAGTGAGAAGAAGTGTAGAGAGCTAAAGAGCGAAGAAAGTATGTAATTGCTTTTGTTTTTCGTTTGTTAAAGGCAATGAAAATTACGTTTATTTAACTTGAGTTTTTCATTCATATTTTTTTTTTGCAGTTTTTTCTTTTACTTTTTAATGTTTTTTTTTCTGTACGTAGAAACGTGTAGTTTTCAGATACAAATTATTGTTGCTTGTATTGTATTTGTATGTATGTACATATGTATGGTTCTACTATTTTAATTGGTTTTTTTTTTTTTTTTTGTTGGTCAATGTACTTCTGTTGTCTTCGGTGCTGCGGACTTTTCATTAATAAACTTACAAGCTAATTTACAAGATTGTTAGCCTACAGAGGAGTTACAACTATGCATGTGTAAGCTAAAACAGAAATCAAAAGAATGAAATAATACAAATTTAACGAAAAAAAAAATCACCTTTTTTTTAAGAGTAGTAGGTCGCGTCGTTTGTAATGTGCTTGCTACTCTCTGGCTTGAGCGCTGCTCTCAAAAGTTTGTGGCTACTGATGCTGCTCGCCGAACAGCCGTTGTTTGCCTTTTCGCTTGCTCCGCTGTGATTGCTGCTGGGGCGACAATGCTGACCAACAATAGCGGGCAAAGAATGTCGTTTACGAACTTTCCGTTACTTTTGCTTTTGTATTTGTACACTTTTCTTTTTGTTGTGTTTGTTGTAGACGATTCTTGCATACGTTTTTTTTTATTAATATATTTTTAGTATTTCAGTTTGTACAAACAGCGGGGTGACTAAGTCTGTAAGTATGTATGTCTAAAAGTATGTATGTAGTGTTATTTGTTGTTTTTCTAAGACTTTTGACGCTTTTGCTAAATTGGCATAATTGATAGAATATGCATTAAGAAAAAAAACTGGCAGTAGATAATTAACAGAAGTGTGCTAGATAAAATACTGGCAAAACGGCAAGCAAACTATGCGCAGACAATAAACAGCCACATATGTATGTAGCAACAGCCCAGGCTACAGCGGCGAGTCGCTGCGAGCACAACAATGGCAAATGGAAGAATCAGTGAGTGTACGGCGGCGGTGATATACGAAGTACGCGCACAGCGAGCAAATCGTAGCTCGGCGAAGGCGAAATCGACGCGACACACACACACACACACACACAAACGCATACATTCATAAGAGGCAGACAAGGGCAACATTTGAGCGCAAATCGCGCATGCTAAAGTCGTTCGCCCGTACGCTCTCTCTCTCTCTCGACACTTTGCACTCGTACGCACGTTTTAATTTCGTTATTTTTCTTTTGGTTGCAGCGACTTGTTGTTGTTGGCCGCTGCGCAGCGACTTTTGTAGTTGGCGCTCTTGCTCAGCAGCAACGCAATAAAAGTTCAAAAACAGTTGAAGTATACCGCGACGCGAGTAAAAATCTTTCTTCATCGTCGTCGTGTCGTCTTCCGCGAATTTCAATTTCTTTTTCAATTGAATGAAAAAAACGCTAACGCTTTTTCTCTTTGGTAGATATAATTATTTGTTCATATTTGTGACAATTATATATATCAAAAAATGTGAACTAGTTAACATAAATATTAAAATGTTTATTAATTTCTTTCATTTACATACATATATTTATATATATATATATACATATATATATATGTAGACATATTAATAAAATATATGTTTATGTACATATGTGTAAAGTACAACCGCAAATAAATGTGAGTCGCTTCCGAGAACGTTTATTGTTTTCGTTTCATGGCGGTTCATACATTTGATGCAATATTAATAACAAAACAAGCATTTCATTGTTGTTGTTTATGTGACTGCTGCAGAGTGCGCGCGGCAATGTGGAATTGCATTTTGGTTTATTATTTTTTTTTTATTATTATTTTTTGTTTGCTTGCTGCTTTGCCAGTAGGGGAAAAAACTGCCTGAAATTTGCATAAATTGTATCCTTTAGCATTGTACGTTGAACTACTTCTTTATTTATTAATAATTATTTCGGCGTTTCTTTGATTATCGTGATTTTGTTGTTTAAAATACTTATAAATTTGTACCAGAAGCAAAAAAATTACCAAAAATATAAATTCTGAGAGCACTGTATGAGCACACACGTACGTCTTCACAGTCGCTCGGCTCTCTAACAACTGACAACCCAGAGTAAGCAGTGTGACCCAACGTAACACACGATAAATTTTGCGAGCAGTCACACTGCAGGCTGTTCGGTGTGACCGCTGCTTCTTCATGAAAAAAATCGAATCTAGTTTCAATTAAAATAAAAACGATATCGAAACTACTGAAATTGCATATTTTCTAGAGCCTATGCGCATTTTGATACTGTTTGAAAATTCAACATAAACACATTTGTATTCTTCCAAATAAAATATCAAAAATATATTCTACAAACATATGGAAATGCATAGAAACATAAGTTTGTAGACATATGTACATACATCGTAAGAAATTACAAACAAGTAGTAATTTAGTCCAACATCCAATTTTAAATAAAACAAGCATTCAATCAAACATCTTTAATTGTGTTTTAATTGTCCCTGTTAGTATATTTTTAAAGTTCACAAAGCTTAGTCATATTTAAGTACATTGGGGTAATTCGTTTAAAATGTCAGTGTGCCCGCATAATAGGTGCTGCAGCTGTTTATTTGTGATTTAAAAATGTTGAAAATTTTAGTATACCATTTTAAAGTGCAAAACAAAAGCAATCTACGAGGTGAATGAATCTTTAACTCTTAGCCTTAACCATCCACAGCCTAAAGCCCAAATTAAATTGAATACGCCTTTTTAAAACCAGCAAACTGCCATATTGCTTAAATAAATAAAAAAAATCGATAGGTTTGATGTTTATGCCAACAAAAAAATACTGAAAACACAAACACACTGAGCAATTTACAAAGGATATCGATACATCGATAGCAAAACATACACTTTAAGTTTGTACCATAGTTACCTAGTATTATTAATGAGTATTTATTGCCGCTGCTGCCGCTTCTAAATGATTACTGCATTGGCATTTATGTTGCTGCTACTGGTGCTTATGCCGCTTGCTCATCCGGCTCTCGCACTAATTCAATCCCAATCGCAACAGTTCAGCGACGAGCAATTCCATGAAGAGCTGGTAGTCCGACCGCTTGCCGGCGATCATGTTAACACATACTTTCAATTCACCACACGTTGGCACTTTGGCACACGCAACAACCGTAAGTAACGCAAGCTACGTAAAAAAAACATCCATACATACTTACATACCCCTCTTCAAAACATACTGCTTGTTAGTCTATCACACACAGCTGACGCCGCGCGTCATTGCCGAAATACTGCAAACATACGATGTTAAGGAGCTGCACATTGGTCTAACGCAGGGATTATGGCGATACGAGAGTTGGGGCTATCCCATTGTGGAGGCAACTGGCGGTGCCGAAATGTGGGCCTGGTTCAGTTCACCAAATCTAACCAACGAAGATGTGAACAAACAATGGATGCAGCTTGCCAATGTCTTCTCCGGTGTGCTCTGTGTCTCGCTCAATTTCGTCGATAATACCAATACGATTGCCCCCAAGCACATATTCCGTCCACAGTTTATGCACACAGCAAACCAAAGTCAACAGTTTGTCCGCTATGCAACGCTGCCACGTGAAATTGTCTGCACGGAGAACTTAACGCCATGGAAAAAACTGTTGCCCTGCGGCAGTGCCTCGGGTCTGGCCACCCTGCTCAACTCTGGCTATGTACACAACACCAAATATCATTCGTTGGGCGTTAAAGTGCGCACCCTGTGCGACAACACTGATCCAAACAATTGCATTGTCGAGCTAACCCAAACGGCCAATCTTGTTTACGATCTCAAATTGCTTGAACAAAGCAACGGAGATTTCTCGCTGCGTCGCCTATTCGGCATGGGTCTCAACGGCTACTGTGAGCTGGCCACCAGCAGCAACATCTTTGTGCAACGCAACGAACAGGGTGAACCCTTTCAATTGGTACCGCCGCCACAGCACGAGGTGACCAGCACACGTGGCGGTCACACTGTCATCTATGGTGTCTACAATATGCAACAGCAGTTCGAAGGACCCGGTGCGCGACTCTTCAACATTGCCTGGGTGGGACCAAAGGGACAAAGTGTTAGCAACAAGCAACAGCGTTTATCTTTGCCACCGCTCTACGCTCATCGCTATCTTTTGGGCAATGGTCAAAAGCGTGGACGCATTGCCACCGAAATAATTAATACGCATTTCGATGCTCTTCCCGTTGTGCTCATGGAATTGGTGCCCTGGTATGTCTATGCCTATCTGCACACATTACGCATACGCACCAAACCACATCAGTTGCACGATTATGGCAACAAGGTGCTCAATTTTAAGCTATTGCATTATGCGCCAGGCAAGCAACGTGAGCTGCCCACACATCTGGAGATTGGTTTTATGCTGCCGGCACGCAGCAGTGCATTGATTACCATCGAGGTAGACTATTTGCTGCTAAAGTGGTTGGAGTATCCGCCGGATGCGAATCATGGTCATTATATTGGTGCTGCCGTCATTGGCAGTCAGTTGCCAATGGGACGCAATTATACGGCTCTACCCCTAGAGGGTCATCTGTTCAAGGACTCCTACAATGCCTCGCGTCTCAGCTACACACTTACGTTGCGTACCGAGGCGCTAATTGTGTCACTGCCGACGCCCGACTTTAGCATGCCGTACAATGTTATCTGTTTGGCCTGCACCGTGGTGGCACTGGCCTTTGGGCCCATCCATAGTGTCGCCACCAAGCTGATCATTGTGGAGCGCCAGAGAAACGCACCGCGCAATCTCTTGCGCAAAATCTGGCATAAGCTAACCAATCGTTCGAAAAATGCAAAATCACCAACGACTGCTCTGCCCGAAGAGAAGCAGCCGTTGGAAGAGAAGCAAGATATCAAAATGGATGATGTTAATCATGTCGATGATGGCGATGAGCAGCAGTGGCTGCAGCCACTGAAAGAAAACCAACAAAACTGCAATACGCAGACGCACATGTGATAAACAGAGACAGCACGACACACGAGAGAGACACCACAGTGAGAGAGAGAGAGAAAGGAAAAGATACTCGTTAGAAGCTCCTAAATAATAAAAATAACATCAACAACAAATTCCAAAGTACGCCAGTCATTTTAATACACATACATATGTAGTACAACTAAGTTTGATGAACTTTTGATTAAACGTTCGTCATGAAATAAAACGCTCCATGTTCATGTCCAAATGCTCTACAAATAATAATTGCATTCTCATTCATTCAATTTACAAAAATCCGTTTTTCCACTGGCAATGATAAGCTTCTATAAGTTTGTGTATGCTATCCTTTGGAATATAGCTCTATATATGAAGCATTAAGTAAAATCTGTTTGGTATCCTTTGGAGTATAGCTCTAAGATCAAGCACTAAGTGAAACTTTTTACCCAAGGTTTGTCTTTAAAAATAGAACTTGAAATAATGTTGCCATCTTTCATCGATTGAGATTCGGAAAGCTTGATGGGTAGCATTTAAGTGTAAATGGGTCGCACTAAAGCTTATGAGGCCCACAAGCTTTTAAAAATGTAAAACCTTAGCAATCAAACCCTTGTTAAAAAAAACATAACCTAAAAACCAACAAAATGAATACCAAAACTAACTTCTTTCCACCAAAGTAAGAAAAAATAATAATAAAGTGGATTTTGACAGCTTTTTGCTTTATTGAATGCATTTTGCTTTTTGTTTTGTTCTTCAATAACACATGTATTTGTTTTTGTTTTTAAATTATACCTTTTGTTTTTTTTTTTTATCTTAGCATAAGCATTTCGCACACATTTTAGTTTCAAGTGAACAGTATTCATAATATTTTTCAAAACGGTTATTTTTGGGATTTAAGTTAGAGAGAGAGAGAAAGACAGGGAGAGAGAGAGACATACATACATACATATGTCTAGCTTATTTGGCAGGAACATACAGTAAGGTATTCAAATTTGGATATATGATGAACCAATTTAACAAGAACCCATTTTGAGAATGCATGAGAGTTGTTTTTGTTGTTTAAATACAATTTTATTTCAATGTAAATGCTATCGATGGCGATATATATATACATACATATGTTCTTCATATATGTGTTAGTATATATCAAGCATCGATAAGTTCTTGCTGCTTACAATTACAACTAGTAGAGTAAAGAACCGTTAGAGACAAGACAGCAGCCAGCTGATCCATCCATCATACACACATACACATACACACAATCAATGCCCGACCGATCGCCCTCCCACACACACGCACACACACACACACATATATGCCAAAGTTGTGTCGATGGAATATTAAATGAATATTTATGAACGGTATGTATTCTACTTAAATCATGTTTATTCTTATATATTTCTGTTATGCTTTTGACATTAGTTGCATTCATGCATTAATTGTTAATATTGTTTAATTGTATATTTTAATTAAAAAAAACACACACACACATACACACAAAAAACACCTAAAGGTGCTTTACAAAAAGGATAAAGTAAAAGTCTTAATACAAACGCAAATAAAAGCAAAAAAAAAAAAAATTTGGACAAAATTACAAAAACATATATATATACACACATATACATATATATATATATATATATATATGTAGTAAAAACCAGTACAGAAATTGTTTATATATCCTATGTAGCTAATTAGTCGAAGTTGAAAGTATTAATTTAAAGTATTGTATGTATATTGTACGTATGTATGTATGATACGAGTTTTATATAGTATGTATGTATGTATGTATGTATGTATGTATGTATATGCCTAATGGACGCGTATCCAACGCTCGGCTCAATTATTAAAATAATACAAATACAAAACTATTGCTAAATGTTTTTGCTGCTTAATCTTATGCGAAATTGAAAAAAAAAAAACACTTTTCGTTTCCTTGCCTCACACACACACACACGCGCACGCGCACAAGCAGAAAGACAAGACTGAAAGTAAATGAGAGAGAAGTATAAGAGCGAAAATGGGAGAGCGAGAGAGAAGAAGGGGGAGTAGTGCGTGTGTGCGTTGCCAAGTTTAAGGTTCTTTTTGTTGTTTTTTTTTCATTTTTGCTTTATCCTTGCTCCATGCTTGTAAAAGCGCAAATCGTAGTGTTCACTGTGGCGGCTGATTGCCATAGTAGCCGTATGCACCCGCTGGCGGTGGTCCTTGGGGCGCACCCGGTGGCGGCATTTGTGCTCCACCCGGCGCCGGTCTATAGCCCTGATAGCCCTGCGATGGCGGATATTGTGCATAGCCACCGGCTTGCGGCGGCTGATGATAGCCATGGCCCGGATAGGCGCTGCCCGGCGGCAGTGGTCCATAGCCCTGGGGTGGCGGCGGTCCACCATATGGCTGGGCACCGGGTGACGGATGGTATTGACCGGGTGCCATCGGTGGCGTTGTGCCATTCGGTTGTGGTGGTGGTCCACTTGAATTTGGTGGCCCACCCGGTGGTCCACCCTGTTGTTGTGGTGGTGGACCACCCTGTGCCTGTTGTTGTTGCTGCTGCTGCTGTTGCTGTGGTGTTCCATAGCCCGTGACGCTTGTGGGTGGCGTTGAATATGTTGGCTGTTGTTGTTGTTGCTGTTGTTGTTGTTGTTGTGTGGATAACGCTGATACACCAGAAACAACGGCACTTAGCTGCTGTCCCGGCTGTCCTTGTTGTTGCTTTTTTTTTTTGAATAGAGAGCAAAGCAGAAGATTACAGTTAGATTTAGATAACTTTATGAAGATTAAATCAAAATCAATTTTTCTTGATGGAATCCAAAATGAAAATCATCAAATGGAACCTGATTCGAAACTTGCTTTACATATATATATATATATATGTTAATTGTAAACTTCCTGATCCATCCATATTGCAAATCTTGAATTTTTGGGCATGCATACCTGTTGTTGTTGTTGTTGCTGCTGTGGCGCATATTGTGCTTGCTGCTGGGCAGCTCCCGCACCGGGCGCTTGTTGATTTTGTGGACCACCTGCCCCGGATGTGGGTGGCGGTGGCGTTGATTGCGGCGTATTCGGTCCATTTGGATTTCCCGCTTGCTGTTGTTGTTGATTTGAAGTCGATTGTTGTTGTTGTTGCTGCTGCTGGCTCGGCGGCGGCGTCTGGCTAGGAGCTGTACTATAGCTAGCCGGCGGTGGTGGTGGACCAGCATTGGTGCCCGACACGCTAACTTGCTGGGCATTTGGTGGACAGGGCACCGGTTGACCAGGATAGCTGCCTGGTGGACCGCTGCCAGCCTGCTGGTAAGCCTGATACGGCGACTGTCCTTGGCTCGATGGTGGCGGCGGACCATAATTGCCAGGCGGTGCACCGGATGCACCCGCCTGACCGTATTGATTGGGCGGATAGCCGGCATAGCCCATTGGTGGCGGTCCGGGCGCCACAGAGCCAGCATTTTGTGGTGGCGGCGGTCCATACTGATTGGACAGCACATTCTGTTGTGGCCCCTGTGGCGGTGGTCCTGCCTGTCCGCCAGCTGTCGGCGGTGGACCGTACATTTGCGCTGGCGGCGGCGGTTGTTGTCCGGGCGCCACCTGTTGACCAGGTGGTGGTGGATATGCACCTGGTGGTGGCGCCTGCTGTTGCTGTTGACTGCCGCCGGATGCACCGCCAGCATTCGGATTGGGCTGATACGCATGCACCACACCCTGTCCACTGGCTGCCGACGATGTTGATGGCATCCCGCCATGATGGTAGGCACCTTGAGCATTTGGTGGCGGTGGACCATAGCCCTGACCGGGTGGCCCATATGGATACGCGTTTTGGTACTGTGGCTGCGATTGCGGCGGATAGCCTGGATAATGTCCATGTTGTTGTTGTTGTTGTTGCTGCTGTTGTTGTTGTTGCTGCTGCTGCTGATAGCTAACTCGATATTGTGCCTGTGGTGGCGGCACGCCAGGTCCTCCAGGTCCCTGTTGTGGCTGCTGTTGTTGATTCGGCGGCTGCTGCTGCTGTTGTTGTTGTTGTTGTTGCTGCTGCGATGGTGGCGCCTGACTTTGTCCGGGTGGCAATGGACCATTGTTGGGTCGCTGTTGCTGATCTGTAAAAGAATTTTGAATAAATTCCACAATAAGAAAACCGATTGCCACACTTTCACTCGACTTTACACTTACTGGGCCCGGCATTGGTGACGACCTGAGCTTGGCCAGCGCCCGCCTGTACATTGCGTTGATAGGCGCTCTGCGATTGTGGACCAGCTTGGCTAACTTGCGGCGATTGCTGCAACGTTTGTCCCGCCTGCTGCTGCTGCTGTTGTTGTTGTTGTTGTTGCTGAGATTGTTGCTGCTGAGCATTTGGCGGCATACCGGGATGTGTATTCTGTTGCTGCTGTCCGGGATAGGGTGGCATTTGACCGGGACCAATGCCAGAATCGCCGGCATGCTGCATCATTTGTGACTGAATGACGCTGCCCGGCGGACCCGGCGGTCCAGCTGCGCCCTGTACCTGCTGTTGCTGTCCAGGCGGTGGCACTCCCGACATTCCATGCGGTGTCGGTGGCTGATTGCCTTGTTGCATGGCCTGCGTTTGCAATAGATGCGGAGGCTATAAAGTACAAAATGTATTATATGGATTTCCTTCCCTTTCCGTTTCCCTTTTTGATCTTACCGGCAGTATTTGGGCAATGTTCATTGCGGGATCGGCCAGTTGGGCTAGATATACCAGATTCCTGTGTAATGCCACATGATAGCTCATGCACTCCTGCGACTTGCCCATGTTCTGAAAGTCCTGTATGGCCTGGATAAGTCCACAGTTCTCGTCGAGCATCTTTTGGATTTGGGCTGAGTTCACTTGCTGTGTGGGCACACCGCCACGTTGGGCATTGGGTGTTGTGCCCATCATGACGCCGACGCCACCGACCGGATTGCCAACGGGACCGGGACCAACACGCATCGCACCCATCGGCCCCATTGGTCCAATGTTAACGCCACCTGGCGGCCCTTGTCCACTGCCAGGTGGCTGTTGTTGTTGCTGCTGCTGCTGCTGTTGTTGTTGTTGCTGCTGCTGTTGTTGTTGCTGCGGCGGCGCTTGCGGCGGCGGCAGCTGCACAGATCCCGGCGGATGCTGAGTCGGCGGCTGCTGCAGCGGTGAATAAACTGCAGACATTTTACTGGCTGCAGCCTTCTTCTTCCGCTTGGGAGTTTTCTCCTGTTTTTCCACAATTTTAGCGGTTATTATAAAACGGGTTGTGAACAAAAATCCAATACAACGCGACCGCTACCTCTCCCCAATCCCGCACTCACACTAGGTTCGATGAAAAGTTTTTGGGGATTTGTCTTTTACACAACAACAACAACAACAGAATAAAGACGGTCTACGACTCGGGTTTACAGAGAGCGGCTGTTTTCACATTCGCATTCGCCGCGTTTAAGCACGTACACACACACAAACATATACATATATATAGCAATATATATATATATATACAAATATATGTATATATTATATGTATATATATAATTAAAAAACCAGCTAGTCGTTTTGCGTGCCACACTCGATGAGAACGTATCCCAACTGTGCGGTCAAAGAACTTAGTTTTAACAGAACTTTTACAATTAATATACTTTTGCCAAAAAGTCTACATAATTTTTCTTTTTCTTCCACTTTTGCGAATTGTATAGAACGTCAACGACGCTTTAAGCGATTACAGCGGCCGGGCGATTATAAGTTATCGATGCCTTCAATTGTGCTTACACGCTCCGACTATGCATGAATACGCGTGGTTAGAAGTTTTCCTGGTTTTTAGTAATTTTAGTAGGTGCTGGCATTTCGTATATGAATAAGGTCAATTTTATAACATTTACTTTTGTTTATAAATTATCATTATATTTATGAATAAATATATAAAAACTATAATTTCCAATGCTTGCATGACGGTCGATCATACGTCAACATGACCTATTCTTAGCTACATAATGTTGAAAAATAATATTGTTTTACACACAATCAAAAGCTTTATAAAAGGAAAACTTTGTTCATAAGATTTCTAAGATTCAAAACAAAATAAATATATTTAATTCATATTCATTACAGTTATTCAATTTAAGGGTTTGCAAATTTTTTGCCGATAGTACTGCCAACCGGCAAAACAAACAACAAAAAACAGGGCTCCATCATGCATATCGGTAGAAAAATCCGATAACAACACCACGCTCACGGCGACAATCTCTCTTTTATTTTTCACAATTTACTTTTTGGACTGGCTTTTGGCCAAATTAAAAGAGTGTGTGTGTGTGGGTGTATGAAAGTGTGAGTGTGCGATTTATTAAACAAAATCCAAAAGATTATTCAATATCAAAGTACAATATTAACTTAATGAGCAATCCCAAATGCAATTCTTTAACACACATAAGGATACAAAGTTTATTGACATCAACAATATATTTAATACTCGGTGCTGGCGCTTATTAAATACAAGCAACAAAAAATTCTCAACTGTGCCAGCAGCGTCAGAAACAGTAACAGCAACAGCAGTAACCCCAGCAACAACAAAAACAACACATCGTTGAAAATGAGAAGTGCAAAAGAGATGTAAAAAAAAAAACTCAAATAAGACGCGTCAAATACGAAAGTGTGTGTACACATGTAAATGTGCTCAAACATAAACAAAAGCAGGATATATCACATCCTTTCGTGTAGGCTCCGGCTGCACATTTGTGTTTAATATCGATTTTATTCCCTGCGCGCCTCTCGCTAATTGCATATAAGTGTATGTGTGTGCAAAGGTATCAAAAATATAATAGTTGTGATATCGATAACGATACCGGAAAATACAGCACAATACCAATACAAACAAAACAGTTTGAGCGCGTTATCAAAAGCACAATAGCAATAAAAAGTTGGTAGTCCGACAGCCGGCACACTGTTTTTGGCTTTTTCGTGACTGCACAGAATCTTTACAATTTTTTTTATTTTTTTTTGTGTTTGTAAGTGTGGTTGTTGTTGTTGTTTTTATAGCTTTAATTTTTTTTATATTGCTTACCTTAACACCAACACCAACAAAAACAGTGACAAACAACAACTACAACGCTGACATCGATAACGTTGCCGGACTATAGTGAAAATTATAAGCAAATTTGGTAAGAAGACAACTTCTTACCAATGATTTCGTTGTTGCAAATGAAATTCCATGCGCTGCTGCTGCTGCTCTCAAAAGTCTGGACATGCATATGTTATATGTTCAATCGCCAAGTGCGAGCTGTAAGTACCAAAATAAGAGAAAACAAAACCAAAATTGTTTTTATTATTTTCAAGAATAAACTGACCACAGTTTATAGCACAAAACACCAAAACACAACCCCCCACCCCCACACCACCCTTATGCCACATAGCCACAACAACAATTAAACATACTTATATGTATATATACATATATATATATATATATAATTTTGTGGTAGTGCGCTATCACACATTGGCAATAACATACATAAAACGGCGGCACCCATTGGTCAAGGCTGCGATAAGCATTTGCTACATCATACAACCCCCCCCCCCCTCCCCCCCACCATCGCCCTTCTCTCTATCCACCTACTCTCTCATCCATATGCAATAAAATTCGCATTCAATCCTTTATCACACTAGTATTTTCGATTAGCCAGCGTCGTATCATGTTTTTTGATTAGTTTGCCAATTGAACATATAATCCTCGCACACTTATCCGCCCCCGCTCCGCTCTCTTCTTCATTATTATGTGCATTTTGATACTGCAGTTTTGTAGAATTTCGTAGTTCATACAAAAAAAAAACAACAACAAAAAAAAAAGCCTCTCATGCCTTCACTTGATACTAATTACATTGCCTTCCTTTTTGATCAGATATTCAAGAAAAGAAATGAAAAAAAGAATGCAAAAAATTGTGAAATTACAACATTTGAATGTATGTATAAATTAACTGTCTTAGTTTATCCAGTATCAGCCGGTTAAATATGAACAATTCCCGCTGTCACCAGTATCACGGCATCGACTTAGTCTGGTGCAGCGAAAAACACTGGTTCTCGATCTGGACGAAACTCTAATACACTCACATCACAATGCGATGCCAAGGAACACGGTTAAACCAGGGACGCCGCACGATTTCACCGTTAAGGTGACCATCGATAGGCATCCGGTGCGATTTTTTGTCCACAAGCGACCGCATGTGGATTACTTTTTGGATGTGGTAAGCCAAACAATAAAATCAAAAACAAAAAAAAAAAAATCCCCTGATATATGTTAAGTAAAGAGTTTTGTTTTGTTAATTGTTATGTTTGTATCTACAGGTATCGCAGTGGTATGATCTGGTTGTGTTTACAGCCAGCATGGAAATCTATGGCGCTGCTGTCGCCGACAAACTGGACAATGGCCGCAATATATTGCGACGTCGCTATTATAGACAACACTGTACGCCGGATTATGGCTCCTATACCAAAGATTTGTCAGCAATTTGCAGTGATTTGAACAGGGTATGAAACGTTTTTCTATTTTCTTTTCGTTTCGTTTCGTTCCGTTTTAAATAAGAACTAAGAAAATTTGTTTTTGAACAGATATTTATAATTGACAATTCGCCGGGTGCATATCGCTGTTTTCCAAACAATGCAATACCAATCAAAAGTTGGTTCTCCGATCCAATGGATACCGCACTGTTATCATTGTTACCCTTTCTGGACGCGTTACGATTTACCAACGATGTACGTTCGGTATTATCGAGAAATCTGCACCTGCATCGCCTTTGGTAGCAGGTGTGACGCCGCCTATCAATCATAGCTCATGCAATAAAGCAATATGCGTTCAAAAAAACAAAAACTTACACAAACACACACATTTAATGTTAAACAAACAGTTGAAATCTAAATAATCATAAACCTAATTGATTGGTGGTGCTGTGACACGTTAACGAATTTTGTTCAGTACGATTACATATTTTAAGTAATAGGCAAAATGAATGTACTAGAAAAGGAGAGGTTTTCTTATTTTTCTTCATTTCTTTTCTTTTCTATTCTTTTTATTAACATCGTATTACTTGCTTTGGAATATTTTCCATTCTATCATTAATATATATATATATATATACACATATATGTATATTTTTTCGTGAGCGTGCAGGATAAACTTAACAATTTGTACAGATTGTAATGAAGAGAAGGTAAAGTTTCTTAAGGCAATAGTAAAAAAGTAAAGAGTATAAATCAAGAGACAAAATGTCAAGTTTATATATATATATATATATATATATATATCATAAACCATGTAAGCTAAGACAACTGTAACACATACACATATATACAATTTTATTTATATATATTATTATATTATATATATATATGTATGTATGTATGTATATATATATATAGATATGGTTAAATATAATTTGTTGTAATTATATTCTAATTATTATATGACTATTACTATAACTATTATTATTAAAAAAAGAAAAGGGGAAAAAAAATTGTTTTCTATATTTACAACAACTTTCTATATACTTTTACAAACATTAGAGAAAATGCATATTATATACAGATACATGTTTTTGTATTGGTTTTGTACAAATCAGCTAAAAACCTACATATATATATATAATTTTTTTTTTTATGATTCGTAAACCTGTTGATATGAAACGCAAACTACAAATTTCAATAAGCTAAGTATGTATTATGTTATATAAAAAAAGGAAAGAAATCAAATATGGATTATGTTAACTTTTAAGATATAAAAACCTGCTTGCAGGTCCAAGACGCTCAACGCGTATTATATTTGTATTTAAAACTAAATAAGACAGAACGATAAATACTAAAGCATTAACGAAATTCATAAACCTTGTATTTTGATGGCAGATCATGTTATTATAACGCACGGTAGAACCGTAGCACAACAGATTTAAACACACGCTTAGAATCTTTACATTTTCAAAAAAAATAAAAATAAAAAATAATAATAATAATAAATAAAAAATCAATTAATAAATAAAGTTTGATACAAAAGAGCGCCAAATCACTAAATATACTTATAATTTAATAAATTTAATGATTAACGTTAACTGACAAATCGTAGCAATTTTTATCGCAAAACATTTCGAAGTAAAGCTTTTCACAATGCAACTATTTTTCTTTAAAATTGGCTGATTAAAATAAAAAAAAATCAAAGAAATATAAGAGAGAAGAGAAACCAATCGCTTCCATAGTTATTTATTGACACTGTTTAAAAAATAAATATAAAAATCAATTGCTTATTACAAGAACAAAAAAAAAAAGAACAAAAAGAAAGGCAGTAAACAACATCCCTAGCTTACGCCAATTGAATTTCGTTTTGTATTGTATTGTAAATGTATTTGTTTATTCATTAAATATGTATGCGATGTTGCTAGTTATAAGTAGAGTGTATCTTAAAAAAATTTGTTAACAAAAGAAAAAATAATAATATGATATATATATCGTAAATTAAATAAAATGAATGAGGGAACATAAAATACAATGACAAAGTAAAATCAAATACTTCAAACATTTACTGTTTATTTCAAAAGTCGCGCCAACGAAATAACTAGCAAAGCCAAAAGATATTCAGCAGTACCCTTCAAAAAATCTACTTTTTTGTCTAATCCGAGAAAACCGGAGTCACACCGAAAGGTAAGGCGCAAATTGACACAAGCAAGCATCCACCTTGTACAAGCACAGGGTGCACTGGATTCAGCAGAAAAGAAAGGAAAACAAAACAAGTCTCCTGACCGAAGAGAAATCATCGAGCTAACATCGATAACAAATATCGCTTAGTGCAACATTAAAGCTGCAATGTTGATTAATTTGAGGTTAATTTAATATCAAAGAGCAGCGACGTACGCTTGCCGATACATAACACACACACAAACGTACATTTACGCAACGCTCAAGCAGGTAAGAGTTGGAATTTTAAAATTAATAAAATTTATCATTTTATGCAATACATTTAACATTCTACAGGCGAAAATAAAAAGTGTGTGAGAGAGAGAGAGACAGAGAAAGATTGTGAGAGACTGTTTGTACACATGGCAACCGCAGTAGTAAAAGTTGGAAAATCAGTTCACCGCATTTTTGTGGGAAATTTACCTTGGACGGTGGGTCACCAGGAGTTGCGCGGCTATTTTAAAGAATTTGGACGTGTACTCAACGCCAACGTTATATTTGACCGCAAAACCGGGTGCTCCAAGGGCTACGGCTTCGTAAGCTTCAACAGCTTGCAGGCGCTCGAAAAAATTGAAAACGAACAAAAACATATATTGGAGGGCAATTACCTAAACATACAAAAGTCGTAAACTTCAAATTTAAAAAAGTCACACAAAACACCTAAAACACTACACACACACTCACACATATTAGATATAAGACAAAAGTAATAGCCGTTTGGAGACGCATTTAAGCCTACAGCAGCATGTTGGATAGTGATTTGTATATTGACGATGATGAAGAGGAGGATTATGAAAAACAATTTATATTAGCAACAACCCATGTAACGCGCAATGCAAATGTCTATAAAGCAAGCGATTTGCTCGAATTATACGCTCTTTACAAACAGGCAACAGAAGGTGCCTGCAACATCCCGCGACCCGCATTCCTGCAAATGAAGGCGCGCAGCAAATGGAATGCCTGGACAGAGCTGGGCGATATGACTAGATCAGATGCTCAATACGCGTATACAGCGAAAGTTTTTCAGCTCGATCCCAATTGGGAGCACAATTCAAAAGATGGTGGTGGCGATGTCCGTGGCGGTGGCGGTGGCAGACCAAGCGGTTGGGTTGTCCACTCGATTGAAGCGATGCCCGTTGAGGCTATCAAGCTGGAGCATCAGAAGACACTGTTCGACCATGTCAAGGAGAATAATTTGGAACTTTTGCGTTCACAATTGCAGCCCAGTGATCTAATGAACATGGATGAGCAGGGCATGGCATTGTTGCATTGGGCAACCGATCGAAATGCCATCGAGATTATTGCGTACCTGATCGAATCGGGCGCGAATGTGGATCAGCGTGATACGGAACAACAGACGCCATTGCATTATGCCGCCAGCTGTGGACATGTGGAGGCATTGCGCTGTTTGTTATCGTTAAATGCGGATCTGGAGCTGCTCGATGCCGATGGTCAGACGTGCATCGATGTTGCTGATGATGAGCAGATTTGTGCTACGCTTAAAGCGGAGCTGCAGCTGCGCAAGGGCTTAACTAAATCTAAATCTTAAATGCGAATAACTAAATACAAAATCAACTGTTTTTTTTTTCTTTATATTTTTTTTGTAATGAAATTAAATGTTAATCGTATCATGTATGATATATAAAGTATTTGTGTGTGTGTGTGTTTGTGTGTAATTTGTATGCGAGGTTTATTTCCAGAGCTTCTTGATGGACATGTTCTTTTCGGAGTCTTTCTGCATCACCTTGGCAACGGCCATCTCAAAGTCTTCTTGGGTAACATGGACGCGACGCTCGCGCAGCGCATACATTCCAGCCTCAGTGCAGACGCCCTTGACCTCGGCACCGGATGCACCTGGCATCAGTTCGGCAATCTTGCGCAGATTAATGCCGCGCGTTAGATTCATTTTGCGCGAGTGAATCTTAAGAATGTCGAGACGCGCTTCCTCATTTGGTGGTGGGAATTCAATCTTGCGATCGATGCGACCGGGACGCAACAAAGCTGGATCGAGTATATCGATACGATTGGTGGCCATAATCACTTTGATGTTCTTGGTGGCCTCGAAACCATCCAGCTGATTGAGCAGCTCCAGCATTGTGCGCTGCACCTCAGAGTCACCACCGGATCCAGACTCGATACGTGACGATCCGATCGAATCAATTTCATCCATAAATATAATGGATGGCGCATGTTCGCGGGCCATCACAAAGAGCTCGCGCACCATGCGTGACCCTTCGCCAATGAACTTTTGCACCAGCTCAGAGCCCGAGACGCGTATGAATGTGCACTCGGTGTGATGGGCAACCGCACGAGCAAGCAGTGTTTTACCAGTGCCGGGCGGACCGTATAGCAACACACCCTTTGGCTGAGCAATGCCCAAAGCATCGAACAGTTCAGGATGCTTGACAGGCAGCTCGATAACCTCCTTGATTTCTTTGATTTGCTTATCCAAGCCGCCAACCATTTCGTAGGTTGAATCCGGAACTTTTTCAACCATCATCAGCGATACAAGCGGATCCACTTTGTTTGGCAAGATCTTGTGTAGTGTATAGCTTTCATTGCGTAGTGCGACACGGCAATTGGGTGTAACATCGTTAATGTCAATATTCTTGTCTAAATCGACAACGAATTTGCCTTCGGGGTGCACCTTCACTAGCACCTTCTTTTTGTCCATCGGCTTGACAACCTCACCGACATAGCTACCTTGTTCCTGCAATAGTTGCAGCTCTTCGCGTAGCATACGCACTAAAAACATAAATACAAATTAAGAATATAACTCGCTGCTTTTGCTTATTTTTTTTTTTCTAAATTCTTCATCTTCTTACCTTTGGCGTTGAGCTCATTGCGCTGTGCCTGCAAGCGACGCAAATTTTGGCTCTTTTCGGCTACAATCAGCTGAAGTTCCTCGATTTTTTGTATGTAATATGAGCGGAAGCCCTCGCCTTTTTGGTAAACTACCTCGGTATCCATCTGTAATTATATTGTATATATTTAAATAACCCGTTGTTAGCTTACATTCGGTATGTATTGACTTACCCGATTTGTGAGGGTCATTTTGCTTTTTTTTAAGCAATGTATTTAATATCTTATAGAATATTGCCGCTTCAGTTTACAGCACAAAACGTTTGCTTAGAACTTAGCCCGATGCCTCTTCTTAAATTGACAGCTTTGATTATGACTCGGCAAGTCTACAGTTAATATGTGTTGTGATGATGCAGTAATGCTTTAAATATATATCGATAGCTATCAGAATAATTTGTAGTTTAGTTGCTAGAAATACAAGAAGTTATCGTTGATTAAAGATCTAGTTAAATGACATGCGGAATTTATTTCATATTATATATGTATATAAAATACAAATATATATATAGGTAATTATCAAAATTCTCTTTCTCTGTTTCAATTTATTAAGTTGTTTGTGTGCTATCGATTGCTCATCGACATTAGTATCGCGTATTTTTTGCGCGTAGATTGCACCCAACGATTACGGAAATACATGAGTGGAAAATAGCCGCATTTTTTTGTTATTGGAATCCGTCACGGCTATTGAGAGCTTGTGTGAAGGGCGGAAACAGGAATAAGTAAGTCTGCTTTGTCAACTCATTTTCAAAGTGTGCGATGTGTGAGTCAAAAATAAGTTGTTGTTGTTGTGGCATGACCAAAGTTGAGATTGTCAATTTTCGACTTTTGATTCTATTTGCATGCTAATGCCTAACATGGGAGGGTAGTATTAACTTAATAAGAGCTTTGTGAAATTGTATGGCCAAACTTGAGATACTTAAATATGACTTCCATCATTTATGCTTATGTATAAATCGGGAATCAGGTACAGCAGTTTTGACCAATTGAACAGGTTTAAAATGACTAAATACCAAATTAACACTAACCATAAAATAAGCGCATTTTGTATTCATAAATTAAATTGATTTCAATTGAATATTTTAACAGCTTGTGCTGAAGGCCCAAATGTATAAGCAAAGAAGCAATAATCGAAACATAAACAGCTGACTGGCTGCTGACTGCACCCAAAACACCACAAGCCGTAGCGCATAAATGAACATGGAGAGATTTATCGGTGGTGGGCGTGCCATTTTCGTCTCATGTATTTGTATACTCGTTGGATTGCACCATTACGATAAGTCATTGCCATTGAGATTGACCGCTCGTTTTTCAAATGCCTAATTAATTATGCTTGAAATCAGTGCTTTTCTTGTCAAGTATTACAAACGTTACTTACACAGGAATTGTTTTTGCTAAACATGTGCTCAGAAATTTATAAATAAGTGGTGAGTGGCTTGCAGAAGTACTAACAGATCAAGCTGCTCGATTTTAAGTACCAAGATGCCAGCAACATTTGGCTTGCTCTTCAAACATAATTTACAAATCGAATTGGCACTTTGGAAGCGCACTATATTTGAATGCGCTCTTACAATTATTTTGTTGGTTGTGATATTAGCTAACCCCATTTCAAAAACAACAAGATTACTGTATACACATGAATATGATGGAGACGGCACCATTGTATCCCACAAGCTCGATGAAATCAGTATACTTACGTAAGCTCAACTTAAATAACCTCTCTCCCATGTGCACTTAATCGAAATCCTATCGACTGGCAGCGGAATGGCCGACTCAAAAAGGGAACAAACCAAGTACAAGCTAGCCTACTCACCCTCAACGAAGTTTGTTGATGAAATCGTAACAAAAGCGGCAAGAAGCTTGGAAATGAATGGCACCATTGCATATGAGAATGCAAAGATAATGCAAAATCAATTCGATGAGCGTACCACAATGGCTGCTGTCGTTTTCGAGAACATTAATAAAAACGATGAACTGCCGCCGTCGATACTATCAGTTTCCATACGCTTTCCCAGCGAATTTCGAACGCTCAATCCATTCCTTACCGAAGATCGTCTGTGGCTGACACGCTGTTCCGGTGTTTTAAGTCGAAAGCGTGATAATGTCAAGGATCCCAATACAAATCAGGATATTTACATACGCGAAGGTTTCCTTCAATTACAACATCAGATATTTTACGCATGGCTTCACATGTTACACGTTCGACGTCCATCCCAATTTACGGAACCCAGTGTGGAAATTTTCAATGTACGCAAGCAAGTTGCTAAAGAGCGATGTGCAAAAATTGATGTTTTCGTTGTACCGTCATTTGTTTTGAATTTCCTCTATTTATTGCCTTTTATCAATATTATACGGGTGAGTGCATAAAAAAAAATCACATATAGACCACGCTGGATAGATCAGAAAATATTATTTCTAATGTATTCTATTTTGCCTCAGAATCTTGCAAGTCAATATAATGATAATGTATTCACGCATCAATGGCACTACGGCTACACGTTCGTTAAGCAATATTTTTGTATATTTCTTGTGTTGGGCATACGTATGTTGGTAGTAGGTCTAATTATAATGATTTCCATATTTGTAAGTGATTAAAACGTTCCACTATACAATATATATATGTATAGTATATGTTTATAGTATATATATATATTGTATATATGTTTAACTGATTTAGTTTGTGTGTACCTTCAGGTGTGTTGGATGGTTGAGGATGAAAACTTTTCGGGATTTACATTGTTTCTAATGATCCTCTTTTTATTGATATTCACAATAGAACTGATTGTTACGGCCCTTGTGATAGCCAAGATCTTTGGAAATGTAATTAATGCAACGCTCTTTACACTCATAATCTGGTTGTTTAACTATGCTGTTTTTGGAGTGATCCTTAAGCGATACTGGGACGTACATGGTCACTATGTTTTTTTCATACTGATAATATTCTTTAGCAATCAGATACCGTTTGGGATGCAGTTGTTTCGTCGCATGATAAATGAGCCAAAAACTATACGAACAGAGGATATTTTAGCTCTATATATATCTGCCCTTGTCTGCGGATTAATCTATTTTCTAATGCTATTCCTTTTGCAGTGGTTTGTGCCAGGACACTTGCTTAGCAGGCGTGTCATGATTGGAAAGCGGCAAAAAGATACCCCCATCGACTTTACTCACGTCCATCTGGGGCGCATGCCCAGTTGGCACAATTTTGAGTTTGGCGATGTGGGCAGCAAGGAATTGATACGATTACAGCACGTTTACACAACGCATAACACATCGGAACGCAAGATCCTGAAGAATGTATCAATGCGTATCTACAGTGGTGAGGTCTATGTGGTATTGGGTCACATTGGTTCGGGCAAGCTGACGCTGCTGCGTGTCATCTGTGGACTTAAATTTCCGGCGCGCGGTTCGGTCTATTATATGGGTGAAAAGCTGTACGAAAATATGAGACGTCATCGTAGGCATGTCGATTTCCGGAGCGAAGAGCATGGCCTGTCGCCACATCTAACCATTGATCAGACCATTGACTATCATGTTCGTTTGAAGCTTGGCAGCGAGCACGTTGGTCGCTACAGCATGGAGCACAAAAAGTGGGTTGATCTTCTTGAAGCCTATGTTGATCATCGGCGCACACGAATCGCTAGTCTCTCCTATGGGGAGCGTCGGTTGGTCGCCCTCTGCTGTGCGATGGCCGGTGGTACCAAGGTCATTGTGTTCCAGGAGCCAACACAGAAGCTGACGTCACGTGAGGCACAGTTATTTTGGAACATTATTGCCGCGGAGAAGGAGGACCGCGCTTTCTTGATTTCCACATATAGCATTGATGAAACAGAGACTGTCGCTGATCGCATTGGATTCTTTAGCATGGGTGTTTTGGAGGCAAGCGGTACTCCGTTTTTTCTTCGTGCCAAATTCAGCAATTGCGTTGAGCTGGTAAGTCATCATCAATATAATCAATCAATGGGAAAGAAAGCGCTGATAAAGCTCTAACTCTATAGGTATTTCGGGTATTTTTTTCTTTCTTGTGTGTTTAAGCTTGTAAATGAGTTTCAGCCAACCATTGAGGTTTTGATCAAAATAAAAACCAGTTAAGTTTTTACAATTTTAGGGGTGGGAAAAGTTTTTACACTATTGAATAAAAATTAATTTCGAATAACAGATCGATATTGATATTGAAATCTATTATTTCGAAACAGGTTCTTATCAAGAAACCACATGTGCCAGATATACCAATTACCGAGTTTATATCCGAGTACATACCGCATGTTGAGCCGGAGAATGAAATCGGTGATACATTGACGTACAAAATCGCAGCGGAACATAGATCACGCCTACAAAAGATGCTGATACATTTGGAGAACGATCGCAAGAAGTTGGGCGTTGAGAATATACGTGTTGTTGGATCTGAGATGTCAGACATATATATGAAATTGGTAACATCGTTTCGCTTACGCAAACAATTTATTCCCGATGTCAGTAAGTAAAATACATAAATAAAATTCAAAAACCCTATAAGATATATCATTGTGTCAAATTTAAATAGCGCAAAACTTTCAATACACGGTACTGTCGAAAAAGAAGCTGCGAAAGCAACAAATTCGTGCCATGTTCTACAAGAAAATGATACATTCGGCACCCAATGTATGGCCGGTTATAATGATATTTGCTAGTTTAATACTAATTGTGATTATAACGCGGCTGGCCATGGTGCTGGATGTACCCAATGAGCGCAAGAACGTAATGCATCTTGGCTTTGTGGGCGGTACGGGAGTATTGAAAACAATACCAAATATTAGGGAATGTGGCTATATAGCCATTCGACATCTGGCTAAAATACCAACGTATAAAAAGGCCAGTGAAATGTCACGAACCTTTGAGCCACACTCATTCTCCTGCGAGAAGGGCAAGTACGTAAGTGACATAAGCAGCAAGACGGAACTACAAAGTTTGGGTGCCGTCGAAAATGACGGTGAACAGATCATCAAAGGCTACATTAGTCAGTCAACATTTCATTCAGCGCCAATGGTGCTTAATTTGCTGCACAACATTATACTGCAGTGAGTATTGAATGCAATGTCTAAGTGTTCCACTGATCAACCTAAAAACACACTCAGATTAACATATCCGAATAACACAGAGTTTATGACCCTGGTGGATAGTCATCCGATGCCCACACCTTTGTTGCTCAAGATCAATTTGTTGGATAATGAGATAGCCCACATAAATGCACCATTGGCCATTGGTTGTGTTGTGCCCTTACTCGTCTCGGTCTTCATCATTCCGCTGGTGGAGGAGCACTTGTCTCAGATGCGTGTCCGTCAGATCATAGCCGGTATACGTTTGCAGATATATTGGGGCGTGAATCTCTTCTGGGATTTCTTTACATACTTTATATATTCCATTATCATTATTATTATTGTTGTCTGCACGAAAATTGGTAATTTCGGTGCCTATGAGAACCTGCTCCTCCTGCTGCTTGTCACCTTCTATGGCTGTGCCGGTCTGCCCATCACCTATGTTATATCAATGTATATTAACACCTCAACAATACGCGCATTCCTCTCCTCTCTCATCATTCATATCGTCATGGGTCTGGTGCTCTTCATCGTCTACTGGGAAGTGGCCAAGACCAATGTTATTTTCTACTATGGTGCCTGTATTTCGCCCGGTTTCGCTCTGCTCGATGGCATTAGCAATATTTACATACAAAGCCTCGAGGAGCATTTGTGCGAAACCAAGTGCGCTACCGTCAAAGGTTGTACAAAAAAAAATATGATTGAGTTGGTCCCACATTGTGAATGTAAGTAGTTGAGTTCCACATTTGATTATGCTTGTGTTTCTTAAGTAATTTCCACACAGTTGATACCTATTTTAAATGGGCAAATCCTGGTATCTTGCCCGCTTTGACGTTCATGTTGTTGTCGGCATCCATTGCTCTACTCATTATATTTTGGATTGAATTGCATCGCAAAGAAAAGAAGTTTCATTCTTCTAAAGAGTAAGTAAAACAGTTATAACTGATACAATTTTTCTTTTATATCTACAAACCTCTTAAATACTTAAAATAATTGGTCCTACCCGAAAAAATACTCATCTTTTTGACCTCATTCAAATGGGTAAAAGCGCGTTTAATGGCGTTTAATTTTGTGCAGGCAAAAGAGTATATATTCTTGATTAGCAACAACAATATATGTCCATATCCGTCCGTCCATCCATCTGTATGTATGAACGCGTCGATCTCAGAGACTATAAGAGCTAGAGACTCCAGATTCGGAACATAACCTCGCCCTAGGCAGTAAAAGTTTGTTTCAAATTTTCGATAACGTTCCTCGTTTTGGATATAAAATCTTGAATTTTACTGTATGTGCTTAGTAAAGGATTCAGGGTTTCGTCTAGTCGGGATTTCTCGACTAGAGCCTTCTAACTGTTTTTTTTTTTTTTTTATTTTAGCCTTCATAACATGCTTACCGCAACCTATCAATTTGATGATGGTGATGTTGCTGATGTTAAGCAAAAAATTGCCGAGGCTGATATGACTAAATGCAAGCAGTCTGTATTTTTGGTCGATCAGGTTGAGAGCATGTTACCGCCGAGGGGAAACAAGGTCCATACGGTTTCCTTTGCGCTTAACAAGTAAGTTTCGACATATGTCTCGAACCGAGTTCATTGCATTATCTTCTAGATACATGAGCATGGGCATCTTTGGGCCACGCAATGGGGGCAAAAGTCATTTGATACGTCAGTTGGTTGGTATAGATGGTTTTGCCTTTGGTGAAATCTATGTGCGTGGCCTTGACTTCAAGTACGACCTGGACGCCATTCTCGACTATGTCGGATATTGTCCACAGAATAATGGCCTGCTCGACCATCTGACGCCCCGCGAGCACATACGCTTGTTGTGCATGATACGTGGCGTCGCATCGAAAAAGATTAGCGAGAAAATGCATGATCTTTGCATGATGTTCAACATGTCCGGCTGGATGCATCGCAAGTGTGGCTCCCTGACAGCGGAAAAGCGTCGCAAGCTGGATGTTGCATTATCGCTTGTTGCCTACAATAAGGTATTCATTTTGGATGAGCCCACGCGAGGACTGCCGGCGACGACGAGACGAGAGATTTGGAATATCTTGCGATATCTACGCTATTGTGGCAAGACAATTATATTTTCCACAAACGATGAGCTGGAGTGCAAGGTGCTTGCCGACTATATAATACTCTTTCAGAACAGTGAAATGCTTGCAATTGGTAGTATGCAATATCTGCGATATAAGTACAGTCATGGTTTCTATATGGAAGTACGATTGGTACGAGACGGCAAGACTCTTAAGGAAGCGGAAGCTAAGTAGGTTTAACATTTGATATTTTTTGTTTGAAAATTTTAATCAAATTAATTTTGCATGCTTCTAGTCTAACCAAGGATATTGAAAATTTGGCACGTTTTGTTAAGTTTCTTCACGAAAAATCAGAATTGGTGTAAGTATTTACATATATGTTTGTATATATATATTTATTTTCTACTTTTTATCTTGTGTAGGTAGTTTGTAATAAATAATCAAATTATTATCCATCTATTTGTTTTTACTTATGTAACTCGTTGCATTTTGGTACATATTCGTACACATTTGGTACAAACCCCATTCTCTTTATTATAATTGACAAACACATGAGTCCTAGCTCTGTACATTAATTTGAATTTATTTTACTTTAGCTCTCAATTGCATAATTGGTTCAAGTATTATATACCTGTGGGTCACATAGTCTACTCGTTTCTCTATGGTGCAATGGAGAAGAACAAGGTTCGCCTCAATATCTTCGATTATTGCATATACCAGGCAAGCATGAATGTGGTCATTGCTCAGGTCCAGGCGACGCGCGCTGAGCTCAAACGTCGAATTACAGAAAGGGAAAAAGATGGCGACGGTGCTTTTCAGTGATCATATTTTAACTACTCTTAAGGACTCAATTACACAAGGCACGCACTAAGCTGAAAGAAACATACTCCCTCACATACACATACTCATACATTGAATATTTTGTAATTCATTTGTATTTCATGTACTATATGGTTCGGCTAAAAATTTGTTTTCTAAATTAATAACTATGTGTTATGAAACAATGCTGTATCGAAACAAGTTTAAAAGGCTTTGACTTAACAAACCTCTTAGCCATTACGTGATAAAGTACGGTTTTATTAGTTTTAACTGACATGTTAAATGCCACACCATTGCAAACAAAAGTTTTATGGATTAAATTCCACATATACTAGCATAATATCACTCATAGTTAAATGAAAACAAAAAAAAGAATTTATTTCACAAGAATTTAAATTATTCGGTCGATGGTTACCATGGCAGCTATGTAGTTGTACATGAAAATGTGTTTGTGTCCGGATGACTTCGACTTATGAAAAGACTGCAGTAAAGATATATTTTTACTAAATAATACAAATAAAACAAATTTTTTAAGTTCTGAATCAATTCCTTTGTTGATACAGTGTTATATATTTATTTATTTAGTTGTTAATGTGATACATTAATTCGTATGTGTAGACTACTATTCTTAACTGTACCAACTGTAACATCAATACGTTGACCTGTCCCTATTAATTTTTAAAATTCAATGTCTATGACATTGGGTTTAACCCTCAAGTAACAAATAACAAAACACGTGCAAGCTTAAAATTTTAATTAACTGAACACGCTTTGACCCATTTTTTACGTTCCCTGGGAGTTTGACGAGCTTTGTCATATGGGCAATGCACAAATAATAATAGACGTACGTAGTACGTAGTACGTAGAATTAGTTGAGCGTTGGACACACAGTGTCACAAACTGCTGCTCTTGAATAAATGTTTAAGTATTAATTATTTTTTTTTTTTTAAATTTGCCTAAAAAGCAAACAAAATGATAAAAACTCAGCCGCGGATTTTATCCGTTGCGCTTAAATTTTTAATGTTATGATATATGTGGTCACACTGTTCGGCCAGCTGCGCCGATAGACGATAGTTGTTAGTTGATAGAATAGAACACTCACGCTCACAGCTGACGTTCATAGTTGTAAACACGCACAACCAAACCCTAACTGCATATGTTTTTGTGTTGTTCGGTCACCGCTTGGCTGTAACATATTCGTCTCTTGGATAAATTGTGATTGTGCGCGTACTTTTTGTGCTTTTAGTTATTGCCGAAAGCTGGTTTTGCCATTGTTTGCAGGCAACAAACGATATTAGAAGTATTATTAGTGTACTTGTTTTTTTTTTTTTTCTAATCTATATTACACATGAGTTATGCGACTGTGTGTGTGTTTGTGCGTGTAAGAGCAGCGCACAGCTGTTGAGGCCGACCACAAGGATTGCAAAAAAATAAAACACTTCATAGCTACTTGTTATAGTTTTTCATAAATCAAATATAAAAATATCTACATGCATGCATATAGACTTTTTAGCTGGACAATAACAAAGGGATTGATAAACGATTGAGCGACACGCAAACAAGGGGAAAGAAAAATATTAGACGCAAAACGCAAATGTGAGATAACTTTGCAAAATGCCATAAATACACGCATACAGTGATACATATCTATCTTTAAATATATGTATGTTTGCATATAAGCAATGGAAATACATACGATTTAGAAATAGCCCAATGCAACTTGAACTTTGAATAAACATTTCATGTTCCTTTTTTCAAAGTAAATAGCATACACTAGTATTAAAATAGGAAATCTTTTCTTTTTGTTGTTTGGAACTTTAAGGTCTTGTTGAATAACCAAGAAAGTTGTTAAGTTATGAACTTTGTGTAAGACTTACAACTTAAATACAGGATATCAGCTAGTCGCCGTGTATCACATCTTAGATCTAAGTGTATATATATATTTTTATTGGCAACATACCGATTGCGATTAACGGAACACAATTGGCCCAGTGCTCTTGCACTTGCATCAAGTTGCTCCATTACGATAGCTAGGAAATAAAGATAACTCAACGAACAGCTGCTCGTGTTTCCCGGTACGTTGTGTTTGTACTTGGATTTATGAAATACCAATTGTACCCATTGCATGTATGTGTGTACCTACAGAAGAGGTACATGGGTACCCATGTACACGTGAATGTACGTGAATAAGCTTGTAATCTAAGTGTTTTAAGTCCAAACGGTTCGGCACACGCTAGTTCCACACACTTATTTATCATCATCATGACAGTGCGAAAAATTCGAATATCAACAAAAAATCGAATTATACACAAATAGGTGATTTTAGTATTTAATTAATTATTTAACAGCAATTAAGCCCGAAGTAAAAAAAAAAAACATCAACAACAACAAAACAATTAATCATACACACTGATAGATAGGTACATATGTACATGTGTATTAATGAAAAATAAGTGAAACAAGTATCTAGACACGAGTCGGCTGACTCCAGCAGCGACTGGCCGACCTGGCATATTGGTAAAAGCTTTTAATCAACATATTTGTGTCGTCGTTTGCCTTGTGACGTCACTTGGTTTCAACCGAAATGGCAGCCTATTAAACTGACGATCGCTATTATAGAAGCCAAAGTGTTGGTGAGTGCATATCATTTCCATTTATTCTTAACATACACACTTACATCTATATCGATGTGTTTAACCTAATTGACGATTAGGCAATTACGATTGGTCATCAACGCAGGCAGGAACTTTCAATTATTAGCTTAAAGGTTAAAACTTTCAGTTTGTACGGATTGATTGAATTTTAGGTTCGGTAATCCTTTTTATGCAAAACAATTACACTTATTTCGATAACTCCATAATGCTTGAGTGAAATTGGGATAGAATTATGTCAGTCAGTCAGTCAGTAAGTCAAACACTGCCGATTGATCATCATCCACAACAATTAGCAAAGTAGGCATATACAAACCAGATTCTCTGTCAAGGCATTTATATCTACAACATTCAACAATTCAGTGAACCGAAAAGAATAGCAAAATTTTTAAAGCCTATATATATATATATATACACACAATATAAGTTAAAATTTCAACCACAAAAAAAGATGGGCTTAAGACAAATGCAGTTAGCAAAGCAACGCAAATCAAAGTTGATTAAACGAAAACCTCAAGTCATGCTAAACAAACGGAAACCTAGAATCAATCCAAAGAACCTTCCCGACCCCGTGGCACCGATTAGCACATTAGATACAGAATTTGAAGGGATGTTCGTCTCTGATGATGCCCCGCCAAGCAAGAAGAGGGCCGCAAAGAAGCGCAAAGTTATTAAGAGGGTCTCCAAGAATCGTAAAGCACAAGTGAACAAGAAGGTGAAGAGGGAGACTAAGGTGAAACCACAATGTGGTACAAGACCAGAGCGACTCCGTACGGGCTTTCCCTTGCCAAAGCCATTTGTCTTAAGGAAGAAACCAAGCAAACAAACACCAAAACTAATACTACCGCTGTCTGGTCGACTTCCCATCATGCTTTCCGCTTCGAACGATCTCGTTTATAGTCTCGATAAGATGATGAAGCAAACTAATTGATTAAGAGCACAACGGCAATTTTGATTAACGATGTTTTTTTTTAAAAAAAACTTACTAGCTGCGATTTGAAACCTTATCTATCTGTGAGATGAGATTTTTTTTATATGGATACTTTTTCCTTAACACTATCAGTTACCTGCCAGAAGCATTACTACGGTTGATAAACTCGGCGACAATACCAAAATTAAGAAGCTAGACGCTGAAAAAATATTAAATATTGAATACCTAAATGAACTCTATTTGTTTTATTAATGTAGAAGTCAACGATTTGCCACAGACATATTTAAGCCGGGGCGTACACTATGTATTTATAAAAGTAATAAATATTATTGAACAGTGTTATCTGTTTGATTACAATAGAAAGAGTTTGATTAAATGCTATGTCGCAGCCATGACTCATCCGATAAGTCAACGAGTTCACACAGACAAACAGTGAATCATATAATACATGCTAGGTACGAGCAATTCATTTATTTGCTTTTTTTGAGATGTTATCTCGCAAAGTGGGCTGCAAAGCAAAGATGTTTATAGGTTTTTCAAGTTATTTAATAATAACCACTCAGTTGTTTAAACCACTTTTTGGTTCGTTGTATTGGCGTAAAAGCGTACAATCCTCATTTTTCAATGTCTCTTGTCGTTTTATTAACAGTTGTTTTGCATTTTTATAAATATAAATTGCGTATTAACCTTGGATGTTTTTTGTTTGACTTTAAGAAGCCGGATTGACTGCGGTTGGGCACAACAGTTGTTGTACCCAGGTCCGCTAATTTTTAATTATAATTATAATTATTTATTTGTTATTATTATTATTATTATTTAATTTTGAAATGTTTGGCCATTAATCGTAATTCCAAAGTACATTAAAACTTGTTTTGGTTGAAAAGCCTTTAAGTTCAAACCATATTACTTAAATGTCTTTTGGTAACAATATCTAGAGAGACTGCAAATTCTTTTTATATCTGATCCCATTAAAAATGGGAAAAAAGGGTATAATGGTTTTGTGCAAAAGTATGTAACAGGCAGAAGGAAGCATCTCCGATCCCATGAAGTATATATATTCTTGATCAGCATCTACAGCCGAGTCGATATAGCCGTGTCCGTATGTCCGTATGTATGAACGCGTCGATCTCAGAGACTATAAGGGCTTGAGACTCCAGATTTGGAACTTAAGCTCGCCTAATCCCTAAGCAGTACAAGTTAGTTTTCGATATACACATGGGTCGATAACATCGATAACAAAATGTTGAATTTGGAAAACTTTGAGACGGCGTTTGAACCATTAATTGAAATAATGATGAGAAAAATGTATTTTATAAACTAAAAATGCAGTATTAATCTAGATGCTTAGTCATGACTTATAAGGTATTGCGTTTGGTAATCGGTTGAGTTTTGAGAGAGTTACTATTATTTTACCACCAAATCTGGTGACTCTAGCCGTAACGATTTGTTATCGATTTTCATATCAACTATTTTCATTATAATGATCGAAGTAGGCTGTTTGTCTATGCCTAGCATATAAAAACAAATCAGTTAACATTCAACATCATATTCAACGAATAGAAAGCAAAATTTTAAAATTTTAAAGAAAATAAATTTTTTTTTTCAAATAATTGTTAAATTTTTAGTAGTACCACATAGCACAATGAGAGCACAAAGGCAGCGAAAGCGTGTAATACATAAACGCAAGCCAAACCCAGCCGGTCGAAAACCCAAATTTAGGCCAAACTACTGGCTGCCACGCACCTATTCCCAGGAGCAATATCTCCACTATCCTGCCGGTACCCCATGGTTCACAATATGGTTGCTTGAAGAAGAGTCGCTCGAAGATTACCTATGAGCAAGAGGGTCCCCAAAAGGCGCAAGGCACCCGTCATTCACAAGGCGGGACATATAGTAGGAGCCAGTCCGTACTTTCCTGTACCAAAATCATTCGCATTGAGTAAATGTGAAACAAGGGAAAGTATATAAAAGGGTTTTCGATTCACACATGTAATATGTGGATCAAACGGCATTCTTCTCTCGTTTTAAAAACACTGACTGACCAGCTGCAAATAGAAACCTTGTTCTATATATATCTTAGGAACCTATGAATAAAGAAAGCTCGCGCTGGAGCTAATACCAAGAACAGCAAACTATACGAATCTTAGTTTTTATTGTTGTCGATAATAAATTTGATACACATATGGGAAAATTAATAAGAGCACAAGATCGGTCTATCGTATGCGAAAGCTTATATTCTGAATGTTTTTTGGGGATCAGAGTTGAGAAAGTGAAAATTATTCTCATAACCATCAAACAAGCTAAACGAAATAATGGCAATATGTGAAATTTTTATTGGAATCGATTGAGGAACACTGGAGATATGGGACATTGAAGTTGTGTATGCAGTATGCGCGTACACACACTTAGAGTATAGGGATCAGGGTATCGTGTAGTCGGGATTTTTGGACTAGAGCCTTCTTACTTGTTTCAAATTGCAACTGTCTTGATAACAAGATAACATTGTTTTTTGTTTGTATAATTATTCAGAACATAGAGTCGTAATTGTTTTTAGTACTTATATATATAAGTCTACCTTATCAACTGGTAAGCAAATTCTTGGTAAAACAAATAAAAGCAAAACCTTGGATGACGGGAATTTTTGCATGGTCCAAAGCTCTCATAGATATAGTGTACCACTTCAGACTTAACTGACTCAAGTTAGTGTTGTCTCGTGCAAGATATAAATCAAATACATATGCTATGTACCAATTAGTCATCGGGTAAAACTCGTGAAAGTTTCACGCCCATATCGCTACACTCGAAATGTTTGTATAACATGCATAAAGATAACTAGCTATTAATGTGTCAATCGTAAAACAACGTTTGGTATTCTGTATGTTATCGTACAATATATATCGAACTTATATTCTTTTATCGAATATCATATCCTGTCTATCTGGTGTCATAAAGCTTTACAGATAAGTCAAACGGTCGTCTATAGTATAATCAATGAAAACAACTATATGCAGTGAAGCATCGCGAAACGAAATTAATTCGTTCTAGAATTCTGTTAGTTTTGCGAAATGTTCGTTATACGGACTGTTTGTCAGAAAAGGCTTTATCACTGTATATAAATCGAGAAATCCCAACTAGAAGATACCATAAATCCTATAATAAACGTGTGTGTGTGTGTGTGTGTGTGTGTGTGTGTGTGTGTGTGTAGTGTGTGTGTGAGTGTGTTAGTGTGTGTTTGTGTTAGTGTGTGTGTGAGTGTGTTAGTGAGTGTGTGTTAGTGTGTGTGTGTGTGTGTGAGTGTGTTAGTGAGAGTGTGTTAGTGTGTGTGTAAGTCCGTTAGTGAGTGTGTGTTAGTGTGTGACTTTACTTCAATGCTTCATATCTCCGGTATTTTTCAATCGATTTAGGGTATCTTCTAGTCCAGATTTCTCGACTAGAGACTTCTTACTTGTTTTACAGGGTGTTCTTGGTAACGTGTTAATAATAACTTATAAATGGCATGTACTCAAATTGTACAAGACCAACCACTTCAAACATAATAAGCGTCTTCTTATAACGCTTATCACTTATTTTTTTTAGCCAATATCACCAGTTTTCTATCGAAGCGACGGACGAAAAGGCTAATGGCAATAAATGTCATATGTGTTATTTCTGTGCTATTATTTCAATATAGATGATTTGTGTGTGTATCTGTGTTTGTGTGTGTGAGTGTATGTGTTTTTATTGCGGAACAATCAATGAATACGTTTCTCGTTTTACTGTTCTTAGCTTAGTTCGAAACTATAGCCACTGCCGAGCGGTTGGTCGTTCCCTCCTTAATAACTTATTTCTTTTTTTTTTGTTCGTTGACTCAGTGCAAAAAAGAAAAAAAAAGCCAATTATTATTTGGGAAACTAGTTGTCACAAGTGGTAAGTGCTAAGTGCTGACAAAATGTGAAAATATGCTTCTTAATGAAATTCGTAAATAAACAAAGAAATTTGAGAATGATATCTTAGCGAATGGTGTCAAACAAAGGGATCGGCGAATTATATGTGAGCTAGCTTCGCCAATCTATTATGCTTGTATACTAAATGTTCCTAACATACTGTCTTTGTTTAAGAACCCCAGGATTATTATAGTCCATACTCCTGTCCTCATGTTTGCTTCGTAAACAGCCACAGTCTGTCCAAGCCTTAAAAAAACTGTTATTCCTTAAATCAACTGGCCACAAATTACGTGTTTTGCTTCTTGTATATGAAGTTTACTTTGTATCTGCTTTTTCCAGTTAAGCATTCTTCTCTACCTTGTAGAAATATTTCGTTATTTCCTGTTCTGCTTTACTTCCTGATTTACATTATACCTGACAGTTGTTTACATACTGTCATAGAAGCTAAAATATCTTTAAAGTGTCACAAGTAAAACATTGTACACAGTTACACATGATATCAGATAAGCTTTCGTAACGTAACTTATCAAAAAAGCAGATAGTGCTAATTCTAATCTTTAGTGCTAAAGCAATATCATTATATTATAGGCATTATCATATTAGAAATAGAACGGTTTGTCAATGCGACCAATCTACTAATCTAATCATAGTCTGTCAAACAAAAGAAAATTTCAATGAGCACACAAAAATGTTGTTTATACAACAAATTGGTAATTGATTTTGTTATGGCTAGCAAAAGGATATGGTATCCTTCACCAATATCACATTGAAAGTGACGTATGTATGTATGTATGTAAACATATACTACTACATACATACGTATGTGCATGATGTGAGGAAGTTTCTTTTAATTGTATCTTTGCTATATGTTATTATATCTCAACCTGTGATATCACCTTCAAGAATGCAGAAGTTTGCGAAATGTCAAAACGTGTTCAAGTTTATAGCCAAAACAGTTAGTCATTAAGTTTCATCCACAACCATTATCAAAGTAGGCTGCAGGTCAAGAAATCTATAACATCTACAACATTCAACAATTCAGTGAACCGAATAGAAGAGCAAAAATTTTTAAGTCTATATATATATATATATATACACAATATAAGTTAAAATTTCAACCACAAAAAAAGATGGGCTTAAGACAAATGCAGTTAGCAAAGCAACGCAAATCAAAGTTGATTAAACGAAAACCTCAAGTCATGCTAAACAAACGGAAACCTAGAATCAATCCAAAGAACCTTCCCGACCCCGTGGCACCGATTAGCACATTAGATACAGAATTTGAAAAGATGTTCGTTTCTGATGATGCCCCGCCAAGCAAGAAGAGGGCCGCAAAGAAGCGCACAGTTATTAAGAGGGTCTCCAAGAATCTTAAAGCACAAGTGAACAAGAAGGTGAAGAGGGAGACTAAGGTGAAACCACAAGGTGGTACAAGACCAGAGCGACTCCGTACGGGCTTTCCCTTGCCAAAGCCGTTTGTCTTAAGGAAGAAACCAAGCAAACAAACACCAAAACTAATACTACCGCTGTCTGGTCGACTTCCCATCATGCTTTCCGCTTCGAACGATCTCGTTTATAGTCTCGATAAGATGTTGAAGCAAAGCAATTGATTAAGGCAAAATGGCAATTTTGATCAACGATGTTTTTTGAAAAAACTTACTAGCTGCGATTCGAAAGCTTGCATAATATAAATCTGCTGTACACTCAGTAATGGCATAATAAAAAAAGCAAGCATAATGCATTTTGGTTTTTATTGTAATAGAATGTGAACAGCTAGATATATTAAGCTTTCTAGTGTGTCGTTGTGCTAAGGCTGTGTGAATTTGAAAAGATTAGTCAGTTAAAATGTATGTTTGTACTATATTTACCTTTGTAAGTTTTGTTGTTGTTGTTGTTGTTACTTATCTTATCGACTAGTATTAGTCATGGTGATTTTCAAGTTTCAGGAAACTTACCTTATCGCTTACATCAGTCATCTACATAAAACATTAACTTAAGCTCTTAAGCACGTGCTTGCTTCTAATTAAGATAGTGGCAATTGTACGCCTACACAAACCAACAATTGGGGTGTAATTATTACTGATTGTTATTGATTAAATATTTATATAGCTCAATACGACTATTTCGATTAACATTTTCTATGATATTTGTGCACTTCAAATTATATACAATATCCAATTTAGTTCGACGCGATGGCTTTATTTTGGTAATTAAGTCTTAAGTTGGTCGCACAAATGTTATAAAATAGCCAGACAATCTTTGTGGGCACTATTCAATGATTGGTGTATTAAACGTATTTGAACATAATATTGATAATTATGAAATATATTTTTATTGCAGTTGAGACGCGTTTTCTTGGAGTCAAAGAGCCAAGAAAGTTTTAGTTAAATTGTGATAGGCAGGCAATGACCAGATAGTACAAAATGGCCAAAGTCACTAACTGGGATAAATTTGTGCTATTGCTTTGGAAAAATTGGCTGCTCCAATGGAATCACAAATTTCAATTGATTATCGAGCTGTTCCTGCCAGCGGTATTCTCCTTGCTGCTGGTCTTGGTTCGTACTTTGGTGGTCGCAGAGCAAAAGGGTGAAACCACTTATCCCCAATATCCTTTAAACACATTGGAAGTTTTCAAGTAAGTTTAAATCTATGTGTAATATTATACCTTATATCAATATATATATGTGTGTATATGTGTATGTAGGAAATGACACAGAAATTGCTTGCAACCAAATTCTGACCAAATTCCAATCGAATTTCGACCAAACTTTAATCGAAATTTCAATCATTTGATGACAAAGTTTAAGCCAAAATAAATATTAAGCTTATTCTGTGTCAAATTCAAAATTTTACATACATACACATAGATATATATATTGATATTATCACAATCTTTTAAGTTGTGGTTTTTGTTTATTAAGTTTGAGTTCGAGTGCGCGTTTCAATTTTGTTATTATGTCTTTCGATATGAACGTATGTTTTGTACAATTTTTTTTTTCCTTTTTCATTTTGTTTCCACTTTTTTCATTGTGTGACAGCGCACGGCTATCAACAATATTTTCTTGTAACTATTCAAAGTAACTATTCTCCGATTCATTGACTTCATATACTACTTCATACACTTGTAAGTACACACTATGTGCGCATACGGCATAAAAGGTTTTAATATTTTACTTTGTCTCTAGTACAATATCGAAAGTTAGCTATAAACAGCATAAAACAATATGCTAGTCAAAGGTATTCGGCTTGCAGTTATCCTGTACCCAACTCCTTTTTTTATAATTAAAAAAAAAAATATATATATATATATACTTGATTTTTTTCGTATTGATATTAACCTTTCAGTACCTTTACTTGATACGGTTCGGTTTCTATGACTCCAAATTAAATTGAATTAGCTTATAGTCAAAAACTGAATACTCTTAAATAATGTTAAATGGTTCTTATCGTTTTTAAAAAATGATTCACATACCTTAGAAAATTAGAAATGCTAAAACCAATAAAATACTTTAATCATAAAATTAAATTTGTAAATTTTGAAAATACAATTTTCACAATATTTAATTTAATTTTTTTTTATTTTATCAAAGCTTTGTTTATTTTGAAATGCAATTTTTACAATGTTTTATTTTATTTTATTTATTTTTACCAAAGTTTTATTTATTTTTTTTTTGCCTAGCTTTTATTTTATTTTTATACGCTGATCCCATTAAAAATGGGAAAAAAGGGTATCATGAAGTTGTGCAAAAGTATGTAACAGGCAGAAGAAAGCATCTCCGACCCCATAAAGTATATATATTCTTTATCAGCATCAACAGTCGAGTCGATATAGCCATGTCCGTCTGTCCGTCTGTCCGTCTGTCCGTCTGTATGTATGAACGCGTCGATCTCAGAGACTATAAGAGCTAGAGACTCCAGATTTGGAACTTAAGCTCGCCTAATCCCTAGGCAGTACAAGTTTGTTTTCGATTTTCGATAACTCATCCCGTTTCCGATATACACATGGGATCGATAACAATAAAATCTTGAATTTGAAAAAACTTTAAATGGCATTTTAATTATTAATCAAAATAATAACAATCTGTGAAATTTTTATTAAAATCGGTTAAGAAACACCGGAGATATGGAACCTTGAAGTTGAGTATGCAGTACGCAGTATGGTCGTACACACACGCACAAATACTTGCAAGCACTGACTGTACGCGTAAAATATAGGGATCAGGGTATCGTCTAGTCGGGATTTCTCGACTAGAGCCTTCTTACTTGTTTATTTTATTTTGGGATTTGCTGTGTGAAGTTTCACAAATGATACATTTTATCGCGGTGTTTTGATTCAATATAAACTAAATATTTTTGCAACATCTTGCATATATATCATATCTGCCCGATAGTTATTATGACATATCTATGATAATGTGGTCCGATTTTGTTCATATATGAAAACCTATCTGCTAAAATGGGGTAAAAATTCCTTCAACACTGACCAACTCAAATATGTACACACTGACTGAGTTTATCGATAACAAGAAATATCACATTATTGAGTATATCGTTAGGGAAATAAACGGTTCTAAACCTGACTATTGCTGGAATTCCCTATATACAAGACTGAAGGACGCATTTGTGCAATACAAGGATACTGCTTTGGGATGCGTTTTAATTAATCTAACAAAATATGTGTGTTAGTACCAAGATCAGGTCAGGTTTAGATTTGTGTATCGCGACTATTTAGTTATGTGTATTTAGCAATGGTAGTACATACTGTACGTATATAGATTGTATAATGTGTATATTTATTGTTAAACACTCCTTGTACATCTTACATAAATATATATATACATATATATATATTGTATGCAACACATCTTTCAGATCTGTTATGCAAAATTCGCGTCGCATGAACGCGCTTCTTTCCCTGCTAGTATCAAAGAACAAGAGGTAAACCATCATAAAAAAAATAATATATTAAAATCTTAATGAAATCTTTCTTCGGATAAACGAACGTTTTATACCCTTGCAGAATATATATACATACATATATAGTATGTGTATTTCTGTTAAAGTTTAAATCAAAGATCTGCCTTACATGAAAATGATTTTTCTACACTCTGCAAGGGTATTTAACGCAATTGTTTTTACGCTGACTATCAGAGACCTTTATATTAATCAAAGTTTATATATATAACGACACTTAAATCGCAAATTGTGTTTATGTTCTCAAAGTCGAAGGTTAAACTGTTTATTGGTATGGTTAAACGCAATGTTTCATTTCCCTGTCCGTATGTAGTACCATGCACGGTCTGAGATCAAAAAGTCCAAATTTAATGAAGTCCTTATGCTTAAATCAAGAAATAATAAGATTGGTTAAGAATTGCATCTACAACATCAAAAGCGCCAAGAAATTCAAGAAAGAGATCGACTAAACTTTCAAATTTTCGTGTTTATTATTCAGATTGTATGTTTTGGTCTCTGATAAAAGGCAACTTGTGTGTTTCTTTTGTTTCGTTTAGCTTACCACTGCTTGTTGGTTTTATTTAATTTAGTAGTTGCACTAATCGCACGTGAAAAAACTATGAGTTATACAAATTGTGTTAAATCCAACACAACTATATGCACAATTACACAGAGAAAATACTCAAATGCCGCACAACTTAGTACATATCTAATACTATATTCAATAAACAATAAATACTCTAACTATATATGGATATATAGATGTGTAAATAACAGCACGTTTATGTTTTATAATGATTGTCTTACGTTCTACGTACTAACTGCAATACATTTTATACACATATATATATAGTTCGGCGATGAGCAAGGACAATCTTAAGGTGCCAAAATATAGTTTGTATTACTCACCCGATAATCCAGTGCTGGGCAGGCTGGTTGAGGAAGCAGCACTCAGCTTAAACCTTACCTGCAGTGGCGTCGATAATGCCGCTAATCTGGAGAACGATGTGGCGGCCAATAATGCATTTGCTGGCGTTATGTTTGACGACTTAATGGCCAATATCACTGAGCTCCCGGAGAAATTCGAATACACGTTACGCTTTCCCTCCGAATTGCGAACGACAACCATATACTTTGGTCTCACCTGGCTGACGATGCGACTATTTCCGGTGATCGATCTGACAGGACCGCGCAATTTGGAAGATTACGATGGTGGAATTCCTGTGGGCTATCTGCGTGAGGGCTTCCTTCCAGTTCAAAATGCTCTTAGCATGGCCTATTTACGACAAAAGTCGACAATCAATGCAATGCCCGAAGTGTTTATGCAACGATATCCGTATCCCGCCTTCATATTTGATCCACTGCTTCAAGGTCTATCCAATATTATGTCATTGATTATACTGCTGAGCTTCATCTATCCATGCACGTATATAACAAAGGTAAGACGAATTTTTAATTGATTTCTGGTTTTGGTTATGCTAATTGAAGTCTATGTGTATAGTACGTTACCAGCGAGAAGGAGAAACAGCTGAAGGAAGTTATGAAAATAATGGGCATGAGCAATTGGTTGCATTGGCTCGCCTGGTTTGTCAAATCTTTCATAATGTTGACGATATCAGCTATACTGATTGCAATTTTAATGAAAATCCGATGGAGTCACGATGTCGCTGTCTTAACTCATTCCGACTATACGGCCTTACTCTTCTTTCTGATCATCTATATAGTGGCTAGCATATGTTTCTGCTTCATGATGGCCACACTGTTCTCCAGAGCCAGCACAGCAGCTGCTGTAACCGGTTTGATTTGGTTCATCGCCTATATCCCATTCTCCTTTACGACCAACAGCTATCAATCGCTATCGTTGGTTACCAAGTTGGGATGGAGTCTCATTTCAAATACGGCAATGGGCTATGGTGTTCGACTTATATTGGGATTCGAGGGAACGGGTGAGGGTCTGCAATGGAGTAATATGTTCACGCCGGTCAATGTTGATGATACCCTAACAATGGGATATATTATAATCATGATGCTGATCTCCTGTGTGATTTACATGCTCATCTGTTTGTATGTTGAACAAATCTTTCCGGGTGACTTTGGTGTGCCACGCAAATGGAATTTCCCCTTTACGCGTTCGTTCTGGTGTGGCGAAAGAGGCTATATTGGCATCGAGGATATGCCCTACGACGGTATGGAGCACCGTGATCCAAATGCTTTTGAAAGTGAGCCGGAGGACAAACATATTGGCCTGCAGCTAAGAAATCTGAAGAAGAAGTTTGGGGACAAAATGGTTGTCAAGGGTCTTTCGATAAACATGTTTGAGGATGAGATAACCATACTTCTGGGCCACAATGGAGCTGGTAAAACCACTACCATATCCATGCTGACGGGCATGTTTCCACCTACCTCCGGCACGGCCATAATCAATGGTAGCGATATAAGCACAAATATCGAAGGAGCTCGAATGTCTTTGGGCATTTGTCCACAGCACAATGTTCTCTTCGATGAGATGAGCGTTGCCAATCACTTGCGATTCTTCAGTCGCATGAAGGGTCTTAAAGGCCTGGCTGTGGAGAACGAGGTCGATAAGTATCTGAAAATGATTGAGCTGGAGAACAAGGCCAATGCTCCATCCTCAACATTGTCGGGTGGCATGAAGCGCAAACTGTCCGTCTGCTGTGCCCTTTGCGGCGACACCAAAGTTGTGCTATGCGATGAGCCCAGCTCCGGTATGGATCCATCCGCACGACGACAGCTATGGGATCTGCTACAGCAGGAAAAGATTGGTCGCACCCTACTGCTTACCACACACTTTATGGACGAGGCCGATGTGCTGGGTGATCGTATTGCCATTATGTGCGATGGTGAGCTTAAATGTCATGGTACTTCCTTTTTCCTCAAGAAACATTACGGCTCTGGCTATAGACTAGTAAGTATTTAGAATAACATTTGTATCAAAAGAGATTTGCAGCTTTTTATTATCTATTTTAGATTTGCGTTAAGAAAGACGACTGTAAGACAGCAGACGTTACGGAATTGCTTAACAAGTATATACCAGGTCTGAAACCTGAAAGTGATATTGGTACAGAACTATCGTATCAGCTTCCCGATAGGTATTCCGAGAAATTTGAAGAAATGTTTAGCGAACTGGAAGATCGTTCACCTGAGATGCATCTGAATGGCTATGGCGTTGGCATCACATCAATGGAAGAGGTATTCATGAAAGTTGGTGCCGAGAAGTCGGCCGATGGCAACAATAAGGATTTAAGTAACAGGCTTAACGGCGCAACTGGCTACCATAACGATGACAACGAATCAATGCAATGTAAGCAGTGTTGAACTGAATCTCTGGCTTCTAGTCCACATTCTGATAAGCTCAACTATCTGTTTACAGCCGATGGCGTTTTCTCCGACAATCGACGGCCGTTGCAAGGAATGCAACTCACCGTTAACCAATGGCGTGCCATGATGCTCAAGAAGATACTCTATACGTGGCGCAACAAGCTGCTCCTTATCATCCAGAACATAATGCCCATATTCTTTGTTATTGTCACTGTGCTCATAACACGGACACAGGGCACGTTCCGTGAACTGCCGCCGATTACGATTGGTTTGCCACAGTATCCGGTTGCGGTCACTGTGATGGAACGTTTTGCGAATTTAACCAAAAATTCGCTTAGCGCAGAAATTGCCGATCACTACGAGGATTTGGCAACATCATTTGGACCTCAATATACGTACGAGAGCACTGGCAATCAGACCTTCGATAGCTATATACTCGATCTGGGTGCGACGATACAGGTGCGAGTCAATTCACGCTATATGGCAGCTGCCAGTATTGGCGATGATAAAATTATTGCTTGGCTTAACAATCAGCCACTACATACGGCACCACTGACCGTCAATCTGGTGCACAATGCAATGGCTCGCGCACTGATCGGGAGTACTTCGGAGATCAGTGTTACCAACTGGCCACTGCCCTATACGCCACAAACCCTGCTGAAGCAGCTAAATACGGGCAACAATCTGGGCACACAGCTGGCAACGAATTTGTGCTTCTGCATGTGCTTTGTGAGTGCCATCTATATTCTGTTCCTGATCAAGGAGCGCGAGTCCCGTGCCAAGCTGCTTCAGTTCGTTAGCGGCGTTAGGGTTTGGACGTTCTGGTTATCACAATTTATTTGGGACTTTGCCACCTACACGATAACGGCATTGATTGTTGTTGTGACCATTGCCTGTTTCCAGGAGGAAGGTTTCAGCACTTTTTATGAGCTGAGCCGTTACTTTGTTCTGCTATTAATCTTTGGATGTTCTGTGCTGCCATTCACCTACATTGTGTCGAAGTTTTTCAAGGAGCCGGCAACAGGTTTTGCCCGCATATCAATTATTAATATATTTGCCGGCATGGCCTTGTTCATTGTCGTCGTTGTTATGTCAATTGACTTCTTCAATACAAAGGATACGGCAAATACACTCTCCTGGATATTCCGCATCTTTCCACACTTCTCCCTAGCAATGGGTCTCAACAAGGCCTATGTTAATGTGGCAACGCGATCTGCTTGCGATAAATTTAGCGCCCTGCCGCCCATCTTAGTCTGCGAGCTTGTGCCCAAGTGTTGCAGTAAGTACTTACCCTTTACTTTTCAACAGCGGAATCAATTAAACTTTACAACTCCATTTGAATTCTCTTAACAGACTTGAGCAGTTATTTCGCCTGGAAGGATCCGGGCGTGCTACCCGAAACTGTCTATATGGTTGTCACCGCCATTGTGTTTTTCCTTATTATCGTATTGACTGAATACGGTGTGGTCAATGAGCTTATCTATCGGATAAGCAGGCGTACCATGTAAGTATCTTAAATCGTATGAATTCTTATGAAGGCGGAACCTAAACTAGTTTTGTTTGATGTACAGAAAACCACCACCTCCTGTAGAGTCATTAGATGATGATGTGGCGAGCGAACGTGAACGCATTTTACAAATGAAGTCTACTGAGTTGTCTACAAAGAATCTGGTGCTGGATCGCGTGACAAAGTATTATGGAAATTTCATGGCCGTCAATCAAGTGTCGGTTTGCGTGGAAGAGTAAGGAAAACATTAACAGACAAGCGTAAAATAGAAATGTATATCATATTCGTGTTTCGTCTACAGAACCGAATGCTTTGGCCTGTTGGGTGTGAACGGTGCTGGCAAGACGACAACATTCAAAATGATGACTGGAGATGAGCGCATCACATCGGGGTCGGCGTACGTGCAGGGTCTTAACTTGGAACTGGAGATGAATAGTATATATAATAAGATTGGATATTGTCCGCAATTTGATGCGCTGCTCGATGATCTCACTGGTCGCGAAGTGCTTAGAATATTCTGTCTGCTGCGCGGCATTCAACCGGCTCGGATCAATCAATTGTCCGAAGATTTGGCCAAATCATTTGGTTTCATGAAGCACATTGATAAAGCGACGCATGCCTACAGCGGTGGCAATAAACGTAAATTGAGTACGGCCATTTCGGTGATTGGCACACCGTCGGTCATCTACTTGGATGAACCCACCACGGGCATGGATCCAGCGGCGCGACGTCAACTATGGAACATTGTGTGTCGCATACGTGACTCGGGCAAATCCATTGTGCTCACATCGCACAGCATGGAGGAGTGCGAGGCGTTGTGCACACGTCTAGCCATCATGGTCAATGGCGAGTTCAAGTGCATTGGCTCCACGCAGCACCTTAAGAACAAGTTCTCCAAGGGCCTCATACTTAAAATAAAAGTGCGACGCAATCGGGATGCGCGCAAGCAGACATTGGATCGCAACAGCAGACTTATCAATCGGATGATTGACTCAAATGATTCATTCGCGGCAACTGCGCCAGTTGCAACCGATGACAACGATGCACCAACGCCAATTGCACACGCGGCTAGCTTCGAAGATCAGTTGGCAAGCACACCGGTGCCATATACGGGCAGTAGCAATGATGTGCGAACGCCGCGACGCAAGTGAGTATATATATATGTACATTCGAGGAAATTTCATTTAAATGTTAATGATTGGTGTGTCTTACGTACGTATTTGCAGATCAAGCAGTTATCGGCGCATCTCGGATGAGATAACGGTGTCCGATCAACTGGCACAACAGGACATCAATAAAGTCAAGGAGTTTGTCCTACAAGAATTCTCTAACTCAATTTTGCAGTAAGTTGAATAACATTTAATTTAATGAATATCGATAAATGTTTGTTAAAATTTGTAGGGAGGAGTATCAGGGTATGCTGACCTTTTACATTCCATTGCATGGCATCAAATGGTCACAAATCTTTGGACTCATGGAGCGCAATCGTCATGATCTTAATGTCGAGGATTACTCAATAAGTCAGACAACATTGGAGGAAATCTTCTTAGATTTCGCCAAATATCAGCGTGAGGATCCACGCACCTTAAAGTGAGCTAGTCCCAGAATTTGTTCCCCTCTAATTAGCAGTTGCTGTATCATTCACACACACGCACACGCAAACGCGCATACTTACACTCACACACACACGCACACACACACACTTACACACAAACACAGCGAAAACTTTTTGTATGGCCGTAATTGTTAGCTGCATGTCTTAATCATTTAATATGCCAAGCTTATCATTTTGTTTTTATATAATATTTTTTCTTTTTTTTTTGTAGTCTTTAACTAATTTTCCAAGCTTTTACTATACAGGTATTAGTGTATATAACTTACAAATAATGTTTTGCACCTTTAAAAGCTATATCGACACCACTTGCTAATCTATTATACTATATCATTTTGGCTAACCGCATAAGTAGTATTGAGATTTCCTTATAAAAACGGCTTCAATATTCGTAGAAAAGTTGCTTTTCAATTTTATCGTTAAAAAAAATATTAATTTAAAATAATTTACTCTGTATTCGCTCAAGACGAAAAAAGTGCTGTTGCTGCTGAGCATTCAGACTTTTCTTACTATATCAACCTAGGACCTACCTAATACTATGACCACCATATATATATATATAAATATATTAATATATATAAATAGATATACCCCGGTGCACAAATCGTAACCGGTTGTAATTGTAATTATTATTATAATAATGTCGGTGAGCACAACAACAAAAACAACAACAACAACTTCAAATCTTGGACGCTAATATATATATTTACAAACTAGTATTGTAAGAAGTTAGCAGTTAAAACATTTTAAATGGCATTGCCTTGTTAACTTGTGATCTTAATATAGTAAACAAAATAAAATCAACATTTATGTATTATCCCAAAGATGTTAATATGTATAATAAATATATAAAAGTAATGTGCGGCTTTAATTATTTTCTTGCGCACAAAAATGTTTCAAAACTGGAAATGGAAAATCTGTGGTTTTTTTCTTGTACATTTGTGAGATTTTTTAGTTTTAACAACTTGATTACTTTGTTACTAAAATGTGTACCTAGCATATGTAAATTGTACCTAAATACATACGTATATCTATATGAAAATATTCAAATGCACTAGTGCATATATATTTATAAGTATTTTATTCTGGGTTGGTTGATTGCACACATCCCATCAATGTTATATATGAAATAAGCAAATATTAAAAGTAACAAGCGATTAACTAAATATAAATCTTCGTTTTATTTATATATATCTTTGCACACGAGATTTTTACATTACATTTGATGAGTTTGATAGGTTCTCAATAGTTCGAACCGCTGAACGATCAAATAGAGCTGATTGCGTGCCCATAACCGTATTACAGGTGATATAGAAATCCTCAATACTCAATTCATACGAATCCCTACGTAAGGTCAAAAATATTTCCGAGAAACTTGCGGTGCGTCGAGGTATATAAAATGACATGGCGTTATCCTGCTGATTTCTATAAGTAATGTTTTAATATATGTATATATGTATTATATGATATACTATGTATGTGGGCACTCACTGAAGCGTCGCTTTTGGAAACTTGAGTTGAACGAACAGAATGAATTTGTTGCTAGGCGATACAGGAAACTTGTTAACGCGATTCCAGGTGTTCCTCACTGTGCTTATGTCCGCATTCACTTTTCGTTTGAAACGCACCTCCATCAAATATCCACGACGATAGCGCTGATGCTGATTACCCATTGTCAACAGTTGACCCTCGTACAGAATCGGAGAGCGATGACACATCCTTTCGCACTCCAAGCCGGAGAAATTTGTAAAGAGAAAGCTACAGCCCCTTTGCTGCAAATATGTCGTGATAACGTAGATCGTACGCTTTCCAGTCGGATCAAGGCCACCAGGTGGCCCATCGATGCACACAAGTCGTGGATCCGCTAGTATGGCCACAGCAAAGCTGATGCGACGATGCTCTCCGGGTGTACATGACCGTATCACATGACGATAGCAACTCGAAAAGCCCAGCACATGCGCTAATGCAGCACAGATCACTTCATTACATTCCTTGGAAATTCCGTGCAGCTGAGCCTGAATGTGCAACAGTTCGAACGGCGTTAATTCTTTTGGCAGTATCTGCTCCTGGGCACAGTAGCCGATTAGGGGATAGTACTTAATGTGTTGTTGTCGCGCATTGCGTCCAGCAAGCCAAATACGTCCGTGAGATGCACGTTTCTCCCCCACAACAATCTTCATAAATGTCGTCTTTCCGGTATTATTGTAGCCCATTAAACCAACGCACTCAGACCTGCAAAGGGAACATAAACAATTTATGGGTTGTAAATTTCAGAGCGCTGCTGATTGTATTACTCACTTGGATATGCATAGATCGATGCGTATGAGTATCGATTTACTATGATAGCGTTTGCCAATGCCCTTGCATATGACCGATGATTCGGATCGATCCTGTTCGGTCATTTTTTGGATACGATGTCGCTCGTCAGTGACAGACTCATCGACCGCGTATTCACCGACGCCCTCGTGGCGTGCACGATGATCCCGCTTTTCGCTCCATTTGCATTTTTTTGGTATTGCGCGATTAAGGAATGTCCAACCCATTAGTGAATAGTGCTCTCTCAAAACGAACACGGACAGCGGTCCCCCAAAAGCTAAGATCATCATGAACATATCAATGCCAACGCCAAAGTTCCCTTCGGCGTATTGGTAAGAAACTACAGAAAACAGGTTTAGTTTATGATATTTGAAAGTTCCATAGATGTAGTATGTGTGTGATAGTTGGATACTTAACTGCAACAGTTTGGAATCACTTTACACTTCTCGATCTCTGTTGATATAAAGTGAACAACGGGATCTTGGCAAAGCAAATTGTACTCGTACAGAAAGAATAGTTTGAAGATGACCTCGCCAAAGGTATATTGCGTAAATAGCTGAAGTATATTGGTCATATTGGTCAGCTTGTCGCCGACAGTTAGGGCAAAGGAAACAATGCCTAAGGCATTTATAAAAGAAACTGCAACATATGCATTGTTCGGGTCCCTAAATATAGTCGAAAAAACGTAAGATAATGAAGTGACAGCAAGAGCCACCAAAGTCAGCATCAAAAAGATCCATACTGCAATTATTAAGATTGTTTAAGAAGCGATAAAAGTAAGTATAAAGTTACGCACTATAGAGATTTAAATCGTGTCGCGGACTTATATAGAACGCTATCATAAATATCATTCCAAGGCTTACAGGCACCACTCGTACAATATCGAAAATAATTAAGCATACGCTATATGTGGAGAGGCGTACACCTGTAAGGAACTGTTGATTCTTAAAGGATTGCTCGAGTATGCTGTAGACAGCCATGCCTTGCCACATGTTCGCATATATGAAAGACAAATTGATGGCCATCATGGCGCCCAGGCTAAGGCGGGTCTGTGGCCCCGCATGAAACTTGTTATGAAATGGTAGCGGTATTAGGTTCACATCAATTGAAGTCTCCTCATTATAGAAGCGTCTGTAGGTTAAAGCATTGAAGCAAAAATAATCTATGTTTAAGGGGCACACTTACCGCGCAACCACATTGTGTACCAAATTGAGAGCGAAAGGTGCGACATGGAGTGGTATATTGTTGAACCACACTGTTATCGTGTCTATGTCAAAAGAGGCCCCAAACATATAACGAAAGTTAACCATCTTGGTAAACTCTGGGTCTTGCAACAGATAGAAATCGGAAATTTCGTCTGTCACCAGCTCTTTCACATGTCCATCATACCAAAAGAGAAACTCTGAGAAGAACGCTTCCATCTCGCGCAACGCCGATCTATCGGACATCAATTCCACGAACGTTTCAATAGAATGCAACTGGGTCAAGTTAAACAATAGTGGTGTCAACTGATGTTTTTTGCCATACAGCAATGTGGTGGAGAACGTGCATGCCGTTGCCAAAACCAGTGCTATGATATTGACGACCATAATTGGCACATGACGCTTATTTATGAGGTAACGCATTTTCAACAGCGCCTGGATATGCATCTCGGTGCGCTTGCAGCCACTGACACGGCCAGCGCTATCAGATTCGGCGTGAGCTTGCTTCAGGTCTTCAATCATTACGTTTGGATCACCGCTCGCATCATTGTCCTCGGCACCGAAACGCAAAAAGATCTCATCCAATGAGGTGTCGCGTAAGCGAAAACTAATTATATCAAAATCCACCATATTTAGCTCTATATCATCAAACAGTGCGGGAAATTGATCCTCGTACTTGGTCTCTAGCACAAATGTCACCTTAAAGCCAATATTACTTTCAACTGTCAGATTTTTTATATATTTGCTCAACAATTCTTTAAGACCTGGCATATCAAATGCTTGACCCTTGACGAAAGTCTTAATCAAAAGAACAAACAAAATATACATATTTAATTATATATATATATATATAAATAGTGATTTTTTCGTTAACACATACCAATCGAAAACCATGGCCGTACATATTACGGAGAAAGGGTTTGCTGCCGGTGCACTTTAGCTCACCTTGGGACATGATTGCCAAACGATCGGCCAAGTGGCTTGCTAGCGATGTTGAACTTGTTACCAGGATGATGGTGCGTCTATATTTCTCCTCGTTGATAAGGTCACAAATAAGCGATTGTGTGATCAAATCTAGATCATAATGTAGATCGTCGATCAGTATGATGGGACTACCGCCGGCAAAGGCACAGCCAATGCATATAAGACTGCGCTCCCGAGCGGTAAGCGATCGAATCCTTTTCTTCTTCATTTTGGTCAAGCCCAGCATCTTTGTATACACTTCGATTTCGTCGCTGGCTTCCTTCCATGTTTTACCCTTGACCATGCATGTGAAGCGAAATTGATCGGCGACGGTTAAGTCCTTAAAAAGCAAATCTTCCCCCAGAGCCAATCCAAGTTGCATTGATGCATCATAGCGTTCGGTGTGTATATTATATTCAGCCAGCAAGACAACGCCACGTGACGGTTGCAAGAGCCCAGCAAGTATCCGAAGAAGCGTCGTCTTGCCACAACCATTGTGACCCATTAGGACAGTCACCTCATTCTCATACACATTCAGGGTAAAGAAGTTTAGGGAGTTTTTTGAGTTCGTCACATAGCGTTGGCATAGCTTCTTAATTTTGACCTTAAATCGCCGATGCGATGGTTCTACCTCGTAGATCTTAGTCGCCTTGAGACCGGCTGGATGTGAGCCCGTCGCTAAATTACTATCATCACGATCCTGAAATGTAAAGTCACCGCTGTGGAGGGGAACGGGTATATGTTTGTGCCGCCTTCCGCCAGCTTCACCCATATTCCAGATATCCATATACAAGCCGACGGCGCCGTAGATAAATGTGGTTACCAGGAACATACAAGTGGCTTCAAAGACATCGATACGATTGACTGAATGGTCGAGGGTATTGCCTAGTTTCATATTTTGGCCATCAAAGAACACCTCTCGTGACATCAATCCCTCACAGCACATTGCGACCACAGTGTTGGGCAATGCACACGATATGTAACGTACGAACAACACTGACTTTTCCCGATTATTCCATATCACAAAGAATGGCATATACGACAACAGCCAAAATAGGGTCACGAGCCGAACGGCAAATGCACTGGTCCTGAAGAACGAGGCGATCATCAGGCAAAAGCTGGTCGTTGCCATACTATATAATGACAATACCATTAGAAGAACATGCCAAGGTGTTTGGGATAGCAGCGTTGGATTAGTATTCCAAGGCACCTTAAAACCAAATGGTTTCAATTAAATATTATCAATTCATAAGTTGTACGTCAATACGTACCTTGACAATAAATACTATTAAGGTCGAACTTATCAAAAAATAAACAAGTCCTTTGCAGTACCAGGATACAAAGTGAATAAGGTTGCCTATATTCATATTAATAAGAAAACGACGCATGTTACGCTGCTTTTCCGCGACAATTTGCTATATGTATATATATATATATATATATATATATATATATAAATATGATAATGTTTAACTATATTATTATTAGAAATAATTATTTAACACTTACCCAGACCAGTATCTGTGCCGGAAAGAGATAGCCAACGATGATAAGCAGCGGTAGTCCACGGATTACACTGTGCTCGAGTGGATCTTTTATGCGACCATCAACCGGAAATCTGCGAAGTACTATCTTGGGTACAACCTTTTCGCTGATAATCGTTAGAAAGGTCTCCGTTATGACCATTTGGAGTTTTATGAAGCCCTCGCGCACATACGAATTTAGTCCATCTTTGCTATTATCATTCAGTCGTTGAATCATGTTCGCCCTCGGATCATCCTGGTGAATTGTCTTCCAGTTATCGCCAATAAATGAATCATAATAAGAACGCAGCTCACTGGGAAAGATGAGCGAGTAATTAAATTGAGGCACTAATACTATCGAATTCCTTGCCCTAGAAGCAATCGATAGGTTCTTTTCATTTTCTGTGGGATTTAAGCAAATGCCGGCAAATAGAAAATCTTTCCTTACAGCCTCCTGCATTTGAGAACAGTCACTAAAGCCGCGACCCTCCATTGCTGGTAATTCCAAAATGGCCAACTTCATTACCTTCTTAAATAAATCATGCGAATTGGGTGCCCAGGCCAGTATCAGCTGCGGCATATACACATTGCTGCCCTTGTTGAACTCTTTGCCCAAGCGTTGCCGCTCCTGTATCTTATTGACCAAGTCATTCCAGGATTGCTCCATATCAATGGGATCATAAACTTTATTATAGTGCGGCGATGAGGAAAGATTTAAGCGCATGGCCACCGCAATGAAGCACAGCAATACGGGTGCAAATACTATCCAAACCAGCTCAGCCGTACGATTCCATTGTGTCTTGTGTAGCTTCCATGATAATAGAAAAAACTTGCTTATATAATGGCGAATGTTCATGTCGAAAGTGTTTGCAATTGAATATCAAAAACTTATCTTAAACATCTGAGACTGAACTCAATGCCAATTAATATACTTAGAATGAATCGGTTTCAAATGTGTTTTACATTTTCAATAATTTTTCTTTTCCTTTTGACACTTCATAGATTGCTCGACTATCTATAAATCTAAAGTTTGAATTGAGAAGTAGTAGGAAGGTCCTTTAAAGAAGGTTGTCGCGTCTATTAAGTTCAATATTTGATGACTCTAGCACAAGAACGAAAAATATAAAATGTATTATAATAACACAACAATTTTTTTTTTTAAAATATGCATCAAGGACACATCAGTTGTATTAAGGAGCAAGATCTGGCTTCAGAGTGCATGTTTCACACATATTGGACGTAGATATACTAACGGATAATACGTTCAAGTGGCGTCTTCGAATTCCTTCGACCAGCGCTTAATGAACCCCAAAACATCTGATGCTCGATTTGTTATTAAAGCTATATGCTTGTCAAACTTAAGCTTTATGTCCATTAGGGTACCCAAATCCTCAACCACATCAATCCGATCAAGTAGTAGGTTATCCAGAACATAGATATTAAAAAATGGCATTCGTCTATAAAAAGACATAGCTTTACATTTACTGCAATTGAGATGCAGTAAATTTACTCTGCACCAAGTTTGAAAGTTGTCTAAATCACTTTGCAGTTTATGACCATCATCAGCATACATCAGTACCCGAGATTAATGTATCACGGTCGAAAGTTCGTTAATAAAAAGTGGAAATAATAACGGTCCAGGGTGACTTCCTTGTGGAATACCAGAAGTGATCTGACTGTACGCGTAAAGTCTAGTGTTCACGGTATCGTCTAGTCAAGATTTCTCGACTAGAGCCTTCTTACTTGTAAGTTTTTTAGATTTCGATCTAATTTCCTTGTCCTAGTTTTAATCAAGTAGGCTTTTATAACAAAAGCTTAGTTTAACACATACACAGCACATTTGAAAATTATATTAGTACACAAATAATATTTTACAAAACATTTTCACAACAAAAGTTATCCTCTCCCAAAACTCGTTAAAACACAAACCAACATTACCAAACATACAAACCTAAATTCTACACGGCTTAACAAGAGACATGGCAGACAATCGCAATATTGATGTGAAAGAGATTCCAGCTGATTTTAATCGCAAACAGCTCTTAACAATTTCGAAAACGATCTGTTTTTGATCGAAGTAGAAAAAAGTGATCCAAACCGGTTTCCCATACGCGAATTGAACCAAATACAAGCAAATTCTGCCAAGCTATGGACCAAGCTACCTGAAGTTAAGCGGAACGAATATAACGCTTTGGCTGCGAATACTCTTGGCGCCCGATTACAATTGGAATCGGCAAAGGAAGCAGAAAAAGAACCCAGAAGAGAATGCAGGATCTGCAAAAAATCTGTCATGCAAGTTCCTTACAGGAAAAGAAACGGGAAAATTGTGACTATGGAGGTTCCAAAATCCAAGATTAATTACAATGACTTTATGATGATGTTGAACACAAACAAACAATCCAAAGACATTGATCAGTCCCCCAAAGTCGATGAATCAGTACTGGATCAAGTTCCATCCAATAATAATGGAGAAGAAAGAACAAAGGCGCCCTATGAGCCCAACCCGACTCCATCAAAAGAGTTCGAAATGGATGATCTTTCAAATGAGCAGACTTCCGATGTCGATCTACCAGAAGGCAGCCAGGCTCCATCCAACGAAAGGAGGCAAAAGAGAAAAAGACGCGCTATGAGCCCTACCCCAGCCAATGGCAAAACAAAAAGAGTTAAAAGGTGTTGAATATCTAAACTTTACACACACTGCTTGATTCTTATTAATCACTGACGCAACAAGCCGTGACTAAAGTCACATATAATCTTCATGGCCAGACAAAACTTAAACAAAGACTAATTTGATATAGACCGGAAAATTATTCAATCTCAATCAAACCGATATTCGCAATGTAAGTGTAAAATAATACATTTAGTTATGTTATTAATTATAATTAACCTATATTCTTAAATATCTTAAAAGCATTGATGCTGATCATCAATACGACACTATGATACATCAACTCTTTATGATCATAAAGATTATAATGATGTAAAGGCACTTCATGCATTAAACTTGCGTTTGGACAATCGTGATTGGATTATTAAATTCAAATTTTATGTAACAGACCTAAGCCATTTAAACAGTTGAATGGATGCACAACGTAAGTGTTAAGATATTTGACTTGATTTCTTTAAACATATAATTTTTTCATTAACTTTTCGCATTTTTAGGATCTTTTTAAAAATGGCTGTCCATTACGCTGCCTTGAACCATTTTTGAACATTTACGAAGCCCTTGTGTATGGGCCTTTCTTCTAGCACGAAAAAGGTTTCCACGTCTTAAGCCTTAGGCAGCACGCGATCGTTCTTTACTCTCACGCTTGCTATCGTGGTTAAGAAAGAATCGAATTTCTCGCAAGGAACATTCATCCTTTATATGTGTAGTTGTGTAGGTGCTTCAGCTTCGGCTAAGGTCTTTGTCGATATTGCGCTCGCACCATTTAAAGTTGCTAAGACCACTTAAAGCTTTGCCAACACATTCCCTGTAGATGTTGAAGGAACAGGGAAATACTGCCTTTTACAAGGACTCAGTGCTGCTGTGGATGATTCACATTTTCTATATCATGTTCAAATAAGCTCACGTCGAGAGTATGTTCTTTACAGGTGCAGCATTGATAAGAGCAAGGACAATCATCTGATTGTGTCCTTAACTTGGTCATTTTAATTGCCTCTGCACTGGTTTTGTCATGATGGTTTCAAGGTCGCTAGCCTAAGGACAATAAATGATCGGACAAAACAAAAAACCCAAAAGTACAACTACAAGCAAATGGAATAACCAAAACTATCTATCAAACTTCAAAATTTGAAACATAAATTTATTGTTGGATCATTTTCGCCATTTTACTACTATTATTTATGCATTCACACTATTTGGAAAGCAAATAAATTAAATGTAAATTTTATTCTTAGATTGTTTGTGTATAATAGTTGTAGGTAAGAAATGATTTAAACCATCTGTGTGATAAAAACAATTTTATGTTGTATCTCGTATTTTAAGGACAAGCATAATTATGACAAAAACTATTTAAAACAAGTAAGAAGGCTCTAGTCGAGATTTCCCGACTAGACGATACCCTGATCCCTATACTTTACGCGTACAGTCAGTGCTTGCAAGTATTTGTGCGTGTGTGTACGACCATACTGCATACACAACTTCAATGTCTCATATCTCCGGTGTTTCTAAACCGATTTTAATAAAAATTTCACAGATTGTTATTATTTTGATTAATAATTCAAATGCCATCTACAATTTTTTTAAATTCAAGATTTTATTGTTATCGATCCCATGTGTATATCGGAAACGGGATGAGTTATCGTTCGCACACATACGTGAAGTTATGTATCTAACACAAAGAAACAAGTAAGAAGGCTCTAGTGAAATCGAGAAATCCCGACTAGATACTTGCAAGCACTGACTGTACGCGTAAAGTAAAGGATTCAGGGTATCGTCTAGTCGGGCTTCCTCGGCTAGAGCCTTCTTACTTGTTTTTATATGCATCAAGAACACATCAGTTGTATTAAGGGCAAAGAATTGGCTTTGGAGTGCATCAACTCAAAATATTTGAGTTTTCTCCAAATATATATCTATTTTCTTATAGTTCTTGAAAAGTATTGGGCTCAACAATTAACAGTACGTGACCTTGCTCTTTTTTTAGTTCTTTAGATTTCGATTTAATTTCCTTGTCCTAGTTTTGATCAAGTAGGCTTTCATAACAAAAGCTTAGTTTAACACATACACAGCACATTTGAAAATTATATTAGTACACAAATAATATTTTACAAAACATTTTCACAACAAAAGTTTTCCTCTCCCAAAACTCGTTAAAACACAAACCAACATTACCAAACATACAAACCTAAATTCTACACGGCTTAACAAGAGACATGGCAGACAATCGCAATATTGATGTGAAAGAGATTCAAGCTGATTTTAATCGCAAAGAAATTTTAGAGATGATTGCATCCGAAACAGCTCTTAACAATTTCGAAAACGATCTGTTTTTGATCGAAGTAGAAAAAAGTGACCCAAACCGGTTTCCCATACGCGAATTGAACCAAATACAAGCAAATTCTGCCAAGCTATGGACCAAGCTACCTGAAGTTAAGCGGAACGAATATAACGCTTTGGCTGCGAATACTCTTGGCGCCCGATTACAATTGGAATCGGCAAAGGAAGCAGAAAAAGAACCCAGAAGAGAATGCAGGATCTGCAAAAAATCTGTCATGCAAGTTCCTTACAGGAAAAGAAACGGGAAAATTGTGACTATGGAGGTTCCAAAATCCAAGATTAATTACAATGACTTTATGATGATGTTGAACACAAACAAACAATCCAAAGACATTGATCAGTCCCCCAAAGTCGATGAATCAGTACTGGATCAAGTTCCATCCAATAATAATGGAGAAGAAAGAACAAAGGCGCCCTATGAGCCCAACCCGACTCCATCAAAAGAGTTCGAAATGGATGATCTTTCAAATGAGCAGACTTCCGATGTCGATCTACCAGAAGGCAGCCAGGCTCCATCCAACGAAAGGAGGCAAAAGAGAAAAAGACGCGCTATGAGCCCTACCCCAGCCAATGGCAAAACAAAAAGAGTTAAAAGGTGTTGAATATCTAAACTTTACACACACTGCTTGATTCTTATTAATCACTGACGCAACAAGCCGTGACTAAAGTCACATATAATCTTCATGGCCAGACAAAACTTAAACAAAGACTAATTTGATATAGACCGGAAAATTAGTCAATCTCAATCAAACCGATATTCGCAATGTAAGTTTAAAATAATACATTTAGTTATGTTATTAATTATAATTAACCTATATTCTTAAATATCTTAAAAGCATTGATGCTGATCATCGATACGACACTATGATACATCAACTCTTTATGATCATAAAGATAATAATGATGTAACGGCACTTCATGCATTAAACTTGCGTTTGGACAATCGTGATTGGATTATTAAATTAAAATTTTATGTAACAGACCTAAGCCATTTAAACAGTTGAATGGATGCACAACGTAAGTGTTAAGATATTTGACTTGATTTCATTAAACATATAATTTTTTTCATTTACTTTTCGCATTTTTAGGATCTTTTTAAAAATGGCTGTCCATTACGCTGCCTTGAACCATTTTTGAACATTTACGAAGCCCTTGTGTATGGGCCTTTCTTCTAGCACGAAAAAGGTTTCCACGTCTTAAGCCTTAGGCAGCACGCGATCGTTCTTTACTCTCACGCTTGCTATCGTGGTTAAGAAAGAATCGAATTTCTCGCAAGGAACATTCATCCTTTATATGTGTAGTTGTGTAGGTGCTTCAGCTTCGGCTAAGGTCTTTGTCGATATTGCGCTCGCACCATTTAAAGTTGCTAAGACCACTTAAAGCTTTGCCAACACATTCCCTGTAGATGTTGAAGGAACAGGGAAATACTGCCTTTTACAAGGACTCAGTGCTGCTGTGGATGATTCACATTTTCTATATCATGTTCAAATAAGCTCACGTCGAGAGTATGTTCTTTACAGGTGCAGCATCGATAAGATTGTGTACTTAACTTGGTAATTTTAATTGCCTCTGCACTGGTTTTGTCATGATGGTTTCAAGGTCGCAATTGGAGAAAGATAGCCCAAGGACAATAAATGATCGGACAAAACAAAAAACCCAAACTACAACTACAAGCAAATGGAAAACATATCCGAAACGAAACAAAATTGAAGTGTGGTTCAGGCAACGACGAGGCAAACAAAAAGTTTTGGCTTATCAAACTTCAAAATTTGAAACATAAATTTATTGTTTGATCATATTCGCCATTTTACTACTATTATTTATGCATTCACACTATTTGGAAAGCAAATAAATTAAAAGTCAATTTTTCGCTATTCTTAGATTGTTTGTGTATAATAGTTGTAGGTAAGAAATGATTTAAACCATCAGTGTGATAAAAACAATTTTATGTTGTATCTCGTATTTTAAGGACATACATAATTATGACAACTATTTAAAAAAAAAACTTTTTTCTCCTTGGTTTCACGTTTCAAACGCCAACTATTGCGATACTTAACCAAAACAACGCCACAAAGTGTTCTTTAAACTATATATTTAGTGGAATTTAGTATTTAGTATGATAATATAAAAAATATATACTACGACATTTTGCTGATTATCGTTTTATTGCTTTCGCCTCTGTTCCCATTCATTGCATTTAGTATTGACCGAGGAAACATTTTAATACTTTGCGCTTGGCAAATATTAGTATCGAAATGATATCGACATAGATATCTTAATGTGTTTTTGGCACATAAAAATATTGTATGTTTGTATGTTCGTGTGTATGTGTGTGTGTGTGTGTGTTTGTGTCCTTTATGAATGCTTGTCGACATTGAAGATGGCAAATAGTATACGGACATTTTTGTGGGCTTAAGCGCCATGCGAGGCGTCTACATAAAAGTAGGGGTAAGGTAGCTTTTTTAAGCATTTATCTTAAAAAAGACATTTTATTTTTGTAGTAAGTATGGTTTGGATCCGAGTTGGGCTGGTGGATCCTTTGATAAAGTTGCAGTCTAATAGATCCGAATATGCCAAAAAGACGGCGTTTGAAAATCGTCTAGTTGGAATTTCTCACCTAGAGCCTTCTTAATTGTCAATATTTGGGGAAAGTACGAAAAAGTTCTGATCAATTTTGATCTACTTGATTGTGTTACTGTACACACACACACACACACACATACTTTTTCTCTCTCTCTCTCTCTCACACACACTCGTTCTTTATTTTTGAATGCTTTCTCTGTTTGTTTGTATTTTGGTTCTCTATTTTTTTTTTATTTTTGTTTGCTGTGTGCGCTTCACGAAGAAATACTTTGGTCATAGCCGAGATTAGCGTGTGCCTTCAATGGATTTGTTTGTTCTGCTGTCCACAAATAGATGTACGTGTATGTGCTTGTTTGTGTATGGCTCTAAAAGTGGGTAATTCGGTCATGAATATGCGAACAATTTATTCCATTGTATACCGTACAATGTCCGAGGATTTTTCGTGTGCGCATATTTGTCGCAAATAGAGTACATTACTGCAACAGATCTAGCTTGATAAAGTACATGTGAATCTGTCACTGGACACTGGTCACTGTCCATCATCGAAATAACAAATTTTTCAAAACACATTTGAAATAAGTTTCTTTTGGTATTAAAAATGTGTAGCATTAAAATATTTAAATATTTTTGTTGCAATATTTTTTTCCAATTTATGTTTAATTTTTTTTTTTTTTCGATTTTTTCGAGTGTATGTCCAGTCGTAAATGTATAATATAACTATTAGCTGACAAAAAGGGCCAATAAAAACACAAAATGTTTGCCTATTGTGCGCAGTATTGACATAAACAAGTGAAAACTTGAATCTCTGAGTGTTATCGACCATTAGATACCCTGCATTAAAATTATATATACATTAATTTCATAAGCTTATAGATATTCGGTTATTTTTTAGTAGATTAGCTAAAAGTTTATCACAAGAAAAGCTCTGAGCAATCCCTTAGTGTCATCTCTTTCTAATCTTTCGATTTGCGTTTTGATTTCCTTTCCTTTGATTTTGCAAGAGTATAAACAAATGTGTGACTTTATATGAAAGTATTTAATTATGAAATGCATTTTTAAAAACATTTTCATTTAAAATGGTGGTAAAATATTATTTTAATATTTGAATTAGAAATTTTTAGCTAGCATAATAAAAAAGGGTATAAAATAATAAATAATAAAGCTAAAAATCAGACGTCCTTAGTTTAAAAAACCATATTTTCCCTAAATCACGGAACTTGAAGTATGTGAAAAATAAAATGTCGACCTTGAACATTTTTCTATTCAATTATTCATCTATTGTTAAACAGTAATAATGCGTTTGTGACTATGTCAAAACTTACAAGTTCACCAACTGTATGAACATCTAATTACAGAAATGGATTAAAAATTTGACAAACATACGTACGTATGTACATTCATAAATCATTCAAGTCTGTGGACACAGGCAGAGAAAGAGCTTATCTCATAATTACTATGCAACACCAACAAACAGATACAGTTACAGATACAGACAACTACTACCACAACAGAACTATTTAAGCTGATATTGGGATTTGTGACAGACTGTACAGACGACTATTTTGATAAGGGGAGCTCGGCAAAGGCGCTTTCAAAAGTAAGTTTTCAAGCCTAAGTGTAGGGCAGCGCTGCGGCTCCTTGACCGTTAGTTCCTGCTGTTACTGCAAAAAAAAAAAGAACATTCAGCTCGCACGTAGTCGACTGCGCTACACTCTGTTTTGAGCTACATATGTATATAATTTTAAATTTTTTTTCTTAATACCTTAGTTTGTATAGGTGAACATAGCTAAAAAACTATCATATAGTGTTACAAAAATACAAATTGAAAACTAAAAACATAGTTTATTTATACAATGTGTAATCTTAATATGATCAAGCAAAACAGCTATTATATTGAGAGCAATTGCAACCGAACATAAACGTCTGAAGAAATTATAGCTTTTTGAAAACATGCTCCTTGAAGGACTAAAGAATTTATGTTTCGAAAATATTCACAGCTCTTATTGATAATAATAATATGCTCACTTCCGTTTTTGAGTGCAGCGTATGCAAAAAAACAAACAAACGTGTGTATGTTGAACAGCTGCTTGCTTGGCATTGAAAACGTCACCGAGCGACAGAGCAAAACACACAACACACAGAGAGTAAGAACGAGATTTGTCGAGACAGAGAGGAGGCAGACGTGTGCAGTTCTCGTATTTCTTACGCGGAGCGCATGCAGCACGAGGCAGCCATGAACGAAAACGACACACACATGCGAAAACGACGAGTGCCGAAGATGATGGCGACCGGTTTTTGGGGCCGCTGCCAGTCAAAAGCTCTGTCTGGCGCCTCAGTGCGAAGCGAAGCATCGAAAGTGTCAGGTGTTTAGCGGGATTTTCGTTCGTTTTTGTCTCTTATATATTGGCGCATATTTTGACGTACGTTTTTTAGACTGCGGTCATTTTTGTAGCGGCTTTCATTAAAAACAAAAAAACAACAAAAACAAAATAATAGACCAATAAATCAAAAAAAAACAATAAAACAAAAAATATAAAAAATAAAAAAAACCGACGCAAATAATTATTTCCAGCGAATGTCATTTATATTATATATATTATATATATTTTTTTTGTAATTTTTTTTGTAAAAATATTTGTTATATTGTGTGATATTTAATTATCATCCCGCTAAAGTGCCAATTCTTCGCAAGAAACATAAAACTTGAATACAAATACGTTTGTGCTGTTTTTTTGTGCGTTTTTTTTGTCAACATTAAAAAAAGAAAATATATTTATATACATTTTGTGTATTGCAAAATGATCAATTTGATTTGTCGTCGAGGTTAAGTGTAAGCTAGAAGAAGATGCAAAGTAAGAGCAAGAATGACATCAAAAAAGAATAGAGATAAAGAGATCGAGACAGAAAAGAAAAAATCAAACAAACCGAAAAGCATCTTATCGGCTAATTGATGTTGATGATTGAAAGTATTTTCTCGGTATTAGTTTTTGTCAACATCGTAATTTATAAATTGCATTTTTGTTGTTTCTGACTTAATTGACGGATTTGAAAATAAAATTAGGTTTTTTTTGTTGTTTTTGTAATATAGAAATTGTGTGGAAACAATAGCGAATGTTTGATGACGCAGGCAAATGTTTTGTGTGCGAACTCCCGTAATTCGAGCTTACTACTACTACAACAACTACTAATACTATAAAACTAGTATATGTATAATGTGTATTGAAAATAATTATTATAATATTGTTGTGCTGTGCTGTACGCTAACCTTGTGAGATCATTATTTCGATCAGCTAGTATTTATAGCGAAATAATTAGCAAAACAGAATGTGCGAATCAATTTACTGCGAAAACTAAGTTGAACATTTTCGTGTTCTTCCGTACAAAAATAACTAGCTACCTGATGTGTGACTCAAAAACCCAAAAGCTTGTTAGCTAACAGTAAACATTTTTGCTCACTCAAAGTTGAACTCGTTAAATTACTTTGATGTTGCTATTTGCAGTCAATTGATGCATTTCAATTAACTCAGTTTCTCACTTACGAGCATCGAGCTTTTTCATAGCTTAAGCTGCTAAGGTCGCATACAAATCAAAGCCAAGCTTAGAGAGCATCCTTGCAGTTGACTCTCTCTCTCTCTATCTCTCTTACTGCCTCTCTTTGTGGTATCAGACAATGCTAGGCTTTTGGTGTTCTTTTCCCATTTCGTTTTGCAACAGTAATTTAAGCTAATCATGAAATTTACTTACCACCTTGAGTGCGTGGAAAGCCTCGTTTGACGAAACTACTACTACTAAAAACATTAAATAACAATAATCAACAACAATAACGGCAACAAAAGCCGCAAAGTTGAAGCTTCTGTGCTTAATCAAGCTAAATAAAATATGTAGGTACATTTAACAATAGAATACTCATACACATAGGCACACAAAACTTACGGCCAAGCAACACAAACACAAACACAAACAACAGCAACAAGCGCATAGAAAATTGTTGGCTTCAAAACACGCAAGCAACAGTCCCGTTCCGTCTGTCAGGCAAAAGTCGCTGTCTTCATCGCGTGTGCTAAGTCGGCGTTCCGTCGCCATCCGCTTTACGATTCCAATCCCGTGTACCGGTTGCAGTTCCAACAACCAGCAGGACAAACTCCGACTTCAAACAGTGCGCGGCGTGCGGTCGACTTTGCAACCGAAGAAACAAAATAAAAAAAAAAAAAACTTACTTCTTTTTACCCAACTACATATATACATAAATATATTGTATATATATTGTACTTATTTATATACATATATGTTGTTATATTTCTATAACGCAATTTCTTTTTTAACAACTTTTTTTTTTGTTTCGTTTTCCATTTCGTTTTTATTTTTTTTTTCGTTTTTTAACCGCCACCGCTGTGCACCGTCACTGTTCCCGTTCCCGTTACCGTTACCGTTCCACAACACCGCGGACATGCTGTTTGTTCTCTTTGCAACCGGAGAGTAGGTCAGGTCAGTGTGTATTATTATTATTATTTTACCCAACTATTTAGCTATACCATGGCGGCATTATACTCAACTATGTACCCTAATATACATATGTACATTCACATATACATATATACACTAGAATAAGTATATAAGTCTTTACACATACTTTAAACTGAATATTGCCGCGTGCATATTCATTTTACAACGTTTGTTTCTGCATTTTTAATCAAAACTCGTGCATTGTTCCCAACTAATACGACAAATGCACTTATGGCTTGGCCAGTTTTAAGTTCTTTCTCCAGCAACGACTGTTTGGCATGGTAAGCTAATAATAGCTATTAATAATAATGCTCGATAGCTGTAGGCATCGAATTTTTGGTTAGTTTAAGCATGTTAAATAAAGCGCGACTAGTTGATACCCTGCAATCAAATTGATCTATCGTTGCTTAATGTGTATATCGAAATAAACTTAAACTAAATCGATTTATTATGCTTCACTACAACTTCAACAAATAGTCATAGAAAAAATAATCGTTATTTTAATGCGTTAGACTTTTATTATCGATTGGAATCGATTGTGACAACAATCAATGCTTATAATCGGCGATGCTTTTTTCCTGTCCGACTGTTACAAACATGCCATTAAAACCTTTTTAGCAAATGCATCTTAAAATTGTATGACAGCCCTTTGAATTTGATAGTCCATCGCTTGAGCTTAGATTAATCAGCTGTTCTGTTTTTTCTTTCAACTACAACATTTGCTTCTGTTACTCATACACAGAAACACACAAAGGCACACACACACACACACACACGCACTGACACACGCCCGCTCGCACACCTGACACTTTGATATTTTTCGCTTAGTCTCCAGGGTGCATTTGATTTTTCAATTCTTGATGTCATGTTCGTAAAAGTTGTACTCTTTACACTTTGATTCCAAATGGGAAAACGAGCATATTGATTTTGTCGATTGTCTGTCCTACTTTAAGTTTGTTTTGACGTTCGTAAAACTAATGACATGGAATAAGGAATTTTCTTTTCACTTCAGATAAAGTCTTAATATCTTAGATCTTTAGATCTTTCTTGTCTTTTATGACAACTCCAAAGCCCCCAAAACGTTATAGTATATTATATATTTGGGATATGACGACAGAAAAAGTTGCAAATTGCTTGAATAAAAGTTGATTTTGGTTGTTTATGAAGCAAATGGTTGGCGTTTGGGTTGGCTCCGGTTGGTACGCTCGTACCAAAATCTAAAGAAACTATTCAAAAGTTTGTGACTCAAACAATTAACTCCGATTGAAAGTTATGCGCAACAAGATAATTGTGGACGATAATTTATTGTGGTCTTGGCACCTTCTCATCTTCTTGCCTTTTTTGTTGAGTTTTGTTTTGCGGCATGGCGCCCAAATGACTCGAATAGATTTTGCGCTACAGACAAAAGGGCAACAGCGTATTTACTATATAGTATAATGCACAAGTCTCCAAAAAGTGCCTTGAAAATTGCAACCTCAACATGAACAGAGACAATAAGAACAACGATGCAAAGATAGAGAAGAGTGTGACGGGGGGGGGGGGGGGGGGTGGGTGGGGGACTAGTGGTGGTGAGTGAGTGGGTGAATGAGAGAATAACTGAGATAAATGTAGAAATGGGTGGGGGACTAGTGGTGGTGAGTGAGTGGGTGAATGAGAGAATAACTGAGATAAATGTAGAAATCAGCAGGACGCAACAATAGCAAAGGTACAAAGCGAACTTTCGGTTACTGCCACAACAACTGCGACAACTGTCCAACCGAATGCGCACAAACAAAATGGATGAAAGTGGGAAGGGAGTGAAAAGCGGGGGGTAGGGGGTGGTGGTGGTGGTTGGGTTAAGGTTACGGAAGCAAGGACGCAGAACAAATGTTGATGGGCCCATGTTGCATGCATCTCGCTGTTGTTGTTGTTGTAGTCGAGTCCAAAGCGAAAATGCAACGGATCGACTGACCAAATTATCTGTTATATGTTGATGAAAATCAAATATAATTATAATATTATAGTGTTAGAGTTTGACTTAGCTTCTGTTATGCGTTCTTTATTGCTTCTTGCTTGCCTCGCTACACTTCGTCATCGAGTAAAATTAATGTGAAAAAACGTTATAAAAATAATTTATTTTATTTAACTAAAAAAAAAGGTTCAACCAAAGCTAAATTGAGTTCATAACAAATAAATATGTATATATTCTCTCTTTTATATATATATATACTCTCTTTTTGCTGCTGATAAACAGTGTACAACAAAAATATAAGAATAAATAAAACAACAGAAATTCTGAGCATAGAATGCGCTGCAATATTTTCAAGGACCCCAAAAACTGCAGCAGAAACTAAATCATACACAAATAGTTAGAAAGACAAAGAGCTGAGGGGTTTTGATGGGGTTAGCGAAGGGGAGAGCGCAAAAAAGAAAAGAGGAGGCGAAGGAGGAGCAAATCTAATAGTCTATTTGGTTTGCAGACCCCAAAGCTGTACCAAGTAGTTAATATTGTAGCAAATTATATAATAAAAGAACGAAACGAAACGAATCGTTACTGTTCTCGAACTGAATTTATCCCTCTACACGAGATAAGAGAGTAAGGGAGTGAAGAGATTGATGAAAGCAAATTTGATCAGCTTATCTCCATGTACAATCTGTACATATATACATATATATATAGTATACCCAATGCTCATCGAATGTGTTCCGACGAATATGAATACTATATATATATTTTTATTCAAAATGCTCGCTTAGACTTGAACTTATAGCTTTGTCGGTGAAAGGTTATCATACTCGAAGGCATTATCACATTGATTTTTGCTTTTGGGCAAAACAAAATGCCCAACGAATTCAATTCACGAAACTAACTTGAAAATAATTATTTGATATTTTATTTTTTTTAATGGTTTGTTAAGCTGGGCGCCATTGAATACACATTCCAATAATGTGTGTGCATATATTGCTTATTGTACTATGCCAACATACAGTTGGTAAATATAATTTATATGAAAATCTGTATTTACCGAATATGATTCAATTGCAATGAGATTCTTTTTTTACAACCCTATAATTGAATTAAATGTATAACTTATCCTTTTTTTTATATTTCAATTGATGTGAAATTCAATTTGCATTTTTCATTTCAATCTCTCTCTCTACCGCTCTCTATATATCATTCAACTACCAACTGGTCTTGAAATTTATGTTTTCTTTGCAGCCTCCTCAATTCATTTCTCCTACCTTCCTCCCATATACAGCAGTCACACTGCGTTGCACACGTGTCGGCGTCTGTCTCAAGGGCGCAACAAAAAGCCGCGACATTTGCCACATTTTAAAGTTGCGCTTGGGACGCAAAGGGAACAGTTGACATGAGCATTGCAATAAGAAGAAATTGAAACTTAAATCAAAATATTTATATATATATTTATTTTCATTCGTTTTCAAATCACTTTTAAGATTAAAAACTGTATGCAGTCAATGGGCAAAATATGTTCGCAAGTTTAATTCTATTGAAGCAATTTTAAATACAAAATCCAATCAAATCTGCTTATCAAAACAGTTGAAAGCACTTCGCTTGCTTATTTTATTTGTTTTACTAGTGTTGCAATGCAAATTTTATGAATATATTATTAAGCACTTGAATCACGAGCTCTAATCTCATCCCATCGTATCGCATCCCAATCCAAAATCTGCCTAAATCCCATTTGTTTGTGTCAGCTTATACATATATGAATATGAATATGAATATGTATTAATTAGTCTACGTATTTTCCCGTACTCATACGTAATTGAGCGAATGTTTGATTTGTATGCATTCTCGCCTTTTGTTTTGCGATTATTATGCATATTTTTTTAAAATTTTTTTGATTTAACTACAGTTATTCAATTGCCTAAGGGACTCTACAAACCCAAACTCAAACCGTTGTGCGAAATGTTCTTAGTTCATTCACGATATGCAAATTACATAAATTGAATCGTTTGATTGCCATAACATAGTACTTCGATATATCGATATATTATCTTAATAACTATCAACTCAAAGAGATCAAAGTAACCCGATCAATCGAAACCCTAAAACAGTGTCAACCAAAGAGAGACCCTGAGTCAATCCTTAGTAGATATAACTGCCAACAGTTCGACTTCAGATTGAAAAACTTTAGAAAACCTAAATCTATGAACAAAGAAAGAAAGAAGCTTAGATCATTATTAGAACAACATAACTTGATGTAGATTCGTGTTAATTGTTCACAACTATAAGTTTTGGGTATCAATAAAGCGTTACGTTATCAATGATAGATCTGTCCATTGTGTACGAGAATTTCTTTATATCGAGTCATAAGACTTTAGCTCATAGTCTTCGAGATTGGCGCGTTTATACATACAAACGATTAGACGGACATGGCTATATCGACTCGGCATTTGAAGCTGATCAACATTATGCCATATACTTAATAAAGCCGAAAAGAAACTAGATTAATACTGCATTTTGAGTTTATAACATAATTTTCATTTCAAAAGATAGGTCAAAACTTGCAAAAGTCATAGCTTCGTCAAAGCTCAACCGATTATTAAATGCAATAACTGGGTTTTTACTTGATTGTTCAGTCGTTTCAACTTTAACGTTCAAACATGTGTTATTTTTACAGTATATGTGTTAGAACATACTCGAACACATAAGTATGTATGTATGTGTAAGTAAGTAAAATTTATGCTTAAAGTGTGCGCCGCCTTCATAAATGTATAAAGACAATTTATTATGGTAAGCATTTTGCTGAACAAGCAAAATGTTTTTGTCATCCCGATTGAAGCGCTTGAGTAATTTATGATTAAATCCAATGGGCTTTAATACAATTGCAGATGATATTCTTGTAATAAAAAGTGTGACTACAATTCAGCACTTCTTTCGGGAATGAGTATGTGTGAACAAATTTATTAGATTTAAAGCTAGACAGACGCCTTTTCCGGTTCACTCCCTTTCTCTCACTCACTCACTCACTCACTCACTCACTCACTCACTCACTCACTCACTCACTCACTCTCTCTCTCTCTCTCTCTCTGTCGGGTTAAGATTCATTGTATTGAGCCGCGCGCGCTCCGTTGTGCTGCCATTATTTATGATTTAATTATAAAAATTGTGCGCCGTACGGTTGCAACAAAGAATCCAATTGAAAAGCCCATGTTGATTTATGAAAATTACCAGCTAAGTTAACCAAACTCTCTCAATTGGTAACAGCTTGGCCCTGGTTGACGGGCAAAATATTTTGTTTACCTCGCACCTTTTAGCCTCCCCCAAAAAGTTGAATAGCGTTTCAAATTATTATTTCTTCCCTTTTTTTTTGTTTTTTTTTTTTATTATGTTTTGCTATTGTATACAAGTTTTTGTTTTTTTTTTTTTTTGATAAGTGGCCCTCTTCTCTTCTCCAAACCCGCTCAGCTTTCAGCTTTCAGTTCGCAGCGCGCTTTTCATTGTTAATCGTCATCATAAATAAATCTATTCAAAAAATATTTTTCATGCACAATTTGTCGTGGTCGGAAACTTCAGCTCCAACGATATATATATAAGTAAAAATAATTTTTCTTTTTACATACATACATACATTGTTTGTTGTTTTTTTTTTTATATTTTGTCGCCTTTCAAAATGATGGGGATACATCTTTTAGTTTCAGTTGGTTGCCTTTGGCATCCCAGTTCATTTCTTTTGCCCATTTTCACGTCATTTACACTTAAATAGCTTAGCGCCTATGGATACAAACGGACGGGAGAGAGAGAGGGAGAGATAGTCGCTATGGGATCGGAGTGTTGTGTATGTGTTGAGCGGTGGAGGCGGGTTGAGTAGTCGGCAAAAGACAAATTATTATTATATGATGAGGCTGTTGATGATGCCGTTTCGTTCCATTTTTTTTTTTTTTTTTTTTTGGGATATTAAACTTTATTGCCAACATTATACATTCTGTTCTGTTGCAAGCGACATACATAAATCAAGTATTAAACATCTTAAGCATTAAAGACAGATTATATATATGTGTCTATATATAGTATATGTGAAAATTATAATCATTTCGCTCCCTTTCTTTTAATCAACACGAACACAGAAACAAGTGAAGAAAAGTTTTCTTACCAGTTTGTTAAGAATTTTTTTCTTCATTTGTAAGCAAATGCAATTATCGTAAATTGATGCAATCGTTGAGCAACAATCGATTCATTTTTGTTGATAACAAGAAAATAAAAAAAGGCCAATAAAATTATGCTTATGTATTATAAGCTAAACAAGCACAAAACGAACTGATAAACTTTCCATATTTATAGTTAAAAAAAAAAAAAATATAGCTTAAAAACGAATAACAAAAACCGATTTTAAACGATTTTGACATCCATTAATGCTTTTGCAGTAGTAGTAGTAGTTGAAGAAGAGTCCTTTAATGCTACTAAAACAGTCTTCGCTTGCTTTCAACATCCACATTATTATTATGAATATATATTTGCTAAGCTGCATAAATCCGATTAAGCAACAGAGATTTTCTTGAGCTTAGCGTTAATTCCTTTTGACTAAACCACAAAACAGCAAGCAAGCATTTATTTCAGATACAATTATAAGCATTCAAAGTGTGTGTTTCAATTGAAACTTGAGAGCTACTAAAATGTCTTTGCATTGATATATTGATAATAATTCATTTGAACTTAATTGAAAGTGCTTTCATGTCCGATTACTTAAAATTTAATCATTACAAAAGCACTTAAGTGTGGTGCGGTTTTATCTCTCGCCCGGACAATAACGAATCGCGTTAACTGAACTACTGCAAAAGTAAAATGAAGTGGCGTTAAATAAATTAGTGTCGTAAGAGTTTAGTTTTTTCGAACTATTACCTACAATTTAAATGAGCTACACTTAAAAATTCGTTAACGTTTGTCAAATTGCCAGTGTCAATGGTTTAATTGTTTCTGGAATTATCTTTCAAATCCGTTTTTATTTATCAATCTTGCCAAATTGAATAAAACTGGTAATGTGCTTGCGTCGTAACTGTTGAGGCTCTTGATCATAATTGGAATAAATATAAAGTCCCAAAAAAAATAAAAAATAAAACCAGTTTAGCAATAAAAACGGAAATTAAAGTTCATTTGATGTGCAATTAAAATAAAATTAAAATATGTATGTATATGTATATCCAAAATTAAATGTCAATGCTGACTCAGTCTGTACCTTTCCCCCACCCCAATGGGCCCCGGGAGCCAAACCGCTGTTCTGCAGCTGTGCCTCAGCAATGAGTTTATTGTTTGTTTGGGTAGAATCATAAATTAATTTTGCAGTGCATTTAAAGAATTGTGTATTGTCCGGCCCAGAAGCCTGCACACAAACTGACAAAATATATATACACATACATACATACATATATTCGTATACCCTGTACTTATTAAAACAAGTTGTAGGGTATGCGTGTGTTTTATGTAACATGTATGTAATTGATATAATGCAGTATTGCGATATAAGTGTCACAATCGATTTATATCGATATTCAAATTTAAAAACATCAAGTAATCGATATTTAATAATCATACACAATTCGATTTAAATATTCTTTAAGAGTTAAGAAACCGATATCTTAAATTATCGATAATATCGATAGTACATCGATTGTTTTTTTTATCTCTTTACTGCAAATGTTTACAGGTTACATCTATAATAAAACGAAAATCAAATGTTATGTAGTGATTAACTATGAGAATAAATGCTTTAAAGATTATTTCTTGCTATGTAGATTTCATGTACTTCTTAGGACAATATTGACAATGCCGACAATTGTTCGTTCTCTCTCTTTCTGGCTATTCAACTCAATCGTTAAGTGGAAGAAGGGCTCTTCAGGCCCAGTGACCACTTGGCCGTATCGTTACCACAAAACGAAGGCTTAATGATGGGGATAAGCTGTTCAGTTTCATTCAACTAAAGGCATTGATGGTATTGCCTTTAAGCTGCCAGCAGGTGTGCATGTGCATGTGTGTGTGTGTTTGTGTGTGTTTGTGTGTGTTGTTGTTGTTTTGTAAATCTGTTGATTTACGACAGCGGCATTGACTATTATTACTGTTGTTGTTGGTGTCGTTGTTGTTTTTGTTGGACTTGATGAGTTGAAAACAAAAAATATTAAGCGCTTGCAAAATTAATGCATAATTAAATATGAATTTATGCTCAACTGTGGCTTAACACGTTGCGAACACACACACACCCACAAATCCCCTATATGTATGATATAGAATGTCACATAATTCAAAAAGGACGAAGAAGAAGAAGCATCACCACCATTTAATAGCTTGATTTTGTAATATATGGCCATAACTTTGCTTATGTCAGCAATATTCTTCAATCGTTATTTAATTAAATTTATAGCATATAGAATACAGTACCTGCTTACAGGGTATAGGACGAATGAGGCATGCTTTCACAAACCTCACAACGTTTAACAACAGACCCTATACATACGTTTTTAGTTAGTCAACAGTAAAATTAAAGGCTTGTTGTAAATGCATGTAATTGAGCTATTGAAAATTTGTACTACAACTCGTTGGTCGTTTATTGAAAAACATTTGCATTCGACAATCAACGGAAACGTTTCATAATTATATTTACAGGTTCTATAAATGATATCATTGCGCATTGTTTGTCACGCTAAATGACAATCCGGACATAAACTCATATATATATACACATATATATATATACATCAATGCTTATCCAACAGGCTGACTTATTTAGCCGCTTACTGGGAAACAATTATTGAAATTACTTATACGACTCGATGTCGACGTACAGTCAGGTAAGCACGTATAGAGAGAGAAAGAGAGAGAGAGAGAGAGAGGAAAAGAGTTAGTTAGAATGAGAGCGAGCATATTTCTGTATGTTCGCAAAGTTGTTGTCAGTGCTTTAAAACAATTTGGGAACGCTTTTGACCAGGATTTCAGTGTGGCTGGCTAGTTGGGTTTGGTTGGGCTTTTGCGTTTGGGTTTGAGTTGGATGGCCGGCTGTTTGTTTTAGCCGCATGACACATGGCTGGCATAAATCTTGCATGCGGCGTATGGCAAATGAATGCGCCAATAACTCAATAAAAAAAAAAAATAAACAAAAAAAGGTCGATAAAAAAAAAACGTATAACGTTGCTCTTATTGTATGCGTGTGTGTGTGTGTGACGTCGTTATGACCAAAATGGTGTCCAATGGCATTGGTGCAGCTGCTGCTTTCGTCTCGACAACGGCGACGGCCATTGCGCTAGCTGTCTGACAATTGACTTCCGTTTTAAATTTTGCACAAGTTATGGTGGCGTCAACCGTCAACTTAATTCAGCAGTTACAGCAGCTACAGCAGCAGCAAATGTTCAACGACAAAGCAAAAATAAAAAAAACATACACACACACACACACACAGAAAGAGTGCAAGCATTAGTTGGCAAGAGTTTGTGACACAAATGGCTTGCGAGAGTCCTTGACGAAAAAAAAATAAAGGCTTTCGGCAAACAATGATCAATGATGATCTTTTTGGCAAACATCCGTTTTAAACACTCTTAAAGTACATCCATCTTCGGGCTGACAAATAATTTTAATACAAACAAAAAAATTGTTAGATATAATAGAGAATTTATTTAATAATAACATTTATTTATCAAGAAAGCACCTTTTAATCCCACAAATTACCTGTTCGACTCTACACTAAAGTTATTACTTATGTAATAAGCTGATTGAAGCAACCTACTACACAAAAACAAACCAATAAGTAAAGTTCTTATAAACAGACAGCTTGACTTATCTAGTAAGAAATGTTTTTGTTTATGCGCTGTGGCAATCAATTTTCGTACTGATTACATATATGTGTGTATATTTATGTGTGTGTGTGTGTGTGTGTGTGTGTGTGTAGCTGTCGAATGCAACTGACTATGAGATACTGAGTACTGAGTAATTGAGTAGTGCTAGTGGATGGTCTTAGCTAAACAACTGAATAACTTCATCTTAACTTATTATATTTTCCGCTAAATCAATTATTCATTCATTTGCTTTAAAATTCAAGATAAGTGCTTTTTTTTTATCGAATTTCAGTTATCGATATTTATCGTTTTCATAATCTAATCTCTTTATCTTTTTCTTTTTTAATTATTCATTCATTTGCTTTAAAATTCCAGGAGATATATGTTTTTCTGGATCGATTTTCAGTTATCGATATTTATCGTTTTCGCAATCTTATCGCTTTATCTTTTCCACTAAATCAAAAATATATTCTTTTAACTTAAAATTCAAGATACGTTTTTTTTTTTGTAATCGATTTTTATCGTTTTTGCAATTTTATCTCTTTCTCTTTTCCACTAAATCAATTATTGATTAATTGAAAGTTAATCAAGTTTTAATACTTAACAAAATGCTTTAATCATTCATCATCTTTTAGCAAGCGAATAAGTCACCTTTTTTAAAAATAATCTGGTCTTTAATTTTCTAAGTGACTGCAATTTGTGTTCTTGGATTCTTGAGGGGCCAATTTTTAAATATACATTTTTTTTTTTAATGTTTCTTACGCTTGTAACCTTACCCTATATTTATAATACTTTTTTACGCTAGGTACCCATTCTACATATGACCTCAAGCCGGTAAACTTAAAAGTTACCTACACATATGCATATGTAGGTATGTGTATATACATTAGACGCCATTTTGAATGGAAGAATGTTTAGATTTTGCTTGCCTGCTGGTTGCTTGGCTGGTTGGCTGGCTGGTTGGCTGGCTAAGCATCTCCAAGTCCATCTACTCTTGACTTCAGCTTTTCTACTTAATTCAAATTGCCCGTTGTTGTTGTTGTTGGGCATAAAACAAAAGCGCGCGCCAAATGCAAACAATGACAAAATGGCAACGCCAGCAGCAGAGGTCGCCAAGTGTTGGCAGCATCAGACGGACAGACAGACAGACAGACAAAAGGACAGTTGGATAGTCGGACAGACATGGAACGTCGAAAAGTGGAAAAACAAGTCGCGCCATTCGCAACTTTCGCTATTCCTCGGCTCGTTTACTCATTGTGGCCAGACCGAAACGAGGTCGGCGCCGCAGCGTTGCCATATTTTTGTTTTGCGCGTCTTGTTTTTAATTTTATTTGCGCTCGCTCCACTTGAAATACATTGTGCAGCAGCCGCCACCGCTGCAGCATTAGCCCACCCACCCTCTGACCTAACCAAAAACTAGCAAAAAAAAAAAATAAAAAAAATGCCAACCCAAAGCTAAAGCCAAAAAAAAAAAAAAAACCACCAGCAAAGCCAAAGCCGTAGCAACTCATCCCTTTTCATTCTCTCATTCCCATTTTGAGCAGACCAAGCTACAAAATTGTGCCACATGGCACCTCTCTCGGCCTGGTCCCAGGCCAGGGCCAGTCAAAGACAGTGGCAGCGTTGACTAATATGCGCTTAGATTTAGTTTTCCTGCACACTCTTCAACCCGCTCCAACGCTCCTTGCCTCTTATTCTTTTATGCCCAAAAGAGAGAGAGAGAGAGAATGAGAGAGAAGTGATGAAAAAAATTTAGTATATGATAGAAAAAACAACAACAAAATTTATTGTGCCACACTGCAAGTATGCGGCGTCCGAAAAAATGAAAAAAAAATGAAACGAAACGAAATTGGGCCATGCAATTGCAACGGTAACGGCGATGGGTTAACAATACCTCCTCCACCCCCGCACCAGCCATCCGCCCGCTCGCGTTAGCAAGCGCATCTTAATTTATGTTTTGACCAGGCAGCACTTTTTCCGTTTTTGAGCTTAATAAGCGCCCTTTTGCAGCAAATGACATTAGCGGGCTAATTAGACTTGCATTGCACCCACACATTCACCCACACATTCACACACACAAACACACAAACAAAACACACAAACCTATCATCTATCAGTGTGCATCGTGGGCCGGGGCCAAACGGCTAATGAACCAAAGGGAAACAAACCAGAAAGGCTATCTGCAATAGCTTATCCTGCTACATTCCCCTACCCCCTCCAAAGCACATTAATTGGATACGGATTAACTGCGCAAACCTAATTAGTTCATTCTCACCTTGCCAAGCAGTAATTTGATCTTAAAAACACGAAATGCTGTTGACATATAAAAGTGCAAATATTCATAGCATACTTTTCAGGGCAGTCACTTAAATATGAATAAGAAAATAAAAAAAAAACCGTGTCATGGCTAAAAAGTGTATAACAAATAATATTGATGATTGATGGGCGGGTTAAATGCAAATGTCCTTTACCCTCAATCAATCTTTATTTGTTATGTACATATAGCATACATATACGTATATTTTTGTATATCAAAACCCAATTTATGCACACAATTAAAATTAGGCTTGTCAAACAATTACAGGCAATTTATCTTCATTTAAAATTTTTAACAACTGGCATAGAACATTTGAATTTGAAACTTTAATTATACAAAATAAACATACCTTTAAATAACTCTTGGTTTGATTGTGAAGTCCACAGGAAATGCATGTTAGCTTCTTGGTTTTTGACAGCATAAAAATGACCAAAGTGACATTTGGAAATGTGAATTACGCAAAAATGCCGCAAAATGTTTTTGCCAAAAATGTTCGTTTAAGTTATCGTTTTTTTTTTTATACGAAAAAGGCTGTTTAGACATGCAAAATTGCAGAGAGTTTGAGATTTTACCAATAACAAACACACATACACACACACACACACACACACACACGGACACGGACACACAGACAAGGATATGCTTTAAACTTAGTCAAGTTGGTTTGATTTTTTTTTTAGTGAGGTTTTCTTTTGCTGTGGCCCTGGCCTCACCTGGCGATCGTTGCTGCGGCGGCGCCGGGTCACTTCAAATGCAATTACGGTAAATTGCAAAAAAACAAAAATAAAGAGAAAGACAGTGAGAGAGAGAGATGGAGAGGGAGAGTAAGAGTGTGAGTAAAAATTCGCATTGGACATAAATAAATTTTGAAACTGGGCCAAAACGAAAGCAAATGAGTTGTCAATAGTTGTACAAATGCTATGCTTACACACACACTCTCTTCCTCTCTATCTCTCTCTCTCTCTCTCTCTCTCTCTCTCTCTCTATTTACCTTGGCATATTGGTTATATACTACTTACAAGTATTTAGTTATCGCACGTCCTTTTCCATTTAGTGCTTTCCGCTCCCAAAACTGACACTTTACTGGCGCCAGCTCTTATACTACACGCAGTTGCAAATTTAAACAACACTTTGGCCTTCAAGTGTTGTTGTTTCTCGTTCATTTTTATCGTTACGTTTTTGCATTAGTGTGAACTTACTCGTATAAGCACTTAACAAGCGAAAATTATAATGACAATAGCAGCTGTCAACAAAGGCATTCATTCATTACAAGAACAACGCCATTCATCTCAGTTAATCTAACTGGGGATCAACGCACAATCTGTAAAAGTTGAAGCTATGAAGCATGATACATTTGCAGAGGTTTCTTACAGCTTAACTGCCTTCTAACATAGTTTAAATTGGTGATAAGTGTTAATGTTGAAATTTTTCTCTTATGATCGTTTTCAGGATTAAACGATTCAAAGATCCGCGTGAAACATGGGACCTAAAACCTTTAAGAGCTTGAATTTTACCTCGAACTCATACCATTTATACCATTGTCCGTCCATTGGGTGTATGCTAAACGTAGTAGCTTTGCCTAGATGACATTTTAGTTGATACTTTCTTTTTTTTTGTTTTTTTTTTGTGCCCAATTCCGTCGCTGATGCTATTGCTTCATCTGACATTGTTTCCGCATGTCGTTATAGCCATTTTTTGTGTGTGTGTGTGTGTGTGTTGCTTTCTATGCTATGTTTCTGCGCATGGTATTCTTAGCTTTCGGATTATTTTTTCTCTTTGTGTGCTCAATTTCATGTGCAAAGCGAAGAATTAAGGCGACATAAAGGAAAGCAAAAACCAGCAGAAAGAAGTGAAAGAAGAAGTTAAAGAAAAGTGTCAGTTTATTTTGATGTCTCTACATGGTTTTCCTGTGGCGCGAGCAGATGACATACACCGTGTACCATATATAACAAACATCATCTCCGGCCGCCATTGATATTGCTGACGAAAATTGAGAATTATTATGTTTAAACGTGTGCCGTCAACGGCATTTTGTTTGGCTTCTTATTACAACGTATGCCGCCGCCGATGCCACTGCCACTGCCACTGATGCCACCAATGCTACAACTCCCGTTGAGCCGTATGAGTGACATGTGTCAGCTAACAAAAACAAGCAATTTTGAATGCCTGAATCCAGTTGCCTGAATCCTGTATCCTGATGCTTGATGCCTGATGCCAGATGCCTGATGCCTGTCATCTGCAGTTGTTGCAACACAGCCAGCAGATGAACTAAAATTAGATTGCCTTCTGCTGATGCGGCTTCTGTGTGTGTGCAATATATATATATGAAAATACACATAATAAGTAGTCTATAAAAAGAGCATGGCCAGCCAATGAATCTCATAAAATTCAATCATCGAATGAAAGTGCTGTTTGGATTCACATATTTTGTTTTCCTGCAAACAAACTTTAAACTATCGTTCAGTTTTAAGTTACTTCCAGAAGTTCTCAACAGTTTTTAAGAGCTTTGTTTTGCGTTTCAGTTTAAGGCAATTGAAGTCGAGCTTGCAACTTACATATATTACTAACAAGTAAGAAGGCTCTAGTTGAGGAAGTATAAGTAAGTTGCATATGTATATATGTATATATATATATATATGTGTGTGTGTGTGTGTGTGGACGCGCATTCGGCATAATTTACTTAATTTCAATGTTCCATATCCAAGTCCCAAAGACACAAACAATTTAAGAATGGAATACTTCAAGCTCATTATACGAAAAATTGACTTTTAATTTATTTGCTTTCCAAATAGTGTGAATGCATAAATAATAGTAGTAAAATGGCGAAAATGATCAAACAATAAATTTATGTTTCAAATTTTGAAGTTTGATAGATAGTTTTGGTTATTCCATTTGCTTGTAGTTGTACTTTTGGGTTTTTTGTTTTGTCCGATCATTTATTGTCCTTAGGCTAGCGACCTTGAAACCATCATGACAAAACCAGTGCAGAGGCAATTAAAATTACCAAGTTAAGGACACAATCTTATCGATGCTGCACCTGTAAAGAACATACTCTCGACGTGAGCTTATTTGAACATGATATAGAAAATGTGAATCATCCACAGCAGCACTGAGTCCTTGTAAAAGGCAGTATTTCCCTGTTCCTTCAACATCTAGAGGGAATGTGTTGGCAAAGCTTTAAGTGGTCTTAGCAACTTTCAATGGTGCGAGCGCAATATCGACAAAGACCTTAGCCGAAGCTGAAGCACCTACACAACTACACATATAAAGGATGAATGTTCCTTGCGAGAAATTCGATTCTTTCTTAACCACGATAGCAAGCGTGAGAGTAAAGAACGATCGCGTGCTGCCTAAGGCTTAAGACGTGGAAACCTTTTTCGTGCTAGAAGAAAGGCCCTTACACAAGGGCTTCGTAAATGTTCAAAAATGGTTCAAGGCAGCGTAATGGACAGCCACTTTTAAAAAGATCCTAAAAATGCGAAAAGTAAATGAAAAAATTATATGTTTAAAGAAATCAAGTCAAATATCTTAACACTTACGTTGTGCATCCATTCAACTGTTTAAATGGCTTAGGTCTGTTACATAAAATTTGAATTTAATAATCCAACCACGATTGTCCAAACGCAAGTTTAATGCATGAAGTGCCTTTACATCATTATTATCTTTATGATCATAAAGAGTTGATGTATCATAGTGTCGTATTGATGATCAGCATCAATGCTTTTAAGATATTTAAGAATATAGGTTAATTATAATTAATAACATAACTAAATGTATTTTTTTAAACTTACATTGCGAATATCGGTTTGATTGAGATTGAATAATTTTCCGGTCTATATCAAATTAGTCTTTGTTTAAGTTTTGTCGGGCCATGAAGATTGTATGTGACTTTAGTCACGGCTTGTTGCGTCAGTGATTAATAAGAATCAAGCAGTGTGTGTAAAGTTTAGATATTCAACACCTTTTAACTCTTTTTGTTTTATCATTGGCTGGGGTAGGGCTCATAGCGCGTCTTTTTCTCTTTTGCCTCCTTTCGTTGGATGGAGCCTGGCTGCCTTCTGGTAGATCGACATCGGATGTCTGCTCATTTTCCTTTGGCGCCTTTGTTCTTTCTTCTCCATTATTATTGGATGGAACTTGATCCAGTACTGATTCATCGACTTTGGGGGACTGATCAATGTCTTTGGAATGTTTGTTTGTGTTCAACATCATCATAAAGTCATTGTAATTAATCTTGGATTTTGGAACCTCCATAGTCACAATTTTCCCGTTTCTTTTCCTGTAAGGAACTTGCATGACAGATTTTTTGCAGATCCTGCATTCTCTTCTGGGTTCTTTTTCTGCTTCCTTTGCCGATTCCAATTGTAATCGGGCGCCAAGAGTATTCGCAGCCAAAGCGTTATATTCGTTCCGCTTAACTTCAGGTAGCTTGGTCCATAGCTTGGCAGAATTTGCTTGTATTTGGTTCAATTCGCGTATGGGAAACCGGTTTGGGTCACTTTTTTCTACTTCGATCAAAAACAGATCGTTTTCGAAATTGTTAAGAGCTGTTTCGGATGCAATCATCTCTAAAATTTCTTTGCGATTAAAATCAGCTTGAATCTCTTTCACATCAATATTGCGATTGTCTGCCATGTCTCTTGTTAAGCCGTGTAGAATTTAGGTTTGTATGTTTGGTAATGTTGGTTTGTGTTTTAACGAGTTTTGGGAGAGGATAACTTTTGTTGTGAAAATGTTTTGTAAAATATTATTTGTGTACTAATATAATTTTCAAATGTGCTGTGTATGTGTTAAACTAAGCTTTTGTTATAAAAGCCTACTTGATTAAAACTAGGACAAGGAAATTAAATCGAAATCTAAAGAACTAAAAAAAGAGCAAGGTCACGTACTGTTAATTGTTGAGCCCAATACTTTTCAAGAACTATAAGAAAATAGATATATATTTGGAGAAAACTCAAATATTTTGAGTTGATGCACTCCAAAGCCAATACATACGGACAGACAGACAGACAGACAGACGGACAGACGGACATGGCTATATCGACTCGGCTGTTGATGCAGATATATACTTTATGGGGTCGCAGATGCTTCCTTCTGCCTGCTACATACTTTTTCACAAAACCATTATACTCTTTAACCCATTTTTGATTGGTTCAGGGTATAAACATGCTATCAATAACCATTAAAATTCAACTTTGTTAAAAATCTTTAAATGGCATTCTTTCAAAGAAAATTGGATGATCAGCTGCTTTACTCTTGACAAGCGTCCAACCTTTTTTGTTTTTTTTTTAACTAAAGATTCTTCCTGACAGACAAAAGAAAGAAAAAAACAATTAGTGTAACTGCTACTTTATTAAAAAGGTCATATAGTTTATGTATGTCACATGATTGTAATAGTTTTTCAAGTTCTTAAGCTATTATCGTTCTCGAAACAAGCGTAGAGCTCATGTCTCTTAGACATCGTATCTGTTTTGCAGACCAACAAACAAATGCTACATTTAGTAAGAGGCAAAAGTAGAAAGCGCAACAATTTAAGCAACTCAAAAATGCAGTTGTAATGCAAAAATGCAAAGTTGCCGTTGCGTTAAGACCCTTGCTGTTGAGGAGGCGGGTGGAAGTGGGTCGAAGAAGAGCTGCACTCGAGTCAAATATGAATCGCATGAGCTCGTTTGCCAAAATTAAACGAACTTTGCTTTTCAAGTTTTATGATAAATCGAGCCATCCAAAACTAAATGTAATAAATGTCTGAGCAAAATTGAAGGGGCCGTGTAATAAATGAAGTCATTAAAGTCACAAATTAAATTACCTAAAGGAACATAATCGCATTTGATTGCAAACTTAAATTGTCAGTTCAAATGATATAAGTTTGTGACGTGAGTTCAAACTTTCCACAGCTTTGTTAACTTTTGCTACTCAGTGTCGACTAAAAAGAAAAAAGCATAAAACATTTCAACATTATTTTATTCATAGTTACGCTAACATTAATTGTACTTTTACTCTAAATAAACAACCATAATTTATCTCTTAAATAAGCCATAACTTTGATTCACAGATAGGCTAACAAACAAATGGTTATTTGCTTTCGTTAATGTGTGTGTGTGTGTGTGTGCCCGTCGACTTAGACCAAACAATTTATGTAAATCTACATACTACTACATGCTAAAGTCTCGCTCATATAGTTTAGTTTACTTTAAAAGCTTGGCTCACAACAAATTTCCAAACTTGATTACTCTGTTTTTCTTGTTTTCTCGGTTAAAGTCTCAATTTAAAAGTTGTCTCCCGTAACAGCATTGTAGCATTGTCTTCGTTACTTTGCACATTTGACATTGTAATCCTTAAATGAAAAATACACTCTGATTGTTTTGACTAGAGCAATCGCTACGTATACGTAATGTCAGACAATGTGAGTGTGTTTTGGCCACAATTAAAAGAACAATCGAACTTACAAAACATTATAACGAAATGAACAAAGAAATTGCAATTTTTATGGCAGATATGATTTGTTTTATTTATACAGCAAAAAGCAACAGAAGCCTGCTTTCAATTTAAACGCAATGCAGTCGGATTAAATAGAGAAGAGCAGCGGCAGCAGAAGCAGGCGCTGCAGGCGACATAGGGATGGATGAAAAAAACTGATATAGTTGGGTATTTGTAGTTCGAGGGGTTGTGGGTGGGCGGAGGGGAATGGCATGGCCGGAAGGGATTGGAGGGAAAGTGGTGACGACGTTGACGTCGCGACGTCAAGCAAAATAACTTTAAATTAATTAAAAAGCGCATGCAGAAATATTTTAAAACGAACGCGTCAACGGCAAGCACGTAAAATGACTGAATTGCATGTGTATGTGTATGTGTGTGTGTGTGTGTGTGTGTGTGTGTGTGTGTGTGTGTGTGTGTGTTTGTGTGTGTGTGTTGTTGTGGTGTTTGTACAGAGAATGTTGTCTGTCTAGCTAAGAATGACATAGACGACGACAGGCTGCATCAATGTTGCGAAAATTAATTGAAACGAGGGCAGGCATTCTATTAGAGACTAACGCTCTTAAGTCTTAGAGTTAGGGCTGCTATATTTCGGCTAAGCTCCACGAATGAAAGTGCGAACAATAGATAGGAGGAACTTAAGAATTCTAATGAATGCGCGATTGCTAGCGATTTATGATTTAACGATTGTGTCCAGTCAGTCCAGTCAGTAGACGAGTCCGAGTCGGAGTCCGAATCCGAGCAGCAACTGCCAACGGATGTGGCAAATGTCGAGAGCTTAATGCAAACATTATCGCACGCCCACATAGTATGTTACTTCTGCCCTGCCTTCTTCGAATGGCGTCTGGAATGGCAGCCAACAAATGAAATTAAGCAAATAAATTTTCGTAGCTAGATTAGTTGGTGGACCAAGCAACGACGCGAGCGACAAGAAAAAGAGATAGATAGAGAGAGAGAGAGAGAGAGAGAGATAGAGAGAGAGAGAGTGGAACGCTTTTTGCAGCTTAGCAAGGCAATCTGGAAACTTTGGTTTTTTTGTTTGTGTGTCTTTGTGTGTTTGTGTGGCTGGCTTAGTGGCTGTCCCCGACTGACTAGAAATACGAGTCCAAGACACTTGCAGTCAAGGCAAAAGTTGAATTCGGCAGAGTTTCGTTTCAAGTTCGAGTTGGAGTCGGTGTTGCAGTCGTTGTTGTTGTTGTTGTTGTTGTCGTCGTCGGTGTTGTTGGGTGTCATAGGTGGAGTAATTAAATGGTGGTGCAACCACACCGTGCCTCTGTGCTGCACTCAGTGCTAGCCGCAACACATGTAAAATGCCACAACTGTGCTCAAATCTACACACAAACATACAGCACAAAGAGCCATAAAAACAACAACGACAATACAAGAACAACAAAAAAAAACCAAAAAAATACCAGGTAAAAACGTTCACTTAACACACCGAAGATTTTGGTACACTTGCAGAAACGAGACATATTCTTAACCATTCTTTATGTAACAGTTGAATCATTCGAAATAGTTTTGTTTAATGAAACATCAAACATATACGTGTATATGTTTACTCTTTTAATACTCTTTATTTACTACTTAATCACAATATTAAAGTACCCGCTGAAAGTGTATAAATAAAAATTTAATGTCATTTTGCGAATGAATTCAGTATGAACGAGAAAAAATAAAAAAAATGTTGGTCGAATGAGATTTATAAATATTTACAGCGTGGCTGGCATAAAGTAATCCCGAAGTGCCAACTGCTGGCATAAATGAATCCAATTAAACACAACCGATTTTGACAACACATATATATATACACATATAAGTGTAAATGTAATGCATGCTTTTTGCATTTAATAAATAAGTAAATATACATTTTTTTAAACTTCCATTAAATAAATGCCCAAATTCGACAATGTAAAAGCTTCGATTTTGTTTGGTTGTTTTTATACCCTGATCCCATTAAAAATGGGAAAAAAGGGTATAATGAAGTTGTGCAAAAGTATGTAACAGAAGGAAGCATCTCCGACCCCATAAAGTATATATATTCTTTATCAGCATCAACAGTCGAGTCGATATAGCCATGTCCGTCTGTCCGTCTGTATGTATGAACGCGTCGATCTCAGAGACTATAAAAGCTAGAGACTCCAGATTTGGAACTTAAGCTCGCCTAATTCCTAGTCGATTTTCGATAACTCATCCCGTTTCCGATATACACATGGGATCGATAACAATAAAATCTTGAATTTGAAAATTTTAGATGGCATTTGAATTATTAATCAAAATAATTACAATCTGTGAAATTTGTATTATAATCGGTTAAGAAACACCGGAGATATGGAACCTTGAAGTTGAGTATGCAGTATGCAGTATGGTCGTACACACACGCACACATACTTGCAAGCACTGACTGTACGCGTAAAGTATAGGGATCAGGGTATCGTCTAGTCGGGATTTCTCGACTAGAGCCTTCTTACTTGTTTCTTTTTGTTTCTATTTGCGATTTGTCTCATTGAATTCATTCATTATGTTAACCAAATTTTGGAATATACGCTGAAAAACGATTTCACTGCTAAAAGGTTCAAAGAGCATGATTTTTCCACACTTAAAACCTAATGGTGTACCGTGAACCCAGACAGTTGTGAATGAAATTGCAAAGACCATAATTATATGTATTTGCGTCAATCGCTCACTTGCTTACTTACTGTGTTCTTTGGTGTTTGGTTATTCTTGGGTGTGCGAAACCGTTCATTGCCACATTAACATCATAAAAGCGTTACCAACTTAGTACGTATGAATTTGTGTGTATGTGTGTGTGTGTGTGTGTATGCTCATATTTGAGATTGAGTTACTTTTGACAAGCTACAAACTGAATCAGCTTTATGTCCGTGTTGTTTTTTCGTTTGGCCTGCGAAAAAAGTTTCGAGTATTCCCATTAAGTACATTAAAAAAGAAAAACCCAAACATAAATAACAAAACGTCGAATTTTGTTCACTTTTTATAATGCTTTTTTTATATTTTATCATTTCAGGTGAGTGAAGTTCTACTTCGGATGCTGCACTAAGAAAAACTTTTACTCAGGTTTTTTTGTTCGGGTAAGAGCGAAATTTTGATGTTTTCTTAGCAACAGCAATAAAAGCAACCTTTAATATGTCAATGATAAATGGAATCATCTAAAGCTGCCTGTATTTTTTTTTTTTGTTGTTCCTTCGTTTTTGATGGGCTGTCTTTTATGTGTGTGTGTGTGTGTGTGTGGCAGGTATAGAAATTGTGCTTGCCTGTCGTCGTTGCCTTAATGATAATGCACACAAATTATGCAAATAGCTAAATGCCGGTCGACTTAAGTGTTAAGACAGCGACCGGCGCGACCAAGACCGCTGGAGAAGATGAAAAACAAGAAGAGTGCCACAAAAATCGATGTCTCTGATTATGCTATATATATATATATATATATATAAATATGTATGTGTATATGTATATAGAATTGTAGTTATTTTGCTGTTTATTTTTCGGTGGCTGCATAAGTTGGCTAACGTTTTGGTAAGACGGTATAAAGGCGCCATTGGCACTTGGATGAACACTGTGACTTGAACTTGGAATTTTGTGTCGCACAGTTTTGGGCAGCTGTGGCCAACAGCATCGGCAAGTGTTTTGCTTTTAACTTGGCCAACATTAATATTTCGTCAGCTAAAGCGAGATCGAAACAGCTTTTTAGTACTCTCTCTTGGACTCTTGGCAAACTGTTAGCTTTTTTTCTGAGGAGCAAAATCATTAGAAAAAGAAAGAAGTACAAAATAAATAATACAGCCAAATGAAAACGAACAATAAGTAGAGCGTGAGCCAAGAGCTTATTGATTCTTCTTTCTTAATAGCTTCAGCAGGATTATTTTTTTTCCATCTCAACTTTTAAGCAAATGCTACTTTTTTAAACATATAGAATAGTGCGGCACAATTAAGAGATCATACTTTACGTATTAGACAAAAAGGCAGGTAGTTCATCGGGTTCAACTAGGATAATTCCTAAACGCAAGATTAATTTAACCTATAGTTGCGACTGTTCCAAAAGCCAAAACGTGGTCAAGTTCATCATCCACAACAAACATAACAAAACAAAGAGCAACAAACCTTATGAATTTCAGTTTCAATTATTATCGGTAATAGGGATAATTGATGTGTCCACGCCCAAGGATAGTTTCTGTGCGGCTTAATTGACTTGTTTGCTCCGGAATATATATACTTTATGGGGTTAGAGTTGCTGCGCTTTGTCTATACAGCACATCTTCATTAGAGAAGGGTATAGAAACTGCTTTCTTCTAGAGCTATAGTTTGAAAATCCATTGCAAAAGACCAGCTGTTAGACTTAAGTTGTAGTTCAAATACAAGCACAAGTAGTGCATACCATGCTGATTGCTTGCATTCGTACCATGCCCACTATTCAGCTTTGATTACACACTGAGAATTTGTACGCCATAAGCGTAAATGTCTAGAAAATATACACGAACGTTCAGACATATGTATATGTAAAGCAATCCAACACACCATGGAAAGGCATGAAAGAGAGAGAGAGAGGGGAACTGAATGCACGCGAAACGTAATCGGTGCCGGAGCCGGAGAGAGTTCATTTCATAGGCATTATGATGGAAGCTCGACGTCGACAAGTGTATTCAGAAGGTGCTCCATTTTGCTGCTATTGCTGTTGCTGTTCATCTGATGATGCAACGTGGATATCTCGAATTTCAAAACGGAAATGACCGAAAAGAGAGAGAGAGAGAGAGAAAAAAACAACAAAAAAATAAATGGTAATACAGAAGGGAGTGAAAGGGCAGCAACTGGGCAATGTCTAGCACAACAGCTCTGAGCTCAAATGCTGTTCACCACAGAAAGCAAGCGACGATATTCACAACATTTATTTCTTTTTTTTTGGTTCGCAGGATGATATAGTACATTGAATTTCAGTTCTATCACGAGGTACACTTACACTGAGAGTGAGAGTGCGTGGAAGAGGGGTAGGGGAAGTTGAGCGCGAGTGTGTCGCACACATTTGCCACATCAGCAAATGATGTGAAAATGTAATTTTCAGGCAACGGGCAGAGACATACAAGAACACATTTGAAAATTGAATACCAGCCTCAATTGGAGTCAAAATTGGAGACTAGCTGAGCTGTCAATGGGGCGGCTGCTTTTGGTTATCAAATCGTTCGCAGTTGCAAACAAGCACACACACACACACACACACACATAGAGTGGACCACTAGCACATAGCAGTGCAATAAATTTGCGGCTAGCGAAGAGCAAAAAGCGCACAAAGTGCGAAACTAATGATGAGTAAAAAACGAAGGGCGAGACAGGAAGCCAAACTGAATGAGCAATGACGATGGAGCTTATCAAATTGCCAATGCATGTCACACAGTCACTTTATATGCATGTTAGTGTGTGTGTGTGTGCTTGAGTGTGTGGCAAGGAAGCAAATCAAATTTAATTGAAGCAGTTGCAATTCGCAAAACACGTAGAAAACAAGTGGAAAATGGCACAAAGCGGCAACAGCTCTATACAGATAGATATCTTTACAGCAAGAGTTCATCCAATTGAGTAATATTTCGATTAGTTCGATCTTTCAATCTCTGTTTACATTATTTATTTGCTCCAAGGGTTTGAACATTTATCTATTTATTCGGGGTAATTGGCCATGTCAAGCCAGGTCAAAGTACGCGACTTTGTGAATTGCTTCCATCGAGATAGCTCCATGAAGATAATGCTCTTAATCAAACCTTATCGACGGCAACAAGGTTCAGCCGTCCATCTAAAAAAGCATCGATTGTTTTTGTTACTTAAGCATTGATATTTAGCGACCCATTTATGTATGCCCTTACGTATGCAGTTAAAGGAAGTTTTTATAACCTGAACCCATAAAAATAAGAAAACGCGTCGAGTTTGAACAGACTTAAGGCTCGGATCGTACACTCACTGTCTTATACTATAGAAATATAACAGAAAACAATGAAAGTAACGTTTGTTTTTCTAATTTTATATATAATTTAAATTTGTCAAATTACAATAGGTATCATATCTGTCCGTACGTCCGTCTGCCCGTCCGTCCGTATGTATGAACGCGTCGATCTCAAAGACTATAAAATCTAAAGACTCCTAGGCAGTGTAAGTTTGTTTCAAATTTTCGATAACTTTCCCCGTTTCCGATATACACATGGGATCGATAACAACAAAATTTTTAATTCGGAAAACTTTAAGACGCCGTTTTACACATGTAGAAAAATCTGTTAATCTGTGAAATTTTTATTGAAATCGGTTGAGAAACACCGGAGATATGGAACAGTCAAGTTAAGTCAAGTAAGCAGTATGCGTCTGTACGCGTAAAGTAAGGGATTCAGGGTATCGTCTAGTCGGGATTTCTCGACTAGAGCCTTCTTACTGGTTTTTTTTTTGCCTATTTTGATGGAAAGCAACAAATGATGCGTATGAAATGCTTTAATGAAAATAAGCGTATTTTGTTATGTTGTTGTTGTTTAATTTCTGGACGATTTAGTTAGAGCCCTGACATAATGGATCGGCTCAGCATAAGACTTTAGCTTGCAGTCTGTGAAAAAATATTTGGGCTTAAAGGTTGATAAATATTTAAGGCACCAACAGAAAAAGAGCAGCAAAAAAAAAACAAAAAAAAAAAAAACACGAAGCCGACACAGTTGACAATGGCTAGGATGCGGATGTATGTAAAACAAACTGGGAGTACCAGCTGCTGCTGCTAAAAATGTATGCGGACAAACAAGTAAATCAAGGCGCACTTCCACTGCAACAACGTCAACAACAACTACAAAAACTTTTCGCAAAAGCTCATCCTCTTGTTACTCAGTGGAATGATGGCAGAGTCGGTGGAGTTGCATTGCTTGTCGTTGCGTTTTATGGCACTCCTCCGGCATACCATAGCACTTTCTAGTGCCGACAATGTAGTTTGTGCTGGTAGATCAGGAAAAAGCCCCGATACTTCCATATTGAGTAGCTAGAAATGGGTAGAACAAGCAGGACCTATTGAACGTCGGAATTGTGGTAGTCCTTAAGATTTAAGATGGATTGGTAAACCTTACGAGCATGTACTCTTGGCACAGTGTCGTTCAAGATATGAACCTGCTCGAAATAAAGGTTGGCAGGAATTCTATATTATAGATAATACCCATATCGTCTGGTAAGGCAGCTGACTGCATAGTAACTTTTGAGCTTAAAACTTATCCACTTGTATGATACGTTTTGGAATAATTCAAACTTAGTGTTTACCTACGATCCATATGCTATCATTATAACTATAAGCAAACAAATTAGATCGCTGTATCTAACGGATTGGGCTTTGCGTTGATAGCAGTCAGTCAGTCAGTCAGAACAAAACGTTTTAATTGTTTGGAGCTTAAAGTTGTGTTGCGCATTTCGTGATCCAAGGAAACTAAGTATACCACACATATGTGTAGATGCTGCTACTATTGCTACTGTGATATTTTCTATTGCCGTGCTTTTTGGCGCTTGGCTCGTTGCACAAATAAGAACAGGCCAGGTACTCTCTCTCTCTTGCCCCTTTCCAATCACCAAACTGCTTGCCCCAAGCCTTGTAGTCTGATGCATGTTGCCCTTGCCCGTGGTTTTTTTTTTACATTTTCCTTCTTTTTTTTTTGTTTTGGCCCCGTTCATTACTTGGAGGGCGAGAGGGAGAGGTAGAGGTAGAAAAAAATGCATTGCTGTTGTTGCCGTTGTGTGTGTTGTGTTGTGTGTTGTGTGTTGGTGTTGTCTACTGTCTGCCAGCCTTCTAACTGAATGAAAGCTTGGCAAGTTGACTGATTTCGAATAGATTTTCATGATTTGCATGTGGGAGGAACACAAAATCCCCATGGGCACAAACTAGAGCACTTTAAGCAACGAAGGATGTGCACATTTTTGTTCTGTTCTGTTCTGTTATGTTGCTCTTGTTGTTGCTACTGCTGCTGCTGCTGTTGCTGTGGTTGGCTTATTCGCCGCTTGGCTGCAGTGCATCTTGGAGGTGGGTGACACGTATACCCTATAGTTTTTGTATACAATTGAAAAGTAAAGTCATCGAGTAAACTTTGAACTAAACATAAAAATCGAAAATACCAAGTCTGCAATCGTTTTCAACAAGAATTTTCTGAGGTTTAAGTGAATCATGACTTGGGGAGCTAATGTTCTAAAGAAAAATGAAAGTCTCTAGCATTAATTTTATTAGTTTGATATTTGTCTTTAGGCTCGATGGGGCTTTTCCCGTACGAAAAGAGAAGGATTGTAAACATTCCAAAGTTGCCCATTTTCAGTCAGGTTCGACTATGCTGTGTTGTTGTTATACTAACTTTAAAAATGGCTTCTGCGTTCGCCTGAAGAAATGGGCTGGATAAAGATGGAAAAATGTTCGCAAGCTTAACGATGTGCTTAGGCGAAAAATCACGCTTTTTGTTATTGTTGTGTTTATCACTGCTGCTGGTGCTGTTGTTGCTGTAACTTTTCCTACTGATTTTAGTTGCAAATTTTTTTTTCTTGAAAAAATATTGCCTTCTATTGCAGCCGCAAAGTTTACATACACTGCATATGTACATGTCTGCAAAGTATAGTACGTGAGTGTTTATTGGTCTATGGCATTTGTGCATCCTTTTGGCTAGGACAAAGGGAAGAGAGACGAGAGAGAGAGAGAGAGAGAGAGAGAGAGAGAGAGAGAGTGGTCGATTGGTTGGCAACAGAAACAGACAGCAAGCGTCTTGGTCAGGCGTCAAATTGGCACAACAAACAAACAACAAACTAATTTGTTTTACTAATCAATAGAAACGGACAAGTTTGCACGAACTATAGTGAAAGGAATGTGACAAGATATCCCTCGATACAGACATAATATGTAGTTTAGTTTGAAATAAATAATCGAGAAATGGAGAAATTAGTATAATTATCTAATGCAAATTATTGGCTTCACATGAAAGAGGAAGCACCTTCGATTTATTTTTTAAGTTAGAAATATTTTATTTTCTCGAAATGCATGTCAGAATGGAGACGAATGCGAAACTTTCCAAACCCATAACAAAAGGAAAGGCGTTTCAGTCATGGCTTAATCTCAATAATAATACTGCTTCCTTCGTTGGATTCATGGTTTAGTTGCTGACCCAAAAATTACTGAATACTATGTAATAAATAGTTATACAACATTTGTGTAAATGTTCTCGTGTTCGTGACTTTTTTGGTGCTACTATCAAATGAATTTCTCGTTAGATCGCCGTGGCAATGCAATTATTTTGCACTCATGAATTGTGCTTTTGACTTGTGACACTTGAAATGAATAAATACATATGTAGTATGTATGAATAAATATGCACATATGTTGTACATTTGTGTATGAATAAACATATGTATGTGTGTGTGTAGGCAAAAGCAGCTCACATAAACAATCCACACACGCTCAAGACTCATTCAGAGACACTCGTTAAGCGCCCTTGACTGAGGGCAGTATGGAAATTGTTTTTGGCAAAGTGCACAAGGCACTTGACGACTGTCACATTGGACACGGGACACGGGACACGGGACACGGGACATGGGACATGGGTCATGAAGGGGTTGTTCGTTCGTTTGTTCGTTCGTGTTGTTGTTGGTTGTTGCTATTGTTTATATATTTACATATATGAAATGTGTTGCACAACAATAACAAGAACGCCGGCAGAATCGTTGCACATGGCTCCCGTCAATGTGTGTACAATAATAACAAGAACATGCGACAATTCAGGCACGACCAGAATTAAATACCCTTGCTAAGCAAAGTACTTAAGTATCCTGGTGCTTTTATGATATATGATAATATAATCGATGTTTCCTTCGTTTACTTATTCGGCATATCTGATTTCTTTAGCCAGCGATAGATTCTATTGGAGAAGTACCAAACGATTATAGATATCGAAAAAATTGTATAAAAATTGTATTAGCAAATATAAAGGTTTGGATAAAGTATTTTTATAATATATCGATCAATTAATTGTTTAAAAGTATGTACATCGATTCTTATCGATATTTAAAAAAAAAAAAAGATCTCAACTGGTAGCTAATAGAATTTGGTTTAATTATATCGTTGCTATTCACCATTTATGTTCATCGGGAACACCGATTTGCACACACTTACTGGGATAAAAAGGTGGCAACGTCTCCGCTTAAACCGTTACAGATTGTGCAACAAAGTTATAAAACCATTGGCAAAGGGCATAATGAGGGCAATTGCAACAACTTTCCGGCAATATTATACATACAAATGTGCATACATATGTATTTATTTAGCAAGAGGCATTTATGTGTTTGTGTGTGTGTACATGTATGTATACTATAATGAAACAATGGTAGTTTCTAGTAGCTGCTGTTGTCGTTTCGGTCAGTTCAGGCTGCAATAAAAATTTGTCCTGTGGAAAATGAAATGGATAGCAATTGCGATTGCGATTGCGATAACCGTCGAACCTCAGTCCGCACCCGGGACAAGCGGTCTCACACAGACACCAGTAACCGACAGGACAGGACAGGAAAGGACAGGAAATATCGATACAAAAAATAAGCCAAAAACAACACCAGCAAACAACATAAAGTTATAGCCAATGCACACTGGGTCGAGGTTAGCAATGGGCGAGTTTTTATATTTCAGTTTGTTTTGTTTCCTTCATTTTTTGTTGTTGCACTAACTGGAATTGGCTTTCGATTTCTACTTGTGGTGCAAGTGCTTCATTAGTTTTTTAATATCATAGTTTTTTGGTGGCGTTGGTAAGTAAAAAAGTTGATCTGCAACCATTTAGTGGGTCAATTGGCCGGGCATGGATTGCAGCTGTACCTTATTAACAAAAGGCCTGCGACAGGCTCTATCTACATTGGGGATAGGGAGCTTCGAAGCCAAAGAAACGAAAGTTGCTCCCGTGAACTTTGACATGGTTTTGCGTACGTTACGTTGGCATCGTTTTTGCGTACGTGAAACTGTGTCAGGTAATTGCGTTCAATAAGCAGGTCAAACTGTGGTCTACTCACACACACACACACACACACATGTCCACATTTCGTTCATATAAGCATTGGACATATGTAGTATGTTTTGATGCAAATCGTTCCTTAAGAAACTTTGCAAATTATTATTTCCAAATATATTGTATATAACTTTCTTGTCTGACATTTCTTTCGATCAAGTTCAAAGCTATGTCCAAAGATCTATTCGCTCATTTATTACAAACTGTTAACCAAAATAAGTAGAATATTATGTATTGACCTCTGGGATTGTACAAATACTTTTTTTGCTTTGTTTTCTTTGTTTCAAACAAATATCTGCAAGTGTAACAAAAATCTTAAATTTAAACAAAAATTAGAAGATCTTGTAAAGGGTATGATTTAAAAGGTAAAAGATATTTTTATATAGTTATAAAAACAATTTTTTATTGACTCTTTAAATCCAAGCGGCAATGCCAATCCCGATTTTGCATTCTATAATTCTTTACACTATTTATAACGTATACGTGATATTTATTCCAGTGTATATACACATAAATATGTACATACATACACACATCGTATACAAAATCGTTGCCTTTGTCCAATTTACAATTGGGTTGAGGCAGCGACGACCGCAAATTTTGAGAGTCGGCCAATGCTTAATTTATGCAATACTCGAAATGAAATCGTGCGAAAACCAAATTTGCACACCACATACTTGAAATGGACAGACGCCACTGCCGTTGCCGATGCCGCCGCCAGTCATTTGAAATGTCCTGAGAATGGCCCAATAGCAGCAGCTAGCAAAATGGCCACCGGCAGCATTGATCAACCGAGCCGTAAGGTAAACCCACCACCCATCGCCTTGTTTAGCGCTGGCACAAACTGTTGCCCTAATGCCCAGTGTCCCACTTGACAATGACAATGGTCAGAGTGATTTACTAGAAGATACCCTGTGATCCGAATTTTTCTTTACGATACATTGTTAGAGGTCACAATCGATGAGGAACGATGTTTTCATTCTTTTTTATGTATTCGTATAAATCACATAGGCATACGCGCCTTGTGCATTATTTAAAGAGGATTTAATTTATAGGTTATTAACATTAAATGATCACATACCTACCATAGAGCTAACATACTTTTGTCTTCTTTCTAATGTTGATCACAAAAATATATGTGTATATATATATATTGTTGATGGTAGCCATTTAATTGAGACAGTATAGCCAAGAGATTTACATTTTACGTCCTAGTCATAAATATGCATCATTAAGGCAACGTTCCTGGATGCTACGGGTAATGAGTTTCACATCTTTTTCTCTCTCTCTCTCTCTCTCTCTCTCTCGCAGTCTCTCTTACTCTCTCTGTTATCCACTCAACTTAATTGCTGAAGTTTAAAATCGAGCGCTATACCAGACAGGCATCGACTGCTCATTCAGTCTGTGTGCTTCCCCAACTCCCTCCACCCCACTCACTCTTAACTTTTTCGGTCTCTCTCTTAACATCTTTTGGCCAAGTTTAAGGCAATCAAAGCTTTTTGGCTGGCCAAGAAGTGCGCACTTGGTTCGTTCACAGCGCTTTTGCTCTTGCCGCGCCATTGCGACTGCTACTCGATTATAAGGCTTGCAGCATAAATATTAGCAAGGCGTTACCGTTGACGTAACCGCAGTCATTTAAATGCTGCTGCAATGTTGTTTGTTGGTTTTGGTACAACTGGGTACAACTGGATGCTGCTGCTGATGCTGCTGATGCTGTTACTGCAACTGATTATGCCATAGCCCAAAAGCTGTCAACGAAGCCATCGCACAGCGTTTAACTCCTTCCTCCCAATCTGCCCATCTAGCTTACAATGAATTAAATGAATCTCAATTTCCGTTTGGTTTGCGGTTAAAAGCCACAGCAGTCGACGTTGCCATTGCCGTTGTCGTTGTCGCTGTCGAGCTGCCGTCTACCCGGAAAACCGCCCTCTCTCATCATCACTTTGGCAAATGCAAATTCTTCAGCAGCAGCGAAATTGAATATAAGTATACGCCAGTCGCAAGTGCATGACCATTAAATACCCTTTACAAAATCTAAACTAACTATCTTGACAATATATATCATATCATATATCATATCTTTCTCAATGGGTTTCCTAGATACCTTCTTCTGTCTTCTCAATACAAACTTAAGGTAATATGAATATAACCCATTTTTAACCAATCGTAATGGCTACCGTGTATGAACAGAACCAGAAAGAATTTGTCGAGGCGCAAAAAACAAAACCAAAAAACAAATTCATGCCGCATTCCCTGGCGCGTTGCTTCAATTGCCAGCGCCTGCAACTTCATCTTTCAACTCCATATGCATTTGAAGTTCTTAGCCCGGCCAAAGGAAAGGCCGTAAATTGCTGGAAGATGCCCCGTGCGCCAAACAGCAATTTTGCAGCCAAACTTTTGTGCCGGCAAAAGTTTTAAACACACACAACACCAGAACAAGCCAGCCGAGACGAAGGCAGAGTCTGGGGCCATGTCACGGCAGTCATTTGGGGGCTAGTAGCAGCAGATCATGCTTGGAATCCTTTCGTTTCCCTTCGTTTCGTTTCGTTTCGCGTAGTTCCGTTTGGGGCCAAGTTAGCTCGCGACGGCTCGACGTATGCAAAAGTTTTACGATTGTTTGCTCGAAATAAACGCGACGCAGATAATTTGCGCAAAAGTTCTGTACCGCTCCTCCGACCCAATCCGACCTACCATTACCATATTATCTACAGAAAAAGTCTTCGCCTCTTTTTTCTTCTTCTGTTTTTTACGCTCTGCAAACAATTTGGCTTTATTTTTTTACAACAAGGTCGGCAAATTAGATGACAATAAAGAATTCTGTCGCTGCGTTTCTGAGTTATCGCTGTAACGTGATTAACACGTTGTTTTTTCTGCTTACTGCTGGCGACCTCATTGTAACGAGAACACTCGTTACAAGAACTCTCGTTACTTACTGATACCCAATGTGAACTCGGCATTTCATAATAAAACATAAGGTTTGTTTTTATACCCTGAACCCATGAAGTGGGAAAAAACGAAATTATCGATAAACACATGTAATCGATAACAGTACAATCTTTAATTTGGACCCACTTGTAAAATGTTTTTATAACTATAAGCAAAATAATGAATCTCTATGAAATTTTAATCAAAGTCAGAGACATGAAAGATTGAAGTTTAGTCATCAATCATCAAACGCTGCAGTTGAGCAGGCAACACCATAATTGTAAAGTCAAGGGTTCATGTGATATAGAAAACCGGTTTGCGCTAAACCGCATTGCCAGTGACGGTCAAATTTAAACGCCTTCTATCCTGGCGCATAAAGACTCCGTTATGAATGAAATGAGTGATGGGAAGTCAACCTGTCTGTGATAGCTTAACTTCCGGTTTCTTGTACTCTTAGAGATAGGAATCATGCGATTCTTTGTGACCCTTCATGAATGGTACATGGTGCAACAGCAAGTATACTTAAGAGCCTGCTGATCCTCGGCAACCGTTAAGTTGCCAGGGCTTAGGTTTTCGATTGATCAGCTTTTACGTGAAATGTTTTGTGTTTTGCTTTTGCTGCTTTAGCTACCCAACCATTATGCTTCTTTTTTTTTGATAACTAAAATAGATACAGATATACCAATGAAATCGAAAAAAAATATTGTTTTTCATTTGTTATTAGCTGCGATTTCTTTCTTTATTGTTAGATTGATGGACGGCAAGGTTCGGGATGCAGCTGGTTGGGCTAATTTGTTAAACAAAAGAAGGTCAAAATGCCGTAGATAACATAATGCATAATGCATGATCTAATCCATGATTTAATCCATGATCTAACCCATATGCATATGCCTCAACGTGTCGATATTTCAAACATCACGCTCTCTTTTTACCTCCTCGTGGCTAGGTTCATTGCGCATCTTTGTGGCCCTCTTATATACAGGAACTTTGCGCTTTTAATCACTTTGCAATGCAGGGAATTTTCAGGAATTTCAGAATTTGACATCTTTCCGATGATCATTGGTGATGAAATTTCTTGGATCAAAGGCATACGAGGAGGATGCACAGCAAAAGTGAAACAGTTTGGACAGTAGTAACAGTCTTGATGCCCTGGATTGTAGTGTGGTTTCCGTCGGATTTTAATGGTTTTAGGTTTTTGATTGTTCGGCTTTGACTTGTGTTTTTGTTGTTTAGTGTTCGGTTTGCGCTGCTTAAGCTCTCGAGCCATTGTGATTTTTGATGTAATGTAAATAAATGTAGTACTTAAAAATTTAGTAATTGTTGTATTGTGTTGACTGAATTGACTGAGTTGTGAGTTGTATAAATGCCAGGCACAAGCAGGCAGCCTACTTTGTTCATGATGACCGTAACAGTTGATGGTAATAAAGATGATAATGATGGTAGTGGGGATGCTGCTGCCGCAAGTTGCCTGCAGCCGCTAGTCGGCACTGATTGACTCACTGTCTTGGCATATGAACTTGAACACGTTTTGGCATTCGGCACTGTCGCCACTGTTGGCCTGCTTCCCCGTCAAACCCCTTCAGACCTTCAAGATTCGTTCATCCGCTTCCTTTCACCTTTTGACTCGCTGAGGTTACAAGTTCAAATGTTACAGCAACTGCAAGCTTTTTCTTCTTCTCCCGTTTCTCCCACTCTGTCTACCTCTATCTGTGACGGTCCGTTCCGCCTCAGTTGTGCTCGTATTTGAAATACATATGTATATAGAGGTATGTATGTATATACATACACACATATATATATATATATATGTATATAAATATATATTTTTGCCTAGTGCCTGCTGCTTGCTGCTTGATTTTGTGTTCCTGTTGTTTGTCTTGGCCTTTGCTTTATGCGCTTGTTTGTTTTCCTTTTCTGCCTTTGCTGCCATCTTCTGATGTTGCCAGCTTGCACTTGACTGCCACTTCATTCCCAATGCTCCTTCTAGACTCATTCCCGTTCCCATTCCCATTCCCATCCCTATTTCAGTTCCCAACTTGAAATAAACTTCCGTTTGCTTTCTTAGATTTTTTTCTTGCTACATAGTATAATATATTTGCATATGCTACTTTGCATATGTGTTTGTTTGTATGTGTGTGTGTGTGTGTCTTTCTGTCTGTTTTTTGAACTACCCTTTTAGTTTTTTGTACCTACACGAACCCACTTCCCCTTTACAGCTCCCCTCCCCCAACTAATATTTAGCTTTACATAGTTGACTGCGCCGCATTTTCTTTGCCACGTTGCGTATACGCATCATTTAAATTCATTTGCCCAATTTAATTGCATACTTTGCGGCAGCAGCTGCTGCTTTTATGTTTTTCCTTATGGCCGCACACCAAGCCAACCAAGTCAACCCTCTTTTTCGCTTAGAAATTGCAACTTCAACATCAACTAATACAACAACATTTTGCCATCGACTCATTAATAAAGCACATACATACATAACTTTTCAAAAGCAAATTTGTTGCCTACTTTAGTGCTTCGTTTCTCTCTCTCTCTCTCTCTAGCTTTCTGTCTTTCCTTCTTCTTTTTCTTTGGCATTGTTTAGCTTGGTACAAGTTTGTGTTCGGTTTCATTTTTCTTATGTCGTTGCCCTGTTTTAGTGTGAAGTGTTGCATATCAGTTAATGTGACATACTCAACACACACAGACGCACACACACACACAGTCTCACTCACGTACATCGGAAGATTGTTCGAGTGACAGGAACACATGTTTGTTTGCAATGCTTAGTAGTAGTTGGACGTAATGATGCAATCTTAGTGCCGCGACACGAAACAAATTCATAAAACACACAAAACAAACATGTGCGAGATTGCCAAACTAGAATATACCTAGCACTATTACATTTTGAAGACACTTAAACATTTTCAATACATTTTCGTTAGTTTGTACAACAAACATCAAATGCGAAACAAACAAGCAAGCAACAAGAAGTCAAACACACAACTTCAATTAATATTCACATTGATTTTTGAGTGTTAATGTGAGACCATAAAAGTTTCGTGCAATAGTTTTCCATCATTTCCGTTAGCAATAACATTGCCATCAACTGTGATAACAGCTGTTGATAGCAAAAGTGAAATGTACGTGGCTATAATTACTTGAGAGTTCAACTTTGGTTTTGGTACAAATGTACCAACATAACAACAACTTTTTAACAAGAGCACAATGAAAGCATGACAAAAAGTTGAACTGTTAAATGAACTGCTGGTAAGTTTGAAAACGAACGAAAAACGATGCTTTAAGAAAAAGTCTAGCAACACTTGAATAGTTATTTTAAGTAAAATCAGATGTTTATAAATAACTAGAAACAACTCTTATCAGAAATGCACATTCGCAATACTATTATTCTGACAATTGGCTTAAGAGTTATGTTGTGGCTTATGTTTGCTTCAAAATATGTATGTACTGGACATTAACATTTAAGTAGTTAAGCTGCTCCCCACTTATCAACTGCAAGGGTTAATCGGGTTAGAATAGCTGGGTTTGTTGGCTTTGTTGTTGGGTAAGTGTTGTTGCCCGCATCAGCACGTAATAGTACAATTCAAAGCAATTTGAGCGAGTTGGATGATTTCAATTGTTTCACAGACAATGAACGTCATGTGCGGTGATTAGCATTTGAGCTGCATTGGCACCGGACGGACTCAACCAACTGTAAATTGTTCAAGTGCCAGTGTCTGTGTGTTGTCAAGGGTTTTCGGCGGTAGGTTGGGTCTTAAAACGATTTGCCGTTTAGAATTGGCGATGACATTTGCTGGCTTTGGTCGCAACTTGATTGCAAACTTGAGATTTTGCATTGACAGTGTGCAAGTGCAGCCAAATATGACTCGGGTGTCACTTGACTTTATTGTTTGTCCTTTCAAATGTGTGTGGACTGCAATTTATGCTGACATTGCGTAACATATGCTACATACAAACAGTCATGCCCCATTGCCATCCATTTGTATATATATAAATATGTGTGTGTGTGTGTGTGTTTGATCCTTGGCCTGTGCATTTAATAAGATGAAGACTAGTTTAACTCATAGAATGGATTCAAATGAAAGCCATACAAAATATTTTTAGGGATGAGAAGGTTCGTTTTAGTACTATAAATCAAGAGAAGAACAATAAGAAAACAGCAAAGAGTAATTTTAATTGCAAATTATATTGTATATGTGTTTTAGATTTCTTTACTTATTTTGGCTCAACAACCTTAGATTAATATTGCATTATTAGTTTATAAATTAACAACTACAAGACAGGTCAGATAGGTCACTATCCGAAGTCATAACTCCCTTAAAACTCAACCGATTATCGAATGCATGTTGAGTATGTATAAGTCATGACCATGAATGTTAAAGGAAATAACACAACCCTTTCCCTGTTAAGTAATATTCCCTTTGATCATCAATGCGTGATTAAAATTTTCAGTCTTTAGTCTGAGTCAAAGCAAAAACTGTCAATCAAATATCGTATTAATTCAAATTCCCTTCATATAATCAACATTTCAATTAATTGACAGCTAACTGACGTGTGCATTTAATGTCAGAAGGATTTCTGCCCCTGTCAGCTGTGTGCCAAATAAACTGACTGTTACTGCTGCTCTATATGTATGTACGTACATAAAGTCCATTGCAAATGAGCAAACACGGCCAATAATGGCCATGCCAACCGTCAATTAAATGCTGCCACATGCAACACGCCCTCCAATCAACGCAACGTAAACCAACATGTTTCACTTTAGAGTGCGTTTAAGTGAGAATTCTTTTGAGCAATTCCTCTTTATAGTTATGGCTTGGTTCATTATTAACCCAGTAACAAGTATGGTTTGGGATTTTGTGATTTCGCTTACCATTTGGCTTAAAGCAGAAGCGAATCTTACGAAGGTTACATTTGTTAACCACAACACGCACAAAACGGAATTCATAATGAAGTGAACAAGCCACACAAACACACGTGTTGTGTATGTGTGTGTGTGTGTGTTTGTCAAGCCGTATTTACTCAAATCCTAATTGTGATTGATTTACTGGAAATGGCTAAGGTTGACAGAGCGTTAACGTTTAATCGACGTGTTGGTCGCTTGGTCTCTCTTTAAGGGATACAAAAGCAAAACGTTGAGTGAAGCAGAACGAACAACGTTAAGTAATAGTTGGAGGTAGCAGTAACGATTTAAGCCATAATCCTTCAATTACTTGCAACGATCAAACTCGTTAAGAGCCCATCAAAGTCAAGTGCTCCCGCAGCTAATTAAAAATCAGCTGGAGCCCAATAACAGTAAAGCCATATACTACCACTACAACTACGACTCGTGTACAACAACTACCCGAAGCTGAAGGGTCCATCATACCATAGCATGTGTCAATTAGCAGTTTGTGCGCATTGTTTTTGAGTCCGACGGATTATGCTCTTAAACGGATAATTTGGTACGACGCCGACAGACCGCCCCCCTCCCCCCCCACCACGTTTCATTATCGTCAACAGCTTGACGGCAACGACTGCGAATCTACTGCTTGTTTATGGCCATGACCGTGCCACCGTGCTATCGTGCCACCATAACAACAACAGCAACAACAACAACGGCAGCTAAATTTATTCAATTTATTTGTTTTTATGCACGTTTAAGTGGCTCAAGTGCTCGTTGAAGACATTCGCAATTGAGCCAAACGATATGAATGAGTGCCAGTTAGTGTTGTCGATCTGAAGCTGACATTTTACATATGTAAGCCTTGGTTGATTGCATTAAGCGAAGCTCTAGTTACGTATACTTAAATATGTTTATTTTTTCAAGCATTTGGATTATTGCTACGTACTGTGATAAGTAGCTTTGTCTAATCTGCTTATTCATTTTGATCATTTATGCAAAATACACAAAGCTGTTAAAAGCTTATACGCTGTGTGAATAAATTGCTTGAACAGTGTGTGTGTGTGTGTGTTTGTGTTTGTTTGTTGCATGCGTTGAGGCGCTTGTGAAATTTAAACCGATTGAAAGCAACAATTGCATTAGCGTTAAATCTACTAAATCGCCACCAAACGCCAGTCTCTGTAGCTAAAAACAGGCTAACACCCATCAGACATCACCCATCAGACATCAGTCATCAGTCATTGCCCATTGCCCATTGCCCATCGCCCTTTGCCCATCATCAGCATGTAATTGAAACATGCCGTCAAGCTGTTTCAAAGCGGATCCAGAAGCACCCAACAATGGCAGTGCGCCATGAATGACATCGGGCTTATAGTCCATTAACGGGCTGACTGAATGACGGACGGCCTGATCGAATGCCATTCAGGCATTCATTCAGAATGCACGAGTGCATAAAATGATTGAAATCCCATTAATACTATGATAATTGAATAATGGTCTCTCTCTCTCTCTCTCTCTCTCTATGTCACTCGGTATTTCTCCGCTTGATGGAATGGATCTTGCATTATTATATGATTTACTTTAAGGAGGAGTTAGGGTTAGAAAGTTTAATTTACATAATAATTGGTTTAATTATAATGATACTTAACTTTTTTCATTAGCTTTTAAACAATTATTGTTTACAGGGTATTAGCTTTGTCGTTCTTGAAAATGTTTACCTTGTGAACTGCACGTCATTTGGCTGCAAATTGTTCAACAAAGACTTAAAGGCTTTAAGCACAATAATCTCGTTTGTCAATTGTCTGTGTGTTTTTGGGCTAGGGGGGGGTGTGCGGTGTGGGGCGACTCTACTTTGAAACCTCTTTAAACCAAGCCAAACCAAAAACCACCTTCCTCCCTTCTCATACCAATGTTTGTAACTGTGGCTGGTTTGCAACAGCCCGCACATTCAATCAATGAAAATGAAAACTAGATAAGTAGCATTGGGCGCGATGAGGAGAATGAGCAGAAAAGTTTGTGCGTGTGTTTGTTTGGGGTATGGTGGCTTAGAGTGGTGTGTGTGTGTGTGTGCACACTTATTCATTCATTTGTATACTAATAGGCGTACAATCAGACAAAATGACAAACAATCATTCAAACAAGCAAACAAACAAACCAACGAACGAACGCGACACAACAACAAAACAGAAGCAACAGCAGCGGTGGCAGCAGCAACAGCGGTAACAAACGACATTATCCAAAGTCAACAGCACACACACACACACACAAACACACACACATGGCACGCACACACGCACGTACATAAGTGGACTTGTTTGGGGTGCCCACCCACACACACACACACTCGCACACACACACACCCATACAGTTATATGCCGTAGGTGCGCTTTATGTTTATCTCAAAATGTGATGCTTGGCTGCTGATGAGTTCTTTGAGCCATATACTACTACAAACATGCACAAACACACATATACAGAGAAAGAAGCTTGCTTTGCTTCTTGCCCCCGCTCCCTTTAACCAAGACAAGTTGGCAATTCGTTGGCTCTTAACTTTGTTGTTGTTCGTTTCTTGGTTCCTCTTGTTGTTGCTGTTTTTGTTTTTGTTGCATAAACCGCTTAGCGGTATAATTGAAATCCCTTTTGTGTTCAAAAACTCGTGCAAAGCCTTTCAAAATAATTATTATGATAATAGCAAATGGCTGTTGTTGTTGTTACTTGTTGTTGGTAATACATAATAGGTTGCCACTTGAGCCTGTTGCTACTTAGTCAACTTGTTGGCCACATATTCATGTTATTAACGTCTACAAGCAATTTGCAGTCTGGTTTTCTTCATCTTCCACGCCTCGTATTAAAAAAAGTAATCAACTCGCTTAAAGAAAAATTTGCTGATATTCTGGATTTATGCTTGAATGAATTCACATTTGCCATCATAATATAAAGCAAATTAGCATTGTTTTACTTGTACTTTCTTTCCATTTAAGAATCGAATACTAAGTTTATACCTAGTTGCGAACTCAGCATCAACTTAGTTTCAAGATTTAATTGGCATACTTAGTCTTAGTTAGCTTGACCTAAAACAAAGTTGGTTGAAGGATACGTTAATATCTTTATCGGTTCAAGTTTCAAGTAGCTTTCCAGTTAACTTATCGTTCGCTTTTAGTGTGTATCGATAATGCGCAATTAAGCTAGTACAGCTTTAGAGGTATGCGATTAATTGGCAATTGATAATTGAATTATTATTGATATTGATATTGAATGCACTTGACACCTTCGATTCTATTGTTCGATTGCCCCATAACAATGCCAATGCTGCCAATTATACTCATAATAATAATAATAATACTGAGCTCATTTGTTTTCCGACTCATTCGATGGCATTCAATTATATCTGTAATATTTGCTATTCAAGTTGTCATGCCAACTAATACTGTGAATCGAAGTATGTATGCTTCCCTTTTGTCTTCTTCTTGTTTTTCAGTTTGTTTGTTTGTCTGTTTGCTTCGTTCGGTTGAACTGGTTTTGCAATGCTAAATGACGGCGCCAAATTCACAATTAAAATGTCTTCTGGCGTTTCCATAAAGTTGCAATGACAATTTTCTGATTGCCCCTGAATATACATATATATGTACGTACATTTATTCGAGTAGTACGAGTATGAGTCGTCCGTGTAACCGTTCGATGTTTGAATGCAACGTTTTTTATGTGTAAGAAGTTAACTTACCTGGCCAGAAGAGTAAGAGTGGGTTGGCCCAAGAGGCGACTTCCGCAAGAACTAGTATAATAAGCATTCGCCAAACCCTCCAGCCCCCGTCGGGGACATGACAGTTTATATTTTATATATGGCTTGCTTGTAGTTCCTTGTTTGGTTCGAATGGCGCCAGGATCTGGTGTTTTCCGGTGCATCCACACATACATACATCTATACGAACGAACAACGTATGTATGTATGTATGTATGTTTGCACCTTGACAAGAAGTTCTTGAGTCGATTTCGTGTGCTGCGCAAAATTTTATGTCTGCGTCTATTTCTATTTTTGTGCATACTCTTGCAAATGGTACTTTAATTTTGTCATTATAAGTCAAAACTTAAGTTCCATACATTATGCAAGATGCTGTGGTATCGGATTACTATAGCGGCAATTGAAGTAATACTGAAAAATGATTTTAATCCGTTATGTTAATAAAAGCCATATATATATGTAGGCATGAACATGACTTTGTCCTAATTTACTGACTGACTGCTATCAATGCTCAGCCCAAACAGTAAGACATTTCGATCTAAGATGTTCGCCAAATGAAAGCAAATGGTTGGAAGGTAAACACTTAAGTTAATGTTTTGCCATTTGCACCTTCAAGTGGATAAGGGGTCAAAGATTTGTAAGCATAGTGTTTTCTTTTTGTTGAGATTATGTTGAACGCAAGTGTATTTAATCTTCGTTGCGCCAACAAACGTAGTGTGTATTTTATATGTATATGCATGTATATATTTTTGATTCGGCCAGACTGCCAAAACACAACTTTCTCGGTGTAGGGGCGTGGCGGACAGCACGGCGTGGCGTGGCGTGGCGTGGCGTGGCTTGTCGTGGCTTGGCGTTGCAGCGTCCAATGTCTGCCTGCCATGGCTGTCTGCACGCGACGTTTAACGTCTGGCGGCTGCTACTTAAGCGCCAAAGGCGCAAAAGACCTCAGCACATGCCACACAACTAGAGGACTAGACAGGCACAAGTGCCAGAAGGCCAGACGGTTAGACGGTTAGACTGTTAGACTATAAGGCGATGGTAAGATGGTTAGACGGTTCGACTACCAGACGATAGGTAAATGCACACACACACACACACACACACACACACAAAGTAAGTTTTTCGTGATGAAGAAACTCAGCGTCTAACACATCGACGGACTTTAGATTTTTCCGTTCCAACCGCCAATCATTGGCGTAAATTCAGCTTATTGTGGCCTAACACCATTACATGCACTGATATTCATGTGTTTAAGTGTGTGTGTGTGTGTGTATGTAGTGAACCAAAGAAACTCCCTGCCAATTTTATGAGACCTGGTTGCGGCTGCTGCTGCTGCTGCTCGTGTTGCAAGAAGCGCATGTGTGAAGTCGTTAAATGCGGCAAAGTAAAATAAATTGAGCCAAGTAATGTTTGCATTTGTAAACCATAGTAGTATACAAGCTCCACAAATTCGCCATGAACAAATGAAATGCAAAAGAAATTGACTGCGACCGGCTGCAACTGCCAGTCTTAAGAGAACAAAATAATTTAAACGTGCACATACCTACAAACATATGTACACACACATACGTACATACATATACATATAGAGTATAAACTTATTTTAGAAACTAATACTCAAACTAATAGTCGATCTTAAGAGTATTTCATGTTGCCAAAGAGGTGGCCATGTTGCGAAATCTTAAACCTTTCACTTTGTTGGCTTTTTTTTTGCTTTTCTTTTGCTCTTACCCCTCAATATTTCGATAATATTTTCATTAAAATGCAAAATACTTATTCTGATTTATTTTTATGTCTCTTTGCAGGTAAGCTCAATGAAACGTAACAACACCACAACAAAAAACAAATCACGTTTATTAAGGCCAATTGAACCAACCACAATGTTGGCGCTTCTCCTTTCACAGACCAACTGCAGAGCTAAAAGCGAACTTTGTTTCAATGTAACTAGTATTTTTATATTCCAATTTGTTTTTTTTTTTCTTTCTTTTCTTTTCATCGTGTACTTAGCTTGCTGTTTTATATTGTGTGGGTTTTGTAACTACCACCCCCCCCGTCCCCTTTCCCTTCCCCACCCCCTGTGGCTTCATAAATTGCTTTGTAATATTTCAGTGTTGTACATTTTGATGGCGCCAAAGCGGTTACAACGCCGAAAATTATGCCATAAAAATGCACTGCACTAATTAGACCAACAGACATGGCCAACAAGCAACCAACTAACCAGCTAACCAGCGAGCCAAACAACCAACGTTTCGACAGCAAGAAAATGGCTTTTTTTCTATTTTTTTTCTATTTTTTCTCCTTTTTTTTGTTGTTTTCTTCGGTTTTTTTTGTGTATTTTTTTCTTTCTGATGTTGTTTTCTCGACTAGTGGGCCTTTAATCGGTGCCTTCTTAACGACCTCGCTTTTTCGTTTGCAATTTGTATACCCTTACAAAGGTTATTGTGGCTAACGCACATGTTTTGCACTTCGAATTTCGGTTAACAGCTTAATGGATGCAAAACAAAATGAAATGTTTTCAGATTCTGTAATCGGAGTATTATCATTATGCAATTTGCTCACCAAACTGTTAAGTACTCTCAGGAGCTCGTTTATGACTGCGTAAAAGGGTATTTACATGCCGAAATCCCAAAGCGATTATATTTTGTTACTGCTAGCTGGTTTTTTGGTTTGGCCCATCCTTGTCTTGCGCCAGTTCAGATGTAAGTGTAATCATCTCACGATGAAAGCCGCTTACAATAAATGCCAAACGATGTTGGACATTGCGTCCTGATGCTGCCAGCCTGCCCTTAGCTCCCCTCTGACCAGTCACGATGCCCATTGAATGCGTCCATTTTGCTAAAGCACCATGTTTGGGTCCTGAAAGCGGACCCGGATCAATGCTCAAAAAGAAAGGGGACTTTATTTTTTTCGTTGCTTTTGCTGCCGCTTTTGGTTAATTCATTAAAGGCGCTGCACAAAACGCAACGTTTTGTGGCGATTTCTAAGCGGGTTGCGCGGGTGGAAGCGGGGTGGGGTGGAGTGTGGGTGTGGGTGTGTGCCAAAGGCTAAATTGCATTCATAACGGAAACCCAGTTAATACGCTGTGCGGAATGGAATATAAACAAAGTAGCTCAGCGATGTGTGTTGTAAATTCAAAGCGCTCATTAGTGAGATTTTTCAATGGTTTAATCTGTGCAGAAAAAGAAAGCAACTTAGAAAAAAGAAATCAAATAAATAAACAGCGATTTTGCTATTTTTAATCCCGCTTACTTTAAAACTTTTTTAATTGGTCAATTAAAAACAAACCAAGTCTTTTTGCAATCTTTAAATAGTAAGCACACTAAATCGGTGAAGAATATAGATTTAGAAAATGTTTGTGTACTTTTTGTATATTTTTTGTTGGTTGCTAGCGATTGTGTTTTATGTAAGATTATAACGAAAGTATGCTTAAATTATAATAAATAATATATATAATAGAGATTTGCACCACTTCCATCATGTTTCTCTTGACTAATAACATTTTGTGCTGCTTCGCTGATTCCCTGCCCCAAAATGTTATTCAGTCCTGCCTAGACAAGGGTCGACGTTGCGGCTACGCAATCGGCTTACATTTCGCCAAGTGTTTGTATGTTTGTACTGTGTGCATATTTAACGAGCCTAAAAAAGAAAGAAAACAAAAATGATGTTCAACAAAAATATGTGATAAAGATTGCTGTTGTTGCCTAGTTACCATGTTTTCAATTCTTAAATCGTTTATACTGCTGCCTTATCAAAATTAACGATTTTCTGTATATGTCGCTTGAAGAAAGACTCGGTCTGCAATCCGTTTTAAAGACCACTCCGCTCTTCTGTAGGTTGTTGCCGCTGCTTTTGGTCATTCTTATGTCATTTCATATTTACTAAGCGGTCGCCGCATAATTGCCTTTTTTTCTGACAACGCCAAAAAAAAAACAACTTTTGACCAGACCACCACCACCAATCTCGCTGTCTCGCTGTGTCTGTTTGTTTTTGTGTTTGTTTGGACAAAGTGCAGCGCTTAAAGTCACGAACAGGCTACGAACGGTTGGCACTTAGAAGCCGTCAAGTATATAGTACTTCATGTTGCTGGTGTTTGTGGTGGCGACAACATTGAACTTTCTTGAGTGTAATAACATTAAAACGTTGATGTTGAGTGGCAAAATTTTTCTTACTTACGATGTTCGTCTGTCTACTTTCTTAAGTGTGGTTAATAATTTATGATTTGAGTTTGTTGTTTTGTGTTGTGATGAGTATTTTCATCCCTTTTCATAGGAATGGATCTTCATTTTCAGATGTTAACTGCGCATCCTCTTCCATAGCCTGATCGTTATCCTCATGCGATCCTGGCTCTGTGTTTATTTCGACCTCGTCTATATCGGATACAAGCCGCGAATTCAATCCTGGAATGCGTACAGAGCGTGAGCGCCTGTTAATAAGGCGTCTGCTTTTTAATTTTTTAAAATCCCTTTTTATCTTTTTGTTGCATCGGCTGCAAATCTCCTCAGGTATATCATTTACTTCTAGGCTAGGTGCACTACCAGCTTCATTCTCTTGGCTTTGATTTTTGTCTGCGCTTAGTCTTCTGCAAAGTCTGTTCCAAATAAAGCTCATTTTCTTTGATTAACAATATATTTTCTAGCTTTTCTAAACAGGAATGGATTATGCGCGATGGAAGTATTAACTGTTTTACTTTATACGAGATATTAAAATGAAACTTATTATTTAAAATTTGTCTACAATTTGTTGTCAAGTCAGGAATAGAATGATTTTGTTATCGGTTCGATTGAGCTGGTGTAAAAAAAGCCTGCTGTTGCTAACTGGAAAATATAATCAAAATAATACTGCCTTAAGAACGTATGTAAAATAGTGAAAGAAACTACAACTGTACACTTTATGTCTGGACACTTGTGGCAGATGTTTGTGTCGGATTGCATCATATTTGATGACACTTGACTCTGATTTCGACACATGCTAAACCAATTGAGAGAAAGTGCAACTACTACAACGAACTGCCCCATCTGGGTAACAAATGCACAAAACTTCTGCCCTGTTGCAGTTGCGGTTGCCAAACCTCTGACGCCGTCTAGCTGCGGTTGCCACAAAGCAGTCGCACTCGCACTCGCACACTCGCATTCACATACGCTTTTGCATATTTTATTGTGTTTTAATTAACTAAAACTTTACATTGATTTTGTTTGGCCAGCTGGCCAAATGGGTAGCCCAAGTTGTGTCGTTTGTGAGAGCCAAGACCTTCGCTGCAATTAGTGCATGTTTTTGGGGTTTGAGTTTGGGGTTTGGGGTTCCCACTAGCAACGCATATTGAGGTCTCAGATTATACACTTCGTTGCGGCCAATTGTGTCACAGCTGTAAGCTGTGCAAAGTGTTAGCCAATTGAGTTTGTGGTCGATGTGTTGGGACTTGCAATTGAAGACAGTCTGCCACACACTAAAGCATTTTCTATTATTAACATTGGTTGGCAACTTCAAGAAAGTTGTATATTTTGGATATACGAAAGAAAACATTTGTTTAATACAAACTTGATACCTTGAAATTTTTAAGTATGAATAAATATATCGACTTTACCAAGATGACATAATTGACTTTTAAATAATTCAACAGATTTTAATCGCTTAGCGCCGCACTCCTCAAATTGATCGAGCATGTCAATTAGTTAACGATGATTGTTGTTATCATGCTGCAAATACAAAGAAACTTAATTTGAGCCGAGCTAGATGTTGGATTGAATTATCGTGCTGTCTGATGTTTGATGAGCAAATATTTTGTTAGCTTGGCAAAGTTTTTGACCAAATTGTTGGATTTGCCTAAAGCTATAAATCTGCATTAAAGCTTCATTTGCATATTTGTCGGTTGCCAGTAGTCGGCAGCGTAAACAAACAAGAGTTGTGAATTGTTTTTGTATAGAAGTAGCAGTAGTATATATATATAATGCCAGACGACCGACCGACCAGGCCATTTGGCCAACAAATCGGGCACAACAGCAGTAAGAACAGGCAGTGAGAAGTGTAAAGTTGCAAAAGATTTCTGGTGTTGAAAAATTAAATGTCATTGCTAAGGCAATGGCTAAAATGCTGTTAGCCATGGCTAACTGCCGTGTTGTCAGTTGCCACTCGTCTCACTTTGCCAGTAAGCAGTGCTCTAGCCACTTAATTTATCAGCATATTCTTAAATGCAACTGTCTGCAACCTTTTTTTTCTTTTTAACTCCTTTTCTTTCTCTCTCTCTTTCTCTCACAAGCCAGTGCAGAGTGTATAACAACAATAACAACAACAATGACTTTGTTTGTTTTTTAAGTTGTTCAAGATATTTATTTGTTGATATGCTATTTTATTGCCAAAAAAACAATACGTATACGTATTATTTACATATTGGTGTGACGTCGGCAAATTCTGTGTGTGAATGGCGATTGGAAAGAAACGTTTTGTTTTTCCCTTTTAACGCATCTCTCTGTAACTCATACGAGTCGCAGCTGCACGCAAATATTTGCCGCAATTTTTTGTATGCGCCACGGAAGGCGCTTTATTTTTTTTGGTTTATTTTCCGTTCACAATTTGTTTGCCAGCTGTTTGACATAAATTTAACAGCAAGTAAATATTTGATGTTATTCAATTCGTTTTGGTTTCACACTAAATGCACTAAATCCATTGCCCCAATGGGTATTATTAGTTGATTAAACGTTGCTTTAACGCAAATCAACTTGATGTGTTTTTAAATCACATTTCGATACTTTAAAGCGTAAGTGGGGGGTAAAATGTCATCCAGTTGTAAGAAAAGTACATTCAATTATAGCATATCGTTACTTTTTCATGCATACATTGCTTTAGCGAATCGAGTGCTTTTAAACGGTAGTTTATTAAGAACTCTAGTCATATGTGTGTGTGTGTGTGTTTATTGACATCATTTTGAGATCGCATGTGCACATGACTGTCATATTAAAGGGTGTCTGTCGTCTTATTTCTAAGGAACCTGCGCTTCTTCTTCTACTTATGCCTCCACACACCCTTTCTCTATACATGTGTGCGCTTTTGTGTGCTTGCGTGTGTGTGTGTGTGTGTGTGGGTGCAGGAAAATGAGCATAAAACAAAGTTGATGTGCAACTTTTTGATTACAAATGCAAATTACAGCGCCAACGTTGATGTCGTCAGCGGCAGTGGCAGTGGCAAGCTGTTCCTGCCTCAGAACTAAGTTACAAAAAAAAAAAAAATTATGTCTAACTATGAAGTTTTGTACGACTTAAGCTTACCCTGTATACACAATTAAAAGAGTTAACGAAAAAGTGCTTTGTACAATGTCCTATATACGTATACGTTATAAAATCCTACTTACATATAATATAGCTTATATATCAGAATAAGACATAGGTTATCATATTTCAAGATGTTGTGTGATTTGCCAGTGTTTTGTGATAGTCGAGTCACATCACAGACAAAAAGCAAACGTAGAACTTACTTACATAATAATAATTGTCGCTGATTGTTTGTGAATGGTCTTTTCTTATACGATAAGATTAACTCTAAAACAATTCTTAGCTTTATCAAACATTTGCCTGCGAAATAATTATGCATGATTAATTATGCCCTATATGTTTTTTGCATAGTTAATGAGTACAGGGTATAAAAAACCTTTTTGAAACTGCAGCAAAATTGCGCCAATGTTTGTTTGTTTGCTACTTATTAGTGTGCGTGTGTGTGTGTGTGTGTGTGTGTGTGTGTGTGTGTGTGTGTGTGTGTGTGTGTGTCATTTCAGCGTCTAACAGTGAATTGTGCGTTGTTTTGGCAGCGAGTTGGCAAAACATTTCATTTGCAGCCAAAAATGTAAAATCATAATGTGAACAACAAAAGAAATACAGCAACACATAGAGAGTGCAAGTAGGGGAGAGTAAGGGAAAGAGAGAAAGGAGAAAGGAGATAAGACTCAGCTCGTTTTGAACCAAGGCAAGGCGTGTTCAGTAGGCAGGTCTCGGGCTAATATAAACTCAGTCAACAACAAGTTGTCACCAAAAAGGTGAAGAGAGAAAACAGTAAACACAGGTTAAACAAGTAAGAACAAGTGAGGCTCTAGTCGAGAAACCGCGACTCGACTACACTAACTCAATACTTAACGCATGCATTTAGTGCTCGCTAGTATGCGTGTGTGTATAATGCATACTTGACTTAACTTCAATGTTCCATATCTCCGTATTTTTTTTAACTCGAAACTCAACCGATTACAAATTGCAATACCTTATAAGTCATTCAATAAAAACTTAACAGATTTTCATTATTTCGTCTATAGTTTCAAGCGACATTTAATATTTTTTCCAAGTTTAAGATTTTATTGTTATCGAGTTATTGTTTGTAGCGGAATCGGGAAGAGTTATCGAAAATTTGATGTTCCAAATCGACGCGCTCATACATACATTTATACGGACAGACGGACATACGGACATGGACGAAGATGCTTCCTTCTATTTGTTACATACCTTTGCACACAACCATGATACCCTTTTTACCCACTTTCAATGGTTTCAGGGTATAAAATGCGGGCTCAGGACATGGTAGGAAGTGCTATGAGTTGGCATAAGATGCCAAGAAGTAAGTTTACGGCTGCAGTTGAGCTCTTTAACAATTGCTCATTCGTCTTACTTGGAGGAATTTGCACTATGCATAATTTAAGTGTGTACTTGAAGCGTTTAATAAGGCTATACAGTTAGGGTATATTTAACTTGTCCACTTGGAACTTAAGCATTCATTGTACTTTTAAATAACAAATGGCATCTGATTGGGGCGATGGATAATATTTCATTTTATTCTTTTATTTTATACCTTTGTCGCTCATAAATTGCCAACAGCAGCAACAAATGCAGCAATAACAACGACAACAACAACAACAACAAACGAATAATCGGTCTGACATTTAACATCCGGTTGAAATTGTTCAACGCATTTCCCGTTTGGGAAAACGCGTAGTCGCTGACTCCGACAGTTCTCTCGACCTGCAATTATCGAAAAGTTTGGACACACACAGAGTGAGAAAGAGAAGGGCAAACGCAAACGCAAACAAACAGAGACAGAGACAAAAATCATGGAGAAGAGGCAGATGTGCAACAATGAGCTCCTTGTGCTCCTCGTGCGCCTTCATATAATTGGGGTTATGGCTAGCTACCACCTACCACCTTTCGACCAACTTGCAAACGTTTTTCTTTTCTTTATTGTGAAAATGCAAAAAAAAATAAAATAATGCGACACCCAACAGACAGCAGCACCCAGGACGAGCAGTGTCCAGTAACTGCACCTGCTCCATATGGCTGCATTTATGTATGTGTGTATGTGTGTGTATGCAGTCTGGCTGCGCACAGACAGCTTAAGGAATTAATTAGGGTCCCATCAACGGGCAACTAGAACACTAAAAAAAAAAAAAAAAAAACAATACCCAAAGAGAGGCGACGCAAACAAATCTAGTCTTTCGCATGGAAATTAATCACTGCTTTCTGCTGAAGAGAGGGGAACAGTGGAACAGAAAGGAGAAAAATAAAATGTGGCCACATTAAAATTGAGTAATGATATTGATATGCGACGATGACATATTAAAGTGTGCAATCGAAGAAACAGAAAAACTCTCCTTTCTCGCTCAACAATGTCATATTGTGAGACACTACTCAAGAACCAAAATTTCCGACTTCTTATCCATTTGTATACACGCACACACACGGTCACAGAAAGGCGAGGAAGAAAAGGAGGACAGAAGCCAGGTGCTGGGTCCAATGGCATAAGCATAAATAGTAATGTGAATGTGCATTGGTAGCAGCAATCGGAGTTGAGAATGGGGAATACAAGGAAGTAGAAATATGTGTGTGTGTGTGTATGTGTGTGTGTGTGTGTGTGCGTGCGTATGTGTGCAAAACAAAGCGTTGCGCTAATTAAGCGACGCTCTAATGAACAGACAATCCCCCGTTCCTAAACACTGTGAGCGCCTAACTAAAGAGATGAGCAGGTTTATATTTATATATATATATATTTGTGTGTGTGTGTGTGTGTGTATGGGTAGACAGTGGCAAAACACAATAGAGCGACATGTCGCATATGCAGAAGGGGATCTGTAGACACAATGATACATAACAAGAAAGAAGAGCTATGTGAAGGCAAGCAGAAGATAAGATACCCTATAAGCATTCAACTGTTCGTTCGTATAGAAGCTATAAAGATTTAAACTTTCTGAATATAGGGCTAAGTTTTCATATGTGGTTCAAACATTTTCTGCAACGTAGTACACAAATCATACAACTTCTTTTTGCAAAAGGGTATAGTGAAATGGTGACACAACTTGCTGCTCAAATGAGAATGTCAAGGAAATGTGCAAAATGAATTGTAAAGCCGTATGCCCTGCCCTTTCTAACCAACCGCAGCCCACTCCAGCTACCTGTCCAACTTAAGCATTCATTGTGCTCCCTATTGTTGTTGCTGTCGTCGCACCCACAAAACGCAACAGCACGAACATTTTGTAACAAACGTCTTCCGGCGTCCGTCGTTAACTTAAGACGCCGTTAATTAGTAAAATCTAACAAAGAGTTAGAAATTACAAAGAGAAGAAGAATTTTGAATCATCAGCTTTTACTCAAAAATACTTTGCGGTGAACACAAAGTTAGTAAAGTACTTGAACCACTTTCCGACAAACCGCTTGCATCCCTGTAGATTATCGCTATTAATTGAAGTTCGTTTGAAAATCAAATAGTACGTGTATATAATAATTATAGCAATTGGATATTTAATTTTTCCCTATAGTAAGTAAAAGTAAAGAAACAAAAGTAAAACTAAGAAAGAAAAGATTTATTTTGAGTATTTTCAAGTCGAGCTTCCATTTCCCGACTTTGTTCATATGTGTGTGTGAGTTTGTGCGTGTGAAGATTTTCCCTTATATTTATACCCTGAACCCAATGAAAATGGGTAAAATATAATGGAATCTATTAGATTGCACCTTTACCAAAGGATCCACCAGCCCAACTCGGATCCAAACCCTACTTACTTTAAAAATTAAATGTCTTTTTTGAGATAAATGGTTAAAAAAGCTACTTTACCCCTACTTTTATGTATACGCCTCACAAGGCGCTTAACAAAAATGTCCGTATACTATTTGCCATCTTCAATGTCGACAAGCATTCATAAAGGACACAAACACACACACACACACACATACACACGAACATACAAACATACAATATTTTTATGTGCCAAAAACACATTAAGATATCTATGTCGATATCATTTCGATACTAATATTTGCCAAGCGCAAAGTATTAAAATGTTTCCTCGGTCAATACTAAATGCAATGAATGGGAACAGAGGCGAAAGCAATAAAACGATAATCAGCAAAATGTCGTAGTATATATTTTTTATATTGTCATACTAAATACTAAATTCCACTAAATATATAGTTTAAAGAACACTTTGTGGCGTTGTTTTGGTTAAGTATCGCAATAGTTGGCGTTTGAAACGTGAAACCAAGGAGAAAAAAGTTTTTTTTTTAAATAGTTGTCATAATTATGTATGTCCTTAAAATACGAGATACAACATAAAATTGTTTTTATCACACTGATGGTTTAAATCATTTCTTACCTACAACTATTATACACAAACAATCTAAGAATAAAATTTACATTTAATTTATTTGCTTTCCAAATAGTGTGAATGCATAAATAATAGTAGTAAAATGGCGAATATGATCAAACAATAAATTTATGTTTCAAATGTTGAAGTTTGATAGATAGTTTTGGTTATTCCATTTGCTTGTAGTTGTACTTTTGGGTTTTTTGTTTTGTCCGATCATTTATTGTCCTTAGGCTACCTTTCTCCAATTGCGACCTTGAAACCATCATGACAAAACCAGTGCAGAGGCAATTAAAATGACCAAGTTAAGGGCACAATCAGATGATTGTCCTTGCTCTTATGGATGCTGCACCTGTAAAGAACATACTCTCGACGTGAGCTTATTTGAACATGATATAGAAAATGTGAATCATCCACAGCAGCACTGAGTCCTTGTAAAAGGCAGTATTTCCCTGTTCCTTCAACATCTACAGGGAATGTGTTGGCAAAGCTTTAAGTGGTCTTAGCAACTTTCAATGGTGCGAGCGCAATATCGACAAAGACCTTAGCCGAAGCTGAAGCACCTACACAACTACACATATAAAGGATGAATGTTCCTTGCGAGAAATTCGATTCTTTCTTAACCACGATAGCAAGCGTGAGAGTAAAGAACGATCGCGTGCTGCCTAAGGCTTAAGACGTGGAAACCTTTTTCGTGCTAGAAGAAAGGCCCATACACAAGGGCTTCGTAAATGTTCAATAATGGTTCAAGGCAGCGTAATGGACAGCCATTTTTAAAAAGATCCTAAAAATGCGAAAAGTAAATGAAAAAATTATATGTTTAAGGAAATCAAGTCAAATATCTTAACACTTACGTTGTGCATCCATTCAACTGTTTAAATGGCTTAGGTCTGTTACATAAAATTTGAATTTAATAATCACATCACGATTGTCCAAACGCAAGTTTAATGCATGAAGTGCCTTTACATCATTATTATCTTTATGATCATAAAGAGTTGATGTATCATAGTGTCGTATTGATGATCAGCATCAATGCTTTTAAGATATTTAAGAATATAGGTTAATTATAATTAATAACATAACTAAATGTATTTTTTTAAACTTACATTGCGAATATCGGTTTGATTGAGATTGAATAATTTTCCGGTCTATATCAAATTAGTCTTTGTTTAAGTTTTGTCGGGCCATGAAGATTGTATGTGACTTTAGTCACGGCTTGTTGCGTCAGTGATTAATAAGAATCAAGCAGTGTGTGTAAAGTTTAGATATTCAACACCTTTTAACTCTTTTTGTTTTGCCATTGGCTGGGGTAGGGCTCATAGCGCGTCTTTTTCTCTTTTGCCTCCTTTCGTTGGATGGAGCCTGGCTGCCTTCTGGTAGATCGACATCGGAAGTCTGCTCATTTGAAAGATCATCCATTTCGAACTCTTTTGATGGAGTCGGGTTGGGCTCATAGGGCGCCTTTGTTCTTTCTTCTCCATTATTATTGGATGGAACTTGATCCAGTACTGATTCATCGACTTTGGGGGACTGATCAATGTCTTTGGATTGTTTGTTTGTGTTCAACATCATCATAAAGTCATTGTAATTAATCTTGGATTTTGGAACCTCCATAGTCACAATTTTCCCGTTTCTTTTCCTGTAAGGAACTTGCATGACAGATTTTTTGCAGATCCTGCATTCTCTTCTGGGTTCTTTTTCTGCTTCCTTTGCCGATTCCAATTGTAATCGGGCGCCAAGAGTATTCGCAGCCAAAGCGTTATATTCGTTCCGCTTAACTTCAGGTAGCTTGGTCCATAGCTTGGCAGAATTTGCTTGTATTTGGTTCAATTCGCGTATGGGAAACCGGTTTGGATCACTTTTTTCTACTTCGATCAAAAACAGATCGTTTTCGAAATTGTTAAGAGCTGTTTGCGATTAAAATCAGCTGGAATCTCTTTCACATCAATATTGCGATTGTCTGCCATGTCTCTTGTTAAGCCGTGTAGAATTTAGGTTTGTATGTTTGGTAATGTTGGTTTGTGTTTTAACGAGTTTTGGGAGAGGATAACTTTTGTTGTGAAAATGTTTTGTAAAATATTATTTGTGTACTAATATAATTTTCAAATGTGCTGTGTATGTGTTAAACTAAGCTTTTGTTATGAAAGCCTACTTGATTAAAACTAGGACAAGGAAATTAAGTCGAAATCTAAAAAACTAAAAAAAGAGCTAGGTCACGTACTGTTAATTGTTGAGCCCAATACTTTTCAAGAACTATAAGAAAATAGATATACATTTAGAGAAAACTCAAATATTTTGAGTTGATGCACTCCAAAGCCAATTCTTTGCCCTTAATACAACTGATGTGTTCTTGATGCATATAAAAACAAGTAAGAAGGCTCTAATCGAGGAAGCCCGACTAGACGATACCCTGAATCCTTTACTTTACGCGTACAGTCAGTGCTTGCAAGTATCTAGTCGGGATTTCTCGATTTCACTAGAGCCTTCTTACTTGTTTCTTTGTGTTAGATACATAACTTCACGTATGTGTGCGAACGATAACTCATCCCGTTTCCGATATACACATGGGATCGATAACAATAAAATCTAGAATTTAAAAAAATTGTAGATGGCATTTGAATTATTAATCAAAATAATAACAATCTGTGAAATTTTTATTAAAATCGGTTTAGAAACACCGGAGATATGGGACATTGAAGTTGTGTATGCAGTATGCAGTATGGTCGTACATACAAACACACATACTTGCAAACAATGACTGTACGCGTAAAGTATAGGGATCAGGGTATCGTCTAGTCGGGATTTCTCTTACTTGTTTTTTGTACATTACTACAGAAGCTGCTTTCTGAATGGTCGCTTTTGAATTGAGATCGTTCGCATTAGTACAAGTAGGACTTTGGCATTCAGCACGGCATTCGCGTTTGTCTCGCTGACTGGCACCAGAAACAAGATTTCACTAGTTTCCGCTAGCCGCCAACGCTTTGTCTGGCCTTGCCTTTGAATTGCCAGCGTACTGGGTAGCGGAGTAACTGTAGCATCAATTTCTGGTTACCTTTGCCATGTTAGCCCTTACTGCTATACAATTATACTGGCAATTGCATTTCAAAGCCGTCATAACCATATTAAGCGTTCAAAAATATTATGCACAAATTTTATTCGTATGGCGATACGCTCTTCTTTCTTTTGGAAACTTCTTTTCAGTTTCAATAAAGCCATTCTACTCAATAAATTAATTCAAGTAAGCAAACAGCAGGCTGCTCTATTATAGTTTCAAATCAGACTTCAGTAAAAATACTTTTGAATCACAAATAATACAACAATTCTACAAGCTTCAACAATATGAATTTCTTAAAAGATATCATTGAGGAGAATAATCGTAATGATCGCGAACGCACCTTGCGCGACATTAACCGCGATAAACTGCTCGAGATCATTTCTACAGATGATCCGAGAGAGAATTATGTACAAGAAATTCGCTTGAGGGCATTAGAAAAGTACGGCATGGATAAGCTCGATCATAAACAATCAAACCAACTCATCAAATTAGCTCGCCAGCAATGGGAAAAACTATTCGATGACCACAAGACAAAGTATTTTACGTTGGCAAGCAAAAGTCTTCGCCCACGCTCTTCAGCGGCCCCCGAGAATATTGATGTCCCACGACAATCTCGCAAAGAAGTTGGGCAAACTAATCCTAAGAATCCTAAGAAGAAGAAAACTCAGAACAAGGTTATTGTGAAACGTAAGCCAAGAAAGAACGGATATTTAATATTAAAATCTCTGCTTGGCGATAGCTCTAAAAGTGAGCAGAAGGAGGATAACCCTGGTGAATCCGAGGATTAGTTCCTAAAATGACCCATTGTTGAAGTCGCACATGTTCAAGATAAGTGCGAAATGCAAATACTATAAATTAAAAGTAAAAACAAACAAAAATTACAAAAAGAAGTGATATAAAAAACGTAAGTGTAAATAATAATTATATTTATACATTTTGTTAATAATATTTCTCTATGCAGATTCATAATATTGTTAGGCTGTCTATCATAAGCGTTTGGAGTTCTTCGCTCGGTACAAATTATCTGTGTGTTTCTTGTTGCAGTAACTGGCACAATAAAGAACTGCATCAATATGTGTATGGATCGTTTTCTCGAATCGTTTCGCCTCTGCGCGCACACTTATGGTCATCGACTTCGACGTGAGCAAAGCCACCAGCGTGTTTAGGATGAGAATGAATTTGTATTGAGACTCTATTTCAGGTTAACCCTATTAGATAACTTTCGGTTGGGCCAGTTGAACATTGTTTTGTTGCTCAACAAGTTGTTCTATGTAAAATCACTTATTTTTATACCCTGATCCCATTAAAAATGGGAAAAAAGGGTATAATGGTTTTGTGCAAAAGTATGTAACGGGCAGAAGGAAGCATCTCCGACCCCATAAAGTATATATATTCTTGATCAGCATCAACTGCCGAGTCGATATAGCCATGTCCGTCTGTCCGTCCGTCTGTCTGTCTGTCTGTCTGTCCGTCTGTCCGTATGTATGAGCCAACCGATCTCAGAGACTAAGAGCTAGAGAGTCCAGATTTCGAAGTTAAGCTCGCCTAATCCCTAGGCAGTACAAGTTTGTTTTCGATTTTCGATAACTCATCCCGTTTTCGATATACACATGGGATCGATAACAACAAAATCTTGAATTTCGAAAACTTTGAGATAGCATTTGAAATAATGAACAAAATAATGACAATCTGTGAAGTTTTTATTAAAAGTGAAGTTTTTATTAAAGTATAGGGATCAGGGTATCGTCTAGTCGGGATTTCTTGACTAGAGCCTTCTTACTTGTTTTTAAATAGTTTTTGTCATAATTTCTTATGTCCTTAAAATACGAGATACAATATAAAATTGTTTTTATCACACTGATGGCTTAAATCATTTCTTACCTACAACTATTATACACAAACAATCTAAGAATAGCGAAATATTGACTTTTAATTTATTTGCTTTCCAAATAGTGTGAATGCATAAATAATAGTAGTAAAATGGCGAATATGATCAAACAATAAATTTATGTTTCAAATGTTGAAGTTTGATAGATAGTTTTGGTTATTCAACAGCCAAAACTTTTAGTTTGCCTCGTCGTTGCCTGAACCATACTTCAATTTTGACGTTTCGGATATATTTTCCATTTGCTTATAGTTGTACTTTTGGGTTTTTTGTTTTGTCCGATCATTTATTGTCCTTGGGCTATCTTTCTCCAATTGCGACCTTGAAACCAACATTACAAAACCAGTGCAGAGGCAGTTAAAATGACCAAGTTAAGTACACAATCTTATCGATGCTGCACCTGTAAAGAACATACTCTCGACGTGAGCTTATTTGAACATGATATAGAAAATGTGAATCATCCACAGCAGCACTGAGTCCTTGTAAAAGGCAGTATTTCCCTGTTCCTTCAACATCTACAGGGAATGTGTTGGCAAAGCTTTAAGTGGTCTTAGCAACTTTAAATGGTGCGAGCGCAATATCGACAAAGACCTTAGCCGAAGCTGAAGCACCTACACAACTACACATATAAAGGATGAATGTTCCTTGCGAGAAATTCGATTCTTTCTTAACCACGATAGCAAGCGTGAGAGTAAAGAACGATCGCGTGCTGCCTAAGGCTTAAGACGTGGAAACCTTTTTCGTGCTAGAAGAAAGGCTCATACACAAGGGCTTCGTAAATGTTCAAAAATGGTTCAAGGCAGCGTAATGGACAGCCATTTTTAAAAAGATCCTAAAAATGCGAAAAGTTAATGAAAAAATTATATGTTTAAAGAAATCAAGTCAAATATCTTAACACTTACGTTGTGCATCCATTCAACTGTGTAAATGGCTTAGGTCTGTTACATAAAATTTGAATTTAATAATCACATCACGATTGTCCAAACGCAAGTTTAATGCATGAAGTGCCTTTACATCATTATTATCTTTATGATCATAAAGAGTTGATGTATCATAGTGTCGTATTGATGATCAGCATCAATGCTTTTAAGATATTTAAGAATATAGGTTAATTATAATTAATAACATAACTAAATGTATTTTTTTAAACTTACATTGCGAATATCGGTTTGATTGAGATTGAATAATTTTCCGGTCTATATCAAATTAGTCTTTGTTTAAGTTTTGTCGGGCCATGAAGATTGTATGTGACTTTAGTCACGGCTTGTTGCGTCAGTGATTAATAAGAATCAAGCAGTGTGTGTAAAGTTTAGATATTCAACACCTTTTAACTCTTTTTGTTTTGCCATTGGCTGGGGTAGGGCTCATAGCGCGTCTTTTTCTCTTTTGCCTCCTTTCGTTGGATGGAGCCTGGCTGCCTTCTGGTAGATCGACATCGGAAGTCTGCTCATTTGAAAGATCATCCATTTCGAACTCTTTTGATGGAGTCGGGTTGGGCTCATAGGGCGCCTTTGTTCTTTCTTCTCCATTATTATTGGATGGAACTTGATCCAGTACTGATTCATCGACTTTGGGGGACTGATTTGCCTTCAACATCATCATAAAGTCATTGTAATTAATCTTGGATTTTGGAACCTCCATAGTCACAATTTGCCCGTTTCTTTTCCTGTAAGGAACTTGCGTGACAGATTTTTTGCAGATCCTGCATTCTCTTCTGGGTTCTTTTTCTGCTTCCTTTGCCGATTCCAATTGTAATCGGGCGCCAAGAGTATTCGCAGCCAAAGCGTTATATTCGTTCCGCTTAACTTCAGGTAGCTTGGTCCATAGCTTGGCAGAATTTGCTTGTATTTGGTTCAATTCGATCAAAAACAGATCGTTTTCGAAATTGCTAAGAGCTGTTTCGGATGCAACCAGTTGCAAAATTTCTTTGCGATCAAAATCAGCTTGAATCTCTTTCACATCAATATTGCGATTGTCTGCCATGTCTCTTGTTAAGCCGTGTAGAATTTAGGTTTGTATGTTTGGTAATGTTGGTTTGTGTTTTAACGAGTTTTGGGAGAGGATAACTTTTGTTGTGAAAATGTTTTGTAAAATATTATTTGTGTACTAATATAATTTTCAAATGTGCTGTGTATGTGTTAAACTAAGCTTTTGTTATGAAAGCCTACTTGATTAAAACTAGGACAAGGAAATTAAATCGAAATCTAAAAAACTAAAAAAAGAGCTAGGTCACGTACTGTTAATTGTTGAGCCCAATACTTTTCAAGAACTATAAGAAAATAGATATACATTTAGAGAAAACTCAAATATTTTGAGTTGATGCACTCCAAAGCCAATTCTTTGCCCTTAATACAACTGATGTGTTCTTGATGCATATAAAAACAAGTAAGAAGGCTCTAATCGAGGAAGCCCGACTAGACGATACCCTGAATCCTTTACTTTACGCGTACAGTCAGTGCTTGCAAGTATCTAGTCGGGATTTCTCGATTTCACTAGAGCCTTCTTACTTGTTTCTTTGTGTTAGATACATAACTTCACGTATGTGTGCGAACGATAACTCATCCCGTTTCCGATATACACATGGGATCGATAACAATAAAATCTAGAATTTAAAAAAATTGTAGATGGCATTTGAATTATTAATCAAAATAATAACAATCTGTGAAATTTTTATTAAAATCGGTTTAGAAACACCGGAGATATGGGACATTGAAGTTGTGTATGCAGTATGCAGTATGGTCGTACATACAAACACACATACTTGCAAACAATGACTGTACGCGTAAAGTATAGGGATCAGGGTATCGTCTAGTCGGGATTTCTCTTACTTGTTTTTTGTACATTACTACAGAAGCTGCTTTCTGAATGGTCGCTTTTGAATTGAGATCGTTCGCATTAGTACAAGTAGGACTTTGGCATTCAGCACGGCATTCGCGTTTGTCTCGCTGACTGGCACCAGAAACAAGATTTCACTAGTTTCCGCTAGCCGCCAACGCTTTGTCTGGCCTTGCCTTTGAATTGCCAGCGTACTGGGTAGCGGAGTAACTGTAGCATCAATTTCTGGTTACCTTTGCCATGTTAGCCCTTACTGCTATACAACTATACTGGCAATTGCATTTCAAAGCCGTCATAACCATATTAGGCGTTCAAAAATATTATGCACAAATTTTATTCGTATGGCGATACGCTCTTCTTTCTTTTGGAAACTTCTTTTCAGTTTCAATAAAGCCATTCTACTCAATAAATTAATTCAAGTAAGCAAACAGCAGGCTGCTCTATTACAGTTTCAAATCAGACTTCAGTAAAAATACTTTTGAATCACAAATAATACAACAATTCTACAAGCTTCAACAATATGAATTTCTTAAAAGATATCATTGAGGAGAATAATCGTAATGATCGCGAACGCACCTTGCGCGACATTAACCGCGATAAACTGCTCGAGATCATTTCTACAGATGATCCGAGAGAGAATTATGTACAAGAAATTCGCTTGAGGGCATTAGAAAAGTACGGCATGGATAAGCTCGATCATAAACAATCAAACCAACTCATCAAATTAGCTCGCCAGCAATGGGAAAAACTATTCGATGACCACAAGACAAAGTATTTTACGTTGGCAAGCAAAAGTCTTCGCCCACGCTCTTCAGCGGCCCCCGAGAATATTGATGTCCCACGACAATCTCGCAAAGAAGTTGGGCAAACTAATCCTAAGAATCCTAAGAAGAAGAAAACTCAGAACAAGGTTATTGTGAAACGTAAGCCAAGAAAGAACGGATATTTAATATTAAAATCTCTGCTTGGCGATAGCTCTAAAAGTGAGCAGAAGGAGGATAACCCTGGTGAATCCGAGGATTAGTTCCTAAAATGACCCATTGTTGAAGTCGCACATGTTCAAGATAAGTGCGAAATGCAAATACTATAAATTAAAAGTAAAAACAAACAAAAATTACAAAAAGAAGTGATATAAAAAACGTAAGTGTAAATAATAATTATATTTATACATTTTGTTAATAATATTTCTCTATGCAGATTCATAATATTGTTAGGCTGTCTATCATAAGCGTTTGGAGTTCTTCGCTCGGTACAAATTATCTGTGTGTTTCTTGTTGCAGTAACTGGCACAATAAAGAACTGCATCAATATGTGTATGGATCGTTTTCTCGAATCGTTTCGCCTCTGCGCGCACACTTATGGTCATCGACTTCGACGTGAGCAAAGCCACCAGCGTGTTTAGGATGAGAATGAATTTGTATTGAGACTCTATTTCAGGTTAACCCTATTAGATAACTTTCGGTTGGGCCAGTTGAACATTGTTTTGTTGCTCAACAAGTTGTTCTATGTAAAATCACTTATTTTTATACCCTGATCCCATTAAAAATGGGAAAAAAGGGTATAATGGTTTTGTGCAAAAGTATGTAACGGGCAGAAGGAAGCATCTCCGACCCCATAAAGTATATATATTCTTGATCAGCATCAACTGCCGAGTCGATATAGCCATGTCCGTCTGTCCGTCCGTCTGTCTGTCTGTCTGTCTGTCCGTCTGTCCGTATGTATGAGCCAACCGATCTCAGAGACTAAGAGCTAGAGAGTCCAGATTTCGAAGTTAAGCTCGCCTAATCCCTAGGCAGTACAAGTTTGTTTTCGATTTTCGATAACTCATCCCGTTTTCGATATACACATGGGATCGATAACAACAAAATCTTGAATTTCGAAAACTTTGAGATAGCATTTGAAATAATGAACAAAATAATGACAATCTGTGAAGTTTTTATTAAAAGTGAAGTTTTTATTAAAGTATAGGGATCAGGGTATCGTCTAGTCGGGATTTCTTGACTAGAGCCTTCTTACTTGTTTTTAAATAGTTTTTGTCATAATTTCTTATGTCCTTAAAATACGAGATACAATATAAAATTGTTTTTATCACACTGATGGCTTAAATCATTTCTTACCTACAACTATTATACACAAACAATCTAAGAATAGCGAAATATTGACTTTTAATTTATTTGCTTTCCAAATAGTGTGAATGCATAAATAATAGTAGTAAAATGGCGAATATGATCAAACAATAAATTTATGTTTCAAATGTTGAAGTTTGATAGATAGTTTTGGTTATTCAACAGCCAAAACTTTTAGTTTGCCTCGTCGTTGCCTGAACCATACTTCAATTTTGACGTTTCGGATATATTTTCCATTTGCTTATAGTTGTACTTTTGGGTTTTTTGTTTTGTCCGATCATTTATTGTCCTTGGGCTATCTTTCTCCAATTGCGACCTTGAAACCAACATTACAAAACCAGTGCAGAGGCAGTTAAAATGACCAAGTTAAGTACACAATCTTATCGATGCTGCACCTGTAAAGAACATACTCTCGACGTGAGCTTATTTGAACATGATATAGAAAATGTGAATCATCCACAGCAGCACTGAGTCCTTGTAAAAGGCAGTATTTCCCTGTTCCTTCAACATCTACAGGGAATGTGTTGGCAAAGCTTTAAGTGGTCTTAGCAACTTTAAATGGTGCGAGCGCAATATCGACAAAGACCTTAGCCGAAGCTGAAGCACCTACACAACTACACATATAAAGGATGAATGTTCCTTGCGAGAAATTCGATTCTTTCTTAACCACGATAGCAAGCGTGAGAGTAAAGAACGATCGCGTGCTGCCTAAGGCTTAAGACGTGGAAACCTTTTTCGTGCTAGAAGAAAGGCTCATACACAAGGGCTTCGTAAATGTTCAAAAATGGTTCAAGGCAGCGTAATGGACAGCCATTTTTAAAAAGATCCTAAAAATGCGAAAAGTTAATGAAAAAATTATATGTTTAAAGAAATCAAGTCAAATATCTTAACACTTACGTTGTGCATCCATTCAACTGTGTAAATGGCTTAGGTCTGTTACATAAAATTTGAATTTAATAATCACATCACGATTGTCCAAACGCAAGTTTAATGCATGAAGTGCCTTTACATCATTATTATCTTTATGATCATAAAGAGTTGATGTATTGATGATTAACACTTACATTGCGAATATCGGTTTGATTGAGATTGACTAATTTTCCGGTCTATATCAAATTAGTCTTTGTTTAAGTTTTGTCGGGCCATGAAGATTGTATGTGACTTTAGTCACGGCTTGTTGCGTCAGTGATTAATAAGAATCAAGCAGTGTGTGTAAAGTTTAGATATTCAACACCTTTTAACTCTTTTTGTTTTGCCATTGGCTGGGGTAGGGCTCATAGCGCGTCTTTTTCTCTTTTGCCTCCTTTCGTTGGATGGAGCCTGGCTGCCTTCTGGTAGATCGACATCGGAAGTCTGCTCATTTGAAAGATCATCCATTTCGAACTCTTTTGATGGAGTCGGGTTGGGCTCATAGGGCGCCTTTGTTCTTTCTTCTCCATTATTATTGGATGGAACTTGATCCAGTACTGATTCATCGACTTTGGGGGACTGATTTGCCTTCAACATCATCATAAAGTCATTGTAATTAATCTTGGATTTTGGAACCTCCATAGTCACAATTTGCCCGTTTCTTTTCCTGTAAGGAACTTGCGTGACAGATTTTTTGCAGATCCTGCATTCTCTTCTGGGTTCTTTTTCTGCTTCCTTTGCCGATTCCAATTGTAATCGGGCGCCAAGAGTGTTCGCAGCCAAAGCGTTATATTCGTTCCGCTTAACTTCAGGTAGCTTGGTCCATAGCTTGGCAGAATTTGCTTGTATTTGGTTCAATTCGATCAAAAACAGATCGTTTTCGAAATTGCTAAGAGCTGTTTCGGATGCAATCAGTTGCAAAATTTCTTTGCGATCAAAATCAGCTTGAATCTCTTTCACATCAATATTGCGATTGTCTGCCATGTCTCTTGTTAAGCCGTGTAGAATTTAGGTTTGTTTGTTTGGTAATGTTGGTTTGTGTTTTAACGAGTTTTGGGAGAGGATAACTTTTGTTGTGAAAATGTTTTGTAAAATATTATTTGTGTACTAATATAATTTTCAAATGTGCTGTGTATGTGTTAAACTAAGCTTTTGTTATGAAAGCCTACTTGATTAAAACTAGGACAAGGAAATTAAGTCGAAATCTAAAAAACTAAAAAAAGAGCTAGGTCACGTACTGTTAATTGTTGAGCCCAATACTTTTCAAGAACTATAAGAAAATAGATATACATTTAGAGAAAACTCAAATATTTTGAGTTGATGCACTCCAAAGCCAATTCTTTGCCCTTAATACAACTGATGTGTTCTTGATGCATATAAAAACAAGTAAGAAGGCTCTAATCGAGGAAGCCCGACTAGACGATACCCTGAATCCTTTACTTTACGCGTACAGTCAGTGCTTGCAAGTATCTAGTCGGGATTTCTCGATTTCACTAGAGCCTTCTTACTTGTTTCTTTGTGTTAGATACATAACTTCACGTATGTGTGCGAACGATAACTCATCCCGTTTCCGATATACACATGGGATCGATAACAATAAAATCTAGAATTTAAAAAAATTGTAGATGGCATTTGAATTATTAATCAAAATAATAACAATCTGTGAAATTTTTATTAAAATCGGTTTAGAAACACCGGAGATATGGGACATTGAAGTTGTGTATGCAGTATGCAGTATGGTCGTACATACAAACACACATACTTGCAAACAATGACTGTACGCGTAAAGTATAGGGATCAGGGTATCGTCTAGTCGGGATTTCTCTTACTTGTTTTTTGTACATTACTACAGAAGCTGCTTTCTGAATGGTCGCTTTTGAATTGAGATCGTTCGCATTAGTACAAGTAGGACTTTGGCATTCAGCACGGCATTCGCGTTTGTCTCGCTGACTGGCACCAGAAACAAGATTTCACTAGTTTCCGCTAGCCGCCAACGCTTTGTCTGGCCTTGCCTTTGAATTGCCAGCGTACTGGGTAGCGGAGTAACTGTAGCATCAATTTCTGGTTACCTTTGCCATGTTAGCCCTTACTGCTATACAACTATACTGGCAATTGCATTTCAAAGCCGTCATAACCATATTAGGCGTTCAAAAATATTATGCACAAATTTTATTCGTATGGCGATACGCTCTTCTTTCTTTTGGAAACTTCTTTTCAGTTTCAATAAAGCCATTCTACTCAATAAATTAATTCAAGTAAGCAAACAGCAGGCTGCTCTATTATAGTTTCAAATCAGACTTCAGTAAAAATACTTTTGAATCACAAATAATACAACAATTCTACAAGCTTCAACAATATGAATTTCTTAAAAGATATCATTGAGGAGAATAATCGTAATGATCGCGAACGCACCTTGCGCGACATTAACCGCGATAAACTGCTCGAGATCATTTCTACAGATGATCCGAGAGAGAATTATGTACAAGAAATTCGCTTGAGGGCATTAGAAAAGTACGGCATGGATAAGCTCGATCATAAACAATCAAACCAACTCATCAAATTAGCTCGCCAGCAATGGGAAAAACTATTCGATGACCACAAGACAAAGTATTTTACGTTGGCAAGCAAAAGTCTTCGCCCACGCTCTTCAGCGGCCCCCGAGAATATTGATGTCCCACGACAATCTCGCAAAGAAGTTGGGCAAACTAATCCTAAGAATCCTAAGAAGAAGAAAACTCAGAACAAGGTTATTGTGAAACGTAAGCTAAGAAAGAACGGATATTTAATATTAAAATCTCTGCTTGGCGATAGCTCTAAAAGTGAGCAGAAGGAGGATAACCCTGGTGAATCCCAGGATTAGTTCCTAAAATGACCCATTGTTGAAGTCGCACATGTTCAAGATAAGTGCGAAATGCAAATACTATAAATTAAAAGTAAAAACAAACAAAAATTACAAAAAGAAGTGATATAAAAAACGTAAGTGTAAATAATAATTATATTTATACATTTTGTTAATAATATTTCTCTATGCAGATTCATAATATTGTTAGGCTGTCTATCATAAGCGTTTGGAGTTCTTCGCTCGGTACAAATTATCTGTGTGTTTCTTGTTGCAGTAACTGGCACAATAAAGAACTGCATCAATATGTGTATGGATCGTTTTCTCGAATCGTTTCGCCTCTGCGCGCACACTTATGGTCATCGACTTCGACGTGAGCAAAGCCACCAGCGTGTTTAGGATGAGAATGAATTTGTATTGAGACTCGATTTCAGGTTAACCCTATTAGATAACTTTCGGTTGGGCCAGTTGAACATTGTTTTGTTGCTCAACAAGTTGTTCTATGTAAAATCACTTATTTTTATACCCTGATCCCATTAAAAATGGGAAAAAAGGGTATAATGGTTTTGTGCAAAAGTATGTAACGGGCAGAAGGAAGCATCTCCGACCCCATAAAGTATATATATTCTTGATCAGCATCAACTGCCGAGTCGATATAGCCATGTCCGTCTGTCCGTCCGTCTGTCTGTCTGTCCGTCTGTCCGTATGTATGAGCCAACCGATCTCAGAGACTATAAGAGCTAGAGAGTCCAGATTTCGAAGTTAAGCTCGCCTAATCCCTAGGCAGTACAAGTTTGTTTTCGATTTTCGATAACTCATCCCGTTTTCGATATACACATGGGATCGATAACAACAAAATCTTGAATTTCGAAAACTTTGAGATAGCATTTGAAATAATGAACAAAATAATGACAATCTGTGAAGTTTTTATTAAAAGTGAAGTTTTTATTAAAGTATAGGGATCAGGGTATCGTCTAGTCGGGATTTCTTGACTAGAGCCTTCTTACTTGTTTTTAAATAGTTTTTGTCATAATTTTTTATGTCCTTAAAATACGAGATACAATTGTTTTTATCACACTGATGGTTTAAATCATTTCTTACCTACAACTATTATACACAAACAATCTAAGAACAGCGAAAAATTGACTTTTAATTTATTTGCTTTCCAAATAGTGTGAATGCATAAATAAAAGTAGTAAAATGGCGAATATGATCAAACAATAAATTTATGTTTCAAATTTTGAAGTTTGATAGATAGTTTTGGTTATTCCATTTGCTTGTAGTTGTACTTTCGAGTTTTTTGTTTTGTCCGATCATTTATTGTCCTTAGGCTAGCGACCTTGAAACCATCATGACAAAACCAGTGCAGAGGCAATTAAAATGACCAAGTTAAGGGCACAATCAGATGATTGTCCTTGCTCTTATCGATGCTGCACCTGTAAAGAACATACTCTCGACGTGAGCTTATTTGAACATGATATAGAAAATGTGAATCATCCACAGCAGCACTGAGTCCTTGTAAAAGGCAGTATTTCCCTCTTCCTTCAACATCTACAGGGAATGTGTTGGCAAAGCTTTAAGTGGTCTTAGCAACTTTAAATGGTGCGAGCGCAATATCGACAAAGACCTTAGCCGAAGCTGAAGCACCTACACAACTACACATATAAAGGATGAATATTCCTTGAGAGAAATTCGATTCTTTCTTAACCACGATAGCAAGCGTGAGAGTAAAGAACGATCGCGTGCTGCCTAAGGCTTAAGACGTGGAAACCTTTTTCGTGCTAGAAGAAAGGCTCATACACAAGGGCTTCGTAAATGTTCAAAAATGGTTCAAGGCAGCGTAATGGACAGCCATTTTTAAAAAGATCCTAAAAATGCGAAAAGTTAATGAAAAAATTATATGTTTAAAGAAATCAAGTCAAATATCTTAACACTTACGTTGTGCATCCATTCAACTGTTTAAATGGCTTAGGTCTGTTACATAAAATTTGAATTTAATAATCACATCACGATTGTCCAAACGCAAGTTTAATGCATGAAGTGCCGTTACATCATTATTATCCTTATGATCATAAAGAGTTGATGTATCATAGTGTCGTATTGATGATCAGCATCAATGCTTTTAAGATATTTAAGAATATAGGTTAATTATAATTAATAACATAACTAAATGTATTTTTTTAAACTTACATTGCGAATATCGGTTTGATTGAGATTGAATAATTTTCCGGTCTATATCAAATTAGTCTTTGTTTAAGTTTTGTCGGGCCATGAAGATTGTATGTGACTTTAGTCACGGCTTGTTGCGTCAGTGATTAATAAGAATCAAGCAGTGTGTGTAAAGTTTAGATATTCAACACCTTTTAACTCTTTTTGTTTTGCCATTGGCTGGGGTAGGGCTCATAGCGCGTCTTTTTCTCTTTTGCCTCCTTTCGTTGGATGGAGCCTGGCTGCCTTCTGGTAGATCGACATCGGAAGTCTGCTCATTTGAAAGATCATCCATTTCGAACTCTTTTGATGGAGTCGGGTTGGGCTCATAGGGCGCCTTTGTTCTTTCTTCTCCATTATTATTGGATGGAACTTGATCCAGTACTGATTCATCGACTTTGGGGGACTGATTTGCCTTCAACATCATCATAAAGTCATTGTAATTAATCTTGGATTTTGGAACCTCCATAGTCACAATTTGCCCGTTTCTTTTCCTGTAAGGAACTTGCGTGACAGATTTTTTGCAGATCCTGCATTCTCTTCTGGGTTCTTTTTCTGCTTCCTTTGCCGATTCCAATTGTAATCGGGCGCCAAGAGTGTTCGCAGCCAAAGCGTTATATTCGTTCCGCTTAACTTCAGGTAGCTTGGTCCATAGCTTGGCAGAATTTGCTTGTATTTGGTTCAATTCGATCAAAAACAGATCGTTTTCGAAATTGCTAAGAGCTGTTTCGGATGCAATCAGTTGCAAAATTTCTTTGCGATCAAAATCAGCTTGAATCTCTTTCACATCAATATTGCGATTGTCTGCCATGTCTCTTGTTAAGCCGTGTAGAATTTAGGTTTGTATGTTTGGTAATGTTGGTTTGTGTTTTAACGAGTTTTGGGAGAGGATAACTTTTGTTGTGAAAATGTTTTGTAAAATATTATTTGTGTACTAATATAATTTTCAAATGTGCTGTGTATGTGTTAAACTAAGCTTTTGTTATAAAAGCCTACTTGATTAAAACTAGGACAAGGAAATTAAATCGAAATCTAAAATACTAAAAAAAGAGCTAGGTCACGTACTGTTAATTGTTGAGCCCAATACTTTTCAAGAACTATAAGAAAATAGATATACATTTAGAGAAAACTCAAATATTTTGAGTTGATGCACTCCAAAGCCAATTCTTTGCCCTTAATACAACTGATGTGTTCTTGATGCATATAAAAACAAGTAAGAAGGCTCTAATCGAGGAAGCCCGACTAGACGATACCCTGAATCCTTTACTTTACGCGTACAGTCAGTGCTTGCAAGTATCTAGTCGGGATTTCTCGATTTCACTAGAGCCTTCTTACTTGTTTCTTTGTGTTAGATACATAACTTCACGTATGTGTGCGAACGATAACTCATCCCGTTTCCGATATACACATGGGATCGATAACAATAAAATCTAGAATTTAAAAAAATTGTAGATGGCATTTGAATTATTAATCAAAATAATAACAATCTGTGAAATTTTTATTAAAATCGGTTTAGAAACACCGGAGATATGGGACATTGAAGTTGTGTATGCAGTATGCAGTATGGTCGTACATACAAACACACATACTTGCAAACAATGACTGTACGCGTAAAGTATAGGGATCAGGGTATCGTCTAGTCGGGATTTCTCTTACTTGTTTTTTGTACATTACTACAGAAGCTGCTTTCTGAATGGTCGCTTTTGAATTGAGATCGTTCGCATTAGTACAAGTAGGACTTTGGCATTCAGCACGGCATTCGCGTTTGTCTCGCTGACTGGCACCAGAAACAAGATTTCACTAGTTTCCGCTAGCCGCCAACGCTTTGTCTGGCCTTGCCTTTGAATTGCCAGCGTACTGGGTAGCGGAGTAACTGTAGCATCAATTTCTGGTTACCTTTGCCATGTTAGCCCTTACTGCTATACAATTATACTGGCAATTGCATTTCAAAGCCGTCATAACCATATTAAGCGTTCAAAAATATTATGCACAAATTTTATTCGTATGGCGATACGCTCTTCTTTCTTTTGGAAACTTCTTTTCAGTTTCAATAAAGCCATTCTACTCAATAAATTAATTCAAGTAAGCAAACAGCAGGCTGCTCTATTATAGTTTCAAATCAGACTTCAGTAAAAATACTTTTGAATCACAAATAATACAACAATTCTACAAGCTTCAACAATATGAATTTCTTAAAAGATATCATTGAGGAGAATAATCGTAATGATCGCGAACGCACCTTGCGCGACATTAACCGCGATAAACTGCTCGAGATCATTTCTACAGATGATCCGAGAGAGAATTATGTACAAGAAATTCGCTTGAGGGCATTAGAAAAGTACGGCATGGATAAGCTCGATCATAAACAATCAAACCAACTCATCAAATTAGCTCGCCAGCAATGGGAAAAACTATTCGATGACCAAAAGACAAAGTATTTTACGTTGGCAAGCAAAAGTCTTCGCCCACGCTCTTCAGCGGCCCCCGAGAATATTGATGTCCCACGACAATCTCGCAAAGAAGTTGGGCAAACTAATCCTAAGAATCCTAAGAAGAAGAAAACTCAGAACAAGGTTATTGTGAAACGTAAGCCAAGAAAGAACGGATATTTAATATTAAAATGTCTGCTTGGCGATAGCTCTAAAAGTGAGCAGAAGGAGGATAACCCTGGTGAATCCCAGGATTAGTTCCTAAAATGACCCATTGTTGAAGTCGCACATGTTCAAGATAAGTGCGAAATGCAAATACTATAAATTAAAAGTAAAAACAAACAAAAATTACAAAAAGAAGTGATATAAAAAACGTAAGTGTAAATAATAATTATATTTATACATTTTGTTAATAATATTTCTCTATGCAGATTCATAATATTGTTAGGCTGTCTATCATAAGCGTTTGGAGTTCTTCGCTCGGTACAAATTATCTGTGTGTTTCTTGTTGCAGTAACTGGCACAATAAAGAACTGCATCAATATGTGTATGGATCGTTTTCTCGAATCGTTTCGCCTCTGCGCGCACGCTTATGGTCATCGACTTCGACGTGAGCAAAGCCACCAGCGTGTTTAGGATGAGAATGAATTTGTATTGAGACTCGATTTCAGGTTAACCCTATTAGATAACTTTCGGTTGGGCCAGTTGAACATCAACGAGTTTTTCTATGTAAAATCACTTATTTTTTTAGTAAATTCCGCTAAAGTATAGCGTATTGGTATATGAACATAAAAAAATCTATTTTTGAGGACGGCTCAAAACTTCTCACACCCGCAAGATATTTGTAAACAAGATTTTTTATTTTTGTTTGTTTTCGGCTTATATTTACTTGACTTGCGGAATGAATTCATAAGTTTTAAATGAAACGTTCTCACTTGTTCGCATTTTTATACCCTGATCCCATTAAAAATGGGAAAAAAGGGTATAATGGTTTTGTGCAAAAGTATGTAACGGGCAGAAGGAAACATCTCCGACCCCATAAAGTATATATATTCTTGATCAGCATAAACAGCCGAGTCGATATAGCCATGTCCGTCTGTCCGTCCGTCTGTCTGTCTGTCCGTCTGTCCGTATGTATGAGCCAACCGATCTCAGAGACTATAAGAGCTAGAGAGTCCAGATTTCGAACTTAAGCTCGCCTAATCCCTAGGCAGTACAAGTTTGTTTTCGATTTTCGATAACTCATCCCGTTTTCGATATACACATGGGATCGATAACAACAAAATCTTGAATTTCGAAAACTTTGAGATAGCATTTGAAATAATGAACAAAATAATGACAATCTGTGAAGTTTTTATTAAAAGTGAAGTTTTTATTAAAGTATAGGGATCAGGGTATCGTCTAGTCGGGATTTCTTGACTAGAGCCTTCTTACTTGTTTTTAAATAGTTTTTGTCATAATTTTTTATGTCCTTAAAATACGAGATACAATTGTTTTTATCACACTGATGGTTTAAATCATTTCTTACCTACAACTATTATACACAAACAATCTAAGAACAGCGAAAAATTGACTTTTAATTTATTTGCTTTCCAAATAGTGTGAATGCATAAATAAAAGTAGTAAAATGGCGAATATGATCAAACAATAAATTTATGTTTCAAATTTTGAAGTTTGATAGATAGTTTTGGTTATTCCATTTGCTTGTAGTTGTACTTTCGAGTTTTTTGTTTTGTCCGATCATTTATTGTCCTTAGGCTAGCGACCTTGAAACCATCATGACAAAACCAGTGCAGAGGCAATTAAAATGACCAAGTTAAGGGCACAATCAGATGATTGTCCTTGCTCTTATCGATGCTGCACCTGTAAAGAACATACTCTCGACGTGAGCTTATTTGAACATGATATAGAAAATGTGAATCATCCATAGCAGCACTGAGTCCTTGTAAAAGGCAGTATTTCCCTCTTCCTTCAACATCTACAGGGAATGTGTTGGCAAAGCTTTAAGTGGTCTTAGCAACTTTCAATAGTGCGAGCGCAATATCGACAAAGACCTTAGCCGAAGCTGAAGCACCTACACAACTACACATATAAAGGATGAATGTTCCTTGCGAGAAATTCGATTCTTTCTTAACCACGATAGCAAGCGTGAGAGTAAAGAACGATCGCGTGCTGCCTAAGGCTTAAGACGTGGAAACCTTTTTCGTGCTAGAAGAAAGGCCCATACACAAGGGCTTCGTAAATGTTCAAAAATGGTTCAAGGCAGCGTAATGGACAGCCATTTTTAAAAAGATCCTAAAAATGCGAAAAGTTAATGAAAAAATTATATGTTTAAAGAAATCAAGTCAAATATCTTAACACTTACGTTGTGCATCCATTCAACTGTGTAAATGGCTTAGGTCTGTTACATAAAATTTGAATTTAATAATCACATCACGATTGTCCAAACGCAAGTTTAATGCATGAAGTGCCTTTACATCATTATTATCTTTATGATCATAAAGAGTTGATGTATCATAGTGTCGTATTGATGATCAGCATCAATGCTTTTAAGATATTTAAGAATATAGGTTAATTATAATTAATAACATAACTAAATGTATTTTTTTAAACTTACATTGCGAATATCGGTTTGATTGAGATTGAATAATTTTCCGGTCTATATCAAATTAGTCTTTGTTTAAGTTTTGTCGGGCCATGAAGATTGTATGTGACTTTAGTCACGGCTTGTTGCGTCAGTGATTAATAAGAATCAAGCAGTGTGTGTAAAGTTTAGATATTCAACACCTTTTAACTCTTTTTGTTTTGCCATTGGCTGGGGTAGGGCTCATAGCGCGTCTTTTTCTCTTTTGCCTCCTTTCGTTGGATGGAGCCTGGCTGCCTTCTGGTAGATCGACATCGGAAGTCTGCTCATTTGAAAGATCATCCATTTCGAACTCTTTTGATGGAGTCGGGTTGGGCTCATAGGGCGCCTTTGTTCTTTCTTCTCCATTATTATTGGATGGAACTTGATCCAGTACTGATTCATCGACTTTGGGGGACTGATTTGCCTTCAACATCATCATAAAGTCATTGTAATTAATCTTGGATTTTGGAACCTCCATAGTCACAATTTGCCCGTTTCTTTTCCTGTAAGGAACTTGCGTGACAGATTTTTTGCAGATCCTGCATTCTCTTCTGGGTTCTTTTTCTGCTTCCTTTGCCGATTCCAATTGTAATCGGGCGCCAAGAGTATTCGCAGCCAAAGCGTTATATTCGTTCCGCTTAACTTCAGGTAGCTTGGTCCATAGCTTGGCAGAATTTGCTTGTATTTGGTTCAATTCGATCAAAAACAGATCGTTTTCGAAATTGCTAAGAGCTGTTTCGGATGCAATCATCTCTAAAATTTCTTTGCGATTAAAATCAGCTTGAATCTCTTTCACATCAATATTGCGATTGTCTGCCATGTCTCTTGTTAAGCCGTGTAGAATTTAGGTTTGTATGTTTGGTAATGTTGGTTTGTGTTTTAACGAGTTTTGGGAGAGGATAACTTTTGTTGTGAAAATGTTTTGTAAAATATTATTTGTGTACTAATATAATTTTCAAATGTGCTGTGTATGTGTTAAACTAAGCTTTTGTTATGAAAGCCTACTTGATTAAAACTAGGACAAGGAAATTAAATCGAAATCTAAAGAACTAAAAAAAGAGCAAGGTCACGTACTGTTAATTGTTGAGCCCAATACTTTTCAAGAACTATAAGAAAATAGATATACATTTAGAGAAAACTCAAATATTTTGAGTTGATGCACTCCAAAGCCAATTCTTTGCCCTTAATACAACTGATGTGTTCTTGATGCATATAAAAACAAGTAAGAAGGCTCTAATCGAGAAAGCCCGACTAGACGATACCCTGAATCCTTTACTTTACGCGTACAGTCAGTGCTTGCAAGTATCTAGTCGGGATTTCTCGATTTCACTAGAGCCTTCTGACTTGTTTCTTTGTGTTAGATACATAACTTCACGTATGTGTGCGAACATTGATAACAAAATGCCATTTAGCTGAAAATCTCATTATACTTATTTTTTTTATTTGCTTTCTCCTTCTCCTCTTTATTTTTTTGACGGCATTTTTGTCAGAGTTGCGAGCGATGTACCCCTCTCCCCCCAAGTCGTCGCGTTCCCTTTCGAATCGCACTCCCAGTTGGGGAACTTGGTGTGGTGCAAGCACAACCCAACCAAGACCAAATGACGTTGATAAGTTGCGCAATTATTGCGCTTCGATGGCAATGCTGCATCAGTCTCCAACTCCGTCTCCGTTGCTGTTAACGTTGCATTCGATTTTCCACAATTGAATTCGATTTCATTCACAATAAAATTCGATGCCAGCGTCATTATCATTATCGTCATCATCATCATCATCATCATCATCATCGTCTGGCAACGACCCGTAGTCACAGTTGGGGAGTCTTTGCTACATTTTTATTTGATTCAATCTTTATTTCAATTCAATTTATTCGAATCATGCCTTACAGTTTGCTGGGCGCCAAACTCTGTAGCTCAAAACAAAATGAGCATATTTATTTTTATATCTCTCGACCAGACTAGACTAAGGATTACACTCTCCAGTCCCCCAACCACCCGAACCACCCAAACGACCCTAACCCCACCCAAACATTTTGAAGCATTTGGTTTTATTTGCGATTCTGTCAGGTCATACGTCGTTGTTTATTTGTTTGCCTTGTAAATGTTTTAATTTTCCCTAATGTTGTTGGGCCCCTTTTTGTTGGCAGCATATCAAAAACGGCAAAAAGGGGGTTGACAACAAAAAAAAATAAAAATATATATATATATATATAAAACACAACGACAAGGAACAAAAAACATGATAATATGCATTAAATAAGCTGTGCGAACATTTCGCAGGCGTCGCATTGGCTATTGAACTTTATTAGCCCTGTCCAAACGGCGCGTTAAATTTGCGACTGCTAAAAGTGGCCAGCAATCTGACTCAGTTGTGGCCAGTTTAGCCGTCATGGACTAAGTTTCAACTTAGCCAATGAGGCAGTTTATCAAAAGCTTAACTAAATACGCATATACCAAGTAACCACGCACCAACAACAACAACAACAACAACAATGAGAGCTTAAAACAAAAAACGCAGAGAGAATACAGCTGACTTTTGGAGTGCCGCAGTTTAGATACTCTTTCTGATCAATAGTGTTAATTATCAGATCAGTTTGTACGTTTTAGTTATATTACGTATACGCAATTATTAAGTGTGTAGCTAGGAGGGCTTATTGATGTTAGTAAGAATCATAATTATATAAGGAGTTTCCTAAATGCTCTCTGAGGCAACTTTTGACCTTTGTGCGATATACGTTACTCTCTCGCATTTGTAGGGCATGGACCTAGTTACAAAACACACATCACTCTAGCTGGTCGTGCATGTTTCAAGTCCACTTAACTTGCAAGAAGACGACGACGATGACAAAAAACCAGGGGGAGGAGGAGGAGGCGAAGAAGAAGAGAGTCCGGCCCTGACGCAACATTTTGGCCTTTGTACGAACGTTGAACGTTTGTACTTGGAAGTTTTTGCTGCTACTGGCAATGAATTACCCCTAAATTATGGTAATTTATTTTGCCCCAAAGACCGATCCAATAAGACGACATCCAATGTCCAATGGCCTCTGGCGTCATTGTTGTGCTCTCTCTCTCTATCTCTCTCTCGCTATCTGTATCTATCTTTCTCGTTCTCGTTTTCTGTCAAATACACCAACTGAGCAATGCCACACCCAATCTAATGTCCAGTCAACCCACTCTATTTCACTCGCATGTGACACAACTTTGTCTAGCCATTTAAAACTACAAAGTTGTTTTGGTTGCGGTTGCTTTTCTAGCCACTGCCACTGCCACTGCCAGTGCCAGTGCCACTACCACTGCCATTGCCGGTCCGACAGTCCGGTCCTTTCGGTGATGTGGCACTTTTTGGCGACCAAATGTCTGCCTGCCGTTGACGCCTCGTCAACGTCATGATGTATGTGACTGCACTCGATGAATGAGCGCAAAAAATCCAAGCCCGGCAAGGCAGCTATCTAAACACTTCTTAAAAGGGCAAAATATTTATGATATATTAATTCTGTTGCTTCATGAAACGACGTCAGTTTTATGGCCAACTGACTTTGTGAACTGGCTTTCTTAGACATGACGAAGATTACATACCCTACACAACATTTTCTTAAAACGGATTTCCCGAATTTTTCCAAAACTTAAGCAGAGAAAAACCTGTAGCTCTAACGACTTTGGCTGAACGTTGATAGTCCATCCATCAGTCAGGAAAAAATCACTATATGAATAGGCAAGCATTTGATCGCAGAAAGTTTCTTTATGAGCTACATAATAAAGTGCTCCTTCCCAGCTAAGTTCAAATACCTTTGAACCTAAAGCTCATCAACATAATTGGGGATAAGTTCGCATAGCAACGCATAGCAATTGACAGAAGTGCAGAAAAACAATTGGATTAATAATTTAGTATATGCCTAAGGCGTTCAAATTGTGAATCCATTGAAGGATTATATACTTAATTATAAAATTGGCATAAGGGTATGTATAAAAGAGTGCAGCGTTATTATACTTAGTCGTTGGCGGCAAGGGAGTCGACGCGAGGCCGCGGGGCAATTAAATCACAAAAATTACGAGGCTCACGAATCAAATGCAAATAGCCCGGAGCTCTCAGTGGTGGCAAACAGATGCATTTACTAACTGCGCTTAACATGTTGGCCACGCGGGGCTCATTAACTGCGTTTCCTTTGCGCCCACTTTACCCAACGCTTCACTACACTTCCCCTTTCGTTGTCTGCTTAACGCTTGACTGAATCCGCACTCCAGTTGCTACCATGTGTGTACTAATGTGTGTTGTGTGTGTGCTGTTATATTCATTTATTGTGCTCATTTAGAATCAACACAAATCGAATTGTATGGTCTTGTGTTAGTGTTGGTTTTCTGTTGCCGGCCATGCCCACATAAAAGTATTGACAGGAACAAAGTTTAATGCCACTGACTGTGTAGAGATTTGTGTAAAAGTTTTTGAAATCAAATCGAACTTGTGCACTCTGACCCAATAGGTTTAGGGAGTATATATATAGGTTTCTTTATACAATTTAATCAATATTGTAATAAATTAAATTAGCACATCACCCTTTATTTATGGGGGAACTGTAACATACAATCAATATAGCATCTGTTCTGCCAGACATTTTGAAACATTCACTTAATGAATGCAATCGCTCTGGCCCATGACAAAAGTGACCCTTAACCTGCATCCATAACCCGTTTGCAGTGTTCGTTCGGGCAACGTTTTATCCCCGTTGGCAATAAACAGCTATCGGATAGTTAAGTTACTCCCTTCACCATTCTCTTTACACTGTTTTGCTAAAGTTGTTGGTGTTGTTGCAGCTGTAGCTGTTGCCTGCTCCGCTTACGACTCATTTGCGTTTGGCGTCCGTAAAGCAATTATGACCCAATTGGTTTGGCTTCGGCTTCGGCTACGGCTTTGGCTTTGGCTTTGGCTTGACGCTATTGCCGCCGACTATGAACTATGAAAGTAAACCTTTCTCTCTCTCTCTCTCTATCTCTCTCTGTCTCGCTCGCCGACACATATCCAAACACGTACAAACTACATCCTTAGGCCCGCCACCCTTCCCTACCCCCAATCCTCGTTTGTCGTTTCACCAGTTTCTGGCGTTCATCGTTCATCGTGGCTCGCAGCTCGCAGCTCATTGCTTGTGTGTTTAACCTGATTTGCTAGCTGTGTATGAAGTCATATGTATGTGCACTGAACCAAATTATTGTGTACATCCGTATACGTTTCATGGTGTCATTGCAAAAGTTCCTAAAGTTTACTTCTTAACATTTGTTTATGTTAGAATTAATATCTTTGATCTATGAAGAAAGTAGACAAATTTTTTGTTTCAGTGAACGGCCCTATGTTAGCCCCTATGTTTGTGTGATGCAAGTAGCTATGTATGTGTTTATATGTATGTGTGCCATTTTTGACTCTTTCACACTCAAATACTTACAGTTAAGTGTGTGTGTGTGTGTGTGTGGAACAAGATTATCATTTTCAACTTTAACAGCACAGACGAAACAAAAAAAAACAAAAAACAAAAAATTCAGATATAGCATATATACTTAACGATCAGAATTTAAATCCAAGATTCAGCTTGCAAAGATTTTAGACGTTAAACATAATGAAAAGCCAAATCAAAACGATTATTCCAATTACGCTTAAACTTGATTCGAGCTAGAAAAAAAATGCATTTGTGGTTATATTTTTGTCACAAAGGTACGATCCATGGGACCAACAGTGTCAGCCAAGCGGCAACATAAGCTCTGCTAATCCTTTGAGGCCAATACTTTTACAGCAGTTTCGCAGAAAAGCAAACACAACTTTTTTATTTATTTTTTTTTATCCATTTGTCACGTTACTGACTGCTAATTAGTTAATTAAGTGATTATTTGAAAGAATACACATACATACATACAAAGAGAGTTAAATTTTTTTTATTTTTTATGCAAACATAGAAGAGGGTTTTTGCTAGTTGCGTCATTTGTGTTATGTGATACTTTTGTGCGTTATTTTAATTGCAACGTTACCGACAAACGATCAAAGAGTGCCCCATTAAAGTGTCCCTAACTATGACTTGGAGTCAAATCTGTTAAAGGTCAGATAGATAAATAAAATATTGTTAATGCTTGGACAATAGAAACATGAAAGGGGAAAATATTGAAAAGTAGAAAAATGTTAAATGATAAGGACTAATGATGATAAGGAAAAAAAACCCCTAAAGGTCAGGTTGAAATCATGTACTTTAGGAAAGAAAGTGAAGAAAGGAAGGGGAAAAAAACCCAACTAATGATAAGATTGCTAAACGCCATTCCGTACTATGCCTCGTTCTAATCTAGGTGTCAAACCATGAATAATATATTTTCGCTATTATTCGAACCCTCTGCATTGAAAATAGTAGTAGTATGATTTTGTAGTTGAGTTGTTAGCTGTGTGACACAGATTGCATTTTATATCTCCCTCTCATAAGCAGGTCAAACCTAAGGCGTTTTTATCAGTTCCGCAGCTTCTCCCCATCCATCTGTTGTGACTGTCCTTTGACTTTCATCTTTCACTTCATTCGCGCGCTGCTTTATCGCTTTAAAATTGTGCCAGTCATCTCGGTGTCGGTGGGAACTAAAGCACCCTGCTCGACAATAGCTTCCTCACCCTTATATCGTCGAGCATGCTGACAAAAGCAAAAGTGTCGTGCATCCTATTCCCATGCTCATGCTCATTTCCATGGTCATGTCCATGTATATGGACCATGTATATATATATATATATATATATATATGGTATATTCCGCATTCATTCATTTCTTTAGCTAAGACTCATCCTTAGCCACAACCAAATGCTTATTCCCAGTCCCTTTCCCATTCCCATTGCCATTCCCATTCCCATTCCTATTCCTGTTTCCATGCCCATGCTTGGCACGCTCCAGTGGTTCCTTTTGGCCCTGGTCCATTGTGTGCGTGTGTGTCGCTGATAGCGCAAAACTGCCAGATGATTATCGCCGGCCCAAACGTTTTTTGTCAACTTTATAAACGAGCTTACAGCATGCATCATGGGGCACAAGCACGAGCACGTTCGCACACACACGAGCCTCAAACTCAATCCCTTGCCTTTCTGGCCTTCTCAGTCCGTTGGTCATTGTCTGTGTCTCTGTGTTTGTGTGTTTGTGTGTGTGTGTGTGTGTGTGCACTTTGGCCCGTTTTGTTTAACTTGTGCTTTTCTTAACAGCTGCACCCGCTACGGGTAAGGGTCTACTGCCTCGGTCGCTGTTAATTGGCTGCCACAACTTGACTTTTTGCGCCTATCAGCACACAAAATCATGCTTAAGGAACACGCAAACGCAGCCAAGTCAAAATAGAAGCAAAAGGCATATAGCTGAACATAATCATTGTCACAACCCAACACCTTCCCCCCCCCCCCACAACCCGCCCCGCTTCCCCTTCCCTTATGGCATTTTGTGTGGTGCGTGACTATAGAGCTGTGCCACAGTTTTGCATACAAAATTGAAAATTTTCACTTTATGTTTGTCTAGCCATGGCCAGCCATTGACAGACAGTTCCTTCAACATACTCTCCTTCAACACCATCCTTGGCAAAATTCGTCAGTTTTCTTTCTTTTTAATTCGGAGTATCCATTTAAAATGGATAATAAGGGTTGCCTCAAATGTATGCAGATTTGTAAGGTACCTTGCTGCTAATCAGCTCAAAGATCAAGTCACGCAAAACGACACTTTAGACCCGTTTTGCAGCTATTATTACTCTGTTAAACAGTTTATGCTTTGGCTAACCCTGTTCGAATTGCTTTTGAGTTTGTTTTCAACTTTAACCTAGCTCAAATGTGAAAGTATTTTGAGATACATATATCAGTTATCGCTAAGCTTACAAGGGGTCAACACACACACACACACACACACACACACACATACATAGCATACACTTCAGAGCACTGGCTGCTGGCTGGACCTTTAAATGGCTGCTGTTAAATGAAACGAAACGGAACGAAGAAATGAAACCAAACCAAACGAAACGAAACGAAACAAAACGAATTGAAGCAAGTAACAATATTAGGCGAGTCTACGAGCGAAAGCAGCAGCGTTGACATTTCTCAACTTAATTAAATTTGGAGCTGCCCTCCACAAACACACACACACACACACAAATACACATACACACACGTTTACGAGTCACCCACACTTGAGGGTATGTTTCCGTTTTGTTTAGATTTTGCCTTACACTTGACGCTTGATTAAATTTGAAAGTCAGCAGCAAACGTCAACATCGCGACGCGTCACTTGCTTCGGTTGCAAGCGCCAGCATAAATATTTCAATTTCAATTAAAATTAAAATTTCCAAAAGCCCACCCTCCCTCTCTCTCTCTCTCTCTCTCTGTCTCGATGCCTGGCTTTGTTGTCGAGTGTTTGCCATGAACTGCACAGTTCAGCAAAATATATGTACATTAGCGACAAACTCATTTATGTTGTGTAAGGGCAAAAAGAATCAAAGTAGTGCTGTAAAGTCAATCGATGCACTATCGATAATTATCGTCGATAATCACTTTCCAAGCATAGTTTATTTGTATAAACTTGTAGATCTCACGATCAGTTATGAACTTCAGGTTAAAGCACTCCATGTTTTATTAACTGTTGCTTAGTTTATAGCTGTTGCAAGTTAATAGAGAACTTATGGAGATATATATATATATATATATATATGCACATATATGTATGTAATATATACATGTATATGTATATGTATATATTTTTCGTTTTTCCACCAGCTTGAAAGAAAAGTTGAAGCCGCACTTCGCCGATTGCGCTTCAACGGCTTGGAATGAGTGGATACGCTATCGATGGGTGTGTCGGCTTTCCGTTTTAAAACCGTGCAAGTGCAAAAAGTTGGGCTGCAATGAATGGTTGCTTATCCATTTGCTTGTTTTACTCCATAGCACACATACACACAAAAACATACGCAAACACACACAAATGGGAAAATTGAACGTTTGGGGTTTTGCTATTATTATGCGCAGCTATAAGCTGTCACTGCCAGAACTACGAGGAACATTTAAAATGTTGTTCGATGTTGAAAATATTAAAGGAACCTCAAAAAAACAAAAAACAAAACCTAACAGCGATATGACTATGCATTTTCTGACCAATCTTTCAAGAAGAAGAATAAGAAGGGAGTTTGCCAAAGTGGTATTAGGGGCAAACCAGCATGAATAACAAATATGCTTATTTGTACGTATACTTAATTAAAGGTTCGGTCGAAGCTTAGTTGCTGGTGTTGCAGCCCTCGTCTAACCGCTGTGTAAGTTGTGTGTTGCCTGTCGGGCATAGACGCCACACTACCCATTCCACATGCCACATGCCACATGCCCCACACACTTGCTTGCTTATTTTAACTGCCTGCCTGCTGTTGCTGGATTCGAGTCAGAGAGTTCTACAATTTTTGGCTCATTTTCTTATAAGTAGCATAATAAAGTTTGCCCTAGTGCGATGCGAAAATTTCCCTTTGTTGTGCCTGATGCAATAAAACGGTGGCTTAGGGGTTGCTTGCTTGCTTGCGCTGGGTTTGGCTGCGAATCTCTTGTTTGGTAATCATTTCATTTGTTAGTCAAAGAAGCAGGCAAGCGGAAGTTATTATTATTTCCAATGCAACTACTAACCAAAAGGCAGAATTTACAAAGTATGCCCGAGTGAAATTAGTTATAGAATGCGACAACAAAGCGACTCGCATAGATAATGCAAAAGCAAGAAAATCACAGAGAAAGAGAGATGAACGCACAGTAAGAAAAGAAATTCCATTTTAATGTTGGCAAACGGGCAAAGTTTTAATTGCAGCAAGAAAGCCAAAGGACATAAAAAAAAATTCAATATGGCCGACTAATTGCAGAGCTGCCGGTCACCCTTCCCATCTTCTACACCTTTCACTCTCTCTCTCTCTCTCTCGTATTTCCGTTTTATACCTGTGCCATGGATATTACGCATACGCTGCCTATGCCAATCGGCTTTCAAATCTTAAGATGTCTCGTGCGGAAAATATAAAATCTATGAATTGACATCCACCGGCATCAAACACCACTCGAGCAGACATCGAACCTCGGCATCATCATCGCCATCGCAATCGCCTTCGTTAACCTTCTTTCACCTCTTCCCATGCACGTCCTTGTCGTATCGGAAATTGTGCAACTATTAAACCGTAGCTGGCTGTTGACTTCTTAGCTTGGGACCGATGGCAGCAAACAAGTTGTTGTTGCACGTTGCATGTTGCATGTTTGCATTGTAACCCACTTAAAGTCGTTGCCAAAGTGTGCATTCCGATGGCCAAACGATTTACATATTGCCACAGACTTCTTTCTATACAAACTAGTGAGAGAGAGAGAGAGAGAGAGATAGAGAGAGAAAGCTAAGTAAGAGAACAGTCAACCACTTAGTTAGATAGCTCAGCTACAGTTTAGCTCAGCTCAACATTGAGCTGTGAACAATGGCCAAGGGATCTATCTCTCTGCATTTGTATCGTTTGGTCTGTCTCCCAACAGGTCTATAAGCTGGCTTTAGTGATAGCTCTGCTTTACAAAGCCTTTCTTCAGGCTTGTTTGGTCAAATTGCAACACAAATGCATTAACATTCTTATGGTTAAGAGAGAGGTAGAAAGAGTTTTAAACCAGACAAAAATAATATTAAGTTTATCAAGTTAATTTCACGCTTTAAATAACTGATGTGTTTATTGTCCGATTGCAGGCAAATTAAATTGCACAGCAGCTTAGCTAAGCGTTTATAAATTTGATTGTGTGTCGGTTACAATAACATATTTTGCTTTCGATGCACAATTTAACATATACAATATAGTAAATTGAAATAGTTGTTGTTTCTGCTGTTCAAAAACAACAAACATTTTGCGGTTCTTGTCCAAAATAGAACATGCTACATAAATATATGACCAAAACACACGCACTTTATAAATGTTTAATAAACTATTTATTTGATATTTTCCCTGCGAAAATTGCGTTGGCCAGTTTCGGTTGCCAGTGGTATGGACATGTTGACATGCAACCACAGTAAATGAAAACGCAACTTGTACACATGCGACACTTTTTAGCTTCAAAGTCAATCAATATGTTAATACCATATATTTCATGTGGACAATAGCTTCATACGTTACATATACATATTAACAAGTATGGAGACTCTAGTCGAGAAATCCCGACTAGACAATACCCTGAACCATAAACCTAGCGCGTACAGTCAGTGCTTCCTTGGAAGCTCCAAGGAGCAAAGCATTTTTTTGAACCACGTTGACTAATTTCAATTTCCAATTTGTCTAGCAACTTTACTGAACTTTAATTAAGCGGTACTTGTGTTGCCCGTTCCAGGCTCTGCTCTTTGTTCTCAGTGGGGGCTGCATTTTGTCGTTTATATATAGATAGACAGATAGATGGGTCTGCTAGCTCCTACACACATCCGCCATGCCCTGCGCATTCAAATTTTTAATTAACTGCCTTACAAGGATTTCGCTTTTTGGGAATTTGTTCGGTGAATTTTTTTTTTCTTCTGTTGTTTTATTTTTTATTTTGGTATTTTGCGTAGTCAGCAAAATTATGCGCCTGGGGCGCCTTGCCACGAATTGGCATTCCCTTGTTTGCTGCCTGGAATTTAATATGCCAGAGCTGCTTGGTCATATCCCCCGGCCAACCGGAGACCATTCTCAACTCCTCCCTCCCCCCCCCCCCCCCATCACATTCCTGCCGTCCCCTCTATAAACTACCCATGCGACATTTGCTAATTAAACTTGTTGTTAAACGCTTTGAACATATGGCGTATGCCGAGGGGCCAAACCCAACGCAAACCGTACCAAACCGATCCGAACCGTACCGTACCGAAGCCACTGTTAACCGCCCCTGTTATGCCTCACCTCGCTCGCCATGGTAATGACAAATGGATGGCAGTTTGTCAGCTGCCGTTAGCGTTGCAGCTGCTGCGCCAATTCCCACTTAACAATTGAGCGAAGCGAATCGGGACACCTACCACCATTATTAAACCAATCTCACCCCTTCCCCGCCTCCACTCGCTTCGCTCCTCCATCCTTTCCAGAAAGGATAAAACTTAAATACACATATATATATATAGAGTAAAGCAGGGCAATCGGAAGAAACTAAAGCCAAAACCTTTTGTACTTAATTATTTAACAACAACAACAGTGTTATATATATACACACATATATATATATATATATATATAGTATAGTATATAGCGAAAGCGGATTGTTGGGGTTGATGGAACGTAATGAATGAAGTCTTAAACTTTTAATTGATTGTTCAATTGCAATAACAGCAACAGCAACAATAGCAACAATTGCAGCAACTGCAACATTGTGGCGCCACACTTGTGCGTTGTGCAACACTGTCGCTTTAAGCTGCCAAACTTAGCGGACATTTCCAATGCCCATCGCCATCATCACCACTGTCCGCCGCATCCATATCCGCATTCCCCTCGCTCTCGCTCTCACTCTCACTCCCACTCTGTATCTGTCTCTGTCTTCCTTTCTGTCATCATCATCAACATCATGAACACACAGTTGTCGTTTCGTTTCATGTCGCTCCGTGGTTCGTTTCGTTTCGTTTCGTTTTGTGTTTTGTGTGTTCACTTTTCACTGTTCACTGTACAGTGTACACTCTTCACTCTTGTCTTGTCTTGTCTCATCGCAATTCGTGTTTATTTCCTTTCTGTTTTCTTTTCTTTTCTTTTCGTTGCTTTTTTTTTTTTTTTTTTGTAAAAAATAATTTAACATGAATATATCGCATTTCATGGAGTCATACATCACACAGCGGCAGGCAACATGCGGCTGCCGCCTAGGGGGCGTTGGGGCGTGTCTGCTTCAACAAACGTGCGGACCCAGTGGCACGCGGCAGCAAGTGGCAGGCAGTACTAACATAAACCACAATAATATCCAAAGTCATGAAGGAAGTAACCAAGTGTGAATTTTTGGTTTATGCCTCGCGAACCACAGCGCTGCCGGCGTCGCTGCCAGCTTCAATGCTGCTGCATCTGCACCCTACAACATTAAGGAACATCAATGCGCATTTTGCTTTCTTACCAACCGACTCTTGTACGCAATTTATTATTCCGGCAACCCCTTCAACTTCAAATTCACAAAACTTCACCCAACCACAACAACCAGCTCCCCAATCAAATCAAATACGTTTCTACTTGAGCAACAACGATCGACTTGACAATAAAAACTGTACAATTCGTTGTACTGCACAATCAGCTTTGACTCAATTGAACACAAAGTACATCTTGAATATTTATTAATTTTTTTTTTTTCAAAAAACGATACATTTTGTATATATATTTCATTTGATTAACCGTTTAATGCACATACAACAACAATCGTATTTATTTCTTTGGTTCGGTTAAACAAACCTTGAAATTAAAAGAAACAAATATATATATATGTATGAGACAATGAATAATGTAGAAGTTGTTCTCTTTTGCATTTTTGATAAGGCAAACAAATTCTCTTTGAGCCTGAGTGCAAAAATAAAACAACCTATAAATGTTTCATTTGTGCACACAAAAATGTTTTAGGCATTATTTTTGGGAATTTCTTAAAACAGATGTACTTATGAACCTTATGAACTTTACGCAGATTTGTTTTTTGTTTTGTTGTTTTGCAAGTTATGATTTCGATTGCGAGAAGTGAAGAAAATTGCATGAGCATGCATTATTTTTGAAAATCATTTTATAAATACTTTAATTTTGTAAGTGGTAGCTCATTACTGGCTCCTCTCTAGCCGGCTGCTCCACCCTTTGAATGTGTGTGTGTGTGTGTGTTGCATAGTGTATAGTGTGTTGTATAGTGTTGTGGCCTGTGTTCTGGCTCGCTAACGCGCTGGGACTCCCCTTGCAGTTGTTTTAGTTAGTGCTTCCGTTTCGCGGACAGTTTGCTTTGCTGTTTTTGTCCTTCTGTGTGATTCTTTGACTACACTAAAACATACACATACACAAACACACAGACACTAACAGAGAGTGCGGCACACAAAAAAAAAAAGAAGAAGAAAATGTTGCAACAAAATATTTACGACGTCATCGTTCCACAATTTTCGTCCACTTGTTTTGTATCTTAAAATAAAAATGGTTCTTGCACACACACACACACATACATACCCAACGGGGAAGAGGGCAAATGTAAGAGCAGCAAAACGGGAAAAAAAAGAGAGTGGAGAGAAAAAGTAAGCAAAACCTCGTGTCATTTATCATGCATTTCCACTTTTGGCTTCCGTCGGCTGGGATATGGCCCAACACACAGACGAATGCACGAAATGGACGCAGAGACAAGCGGATAGACAACTGTGTGTAAGTTGAGTGGGAGCAACACAAGCAAAAGCGGGACTAAGCAACAGTCAAGGAACACCACAACTGAAATGATGTGTGTGCTTCTGTTGCTGCTGCTGTTGCTGCTGCTGTTGCTGTTGCTGCTGTTGCCGCAAGGTATAAAAAATGAAGGAACGAATCAAAACAAAACAAAACAAAGCAAAAACTAAACACAACAAAACACAACACAAGTAGTATAAACGAAAAGAAACAAGGCAGACAAAACACATTTGTGTGGCAATTTTTCCAGCATCGTGCCCACAAAACTTCAGGTCCAGTTGTAGCGTCGCCTGCCTGCCTGCCTGCCTGCCTGTCAAAGTTGCGGCTTTTCAATTCTGCAATTCTCCAATTTGTGTTCGCTTGATAGACCCGCAATCCCGCATCGTCTATGCAGTTTGCGGCACAAATGAAGTACCGCACAAATCACCATCATCATCACCATCATCATCACCATCATCATTATCATCAACATCGATGGACGCCCAATTTATGGCGTTTTCATTTGAGCCAACAATTCGCTTTGCATTTATATATACATATATATATATATATGTATATATTTCCGGTACCAACCCCTCAAATCGTTATGCAAAATTAATCATAAGCAAATTCGACAAAAAAAAAAAAAATGAAATGGAAAAAAATTCAAATACAAATAAATTCAATGCTGTTCAATCAATTTCCTTTAGGGCAAAGCATAATTTTTATTTTTTCACTTGTCATATTTGAAGTTGTTTTGCAATTGGCGAACTGTTAATACTCTTTGATGTCAAACAAAAAAATTAATAAGATTTACCTAAGGCGATATTAAGTCAATTGAAATTTTGACTTGTTGTTAGGTTAAGCTTAAAGAGTTTTTGAGAAATCACTCTCTAACAAATTATTGAATACGTGATTTATTAAAGTTTGCTAGAACGAGAATATATATATATATAAATATTAAGTCCACTTAGGCGCTTCCATGCAGTGCGTCGTACAGTCTGTTGCATAATTTATGATACCCACTGGCTAAGGTATTTGCAAAATAAAAATACAAAATACAAAAAAAAAGTTGCTCCGTCATTTTTGCGGAAATTTGAATATGGAAATGGAGTTTAACGGCATGCCGCGACGTGGCGTCTGGCCCGTATTAACCGGCATACCGTTTGTGCGGAGCGAAAACTCGAAAAAGTTCCTTAAATTGTTTGCTTTTGATATGTGCCACATTTTTTGAGTGCCAATCAATTTGGACGTCACGTGTCAAACGCAAAATGAAAAGAAATATAAATAAAAAACGCTTAACAAAAGTTTGCCTTAACCGCAAAAGCGACGAAAATACTTCGAATAAATATTCAACAGAATTTTTATACACACAAAACAATAATAATACAAAAGGAAAATAAAATAAAAATTCAATATTCAATAGAGTACAAAGCATCAGCAAAAAGTTGCCAGCGCATAAACTTTGTGACAGTGTTATTCGAATACAAACATATACGTGTATATATATATATATATATATAAAAGTATCAGATGTAAAATTAAGCTTTTAATTTGTGAGGTGGGCAGCTATCAATATGATTTTTGGCACAGCTGCTTATATTTATTGGGCCGCAGCATAAGGCAGCCGATTGTGGGCGTGTCATATGCGGCAAGTAGCAAGAAGAGTTAAAATGAAGTCAAGACGACGAAACTGCGCCAGACAAATGCGACGCCATTTTGTCTATGTATCGTCTCGATGTCTGCCGTCTGCCGTCTGTGTCTGCTTCTGCGTCTGTAACTGTTTCGCCTCTGCTCCGAACGCTGTGACGCAAATAACCGCAATAAAGTTGAGCCCAGTTATCAATGTAACATATGTCTCTGTATAAATAAACTTGGTTTTGCCAAAGCGATATAGATATTTTATGGAAAAATGAAAACAACATCAACTGCTGCTGCTGCTGCTAATAATAATCAACTGCAACTTTTCTTTATCCTTGCAGCAACAGCAACAGCAACATAAGCAACAACAACAGCAACAACTAAGAAGGAAGCAATTGAGGGATCTTGGTATCAGGCTATCACTCGCACTTTTCAACATGTCAAAGATGGGCGTGGCAAGGCTTAGCCTAATGCTGCTATTAGCGGCAGTGCAGCTGCAATTCAATCATGTGGATGCCTATTCCAGTACGTATACGTAATATATTCAATTCAATGCAATGTGTATTTGTTGTTTCTTTATTCTATTGTTGTCCTTGTTGTTGTGTTCCGTAATGTTCCTGCTCCGACTAGTATGTTGGAGCCCTTGAGCCAGAAATTCAATCTGGCTTTGATTGCTCTCTGTCTCACTCCCCCCCCTTTTTGCTATCTATATGTTCCTGTCTGTGTTTATTCAATCATTTATTTTGTTATATACATATACTGTGTGTGTATATATTTTTGTCTATATCTATCTGTGTTTTATTCAAAATCATATTAACATGCATTCCAACGTCTTGATGATCATCATCATCTTAATCATCATCATCACCATCATCATCATCAACATCAACATTATGATCATTGCCATCGTTAAATAAAAAACCGCGTCCACGTCTTATCTTATAATTTGTATTATTTTGACTTTCCCACAACGAAACAACAACACTTAACAATTGCTCCCAACACCAACAACCAACCAACCAACAACCAACCAACCAACAACCAACCAACCAACAACCAACCAACCAACACCAATACCGAAACGTACCCAACTTTGCGTGTCGGTTCGTTAACGTTTGTGAAGAGTATGGACGCGGCTGTGCCGACATCGGTTGCCTGCCCAGTGAGGAGTGCATCATTACTAGCGATTCGTGCAGCTATAGTCAGCGTGATGGCAAGGATTGTGGCAATTATCCGACCTGCAAGCGCAAGACCGGCTCCAGCAACAACCAGGCCAATCCCTCTTCCTCGTCGTCGGTTAATCCGTCAGGTATTTATTTTACTTTAACTTTTATTTTGGCTTTTTTTTTTTTTGTTTATTTTTGTTTTGTGCTTAATTCATTTAAAATTTTGGGTTGGGTTTGGGGTGTCTCGGCGAGCTTGGAGAGCTCGTTTTAAAATGATTGACTACAAAAAACTTCGTTAATACATATATATGTATATAAGATGGGCAGACGTACAGACATATCGGTGACAATACATGTATACAAACATAGATCTTTAAGTATTCGATTGTAATTTATCATTTGCATTATTTCCTTTGTGTACTACTACTACTAATAAAGACACCAATCAACACACACGCACACACAAGCATACACACACACTTGTTTATTATTTGCATACAATAAGATCAAGGCTTTCTGTCTTAACCTACACAAATAACAAGATATAAGTTTTGGACTTTTTTGATTTTCAATTCAACTTGCACTCTCGCCCGCTCATTCATTGTCTCATTGAGCAACACTGAACTTTGTTGCATACATTCATACATACGTACATAACCGTAGCTTATACTCACTGGCTCTCTCACTTGCACACACTTGTTGCACGCACTCCCACCAGCTGCTCTCTCTCTCTATTTGCATGTATCTCTCTCTCTCTTTCTCTCATTCTGGTGAGCAGTAGCTGGTGGGTGGATCGTTTAACACTGATTAACCAATGATATCGCATTCTTTTCATTCTCTTTCTCTCTACCTATCTAACTGTAACACACACTCACACACACAACTACTCTCGCTGATCATTTTAACCATGGCTTTCTAACAGGATCGAGTCTTAATACGGGGCCTGAGAGTAAAATCTATGCGCCCGCATCTTCAAATCCCACACTTAACACATACACCTACTTCAATCACAACAATAACAATCACAATAAAAATAACCATATCAACGGCAATCCAAATGGCAACCAGCAACAGCCGTCGAATGGTCAACAAAATAATGGTGGCCAACATCAGAACGGCGGCCAGGGCGGCAATCAGAATGTCGTGAATGCAGAGGGCACAAATGGTGCGGCCGGAGCTTCGGCAACTGGCATCGATCAGCATTATGTGTTTGGGGCCAAGTATCATATGCCTATAATACCCAATATGCCAATATTTCCATACAATTCGCCAACGCAAGCGCCCTCGTTTCAACAGTTTCCCCAACCTAATCATCCAGGTAGCGTTCTGAATCCCGGCTATCCGATGCACAACGCGCAACCAATGAATCCATTCGTCTTTGGTCAACTGCCATTCTACACGGGACCGGCTGGCACTGGCGGACCGCCTGGCGGCGGTGGCGGCATGGCCGGCATGGGCATGCCAAGCTCCAGCATTGGTGTCCTCGGCGGCGGAGGCGGCGGTCTGGCGCCATATGGCAGCAACTATCAGGGCTATCAGACGCAACATCAGAATGCCAACATGTATAACAAGCCACCGCCACAGTACCAAAATCAGAATCAACAGAATCCCTACAATCGCCAAACCCAAGCGCATCCATCGGCAGCTGGACGACTAAACAGCTCCAGTGCTTCACTCATCGGTCTATTTGCAGTGCTCGTTTTGTTGCTGGCCAACAGAGTCAATGGTGGTGGCAGTGGCAGTGGCAGTGGCAGCACGTAATAAAATGCAGCATTACCAACGGCCATTAATTGACTCCTTTTCCACCTCCAATTGATCCAACTCCCTAACTACTCACTCCAGATCCTGATGACGACGATCAAAACCATTGGCAAACAAATCGTTCGATTTACTTTTGGTTTTTCTTTATGTTTTCCTTTCTATTAATAATAATATTAATGGTTTAACTGCGCTAGTTTAAGACAAAAAATGTTTGGTTGCTACAACAACAACAACAAAAGCAACAGTGGCACTCTGAACTTGAGTTGCTCACAGCTGCAACCACAAAACAACATCAACATCAACAGCAGTAGCAGCAGCAACAGAAATATTCAAGTCCCTACCAAACTTAGCCACACAAAAACACGACACGTATACGTAATTTCAATTTAATATTGTGCGAGCAGACCGCTTACTTGATGTGTGTGTGTATGTATGTGTGTGAGTTAATTTGTATGGTCGAAATATCAGTCAGTAGCTGCTGGCCCTAAAGGCAGCTGGTTGCATTTCTCACTTTTTTGCAGCTCAATTAAATTGGAATTTAATTTCGGTCCTAGCCCTAGAAGCTGGCAACAGCCGCAGACCAAACAAACACACGCACACACACACACATACACACACACATACACACACTTATCAACTTTGATATACATTTCATTTTTGTTGATTCTACCATTTTTGCGGTAGATGTTTCCAGTATTCATTCAGTTGTTGCAATTGTTGTTGCTGCTACTGCTGCTGCTACTGCTGATGTTGATGTTGCTAACAATGCTTAGGTTCTTATGTTTATATGTAGATAAAGACAGGCATGTCAATCAATGTGCATACAACATGCTACTCAAGTAAAAACTTTGTAGTTAAGCCAACAAAGCAAACCAAACGAAGCAATTTAATCAAATAAAATCAAAAGTTGCTACACAAAAAACAAATAAAACACATAAAAAATAAGAAAATATATATAAAATCAAAAGCTACAAAGTGCACAAAGTACACAATTAAATGTAATCAAAATATTTTTTTTTAATCAAGTGCAGTTAAGGGCGCAATAAGCAAAAGTTTTTAATAATTTAACTTTAAAAAATAAAAATAAAAAACTTTTGAATAAAAAGAAAGAAAATGCAAACTTTGAATCAAACTACAGCTGAAAAAATACTTGCAGGCATTATACAAACTTAAAATACAACTTAACTAAAGTAAGAACTAAAAAAAAGAAAAAGAAAAAAAAACATAAAGTATAAAGTATAAACTTTGAAGTCGGATGTAGCCGACTGCATTATAATTCTGATGAATAATTGTGAAAGACATTAAGGTTTGACTAATTTACATTGCGAATTGCACAAGTATCAGAATATAGAATAAATATATACAGATGAATATGTACTAACGTAGTATGTATTAAATTGAGAATCAATTAAAAGCCAAAAGTGTCAACGAAATCTTGAATCGAACTCTCACCACAAGCAACAACAACATTGTTACATGCAACATGCAACATGCAACATGAAACGCGTTGTCAAGATAATACTTTATTTTACTTGCAACAATCAAATAAAACGAATCAACTCAAAAATCACTAAGTCGATAAGAAAAGATTAAAATTAACAATAATAAAAGTTTGTGTTTTGTTTCATAATTAAAATTAATATTTTAAATTGATATTTATAATTTACAAATACTATTTTTTGTATATTTTTTTATCACTCTTTTATGTATTTTAATTGGTTGTAATGTAATTGTTTTTTAGTGATACGAATTTATGAAATAAATTAACTTCAAATAGAGCAGAAAAACCAAAACAAACAAACAAAAAAAATCAGTACATACATTTATATATAGTATATACGAGTACATACGTATATAAGTATATTTACTCCGTCCGTACAAACTTTTAGCGCACAGTTGTTGTTATTATTATTATTAATATTATTTCTCAATTACTTATTTGCACACATACATACAAAACACACACACACACACACACACATTAAACACATTAGTCACATTTTTTCATTTGAATGGAACAGTATTAACAAAAAACGAAACAAAACTAACTAAAGCATTTGATCAAATATACTTATATATACTTTTAACTAACTCTAGCGAAAAACCCAATAAACAAAAACCTAATGCAGAATAATTATATGAATTTGATGAGCATGCAACTATGTAGTAATGATATAAACAAAAACTAGTAATTAGTAACAGTTAATTAGTAACACAAAGCGTAAGCTTTAGCGGGGCATTCAAGCAAATCCACTATTGACAATTCCCGGGAAAGAAGCTAAAAAAATGAGCATTGCTTAACCCTTCGACTAACATACTCGTACATAAACACCCTTTTGAACCCTCTTGGGCGTTGTACATAATAGCATTCGCATTTGTAAGTGCATAATACATGTATGTATGTATGTTTGTGTATACACATTATATGTGTATGTGTATAAATAAAAGGAAATATTCAAAATATTATAGACATATAAATACTTGAATGGTTTAAGCATTTAAACAATACAAAACTAGAAAGAAAAAAAACATTTAATAATCCATACGGCAGAGAAGACTTATAAAGACTAAGCTAAAAACAAAACAAAACCAAAATGATAACGATATCCTTATCGATAAAACGATAAATTCATCGATTGTAGGCATATGGATAACACTTATTAATCAAAATGAAACGAGCAACTATAATAAAACTAAGCTAAGTAAAACAATCAAAAGAAAACAAGCGCAAAAAGAAAATCCTTTTAACTAACGCCCCTACCCCCTTATGCCACCATCCAACAACCCACTCACCGCCCTTTCCCATCAAACTCATAAAAATTAATGTGCTTTGATTTCATTTTGTTGTTCCATTATATAGTATGTTATTTTTTGTTGTTATTGTTGTTCCTTTGCTTCGTTTTCTAAATGCTTTTTGTGTTTTTTTTTTATATTTATTTTTTTTTTGTATTTTCATTTTATTAAACGCTTTTGTGGCTAACATTCATTGCTTGCTGCTGCTGCTCTGCTCTGCTGCTCTGCTCTGCTGCTCTTCTGCTCTGCTTGGTTGACGTAAAAAGTGAGCAGCGGCAATACGCAGAACTCGTTTGCACCAAACGAGCCGAGCGCTCCGTTGCCGGAGGCAAATGGTAACCAGGGTGGCAACGGCGGTGGATACGCTAATGGTGGTGGTGGTGGTGGTGGCTATTCGTCTGGCGGTCATAGTCTTTATCCGTCGCTTCCCACCAATAACAACAATAATAATGGCAACAATGGTGGTGCTGGCTACAATCCGTACGGCGGCTACAATCCCCAGGGTGGCTACCAGCCAGCTCCAGGCGGTTATCAGCCAGCTCCAGGCGGTTATCAGCCTGCTCCTGGTGGCTATCAGCCCGCGCCCGGATATACTCCACCCGCGCCTGGATATGACAATGGTGGCGGCGGCGGCGGCGGTGGTCAAAAGCCCAAGGATAAACAAGGCGGCTTCTTCTCCAACTTCTTTTCGAATCCGGCGGTGAGTCAAGCGGTTTCTGGTATCATTGCAGGACAAATTGCCAAGCAGCTGCAAGGAGGTGGCGCCAGTGGCGGCAATCCTAATGGCGGCGGCAACAACGCCTATCAGCCAAGTGGCGGCTACTCTTCGGGCGGCGGTGGTGGTGGCGGCGGTGGCGGTGGATCATCCGGCGGCAGCAATCTACTTGGCGGCCTGCTTGGCTCCGTGCTCTCTGGCGGTGGAGCCAGCGGCAATGCAGGCGGCGGTGGTGGCGCCAGCAGCTTTCTGGGCAGCCTACTCAGTGGCGGCGGCAGCAGCAGCAATAACGCTGCCAATCGGGGCAGTGGTGGTGGCAGTGGCGGTCTCAGCGATATTTTCAGCTCTAAAAACTTTGGCGGCCTCTTCAGCGAGAACCCTTCGTCGTCATCCCGTGGTGGTGGTGGTGGTGGTGGCAGCAGTGATGGCTACTCCTCTGGCGGTGCCAAAAACTATCCAACCCAGGCGCCCGGTAATTACTATGGCAAATAAGCAAGGAGACATATTTTACAGCTTGCTTTAACCAACATCAACAAAATAAATATGTATAATCAAGTGGAGGGTTTTCAATTAACTAATAGGGAGAACAATACTTACATATAAAAGACATATACGAAAAACCTAAATACAAATACAAATACAAATACAAATTTCAATACAAAAACAAATACAACACATGTAATGATTGTTGCATGCATACAACAGATACACATACAATATACTATATGACGATGTTTGCACAATTCAAAACAAAAACAACAAAAAAAAAATAATAATAATAAATATTATACTAGTAATTGGGAGACCAAAACAATAAAAGTTCATATTAAACATATAAAATATACAAATTAAAAATTAAAAATTGAAATTCAATCAAAATGTGAAGAATTAAGAAAGAATACACAAACAGACAAAACACAACCAATAATAATTAATAATAATAAAACAAAAAAAAAACAAAGAAATTAATTACAATGTAAATAGAAAAACGTACGAATTGAAAGCCAGACAACAAATTGACTTTTTCTTTCATTCTCTTTGGACATTGAAGTTTGGGTAAGTATAATCTCTCAGAGCCTTTTGGTTACGGCTCTCAAAAGGATACGAAGATTAGTTTTGCAACTAGATTGATTAAAATCGGTGTACATTTGTAGCAAACAGCAATATCATCAACATAATGCAAAAAAAGATCAGACTATTTTAACGTTTCAATTGCCACAGCAATCGGAATGAAGCTGAAAGCTAAAGAGTGTTTTTCACCTTTTTATTCACTCCTTGTTAGTTGATCAGCTATCTAAAATGCATTCAACACCCAATGAAGGGTATATATACAATATAGCAAATCGATATGCACATCCCTCAATTTGTTCAATTCGAACATGAAGTAAGTTCGTACGTGCATTCATTCAAACTTTTCAAGAGACAAACTCAAATAGTAGCTACTAAATAAATGGCATTCATACGTAGAAGAATAGACGAAACAGACGAATGCATTTGGCTTTAGGGAGATGGAAACTATACACAGCTCTATCAAGTGGGCGATTAAGCTGTTTGTTGCCCTTTTTTTGCAATACAATAATATGTGTGAGTGCATCCGATGGCTGCAAGGTAACTACAGCAAATCGAGTGGCATGCCACTTGTTGTTGTGGCTCTATTTCAGTTACTGTAGAAGTTGCGCATCCCAAGCCGTAAGACTCGAAGTCAAACAATATATTATGCGCTAAGATTCTCAACTGGAAGTCGTGCAACATAAAATAACAACAACAACAGCAACAAAGTTGGCAATGCCACAGGCAAGACCAACGGCAACACCAAAAGCAACGGCAACGGGATAGCCATTTGGCTTTGGTTAACCGACAACCATTTTGTAATTTATTTAAGTAATAAAATAAATATACGACTATGTATGTGTATGTGTATACATTGTGTTGCAAGCACCTGCATGGAGTGCACCACAAGATGCTTAAAGCAAGATGAAAGTGGTTAAGGGGTAAGGGAGTAAGGGGGTAAAAGGGTAAATGGTAGGGTTGTATATGGGTATGTGGATGGGTTAGTTGGTCTCGCTAAGTCCACATATGTGTGGCTGTGGCTGTGGCTGTGACTGTGGCAGCGACTACTATACATTGAGTGCGAGTTCTGCCGCTACCAGTGTTGGATAATGCAGCGCAACATTGTTGCTGCTGCTGCTGTTGTTGTTGGCAGCGAAAGTACGCTTGAAGTACACAGAGCACCTACTTGGCCAAAGTGAATTTAGTGTCAAGTGCAGGAAAATTTGAAAAGCAGCCACGAGTTAGTTTTTCATATTTAAGCAGCACTCCAGCGACAACAACAACAACACCAACAACAGGAACACTGGTTGGGGGGGGGGGGGGGCAACGTTTGCAGCAAACAAGCCTTCCACAACCTTCGAACGTTTCATTCCATACACATGCACATCAGGCATCAACATATGGATGTTGATGTTGGTGTTGCTGTTGGCACTTTCCACCCCCCCCTAACCCCTATCGAGTGTGTGTGTGTGTGTGTATTGGTAAGGGACTGCTATGCTTGACGCAAAAACAATAACGCGCCGCATTTAGGAAGCGAACGGTAAGGCAAAAGTCGACGTCAACGTCAACGCCAAAAGGGGTTGTTCCTTTCTTGTGCCCAGCGTCGGATGTCGTTGACTTTTCAAGTCGCATTAGGCGACCGGGTCTGGCGGCTGAGCGACTTGAAGAGGCAGCTTGCAATGATTGGAACGAGGTGCGCATAAAAATACATGTAAGAGGCTTTCAGCTTATTGTTTGGCACAGTCGCTGTCGCGCTTTATGATTGTACACTTATGCTCCACTTCCCTCACCACTGGCTGTTACCTGAGCACAACGGCCTAATTTTATTGATATTACACGTACTTGTCGCTGTTCAGGTCCATAAGAGACATATACCCTGCAGCCAGCACCATGCACCCTTCGCATACGCGCATAATATTTTTACTTTCTTTTTATTTTTATTTTTATTTTTTAACATCTAAAGCAGAAGCTAAAGCAACGTGTAAGCCGATCAACTTTTATGTACACTTCTGTCTGATCCAATCCAATTATGTACATATATATACTACTTGCCATATAATCAACCAGACACGCGTTTGTTTTTTTTTTTTTTTCGAGAGCAAGAAGCTGGCAATGGTTTGTGGCAAGTGTGCAATATGGGTATTCGGCTAACAGGCTAGATTGAAACTGTTTCTCACATGCTACATATATAATCTTGACTTACAGGAGCATTCGGCATTTATGTTCAAAACGAAATTAAACTTAAATCTGTTTTAAGTTAGTTAGTTTAATAAGAGAAAAGAAACTATCATCATGTTGAAAGGTAAGTGAACAAATATTGTCAGCTTAAAGTTTGAAAGTTACTTTTAGTTCTTTGCTTTCCAGTTTTGTAGGGTTGGTCGATTGATTTTTTAATACCCTTTGCGAAAGAAAATCGATAATACATTCAACTTTTAAAGCTTAGACAATTACTTAGTCTTCTTTAAGGAACACACACACACACACACACACAGATACACACACACATACTGATGTAGTTTTACTTTGTTAGTTTTTGCTGACTTTGATTTCAATCCGCACATGTGTTGTTTGCACTTAGTTCTATAGATTTGTTTCAACTATTGGCCACCCAGCAAATGGAGTTCAACTTTGCGTGTCGAAGCAATTTTATTTTGTGAACAAAAGCAACAGCAAAAAATAAATACAAAACCACACCGAATATTAGATATGGTCACGTTGATGTGCTTCCAAGTCAAATCAAAATACATGGCTCTAAAGCAAATACTACGATTGCCTTTGAGCGTTTTAGATTGCTTTGGACAAGTTGGTAACAAAACTTAAGTGCTAGCAAAAGAACTTGCAACGTGCAAGGGTATATAATCTTTGGCGTGCATAAGAAAGCTTTTCTTTCTTGTTATTTGCTATTTGCTGTTGGGCAATAAACTCGTTACAACTTAATTAATTAAGTGCAAATGATAAAAATGACCAGACGGCACGAAATACAAACGAGTTTAACAATTACAAGTTGAACAACAACAACTACAACAACAACTACCACAAAAACTACCACAATTAAGTCGTCAGCTGCAACGTACAGAAGAGAAAGAGTACCAAAAAAAAAAAAACTAATTAAGTTTTATGTGCAACTTTCGTGGCTCAAAACCAAAAGGTATTGCCTACTTATGTGGGCCGAATGCCAAAACATGTTGCTGTGGCCCAAAAAAGGCCAGTGACCAAAAACTGGTTAGTGGCCAGCTAGCAGCGCATGTGTCGCTGTCGCTGTCGCTTGTTAACATGCGTTTGGGGCGTGAGCCAAATAAATCACGGCTAATAGACAACCAGACCGACCATTAAAACAGCAGTAACAACTAAACACACACGCACGCACAAAACAAATCATCAATTTAGTACACAATGCCTGTCGGCAAGAGCATAGTCGAAAATGTGCGCTTAAGAGTGGCTACTCTTAACTCATGAAGTGTTTATCCTTATCAGGTATAAACATATTATTATATTTGGCTTGACAAATTCATTTCCTTACTTTATTTTGCGTCCCTAAAAATGTAACGTTTAGCTACGTATGACAAACGTATGACAAACGAATAAACGAAACTATTATCAGTCTTATGCACTGTATTAAGGCAAATGAACATTAGCGTCATCTCATGTGGACGCTAACATTTTTTACCATATTTTTAAACGAAATCCGAAAGCATCACCGTCACACCATTCACAAGAACTCATGCGTTTATTGTGCCATTATTATTATTATTATTATTATTACTGCAACAAGAAACACACATAAATATTTTTCGCAGTTAAAACCTTATCAGTAAAGACGACGTACATTGTGCAAATAATGTGTACCAAACGAAGAACTCCAAACGCTTATGATAGACAGCCTAACAATATTATGAATCTGCATAGAGAAATATTATTAACAAAATGTATAAATATTATTATTTACACTTACGTTTTTTATATCACTTCTTTTTGTAATTTTTGTTTGTTTTTACTTTTAATTTATAATGTTTTCATTTCGAACTTATCTTGAACATGTGCGACTTCAACAATGGGTCATTTTAGGAACTTTCTTGGCTTACGTTTCACAATAACCTTGCTCTGAGTTTTATTCTTCTTAGGATTCTTAGGATAAGTTTGCCCAACTTCTTTGCGAGATTGTCGTGGGACATCAATATTCTCGGGGGCCGCTGAAGAGCGTGGGCGAAGACTTTTGCTTGCCAACGTAAAATACTTTGTCTTGTGGTCATCGAATAGTTTTTCCCATTGCTGGCGAGCTAATTTGATGAGTTGGTTTGATTGTTTATGATCGAGCTTATCCATGCCGTACTTTTCTAATGCCTTCAAGCGAATTTCTTGTACATAATTCTCTCTCGGATCATCTGTAGAAATGATCTCGAGCAGTTTATCGCGGTTAATGTCGCGCAAGGTGCGTTCGCGATCATTACGATTATTCTCCTCAATGATATCTTTTAAGAAATTCATATTGTTGAAGCTTGTAGAATTGTTGTATTATTTGTGATTCAAAAGTATTTTTACTGAAGTCTGATTTGAAACTGTAATAGAGCAGCCTGCTGTTTGCTTACTTGAATTAATTTATTGAGTAGAATGGCTTTATTGAAACTGAAAAGAAGTTTCCAAAAGAAAGAAGAGCGTATCGCCATACGAATAAAATTTGTGCATAATATTTTTGAACGCTTAATATGGTTATGACGGCTTTGAAATGCAATTGCCAGTATAATTGTATAGCAGTAAGGGCTAACATGGCAAAGGTAACCAGAAATTGATGCTACAGTTACTCCGCTACCCAGTACGCTGGCAATTCAAAGGCAAGGCCAGACAAAGCGTTGGCGGCTAGCGGAAACTAGTGAAATCTTGTTTCTGGTGCCAGTCAGCGAGACAAACGCGAATGCCGTGCTGAATGCCAAAGTCCTACTTGTACTAATGCGAACGATCTCAATTCAAAAGCGACCATTCAGAAAGCAGCTTCTGTAGTAATGTACAAAAAACAAGTAAGAGAAATCCCGACTAGACGATACCCTGATCCCTATACTTTATGCGTACAGTCATTGTTTGCAAGTATGTGTGTTTGTATGTACGACCATACTGCATACTGCATACACAACTTCAATGTCCCATATCTCCGGTGTTTCTTAACCGATTATAATAAAAGTTTCACAGATTGTCATTATTTTGTTTATTATTTCAAATGCAATCTCAAAGCTTTCCAAATTCAAGATTTTGTTGTTAGCGATCCCATGTGTATATCGGAAACGGGATGAGTTATCGAAAATCGAAAACATCCTTGTCCTAGTTTTAATCAAGTAGGCTTTTATAACAAAAGCTTAGTTTAACACATACACAGCACATTTGAAAATTATATTAGTACACAAATAATATTTTACAAAACATTTTCACAACAAAAGTTATCCTCTCCCAAAACTCGTTAAAACACAAACCAACATTACCAAACATACAAACCTAAATTCTACACGGCTTAACAAGAGACATGGCAGACAATCGCAATATTGATGTGAAAGAGATTCAAGCTGATTTTAATCGCAAAGAAATTCTGCAAATGATTGCTTCCGAAACAGCTCTTAACAATTTCAAAAACGATCTGTTTTTGATCGAATTGAATCAAATACAAGCAAATTCTGCCAAGCTATGGACCAAGCTACCTGAAGTTAAGCGGAACGAATATAACGCTTTGGCTGCGAATACTCTTGGCGCCCGATTACAATTGGAATCGGCAAAGGAAGCAGAAAAAGAACCCAGAAGAGAATGCAGGATCTGCAAAAGATCTGTCATCCAAGTTCCTTACAGGAAAAGAAACGGGAAAATTGTGACTATGGAGGTTCCAAAATCCAAGATTAATTACAATGACTTTATGATGATGTTGAAGGCAAATCAGTCCCCCAAAGTCGATGAATCAGTACTGGATCAAGTTCCATCCAATAATAATGGAGAAGAAAGAACAAAGGCGCCCTATGAGCCCAACCCGACTCCATCAAAAGAGTTCGAAATGGATAATCTTTCATGCTCATCAACTTCATTGTTTGCCACAGATCAGATGTCCAACTTTGAAAATGAGCAGACTTCCGATGTCGATCTACCAGAAGGCAGCCAGGCTCCATCCAACGAAAGGAGGCAAAAGAGAAAAAGGCGCGCTATGAGCCCTACCCCAGCCAATGGCAAAACAAAAAGAGTTAAAAGGTGTTGAATATCTAAACTTTACACACACTGCTTGATTCTTATTAATCAATGACGCAACAAGCCGTGACTAAAGTCACATATAATCTTCATGGCCAGACAAAACTTAAACAAAGACTAATTTGATATAGACCGGAAAATTAGTCAATCATAATCAAACCGATATTCGCAATGTAAGTGTAAAATAATACATTTAGTTATGTTATTAATTATAATTAACCTATATTCTTAAATATCTTAAAAGCATTGATGCTGATCATCAATACGACACTATGATACATCAACTCTTTATGATCATAAAGATTATAATGATGTAAAGGCACTTCATGCATTAAACTTGCGTTTGGACAATCGTGATGTGATTATTAAATTCAAATTTTATGTAACAGACCTAAGCCATTTAAACAGTTGAATGGATGCACAACGTAAGTGTTAAGATATTTGACTTGATTTCCTTAAACATATAATTTTTTCATTAACTTTTCGCATTTTTAGGATCTTTTTAAAAATGGCTGTCCATTACGCTGCCTTGAACCATTTTTGAACATTTACGAAGCCCTTGTGTATGGGCCTTTCTTCTAGCACGAAAAAGGTTTCCACGTCTTAAGCCTTAGGCAGCACGCGATCGTTCTTTACTCTCACGCTTGCTATCGTGGTTAAGAAAGAATCGAATTTCTCGCAAGGAACATTCATCCTTTATATGTGTAGTTGTGTAGGTGCTTCAGCTTCGGCTAAGGTCTTTGTCGATATTGCGCTCGCACCATTTAAAGTTGCTAAGACCACTTAAAGCTTTGCCAACACATTCCCTGTAGATGTTGAAGGAAGAGGGAAATACTGCCTTTTACAAGGACTCAGTGCTGCTGTGGATGATTCACATTTTCTATATCATGTTCAAATAAGCTCACGTCGAGAGTATGTTCTTTACAGGTGCAGCATCGATAAGAGCAAGGACAATCATCTGATTGTGCCCTTAACTTGGTCATTTTAATTGCCTCTGCACTGGTTTTGTCATGATGGTTTCAAGGTCGCTAGCCTAAGGACAATAAATGATCGGACAAAACAAAAAACTCGAAAGTACAACTACAAGCAAATGGAATAACCAAAACTATCTATCAAACTTCAAAATTTGAAACATAAATTTATTGTTTGATCATATTCGCCATTTTACTACTTTTATTTATGCATTCACACTATTTGGAAAGCAAATAAATTAAAAGTCAATTTTTCGCTGTTCTTAGATTGTTTGTGTATAATAGTTGTAGGTAAGAAATGATTTAAACCATCAGTGTGATAAAAACAATTGTATCTCGTATTTTAAGGACATAAAAAATTATGACAAAAACTATTTAAAAACAAGTAAGAAGGCTCTAGTCGAGAAATCCCGACTAGACGATACCCTGATCCCTATACTTTCCGCGTACAGTCAGTGCTTGCAAGTATGTGTGCGTGTGTGTACGACCATACTGCATACTGCATACACAACTTCAATGTCCCATATCTCCGGTGTTTCTTAACCGATTATAATAAAAGTTTCACAGATTGTCATTATTTTGTTTATTATTTCAAATGCCATCTCAAAGCTTTCCGAATTCAAGATTTTGTTGTTAGCGATCCCATGTGTATATCGGAAACGGGTTGAGTTATCGAAAATCGAAAACAAACTTGTACTGCCTAGGGATTAGGCGAGCTTAAGTTCGAAATCTGGAGTCTCTAGCTCTTATAGTCTCTGAGATCGGTTGGCTCATACATACGGACAGACGGACAGACAGACAGACGGACAGACAGACGGACAGACGGACATGGCTATATCGACTCGGCTGTTGATGCTGATCAAGAATATATATACTTTATGGGGTCGGAGATGCTTCCTTCTGCCCGTTACATACTTTTGCACAAAACCATTATACCCTTTTTTCCCATTTTTAATGGGATCAGGGTATAATAAAAAATCTTCTTTACAAATATCTTGCGGGTGTGAGAAGTTTTGAGCCGTCCTCAAAAATAGATTTTTTTATGTTCATATACCAATAGGCTGTACTTTAGCGGAATTTACTAAAAAAAAATAAGTGATTTTACACAGAAAAACTCGTTGAGCAACAAAACAATGTTCAACTGGCCCAACCGAAAGTTATCTAATAGGGTTAACCTGAAATCGAGTCTCAATACAAATTCATTCTCATCCTAAACACGCTGGTGGCTTTGCTCACGTCGAAGTCGATGACCATAAGCGTGCGCGCAGAGGCGAAACGATTCGAGAAAACGATCCATACACATATTGATGCAGTTCTTTATTGTGCCAGTTACTGCAACAAGAAACACACAGATAATTTGTACCGAGCGAAGAACTCCAAACGCTTATGATAGACAGCCTAACAATATTATGAATCTGCATAGAGAAATATTATTAACAAAATGTATAAATATAATTATTATTTACACTTACGTTTTTTATATCACTTGTTTTTGTAATTTTTGTTTGTTTTTACTTTTAATTTATAGTATTTGCATTTCGCACTTATCTTGAACATGTGCGACTTCAACAATGGGTCATTTTAGGAACTAATCCTGGGATTCACCAGGGTTATCCTCATTCTGCTCACTTTTAGAGCTGTCGCCAAGCAGAGATTTTAATATTAAATATCCGTTCTTTCTTAGCTTACGTTTCACAATAACCTTGTTCTGAGTTTTCTTCTTCTTAGGATTCTTAGGATTAGTTTGACCAACTTCTTTGCGAGATTGTCGTGGGACATCAATATTCTCGGGGGCCGCTGAAGAGCGTGGGCGAAGACTTTTGCTTGCCAACGTAAAATACTTTGTCTTTTGGTCATCGAATAGTTTTTCCCATTGCTGGCGAGCTAATTTGATGAGTTGGTTTGATTGTTTATGATCGAGCTTATCCATGCCGTACTTTTCTAATGCCCTCAAGCGAATTTCTTGTACATAATTCTCTCTCGGATCATCTGTAGAAATGATCTCGAGCAGTTTATCGCGGTTAATGTCGCGCAAGGTGCGTTCGCGATCATTACGATTATTCTCCTCAATGATATCTTTTAAGAAATTCATATTGTTGAAGCTTGTAGAATTGTTGTATTATTTGTGATTCAAAAGTATTTTTACTGAAGTCTGATTTGAAACTATAATAGAGCAGCCTGCTGTTTGCTTACTTGAATTAATTTATTGAGTAGAATGGCTTTATTGAAACTGAAAAGAAGTTTCCAAAAGAAAGAAGAGCGTATCGCCATACGAATAAAATTTGTGCATAATATTTTTGAACGCCTAATATGGTTATGACGGCTTTGAAATGCAATTGCCAGTATAGTTGTATAGGAGTAAGGGCTAACATGGCAAAGGTAACCAGAAATTGATGCTACAGTTACTCCGCTACCCAGTACGCTGGCAATTCAAAGGCAAGGCCAGACAAAGCGTTGGCGGCTAGCGGAAACTAGTGAAATCTTGTTTCTGGTGCCAGTCAGCGAGACAAACGCGAATACCGTGCTGAATGCCAAAGTCCTACTTGTACTAATGCGAACGATCTCAATTCAAAAGCGACCATTCAGAAAGCAGCTTCTGTAGTAATGTACAAAAAACAAGTAAGAGAAATCCCGACTAGACGATACCCTGATCCCTATACTTTATGCGTACAGTCATTGTTTGCAAGTATGTGTGTTTGTATGTACGACCATACTGCATACTGCATACACAACTTCAATGTCTCATATCTCCGGTGTTTCTAAGCCGATTTTAATAAAAATTTCACAGATTGTTATTATTTTGATTAATAATTCAAATGCCATTTACAATTTTTTTAAATTCAAGATTTTATTGTTATCGATCCCATGTGTATATCGGAAACGGGATGAGTTATCGTTCGCACACATACGTGAAGTTATGTATCTAACACAAAGAAACAAGTAAGAAGGCTCTAGTGAAATCGAGAAATCCCGACTAGATACTTGCAAGCACTGACTGTACGCGTAAAGTAAAGGATTCAGGGTATCGTCTAGTCGGGCTTCCTCGACTAGAGCCTTCTTACTTGTTTTTATATGCATCAAGAACACATCAGTTGTATTAAGGGCAAAGAATTGGCTTTGGAGTGCATCAACTCAAAATATTTGAGTTTTCTCCAAATATATATCTATTTTCTTATAGTTCTTGGAAAGTATTGGGCTCAACAATTAACAGTTCTCTTTTTTAAGTTTTTTAGATTTCGATTTAATTTTCTTGTCCTAGTTTTAATCAAGTAGGCTTTTGTAACAAAAGCTTAGTTTAACACATACACAGCACATTTGAAAATTATATTAGTACACAAATAATATTTTACAAAACATTTTCACAACAAAAGTTATTCTCTCCCAAAACTCGTTAAAACACAAACCAACATTACCAAACATACAAACCTAAATTCTACACGGCTTAACAAGAGACATGGCAGACAATCGCAATATTGATGTGAAAGAGATTCAAGCTGATTTTAATCGCAAAGAAATTCTGCAAATGATTGCTTCCGAAACAGCTCTTAACAATTTCAAAAACGATCTGTTTTTGATCGAATTGAACCAAATACAAGCAAATTCTGCCAAGCTATGGACCAAGCTACCTGAAGTTAAGCGGAACGAATATAACGCTTTGGCTGCGAATACTCTTGGCGCCCGATTACAATTGGAATCGGCAAAGGAAGCAGAAAAAGAACCCAGAAGAGAATGCAGGATCTGCAAAAGATCTGTCATCCAAGTTCCTTACAGGAAAAGAAACGGGAAAATTGTGACTATGGAGGTTCCAAAATCCAAGATTAATTACAATGACTTTATGATGATGTTGAAGGCAAACAAACATCCCATAGACATTGATCAGTCCCCCAAAGTCGATGAATCAGTACTGGATCAAGTTCCATCCAATAATAATGGAGAAGAAAGAACAAAGGCGCCCTATGAGCCCAACCCGACTCCATCAAAAGAGTTCGAAATGGATGATCTTTCATGCTCATCAACTTCATTGTTTGCCATTGATCAGATGATGTCCAACTTTGAAAATGAGCAGACTTCCGATGTCGATCTACCAGAAGGCAGCCAGGCTCCATCCAACGAAAGGAGGCAAAAGAGAAAAAGGCGCGCTATGAGCCCTACCCCAGCCAATGGCAAAACAAAAAGAGTTAAAAGGTGTTGAATATCTAAACTTTACACACACTGCTTGATTCTTATTAATCACTGACGCAACAAGCCGTGACTAAAGTCACATATAATCTTCATGGCCAGACAAAACTTAAACAAAGACTAATTTGATATAGACCGGAAAATTAGTCAATCATAATCAAACCGATATTCGCAATGTAAGTTTAAAAAAATACATTTAGTTATGTTATTAATTATAATTAACCTATATTCTTAAATATCTTAAAAGCATTGATGCTGATCATCAATACGACACTATGATACATCAACTCTTTATGATCATAAAGATAATAATGATGTAAAGGCACTTCATGCATTAAACTTGCGTTTGGACAATCGTGATGTGATTATTAAATTCAAATTTTATGTAACAGACCTAAGCCATTTAAACAGTTGAATGGATGCACAACGTAAGTGTTAAGATATTTGACTTGATTTCTTTAAACATATAATTTTTTCATTAACTTTTCGCATTTTTAGGATCTTTTTAAAAATGGCTGTCCATTACGCTGCCTTGAACCATTTTTGAACATTTACGAAGCCCTTGTGTATGGGCCTTTCTTCTAGCACGAAAAAGGTTTCCACGTCTTAAGCCTTAGGCAGCACGCGATCGTTCTTTACTCTCACGCTTGCTATCGTGGTTAAGAAAGAATCGAATTTCTCGCAAGGAACATTCATCCTTTATATGTGTAGTTGTGTAGGTGCTTCAGCTTCGGCTAAGGTCTTTGTCGATATTGCGCTCGCACTATTGAAAGTTGCTAAGACCACTTAAAGCTTTGCCAACACATTCCCTGTAGATGTTGAAGGAACAGGGAAATACTGCCTTTTACAAGGACTCAGTGCTGCTATGGATGATTCACATTTTCTATATCATGTTCAAATAAGCTCACGTCGAGAGTATGTTCTTTACAGGTGCAGCATCGATAAGAGCAAGGACAATCATCTGATTGTGCCCTTAACTTGGTCATTTTAATTGCCTCTGCACTGGTTTTGTCATGATGGTTTCAAGGTCGCTAGCCTAAGGACAATAAATGATCGGACAAAACAAAAAACTCGAAAGTACAACTACAAGCAAATGGAATAACCAAAACTATCTATCAAACTTCAAAATTTGAAACATAAATTTATTGTTTGATCATATTCGCCATTTTACTACTTTTATTTATGCATTCACACTATTTGGAAAGCAAATAAATTAAAAGTCAATTTTTCGCTGTTCTTAGATTGTTTGTGTATAATAGTTGTAGGTAAGAAATGATTTAAACCATCAGTGTGATAAAAACAATTGTATCTCGTATTTTAAGGACATAAAAAATTATGACAAAAACTATTTAAAAACAAGTAAGAAGGCTCTAGTCGAGAAATCCCGACTAGACGATACCCTGATCCCTATACTTTCCGCGTACAGTCAGTGCTTGCAAGTATGTGTGCGTGTGTGTACGACCATACTGCATACTGCATACACAACTTCAATGTCCCATATCTCCGGTGTTTCTTAACCGATTATAATAAAAGTTTCACAGATTGTCATTATTTTGTTTATTATTTCAAATGCCATCTCAAAGCTTTCCGAATTCAAGATTTTGTTGTTAGCGATCCCATGTGTATATCGGAAACGGGTTGAGTTATCGAAAATCGAAAACAAACTTGTACTGCCTAGGGATTAGGCGAGCTTAAGTTCGAAATCTGGAGTCTCTAGCTCTTATAGTCTCTGAGATCGGTTGGCTCATACATACGGACAGACGGACAGACAGACAGACGGACAGACAGACGGACAGACGGACATGGCTATATCGACTCGGCTGTTGATGCTGATCAAGAATATATATACTTTATGGGGTCGGAGATGCTTCCTTCTGCCCGTTACATACTTTTGCACAAAACCATTATACCCTTTTTTCCCATTTTTAATGGGATCAGGGTATAATAAAAAATCTTCTTTACAAATATCTTGCGGGTGTGAGAAGTTTTGAGCCGTCCTCAAAAATAGATTTTTTTATGTTCATATACCAATAGGCTGTACTTTAGCGGAATTTACTAAAAAAAAATAAGTGATTTTACACAGAAAAACTCGTTGAGCAACAAAACAATGTTCAACTGGCCCAACCGAAAGTTATCTAATAGGGTTAACCTGAAATCGAGTCTCAATACAAATTCATTCTCATCCTAAACACGCTGGTGGCTTTGCTCACGTCGAAGTCGATGACCATAAGCGTGCGCGCAGAGGCGAAACGATTCGAGAAAACGATCCATACACATATTGATGCAGTTCTTTATTGTGCCAGTTACTGCAACAAGAAACACACAGATAATTTGTACCGAGCGAAGAACTCCAAACGCTTATGATAGACAGCCTAACAATATTATGAATCTGCATAGAGAAATATTATTAACAAAATGTATAAATATAATTATTATTTACACTTACGTTTTTTATATCACTTGTTTTTGTAATTTTTGTTTGTTTTTACTTTTAATTTATAGTATTTGCATTTCGCACTTATCTTGAACATGTGCGACTTCAACAATGGGTCATTTTAGGAACTAATCCTGGGATTCACCAGGGTTATCCTCATTCTGCTCACTTTTAGAGCTGTCGCCAAGCAGAGATTTTAATATTAAATATCCGTTCTTTCTTAGCTTACGTTTCACAATAACCTTGTTCTGAGTTTTCTTCTTCTTAGGATTCTTAGGATTAGTTTGACCAACTTCTTTGCGAGATTGTCGTGGGACATCAATATTCTCGGGGGCCGCTGAAGAGCGTGGGCGAAGACTTTTGCTTGCCAACGTAAAATACTTTGTCTTTTGGTCATCGAATAGTTTTTCCCATTGCTGGCGAGCTAATTTGATGAGTTGGTTTGATTGTTTATGATCGAGCTTATCCATGCCGTACTTTTCTAATGCCTTCAAGCGAATTTCTTGTACATAATTCTCTCTCGGATCATCTGTAGAAATGATCTCGAGCAGTTTATCGCGGTTAATGTCGCGCAAGGTGCGTTCGCGATCATTACGATTATTCTCCTCAATGATATCTTTTAAGAAATTCATATTGTTGAAGCTTGTAGAATTGTTGTATTATTTGTGATTCAAAAGTATTTTTACTGAAGTCTGATTTGAAACTATAATAGAGCAGCCTGCTGTTTGCTTACTTGAATTAATTTATTGAGTAGAATGGCTTTATTGAAACTGAAAAGAAGTTTCCAAAAGAAAGAAGAGCGTATCGCCATACGAATAAAATTTGTGCATAATATTTTTGAACGCCTAATATGGTTATGACGGCTTTGAAATGCAATTGCCAGTATAATTGTATAGCAGTAAGGGCTAACATGGCAAAGGTAACCAGAAATTGATGCTACAGTTACTCCGCTACCCAGTACGCTGGCAATTCAAAGGCAAGGCCAGACAAAGCGTTGGCGGCTAGCGGAAACTAGTGAAATCTTGTTTCTGGTGCCAGTCAGCGAGACAAACGCGAATGCCGTGCTGAATGCCAAAGTCCTACTTGTACTAATGCGAACGATCTCAATTCAAAAGCGACCATTCAGAAAGCAGCTTCTGTAGTAATGTACAAAAAACAAGTAAGAGAAATCCCGACTAGACGATACCCTGATCCCTATACTTTATGCGTACAGTCATTGTTTGCAAGTATGTGTGTTTGTATGTACGACCATACTGCATACTGCATACACAACTTCAATGTCTCATATCTCCGGTGTTTCTAAGCCGATTTTAATAAAAATTTCACAGATTGTTATTATTTTGATTAATAATTCAAATGCCATTTACAATTTTTTTAAATTCAAGATTTTATTGTTATCGATCCCATGTGTATATCGGAAACGGGATGAGTTATCGTTCGCACACATACGTGAAGTTATGTATCTAACACAAAGAAACAAGTAAGAAGGCTCTAGTGAAATCGAGAAATCCCGACTAGATACTTGCAAGCACTGACTGTACGCGTAAAGTAAAGGATTCAGGGTATCGTCTAGTCGGGCTTCCTCGATTAGAGCCTTCTTACTTGTTTTTATATGCATCAAGAACACATCAGTTGTATTAAGGGCAAAGAATTGGCTTTGGAGTGCATCAACTCAAAATATTTGAGTTTTCTCCAAATATATATCTATTTTCTTATAGTTCTTGGAAAGTATTGGGCTCAACAATTAACAGTTCTCTTTTTTAAGTTTTTTAGATTTCGATTTAATTTTCTTGTCCTAGTTTTAATCAAGTAGGCTTTTGTAACAAAAGCTTAGTTTAACACATACACAGCACATTTGAAAATTATATTAGTACACAAATAATATTTTACAAAACATTTTCACAACAAAAGTTATCCTCTCCCAAAACTCGTTAAAACACAAACCAACATTACCAAACATACAAACCTAAATTCTACACGGCTTAACAAGAGACATGGCAGACAATCGCAATATTGATGTGAAAGAGATTCAAGCTGATTTTAATCGCAAAGAAATTTTAGAGATGATTGCATCCGAAACAGCTCTTAGCAATTTCGAAAACGATCTGTTTTTGATCGAATTGAACCAAATACAAGCAAATTCTGCCAAGCTATGGACCAAGCTACCTGAAGTTAAGCGGAACGAATATAACGCTTTGGCTGCGAATACTCTTGGCGCCCGATTACAATTGGAATCGGCAAAGGAAGCAGAAAAAGAACCCAGAAGAGAATGCAGGATCTGCAAAAGATCTGTCATCCAAGTTCCTTACAGGAAAAGAAACGGGAAAATTGTGACTATGGAGGTTCCAAAATCCAAGATTAATTACAATGACTTTATGATGATGTTGAAGGCAAACAAACATCCCATAGACATTGATCAGTCCCCCAAAGTCGATGAATCAGTACTGGATCAAGTTCCATCCAATAATAATGGAGAAGAAAGAACAAAGGCGCCCTATGAGCCCAACCCGACTCCATCAAAAGAGTTCGAAATGGATGATCTTTCATGCTCATCAACTTCATTGTTTGCCATTGATCAGATGATGTCCAACTTTGAAAATGAGCAGACTTCCGATGTCGATCTACCAGAAGGCAGCCAGGCTCCATCCAACGAAAGGAGGCAAAAGAGAAAAAGGCGCGCTATGAGCCCTACCCCAGCCAATGGCAAAACAAAAAGAGTTAAAAGGTGTTGAATATCTAAACTTTACACACACTGCTTGATTCTTATTAATCAATGACGCAACAAGCCGTGACTAAAGTCACATATAATCTTCATGGCCAGACAAAACTTAAACAAAGACTAATTTGATATAGACCGGAAAATTAGTCAATCATAATCAAACCGATATTCGCAATGTAAGAGTAAAATAATACATTTAGTTATGTTATTAATTATAATTAACCTATATTCTTAAATATCTTAAAAGCATTGATGCTGATCATCAATACGACACTATGATACATCAACTCAACATCATAAAGATTATAATGATGTAAAGGCACTTCATGCATTAAACTTGCGTTTGGACAATCGTGATTGGATTATTAAATTCAAATTTTATGTAACAGACCTAAGCCATTTAAACAGTTGAATGGATGCACAACGTAAGTGTTAAGATATTTGACTTGATTTCCTTAAACATATAATTTTTTCATTAACTTTTCGCATTTTTAGGATCTTTTTAAAAATGGCTGTCCATTACGCTGCCTTGAACCATTTTTGAACATTTACGAAGCCCTTGTGTATGGGCCTTTCTTCTAGCACGAAAAAGGTTTCCACGTCTTAAGCCTTAGGCAGCACGCGATCGTTCTTTACTCTCACGCTTGCTATCGTGGTTAAGAAAGAATCGAATTTCTCGCAAGGAACATTCATCCTTTATATGTGTAGTTGTGTAGGTGCTTCAGCTTCGGCTAAGGTCTTTGTCGATATTGCGCTCGCACCATTGAAAGTTGCTAAGACCACTTAAAGCTTTGCCAACACATTCCCTGTAGATGTTGAAGGAAGAGGGAAATACTGCCTTTTACAAGGACTCAGTGCTGCTGTGGATGATTCACATTTTCTATATCATGTTCAAATAAGCTCACGTCGAGAGTATGTTCTTTACAGGTGCAGCATCGATAAGAGCAAGGACAATCATCTGATTGTGCCCTTAACTTGGTCATTTTAATTGCCTCTGCACTGGTTTTGTCATGATGGTTTCAAGGTCGCTAGCCTAAGGACAATAAATGATCGGACAAAACAAAAAACTCGAAAGTACAACTACAAGCAAATGGAATAACCAAAACTATCTATCAAACTTCAAAATTTGAAACATAAATTTATTGTTTGATCATATTCGCCATTTTACTACTATTATTTATGCATTCACACTATTTGGAAAGCAAATAAATTAAAAGTCAATTTTTCGCTGTTCTTAGATTGTTTGTGTATAATAGTTGTAGGTAAGAAATGATTTAAACCATCAGTGTGATAAAAACAATTGTATCTCGTATTTTAAGGACATAAAAAATTATGACAAAAACTATTTAAAAACAAGTAAGAAGGCTCTAGTCGAGAAATCCCGACTAGACGATACCCTGATCCCTATACTTTCCGCGTACAGTCAGTGCTTGCAAGTATGTGTGCGTGTGTGTACGACCATACTGCATACTGCATACACAACTTCAATGTCCCATATCTCCGGTGTTTCTTAACCGATTATAATAAAAGTTTCACAGATTGTCATTATTTTGTTTATTATTTCAAATGCCATCTCAAAGCTTTCCGAATTCAAGATTTTGTTGTTAGCGATCCCATGTGTATATCGGAAACGGGTTGAGTTATCGAAAATCGAAAACAAACTTGTACTGCCTAGGGATTAGGCGAGCTTAAGTTCGAAATCTGGAGTCTCTAGCTCTTATAGTCTCTGAGATCGGTTGGCTCATACATACGGACAGACGGACAGACAGACAGACGGACAGACAGACGGACAGACGGACATGGCTATATCGACTCGGCTGTTGATGCTGATCAAGAATATATATACTTTATGGGGTCGGAGATGCTTCCTTCTGCCCGTTACATACTTTTGCACAAAACCATTATACCCTTTTTTCCCATTTTTAATGGGATCAGGGTATAATAAAAAATCTTCTTTACAAATATCTTGCGGGTGTGAGAAGTTTTGAGCCGTCCTCAAAAATAGATTTTTTTATGTTCATATACCAATAGGCTGTACTTTAGCGGAATTTACTAAAAAAAAATAAGTGATTTTACACAGAAAAACTCGTTGAGCAACAAAACAATGTTCAACTGGCCCAACCGAAAGTTATCTAATAGGGTTAACCTGAAATCGAGTCTCAATACAAATTCATTCTCATCCTAAACACGCTGGTGGCTTTGCTCACGTCGAAGTCGATGACCATAAGCGTGCGCGCAGAGGCGAAACGATTCGAGAAAACGATCCATACACATATTGATGCAGTTCTTTATTGTGCCAGTTACTGCAACAAGAAACACACAGATAATTTGTACCGAGCGAAGAACTCCAAACGCTTATGATAGACAGCCTAACAATATTATGAATCTGCATAGAGAAATATTATTAACAAAATGTATAAATATAATTATTATTTACACTTACGTTTTTTATATCACTTGTTTTTGTAATTTTTGTTTGTTTTTACTTTTAATTTATAGTATTTGCATTTCGCACTTATCTTGAACATGTGCGACTTCAACAATGGGTCATTTTAGGAACTAATCCTGGGATTCACCAGGGTTATCCTCATTCTGCTCACTTTTAGAGCTGTCGCCAAGCAGAGATTTTAATATTAAATATCCGTTCTTTCTTAGCTTACGTTTCACAATAACCTTGTTCTGAGTTTTCTTCTTCTTAGGATTCTTAGGATTAGTTTGACCAACTTCTTTGCGAGATTGTCGTGGGACATCAATATTCTCGGGGGCCGCTGAAGAGCGTGGGCGAAGACTTTTGCTTGCCAACGTAAAATACTTTGTCTTTTGGTCATCGAATAGTTTTTCCCATTGCTGGCGAGCTAATTTGATGAGTTGGTTTGATTGTTTATGATCGAGCTTATCCATGCCGTACTTTTCTAATGCCTTCAAGCGAATTTCTTGTACATAATTCTCTCTCGGATCATCTGTAGAAATGATCTCGAGCAGTTTATCGCGGTTAATGTCGCGCAAGGTGCGTTCGCGATCATTACGATTATTCTCCTCAATGATATCTTTTAAGAAATTCATATTGTTGAAGCTTGTAGAATTGTTGTATTATTTGTGATTCAAAAATATTTTGACTGAAGTCTGACTTTATTTATTACCTATGTTTGTGTTTCCTAGTTTAAGCTTGAATATTTCAGTTTGGCTCAGCATTAAGTTGTATTGCTGTACGTGTTTATTGAGCTACAGAGAATTAAATCACTGGCCTGGAACACATAATGAAATTGTGTGTGTGTCATTTAACCAATTTGTGTTTACATGTGCGTAAATTTGCATTGCCAATCGAGCTATTACGACGAATAACTTTATTATTTTAACCTTACAAATCAGAGTGTCACGTGCCAAAAGAGAAAAAACAAAACATAGCGAAAGAGAAAGAGAGAGCACGTGCAATCCTCTTAATTGGATTATTCTTTTCTGTGTTTTTGATTTCAACCATGTGTATTTGAACAAATCGATATATTTTTGATATTTTGATCAATAAATCACTTAAGTTAGGTGTTTTTAGCTGTAAATCTAGACCGAGAACCTTTCGTCAGGTACTCAGCCTCAGAACTTTTTCGCAAAATGTTCGAAACATTTTGTTTGTATTTACACGACGAAAAGTTGTTGTTGTTGTATTTTTGAAACAGCGGTTTTTTAGTCTCAATGCAACAGTACAATTGCATCAGCATCAGCATCAGCGACATCTTCTGTGATTTAGTCAGAGTAAAGATAGAGTTGCCGCATAACAGTTACAAAAAATGTGCAAAACAAACTGCAGTTATTTCACTTCCACATCACCGCTTAGCCCAGAACACAACAGAACAGCCCAACCCGGAACAGTCCAACCCTAGACCTACACAGATTTCAGTTATTGCCGCAAGTAAATTTAGTTGAATGCCAGCGACACGTGGAAAAAGCAGCGGCAAAAGCAACGGCAAAAGCAACGGCAACGGCAACGGCAACTGCTATGCCACGGGCAACGCATTTCGCCGCTACCAGCTAGATGCTAGCTTCATCCAGGCGACAAAAGTGTCACAGAAATTAATCTTTATTCTCTGACATACTGTGAAAGCTTTTCAGCTTACTGTGTGTGTTTTGAAAGTTCCTTTGCATTTGAAGCTGCCACAAGAAAGGTAAATAAAAACTACTTGCAGCTTGATAGTAACTAGGTCGCATAAAGCACTTTAAAAAGGTCTAAAAGCGAGCAACAAATCTCTTCGAATCTTACAACTGTAAAAGCTGAAAGTTGACAACCGTTGAACGAGAAATTTTCAACAAGTTTGTGTTTGTGGCCACTTTGTAGGGTGTGCGGTGCGAGTGAGAATGCGTTATTCTCTATATGTATAAGTAAATTATTGTGTGTGTATGTATATATGTATGTATGTGTGTGTGTGTGTGTATCTTAAGCGGCAGAACTTTTAACTTTAGTGCACAACTTACCTTAACTTTTACTGTTGTAAAAATTTGTCAACTTTGGGTTGCTCGTTGCTTGTGACATCGCCCCTGGTCCTGGCGCCCCCCCCCCCCCCACAACTACCCCTTTCACTCAGTTGCCCTGCAATTCGAGTGGTTCAATTTCAGAGTCGCCTATGCTAAAACTTTCTGTTGCAGTTGCAACAAAGTTCGTTGGCTGTCGTAATTGATGCACTTAAAGGCGTCGGCAACATCGACGGCGACATCGACAGCATCGACACCGAACGGTATGCTAAAGGATAAAATGCACGTTTTGCAGGTAATAAATTTCGAAAGCCATTTTAATTGATTTAGAGCAATGAACATTTTTCATATTAAATAATCTTTCTCTCCTCTATCGGCATTTGAATCGTGAAAAAATTGCAACATGTGAGCATAGACAGACATGAGAGAAAAGAGAGAGAGACAAGAGAGATAGAGATAGAGAGAGAGAGAGAGTTTCAATTAAAAATGTAGTTTCTGGTCGCCAGTGTTAGGGGGGGGGGGGGGGGGGGAACTTTTGATGTACTAACTTTTGTGAAGAGGAGCAGCAACACATCAGTAGGCTCAAGGAGTGTGTTGTGGCATTTGCGTAGAATAGTGGAAACAGAGGTTACACCGAACATAGTCGTACTAAATAACATCACACACTGTGACTGTGTGTGTATGTGTGCGTGTGTGTGTGTGTGTGCGTGTGTGTGTGTGTAGAACGAACGAATGCTCCAACTCAAATACTTAAATTCGAGAAGACAAACGGCAGACGGTAAACGGACAAACGGACGGCGCCAGGACACATTCATATTTAATAGAGGGTAACGGGGGGGAGGGGTGAGGGTGGGGATGGTCGGTAAAGGAGCCTGAATACATTTCCAAGCAGTTGAAATGTTGAGCCGAGCGAGATTTGCTTTGTTTTGGCGCCTCGGCTTATGCAACATAAAATGATCAGGACATGAAAAACAGGCAGCAAAAGGAGGAGCACCAGACATTCACATCAGAGACATTAGACAGACAAAGATAGCAGCAGCAGCAGTTGCAATAGTCGGAGCTGCATGCGGTTTTGCGGTGGCATTTCACTTGCTTCATAGTTTTGCCTACAAGCAAAGAACTTGAGTTCGAGTTCGAGAGTTGGGTTTTGGGTTTCCGCAAAAATAAAGCAAAGACCACGACGATGACGACGTCGACGTCGACGACGACAAAGCATGGCAACAATGCATAACTTTTTGCAGCTACTCATTCTGTGTGTGTGTGTGTTTGTATGTGGGTGTGTGCACAAAAAATTAGAACCGCAAATCATTTTGAAAACAATGCATATGCCATGTCATACAAGAGGCAGGCAAATGGGTAATTGCTCTCCAAATTTTCCCCCTTGGCCTTCGTCCAACTTTAACACAAAGTCATAAAGTGCGTCGGCAAATGAAAATCGCTAGCGTTAGGTTCATTAAATTGTAATCTAAAGTGTGAATTCACGGATAGTCAATCTTCGTTCTCAATTGCCAATAATGCTTTTACTTATTCGTTTATGTTGTAAATGACCATAACTGTTATTTGAGAATTGCATATAACGAGCCACTTTGGCATTATAATTGCATATATGCATTTATATACATTTAATTTATAACAATTCAATAACACCTTTACGGATGATGTTTTAACGAAATTCAAAAGCACCACCGCTGCAGTCAGAGTAACCCCTTCACAAGAACTCACGCCATTATTGTGCCAGTTACTACAACAAGAAACACACAGATAATTTGTACCGAGCGAAGAACTCCAAACGCTTATGATAGACAGCCTAACAATATTATGAATCTGCATAGAGAAATATTATTAACAAAATGTATAAATATAATTATTATTATTTACACTTACGTTTTTTATATCACTTCTTTTTGTAATTTTTGTTTGTTTTTACTTTTAATTTATAGTATTTGCATTTCGCACTTATCTTGAACATGTGCGACTTCAACAATGGGTCATTTTAGGAACTAATCCTGGGATTCACCAGGGTTATCCTCATTCTGCTCACTTTTAGAGCTGTCGCCAAGCAGAGATTTTAATATTAAATATCCGTTCTTTCTTAGCTTACGTTTCACAATAACCTTGTTCTGAGTTTTCTTCTTCTTAGGATTCTTAGGATTAGTTTGACCAACTTCTTTGCGAGATTGTCGTGGGACATCAATATTCTCGGGGGCCGCTGAAGAGCGTGGGCGAAGACTTTTGCTTGCCAACGTAAAATACTTTGTCTTTTGGTCATCGAATAGTTTTTCCCATTGCTGGCGAGCTAATTTGATGAGTTGGTTTGATTGTTTATGATCGAGCTTATCCATGCCGTACTTTTCTAATGCCTTCAAGCGAATTTCTTGTACATAATTCTCTCTCGGATCATCTGTAGAAATGATCTCGAGCAGTTTATCGCGGTTAATGTCGCGCAAGGTGCGTTCGCGATCATTACGATTATTCTCCTCAATGATATCTTTTAAGAAATTCATATTGTTGAAGCTTGTAGAATTGTTGTATTATTTGTGATTCAAAAGTATTTTTACTGAAGTCTGATTTGAAACTATAATAGAGCAGCCTGCTGTTTGCTTACTTGAATTAATTTATTGAGTAGAATGGCTTTATTGAAACTGAAAAGAAGTTTCCAAAAGAAAGAAGAGCGTATCGCCATACGAATAAAATTTGTGCATAATATTTTTGAACGCCTAATATGGTTATGACGGCTTTGAAATGCAATTGCCAGTATAGTTGTATAGGAGTAAGGGCTAACATGGCAAAGGTAACCAGAAATTGATGCTACAGTTACTCCGCTACCCAGTACGCTGGCAATTCAAAGGCAAGGCCAGACAAAGCGTTGGCGGCTAGCGGAAACTAGTGAAATCTTGTTTCTGGTGCCAGTCAGCGAGACAAACGCGAATGCCGTGCTGAATGCCAAAGTCCTACTTGTACTAATGCGAACGATCTCAATTCAAAAGCGACCATTCAGAAAGCAGCTTCTGTAGTAATGTACAAAAAACAAGTAAGAGAAATCCCGACTAGACGATACCCTGATCCCTATACTTTATGCGTACAGTCATTGTTTGCAAGTATGTGTGTTTGTATGTACGACCATACTGCATACTGCATACACAACTTCAATGTCTCATATCTCCGGTGTTTCTAAGCCGATTTTAATAAAAATTTCACAGATTGTTATTATTTTGATTAATAATTCAAATGCCATTTACAATTTTTTTAAATTCAAGATTTTATTGTTATCGATCCCATGTGTATATCGGAAACGGGATGAGTTATCGTTCGCACACATACGTGAAGTTATGTATCTAACACAAAGAAACAAGTAAGAAGGCTCTAGTGAAATCGAGAAATCCCGACTAGATACTTGCAAGCACTGACTGTACGCGTAAAGTAAAGGATTCAGGGTATCGTCTAGTCGGGCTTCCTCGACTAGAGCCTTCTTACTTGTTTTTATATGCATCAAGAACACATCAGTTGTATTAAGGGCAAAGAATTGGCTTTGGAGTGCATCAACTCAAAATATTTGAGTTTTCTCCAAATATATATCTATTTTCTTATAGTTCTTGGAAAGTATTGGGCTCAACAATTAACAGTTCTCTTTTTTAAGTTTTTTGGATTTCGATTTAATTTTCTTGTCCTAGTTTTAATCAAGTAGGCTTTTGTAACAAAAGCTTAGTTTAACACATACACAGCACATTTGAAAATTATATTAGTACACAAATAATATTTTACAAAACATTTTCACAACAAAAGTTATCCTCTCCCAAAACTCGTTAAAACACAAACCAACATTACCAAACATACAAACCTAAATTCTACACGGCTTAACAAGAGACATGGCAGACAATCGCAATATTGATGTGAAAGAGATTCAAGCTGATTTTAATCGCAAAGAAATTCTGCAAATGATTGCTTCCGAAACAGCTCTTAACAATTTCAAAAACGATCTGTTTTTGATCGAATTGAACCAAATACAAGCAAATTCTGCCAAGCTATGGACCAAGCTACCTGAAGTTAAGCGGAACGAATATAACGCTTTGGCTGCGAATACTCTTGGCGCCCGATTACAATTGGAATCGGCAAAGGAAGCAGAAAAAGAACCCAGAAGAGAATGCAGGATCTGCAAAAGATCTGTCATCCAAGTTCCTTACAGGAAAAGAAACGGGAAAATTGTGACTATGGAGGTTCCAAAATCCAAGATTAATTACAATGACTTTATGATGATGTTGAAGGCAAACAAACATCCCATTGACATTGATCAGTCCCCCAAAGTCGATGAATCAGTACTGGATCAAGTTCCATCCAATAATAATGGAGAAGAAAGAACAAAGGCGCCCTATGAGCCCAACCCGACTCCATCAAAAGAGTTCGAAATGGATAATCTTTCATGCTCATCAACTTCATTGTTTGCCACAGATCAGATGTCCAACTTTGAAAATGAGCAGACTTCCGATGTCGATCTACCAGAAGGCAGCCAGGCTCCATCCAACGAAAGGAGGCAAAAGAGAAAAAGCCGCGCTATGAGCCCTACCCCAGCCAATGGCAAAACAAAAAGAGTTAAAAGGTGTTGAATATCTAAACTTTACACACACTGCTTGATTCTTATTAATCAATGACGCAACAAGCCGTGACTAAAGTCACATATAATCTTCATGGCCAGACAAAACTTAAACAAAGACTAATTTGATATAGACCGGAAAATTAGTCAATCATAATCAAACCGATATTCGCAATGTAAGTGTAAAATAATACATTTAGCTATGTTATTAATTATAATTAACCTATATTCTTAAATATCTTAAAAGCATTGATGCTGATCATCAATACGACACTATGATACATCAACTCTTTATGATCATAATATTAAATTCAAATTTTATGTAACAGACCTAAGCCATTTACACAGTTGAATGGATGCACAACGTAAGTGTTAAGATATTTGACTTGATTTCTTTAAACATATAATTTTTTCATTAACTTTTCGCATTTTTAGGATCTTTTTAAAAATGGCTGTCCATTACGCTGCCTTGAACCATTTTTGAACATTTACGAAGCCCTTGTGTATGGGCCTTTCTTCTAGCACGAAAAAGGTTTCCACGTCTTAAGCCTTAGGCAGCACGCGATCGTTCTTTACTCTCACGCTTGCTATCGTGGTTAAGAAAGAATCAAATTTCTCGCAAGGAACATTCATCCTTTATATGTGTAGTTGTGTAGGTGCTTCAGCTTCGGCTAAGGTCTTTGTCGATATTGCGCTCGCACCATTTAAAGTTGCTAAAACCACTTAAAGCTTTGCCAACACATTCCCTGTAGATGTTGAAGGAAGAGGGAAATACTGCCTTTTACAAGGACTCAGTGCTGCTGTGGATGATTCACATTTTCTATATCATGTTCAAATAAACTCACGTCGAGAGTATGTTCTTTACAGGTGCAGCATCGATAAGATTGTGTCCTTAACTTGGTAATTTTAATTGCCTCTGCACTGGTTTTGTCATGATGGTTTCAAGGTCGCAATTGGAGAAAGATAGCCCAAGGACAATAAATGATCGGACAAAACAAAAAACCCAAAAGTACAACTACAAGCAAATGGAAAATATATCCGAAACGTCAAAATTGAAGTGTGGTTCAGGCAACGACGAGGCAAACAAAAAGTTTTGGCTTTTAAATAACCAAAACTATCTATCAAACTTCAAAATTTGAAACATAAATTTATTGTTGGATCATTTTCGCCATTTTACTACTATTATTTATGCATTCACACTATTTGGAAAGCAAATAAATTATATGTAAATTTTATTCTTAGATTGTTTGTGTATAATAGTTGTAGGTAAGAAATGATTGAGGCTATCAGTGTGATAAAAACAATTTTATATTGTATCTCGTATTTTAAGGACATAAAAAATTATGACAAAAACTATTTAAAAACAAGTAAGAAGGCTCTAGTCGAGAAATCCCGACTAGACGATACCCTGATCCCTATACTTTCCGCGTACAGTCAGTGCTTGCAAGTATGTGTGCGTGTGTGTACGACCATACTGCATACTGCATACACAACTTCAATGTCCCATATCTCCGGTGTTTCTTAACCGATTTTAATAAAAACTTCACAGATTGTCATTATTTTGTTCATTATTTCAAATGCCATCTCAAAGTTTTCGAAATTCAAGATTTTGTTGTTAGCGAGCCCATGTGTATATCGGAAACGGGTTGAGTTATCGAAAATCGAAAACAAACTTGTACTGCCTAGGGATTAGGCGAGCTTAAGTTCGAAATCTGGAGTCTCTAGCTCTTATAGTCTCTGAGATCGGTTGACTCATACATACGGACAGACAGACGGACAGACAGACGGACAGACAGACGGACATGGCTATATCGACTCGGCTGTTGATGCTGATCAAGAATATATATACTTTATGGGGTCGGAGAAGCTTCCTTCTGCCCGTTACATACTTTTGCACAAAACCATTATACCCTTTCTTCCCATTTTTAATGGGATCAGGGTATAAAAATGCGAACAAGTGAGAACGTTTCATTTAAAACTTATGAATTCATTCCGCAAGTCAAGTAAATATCAGCCGAAAACAAAAATAAATAAAAAATCTTGTTTACAAATATCTTGCGGGTGTGAGAAGTTTTGAGCCGTCCTCAAAAATAGATTTTTTTGATGTTCATATACCAATACGCTATACTTTAGCGGAATTTAATAAAAAAAATAAGTGATTTTACATAGAAAAACTCGTTGATGTTCAACTGGCCCAACCGAAAGTTATCTAATAGGGTTAACCTGAAATCGAGTCTCAATACAAATTCATTCTCATCCTAAACACGCTGGTGGCTTTGCTCACGTCGAAGTCGATGACCATAAGCGTGCGCGCAGAGGCGAAACGATTCGAGAAAACGATCCATACACATATTGATGCAGTTCTTTATTGTGCCAGTTACTGCAACAAGAAACACACAGATAATTTGTACCGAGCGAAGAACTCCAAACGCTTATGATAGACAGCCTAACAATATTATGAATCTGCATAGAGAAATATTATTAACAAAATGTATAAATATAATTATTATTTACACTTACGTTTTTTATATCACTTCTTTTTGTAATTTTTGTTTGTTTTTACTTTTAATTTATAGTATTTGCATTTCGCACTTATCTTGAACATGTGCGACTTCAACAATGGGTCATTTTAGGAACTAATCCTGGGATTCACCAGGGTTATCCTCATTCTGCTCACTTTTAGAGCTGTCGCCAAGCAGAGATTTTAATATTAAATATCCGTTCTTTCTTAGCTTACGTTTCACAATAACCTTGTTCTGAGTTTTCTTCTTCTTAGGATTCTTAGGATTAGTTTGACCAACTTCTTTGCGAGATTGTCGTGGGACATCAATATTCTCGGGGGCCGCTGAAGAGCGTGGGCGAAGACTTTTGCTTGCCAACGTAAAATACTTTGTCTTTTGGTCATCGAATAGTTTTTCCCATTGCTGGCGAGCTAATTTGATGAGTTGGTTTGATTGTTTATGATCGAGCTTATCCATGCCGTACTTTTCTAATGCCTTCAAGCGAATTTCTTGTACATAATTCTCTCTCGGATCATCTGTAGAAATGATCTCGAGCAGTTTATCGCGGTTAATGTCGCGCAAGGTGCGTTCGCGATCATTACGATTATTCTCCTCAATGATATCTTTTAAGAAATTCATATTGTTGAAGCTTGTAGAATTGTTGTATTATTTGTGATTCAAAAGTATTTTTACTGAAGTCTGATTTGAAACTATAATAGAGCAGCCTGCTGTTTGCTTACTTGAATTAATTTATTGAGTAGAATGGCTTTATTGAAACTGAAAAGAAGTTTCCAAAAGAAAGAAGAGCGTATCGCCATACGAATAAAATTTGTGCATAATATTTTTGAACGCTTAATATGGTTATGACGGCTTTGAAATGCAATTGCCAGTATAATTGTATAGCAGTAAGGGCTAACATGGCAAAGGTAACCAGAAATTGATGCTACAGTTACTCCGCTACCCAGTACGCTGGCAATTCAAAGGCAAGGCCAGACAAAGCGTTGGCGGCTAGCGGAAACTAGTGAAATCTTGTTTCTGGTGCCAGTCAGCGAGACAAACGCGAATGCCGTGCTGAATGCCAAAGTCCTACTTGTACTAATGCGAACGATCTCAATTCAAAAGCGACCATTCAGAAAGCAGCTTCTGTAGTAATGTACAAAAAACAAGTAAGAGAAATCCCGACTAGACGATACCCTGATCCCTATACTTTACGCGTACAGTCATTGTTTGCAAGTATGTGTGTTTGTATGTACGACCATACTGCATACTGCATACACAACTTCAATGTCCCATATCTCCGGTTTTTCTTAACCGATTATAATAAAAGTTTCACAGATTGTCATTATTTTGTTTATTATTTCAAATGCCATCTCAAAGCTTTCCAAATTCAAGATTTTGTTGTTAGCGATCCCATGTGTATATCGGAAACGGGATGAGTTATCGAAAATCGAAAACAAACTTGTACTGCCTAGGGATTAGGCGAGCTTAAGTTCGAAATCTGGAGTCTCTAGCTCTTATAGTCTCTGAGATCGGTTGACTCATACATACGGACAGACAGACGGACAGACAGACGGACATGGCTATATCGACTCGGCTGTTGATGCTGATCAAGAATATATATACTTTATGGGGTCGGAGAAGCTTCCTTCTGCCCGTTACATACTTTTGCACAAAACCATTATACCCTTTCTTCCCATTTTTAATGGGATCAGGGTATAACAAGTAAGAAGGCTCTAGTCGAGAAATCCCGACTAGACGATACCCTGATCCCTTTACTTTACGCGTACAGTCAGTGCTTGCAAGTATGTGTGCGTGTGTGTACGACCATACTGCATACTGCATACTCAACTTCAAGGTTCCATATCTCCGGTGTTTCTCAACCGATTTTAATAAAAATTTCACAGATTGTTATTATTTTGATTAATAATTAAAATGCCATCTAAAGTTTTTTCAAATTCAAGATTTTATTGTTATCGATCCCATGTGTATATCGGAAACGGGATGAGTTATCGAAAATCGAAAACAAACTTGTACTGCCTAGGGATAAGGCGAGCTTAAGTTCCAAATCTGGAGTCTCTAGCTTTTATAGTCTCTGAGATCGACGCGTTCATACATACAGACGGACAGACGGACAGACGGACATGGCTATATCGACTCGACTGTTGATGCTGATAAAGAATATATATACTTTATGGGGTCGGAGATGTTTCCTTCTGCCTGTTACATACTTTTGCACAACTTCATGATACCCTTTTTTCCCATTTTTAATGGGATCAGGGTATAAAAATGCGAACAAGTGAGAACGTTTCATTTAAAACTTATGAATTCATTCCGCAAGTCAAGTAAATATCAGCCGAAAACAAAAATAAATAAAAAATCTTGTTTACAAATATCTTGCGGGTGTGAGAAGTTTTGAGCCGTCCTCAAAAATAGATTTTTTTATGTTCATATACCAATACGCTATACTTTAGCGGAATTTACTAAAAAAAAATAAGTGATTTTATATAGAAAAACTCGTTGAGCAACAAAACAATGTTCAACTGGCCCAACCGAAAGTTATCTAATAGGGTTAACCTGAAATCGAGTCTCAATACAAATTCATTCTCATCCTAAACACGCTGGTGGCTTTGCTCACGTCGAAGTCGATGACCATAAGTGTGCGCGCAGAGGCGAAACGATTCGAGAAAACGATCCATACACATATTGATGCAGTTCTGTTCCGATCCACTCAAATGGTCGCGCGGCTTCGTTACGCACTTCTCGAAGCACTTGTAGGAGACATTGGCCAACAGCTCCTGGACATTGGCTAGAGCAATCTGATACTTTATCTTGCGCATTAGCTCCTTTGTATCCCTTTCGGATCTGTAGTCCATTCTGCTGTGTTTCGCCGCTTGTCCGCTTAGCTAAGTTTTATATAAATTATATTTTGTACTCAGCACACCAAAACAATTTTAAAACTATTCGAAAAAGTATTGATGACATATGCAACGTCAACTTTGTGATATCAAACTTACTATATAATAATAATCGTTGTTTATGTAAAGGGGGCATTACTATATCGATATCATAGATTCCGAACAATGTGAATGGCTTGGAAAATTCATCAATTTGAAATTGAAACTAAAACTAACTGTTTCACTGCCCTTTAGGTAAAAGCATTGGCGTTAAAAGACGAAGAATATAGAGCAACTTTTAAACAGCTTATTTAAACATTGTGGTACAAAAAATATGATGTTAGGTTCAGAGTATCTTCTAGTCGACTTGAGCGTGTGCAATTGTGTTTAATGCACTCGTTGCTAATAACTTATCTTAGGGTTGGATGCAGACTGTCAAATGGCCTAATAGATGCATTCGTGCAATCGTAAGCACACAAACCGCAGAATCGTCTGGTTGAGAAGTCTGAGAGTTTGGCCAATATGAGCTGTGTTTTGGCAGCTTAAAGCGCTGTTTCTGGGCCTAGACTATGATTAGCGCTTTAATGTATGGGTGCACTCTAATGTATATACAAATGTATGTACTATATGCAAACGTATATAAAGTACAGATGCTAAATGCACCTACTGTCACGTTTTATATTGATATTTAAACAAAAGCAAGAGCAACAACAACCAAAAGCTAACAGCTAACAACAGACAATAAATGGCTGAACAAATTTCAGCGCATTTCCCATTTGCCAGCGCCGCCGCTCTCGCCCTGTACGTGCCACAAGGATCAGGGAGCGAAGAGCGAGGAGTGAGGAGCGAGGAGAGTCCGCGAGGTAGTTGGCCCTAACCAATTGGCAGGCAGGCAAGCAGGCAGATGCAGGCGGCCACGTACCAATGGAAATGGAAATGGCATTGGCAACGCCAAAGCCAGCGACACGGCACGGAAATTGCAATTGAGTGCAAATTGTTGAATCTCAGAGGATCGGGCTTGGGGTCGATGTGGGTTTGGGTTTTGGTTTGGGGTTGGGCTATGGATAAACACGTATATAAGGAAGGCAACGTTGTGAAGTTTTTGGCTTGAGTGGGTCAGCCGGCAGAGGCTTTGTTTTACCTTCGCCACGCGAGGCTTCAATGCTTATCCAAAGACCACCAATTCGGGCAATGCCTAAATATTTCATATGCTGCAGCTCGTAACTCGAGCCACAAATGAATAAATCTGTTTCGGGATTTTTCCGTGCTTGGGGCCTTCGTTGGCGTTATGTACAGCTCTTTGTGGCTCCACAGAGACAGAGACAGAGAGAGAGAGAGGGAAGAAGCCCTTAATCCAGGGGCAGTAAGCAGCAGACGCAGGCATCAGGCAACTGGCAGCTTTAAGGATTCACGCTTCTCGCGAAAGGTAAACAAAATGTGGGTGGCATCATCATGCGCACGCACAATATCAACAGCCCAACAGGCAGCAGGCAGACAGCGAGGCAAGCTGGCTTCACTTAATGCCACTTCTCATGCTGGGTGAGGACACCCACAGCACTCTCCAGTTGCATTGGCTTTGTTTACTCTCGCCTTTAACGTTGGCGACTCGAATCGAGGCGACGCGGCTCGACTTGTGTCGATTGTCACGTTCGGGCGCGATTTTTATCGCTCACAAAACGCTTGAAAGGCAACTTTAATTTCAGTTAACTCGACAACAACGAGCTTAACTTCCTTCGCCACCCCTATGCTCAGATCCATTAGTTCTTCTATCTACAACAAATATTTAATCATACAGGCTGCGAGGCATGCATCAAAATCGAGCATCTCTTTAAGCATTCAATGCACTAAAAGAGTTCAAGAATATGAATATTTTACGCTTTTAAAACACAATACTTACCTAAGTTGTTTGATGGACTCGAATAATTAAATTTCCATTCAATTATTCATAGATAAATCAATTGAGAAGGATTTGCATAAAAGGATCACTAATGTGATTTATTCACATATACTATAATATTTTTTATGTTCTTTTGTGCATAAAATAGTGCACTTGACTAAACGAATTAAATTTGATAAAAAAAAAAAGCAATTTAATATCAACAAAAGTGACTCTGAACTGTTCTGTACAAAGCCAACATACAAACAACCATCAACAAAAACGAGAAAGCTGAATATTAAAGCAAACAAACAAACAAATCCAACAAGAGCATTTCTCCATAACTCCCCGTTTCGTAGAACAGGTGAAGTTTACATATGTGACCGAAATTCAGCAGGCATAGGCTCATTGGCAATGGCAACAGAACTTCAAATATGCTCTTCATCCCATCAGGCTTATGTATTTGTAGCTATGTTTCCCTGTCGGTATGTTCATTTGTGTCTGTTCTTGTGTCTGTGTGTGTGTGTGTGTGTGTGTTGTTGTGTTGTCCAGAGTGCGTGTAAATTTCATGCAAAAAGCCACACGAACGAATAGAAAAATATTTTAATAAATTCTCGTATTGCCAGTTTTTGTCGGCCAAATGTTTTCATTATCAACAACAAAAATGGCATCGTCAGTGATGTGTGTGTGTGTGTGTGTGTGTTGGCCAGTGAGCTTGTCAGTTAAGTTAATGGTCAATACAGCCGACACACAGAATGTGAGAAAGACAGACTTAGAGACAGAGAGAAAGAGCAAGACAGAGTAAGAGAGAGAGAGAGAGAGAGAGAGAGAGGGAGGGAGAGAGCAAGATAGAGAGAAGCCAAAAGTGCAGAAAAATAATAACAATCGATTGTGTGCAGTGTTTTTTTTTTTTGGGGGGGTACTTATACCCTGTACTGCAACAAACAACCACAAAGGCTATACCAAACAACACTGCGATTTTTACATGTGTTGTTTTGGCTTACAAGGACAACTAAACTGAGTTCGACTTGTTGTCGAACAAAAACCTACATGCAACCAGGCAGCACAAAGATACTCACATACATTCACACGCATAAGCTAGTTCGAACTAAGCCTTCGCTTACACCTGTTTGAATGCAAACGAATACAAAACGTATACGACTTGTGGGACTATTAAGAGCGAAGAGTGTAAAGCTTTCGTATTCAATAGAAAACTTACACAAATCAAATATCATCATAATATTTGATCATGCTTAATTTAAATCACAATGTTTCTCCTTTTCAAGGTATAATTGATCAGCAGATAATAATATATTGCCCAAAATAATCACACTCATTAACTAGGTAAAGCTGCAATTGGCAAGGGTATAGTCGTTCATGTACATGTTTTTCATAGTGATTTCCGCGTGGCCAACACAGCTGCAGTGCTCGTTAAAAGCACAAACAAATGCAGCCTCAACAGCAATACTCAACTGAATGTGCCATTCGAGTGGAAGTGAAGTGAAAAGAGTAGAAGAGTCTGCCTGCCGGGCTACATGCTGCACATATGAGCCATGGCTATAGCCAGAGCCTGAGCATGGTCAGGCAGCAGTTAGCATGTGGTGTAAGTCATTTATTGAAAACTCACTAGAGATGGGTATGGGAATGAGAATGGGAATGGGAAGTGGTCAGAGAGGTATGGGAAGTGGAAAGAACTGTGAAAAGCGATTGAACTGAGAAACGGCAAACCGGCCAAAGTATGACAAACAATATCCAAATGGGATTTTTTTTTTCTTCAACAATAACTTTTCAATATGGTTCGAACCGAAATGACCGAAAGAGTTGCCGCAACTCCGAATGATGCGGAAAATGTGTTCTGAGTGGTTGAATGAGGTTGTGTGGAGAGGTGGGGGGGGGGGGGGGGGGGTAACGCGGGAACGAGAGAAGCGATGAGGTAGGTTGTGTCGTTGTTGTTCTCGTAATTGTTTTTATCATTCTGCATTGTGCATTGTGGATTGTGGACGCTGGCGAGGCGAGGCCATCGCTTCCCAAGGCTAAGAACATTTGCTGGTCGATTGTCGCTGCCATTAAACGAGCATAAATGTGACAACAACAACAACAATAACAATAATTACAACGAACAACAACTACAACAACGAAAAGCACAAACATAGCTTCGCCTGGCCTCGATCCGGTCCAGTTCGCTGAATGTTGTTTGTCTGTTTTAAGTCTCTCTGTGTGTGTGTGTGTGTGTGTGTCTGTGTGTGTGAGTGTGTGTCTGTGTTTGTTGCAGCTGCAAGCGTTGTAGACCTTTAAATAAGAATTGTCTGAAAATAAATTTTAATTTGTGACATTGGCCAGTATTGAATGGGTGCAACTGGCAGCACTAGGGAACCGAGCATTGGAAATGGATATGGTTATGGAAATGGAAATGAATATGGTTTTATGTGTGTGTGTGCGAGCGAGAGTTACGACGACTATAACGATATTGTGACACATTTGAATAATGGGACCACATCTGATATAAGTGGCATTTCTTATTGGAAATCAATTCGATTTGTTGGCACTCGCACACACACCCACATACACACACACATTTAGGCCATTACGAGTGCGTTAAATGCATTCAATCTTCATTTAATAGTGTTTTTCTTTTTCAGTAATATCGTGTCAAATATTACGTATACGTATTGGTTTAAAATGAACTCTTAACTATTCTTTACACAATGTTACGTATTGGTTTAAAATGGACTCTTAACTATTCTTCACACAATGTTAACTTAGTTTGATTCATTTCGTTTCCATTTAAAGTAAAGTAGAGTAGCGAGCCAAAATAAGCTGTGCAAAACAAAAAAGGCAAAAAAAATAAAATAAATACTAGAGCGTTTAACAAGCATTAAAAAAATGCCAAAATTCTTGCAACTTTAAATAAATATTTATCTGTTGCTGTTGCTTTTGTTGTTGTTTTTTTTTGTTGTTGTTGCTTTTGTTGTTGTTGTTGTTTGTGCTGTTATGCCGTTATCTACCTGGCTGGCGTCTCTTCGCCCAAAGCTGTGTTTTTTATAAATTAACTCGAGACAGTTGAAACAGCTCTCGTCCTTGTACTCACCCTCACCCTGGCTCCGCCCTCGCCCTCACCCACAGCCTCATTTCCCACTCAGCGCTTGCCCTTTCGAAATGCTGAATGCGCACTTAATGAGCGTTTAATTGGCTCACTGTTTACAATGTGCAATGACAAGGGGCAGAGGCAAGAGGCAAGGGCGCGCGATTGGCAAGAAGAAATTGAAATAGGCTACTGGCAAGTTGAGGGTGAAATCTATGGGCTTATTGGCACAATTGCGTCGCCAGCCAGTTTCAACAAATTGAAACTTTTTAATTGGCATCTATTGTGCCATTTGTGTATGACGACTATATCAATGTTTGTTGCATACAAAATGGAGATCATAATCGATTTAAATCGATTATTTACTTATCATTCAAGTTTCACTTTCACGATACGTTCCTTATCAACAATCAACGTGATAGCTTTTTATCAACTAGTTCTGATCAAAGCAGGCTAGCTGTCAAGGCATTTACAGCTACAACACTCAAATCAGTCGACACACTTGTATTTTATTAAACTGCAAAGAAAAAGAAAGCAAAATTCACAAAATTGTTTTTATATTTATCAAATAACCGCAAAGAAATGGCCAGAAGTCCTGGGCAGCGAAAGCAAATAACAAAGAAACGCAATGCAAAGCCAAAGAAACAACGCAAACCAAAAAATGCGGCACAAAAACGAAAGCCACGAATCAATCCAGTAATGGAAATATCGGGCCATACTTTCGCTTTCAAAAATGTAGCATATATAATCCTAGAAATGAGGGAACGCAACAAACGCCGTAGACAAGCAGCAAAGAAGCGCAAAGCACGGTTAAACAAGAGTAACACAAAATAGCGCAAGACAATTGTTAACACGAAGCCGAAACCAAAAATTTGAAGTGTATCTACTAACACCAACAGGTCGTTTTCCCATCACTGATATCAGTTATAAAGAATTGGCGAAGAACTTTAACAATTAACTAATTAGCTGCAAAATGAAAACTAAACTTAAAATAAAGAAAGCACGCGCATAAGCTTAAAACATAATAAGAACTATAAACCAAATGATTTTCAGTTTTTATTGCTATCGATTTGATATACAAACACATATGTATCGAAATCTTATAAGCTTATAGCTTATATATGAGTAATATATGAGTAAGCTTGAGCTTATAACACTTGATACAACTTTATATTTGAACATTTAGTTCTTCGTTCATTAGGAACAATTGAAAAGAATTTAATTGATGTTCCTTGAGTACTTGCTCAAGCTATTTACTATAACTGGGCAAAGGTCGAGTGCAGCGATTGTTGTTGCCGCATTATTGCATAGTTTCTTAATGTACACATTTTGTTGTTTGAAACGGATTGCGAATAAGATCGAGCGCAAAACGCATAAAACCCGCGTGCCACATACAAATCGCGTTTTCCTTCTTTCTTCTTTCTTTTTTTTTCATTTTCATTTAACAAATTGTTTTCGCTTGTCTATGAAAACCATCAAAACAACAACAACAACAGCATTAACAGCAAGGACCAAAACACGTTTCAGATTTGTACAACCATAACCCGCAACCTAACCCTCCCCCCGTTCTGCCCCGTTCTACATCGTTCTGCACCGTTCTGCCAACCCACTTGAGTCACCGCTGAGCCAAGTTGAGAGACCATTTTGCCTTTGCCGTAAAGTCCTGTGTTCATGACTTTTATTTTCAAATGCTGCAGCGTTTTATGTGGCCATTAAAATATTTTATTGCTCTTGGCGTAAATTTTAAGCAATAATAAAATAAACAACTAAGAATGCTCGACTCAAAACTCATTGACTATGAGATACCCTAACTTTTGCATACCACAAAACCGAACTATGAAATGCTTAAGACCTTGACTATGTCAAATTTGGCAAAAGATAAGGACAGACAGTATATGTCTGCAAAAATAACCAATTTAATCAGTATTAATGGCTACAGGGTATTTTAAGGCACGACCCAAAAACAACAACAACAACAACGACGGCGGAAACAACAAGAACATGTAGTGAAAACAGATGATAAAGAAGAAGAAGACAACTTAACTCAATTTTTATTTTTCTCTCTTTTCGGTCCGCCATACAAACTCAAAGGACTTGATTTGTGCGTCGTTTTGTTTGGTTTTGTTTGGTTTCTCGTCGGTGAAAATTTAATTTGCATTTACCCATAACTTGCCATTGCGTGCATACCAAACGAAGCCCCAAAAATAAAAATCCACCAACCCGCAGCGAAGTTAACCCAGGACAACTCCATCTTCAAAAGCACTCTTCTTGTTCTTATTGTTGTTGTTCGCTTTTCTTATACACACATATATATATATATATATATATATATTTTCTTTAGCTATGACGCCCCACAAAGCCTTACTTACACCTATAGTCGGCCATTTTATGTGCGTATATGTGTGTGTGTGTGTGTTAGTGTTACATATTCATACAACAGATGTTTCTCGTGCCAAACACCTTTCCTTCCCATTCCATTCCATTCATATCCATTCAATAGCTTAACTCGGCCCGTTAGGATCACCGGATAGGGTTCGTTCGGGTCCACAGCTTTTTTTCTTTTTTCCTTTTTTTTGTTGTGCTGTGAATGCCACGCATAAAAATGGCATTCCATTGATATACAACGCGTGCTGCACGCGCTGTAACCCTCGAAAGTCAGTCAAGCTGTGCAAAAGTATGTAACAGGTAAGGAAAAGTAACCTTTTTTAAACCCGTTAAGGACACAAACTCTTCTTTAATCCAACAATGCATTGTTGGACTCGGCAACTTGGCCATTTGCACTATGTGCAACGTGCAAAATATAATATCATCGATGCATTTATCGGAAACAAACTCAGTTCAAAGAGAGAGCCAATTGAAATTTATTCAATTCACATTTTAAATGCATTAAAAAAGATAATTCCATTATTTAGCAGAGCGCACTAAAACAAACGTTTACTTCGCCTATTTTTTACAATAATCATGCAATTTAGCTTGCATTTCGAAAACGCTTTAATTTTGTTTTAGGTATTTAAAAGCAAAACATGATCCTTTCTAAAGCTTTAAAAATTTCACACAAGATGCAGCATGAAACGCCTCCTGCACGAAATATGCTGCGTTATAATCGCACTTTGTATATGATAGAAAGCACTTTTTAGCTTTCTCAACTAAGAGTCACAAATTCGCCTAAACTTAGTGCAACATTTCTCGCTGGGGAGCTGCGAGACAGCACTCTCTCATTATTAATTTTGCTTCATCGTCATACAGCTGAAGGCAGTGCTGTACTGCTGTTGCTCTATTTTGTCTTTCACTTTTTAGCAATTGTGTGAGCAGATGGTTTGCTCTCCACATGCGTATTCCCAAGTATTCAGATGTTCACCTTAGCACTTTACACAGAAGTATTTTATTTTTATTTATCAACATGTACTATTATTATTATTTGTTTTTAGTTTCAAAGAGTCAAAATAGTTTCTTATTCATTACTCAAGTTTTATAGCATACTTTTAGGCAGCGCGAATGAGAAATTGTCGAATCTTGTAAAGATGCAAAGCAAAGATAAAACAAACAGCGTTAAATTCAATCATTTGTAGTACACGAATGCGAAGCGAGTGTAAAATCCGTATAAATATTTGAAAAGCTATTAGCATTTGAGAGGCATGCGATAACAATCGTTTGCGTCGTTAGGCAAGTACCAACTTGATGGAGGGTTGTGTTTGAACGGGGAGCTGTACTTAGGTCAACATGCAATGTCACGTTGCTAGGCTGTTTCTGCTTTAATCTGAACTGATGAACATTTTCGATTGGCAAAAGGTAACAAAAGTTTACGGCCGCAAGAGGAAGAAATAAAAAACAGTTCGTACATTGATGGTTTTTATTGAAATGGACGTTAAATCGCGACTCACTCGCAACTTTGCAAATGAAGTGCGACGAATTGTAAAATCGAATTGGATTTCGCTGCGAGTGTGACTCCTGCTAATAAAATGCGACAAAATGTCATCCAGCCGTAATAATGCTGGACTGCTAACTGCTGACTGCTGACACACCACGCTAAATTGAAGAGCATGGCTTCTGTTGGTTTTCAACCAAATTCAGTTGCAGTGGCATGCAGCATGCAGCATGCAGGATGCGGGATGGTGCTATTGTTGGATTTAATGTCAAGAGCTGTTTTGTCGATTCGATTTGATGTTCGCTCAGATTTGGCGTCGTGTCGATTGTGCGGAAATTAGTTGACATTTACCAAACTATACTCAAACTCAAAACGTCGAATGCTATTTGTGAATTGCGTTTAGTATTAGTTGCCGCGGGGACCGTTCGCAACTCAACTCTCACTGTTGCCAGTTTATATCCGTTTATTCAAATGCGAAAACGTAAACACATATATTTGCATGCATCTCAAACATTCTGTAACATGCCATGACATTGGCAGATAATTAAAACTATTGGCTTGTGATTGTTGATTGAGTTGATTGAGTTGAGCTTTTAAAGCAATAGTAACATGCTACACTTTGTGGAGATTTCTGCATACTATTTGATTGAACTAGTTTATTGAATATTAAATCATTTAATCTTCGTTAACACTGCGAAAACCAGTATTTAATTGTTACTTAAAAATGGTTTTTATATTATTATTATTAACTTCAACTTAACTTCGTTCGGCATACTATTTCAGGACATAAACTCAAAGAATGAAAATTTGTTGTCGTGCTGTGCAAATCAAGTAGCGACAACAACAACAGCAACAATAAGCAACTAATTTGGGCAACTTGCAAAACTTGCTGCAATCGAGCCGGGAAATGTAAATGAAAAACTTGGCCTAGTAACTTGCTAATTAGATTAAGACCAGGGACCAGGACCAACACCAACAAAACCAAAAACCAGCACCAGCATCAGCATCAGCACCAGCATCAGGAACTAAAGCCAAGTGCAGCAAAAAAACAGGAGCAAAGAAATGTAAAGAGAGAGAGAGAGAGAGAGAGATACAGTGTAAGTGTAAGTGTCACACCAGGATGTATGGCTGTTGACAATTTCGCTGATGCTTTTTGTTGGTACATGCAAATTTTTTGACTGTGCGCCAAGTTGCAACATTTTTGGTGCAAGTGGCGCGCGTGTTGCAAGTCTTGGGCTTGTTGCTGCTTCCTTTGCAGCGCTAAATTAATTCCTTGGCCGGCAATCAACAATCAGCATAATTATGACACGCCCACTTGGGGGCGTTTGTCTTATGAAAAATGAGCAAAGTTTTTGCCAGCAAAGAGGATTCCTTCATTATATACATATATATATATATATATATATTTTTTTTTTCCATTCAAAGTTTTTGAACAAGGCACTCAGCTCTGACAATCTTGGCAGCAGAGCCCAAAGACCGGTTGAGATATCATATTTTCATATTTTCATTGCTTGACATTCTTCTGCTTGCGGATGACGGATGAGCAAGTTACAGCTGCAGCTGATCCTTGCTCATAACTTATCTCAATCAAAGACAAATTGCTGAATTATACAACCTTAATGAAATTCAAATTCAAGCTCATATGCTGACTATAGTATCATGCACAATCATAAACATTATTGAACACAGCAGGCGTACTTTCAATGCCTGGCATTTATGGCTTCTAGTTCAGGTACTGGCATAAAAGCAAACAAAATTTTATTGATTTTAAAAAATTTTAGTATTTTAAAAAGCAAAATGGCGATCAAAAGTAAGCAGCGAAAGCCGATCACAAAGCAACGCAAGTCAAAGCTGATTAAAAGTAAATCACAAACAGTGGCAACCAGATTGATGACAAGGACCAATCCACGCTGCATCAAGCCGTATGGCGCTCCTTTAAGCATAGAAGAAATCATTGCAATGATCAATGGTAAGATGTTGTTTTCCATTGATGCCCAGCAGGGCAAGAAGAGGGCCACAAAGATACGAAAAGCTCCTGTGACGAAGCGCAAAGAACCATTTACCAGAAAGGTTAAGTTTTTTGAGAGCAAACCGCAAGGCGAAGCAAAACCAAAGCGAGTCCGTTTAGGCTTTCCCGAACCCAAGAGACCCATCAATAGACCAAAACAGGAAATGAAAATACCGCTGGCTGCTCGAATTCCCATCATTGATTTCATTTCTACCGAAGAATTTTACCGTCTGGACAGCTTCAGCATTAGGAAACGAAAGCATCACTCGAGGAAATAGACACAAAAGAGTATTAACGAAATACGTTAAAACATTTCACATACGGCAATTTTGACAAACATTGTTTAACTAATAACTTACCAGCTGCGAATAGATAACTTGCTTAAAACCAATCTACAAATAAATCATCGGTTGATTGTTGTCTACATTTATCAATCATATATCACAAGGTTGGATGGTTTTCCTTAGCCTTAGCCTTAGCCATAGCCTAAGCCTATCAAAAGCTAACAAGGGTTTGCGATATATATCTTACTTTCCGAAGTTTTTGAAGGCAATAGTTGATCAAATATGTACTCTTCAGGGTCAAGGATGCTCGTACATACTTTTTAAACAACTTAATCTTACCCTTATTATACATTTTTAAAGGGTTTTTTGGGCTTTTAAAGTCAATTAGCAAGAAAGAAAATTGTAACAACAACTACATAAATTAAATATAACACTAAAGAAGAAAAAAAAATGTGGACTGACACAGACACAGACACAGACATTCAGCTGCAAAGTGTGAATTTAGCGCATTTTCCGGTTGCATTTTGGGGAAATTGCGTTAGTGTCTGCCACAGCAACAACACAATAAGCAAACAATGTATATGCATGCATGTATGTATGAATTTATATATATATATGTATGTCTGTATGAATGTATTTAAAAAGAATATGTACAATGAGTACATACACAGTAGTACAGACACAACACAAAATGAGCGAAGAGAGAATAAACAACAATACTACTATAACATGAACATGAACTGGACAGCACTTTCTCTTAGCTTCGTGCACTTTTGTGCTTAAATTTCGATTTCAATGGGCAACAACTGCATAATTTATGGGCTGCCGGCGGCCATCGCACATGGGCCGCTGCCTAGCCATATGCAAAACGGCAATAAAATTTAAATATTTTGCATATAAATTAAATCGATGCGAAATTTTCGGTGCAAAATCAAATGCCTGCCGAAAGCCAAAGCCAAAGCCCGCATGAACCGTACCATAAAAGTTCCCATAGGAATCTTACACCATTTACCTTCTGTTATACACATACATACATATACATATATATATATACATATACATATATGCGCAGGTGTCCTGCACAAGTTGCGACAGCGTGCTAAAGTTGAATCCGTTTGGGTCAGTAATTTAAGACCACACGCACCCTTTGATACCCTACATTACATATTTATTTATGGCTACAGGGTATACGTGTATATATGTATAAATAATCAAGACTTTAACAAGAGCTTTTAAAGGTATGTATATCTTTGTTTTAAGCTATCATTAATCCCACAACATAAGGTGCCTTCAACATTTACAATCATCAAGAAAAAACAACAATAAACAAACAAAAACAACAAATAGCTTTTAGCCTTAAAACACAATGTATATTACATAATGCTGCTGCTTTAAGCAAGTACAGTCAAGACTTGATATACTGTACTTTAAAAACATTTAACAAACAGCAAACCAAACAACAGCAATCCAAAATCTGCATTTGGTAGAACAAAGTTTTGTTTTTGTTTTTTTTTTTTTTTTTGTACTTTATTATTGGTTCATCAGTGCCACGAAATGTGCATGGTAAATCTGGCCAACTTTTAAGCTGCTTGTGTGCTTGACTGTATGTGTGTACGTTTGTGTGTGTGTGTGTGTGTGTGTGCCTATTTACTTTGCATGTTTGCTTGGCCAGAAGTGCACACTGTTTGCTATGCAAACTGTAGACTGTTGCTCTTGCTCCTGCTGCTGCTGCTGCTGCTGCTATAACTATCAACTGCTGGCTGTTGCTGCCTTTAATCAAATATCAATAATGTTGTTGCTTATGTTTAATGTGTTTCCTGAATCTATGTATGTATGTTATATGTATGTATGTAGCATCAGAAAATTCGTGTAGAGCTAAACACCAGTGTCTATCGAGCCATCAACTTTCGCCCGCAAAATGCAAAGTGCAATTGTGAATTGCCCTCTGGGCTCTACCTCTTCTTTGTATTGCCTTTGGCCCTACATAATAGAATATAATAGTGAATTTATTTGATTTACATACCATACCCATGCATACATACATCTATACATTCGTTGGAATATGCATTGTTAATGTTTGTAAACTGCAAACTGCATTTATGCATGCAATGTGTTTTAAGGCTTCTTCTCAATCTCTTTCGCTCGTTTGGTTTATATCTCTCTTTAGCGTACTGACAAAAAAAAAACACACAAAGAATATTTACGACTACCTCATTTATTCTGTATCAGCATCAACACAGCAGGTAACATTTCCGCCTGTCTGTCATCTGGCATTTCGCACTCGCATTTCAATTACTACAAGCGGTTTGACATGAAATTAAATTAAATGCTACATTAAAATTTACATTGCGTTAATATTTTGCGTTTTTTTTTTATTCAATTATAATCGCTTACTCGCATTCAATCAATTCATATACATATTTTTATTAAAAATATCTCTACCTTTATTATCAACACGAAATTTCGTAAGACAAGTGAATTTAATTAATGATGGATGGCCAAATGTGTCCCATCGCCGTGATAAGTACTTCAACTAGTAGTCAGTTTTGTGCTTGGAAGTTGAATCAACTAAGAAGAATATCAATAATATATACTTCAATACCACATACAACATAAATTCTTTGTATCGTTTGTGATCAATTGTTTCTTCCATTAAAAACTAGATTAAGTTGCCACTTAAGGGAGCAAAAAGAAAACTACAAAGAATTCAGTAGAGACCATTAACTGTTGTCGAACTCTGATCAGCCAAAACTTTTAACCATTAAATACAGAATTGATTACGCTAGACGTTAGCTCGCATTAGCCAAAACCTTTTCAATATTCGGAGAAGCAATTCTTTTAGCAGTCAGAGATTCATTGTCGTCTTAAGTGAAAGCCTTAGGCTCACCTTGAAACCGTTTTTTCTTGCTAAGAGCACAAATATGCTTCTTTCAGTCTAAAGTCAAGCATTGGATTTATTCTTGCCACAATGATTGAGTCTGTTCAGTTTTGTCTCAACCAATTTTAAAGGCTTGATGATTTTGGCAAGTGCATTTGTTCCATTTGACAGCTGTTAAATCTGACAACGGAAAACCCAAAACTAATTCACACGCATTCAGCGACCGCAAATAAAACATTTTTTTTTTATACCCTGAACCCATAAAAAATAGGTAAAAAGGGTATAGTGGTTTTGTGCAAAAGTATGTAACAGGCAAAAGGAAGCATCTCCGACCCTATAAAGTATATATATATTTGTGATCAGCATCAACACCCGAGTCGATATAGCCGTGTCCGTATGTCCGTATGTATGAACGCGTCGATCTCAGAGACTTTAGGAGCTAGAGACTCCAGATTTGGAACAAAAGCTCGCCTAGTCCCTAGGCAGTACGAGTATGTTTTCGATTTTCGATAACTCTTCCCGTTTCCGATATACACATGGGATCGATAAATACAAAAACTTGAATTTGGAAAACTTTCAGATAACATTTGAATTATTAAACAAAATAATAACAATCTGTGAAATTTGTATTAAGTCGGTTAAGAATCACCGGAGATATGAAACATTGAAGTTGAGTATGCAGTATGCACGTAAACACACACACACACACTTGCAAGCACTGACTGTACGCACTGACGCGTTAAGTATAGGGTTCAGGGTATCGTTTAGTCGTCTTCTTACTTGATTTAAATAAGCTTTCGTTTTTTCACTAGACTGGCTTTGTACGAAGGCAATATTCCGACCAATGTGTACGGTCCTGTCTACGAAAATTAATATCATTAACCATAAAACAGAAACTCATTATTTTCACCATGTACTTCCAGTAACGTTAATTACTTTTGCATTTGAATTTTAGTGACAGTTTTTGCAATACCTGAAAGCAGACGATTTGTAATTAAACGCGTGAATAAAATACAAATATCTAAGCGTGAATGCTTTTTTACTCTCTAGTGTCAGAAGTATAAGAGTTTATTAGTCTTAAAGCGCATTTCTTCATCCATGATATATTTACAAAATAATGACTGAGAACCTTTCGGTTGTGTGTTAGTTTTATACTGCTGTCAGAGTATTTCGCATTCGGCTACATCTGACTGACAACGTTCTCATTCGTTCTATATTTCGTTTAAACAAATGACCAGCTTGTTTGATGGTTATGTGAATCATTTTCACTTTTGATACTCAAATCCCCAAAAAATACAGAACAGAAAGCTTATAGCTCTCGCATACCATAGACAGATCAAGTTCCTATATATAACATTTCCCATATCGACAACAATATAAAATAAAATTCGTATGGTTGTATGCTGTTCTTGGTATTAGCTCCAGCGCGAGCTTTCTTTATTCATAGGTTCCTAAGATATATATAGAACAAGGTTTCTATTTGCAGCTGGTCAGTCAGTGTTTTTAAAACGAGAGGAAAATGCCGTTTGATCCACATATTACATGTGTGAATCGAAAACCCTTTTATATACTTTCCCTTGTTTCACATTTACTCAATGCGAATGATTTTGGTACAGGAAAGTACGGACTGGCTCCTACTATATGTCCCGCCTTGTGAATGACGGGTGCCTTGCGCTTTTTGGGGACCCTCTTGCTCATAGGTAATCTGCGAGCGAATCTTCTTCAAGCAACCATATTGTGAACCATGGGGTACAGGCAGGATAGTGGAGATATTGCTCCTGGGAATAGGTGCGTGGCAGCCAGTAGTTTGGCCTAATCTTGGGCTTTCGACCGGCTGGGTTTGGCTTGCGTTTATGTGTTACACGCTTTCGCTGCCTTTGTGCTCTCATTGTGCTATGTGGTACTACTAAAAATTTAATAATTAATTTAAAAAAAAAATGTATTTTTCAATGTACTATAAAATTTTGCTTTCTGTTTGTTGAATATGACCTTGATGTTTACTGATTTGTTTTTATATGCTAGGCATAGACAGCCTACTTCGATCATTATAATGAAAATAGTTGATATGAAAATCGATAACAAATCGTTACGGCTAGAGTTACCAGATTTGGTGGTAAAATAGTAGTAACTCCCTCAAAACTCAACCGATTATCAAATGCAAGACCTCATAAGTCATGACTAAGCCTCTAGATAAATACTGCATTTCTATTTTACAAACTACCCTACTTTCCGAAGTAATAACTCCAAATTATAAATATTGATAAGTTCGAAAAACCAGTTTAAAATTATTGTTGTTAAAGACTTTAAGTATTTAAAATGCTGTAAAGAATCTCAAAGGCACAAATTTGTCAAACTAGTAAAAAAAAAAAGTAAAAATACATCAAACATAAGCAAAAGTTACAAATTGAAGGGTGGTAAGCGTTAGCAGGGAGGGGTAATGTGGAAAGGCAACAAACAAAGGGTGTGAATGATTAATAGACCAACGATATAAATAAAGAGGAGCGCATGCCGCAATTTTATGCTGATTACAATTCATCATTAAAATACTAAATAGGGCACAAAATAAATTGAGGGGAAGAAAAACAATGACGCTAAAGTTGTGGGTCGGGCGAGCAACGCCTTTTGGGTTATCGGGCGGAACCCTAAACAAACAACTTGCCACAAATTTCATTTGATGCCACGCAGAATCAATGCCTCCTTGGAACCAACAATAGCGACCTGTCAAAGGGCTTTCAACACCAATTTGTTTACATGTCCCCGGTGGTGTCCGCTTGTCCCAATGCCAATCTGGTCCCTGGCGGTCGACCGGTCGCCCTGTTGCCTGCTCTCCTGTTCTTCAATTCTCCTTCTCGCACGGTTTCCGCCTGGCTCCGCTGATGGCGTTATTTATTGTTATCAGACACTCGAGCACATAAAACATTTTATCACTTGCCAAAAATCCGCTTCATACAATTCAGAGCGAGCAAAGGACGCAAAAAAAAAGTTGGGTATGCCTTATGTCGGAAAGCGGCGATTCGACCGGAGACGGTTGGAGCAAGGGTAAGTTCGTTGACCAGACTAGGCCAAAACCTGGTCAGGCAACCAGGTGAATAGGCCACCAGGCAAAACTTCATCACTCAATGCGCCAAGTGTTGAATGTGGCGAGACGCAAGTTAAACTTAAGCGGAAGCAAATATAACGCGTGGGCGCCGTTAGCCAGTTCCTGCGGCTCCTGAACCTACTCCAACATATAACCCAGCTCTTTATCCATGACCTCGCTGTGGCTTTTTATATCTTGAAGTTATGTCTTTAGCCTGTGCAGGGCAGCCGGAAACGCACAGACGCACGGTCGGATAAGAAGACGGGCAAACAAATTGCGCTTAGTATGCCTATTTGTTTTTTGCAAAAGGAAACTATAATTTTTGTCGCAAGAGAGGAAGTCAGGAAAGTTTCCAGCTTCCAGCGAAAATTAACTATGATAAATTGTTTTCTAAACATTTAATAATATTTCTTAAGCTTATCAGATGAGTATTTAGTTTAAAGCAAGTTTTAAAAATGTTGTGCAAATGTATTTAAGAGGCAAAAGAAAGAAACTTCGATCCAATAAAGTATATATACAAATATGTATACGACCAAGGTTGTCAACCACCATTGGGCTTCAGATATCTTCTTATCGAAATCTATTGACTTGGTATTTCAATTTTTTTTGTCAAAGAGTTTAAAATTATTTTACGAGATACAAACACATCTATAAGCTAACGATAAGACTGAAGATCAATCAGCTTTTCACAAAGAAACAATTGAAAAGGCTCTAGTCGAAAAATCCCGACTAGATTATACCCTGATCCCTATACTTTACGTGTGTGTACGCGCATACTGCATACACAACTTCAATGTCTTATATCTCCGGTGTTTCTTAACCGATTCGATTAGCTTGTTTGATGGTTATGAGAATAATTTTCACTTTCTCAACTCTAATACCCAAAAAACATTCAGAATATAAGCTTTCGCACTCGATAGACCGATCTTGTGCTCTTATTAATTTTCCCATATGTATAATAAATTTATTATCGACAACAATAAAAACTAAAATTCGTATAGTTTGCTGTTCTTGGTATTAGCTCCAGCGCGAGCTTTCTTTATTCATAGGTTCCTAAGATATATATAGAACAAGGTTTCTATTTGCAGCTGGTTAGTCAGTGTTTTTAAAACGAGAGGAAAATGCCGTTTGATCCACATATTACATGTGTGAATCGAAAACCCTTTTATATACTTTCCCTTGTTTCACATTTACTCAATGCGAATGATTTTGGTACAGGAAAGTACGGACTGGCTCCTACTATATGTCCCGCCTTGTGAATGACGGGTGCCTTGCGCCTTTTGGGGACCCTCTTGCTCATACGTAATCTGCGAGCGAATCTTCTTCAAGCAACCATATTGTGAACCATGGGGTACCGGCAGGATAGTGGAGATATTGCTCCTGGGAATAGGTGCGTGGCAGCCAGTAGTTTGGCCTAAATTTGGGTTTTCGACCGGCTGGGTTTGGCTTGCGTTTATGTATTACACGCTTTCGCTGCCTTTGTGCTCTCATTGTGCTATGTGGTACTACTAAAAATTTAACAATTATTTGAAAAAAAAATGTATTTTTTTTAAATTTTTTTAAAATTTTGCTTTCTATTCGTTGAATGTGATGTTGAATGTTTACTGATTTGTTTTTATATGCTAGGCATAGACAGACAGCCTACTTCGATCATTATAATGAAAATAGTTGATATGAAAATCGATAACAAATCGTTACGGCTAGAGTCACCAGATTTGGTGGTAAAATAGTAGTAACTCCCTCAAAACTCAAACGATTATCAAGTGCAATGCCTCATAAGTCATGACTAAGCATTTAGATTTATATTGCATTACTAGTTTATAAAATCATTTTTCCTCATCATTATTTCAATTAATGGTTCAAACGCCATCCCCAAAGTTTTTCAAATTCAAGATTTTATTGCAATCGATCATGTGTGTATCGGAAACGGAAAAGTTATCGAAAATCGAAAACAAACTTGTACTGCCTACGGATTAGGCGAGCTTATGTAATGGATTTTGTTGTAATTCGAAGAAAATCCGAATGAGTTTCTAAACGTACTTTGAGCGATTGAATCTGTTATAAGGACATCTTAAATATACCTTAAATGTTATTTATATAGTAGCTTTGGGTAAATTATTATGTGATAGCTATTGTTTAATGTGACTTTAATACCACTTAGAAGCTGCATTATTTAGTAACAACAAGTCGGAACAATCAAGGTAACTTTAATCATTACTATTAATTGTTTTACCTGAGGTAGTTTGAGAACTTTCTTGCTTTTTAGACAGATTGCATTATTTATGCACTTGTGTGCGTTTCCCTAACTGTCTGTGTGTGTGTGCGGTTGTTCTTGAATAGCCAACGGACAACAATTAACTTTGTTTTTCGCTTACATTTTCACGCTATTTTGAAATTTCCTTGACAGCTGCAGTCGGGTGGTTCTGATGGTGTTCTTATTGCTTTGCTTTTTGTTGCTCCTAACTCTCGATATATATATATGTATATGTGTGTGTGTGTGTTTTTGTGTGTGTGTGTGTGGGTGTTTGCTGAGGCGCCCTCAAGCGGCGAGTCGCTTTTTGTTTGTTTGCAGCACTTGCTATATTGCCGTGCACACAGTAAGTAAGTAAAAAGAAGAAGACAAAAAGAGTGAAAGAGACCAAATAAAGAGCAGCAAGCTAAGATGAGCTTGGATGAAAATATAAAGATTGGATGGGTTAAGGAGAAGGAGAGCTTGGGAAGACAGCCGCTGGGCTTCGCACCTTGCCTGAACTTCCTCATCAACGCGTTTGCCTTAAAAGTTTTTGGTGCAGGGCGCAACGAAGTTGGCGCCAAGCTAAATTCTTTTTGCTGACCCTGCACCCTCTCTCCCACACACACACACCCCCGTACTCCCAAAAACTTTACACTCCACCTTAATCGAGTAGCCAGTTGATACTTAATAGCTAAAGAGGGGGTCCGTCAGCTTAAACAGTCATGACAGTGCAAAGACTAATTGAGTTCTTTGGACAGCTTATCTTGAACTAAAAGCAACAATTTTTCTTCTTCTCTTCGCTAGACTCTTTCAAACAATAATTAACGAAAAAATACGAAACCGTTTTTTTCATTTTTAATGCAATTGTAAAGTTTGGACTCTTCATCCGTTTACCTGAAAAAACGATAATTAAACATTTTGGTATTCTGATTTTTTTCATCATATTTTGAATGTAATACGACAAGCTTAAGCCATTTGTGATGGTATAATTAATTTTTTTTAATTTAATTACTAATTTAATTTTACACATCGTCAACAAGCTGAAATTATCTGCATTTTAAATATGATTGACTATATGAATATTCACACAAAAAAAATAATCATTTATGTATTTTCACTTGACAATACCTTTACGTTCCCCAAAGCCCAATTTTAATTATGTTGTGAAAAAAAATCTTAAAGCTTTTTGAAATTCTTCCAGTAATCTTGTTATTTGATTGATTTTTGTAAGTAGAATAGATGTTATGCCCTTACATAATCAATCACATTTTCTGTAAAATTTGTATTGATTTGCTGTTGTTATTTTAATCATTGTACATTCAAAAGAATGTACATTACTGGGTATAAGAACAGTTCATCCCGTCAGGCAAAAACAAACAATCAGAACACACAGAACAGAAAAAAAAACACGAATCCACTCAACGCATGTTAATTACGTAACAGGTCGAGTTGGAATGAACAAATTTAACGAACATTTTTAATTATGTTCATTTTACGCTGATTTAAATTCTGACGCTTGTGTTACCTGAGCATTTCACAGTTTTTATGCAAAACCAAATGGAATTTAATTTAATCCTTTGAAAAAATAATTTCGGTATTACCAGTAACCCCACACAGCCCCTCTCCACCCCTCTTTGGCACGCTTTTAGCCAGCAGCAACGCCAGCATTCCCTCAACTCAAATACAAATATATGCAAAACGCTTTGGTTGGGGACCTGTTCCATTCTATTGCATAGCTTCTAACTCCATCCACTGATTCCAGTTACCGTTTTGTGCCAACAATAGCAGTGCAAAACTTCAAAAGCTTTCATTGAAATACCACACACACACACACATATATATATATAGTAACAGAAGCACACGCATACTCACACAGATTGTGGAAATGAAGTTGGTTTCGCAGTGACCAGAACGCCTTTCATGCTGAGTTTTAGTTAATGTTACACCATTTGGTATAATTACATTTTTCTATAGACCAGTGCTCTTACAATTTGGGCGCTTTCAACTACTTAATTAAATATGGAAAATTTGGTTAGCAAGATTTTTACTTTGCTTGCTTTTTATCCGATTCTTAACTATAAAGATTGTTAGTTAAAAAAAAAGGATATTACAAAAAAATTTGAGAGAAATGAGAGGTATTTCCAATTATGTGTAACTTTATTCAATCACAATTAAATTGTTGTACATAAATATTTGTATACACAGCTAAAGATTATTTATTTGATAAAGGTTTGAAGTGCATTCAGCCCCCTGATTCTACTACAATAGACTAACAAATATATCAAGCATTATTATATATAACATGCATTTCATATAGTAGGATTTTAACTAGATATAATAGTATACTAGACGTAAGTACTGAAACGCTTCATTGCACTAAACCGGCGCGCGTGTTGAAAACATTAAATACACATATATTTTATAAGTACATACTTAACGTTATTGTAAATCATTTAAAATTCATGTACACACACATTATTGATCCAAGATGCCCTCATAACCGAAACAGACCAAACCTATACATATACATATATATATATATATATATTTGTATAAAAAAAAGAACATTTACCATCAACTTATCACTGGAACAAAGCGTCCTAACTTATCACAAATAAATTCCCTATCAAATAAAAAAAAAAATCATACATCATTAAAAGTTCAACAAAAATACAAATCATAATGCTAAGTTTAAAACTAACACACAAAAAGAAAGGAAAATAAATTTAAGCTGTTTTAACTGTCAAAAAATAAAGTGGAACATAGTTTTCCTGATCAAAATAGTAAATATTCTATAACTACTTAAAAGTTTTAAGATGTATCGTTATTATAATTTAGAGGGTTTTAGTTTCGGCGCCTTTATAGAATATTATTTTTTTATTTTTTTTTTAACAGCACAAAAGTATCTATCTGAAATGGTGTCAATAAACGGATACAGAAAAATACGGACGTTGCACATTTAAATTGCGTTTGGTTGTGATACATATATGTACATATAGCTGACTTAGGTTGAGGTCTCTTCGAAACCGTTATGTACATAGCCCGTTTCGAGGGTGCCGCTTACCGCTGGTGACTTGAATGGTAGATCGCTTTGGCCATTTGTTGTTGCCTCACAGTTGTCCAGTATCCGCTCGAAGACCGCATCGAAGCGACAGCGACTGATTGCAAAGTTTGCCGGCAGCTCAAGACTGTTAGCCATATCACGCACTGTATTAAAGAGTTCGGCAAGAGTTAGCTGCTGCTTGCTAAGCGATCCATTCGCACCACTTGAGCCATTCGCACCATTTGAGCCATTCGCACCATTCACACCATTTGAAACATTTGAACTATTGGCCTGACGTATCTTGACAAGAAAACGCAGGCTATGCGAATGATGCTGCAGGTCACAGGAACCAGGTAGACGTTGTGGCAACATCTTAGCCAGCGCCGCCTGTTGAATGGGTGCACAGAAGCAGCTGATGGCATAGTAGCCGCCATGTTGAGCCTTTAGCTGAGTCGGACTGTTGCTAGCTACAATCTGTCCTTCCTTAAGCACAGCGACACGCTGGCACAAGTGCTCGATCTCTGATATGGAGTGCGAGGTAAGCAGCACAGCTCGACGTGCCGTCAGCAGCTGCTCAATGGTGCGATAGACAAAGGAGCGCGTCACCGGATCCATATCGCTAGTGGGCTCATCCATTAGTACGGTGGGCGTGTAGCCGCAACAGCTGATAGCAACAGTAAGCTTGCGTCGATTGCCACCACTCAGTTTCTTGACCTGAATATCCTGATAGCTGCGCAACTCATAAGTGTCCAGAATGCGCTCCAGCAGGCGATCCAGCTGCTTTATGCCACGCAGCTGACCATAAAGCTGAATGCACTCCTTAACCGTCAGCAGCGGGTCTAATGGATTACTTTGCGGACAATACGAAATGCTCGGCTGTAAAAGTATAGAAAGATAATAACTGAAACATTCATGTGACACCTCCAAACTCCAGTTACTTACATGCTCAAAGTAGATTTGTCCAACATCTGGCAGCATCTGTCCCGTTAGTAGTTTGAAAATGGTCGACTTGCCGGCTCCATTCTTGCCAAGCAGCCCAAAGCACTCGCCACGCTGTACACCAAAGTGCACCTGACGCACCGCATAGCGTCCGCGTCGATAGGCAAGCCAAAGATTGTCAACACGAAGAACCTCGCCAGCGCTGGCGCAGCTCTTCATGATGCTCTGTATATTGACGAGCTTGAGCTGGCCCAGCTTGCGCAGCTCACGCCTATACTCGCAGTCATAGAAGCTCGTAACATGTTGCCACATTCGGCTCATCAGATGCAGCTCGATGAGCAGGTTTACGATCAGGCACACAATACCCAACAGAGCCAAGGCAATCAAGTGACGCTGTAGGAGATCACTGGTCAGTGGTGGCTTATAGGAATCTATGTCGTAGCGCTTGAAGACCACAGCGGCCATGTAGTTCTTGCACAACTCCAGCAATCCATCACCAAGCGCATGCTGCGGAAATACGAGGAAGGCACCATTCAAGCCATGACGCCATTTGTCCCAAATAGCGCCGTCGCCCACAACTCCTAAGATCAGTACGATGCCCATGGTAACCAATGGAATGATAATGTTGGCGCAGAATATAGAAACAATTGCAATGCTCGAGTCACTGAAGATCTTTTCCGCCACATGCACCAAGGGCACGCAGGCAAAACTGTATCGAGGGGGTTAAAGAAAAACAGTTAGTAAGTTGAAAGAAAAAAGAAACTTTCTGCATACCTAAACATCAAAGACAATCCAATTATGCCAGACAGTTGCTGACGATCCACAAAAACGGGCATATTAAAGATCAGCACAATGGCCAGGAAAACAATGAGCGCCAACACCATGATCAGATAGTCCCAAAGGAAAGCCACCAGCCAATAGGTGGCGGCACTGACACCGCTTAGACGCTGCTGCAATTTTTCGCCATTGATGCGTTCATTGACCAAATAAACAGAGCCAGCGGCAACAACCAGACCAAATGCGATCAACAAAATGAAGACCATGCATGAGTCACCAGCTTGTCGCAGAACTGAGCTGGTGCTTAGCTCGGCATAACCCAGCTTCCAGGGTTCATTCAATACACGAATGTCGTAGTTGGTGTTGTTAAGCGAGGTGCGGAGCAAATGGGTGTTAAGATCATTCAGCCAGGCAACCATGGCATGATAACCCTTATTGTTGTACCAGACAGTGGCACCCGTGCCGTTAAGACCATAGCCACCATAACGTCGACCCCGATACTCGTCCAGACTGTTGAGCACCCAGTCGAAGGCATTCTGCGAGCTATTGAAAGTACTGCACTCGAAATCTGTACCACAGTCCATTTTGAGATTGTCGTATAGGAGATCCGTGTAGCGCGTCAGTCGCTCCTGGCTCAACAATTGCGAACTGTGGGGATACAGCTCGCGAGTCAGCGGAAGAACAGTATCAAAGTCATCCTCCAGCCGGTAGCTGACAAACCACATGGCGCACAGCTCAAAGATCGCGGGTAAAAGCAGCACATACAGCAACAAGCGATAGTTGCGCATCAGATGACGTCGTCGCTTACCCAACAGCAGTGTGAATTGGGTCCAGAAACAAGGCGGTTTATCTGTGACATCAGCGGATCCGGTGACAATGCTGCTAGTCGTGGCGTCTTGCAGATTGACCGTTGCATCAGTGTTGCTATTCAACTGCTCAAACTCCTGTTCCAAACTGCACTTAGTGCTTAAAGCCAGATCACTAATAGTACCCGCTGTCTCCTGAGCTTGTAGCAGCTCCAGAAATTGGACTGCACTTGGTGTTAGATTCTGTGCATAGCTAGCACTGATAATCAAATCCTGTGGCTGCTTGCTGGGCAGCACATGGCTGTTGCTGAGCAACTTCTTCGATTGCTGCACAATGGCAGCCGATGCATTTGGATCCAAGCAATGCATCTCTACGCTATAATCTGAGGTGCACAGGCGATGCAGTGAGTCACGACTGTGCTGGCTAACAATGCGGCCCTGTAAAGGATTTAAATTTCGGTAAACTGAATAAGGTGATGCTTTTTTTCAGAACTTACATTGCGCATGGTAAAGAGTGCATCGCTAAGATACTTGGCCTCGTCCAGGAAGTGTGTGGCAAAAATGACAGCGCGTCCTTGACGCAATTGCTCAATTAGATGCCATATATCCTTACGCGCCTTGGCATCCACACCATTACAAGGTTCATCCAAAATGACAACACTTGGCGATGCAATGAAGGCAAGAGCAACGCACAATCGTCGCTTATAGCCGCCCGAAAGCTGATAGGCAAAGTAGCTCTCATGCTTGCCAAAGTTGAGGCTATCCAGAGTTTGACGCACCTCCTGTTCTGCGTTTGTCTGTCCATCCAACTTAATTTGGGCATAGAGCTCCAAATGTTCGCGAGCCGTTAGCTTGGGTATAAGTATATTGTCCTGCCAGCAGACACCCACATTGTGCTCACCGGCAAGAAGGACCTGTCCGGTTGTCTGCACCGTTTGACCCGTAAGCAACTTGATCAGTGTGCTCTTGCCGGCACCATTGCGTCCAAGCAGACAGCTCACCTGATTGCGTGCAAAGTCCAAGCTGAGATTCGATACGGCATACTTGTTGCCATACATCTTTGTCACGCTGCTTAGCGAGGCACCCAACTTGGCATCCATTTGAGCGCGAGTTACACGCACAAAGCTGTAATTATCTAAAATAAAAAGCCAGATTTACAAAAGTTTCGATAGAACATATAGATTAACTTACTCTTCTTATAGCGCTGATAGCTAAAGCCAATAGCTGCATACAGCAGAGTATCCAGTATGAACATTAAAAATGCCAAAGCGCACTCGCTGGCAGCCGGCCCCAATTCAAGCAGTTGACTTAAGGTCAGACCCTTTTCCTGCAGTTCCATACGCATGATTTCACTCCAGCCCTTCGCAAAGGCCGTCGTAAAAGACAGATCGACCATAAAGCTCTCCAGTAAATTGAGCTTCGCATCGAAGAGCAAAACTATGATATATGGACAGAGTGTTATAAAGAAAAGCAACGCTGCCGCCACGGCACCAATATTTGCCGAGATAAAGAAGTTCGAGCACATGTAGCTAAAATATATAAAAAAAAATAAAAATAAGTTAGTTAAGCTACAATTGGCCAGCTATTCTTAAAAGTAACTTACCAAAACGAGATCAAACATGCACCAAAAACTATGCAATAGAACATCATAAAAAACCAATTTGTATAGGCCAGAATGCCGCCCGTATAAAGAACAATGCTAATCAGTACAAAGATGATCAAGAGCTCCATGAAGCTCATTATAATCCAGGCAATGAGCTCCGAATGTGCATGCAAACCCATAGATCTCATAAGCTGAAAGATAAGTAAAATATAAATTAAATAGACTTTTAAGACAACTAAAACGATATAAACCCACCATGCTGTTGCGGCTTTCACGCATCCAGATGCGCTCACGCACACAAATGGCAACGGCTATAACCAAGCCCAGACAATAGGCTACTTGAACGGCTTGGGCAAGATAAAGTCCACGCTTGAAACTGCAAAGATAATTCAATATAATGACAGAATCTTTTTAAATTCTGCTGAACTTACTCATCACTGATATAGGATGGATAGGGAAATTGTTTGGTATAGAATTGCATATCGTCAACATCATATTTTATGTCGTTTGATGACTCACTGCTGCTACCAAAGCTGCTCAGCAGATCCAAGAGACCCTGCCGCTTGAAGCGACCTCCTGGCTTTTGGACATTCTGCAGAGAGCCCTCAAGATCTAGGAGTTCTTGGCGTCGTACGCGTTCACCTCGTTCCTGCACCTCGATGTTGCTCAGGGTTAAAGAGTCTGGGCTATTCGTAGATATTGTAGTTTCTTCATCGGTGGTTGTGTCTAGTTGTATTGTAGTTTCCCTGTCCAGTTCTCGGAGTGTTGTGGTCTCAGGAGAAAAAGTCGTGCGCTCGACACTGCCATCTACTTCTAGGTCATCATCATCGTTAAAGAAACCATCATCATCGTCAACACGTGTCAAGCTGATCAAGGGGCGAGCGGTTTGATCCGATTCGGGCTCCTCCTCGACCGGACCCAGCATCTGACGTTTATGTTTAATAATGCCCAGATCGACCATCTGCATAAGCTGCACAAAGCCACGATGATACTTGAGATCTACCAGCATACTGCCTGCTGGCCCAGGAAACCAAAAACGATTATTATTCTCAAACGTGGGCTGCGTATTATCCGTGTCCATGTGCAACCTGTAGCTAATATGCTCTCCGGCCACACTCTCAAAGTTAAGGGCTGCCATAAAGAGACGCTGCTGATTAAGTTTGTACGCACGATGCTGCAGTTGCCCTACACTGTCCACTGGCTCAAAGCGATCGACGGAAAGGCACTCCATGAGATCACTGATCGTAGTCAGAATCTCATATATGAGCTTATTACTGCGCACGTAGTTCATGATGCGCTCAATCTCTGCAATATCAAAGTCATCGCCAACGAGACTCTTGACCAGCGGCGAACGTGCCAACTTAAGCAGATTGTCAAATGCCTCTTGAAAGGTGACATTCGTATGCAGCTTGGTAAGAACAGCGGCAGTAGCTTTAGAAAGAGTCTTAAGCCGATTCATCTCCTCGAAAGTGGCATTGGTCTAAAAACATAGAATAATTAGCAGATAGGAAAATCAACAGCATCAATCAACACTTACAAACTTGACAATGCTTTCAGTGTCTGCATTGGACGGCGTGTAGAGAATTTTTCCCTGTATAATGGGTTTGATAAAGTTCCAGGTAAGCTTGCCCTGATTCGTCGATGTAACATCCAAGTACAAACGCTTGCAGTACTTGGCTTTAAAAGAGAAAGTTTGAATGTTTAAATGAGAGTTGATATAAGGAGCAAGGTGGAACTTACTCGGCATGGCCTTTAGCTCATCGTCATTGATCTCAGCAAAGTCTTCGGAGTAGAGAATGTCGTTAACCAACGGTATACTCTCCGTGCTGGGAAAGGGATGGCCACACAACAAAACGCCCAACTTGACAAACGTTTCGCGATCTGCAAAGCAGAGAGAAGTTTCAATTTTGACAATAAAACTAGAAATGTCAACTTACTTGAAAACAGTTTCGTAATATCAAAACTATAGTTCATTAACCGTTCAATTTCGGGTACCAATGAAATGATTGCGCTTATGTTACCTGTAAAAAAGAAATGTATTAGTAACTAGTAACAAGTGATACGTGTATGGTAAAAGCAACAACTCACTGCGAATGAGATCTAAGTGTTTACTGGTTACCAACGTCGTCACAGCGCTAACAAAGTTCGCCTTCTCCGGTAGCTCCACGACCGCATTGTACAGACGATCATCCGTGACGAATACGTTTACAATGTCAATCACGGAATGTAAGCTGTTAAGGAGTTCAATTAACAATGAGTTGAAACTGAAAGCACAATGTGTTATGCACTTACGGTGCATCCTGCCATTTGGAGTACTCCTCGTAGGGATCGGTTTTCAGGCACTTGTTCTCTATGCTGCAAATGTATGAAAATGTACTGGGCACAACTTGATTCTTGGTAGGCAGCAGGCGTGTAGGAAACTGGCAAGCATCCTCTTGTTCGGAACCATATTTCAGCCGTATGATATAGAGCAGCATAAAGATCATGACGGGGAAAACGATCTGTGTCAACGTCAAACCCATTTGGCGCCAGCGCACAAGCACATCCTTGCGCAGCAGCGCCCTCACTTCGCTCCTCCTGAAGGACATTGTGCTTGTGGCAAGTTGCAGCTGTTGACTTCAGTTCCACAGACGGCAGTGGAGGGTTTTCGTCAGTTTAGCTGTGTTGGTTGATTCAACGCACCCACCGATTCATTGACACATTTTTGAGCTGTATATTCTCTGTAGGGGTTAGATAATGATATATCAATACATTAAAAACGAAAGAAATGAATGGAAATACTAAAAATCTGATTTAATTTTTTTTCTTTTTGGTTTTTTTTTAAATTTTGTTCTGTGTGATTTTAGTTCTAATAATATCTGTATTATCTTGAACTAATAGACATTTCAATTGTTATCATTAAAACCAGGTAATATTTACAAAATTTTGGATCTTGGGTCGTAAATATTGAAAAATTGACTACGGAAACTTCCACTAACGTTCACATGGTAGCTCCTATCTATCAGTTTTCCGTTTTGTATCAAAGTATTACGCAGTCGACTATTAATATTCGTACTTGTTTAGTCATGTGACCGCTACAAACAGGTCGGCATGAACTTAAAACGATACAAAACAAGCAAATTATATTCGAATTTTGCTTTAGTGGTCATTTTTGATGCTGGTTATAAATTTAATAATAATAAGTTAACAGCAGCTGCCTACAACGAACAATCTAACCATGTGCCTTTTTATACCCTGATCCCATTAAAAATGGGTAAAAAGGGTATAATGGTTTTGTGCAAAAGTATGGAACAGGCAGAAGGAAGCATCTCCGACCCCATAAAGTATATATATTCTTGATCAGCATCAACAGCCGAGTCGATATAGCCATGTCCGTCTGTCCGTCCGTCCGTCCGTCTGTCCGTATGTATGAGCCAACCGATCTCAGAGACTATAAGAGCTAGAGACTCCAGATTTCGAACTTAAGCTCGCCTAATCCCTAGGCAGTACAAGTTTGTTTTCGATTTTCGATAACTCATCCCGTTTTCGATATACACATGTGATCGATAACAACAAAATCTTGAATTTTGAAAACTTTGAGATGGCATTTGAAATAATGAGCAAAATAATGACAATCTGTAAAATTTTTATTAAAATCGGTTAAGAAACACCGGAGATATGGAACCTTGAAGTTGAGTATGCAGTATGCAGTATGGTCGTACACACGCACACATACTTGCAAGCACTGACTGTACGCGTAAAGTATAGGGATCAGGGTATCGTCTAGTCGGGATTTCTCGACTAGAGCCTTCTTACTTGTTTTGTTCGTTTTTTTTTTTGCTTGCATAATGAATAACGAATAATGTAAAGGTGATTGCACCGATGCTTTTTCAAATTAAATAGCAGATTTTCGTTAAATTTACATTTTTACAGATGCTTAACTATTTGATTTGTATACCCTAAACGCATAAAACAGCAGTGCAAAATGTGTTTAACAGGCAAAAGGATGCAGCTGAAAATCCATGAGGTATATACATCTTTATTTTTAACTAGCTTTAATATCCAAAAATAAACCAACTACACATGTTATCGATGACAATAAATAACCTTTGCTTGGACAAAGCTTGGATTGAGATGCTCAAGATTTCGAATATAATATCTCGTATATTTCTAGAAGGTCAAGTTTGTTTTTATCGATAGGTTAAGATAGCTACACATGTTATCGATGACAATAAATAACCTTTGCTTGGACAAAGCTTGGATTGAGATGCTCAAGATTTCGAATATAATATCTCGTATATTTCTAGAAGGTCAAGTTTGTTTTTATCGATAGGTTAAGATAGCTACACATATTATCGATGACAATAAATAGCCTTTGATTGGACAAAGCTTAGATTGAGATGCTTAAGATTTTGAATATAATATCTCGTATATTTCTAGCAGGTCAAGTTTGTTTTTATCGATAGCTAAAGATAACTACACATGTTATCGATAACAAAAAAACCCATTGCTTGGATAAATCTTGGAAAATAACCTTTGCTTGGAAGTTATAGCTTATTGCTTAGAAACTTTGAATAATAGTAATCATATATAAAATATAACCGGATATATCAAAGATAAACATTTTCAAGTGCGGGAATTTTCTGTTTAAGCATTTAATAATCACAGACTATTACTGCTCAGCTTTATGTGTTTAAACTCAGCTCGAGGCGTTTATTGCTATATGTTAAGCTTCTGATTGAATAGAAATAAACCTCGGCATAACATAAATCAACTCTCTGAAATGTCTGCAACAATCTGTTACAAAACACACATAGCTTGAAGTTGAAGTTAAAGTTGTTAAGTTAGTTAAGCTTGGGGCGCCACCTTTCAACCAAACGTCATAAATATGCAAGCGTTTGGGCCCGTTTATTGGCAACAGTGGCCCTGTAGCTATTGGCAAGACAGTCGAGATGGTTAGCAAAAATTAAAATAAATAAAACAAAAAGTAGGCGTTAATAGATTTTCAAGTATTTGCGATAATAACGCGTGACGCGTGAAATCTTAGATCTATCTGTTTATGATTTAATATGTTTGGATACTTTATTACCTTGTTCTGATGACAGCGGGAATATGAATATTTCCAGGGATTTGACAGTTAATTGCACTTGATACTCATTACAATGTCGTTGACTTCCTAGTATCTCCTATATAAAATATATACAATATTAGATAGTTGTATATGTTACATAGTTTTGCTAATTCATATCCGTTAGTTCCATTTGTGCGGACATTTTGCAGTTCACCTTGAATTTTAAATATACAATTTCAAAGCCAATGAAACGTTTGTTTTCCCATCTACCTCTCTCGCTCTCTATCTTGCTATATAACTCCGATCAGTCAGTCTATTATAATATTTAATTGTGTTTATTTTGACACTTTCAATAATATTTGCATATTTATTAGCAAAAACTTAACGAGGAAGATAAACTTTGGCAAAATTCTGAGCTAAGTAACAATCGAAGTGGCTAGAGGTTTTTTTTTTTAATTTTTTTTCGTTCTCTCTATAAATGATATGCCAAAGATCACAGACGCTTAGATCTTATAATGATGCGCTCATTCGTTTATATAGTAGTAGTATATAACTTAAATATTACCAGAACAATGCGAAACTGCTGCTGAGGCTAAGGTTAGGGCTTTTAGTGAGCGTAAACAAAAAACCAGTTAGGGTTTTTCGTATACAAATCGTGACTTGTGACTTTTGATTTAAACCGGCTGCGGGTTTTTTTTTTTGCTCTTGTTGTTTTTCTTCGGTGGTTTTAATTAAATTGCTATCTTAAAAGACGTCTGAAAGCCACAGTATGTTTTATCAAATGTTCTTTCCCCTATTGCAGTCAACTTAATTAGCCAAAATGCAAGCCTTACTATTGCAATTCAACTGTCAACTTAATTAGCCAAAATGCAAAAATAAGAAAAAAAACAAACATCATTTAAAGGTTTTTGTTGGTGTTGGCTAAGGCAAAAGTTTTGCGAATTTCAACAAGACAAGTAATGTTTTTTTTTATGTGTTTCGATATTGTACAAGTTTTTGTGTCATTGACCTTATATACCTAGTAGTATCTCTCAATGGTTTATAGTTTTATCTGAGTTAAAATATAGTTTTTGTCTTTGGTAAAATATTTTTCTTTGTTAATATTCACATATGAGTTAAAGTACTGGAGGCTTTAGTCTTACCTGAACTAGCAGAAGAAAAATACACAGATGTTAGGGTTGGTTAAGCGTAACTTAACTTAATCATATTCATAGTTAGCTTCATAAATCACAGATATGTACAAATGCAAAAATTCCATTCATTTTGTGCCAGTCGAAATCTCTTTTGTCTGAGAAATCTCTGTGAACCAGTTTTTTGCGAATATTGCATTTGATATTCATGTGGATGTGTGTGTGAGTGTGTGTGTGTTAAACTTAAGTTGTCATGTAAGTAGCTAATGACACTTATGACACTGTTGTTGTGCATTTCATTGATCTATTAATGTGCTGACGATCTAGCGATCAACCTACTTTCATTTGAATGCAAATTGTTGCGTATTGGCTCGATTCGTTTTTTTGTTGGCTCACAAATGTGACTTGAAACATATATTTATGTACTACATAAATATACATATATTAACATATACATATAAATATATATGTGCAACTTGGCTTCACTATCAGTTCGGTCAATATTTGAACTGTGATTAAAGCGAAAATCGCCACTGATAATTATCTGTGGCACTCAAATCAAACGAGTAATACAACAAACTGAAGATTAAATAGCCTAGGTCAGACACACAAGCATGCATGCAACACAATTTGCTGAAACCCATCATAAAACAGGGGCGAGTGACGAGCAACAAAAAATTAAAATATAGCGCACAAGCAAGTTTTAAACTAACAATGGACAGAAAAACAAATGCATCGTTATAATTAACACATTAGTGAGATTATTAATAACTTCCATGAACCATGAACATGAACATGAACATAAATATGAACAACAACCACCACCACCAACAACAAAATCCACCCACAGCACGCACTCGGTGTTCATTTTGCATGCGGAAGAAGCACAACCCGAAATCACCATAAACCATTGGTTATACTATCTGTGCGAAAGATCGCACTTGCAATTAGACAGTCCAAGCACGTAAACGGTTCAGACACAAAGAGACAAACAGACAGACAGACAAACAGACAGACAGACAGTGACAGAAGAGACTTTTGCTTTCGAACTTTACGCTAGTTGTCGACAGCCCAGTTCAGCAATTCTTCGAATGCCGCAAGCCACAAGCAACAAAATACTAACCAACACAATTCTAACTTTTTACGAACACGAATTCTTCGAATATTGTTTGATAAATGAGCCAATGAAGCAACCCAAAAAATATTGCTTGTTCTGTTGGACAGTGTAAATGCAAATGTTATACCTATTAGCATAGTTTGCAATTGCAATGTCAGTTAAGAATTTTTTTTTTTTTTGCGCATTATTCACTCCAATTGGTGGATAGAATTGGTTGGACACTAACTTATTTGTATGTGACACATGTCCTTTTGTATGAAAATATGCAATTTCCCCATTCAAAAAACAAAATATTTGTATGCAATTGTTTATTGTTGTTATGTCAACAAAGTCCTTTCTATCGTATAGAAAGACTTTTCTAAAACCAACTTTAATTGTGTGCGGGAGAAAAGTCCGCAATTTCTTTAGTTCCGATTGTTATGTTATGTTTTGTTGAACCCAAAGAGTCGAAAATCTTAAAAGTTAATTGAAATTAAGTTTTATTTTAACAAAACTGCATCATTAACGTTAAAATGTTACTTAAAAAAGTTTCAAAAGCTTGCCAACCAAACAATTCTCCTCTTCGGAGAGTACAACACAGTCGGCTATAAATTTCGCTTATCGCTAAGAGGAGGTTTGAATGTTCAAACAACGACCGCCAAATGGGCCATCTACCCCGAAATGACATGACAGACAGCAGCTGCATCAATTAAGATTAGTACAAGGCTTGCACACCTTGAGGCTGACGGCTTAAACAATTTGCATTTGGCCGCCCACAAAACTACAACGAAGGAATACTGCAACAACTCATAAGCCAACAACAACAACAACAACAAACAGCTACAGCAACATTAAAATAAAGTTAAAGTTTGAGAGCAATGTTAACGATGCGAGAGGCCCAGTTTATAAACAATAAAACAAAATTGAAAAAAAAAACAAAACACAACACACAACACTACTAACATTAATCGCATTGTTTGTTGAGTTGTTGCAACACGAAAACTAAATAAAATTAAATGATGTGAAACATTGAATGAATACATTTGAAAAAGTGCTGTTTGGCCAATGATGAAGACCAAATCGTCATCCTACATTAAATATTTTTGTCCCGACTTAATGCTTAACAAAATGATTAACAAAAGAATGAATCATATCACTAAGAACTTTCAGTTAAACAATAATGGCTTTTAGCACGTATGTGTGATAAATTTGAGTTGCAATTAAGTGGGAAAAAACAAAAGGGTCAAAGTTTGTATGGAGAACACTTGTAGCTAATATTCAAATATTTACATGTATGTAAATGTATGAATTAATAATACCACGTGCCTACGTTTCCAGTTATTAAAAAAAAAAATAAGTTTTAATAGTCACTTGAATCATTATGAGCCAAGCAAGAAGACACGAGCCAAGAAAGCTTCAGAAAAGCTCCTCAAAGCTCGTCAAAAGTTGTTAGATCGATTAAAAATGCGCATGTGTAAATGCTTATATGATATATGCGCTTATTAATGCTTGTTTGACACATTTTTAATTGGCTTTATCTTCCGTGTTTCTTAACCGACTTACTCGACTTTATTAAGTATATATATATATTTACTTAATAGGATCACAGATGATTCCTTCCTGCTTGTTGCATTCATTTGCACAACTTCATTATACTCTTTCTGAACATTTCCAATGAACCCGGATATAAAAAGTAATAAATATAAATATACAATACCACTCTGAACACTAAATAATAGTTGTACACTAGAAGTTTCACAGTCGAGTGAAAAGCTGAAGCTAAAGCTGGAGAGTGCTATTAGTAACTCCAATAAAACAGTAAAAAATATCGTTTGATTTGTGTTGCCATTGTGAATTAGTGAGACGCTTAACAACGATCTTTATATAGTATATAATATATAAATATATATAATGCGTTTTTATTTTGATTATTATGCCCACTTAAAATTACATTTACAGACACACACGTGCGCACAAAAAAGTACAATAAATAACTTTGAACTCTCAAATTGTGACTGTTTATACCCTGATCCCATTAAAAATGGGTAAAAAGGGGTATAATGGTTTTGTGTAAAAGTATGTAACAGGCAGAAGGAAGCATCTCCGACCCCATAAAGTATATATATTCTTGATCAGCATCAACAGTCGAGTCGACATAGTCATGTCCGTCTGTATGTATGAACACGTCGATCTCCAGATTTGGAACTTAAGCTCGCCCAATCCCTAGGCAGTATAAGTTTGTTTTCGATTTTCGATAACTCTTTCCGTTTCCGATATACACATGCGATCGATAGCAATAAAATCTTGAATTTGGAAAACTTTGAGACGGCGTTTGAACCATTAATTGAAATAATGATGAGAGAAAATTATTTTATAAAATAGAAATGCAATATTAATCTAGAGGCTTAGTCATGACTTATAAGTTATAGCATTTGATAATCGGTTGAGTTTTGAGGGAGTTACTACTATTTTACCACCAAATCTGGTGACTCTAGCCGTAACGATTTGTTATCGATTTTCATATCAACTATTTTCATTATAATGATCGAAGTAGGCTGTCTATGCCTAGCATATAAAAACAAATCAGTAAACATCAAGGTCATATTCAACAAACAGAAAGCAAAATTTTATAGTACATTGAAAAATACATTTTTTTTTTAAATTAATTATTAAATTTTTAGTAGTACCACATAGCACAATGAGAGCACAAAGGCAGCGAAAGCGTGTAACACATAAACGCAAGCCAAACCCAGCCGGTCGAAAGCCCAAGATTAGGCCAAACTACTGGATGCCACGCACCTATTCCCAGGAGCAATATCTCCACTATCCTGCCGGTACCCCATGGTTCACAATATGGTTGCTTGAAGAAGAGTCGCTCGAAGATTACCTATGAGCAAGAGGGTCCCCAAAAGGCGCAAGGCACCCGTCATTCACAAGGCGGGACATATAGTAGGAGCCAGTCCGTACTTTCCTGTACCAAAATCATTCGCATTGAGTAAATGTGAAACAAGGGAAAGTATATAAAAGGGTTTTCGATTCACACATGTAATATGTGGATCAAACGGCATTCCTCTCTCGTTTTAAAAACACTGACTGACCAGCTGCAAATAGAAATCTTGTTCTATATATATCTTAGGAACCTATGAATAAAGAAAGCTCGCGCTGGAGCTAATACCAAGAACAGCAAACTATACGAATTTTAGTTTTTATTGTTGTCGATAATAAATTTGATACACATATGGGAAAATTAATAAGAGCACAAGATCGGTCTATCGTATGCGAAAGCTTATATTCTGAATGTTTTTTGGGTATCAGACTTTAGAAAGTGAAAATTATTCTCATAACCATCAAACAAGCTAATCGAATCGGTTAAGAAACACCGGAGATATGGGACATTGAAGTTGTGTATGCAGTATGCGCGTACACACACGTAAAGTATAGGGATCAGGGTATCGTGTAGTCGGGATTTTTCGACTAGAGCCTTTTCACTTTTTTTTATTGTCGACTTTGATGCTGACTCAACACAATCGGGCAATGATTTACAAATAAATTGTATATATATATATATATATATAGATGAATATGTCTTATACAAATTAAAGATCTTGCAGCTTTATCATAAGCATGAGTTGGCAAGAACTGTTGTTGGCCATGGCCTTATCGAAACCGAGACGCATCGTTGTCAATTTATATATTATAAGTACTATACGTATATGAATACCGGCTTTCTGCATAAGTACTTTATCGCATTTGCTTACATATTTATTTATAAACTTTAAACTTTGCGCATAGGAAATGCTTGCGAGTATATATATCACGAAGAGAAACTTCGTTGTCATGCTCAGCAACTTGCAAGGTCAACGTGCAACACTTGTACGTTGCAATTAAGATTGACTAGTATCTTCATATACTATATGTATAGGTATACAAGCGCCTTTGTTCAATACAAGAGGGCTACTGCTTTCTGTTCGCTGTTCATGCTACTTAGTTTTGTTGAGAATAGATAGATGCCAATAATAGAAAATACAAATAAAAACAAGTTAGGTAGTCTGTCTTCGGTATGCCGAATATTATATACTCTTGCAAAACTTACTTGTTGTTTTTTGTAGTAAAATATTTTTAAAATCTAGCATTTGGTTGGTAGCTATATCTGGCCGATTTTGCAAAATAATCTAACTGCAATCAAAAAACCTAGTTTGCATCGAAACAGACGGATAAGCCGATGGACAGATGGACGGATAAACGGACAGTCGGATGGACGGATAGACGGACATCATTATTGACTCAGCTCGTGATGCTGATCAAGAAAATATATAATTATACTTAATATGCGTTACACATCTTATGAAAAATTAATAAATTAAACAAGTAAGAAGGCTGCTGTCCAGAAATACCGACTAAAATATACCCTGAACCCAATACTAATACGCGTACAGTCAATATTTGCAAATATATATATATATATATATGTGTGTGTGTACGCGATTAATGTTCCATATATGTTTTCCAAATTCAAGATTTTGTTGTTATCGAGCACATATGTAGATCGAAAACGGGAAAAGTTATCGAAAATTTAAAAAAACTTGTACTGCCTAAGGATTAAGCAAGCTTATGTTCCAAATCTGAAGTCTCTAGCTCTTATAGTCTCTGAGATCGACGCGTTACAGACAGATGGCAATATCAACAAGGCAGTTGATGCTGATTAAGAATATATATATAGTTTAAGGGATCGGAAATGATTGCTTCTGTCTCTTACATACTTTTGAACAAAATCGTAATACCCTTTTTACCTATTTTGAATGGGTTTTCCATGCAAAAAAAAAGGGAAATATATATTTATTGGATACTTATAAGAATGTCCATTTTTGATTTATTCTGTATACTATAATTGAAATAAGTGTTACCCATAAAAGAGAAGAACTTTTCACGGATCTCAATTGAAAGTAAATAGTTTCTTACTTTGTTTTTTAACTGCTTTTGTAACTGGAACCGTAACTCTAAATAGTTTTAAACAAAAACAACTGCAATTGCGTCTTAGAACACCCAGTCGTGAATTTACACGGTTTATTTAACAGTTACTTAACGCTTAGAATTAATCTTAAGCAAAGATAATTCGTCACGTTTACTTGTTAAACGAGAAAGCCACAGTTGTCGAGCTTCGATTTTATATAGTAGGTTGCTGGTAAAATCAACTAGTGAAAGCTGTATATTTTAAGGATCGAGGCTACACTCAAAAGTTATATACTCAAATACTAGAAGAGCTTTTAAGTCAACTCGTTTGCATAGTGTATGTTTAAGAGAGCTTATTAAAACTTAAAGCCTGATCTAAAGTAGCTTAAAACTAGTTAGAAAACCAATCACAAGTTGTTGGGAGACATATCTAAGGAAATTGGTTAGACTTGACCATGAAATTATATTTATAGACCGACAGGTTGGTTTCTAGGTACTGTACAAAACCAACTTATAAGTCCCCACTTAAACCGGTTCAAAATCGATTAAGACAACAATCAAGAGCGGGTCGAGATTGAGTTTCTGTTTGTATAAATTCTTTAATTATGTATATATGTAGATATATATAATATAATTCCTTAAACAAGAATATAAACTGAAAGAGGAAGATTTTATTTCTATTATGTATGTCGTGTACATCTTTTGTGATGTATGTATGTATATGTATTTATTTAAGCCGTGACATTAAAGTCAATTCTAATGAGTTTTTTTTTTAACAATCCGCAGACACTTTAATTGGCCATCTAAAATAATTGCACATTTAATTCGAAATCGTATTTAAACATTCTTAATTAAAAGTAAAAAGTAGAAAATGCAAAATAAAATTAATGCTTTATACCTGAAGAAACGATTTTATTGTGCGGATGGCAAAAGGGATAGCTTTTATTGAGGAGTAAACTAAGTAAATCTCTTTCTTTGTTTTTTTTTTGGGGCACTGTTCGATTAGTTTTCACTTTTGTTGGTGGTCGTTTGTTACATGTTGTTATTGTTATTGTTGTTGTTTTTTTTTTTGTTTTTGCTTGAGCATGTCGACGTGAGCCATTTCTATTGTTGCCAACTCTGACGAGAGGCCCTTCACGGATGGAATAATAAGCCAATTGCCGAACAATGGCAATAGCAATAACAACAACACCAACAACAACACCTACAGTTACAATCAGCTAGTGCATTGTGCCAAGTAACTAGTCAAAAACAATAACAACAATAGCAAAAGCAAAAACGATAAGAGTCAGTTGAAAGCGACAGCGATTAAAAACAGCTGTTGACTTGAGGACTTATTAACGGGGACGATCTAGACGCTGAGCTTTTAATCGAAGCTTTGTCACTCTCTCTGCATCCACTGCTCTCTCTCTCTCTCTCTCTCTCTCTCTGCTTCTCTCTTCTCCACCTACTTCTTTGATATTGTAAGCGTCTTGTTATAAATGTTTATTTTTGGTAAGTTGCTAACTATAACCACATTAGGTATGAGTTGGGAAATAAAACTGGTATTAAATGCAATTAAGTTGACTTACTAACCTCGCTGCACTTGCTCCAAAGACGCCGCTGCAATTCGTATTTGTTGGGTTTGTTTTTTTCTTTGCTTTCCGCTTCGCACGAAACACTCACACGAAACAGAAATAAAAACAAAAAAAAACCAAAAACTATAAGCCACGACTTGCGCTGGTCTTTTTTTTGTGTCTCTTTATTTATTTATTTTTTTTTTTTTTTATGGTATTTTGGTTATTGGTTTTCGCTTTTTGGTTTGAGAGAGCGACGCCAAGTTTTTACTTTCAGTATGTTGAGTTTTGTTATTGTTGTTGTTGTTACTGCACACACACACGTACGCACTCACGCACGCACAAACTCCAATTTTTCACTTGTTGTTTTCTTCTACTTCTTTGATGTTGTTGTTATTCACTTCGTTAACTGCTGCAATCCAGCTGATGTTTCGTCTTCTTTTAGTGCTGTTGCTGGTTGTTTGTTTCTGTGTGTTCTTCTTCGTCTTGACACTGTTGTCAAGTTGCAATTCAAAACAGAAAAACGGATTAATGAAGTTGACTGCGCAGTGTGTGTAGAAAGACGTCCGTTGACAACGCTTGCCGCAATTGAACTGAACTTCACAAAGCGCGCTTACGGAAATTATTTAATTCCGCTGCTGCTGCGACGCCGCGACGATTCAACAACGTTTCAACGACGATCGGCTAACAGCACAACACAGCACAGCCGCTGCTCGCTCACCTGGCCCATGGCCTGTCCCATCGATGCCGCAACGCAACGCAGAGCAATGTTTTGGATTCGATCCGTTTAACAGTCCGATCTCCGGTCTCTCTACACTTCCCTTCGTTCAAAAACCAATGCGCCAAATTCTTTCGTAATTTGTTCTAACTGTATATTTCGCTGGAAATGTTGCGTGCTACTGATTTACACACGAGTGCATGTACGTATTATGCATGTATGCATGTGTGTGTGTAAGTCCCGAAACAACGTAAGAAAAACACCAAAGTACGCGAATGCAGGTAATTGAAATGTCGTATAGCATGGCATTAATTGCAGTACCATTTCCTATAAGTGAAATGTCATACTGCATACTATATTTAAACCGTTCGTTCTTAATGTCTAATATTATGGTTCTTAACGCAGATTCGATACACACTGGCACACACATACATACATACATACATACATTTATCTCCCCCTCCCCGAATAAAACTAAAAGTCATCGTTAGCCGTGGAACGCAAGTCAGGCGTATAGGCATTCATATCCGCACTTTGTACCATTGTCCCAATGTACCAAAACGTTAATGGGCTGGAACTTTATTTTGACCACACTAGGATAAGCGATCTTTGCCAATACGACATTGCTGCCAAATCAATGACATTCAACGGATTTAACAATCAAAACTCTGACGCTTTTCTTTTTAGTCTATATTTTTCATTACTTAAAAAATTAGCCTAAAGATAAACGCATTTTCCACCCAGGATGGTGTATTTCCTGAATAAGTGGATATTGATTGATCTAATTGAACTTTTTCTTAAATGTTTGCATAATTGTTCATAAGCTTTCATATACTATCTACAAATATTATTGTGCAATTTCCATATGGTATGAAAACCAAATTGTTAAAACATTGAGACACAGCTTACAGTAATTCCAAAACAGCTGCATAAAATCCAAAACAAATTCCTTTGGTTTTCAAGCCATTCTACAAGAACATATTTGTTGTTTATAGGAAAAATAAACTTAACAAAGTTTCAAGCCATTACAAAAAGAAAAACATATGCTTTTTGTCATGATCAAGAATATACCCAAGTTTCAAACCACCAACTTAAAACCATTTATATTAACAGGCAAACGCACAGAGATTACACAAACCCAATGCACATTTTTCAACATACGCTTTTTGTTGACACAGTTGTATAAGCAAATGCAAATCATTATCACTAGCAAAATGATTCGTTCAATACGCATTTCATATATGATCGTTTTTGTTTATACACTTGAAAAGTCAGAAAATGTGTAACGCATATATGAAGCATTCAAGTATATATGTATATATATTCTTGATCAGCTATATTATTAAATAGGCCATCTTTAACTATTTAAATAAATAATTAAGCAGCAAGAGCAAGTTTCTTTAATTGAATATTATTAAAAATTTACAAACATTCATCAACCATATAATCAAAAAATGTATTTTGTTTTTTTATGCTCACTAAGCTTAAAACTTATTATTTTATTTTGTTTTATCATCACATTTAATATATCCCGATGCTATTTAAAATGGTCAAAAGTTATAAAAATGTCTGCCATAAATCGTTTTAGAGGTTCATTTTTGATGTTAACATTATAATCAAAACAATTTTAATACCATTTGTTCTTTTGTTTTAAGTATGATATCATAGTAAATTAAAACAATAAATTATTAATTACCAAAAATAGCAATATGATATAAATTATTGTTGGGACAGACGAGCAATGCCCTTCGTACCAAAAAAAAAAAGAAAAAGTAGAACCATTCTGACCAAAAAAAAAAAAAAAATACAAAACAACAAAATTGCAAACGTTTTGCTTGGTTGCAGATCAGTTGCGTATAATTGCCAAAGTCATTAAAAAAAAGAGCTTAAATACAAAATGATGAAAGAGTAGGGTAATACTAAAGTCACAAATGCGTGTAGAAAATGCCCGACTGGCAAATGGCCTGTAAAAAATCCTAGAAAGTTTCCCAAACCAATAAAACTGGGTTCAAAAATCAAACATTAAAATTTGAAACCGATCTTGTTGGCAAAGTACCTTTTATATTAACTGATCATTCAGTTGTTTACAAACGGGGAATCGACTTCGTTGATTTTAGTTATTAGTATCAATAATTACCTATTTATTCTAAACTCATTGATGCATATTGATTATAACCGTGATTGTGTTATTGTATTCATAATTATGGATAAAGGGTATTCTACTATATAATTAGTACACAAACATATTATTGTTTAATTAAACAAACAAAACGCGCTAAACGATGCCAATCTGCAATTTAATGGCTAACTTAAAGCAGAAAAAATAAATACAAAAACTTGCAAAAATATATATGTACATTAATTAATGTTTGCTACTGGAAGGGAACCCAAAATCAAAAAATTTTATGTTAAAGCTTATGGCGGGTTGAAGGTTTACTTAAGTCAGCAACAAGTATCCTATAAGAGATAAACACATAAAACATAATACTAAAAATTTTCATGACCACAATTGATTGCTTAGCTAATATTAAAGTTCTTTCCGGATTTGAAGAACAATTGGAAAGCTGATTCATTTAACGATAGCATGAAAAACGTTTGCCAACATTTTTTTGAACTCGTAAATAAATTGTTCTATTTTAATTTATTTGTTTCACAATTGATTTACAGCAAGAATCAAAAATTGATTTAACTAAATGCATTTAATAGCTTTTCGCTTCGTGAACCGTTTTCTACCAGCTAATGTCATTTGTTGTTACTAAAGATTACAAAACACAGGAACATACACAGTAAAAGTTGGCATATCAACAGTAATAAATCGATTGATTAATTAAACTTACTTTTATTGATTATTTTTTTAAACAAAATGCATTCGAAAGTTTGCTAAAGAGCCTGTATAGTATGCAGCTTTTGTCATGCTGCACTGCCTGTTAAATGCCGGGCCGAGTTTGAAATCAAATTAAAATTCAATCATGTGCGCATTGCCTTTAGATCCGTTTACAAGGTCAAGCAGCTCCATGAATTGCGAGCAAGTAAGTTGTTGGGTAAATAAAATAAATTACCATAAGAAGCTAATAAGTTGTGTACATACACAAAAATACACACGCATACACAAGCAATTCAATTAGATTAGGGGTATCTGCAGTCAAATACATTTACAATCCATATACCTATACGTACGTACATACATATGTACATATTTGATGACTATTTTGCAAAGACGATGATTTGCGCACGATGCTAACAGTTGACAGATCGCACGACGATGGAAAACAAGCTGGCTAGCATCTAAATGGGCGGGGATTCAAAAGCATTGAGACGAGCAACACTTAAGTGCCATTATAAGTAACCGATTGGCAATATACAAGTCATGATTACAGTTATCTACTCACGATAAACCGGTTTTATTCATTTCGTATATAGCGTGTCATAGCCGCCGTAACGAATGTAATTAAATCCAATCACTTAAACACTGTCTAAGCAAGTTAGAAGGCTCTATTTGAGAAAACCCGACTACAAGATACCCTAAACACAATACGCGTGTAGTCACTGATTGCAAGTGTGTGTGTGTACGCTTATACAGCATACTGGACTTAACTTCATTTCATTTGTTTCATATTTTCGATGTTTCCAAATCGATTTGAAAAAAAAATGAACAGATTTTCATTATTTCATCTATAGTTTCAAGGCCGATTTCACAAGTTTTTCAAATACAAGATTTTATTTATATCGATCACATTTGTATATCAGAAACCATAAAGTTATTGAAAATTTGACTTGTTCAGCCTAAGACTTAGGCAAGCTTATCAAAAGTAAATATACTTAATGGGTCGGAGATGCTTCCTTCTTCCTGTTACATGCATTTACACGTAACCAATATACTCATTTTACCCATTTACAATGGGTTCAGGGTATAAAAATAGCCACAACGTTTAGCGCTCGAGCAGATTCCGATATTCGTTAAGCAGCTGCTCCTCCTGCAAGAGCGGCAAATTCAAATAGTCCTGATCACCGTGCGTGAGGTCTTCATTCAAACGCTTGAACGCCTGATATGCTTCGATCTCTGCTTTAGACTTTTTGAGCACGGCATCGATGAGCGAACCGGATGGTGCGCTCCCTTGTGAGGTGGATGCCACATCAAGGTTAATGGCTTGGCTGCCAGCCAGCTGTGTGACTCGCTCAACGGTCTGCAACAGCTCATCTTCGCTTTCAATGGACTTGAGCAGAAAATCGGTTGCCTTCTCCAGATTGTTTATTGTGCTCTCCAAAGCAGCACGTGCTGCCGGCTCCTTGAAACCCAATTGCAACAGCACCGCTAGCTGCTGATCATCAATGCTCTCAGCTTCTGGCAATGTGGCGCGCAGCTCAACGGAGTTGCTTTGCAACAATTCCACCTAAATGGAGCATGGAAAGTCAGTAAGTAGTATGTTTGTCTGTGTATTGGAAATTAACTTACTGCACGAGGGACATCGTTTTTGCTGCGTCGAAGTGCAACTGCAGCTAGACGACGTTCGAAACCCATTTCGGTGAGAGTACAAACGCTACGCGGATTAACCCAGTCGCTATCTTTGGTTGCCTGCGTGGCATAGCGTCTATGAATAGCACGCTCACCCTTTGACTGTTTGCGTGCATCGGATAGTTGCTGCTTTCGCTTCTGTATCCATTGCAATGCACGCTCTACGTTGCCAGCACTGGAGCGTAGGGCAAGACGCGCCTCACCCACCTCAAAGCCCATCTCGACCAGCAGCATCAGCTGATCGTCGCTGACCTTTAGCTCGCTTAACACAGCGGCAGCTGCCTCGAAACGCTCATAGGCGGCATCACGTAGATTGCGATGGAACAGTACGACGCCTTGAAGCAAATGCAAACGCATAATGAGCGCACGCTCCGGACAGACGCGACCTTTAAGTGCATACAGACGCGAATAGTTTTCGCCATAGCTGCGCCGGAAACTCTTCTCACAGATGTCCAAACGGCGATCGGCATCTGGCAGTTGTGAGACATTTTTAAGGCACAGATAGCACCACACAATGTCCAAATTAAGCAGCGCAAAGTTGTCTACGGATTCGAGGAATTTACTATCGCAAGCATTGAATTTCTCATCTGCCTCGAGGAGCAGCAGGAGCGCCTCTTCATAATTTTCACGATTCATGGCGGCGCGTGCCTTTTCACAGTAGCCCATGCCCGTAAGGAGTGCTCGATTCTCATTTGGCGGCAGAAACACTGGATTGCCATCCTGATCCTCCATCTAAGTAATTAAAAAACATATTCAAACGTCGAAAGCACATTATTTGAACCTACACTAACCTCCATTAGTTGGTTTTGGGATGCCACAACCGCCTCGACATCCGATTTGATCTTGCTAATGCGCTCGTGGAGCGCACCGCTTTGATTGTCACACTGGCCAACGATCACAATTAGTTGCTGGTTGTTCTTAAGCTGTTGTGCAGCAAGAGTTGCATTGGGCGAGACAATGCGACCCGCGGAGATGCACTTCACATGATTGGCATCGTTCAACTGCAGTTTGGTTGCAATCGCCTGTTGCAGCGTAGAGCCCAATGAATTCAGGTCACACTTGATGTCCAGTATGTTGGTTGTGCCATTGCGATTGTCAACTCGTCGCACCTTGAATGTGGCCAGTCCGGTTTCGCTGAACTCCTTACGGGCCTTGAGCTTGCGCAGCGCATTGTCCTGCAGCTCGGTGAGCGCACATTTGCAACTCGTGGCGTCAATGCCCAGCTGTTGACAGTACTCGTCGGCCAGTCGCTGCTCAGTAAAAAAAACCAAACAATGGATTTTGAATTCGATTAGAAACACAAATGTAAATCGATATGTAGACCTACTTCAATGGATGCCTCAATGCTGCCTAGATCTTCGGAGAAGTAGGGCTCCTCCCATAGCTTAATGTTTTGCGCTTGAAGAAGTGCACGAACTTGATTAAAAATATTGTCTATGTGCGACATGACGGCGGAAAATGACTGCGCGTTTTCAATTCTGATGGTGCAATTGCGAAACCCAATAAAGACACGTCACAAAGAAATGTGCAGAACGTGTCAGCATTTAAAAGATCGCGTTTGTGTGAAACTATACATAGATTAATTTACTTATATACACTTTTTCTCTTAAAGCTATTTTAATTGCTCGTTGTGTTGAAATAAATGCGTATTTACAAATTTGTTTTGATTCTAGCGATAGCTGAGCAATTGGTATAAAACATCTATCGATAAAAATGAGCAACGCAATCAGCTTTTGTCTGTTTGTTGATTATAAGAGGTATTGTTTATGTTTCACTTGTTCACATGTACATTGCTTTTTAAAATAAAATTAGCTTATCATCGTATTTACTAATATTCGTTTCCATTTATGTTGTCCGCGTTTTAGGTGAGGTGCCAGCTATTTTGATTCCCAGGTGATAGATATGAACCATCGGTGCCGGAAGGCGCTATGTATGCAATACATCGATTGACAACACAGGCAGCTTTTGTCCATAGCCAGAATTCCTAAAGTACAATTTGTTGCACTTGTATTTAAAACCATTTTAGGTGGAGGTTAAAATTTTAATACTATCAAGCCATATACATATACTTCTTTGAAATGCACACATAAAAGTGTTATGTATATGAAATGCCGCTCTTACAAAACAATGTTACAAGGCATAAGAAATTGTAGAACTTCGACTGCATCTGCACCTGCATCGTTCCGGTTGATCGCGCGTAGCTAACTATTTCTTGTCCGGCGACACAGGCAGCGCTGCCACTGCTGTCAAAGTTGGTCTTTTGACTGGCAACGTACGTTGGTGAAGGTATTCGAAACTTATTTACAAAGCAATTTGAGAACAAAAACAAAAAACCCAAAAAAATACACACAAAAAAAGTAAACACTTAAAATGTGCATAATTAAATGAAGAACGATTGTTACTGAAGCTATACTGATAATCGAAAGGTAAAAATCGAAACTCAAATCTGAAATCGATGCGCACAAAATTGCAAGTATTTTTTAAATCGAGTTGAAATGAAAACAAATCAAAGGCCAACTGCTGCTGCTGCTGTTGCAAAAACGACTACCAGCGCCTGTCGACTAACAAGTGTACGTCAGCGCAGCATAGAAGAGGAACTGTCAATAAGAGTACGCCAAACACAGAGGCAACCACAGCCGGCATGTGAGCGCGAGCGCAAACATGAAGTGGCCCGAAAGACGAGAGAGGCAGAAGCGCAAGCGCAACAGCAACAGAAAAGAGATGCGAAATTAAGAGCAGCAACGCCGACGCCGACGGCCAGACCGAAGCCGACGTTAACGCAGACGTCAAAGTTGACGGCAACACTTAGAACAGGGCCGTTAAAAAAGCTTAGCAAAGACAAAGAGAAACCAAAACAAAATATACCACCAGCGAAAGCTGCCAAGCAACCAGAAAAGGCTGAAGCACCAGTCACCAACATTAACAGTGACACCTTTATTGTTGAAGATGGCAACACCGGTGAGACCGCTCAGCTCAGACTGCAACTGGAACATTTAACGCAACTGTCCGACCAGGATTTTGAGCGCGAGTTTCGCAACTGGCTATCGCAGGAAGGTATCGACAACAAAATGCATGCGCATCTGCGTATGCATTTAATCAATTGCTTTAATAGCACTGCGCTGGGTAAGATCTATCCCATTAATGTACAAAAAACATATTAATTGCTGTCATTCTCCGCAACACACAGGTAATCTGCTGAATAGGGCTTCTACAACGGCTGCACGGTCACTTAACTCCCAGTCAAGTAATTTTATCCGATCACCAATCACACTGGCAATGCACACACTTGTGGCCGAATTTCTCTACGAGCAGAACTGCCATTATACGCTGTCTGTGTTCTGCAGCGAGATGCAGCATCATCATACGCTGCCAAACTTTCAGGGTCGCACCGAGTTCCGATTCAATCAGGAGGAAGTGCAGCAGGTGATTGCTGCAGTGCTGGGCAAGCCAGCGGCAGATACGAAAAATGGAAGGCAGGTGCTGATGCAATATGGCAAACAGTCAAAGCAATCTTTACTGCTGATCCTGTTCAAAGCACTTTTAGATACGAACTCCACCAGCACACGAACGGTGGAAGTGCAAACGGAACCAGCGGCTTGCTTGGCCATCAGCAAAGCTGTTGACACTGGTCAACTGTATCAGGCTGATGAGCTGATTGTAGCCGACGATGGACGAACAGTGTTCATTGGATCGCTTGCCTCGAAATCACTAAACGGTTTGGGCCGGCAACTGACGTCGCTAATGCATAATATAAGAAATCTCGGCACTCCCTGTGCGCCGCCCATTGAAGTCATCTCATCGGAAGACCTAAAAAAGATGGTGGACAAAGAGCTATTGGAACGGCAGCGTCTTCTAGCCGCCGGAAAAACGCTGGGACCGGGACAGATGGCCACACAGCTGCCTGTTGTACTCCAGCAGCAAGAGGCGGCAGCTGCCAAGCCGGTAGAGGATAACATAGTGCTCTCCGCGGTAGGACCCATCGTTGTGCCGGCGGCATCAGCGAATGTGCCAAAGTTGCCAAATTTACATGCAGAGCAAGTGGCCACCATAGCAATGATGCAGCACACATTACAGAGATTCCAGGAACAGTTTAAAATACAGCAACCACCCGAGGCATCCATGCGGGTAACACTGGAACGCTATGAGGCGCTGGTGTGTGAGCTGTCGGTTTGTGTGCACACACTGAGCAATGTGCTCAACCTGACCATGGAGCAGGAGTGCGTTGTGGGCAAGCATCGCGGCTACAAACATGGCTATCATGAAGGCTTCTCCCACGGCCATTTTATGGGCGTGCAGGAGGGCAAACTAAGAGCTCAGAAGCAGCAGCAGCGGCAAAATGAGCTCCAGGACAGTGCAAGCCAAACCCAGTTGTTGCCGGGCACACAGCAAACGGTTGCCACACAAACAAAAGGAACTCGTCAGCGGCATGCATCAACAAATACAGATTGCAGGGAGCAATCCTCGAAAGCTGTTGCCTGTCAGACAACGCCAGTGCCCAAACTGCCCAAACCACCGGCAACGCGTACATACATTCAATGGGTTTTTGAGATGATGAATTCAGAAAGTGGAAACGTTTTCCTGGAACGCGCCGAGATATCAATGCAAAAAGCACTTACTATGCAAAAGAATCGCCTCGATGAGATCTACATGATTAAGTTGCATCATCATGCTGAAATGTTACGCCTCCACTATAGGGAATCCTGCTGGCGTGTAAGTTATCTCAAACATCCTCCATAATCATTCACTCACCGAATTTCACTCTGCAGACATTGTGCCGCAATCTGGAGCTTGACTCACATTCATCCGAGTCACGCGAATTGGTGCAAAAGATCGTTCAAATACTGGAACGCTACGAGGTCCAGTATCAGCAGATGGCGGAAAAAAAACAACTGGCGGAAAAGGCTGCCGTGCAAACCGCAACCATTGAAATGGGCTGGCCCCAATCGCGAACCGCGACCTCTTTAGCATCTAAATCGAATGCGGCAACAAAATCGAAAACGATCAGAGCTGTGGAGCCGTTGGTGATATCATTGCCACCGCCACCACATTTAATTTTCCCTCAGTTGAAGGAATTGCGTGCAGCTAAAGTTTCTGATACAGCTCCTGCTTTGGTAACTACTCCGTTTACTGCTCCTGCTACTGTTCCTGTTGCTGTTCCTACGCCTGCTCCTGTTGCTGTTCTGTCTCCAGTTGCTGTTCCTGCTCCTATTGCTGCTCCGGCTCCAGTTGCTGTTCCTGCTTTTGTTCAAGCTCCTGCTCCTGTTGCAGCTCCTGCTGCTTCTACTGCTCTTGCTCCTGTGGCTGCTCCTACTCCTGCTCCTGTTACTGCTCCTGCTACAGCTCCTTCTTCCGCTCCTGCTGCTCTTGCACCTGCTCCTACTTCTACAATCGAGCCACTTAAGCAAAAATTTCACGACGTGGCTACCAATACCAATGTGAGGCAAAGGGCACACATCTCGCCTGTGGCGCGTCCAACGACTTTGCCCAACTTTAATGAAGCGCTGCTAAGTGCCAAGTAACTACATATATCCTACTTAAATTCGAGTTCATTCAACCAATAAACTCTCAAACTAACCTTACAGAAACCGCATGCTGCAGCTGGAGAAGGAGAGTGATCTGCTGGAGCAGAGCTTTTTAAACTATCTGGAGCGTGCACGTGCCCACAAACAGAACCAGATGCTTAATATACGCAACAGCTGCGCTCGAGAACGTCAGCACATCAATCGCACAATGGAAAGCTTTCGGGAGTGGCAACGCCACATGCGTCTTGAGGATCAACAATTGCCAATAGCTTTGCCGAAAGTAGACGCACCTGTATACAAAGCCACCGAGTTGGAAACACCGGAAAGCTATCACTTTACCAATGCCATTACCGATGCACGCCGAAAACTCTTCTTAGAACTACATGCAACAATTTCGGAATCACCAACGCCACCAGCAGCACAACAAGTGGAATTGGAACAAGAGCGTCAAGTTGGTCAAGTGCAGACTGAAACGCAACAGTTGCTGAATCGTGTAGAGGCCACATTGGCGCGCGTCGGAAAGCATCCTAGTTTGCAGTTGCTAACTGCCGAATCGCAGATGCCGTTGTTTGAAGCTGATCCGGATCTGTTAAGCAGTGATTCAACGTTTTCACCGCCGTGCGAAGTAAGTGGTGCTGGGGATTGTGGTGTAAATGATCCGCTAACACCACCAGCCAGTCACAAGCTACAGCGTTCGATGGCGAAAATGCAGCAGTTATTTGCTGGCCAAACGGAGCCGCAGGTCACTACAAATTCATTACGACGTCCTTGGAGCGCACCCACATTTAAGCTAAGTACACAAAGCCCAGCAATTCGACCGCATACGGCGCCCAGCAGACAAACGGATGCAAAATCATCATTTGGAATGCTGGACGCACTAAGCGAAACGGCTAATTCCAGCAGCTTAAGCACTCGTCCCACTGTCATGCGTGAAGTGTATGCACAGTTGGTGGACAATGCCACAAGCACATCGCGAGCATCATCCAGTTCGTCATTGTCGCATAGCGTAGACTTTTGGAAACGCATGAACCTCTAAGGGTTAGATTTAACAACTGACGATTCCTTTGCTAGACACGCTCGCACATGTGTCCATATGTCCGCTGCAATCATGGCTAGCAAAGTGTTCGCCACTAATTGAGTCAAGATTGAAACATCGGTGCATTTAATACATACATGGATATTTTTATATATTAAGAACTACTTCACAATCAGTATTATCTGACCAAGACCTAATGTATTTATAGTATACTAAAAAAAAAAACATCTGAATACAGTAACTTAAGTACGATTAAAGTGAATTAAAAACTTCTAAGACTAGTTAAGATCTGTTGAGAATTAAGATCCTTTAAAATTCGTGTAGCGCATAAGAATGAAATACTTTTTTTGTTGTGTTAATTCTCTATAACTACTTGCAGTCGACCTTTTTGTTTTGAAGTGTTTTCGATTTTCAAAAAGGACATGTTTTTCAGTGTTTGAAATCGATTAAGGTTATTAACTAGTACATACAACTATTGATTAAAATTCGGTTTTAAATACATTATTCTTTCTTACTCTTAACCACATTCAAATTTTAAATTGCTTATCAACGTTGAAACACAATACAGTCAATACAGAATTGTTTATCGGGACTTAGCCATACGACTAACACACCAAAAATCTAATATATGTTTTGGGTTACTGTCTCTCTGATCCTAAACTGCTGTACCATTGATGAGATCGTAGTGCTCACGTTTCTGTGGCACGTTTAAGCCGCCAAAGAGGCTCGCGTGAGAGCGACGACGTTCGCGCTCCATCTCGTCCAGATCGAAGGCGTCACCGATGACCGAGCTGCCACGTCGCTGGACATCGTCAAAGGCGTAAGCGCGTTGAAACTTGGCCGGATGTGATGCCCCGACGCTGCTGCTGGACACCGGTACAGCGATGGTTGGCGTATAAAGTGGCTGCGGATGTGGATAGCCGTAATTGGATGGTGAGGATGGTATGGCAGTTGGCCACTGTACAGCAGCTGATGGTGGATATGGCTTGTGCTGCGCATCCTCGCCATTAAGCGGCAGCGTTAGCGTCGACAAATATCGATTCTTTGGATGCAGCTGCTGTTGTGGATGCGGCAGTTGCTGCTCCTGCTGCTGCTGCTGCTGATGGTATTGCATTAGCTGAGATAATCGCTGATGGCTAGGGCTGTAGGTGCTTAGATGTGAGGCCAGGCTATCCTGGCTACCATCTGGTTGTCGCATAAATGAACGCGGCAACGTCCGACTCTGGCCGTGTTCGGATTGCAGTCGCTGCTGTTCCGGCCATGGCCACATATTCGATCCTTGTGTGTGCAACGAAAGATTTGAGTTGAGTCTGCGTAGCTGCTGCGGCTGTGGCATCATTGGCGGCGGCATCTGTTCCATGTACATAGGCATGCACTGAGGATGCATAAGTTGAGCGTGATCTGCAGTCGTAGAGATATATAATTACGAATTTTACGATAGAAACTTTCAATCCGATAACAAAATGTTTACTTACCAGCTATGACGAACAGATGTTCATCATCTAATGCTGGACCCGAGCGAAACTCTCGAAATCCGTGATCATCGCCATCGGCATCATCCACATCATTGTTGTGGCGACTCTCGTGACTTCGACATTGCTGCTGTGGCAACTGTGATCTTGGAGAAACTTCATCTGCATCCTCGCTGGGTATGTAGTAGATGTTCTTTGGCTTGTTGCGTATGCCTGCCCGCTTGCAAAACTCCTGGAACAGTTCATCCTTGGTCTTGCGCAAGCCACGCTTAAGGCCGCACAAGCGAGCCGTTTGCTGCTCCTTCTCGCTTCTTCGTCCATCCATCTGGGTGTTGGTGGCCATGTTGCGTAGCTGTTTGCGCAGCAGCTGCGTTTTGGGTGACGTATAGATGTCCGTTGTGGTCGAAACGGAGCGCGTAAGTGGAAACTCCTGGGGCAGATCGGCAAACGTCGCTGCAGGCGGTATAGGACGATCCGAAGGCGCCGCTCTTGTCAAGGCTGGCTCCATGCACAGCTGGTTGAGGGATTTGGCAAAACTGCGCGATTGCAGATTCAAGTTGGAAGCCACTGGCTTTTCAAAATAGTAGCGACGCTCTAAATCGTTGTGCGTATAGAGATTCGTATTGGATCCGCCCAAATTGGCATTGGGATGCTTGCGGCACGCATAGCCAGCGGGCAGTGTTTGTGTCTGACTGGGTCCACGTCCCGCATCGTGCACCTGATGCATTCGTCCATTGCTGGACCGCAATGGCATTTGCATCTGACGCATCAGCTGTTGGCCAGCTCGTTGTTGTCCATGCACCAATGCCACTGGTGATGCCGCTTCCGGTGAGCCCTGCGATTGCTTATATCGTTTGTACGAGTGACTGAGTAGGGCATGTTCATGCTGACCCTCCTTGATCATGGTCTGCGTGTTGACAACACTAAAGCAGGGTATTTGCTGTGTAACAAAAAAAGTTTAAGTTTGTCAACCTCAAATTTAACTCATTCAAAATGATTATAACTAAGTTGTACATATAACGAACACATGTGCACGTAATAGGCGGAAAAGGGCATTGTCAACACCATATATAAATACATATATATATTATATATGTACATATATATCAATAACACTGAAATCAGTAATTTGTCACAAGCATGATATTTATAAACTGCTAAAAAGTGCATTAAAACTGTTAAAACTTAACAAACAAAGCTAACATAAATGAAATGAATAACATATGCTAATCATAACGGTAAATATGAGATTGCAGCCCTGGATAAATTTATACGTAACAGAGAGGATTTTTTATTTTTTCGTGTTTTTATTACTTGCTAGAACCATATAGATAGTTAAAGGAAAAATTTAACATTTTCAATGTAAAAATAAAATAATTATTAATACAAATTACTTTTATCTCCATAACATCTTAAGTGTCATACAATTCGATAATCATTAGATTAAACGGCGGAAATTGTTTTATTAGGGACCCCGAACTTTCTCTCCGACGATGTTTCTTTAATGCGTAAAAATTTGAGTTTCGAACAATCAAGAAAGAGAAGTTGTTATTGACTTTCCAGTGATGCCAATACATTGCAAAATTCATAAGGCTGTCAATAGTTAGATAGCAATTTGCTAAATCATCAATTCGACAATTTGCAATAGAATAAATACAAAGTTTAGCGATCTGTTCACTGTTTCGAATAGAAATTGTTTTATTTTATTCACTCTTTGGAGTTGTCAACGTTAAACAAAAAATTGTGGTTGACATAATCGAGTGTTCACTCTTTGGAGCGAGCATTGAAATTCAATCGGTTTTACTTATTGCCATTTTGTTCTGTCACCCGGAAGTCGACGCGAAGAAAAATGCATTAGTCGCCTGCCATCTTCCACGATAAAAACGATGACATTGTCTTGGCCCGTTTTTTCATAATTATAGAGGCGGATGCGGGCGTTACAACCACCCAGCCATACTTACACTGTAATAACTGAGTTCCTGCAGATTAATGTACAGAAAGATGTTGAGCAATCCCACAAACTCGGTGGCAATGAACCCGAACACAAACAGAAAGAAACTCTGTCCATAGGTCACTTTAATAAGTGGCGGCTGAAATTTGGAGCGCGGGTTCAATTTAGGGCCAATCTCAGCCTTTAGTATGGATATATAGGCAATCAATCCAGTGAGCATGACCAAACCTGACAATGAAATATATAATTTTGTTACTTTAAATATTATAAGACAAAATTAAAAAGTAGAAGGAAAACATTTACTTACCGCTGACAATGAAGAGAATGCCAGCACTGAAGTAGTAAAGATTATTTTGATGCGAACACGTCGGTATCAGGAAGACAATGAAGCTAATGAGCAGAAAGATGCCGGCGGTCAAAAAGATAGGGCACGATTTCCTTACCGTAACTGTAAAAGGAAAACATAAATAAGACAAATTGAAGACCAGGCTAACAAACTTTTTATTAGTTAATTCTTGGGAAAGTTGCTCGACTTGACCCTAAATTTGAATGCGTAAGGTCATGGATGGATGGTATGTATGTAAATGTGTACTAAGTGCTTATGTTAAGCTTTCATCATCAATATCTTTGGCGTTCCTTGACAAGTTTCAATGTTATTTGTACAGTTAATCAGTTAAATGTTTAAGTTTCTATTGAAATGAAACTTACTATGAAAACCTAACATTTGAGTTTTATCGATAATAAGTTAATAGCGGAAACCAAAAGAGCTTTCATATGTTCAATCGTTTACTTTTTTTAATAGGTCGGATCACTTTGTATGGGCGCAAAAATAAAAATAAATAGAAAATCGTATCCCTAGAAATGATTTCTCAAAACAAACCTAGAACCGCGCCCGTCAAGGTCAACGTATATGTATATACATAATGAGTAAACAAGTAGTATTGATTTTCACTTAATAGAGTCGAAAATAACACCAGTTGCCACAAACAGGACAGGACAGGAACTTTAAAATACCACATTCACATGTGTGTGTACGTAGTATTTCAGCCCTGGTTAATGGTCAAATCAAAAAGCGTATAATGATAACAGTGGCTGGGTGGGTGGAAGTTGGGCGTAGGCAGAGTTATTTGAGCCCATGGCTATACATATATATATATATATATATATAAATTAGGAATAACAACAACAACACGAAAAATATGTGCAAAATGAGAAACTGTGAAACTGTGAAAATGTTGAACGATGCGATGAGAAAGCAAGTGAAATAAAGTTTTATATGAAATTGTCACCCGCGGCGGCTCTAAAACACATTTTGTTCGCAATTGCTGTGTCAAATTGATGAAATATTTGAAATTTTTGTTGTATGTAATACACACACATGCACATTTATACATACTTAATGAAATTGCGTGTGCTAGTTGTATAGAAACAATTGAAAACTAAATTAGAAAACAACAATTTCAAGTCCTACACAATTGCAATAACAACTGCAATAGTATTTATTATATGTACTATCTTATTCAGTTTGCGGCTAGCTTTTGCATCAAAATAGTTTGCACAAACAAATAAAATAAAATATTTCAATGTCAATATAACTAGGCATTCAACAGAATTCTCGAATATCTTGAATTAAACATGTTTGCTTATCATATTGGAATATTATTAAACAGCTTGCAAATCCAAACATAACAAGCTTTAAAGGGTTTCAGTTCGTGGATTTCGAATTGTGAGTGTTTGGTTTGCGAATCGGCTTTTAAGGACTCTTAAGCTTAGAGCTCGTTAGCCGGTTTAAATACTAATTTGATTGAAATGATATCAAGAAGTTCAAAAACAATCTATTACTTTTAGGAATAGTTATTTCGTACCTTAAATATTAAAATAAAACATCCTGAAGCAACATTTCTTAAGCTTGCTCGGACTTAATACATGATAGTAAATAGCTTAGCTTGTTCATAAACTAACATCATCATTTAGACTACTAGCATTTGACTATATGGAAACACTACAAAGAATCTTTCACTTTACCTAGGACGAGAAAGAATGAAGATTAAACAACAAATACCAAAAGGAAGGAAAAAATCAAGAATAAGCTTTTAGCTTATAGCATACATACTCAAATATGATTAAAAGCAGAAACGGTAAAAAAGATGTTGTTCATGTAAACACAAGTGTAAAGGGTTTGCCGTCGTAGTATTTGTGTCTAAAGTAAATTTAAGATTTTACTTACAGGGTATGGCTGGCGTTGAGTCCTGCGGATCCAGTGGCAAGCCTTCCTCTGCGAAGTAATCAATTTTAATGCAGTTGAATGTGTCCACATCATGGCCTGCACCAAAAAAAAAAAGAAAAAAGAAAAAGTTATGTATGTGTGTGTTTGTTCGGACTATGCATATTGTACACATGTAAACAAACAAATAGACATGGAAGAGTGGATGATGGTTTTTTTTTTTATTTGGTATGGCAATGCTGTCAGCAAAATAAATCAGTTCAGGCGACTGACATCAGTGCTAATTGGCGGCAGTTGTAGCGTTTATTTGTTTGTTTGTTTGATTGATTGATTGATGAATGATGGTTTGACCAACTGTCGGGGCAACAGTGATTGCTTTTCATCTAGCATGTTTCGCACTAGCATCTTGCACCTCTTTTTGATGCGCAATATTGTTCATTGCCCATGGCATGGCATTTGTTTTCATTAACACACTTACCTGGCAACGTTGTGCACAATATCCAGAGACTAGATTTTGTATATTTGGTTAAATAGGCGCCATCGTCCTGTGCATTATAGTTGGCGGTTCCGTTAAAGTTGACATTAGGCAACTTCTCCTCGGTAAAAAGCCATTGGGGTCCAGCCAGAGCAGCGATAACAATTGCCACACAAATGCTGCAAAAGATTGCCAAATTTCACTCTCTACCTCTCTCTCTCTCTCTCTCTCTCTCTCTCTTTTAGTTGAACTCTTTGCATGTTTGAAACGATAACGAAATGCCCTCTTTTCGACACACACACACACATACACACACAAACACAAACATTTTTAAACGGTCTTTTAATAAAATAAAATGCTAACATGCCCGACATGGTGTGTGAGTGTGCGAGTGTGTGTGTGCGAGGAGGAATGAGTGGGAAAGGCATTTGTCTGAATGTTGATTAAAAAAACGTTGTGTGCGCCGTGCGAAAAACCAAAAAAAAAAAAAGTTAAAATAAAAAATAAATGAGCAATGCTGCAAGTATGTAGGTTATGTTGAAAGTGGAGTTTCTACATGGTAGCAGCCTCAAAAACCAGAGAGACTAATTAATATCTGGCTTCAAATCTTAAATGGCAAAGGCATAGCTGGCTTAAATAAGTTTACTTCATTAAAGTTTTTTTCACAATAATAAACTTTTATAATAGTAAAAACAAAAAAAGGACAACATGAATGATTAAATGTTAAGCAAATGGAGAAAAAGTGAGCTTAAAAGTAAATGTAAAAATGCAATTTGTTGGCCGTTTTTAATGCTGTATCATGTTAATACTTTGTACAAACGGATATAAATCCGATAGGATGAATACCAAAACAAATTATTTTTATACCGCGAGCACATTCAAAATGGGCTAAAAGGGTATAAAAGTTTTGTGCAAAAGTGTGTAACAAGCAGAAGGAAGCATCTCCGATCCCATTAACTATATATAAATATTCTTGATCAGCATCAACAGCCGAGTCGATATAGCTATGTCCGTCCGTCTGTCTGTCGTTGATCTCAGAGACTTTTGAAGCTATAGACTTCAGATTAGGAACATAAGCTCGCCTAATCCCTAGGCAGTACAACATTTTTCGATCACACTTCCCGTTTTCGATATACACATGAGATCGATAATAACAAAATCTTCAATTTGCACAACTTTGAGACAGCGTTTGATATATTAAGACGAAGTAATAACAATTTGTGAAATTTGTTTTGAAATCGGTTGAGAAACACTGGAGATATGTAACATTGCAGTTAAGTCAAGTATGCAGTATACGCGTACTGATACTTTCAGGGTATATTGTAGTCGGAATTTCTCGACTTCTTACTTGTTTTAACTTATTTACCATTCATTGTAAGCTCTTGAATGCAACCAGTTCATACGAATGGCAAATATTCCAACCAAATAATTAATCTGAATTTAAAAACCTTTTTTTTTCTGTTATAAATCGCAAATTTGTTTGTAGAAAAATACATAGTTATAAAAGGGTCTGTAAAACCAAGCAACGCAGATAGAAATCAGATCAGATGACAGATTAACTTTAAAAGGTGTTGTTGCTTGTGTTTTTTTTTTTGTTTTTATTGAATTACTTTGCTGAAGGAATTTCAAACTGTTGTTGTGCATTCCGTTTGAGAAAGTTAATCCTATTTGAGCACAAAATGAGGTTGCATAAACATGGAGACAAAGTACAAGGGAGGCCGTAAATCGCAGCAAAGGAAATTCGAATTTGCACTGATAACATTATTCATTTGTGGCACTGCCACAGCTGCAACAGCAGCGACCTTGGCAACCCAGGCAAGGCTTATACGTATACAATACGTATACGTTTCTATTTGGTTTTCTTGATTCCGACTCAGTCAGACTCGTCAGTTTGAGCTAACAGTTTTATTTCTATATCTATATGTTCTATCTACCTGCCTCCACTCCTCTCCAGCAGCTATCCTGCCCTAGCATCTGGCAAAATTCAGCGAACAAGCAAAACGATGAGAGTCTTAATGCTTCATTTGAGTATCAAATATCGCAGTGCAATAGACTTTTTGTGTGTGTGGGTAAATGAACTATAGCGATATGCTGTTTATGTAAAGCGTGGATGACTCAAATGGAATCATATATATATGTATATATATATACTCTTTTGATTGTCCGAGATGCTTGCAAAAATCTGAAACCAAAAACAAATCTCAACAAATTTCAACCCTTTTAAGCTTTTTAAACTTATATTTGATCCCACAAAGTTTTTGCTTTGCCTTTGAATACCTTATACACGTACCAAATAACTCAAATCGAGTTCGTTTAGTTCAAGGATAAAGTTTCTATATTGAATTTGTTCACTCGCAAGCTTATCAAAAGTTGTGCGTTGAATTGAGTTAAGTTAAAGGATTTTGAAGTGAAATTTAAAATACTTACCTAGCCGCAACAGGTGTCAAGAGCCACAGGTAACTGCTGTTGGCGTTTGTCATGTTGCTGAATCCACTTTGAGCCGTTAGAATGGCAAGTCCATTGCTATTTGTTGATGCTGTTGTTGTTGTTGCTGTTGTTGCACGTTGATGTTGCTGTTCGGCAGCATTGTAAATACCTAACGATAGCAGCTGTCGCTGCTGTTGATCCTGTTGTTGCTGCTGTTGCTGCTGTTGCTGCTGTTGCTGCTGTAGCTGTTGCTGTCGTATATCATTATCGTTGACGTTGGCGTTGGCATTGGCGTTGCCATTAAGCTGCAGAGCGTGTAAGTTGTCTGTGACTGATGTAAAGCCCGTTGACAGAATGCTACCAGAAATTGTGTTAATGACGCTTGGCGTTTGCTGCTGTTGCTGTGTTGGACGTTGTTTAACGCCATTGCAATTGGTGATGCTGCTGCCACGTGGCAGTGTTGCATATGGCGATTGCTGCACAGATTGATGATGAGTTCGCTCAATGGATGCACTTGTAGTCAACTGATGTTTTGCCAATTGCTGATGCTGCTGCTGATGCGGCTGCTGCTGCTGATGCTGCTGCTGACCCTGTTGTGGTTCTATTTGTGGTCGCAGCTGTTGCTGTTGCTCGTAGCTGTTGCTCCTTGTGTAAGTGATGTTTCTTCGCTGTTGATTATTGCTGCGAGGCGTGGCCGTTACGCCCAAACTATTTATACTTTGCGACGATGCCACACGAAATACATTTGGCACTGCTGGATGATCACGCATTTTACGATTTTACGTATTTGACTAAATGTAGCACTTCAACAAAAATCAAGTTAAACAAAAACAAAAAAAAAAAAATTCACTTTTGAATTGCTTTCTTGGTTTATTTATCATTTAAAAATGCGCGCTACAAAAAAGGTTTAGGCACTGACCATCTTTGTTTAGCTGCTGTCGTTGTTACGCGTTCAAGAATTTCTCAATAACTAAAACTTAAACCAGGCAGGATGCCAGTAAAAGCCACAGCAGCAGCAGCATCAGCAGCAGCAGCATCAGCAGCAGTATTTACACGAATCAGGACTCGGTTATGGGCATAGAGCCGAATGCCATGCCAGCAAGCCGAGGCATGTTTTTTGCTGGCTGCCTGGCTGACTTGTTGGCTTGACGAAATGGCAAACGAAATGGCTTCATTGTGCTGCCTGTTGTCTCTTGTACGCATCTGAAAGCGTTTCGAAAATAGCAACAACAGAAACAACAGCAACGAGGAGCAGACTTTAGCAACTTCCGTTGTTAGCTGAAAGAAACTTCCGGTCGCTTTGGGATCTATTTATAAATACATGGGTATGCCTCTATACACTCTATGTGTCTCTGTGCGTGTGTGTGTGTGTGTGTGCAACAAAAGAGCCACTAACAACTGTTTCTTGTTGTTGCACGTTTGCTGCATATGCACTTTGCAACTTGCTACCCACGCACATACCAGTGTAATCAATTGAATCCCCACAAGGGATAGACAAAAAGACGAGTCGTTGATTTTGGAAGACAAAAGTTATATCCAATCACTTTAACCACACACACACACACACACACTCAATCAATTTCAATTAAGTATCGAAAAGTAGAGATCCTCAATGAATTTTTGTAATACCATATGTTTTACCCAACTACGATGGTAGCAAACCCGGTACCGATCCTTAGCTAAGAAGATTATCTCTAGTCATAGCACAGCATAAAGCATAATACGAAATCGATTTTCGATTTTAATTATCTAAAGTTCTTCATTTGCATTTGCATACAAGAACACAAAAGCTAAAAGTCGAAATGAAAGTTTTTGCATACCCTCAGGCGCAGCGTTGCCATCGTCAGCAGTCACAAAATAAGCTAAATGCCCACATGCATGTGTGTATGTGCGTAACTTTAGCTTCATCACCTGCCTCTCTACATTCTTAGTTATATGAACAGGTGCTAAATAAGCATTATATTCATTATGCCAATACATTTTGTCAATCAACAATATGCAATTAACTTTTACGTTCATGAAAAACTCAGCAGGCTGCCTGCTTATGCCTGGCATTTATACAACTCACAACTCACAACTCAGTCAATTCAGTCAACACAATACAACAATTACTAAATTTTAAAGTACTACATTTATTTACATTAAATCAAAAACCACAATGGCTCGAAATCTTAAGCAGCGCAAACCGAACACTAAACAACAAAAACACAAGTCAAAGCCGAACAATCAAAAACCTAAAACCATTAAAATCCGACGGAAACCACACTACAATCCAGGGCATCAAGACTGTTACTACTGTCCAAACTGTTTCACTTTTGCTGTGCATCCTCCTTCTATGCCTTTGGTCCAAGAAATTTCATCACCAATGATCATCGGCAAGATGTCAAGCCCTGAAAATGGCCTGCATTGCAAAGTGATTAGAAGCGCAAAGTTCCTGTATATAAGAGGGCCACAAAGATGCGCAATGAACCTAGCCACGAGAAATAAAAAAAGAGAGCTTGATGTTGGGAATATCGAAACGTTGAGGCATATGCATATGGGTTAGATCATGGATTAAATCATGGATTAGATCATGCATTATGCATTATGTTATCAACGGCAATTTGACCATCTCTTCTACCTAACCAGCTGCATTTTGAAACCTTGCCGTTAATCAATCTAAGAATAAAGAAAGCAATCGCAGCTAACAACAAAATAAAAGCAATACATTTTTTTTTCTTTTTTATTGTTATCTCTCCTATCTATATTCTAATGTAACACAGACGGGATATCGATAATTGATTAACATTTTGTTTACGAGAGCTAAAACTTCGAATCTGCGGAGACAGATAGCCTAAGGAATCATGAGGAACTTAATAGATATTATTATATCTACCTATTGCCAACTAAAACACAGGTTTAAGTTCATATGCCAGGACAGTCTGTCAAACAAAGCCGACCGCAGGCTGATGGCAATTGGCAGCAGCAGCATTATACATATGTAACTATCATTATCATTATTATTATCATTATAATCGGGCAAATGGTAAAGCAAGCTGTCAAGTCATTTTCAAGTTCAATATTCAGAGCAGTCAAAAAAAAAACTCGACCCTAGTCAAACGAATAGAAAGTCAAAATTTTAAAGTATATTAAAATATGTTAAAATTCAAACAACAACGCAAAATGGTTATCAAAAGTAAGCAGCCAAAGCAGTTAATTGCAACAAAGCAACGCAAGTCAAAGCCGATTAAACGCAAGTCTCAAAAAGTGGCAACTAGATCGAGGCCAAGGATTAACACAAAACATCAGCGTCTGTCACGCTATTCTCGATCTTGCATCAAGCAATTTAGCACGCCTTTAAGCATAGCAGAAACGATTGTAGTCAATGGTAAGATTTTCATCTCCGTAGATGCCTATAAGGACAAAAAGAGGGCCAAAGAGATGCGTAAAGCTCCTGTTGTGACCAAGCGCAAAAAACGTGTTAACAAAAATGTTATTTTGCCTCAAAAGAAACCGCAAGAACAAGCAACAAAAGCAAGGAAAGCTCGTTTAGGCATTCCCGTACCACACGCAATTGACACAGGGATATCTAATCCTGTGAAAGCTATGAAGAAACCAAAACCGCAAATGAAAATACCGCTGGCCGGTCGAATGCCCATCATTGATTTCATTTCTACCGCTGAATTTTACCGTCTGGATGGCGACAAAAAGGGTCAAAAAAAAAAACATAGCCTCAATGGGGACATTGCCAACATAAAGGATTAACGGAATCACATTATGCGTTATATGATTAAATGGCAATTTTGTACTTACTTTCTTTTGGGAGAAGAAAGCACGCGAAAGCCAACCTTTTATATGTTAATTGTTATTGCAATCGATTATAATCGTTAATAGAAAGCCGATCTTTTTGAATATCCTGTAAACTTGAAATAAATATCTTGTATTTCTTGTACCCAAAATATTGATTATTCAGTGAATGGTCAAAGCCAATGAACGCTTAAGTAGGTTGCACAGTGACACGCTTACCACACGTACCACAAAAACATCAACACACACATACATACAAACACTTTGATTTGCATATGAGCATGTATGAGTATGTAGTTGATTAGCGCTTTGTCGCCTGTATATTCATATGGGTTCAAATTGATGAGCACTAAGGGTTGTTGACCAACGTGTTGCATGTTGCTGTTGTTGTTGGTGTTGGTGTTGTGGGGTTTTTGGGTGTCCAACGGTTCAGTGGGTTCACGTGTCACGCTTGGATGCCTCATCGGCTGACCCACTCACACACACACACACAGGGTGAGCGAGGGGCAGCGAAGCGATAACATTCCGACATAATTAAACCACAAACAATGATATGCAACATTTGTCACATCATCACATACTCACTGACACAGCCAAAACACCCACACACCACCCACTGTCAACCTCATTATTAGAACAATGATATTAAACGCCTGACCAACGCTAATTGACTGACATTCCGAACCAAACCAAACCTCAACGAACCGAACCGCAACCGATAACTGATTTAAGGCTTCACTAACAAACAAATAACACAAATTTGAAGCTTTAAGGCTGCCATACAAAATGGTCAGTTCGCATATTTGCAACGCACTCTTCAACTGTAAGTGGAGCGGAAGCCAAAGTGCAGCAACAGCAAATAGCAACATCCAACATGCAACATGCCACATGCCACATGCGGCAAGCAACTGCACCTGCGTTCAAATAAAATTAAAAAAAATATGAAGGCTCTCGACTAAAAGATACCCTGTCAATGATTTCCAGTATGTATGTTTGTGTAAGCGTATATTGCATACTTGACTTAACTTCAATGTTCTATATCTCCGATTATTCTCAATCGATTTTATTACAAATTTCACATATTGTCATTTATTTTGTCTAATATTTCAAACGCCTTCTTAAAGTTTTCCAAATTCAAGATTTTATTGCTATCGATCACATGTGTATATCGGAAACGGGAAGAGTTATCGAAAATCGAAAACAAACTTATACTGCCTAAGTATTAGCTGAGCTTGTATTCACAAATCTGGAGTCTCTAGCTCTCATACTCAAATCTACATACAGATGGACATGGATATCTCTGTTTAGTTAGTTCATGAACTTTACCCTACGGGGTATGCAGTAATCGTAAGTGGGTGGAGGAGGTGTGTGGGAGGGGGTGTGGGGCAGGATGGGACATACTTATCTCGTATTCACTGTGTTGCAAACCACTCAACATCAGATGCGCTCCAACCTCATAAATGTATTTATATATTCAAAATGTGCTTTTGCGACAGTTTTATTACGACTTTTCAACATCTTTTACTTTTGCAACATTTTGTGGTAATGTGTGTAAGGGTTCCTGAAAACGTGCTGGCAAAGAAAATGTTTCTTTCCACAATGCAATATGTATGGAAACGGATGGACTTTGGTTCTGTAAGTGTATATTATTATCGGCGAGCTGTTTCTTTTAGTTGTAGACAGTTTGTGCAACTTTTCGTGTTGCAAAACTTTTCGCTCGACTTTTATGTTCCGGACAGTGTTGCACACAGACTACATAGGTCTTGTGCTATAGCCTATATGTTATTCTGATGTATAAGCTATATAATTGAAAAGTTTTATTAAAATCCATTCAGAAGTTTTTTCGCGAAAAATATCAAACATTTATAATCTTAATGCTTAAGCTCACAGTTTATGAGTGTAAGAAATAGTTAAAACAACATAAAAATGTTCTATTTTTAGAAGAGTATTGTATAGTCGTTGACATTTCAATTGCAACACGCTTATAACATGTTTCTTCTTGTTTTTAAGCCAATTTTGTTTATTGTCTAGCGCTTTTTGCAGTTTGCATTTGCATTCAGGGCATCTAACTTTTGACCAGCTGCAGCCAAAACTTTGTTTACTTGTAACATCCAAAGTCAGCCAAGCTAACACGACAGATAGTCAGTGGGTCAGAGAGGAAGAGACAGATAGAGAGTGAGAGCGTCGGAAAGAACGGTCAGTGGGACAATTGGGTCAGTTGGCTAAAGTTGTTGAAAACTATAGCATACTTAGGGGCGCTCGCTTAATTTCACATGTGAATTATAGCAACAAAATATGCACATCCTGGCAACAAGTAAAAACCAAAAAAAAAGATTGTAAAATAGATTAAAAAATATCGTCAACTTTTGAAAGAAATGCATTCACAAAATATGTAAATACCATAGCTTAAAAATTTTATTTGAACTAAATTTGAATTTTTAATTAACGCCAAGCAAAAAACTTGATTTTATTTTAGAGTAGCAATCCGAAAGCCATAGAAAACTTCAAAGCAAAACGTTGATGGTGCTTCTGATGGTTGTAGTGATTACTGTGTTCAATGGTCTGTGTATCTGTTTCAAAACCAAACTCATCTCGACAGTGGAGCATCCATTTTTATTTTGTATCTTATTTTTAGCTGTCCAGCGGTCACGTGTCCTCATCCTCCATCCGCCAAAAGGGATTAAGCTCAGGTGGAAATTGTGCATGGAGCGTCAAATTTGAGAGAGTACCACAAAGAGCAATGCAGCCTGAAATGTGAACTATAAAAACGCAAATCCAACAACATACATACATACATACATACATACATACATACAGGGTTCAAATAGGTGCTATTCAATTATTAGAGTTAAACTTATTGCTTAAAAGTTTAAAGTTTTCACAACACATAAATCAAATAGAGAACAAACATTATTTTATAGCTTCTCATAGCATATAAAATACTTTCTCCCGTCTGACTGACAATAATTCCAGCTATTTATAGCATAATAAACTCTTTTGACCGACATAGCTCAATTGTTTAAAGCTAGGATTCTGAAATTTGTATACAACTTAGATATTGTGCAATAAGATGGATTTTTGCGATATTTGAACAGCAATGTGTTTGAACTTAATTCAAAATTGATAGGAAAATGTATTCTTCTTGACATTTTAGTTATTGAACCTCAAAGATTTTAGATGAACTTTTCATTTGCTTTAAAGATTTATTTATTGAAAATCATTTGTTAAATAAATCTTTACTTACGTTTATCAGTGTTGCCACATAAAGTTGCCACAAATATGCAGTTAAAAAACAATATATATATATATATACACATTTGAATATGAATATAAATATGTCAAAATAATGTCAACACATATTAAAAACAAAAAAAAAACCATATTGATGAATGTTTGCCATTTGTTGTTTTTTTTTTTGGTGTTTTTTTTTTTCTGTCAACTTTTATTTATGCTCAAAGGTACGAAATACAGTGAACTGTTTTATTTGATTGTTAGAATTATTTTTCATTTGCATTTCTCCCTTTAATCCTATATTTAGTTTTGGAAAATGAACTTATGGGCAATGGATCACATATTTAGTATATAGAAAAACATAGTATTAGCAGTTAACTTAAAGAACAAATTTGTTTTTAATACAATTGATATGAAACCTTGCAAGCAAACTGACAATAATACATACATAAATATATATATATATATATATATATATATATATATATTGAAACTTGGAAAATAGAATTTTATTTTATTTTCAAACCGAAAACAATAATTTAGCTGATCTAGTTTTGTTTAAGTCCGCATTTCTATAAAATATTTCATCTCTAATATTTTTAATTTTGTTTGCCTTAATATTTTTTTTTGTTATTTTTTGTTTGCTTAATGCATAAATACACTTATGTAAATTGTTGTATCGCTTAATTTAGTATATTTATGTTTTATATTTTCTTTCATTCTTTTGTTTTTTTTCTTTTTCTTTAAATGAACAATTATTTAATTAATTTTTTGTTATTTCATATGTCTAGCTAATCATTTAATTAATCAACATTTCTTTGTTATAGTGTATTAGAATTATTATTGTTATTGTTAATCGCTTTATTATATTGCTCTTGTCTTTGGTTTTATTTCCCCATCTTTGTTTTTTTTTTTTTTGTAGTTTTTATTTGAATTTTTATTTTTATTTTTATTTTTAAATTTGCTAATCTTAATCATCTATCTTTAATTTTGCTTGACAAAAAATTCATTCACGCCAAACAACAACAATAAATATTTGTATGCTTTTTATTTTAACACTTTAAATCAATTACAACAATATAATACTTAAATTTCAGACAATTTTTGTTTTGTATGGGCGCGTTTTCTTTTTTCGTTTTGGGTGGGCTGAGGGGGATGGCATTTTGTTAAGGGCGCATATTTATCAATTTTATTTTCACTACATTTTGCATTTTTGTTTTCTGTTTTTTTGCATTATAACAATGGGAAAAATCTTTTCAGCATACAGTTAGAAACTTTATGATTTGTTTTTTGAGAAATCGGCAACTTTTTCTTTTCTGGATAATTTTTGAGACAGTGAAGTTGAGTTCGAAATGTATGAAATCGATAAAGTGTTTGGAAATATATCAAATAAACTGCAAAAATAAGAATTTAATGAGTCAGCCAAATAAGTTTGATTTGTTTTTTTTAATGCAACTAGAACTAACTAGAAACCTAAGAATGTTGAAACTAGTTGGGCACGACAAGGCACAAGATGTGGGCGGAACCGATAAGGTATACTATTATTGATGGAGATAATGAAGATATATATTCATCTAATGTACGAGAAAGTAAAAAGTTTTCGGATGATAAGCATTTTGGTTTGTTGTTCCATGTTTGAGAGTGTTGGAGGGTATTGGTGGAGGTGTTGCAACATTTTGAGAATGTTCAGCTAAGAATTTTTCATAAGAATTAACCATCTCAGATTCGTACATTTTACCATTTTAATCGAATCGGTTAAAAAAAAAGGTTTCGTCACATTGAAGAAATGTTTTTGTTCAAAACGTTGTGTAAATAATTAATAGAATAGTTTGTCGAGCACATTTCCTGCGACTATGCATTTCCTAAGCTCATTTTCGTTGTAAGAACAACTTAACAGAGATTTAGCATCAGTTTTATTGATGTTATGTTAATAACAATTGCTTAACAGAGGTTTAGCATCAGCAATACTAAAAGCTGTATCGATGTCAAGTTAACAGCTGTAGTTTTACAGATTCTGTTAAATAAATGTGCATTTATGATTACTCACGTTATTCAAATGTACAACTTGTCATAGTGGAAACAGATTGTAAAACGATTACCCTTTTTGTCAATTTCTTACGATTTCCTCAATAACGAAAATTAGTTAAGCTCCAATGTTACTATATAGTGAAAAAAACAAAACTCCGCTGTAAATTTGTGTTCGAATGAAATGGATTTTTGTCCACATACAAATATATATATATATTTTTATAGTATATATACTATTAACGATAACTAAATTTGAACTCATGAATGAGCTCAGGCATCCAATGGCCACATAGTATACTTAAATCTATTCCAAAAACACAATACAAACTAATACTATATTTAATTATGCACATATATATATATGTATATACGTACGCGTAGTGTTATTCTTAAGTTTAGATAATAAAAAAATACATTTCATCAATCAATATGCATTTGTAGCTTCATAAATTTTGGTTTGCAAACTTGATCTGAACTGAATTTCGATATATTTCATATGCGAATTTCCATATTACCTAAAATATACATCTAATAATACTCAAAAACACAAGTCTAAACAATTTTTCCCACGTTGAAGCGATCTCGTTTCACTTTCTATATATATATACACACACACACACACACACACACAAACACAAACACATTGTAGGTATTGTACATAGTAGTAGTTTTAGTAGTATAATATATATATAGTAACTATATATATGCTGATGCGCTTTCACACGGCCGTCTCATGATCAGTCTCGTCGATCCGTCCCAGACGCCAGGAATTTGGATCCCCAGCTGCAATGAGAAGTGTACAAATGTTTTTTTTTGTCGATTTTTTGTCGTTTTCGTACAAGTTTTGAAAGTTTCAAAAAAAAAAACAAAACGGTTTTTTGATAGATTTGCTACGGATAAATTAAAGTTGAAAAACATTGAATTGGCTACACTTGACAAGACAAAAAACACAACATACAAACACGCACACACAGAAGCACACATGGGTGTGTGTCATCGACAGATAAACCGATAAGCATTGCATTCATTTAGTTTCAAACCAACCAACATGCAAGCTACTAAAAACGTAACAAACTACACAAAAAGAAAAAAAATACACACAGACATGTTTATATAATACGCACACAGACAGACAGATACATATATCTAGATATATATATATATAGTTAGATAAATATGTAAAGACACGCATATATATATATATGTGTAGGTTATAAACAGATGTTGCCCGCTGGCTGGTTTACTCTCTCTTTTTGGGTTTGGGTCTTGGGTTTGTGGTTTTCTTTATATTGAGTTTTTAAGTTTTGAAAGAATAACTGTTAATGCAAACTTACCGCAATCATAATACTTCGATATCCTGGGCAGAGCTGTTGCCATTTCGTTGTGGTTGTTGTTGTTGTTCGTGGTGGTTGGGTGGTTGTAGTGGTGTAGTTGTTGTTGTTGTTGTAGTTGATATACGTTTATGAGCGATGTATATATATACATATATTTATATACAAAGATATATGTATGTGTATACAAGATTTTAGTATATATACGACGAGTTTGAACACGAGTACAAACGACAAAATTATAGCCACCCAAAAAATATATAGAAAGTCATTGGAAAAAATTCATAAATTTTCATTGCGACAATATTCAAAACAATAAAAAAAAAATGTTGAAAATGTTAGGGATAGTGCGAGAAAAACACACGCTATATATATATATACTATATTCGATAATCACGGAGTAATCTTTTAAGATTCTTTACAATTATCTTTTAAGATTGTTTAGTATTATTTTTGACAACGTTCAACTAATATTCAACTGTATTTAACGACAGACAAAACTCAACTCATTGTTCGCTTTTCAAAGAGAAACTCTCAATCAACTGATATATATATATGTATATCATTATGAATTCGATTTTCCGAACTGCTCTAGTCGAGAAATCCCGTCTAGCCGATACCCTGAACCCAATACTAAACACGTACAGTCAGTGCTTGCAAGTATGTGTGTGTGTGTGTGTGTTTGTGTGCGTGTACGCGAATACTGACTTAACTTCAATGATCCATATCTCCGGTCTTTCAAAACCGATTTCAATACGAATTCCACAGATTGTTATTAGTTCGTTTAGCTTGTTTGATGGTTGTGTGAATAATTTTCACTTTCTCAACTCTGATACCCAAAAAACATTCAGAATATAAGCTTTCGCATTCGATAGACCGATCTTGTGCTCTTATTACTTTTCCCATATGTGTATCAAATTTATTATCGACAATAAAAACTAAGATTCGTATAGTTTGCTGTTCTTGGTATTAGCTCCAGCGCGAGCTTTCTTTATTCATAGGTTCCTAAGATATATATAGAACAAGGTTTCTATTTGCAGCTGGTCAGTCAGTGTTTTTAAAACGAGAGGAAAATGCCGTTTGATCCACATATTACATGTGTGAATCGAAAACCCTTTTATATACTTTCCCTTGTTTCACATTTACTCAATGCGAATGATTTTGGTACAGGAAAGTACGGAATGGCTCTTACTATATGTCCCGCCTTGTGAATGACGGGTGCCTTGCGCCTTTTGGGGACCCTCTTGCTCATAGGTAATCTTCGAGCGACTCTTCTTCAAGCAACAATATTGTGAGCCATGGGGTACAGGCAGGATAGTGGAGATATTGCTCCGGGGAATAGGTGCGTGGCAGCCAGTAGTTTGGCCTAATCTTGGGCTTTCGACCGGCTGGGTTTGGCTTGCGTTTATGTATTACACGCTTTCGCTGCCATTGTGCTCTCATTGTGCTATGTGGTACTACTAAAAATTTTATAATTTAAAAAAAAAAAATGTATTTTTCTATGTACTATAAAATTTTGAATATGATGTTGATGTTTACTGATTTGTTTTTATATGCTAGGCATAGACAGACAGCCTACTTCGATCATTATAATAAAAATAGTTGGTATGAAAATCGATAACAAATCGATGCGGCTAGAGTCACCAGATTTGGTGGTAAAATAGTAGTAACTCCCTCAAAACTCAACCGATTATCAAATGCAAGACCTTACAAGTCATGACTAAGCCTCGAGATCAATACTGCATTTCTAGTTTATAAAATACATTTTTCTCACCATTATTTCGATTAATGGTTCAAACGCCGTCTCAAAGTTTTCCAAATTCAACATTTTGTTATCGATGTTATCGACCCATGTGTATATCGAAAACTAACTTGTACTGCTTAGGGATTAGGCGAGTTTAAGTTCCAAATCTGGAGTCTCAAGCCCTTATAGTCTCTGAGATCGACGCGTTCATACATACGGACATACGGACACGGCTATATCGACTCGGCTGTAGATGCTGATCAAGAATATATATACTTTATGGGGTCGGAGATGCTTTCTTCTGCCTGTTACATACTTTTGCCCAAAACCATTATACCCTTTTTACCCTTTTACCCATTTCTAGTGGATTCAGGGTATAACGAAAGCTTTGGACTAGAGAAGAACTTAATTCACATCCGGCGTTTGTCAAAGTGTTAATAAATTGTAAATAAATAATAGGATTAACAGCGTCATAAACGTTAAGTGGTTAATGACCATGCGAAAAACAACAACAATAAAAAAACAAAACAAAATGAATCGAAGCTTAAAAACAAAAAAATATTGATATATTAGCACAATTGTTTGCATACTACTTTATTTCACAACAATAGCACGTGGCCTAAATATATATATATATGTACACGGTTGCGGAAGGGGGAGAGCTGATCGAAGTAATAAGCCACAAGAGCGGGATGGAGCGAGTTTTTTTGTCGGATGCACTTTTGTTGTTGTTGTTGTTGTTGTGTGTTTGTATATTTATGGGCATGCCCAAAGTATTTTAGAGATAGCTGCGCAAGTTTTCGCAATTGTTGTTGTTAAGCGCGTGAAAGCCAAATCGAAACCAAATTGCTTTTGATTGCGATAGCACAGCAAAAAAAATTCAATTAAATATATATATATATTTATATATCTATATATATTAATGTGTATACAAGATAGATAGAAAAATAATATATATTATTCATTTTAATTGTAAATTAAAATAAAAAACAAATCAATGCCATTTGCGCAAAATTAATGTTAATGATACGCAAACGGCTTAAGTGCCCAAAAGATACGCAAACCGTTTTTTTCTATTTTATTTATTTTTTTTTTTTGTCCGTTTCGTTCGTTTTGGGTTCTTTTCGGTTCGTGCACGTGCTTTGCATGCGCAAGCCGAGACGCAAACCAGGTGCTATAACATCGACTTTAATCTCAACGGCGCTCTTTTTTTTATAATTATTTCAATAATATGTCAGCATTTAAAAACAAAACAAAAAAAGGTCGAGGATTTTGATTTTATGTTATTATTTGTATTATATATTTGTTGTCCATCAACTAAATTTTCAATTTTCTTCATTTTTCTTCTTTTTTTTGGCTTGTTTACATTCACATTGATTCCGCATTTCACTTTTATCATAGATATATGGGTATAATAATATATTTATGTATGTATAGGTAAGTATGTGTAAGTGTATGATACAGTTGTATGTACAACGTAGTATATATTGCATATTGCTTAGTATGTAGTATATATGTTTGTATAGAATTAACAAAAAGTATTTACGCTTTTCTTTTGTATCGAATCCAAATGCAATTTATAATTAAATTTATAATTAAACAAACATAAAAGAAAATCGATAGTTACCGACTGCAAAACTACTCTGTTCCCATTTTATTAAGACAATAATATTTTTATTTTATTTTTATTTTTTGAAAATGTTAACTTGAAGAGAAACACAATTTTGTTCTTAGACGGCAAGACAGACAGACAGATACCCTTTCTTTTACTTTGAGAGCAGAGTATTTGAAAGAACACAATGTGCAAAATCACAAGAAACAAGAACACAAACAAACATATTATAATAAATACAAAAAATAGTTAATAATAATGATTGCAACGTAATAGGTTTTAAAGGGTTATATAAAATAATCTGATGTATATATATATATATATATGTACGTAGATCTTGTGGAAGTTGAAATTCATTTTCTTTTCATAATTGTACATTCAAGTTATTATTTTTATTTGAAAATTTCCAAAAGAGTTTAGTCTTTTTCCCATACGACTATTTTGATCTTGAAGTTTGAGTTTTTGAAATACATAATAGAAGCAGTAAAGATCACGACTAGAGTTTTGAGTTCTGTATTATCCTGATTTCACTACAAACGCACACGTACACACACACACATTTGTTAATTGAATTAATGTTACATTCATACTAGTTGCATTTATCGTTAATCAAACAACGTAACAGAACTTTACCAGAACATTTATGTTATCAATTGTTATGTTAACAACAGTAACATTTTTGTTCTTCCTTAAACATTTTTGTGAAATCGAAATGTGCATTTAAGAAAAATGGCGTAAATTTCAAGATCTATTTCTTGGCATGGAAACCAGCCTTAATTGAATCGATCTAATAGATGGTTGGTGATTGGTTGGGGGGTAGGTAAGGTACAATTTAATTGACAGGTTAAGCAAATATTTCATAATGTTAAAATTGTACTTTAAATTATCTATAATGTATTGTGTTATATTTGTTCACAGTGACAAGATTAAGTGCAAAAAGTGCTTGGCGATGACATTGCGCATTGTTGATGATGATGATGATGATGATGATGATGATGATGATGATGATGATGCTGACACGATACGTTGGCTATTGATGATCATTTATGTTTGAATGTGATGACTTGACTGTGTTGTTGTTGTTGTTGTTGATGCTGCTGGAATCGCTGCGCTGTGTTTTTTTGTTTGTGTTTGCTTTAATGCCGCTGCAGCCACACACACAAGAAAAACATATGTGTATATGTAAATGCTGTGTACGTGTGTGTGATGTAACTGTAATTGTTTGTGTGCGTGTGCGTTTGTGTGTGTGTGTGTGCTTTTAAACAGAGTTCAGTTGCCATCGTCATGAACAGCAGCAGCGACGTTGGCGTTGATGTTGGCGGAGGCAGCAGCAGCAGCAGCGGCAGCAGCAGCAGCAGCGAGATTGGCGTAGTGATCAACATTGGTGTCGGCCAAGTTGTTGGGATAAGCTGGCGGCAACGGCTGCTGCTTAGTGTGTTTGTACGTGCGACCAAGTAAAGGAACATGCTCTTCTAAAATTAGATAGCGAATCGTAAAAGAAACGAACGAATAAACATCAACAAAAGAAACGAAATGAAAATAAAAATAAAACCAAAAACACAAAATGCAAAATTTGTTTAACAAAGCAAACAACAACAAAATTAATAACAATAATAAAAATAATAAGCTTATTTGGGTTAAATTGTTTTTTATTTGATTTAGTATATATATATTGCGTATTGTAGCATGCAACAAGCGAACGTGCCCCAAGCCCAAAAGTTGGCGAACAGCGCAAGCGTGCAACAAAAGCATTAAGGCTTTAAAGAACGACACACAACGACAGAGAGAGAGAGAGAGAGAGAGAGAGAGAGGGAGAGAGGGAGAGAGAAAGGGCGAGACAGTTTGTGTGTGAGCAAAGAGAGAGATAGAGAGAGAAAGAGTGGGGTCGGGGGTAAAGAAGAGGTGTAAAGACACACAGCATATGCAATCAACTAAAGAGAGAGAGAGAGATAGAAAGAAAGACAGAGAGAGAGCGAGAGAGAGAGAGAGAGAAAGAGAGAGAGAGAGATATGCTTACTACTCACCCTGCAACTGTCGATTGATGAGCGCCGTCAGTCCATGTCCAACATCGACGCTCTTCTTTAGTATGAGCATTGGCTTATCCTCGGCATCCTCGGCATAGCCACCCGAAGGCAGGAAGCCATTGCTGGCTATCGATTCACTGACCTTGATAACACCACGAAAAATAATCATAATAATCAACAATGTAAAAGAATCGAATAAACAATCAATCAAGTTAAATGTTTAATACCTGTGTCACCTGCATTAGCTTTTTAACCACATCGCGGCCGAGTATGTGATCGAAAACCGTTTGCAGGAACGGTTCGGCCATTATCGATAGCTTGAGTTTGTCCCGATGCCAGATAAGAACCCGTGACTCCTCCATTGCCATTATAGACACCTAATCAACATCATTAGAACAACATCAACCTTATGGCATAATAGTGTTTCGGGTTTACCTGAAAAAAATCATCGGTCGAAACGCCAAACCATTCGGGCGAGTCTAGGAACTGATGGGGAAACACAATGTGCAACGCTCGTTGATGCTGTGAAACGACTAATCTGCAAAACATATATTTCAATCGATTCAGTGTTTAACTTTTATCGTTATCGTTATCGTTATCGCTATCGTTATAGTTACTTACTTGCCGCCCAACACCAGCGATAGACTGTCCACCTTGGTGACCTTCTCCTGCGCATAAACCTCCTGGTATTTTAGCGATCGAATCACTTTCATGCAATTGAGCACCTTTCGGAATTGATGCCGTGTCACGCGCAATGGCTGAAACAGTGCCACATACACCTGCAACAAAACAACAAAAGTTCGATACATTCATCTTAATTGTTAATGTTTGAACAGGAATCTTCTTTAAAATTTTGCGACTCTAAAATGTTAAAAGGTGGCAAATACTTGCAACTCGAGGTGGATCGACTTTCACCTTTAGGTGTATCGATTTGTTATCGGTTTTAATATCAACTATTAAAGGTATTATGATCAAAGTAGGCTGTCTGTCTATACAAAAACCAATCAGTAAACATCAACATCATATTCAACAAACAGAAAGCAAAATTTTATAGTACATTGAAAAATACATTTTTTTTTTTTTTAAATTATAATTGTTAAATTTTTAGTAGTACCACATAGCACAATGAGAGCACAATGGCAGCGAAAGCGTGTAATACATAAACGCAAGCCAAACCCAGCCGGTCGAAAGCCCAAGATTAGGCCAAACTACTGGCTGCCACGCACCTATTCCCCGGAGCAATATCTCCACTATCCTGCCTGTACCCCATGGCTCACAATATTGTTGCTTGAAGAAGAGTCGCTCGAAGATTACCTATGAGCAAGAGGGTCCCCAAAAGGCGCAAGGCACCCGTCATTCACAAGGCGGGACATATAGTAAGAGCCATTCCGTACTTTCCTGTACCAAAATCATTCGCATTGAGTAAATGTGAAACAAGGGAAAGTATATAAAAGGGTTTTCGATTCACACATGTAATATGTGGATCAAACGGCATTCTTCTCTCGTTTTAAAAACACTGACTGACCAGCTGCAAATAGAAACCTTGTTCTATATATATCTTAGGAACCTATGAATAAAGAAAGCTCGCGCTGGAGCTAATAACAAGAACAGCAAACTAAACAAATTTTAGTTTTATTTAATCGATTAGGGAATAACCTATTAAGGAACTTGATCTGTGTATGGTATATGGTTTGCCTCTAGCTCTTTTATACTCACAAAGATAACTAAAATTAACTTTAATGATAGAAGTCAAAGATGTTACCTGTTGTGATAACACCAATATACCTTTTAACGCCTGTTTTAATGGGATTTTCGGTGTACACAAAGTTAGTATAAGGACCGATATCAAAAGTGCAATTTATGTCCTGCGACATGCTTGACTAGAATTCAAAAATGAAAAATAAATCAAAAACGTTGGAGTCAGGCGCTGGTGGAGTTGATTCTTTTCCCTTCGTACAAGGGAAACTCATCGTAACAATACAATAAGTATTATTATTGAATCGAAAACCCAATAAAACTAACTCATGCCAGTGGATCCGTTAAGAAATCGTCATAGAAGGCTCTAGTCCAGTAATCCCGATTAGAATATGCCCTGAACCACATACTTAATGCGTACTAAGTCAGTGCTTGCAAGTATCGTATAATGCATAGTTGACTAAACTTCCATATCTCCGGTGTAGTTCAACCGATTTCAATACAAATATCACAGCTTGTAATTATTTCGTCTATTCGGTTGCAAACGACTTCCAAGTTTTCATAATTTTAGATTTTATTGTTATCGATTCCATGTGTACATCGGAAACGGGAAGAGTTATCGAAAATTTGAAACAAACTTGTTCTGCCTAGGGATCAGGTGAGCTTATGTTCCAAATGTGGAGTTCAAGCATACAGACTGATGAAAAGACGGACATGGCTATATCGAATCGGTTGATCAACAATACATATATATAGTTTATGGGGTCAGAAATGCATTATACCCTTTTTAACTTCAATTTTTAATGGGTTTAGGGTATAAAAATCACAATTTAAGACCAAAGTTACTTTGTTGCAGCTGTTCACAATGATGATCACAAGGCTGAACTGAACTTGTTTATTGCGCATGTTCAAATATTGAAGCAAGTAAGGGGGTGTATGTACTAGGTTGAAGTAGATGCGAATATCTTTCACATAATATTTGCATTCGTTTGAATCAATAATAATAACAATAATAACAACAACAACATCATGAACAACATGTTGATGCTCGAAACGTTCTCTATAAAGATCATGTTAATTACTATAATCGCGTATAAGCATTGTTGTCCAGTTGACGGCAGTCAATCAAGCTATGAAACATAGGCCAAACATTTGTATCACATGGCCAGAAACACATGGCCAATTGTAAGACGGCATTCAATGTTGTTGCTATGCAAAAAAAATCAAGTTGATAATTAAAACTATTTGCGCTGACACAGCCGCTAAACAGACAGACATAGAGCCTCATGTGAGGCAACCAACCAAAACTTGAAGCTTGACGGTTCGGATCGGGTTTTTGGGTCGCGGCGAAAATAAACAATATGGTACGTTATGCTCTGCCAAAACAAATTATGGGATATTAATATTCCTGTGACGTTTGAATGGAAATTTCCCCAAAAAAAAAAAATTTAAAGACAGCAAACCAAAATAGTTGTGATTAGCTTTACACAAACTTTTTCAAACCACACGCAACTAACTGTAAGCTTTTTTGCGAGCTTAAGGAAGAGAGATCATAAGCTTTTTGGAATGCAGTCTGTAAGGAAAGTCTCACCAGAGTTGTATCCTTCGTTCGATCGAGCTTTCCACTAAACTTAACGTTTCGTTAAGATTAAACGAACTAAAGAGCTGAACTAACGAACTAAATCTAATTAGTTCAAGTTCGTTCATCAATTATCGAACTAATGAACTTGTTCTTTCAGTTACACAGCGTTAGGGTATTTAATATTCAATGTTAAACATTTTTAGTCAACTTTCATTTCTTGTTTCTATTTGGTTCTCTGCATGTGTTGCCTATTTTTGTATTATTTTTCGCATGGCAACACAAAACAACATAAGACACAACACAACACAACATACAAAAGCAAGCAAACAATTTTGTGTATAAATAAATGCCTAAATAAAATAATCAAAATATGAGCTGAGCTTAACGTCGGGGGCAAACTGTAATCCGGGCTGGTTTATTTGCTACCGTTGTTGTTGTTGTTGTTTTTGCTGTTTAATGTTGCTGACCGGCTTGTCTGCCGCATGTGGCGCACGATTTGCAACAGCTCCCAGCGCACCCAGCGTTGGCGGACATCGCCACTGATGCTTAAGTCACGTACGCCAAACAAACGCTGCCTTCACGCAGCAGCAACAAGTGGTGCTGCGACGTATACATACGCACATACATACATACATACGCACATACATAAATACATACATATGCTTATACGTTTGCTAACCATAAGGCAGACGGTGGTGAGGTAGAGGGACGTGAGAGGCGTCGGCTTGTGGCTGACCCAACTCAAATTACAGCGTCGTCGTCTATGCTCTTCAGGAAAAAAAACCAAAAAAAGAGTCAACGGATTCCCTTCTTAAAGAAGAACATGAACATGACGTGAACATGAGAAGGCTTGCCGATCAATTTTCTGGATCGGTTATCGGTTCAGTCATATCATTTAATGTAATTATTGTTATTGGAGTGAGTGTTAATGAAGCCCCAAGGTTTTTTTTTTTATCGCTACATTTAGCTATAACCCGTACTTTATCATCGCGATAAAATGCTTCCCTTCACTGTTTTCCCCCGCTCCCCACCAACAACGCGTGAGAGCGCGCCTTTGAACTGACCTGCCCGAATTTCGCACGCGCGCGCGCGCACACACAGACAAACAAATGCATGTATGTATGCATGTATTGTTGTATGTAAATACCTACAGTTAGCTATGAATTGTCATTAGCACATTTTAGAGATATGCCCATAACCTGATGAGCCCATCATCAGCAGCCAAAGCAAAAAGCTTTTAGTCCAAGAGCCATTGAACTGAACCTGTTGCTCGTTTATGCTATAGGTATTGATATTGATAATCTGTTGGCAAACAACGTGAGAGAGAAAGCTCTCTGAAGAGCGGCAGTCGGCAACAGCAAAAGCAACAGCAGTAAAAGTAGTCAAAGTCACACAGTCGTAAATATTATTGACACGAGGTTTGCACACCTTACACCACTCCAATTGTCAACTGATACGACGCCATTGCTCCCCCCAGCAATCTCGGCGGAAAAAACCTAGCTAAACAAATAAAAAATTGTTTATAAGCGCCAAAAGGGGGCTCTTAAGAACCAATGAGAGAAAGTTTTCTACATGCTTTTGGGGAAATTATTTTCTTTTTGGATATAAGATCAGTTTTGTTTTTGTTATTTCTTTGCACTCCGAAGACAATTTCATAAACAAGTTGGAAATACAATCAGCTGTTTACAGTAGAACAGCCATCGGCTGCACACGTTTTGGTCTGATAACAACAACACCACAAGCGAAGGGCATAAGGAACGGAGAGAAAGAGAGAGAGAGAGAGAGAGAGGTTGATGCAATGGCCGACAGACCCCCTCGTGTGCGGCTTATCGAAATAAAGAAGAAGAAGAAAAAACAGCAACAAATGCAATATAATGCTGAGACATTCAAATTGCAGATAAGACGCATAATAATAGAGGACAAAGACGACGAATCGAACGATAGAGAAAAAAGTAAAACAAAAACAAAAAGACAAACACAAACGTATTGATTGCAATCTGTCTACAGGCTACAACGAAAGTTGTATACTCTTTCAATAATTGTTTTTGTTAAACAGTTTTTTTTAAGCCGATTACGAATAGGGATTTAATATATACTGTACTGTAAATATTATCAATTATTTGTGATATTGTCTTCAATTGTGTAATCAATAGGGTAAAACAATATTCTCAACTTGAGTAAAACTGAAACGCTCAAACATTAAAGATAATCGATTCAGTTTGACTATCGATTTTAATCGATTGTGCCCATTAACGATAATTTGAATAGTTTTTTTGTATTCTTTAAATGTTTTCAATCTTTAAAATTTACTAAACGCTTAAAACTTGAAGATAATCGATTCAGTTTAAATCGATTATGCCTATCGATTTTTTTTTCTTTTTGATATTCTTGCAATGTTTTTACTCTTTAAAGTTTACTAAACGGCAGATATTTTCACACAGACATGATGATAACCATATTATACTCCACCATTGCAAGGGTATATACTTGGCAAGATAAAGAGCGAAATAAAGAAACTTTGACCGGATTAAGTTAATAATTATGCAGCTCGGAAATTTCTTGTGTCAGCTCTAATATAAACCTGGCCAACTAATGTGTGGCTCATTTTTACCCAAGAGTGATTCATAATGCCTCAAATCCTCAACACGTCTGCAACTCACGTGGTTCTTCACCGCGCTGAAAAAGTTTGCAAAACTTTGGGACGGCGTTTGAACCATTAATTGAAATAATGATTAGGGAAAATTATTTTATAAACTAGAAATGCAGTATTAATCTATATGCTTAGTCATGACTTATAAGGTATTGCATTTAATAATGGGTTGAGTTTTGAGGGAGTTACTTCTATTTTACCACCAAATCTGATGACTCTAGCCGCATCGATTTGTTATCGATGTTTATATCAACTATTTTCATTATAATGATCAAAGTAGGCTGTCTGTCTATGCCTGGCATACAAGAACAAATCAGTAAACATACAACATCATACTCAACGAATAGAAAGCAAAATTTTAAAAAAATTTTTTAAAATACATTTTTTTTTTCAAATAATTGTTAAATTTTTAGTAGTACCACATAGCACAATGAGAGCACAAAGGCAGCGAAAGCGTGTAATACATAAACGCAAGCCAAACCCAGCCGGTCGAAAGCCCAAGATTAGGCCAAACTACTGGCTGCCACGCACCTATTCCCCGGAGCAATATCTCCACTATCCTGCCTGTACCCCATGGTTCACAATATTGTTGCTTGAAGAAGATTCGCTCGCAGATTACGTATGAGCAAGAGGGTTTCCAAAAGGCGCAAGGCACCCGTCATTCACAAGGCGGGACATATAGTAGGAGGCAGTCCGTACTTTCCTGTACCAAAATCATTCGCATTGAGTAAATGTGAAACAAGGGAAAGTATATAAAAGGGTTTTCGATTCACACATGTAATATGTGGATCAAACGGCATTCTTCTCTCGTTTTAAAAACACTGACTGACCAGCTGCAAATAGAAACCTTGTTCTATATATATCTTAGGAACCTTTGAATAAAGAAAGCTCGCGCTGGAGCTAATACCAAGAACAGCAAACTATACGAATTTTATTTTTTATTGTTGTCGATAATAAATTTGTTACACATATGGGAAAAGTAACTATTTGTAGACTATTTGGAACATAAGCTCGCCTAGTCCTTAGGCAGTACAAATTTGTATTCGATATTCGATAAGTCTTTCAGTTTCCGATTTACACATGTGATCGATAACAACAACATCTTGAATTTGGAAAACTTTAGACGAAATAATGACAATCAGTGAAATCGGTTGAGAAAAGTTGAAGTTATGTATGCAGTATGCAGTCTACGTACACAGTACATATTTGCAAGCACTGACTGTCCGCGTTACGTATGGGGTTCCGGGTATCGTCTAGTCGGGATTTCTCGACACAAGCCTTCTTACTTGTTTTTTGAGTGGAATAAAAAGAAATTTTTACTATATCGTGTGTATTTAAGCATGTGACGCAAAAACAAGCATCACGGCACGTACGCCCTTTATATTTTTGAATGAAATTCGCACAAGCTGAATGGTTCTTATCGACACAACCAAGTTGGTAACATACGAAATTTGATGAAATTGGTCGAATGACCTGTTAACTAAATTAGCAATCAATTGAGTAATACAACAGAATAACAGACATACGACATACATATAGTCGGACATTGGAATCGAGCATCTGACAAACTAATTAGTTAACGAGATATGGTTTGATTGGGATTTCCCCCGAGAGGGAGGATAAGGTACCGTAGGGTCCAACGGTCCTAATCAATTGAGTAATACAACAGAATAAAAGATATAAAGACACACATTTAGTCGGACATTGGAATCGAGGATCTGACAAACTAATTAGTTAACGAGATATGGTTTGATTGGGATTTCCCCCGAGAGGGAGGATAAGGTACCGTAGGGTCCAACGGTCCTAATCAATTGAGTAATACAACAGAATAACATATATAAAGACATACATATAGTCGGACATTGGAATCGAGGATCTGAAAAACTAATTAGTTAACGAGATATGGTTTAATGGGGATTTCCCCCGAGAAGGAGAAGGTCCTAAGATCCTGATCGAACCTAACATAAACCCCTTTTGAATAACGTTTAAATTTATTTGTAATTATTATTATTTTGAATTTTCGATTAAACCAGAGACTTCACTCACCAAACAAGTTTATTTCAAATTATCGATAACTATTTCCGTTTCCAATAAACACATGCTATCGATAACAGATCAGGAAAACTTAAAACTTGCTACACAAGCCAAATACAAAATAATGATTAGCTGTGAAAATCTTAACGTAGTTGAATGCGCAAACTTCCAAATATCGATGATTGAAATTTACCCACACACACAGACACACACACACACACACAGATACACGTATAGTATAAACTATACAACATATCAGGAAAATACAACACAATCAAATAGTTTTTAAATGTTACACAATGTTTGCTTAACTATTTAATTAGATAAGCAATGACAATAAGTATATATATATATATATATATATAAAGATAAGCAGTGTCCAACCATCGATAAAAATAAAAGCGATAATGATTAGGAATCCCAGATACATATACGTATATACATATATATATATATATATATAAATATAAGTTTGAATCAGAGACATTTAAGCACTGAGTCATGCCGCTACGAATAGAAGGATTAAGAAGTTAAAGCGAAAAACGAAAAACGACAGTAAGCGATAAAAGGGTAACTTTTTTACGAATGTACAAATATGGGGTTGTGGTATATGTCAATCGATAATGCGATCAAACTGTGACGTCAAATTGAAACGAAACTTTGGAACTTTGTGAACTTAAACTTAGCTGAAAGTTTTCTTTGAATATGTTTCTCCAAGATAATCAAATGTTTAAAGTGACGAACCACAATCGATAAAGTTGAATCATACGCCGAACTACAACCGATAAAGTTGTATATTTTATCATTCTGCTTTTTCAATGATATCTTTGGACCATTTATGTTGTGTTTTTTGTTTTTTTTTTGGTTGATTCAACTTTACGTGACTTTTGGCACTCAACCATTTGACCCCCCCCTCCCACTTCCCCTTCCTCTCCGCCAACATCCCTGTGCTGTCGTCCCCATCTAAAATCTAGTTGTGCAAAAGTGTTTGACAATATGATTAAAGGTCAGCCAAAAATAAAAAAAGAAAAAAATTTGCAAAAAACATTTTTGATTCAATTTAAAAATTATGCTCAATTTGCTGCTCCGTAACACAATACCAAAAAAAAAAACTCAGTACAAGGAAAGTTTTCAAAAACCCAAAAAAAAGAACAAACACAAAAAAAAATTCCATTCGCACGATGAGTGAGCAAAATTTGTATGAACGCGAATACGAAACGCGTCAAACGATGTTGATGACGGTCATCATGATGATGATGATGATGATGAGGTGCCGAAAAAGAATATTGAAACCTTAAAGCAAAATATACAAGAATCAAGCAATATGAATATGTATAATATATACTATATGGAAAACAAGACCAAACAAGTCAGATAATAATCGCGTTTGTATGCAAAATAATGCCTCACTTGATGGCTATAATAGAAATCTTGCTAACTGATTTGTTATTGTTGTTGTTGCTGTTCGATCGATAAGATACGTCCGGCCGTTTGAACGGAACTTGCCGCAATTAGATAATGAGCAGTTTGTTGGCGCAGACAGAAGAAGAAAAAGGTTGAACAAAAATTCAAATCCAAATGCGGCTATCGACCGCTCAAGCAAAAAAGATGCTCAAATCAGTTAAATATATATATATATACATATATATTATTATATTATTTAGAAATCGCTCCATGATCATAAATAAATATTTGACTCGTATTCAAAACACGTTCATTGACATAAATCACGATAAATAAATCAAAAATTAATGATTGAAAAAAGTCAAAGAAAAATCCAAAAATGTTTTAGATCGTTTAAGTAACAATTAAATCTTTTAATCTAGTGGAAAAACTTGCTGCTCAATGAATCAGCGATGAATTTAACATTTATTGAGATTAATGTACAAATAAAACTTAGAACTTAACACTTTTCAATTGTGTTCAATATGATCGATCATTAATCATTAAGTTCTTGCTCAAACAATGTTTAAAGTAAACTTCATTTAATGTGAATCCCGAAATATTATTGAATTTTATGAAAATATATAATTTGTTTGATAATTGATGACGCTTAAGGGATTCTCCTATTCTTCTGTTAAACCAAAAAATTCGTGTTACTCATCAACGCATTCTTCGGGGCTTTTAGTACGAATGTGACGTCAAGGGCAAAGCGAAGGAAAACCTTACAGAAATATGTCCGTATTCAAGCATCATAAACTATTTACTTGATAAACTACTTAGCACAATGTTAAGAGTATATTTTCGTCGGTTAAGCTCATCATTACGTAGTTCTAAACGAAAGATCTATTATATAGCTTGCAACAATGTTAAGAGCAAGAATGTCTGTTGAAGGTTATGTAAGGCATTCACTTGCCCCTTTCAGCCACCCCACCATCCCAACCAACTCATCTCACATTTCGTCGGCCAAAAAACTATGCGCATGTGGCGACCATTATCGCCAGAAATCAGAGACCGACGCCCATTTGGTAGTCAGCGGCACGGCACGTCCGTATCTCTACAACGGCGCGTTCAGGCCAGGTCTGCGGCGTCCAGGGTTGGCTTGGCCATAAAAGCGCACCTAACGATCGCATCGTGACAAAAAGCATTTAATTGCTTGCATCTCTTTGCTTTAGTTTAAAGAGAGCGCAATAGAGAGAGAGAGAGAGAGAGAGAAATTGCAAGAGATGCTTTCCATTTGCATTCGCCCATTCTCTTTCGCTCTGTTTCGCTTTTGTTCGCTGTTAATCTAATTGAAGTACGTTAAAGTACTGGCACGATTACCAGGGAGGAGAAGTAACTAACTACCCTTGGCCCCACCCCACCTGACTGCAATATATATAGCAATGTAGATCAAGTGCACGAGTGCTTGCGTGGGAGCGTCGTTTTCGTCTTCTTTGTCGCTGTCCGCTGTCCGTATTTGCCGAAGCCGAAGCCGAAGAGAGCTCGTGTTGATTACTGCTCGCGGCGCGACGTCCAAGAACACGAGACTCACACACACATGCGCAGGCGCTTTATAAAAGCTAACGACGCCGCTGACTGGCCATTCAATCGCACACATTAACTCGTCGCGTGGACGTCGCAGCCGCATTTAAGCTGCAGCAGCGATCAATAGCTAACCCAACAAAACCTTACATTCCTATCCGCTTCAATTTATAAGCGCGCGCGCACTTAAATCAAATAGTTTAACAAACACAAAACAATAAGCAAGCAAGAAATTTACTAATCAACTAACCAAACGACACTAAAAGAAAGAAATTCCTCAACAAAAAATAAAAAGAGTTGTTAGTTTTTTTTTTCAAGTGCAAGCAAAAACGAGCAACTGCAGTTAGTAAACCGAAACAGTAAAAGACAGTGCAAGCAAAAGAAGAAGTGCAAAAAAAAAAACAAAAAAAAACAGAAGTAAAAGAAGGAGAATCGCTAAGCAGCTAGTTATTTTAAATACAAATGCAAACATGTGCCATAATTCGGGCATTGAAAGTGAACAGATCGAACGGTTCATGGCCTTCGGTCTGCCAAAGAAAGCCGTCAAATCGGTAAAGTATACGATGCGCAAACGCGAAAAGCAACAGCGCAAGGAGCAACAACAAAATCAACAGGATCAATCACAAAACAACAGCGATAATGAAGACAGCAGCAGCAGCAGCGGCAGCAGCAGCGGCAGCAGCAGCGGCAGCAGCAGCGGCAACAGCAGTGATAGCGGCACTGATTTTGATATGAAGCCAATCCACCAAATGAAGTTGGCAACAACAGAAATCAATACACTTACAAAGCTCGAAACAGTGTCAAAGACAGAGATAGAGACAGAGGCAGCAGCAGCAACAGTCGAACCTATTACAGAGGTCTTATTAACTGTCAACCCCAATAACAGTGAGAAGAGCAGCAGCCACAGCAGCAGCATTTTAAACATTCCCAAATTCTGTGGTCGTTACAAGAAAATGCAGCAGCAGCAGCAACCACAAACAGAAACTGTTAACTCGGAGCACAGCAGCCCAATGACAACAACAACAACGACAGTTCTACCGTCAGCAACAACAACAGCAACGGCAATAACAGCACAACAACAACAGCGCAAACTAAGCTCAATGGAACCGTCGATGGACGATGCTCTTGCAATTGGCACACAAATGACACGAAAATTAGCTGATCGCTGTCATTGCCTGATCGCCCAGCTGCAGGCCAGTCGCCTTTACACGTGAGTTACTTAATAACATACACATAAATCTTGTCAATGTCCATTTCACCATGTGACCATTTAATGGGGAGTGTGCCGCTAATCAACCCAAATGATAACATGTCGCTCAATCATGTCCAATCACGCGAAATCTAATTACAGCAGGGTCGACATTTGATTAACTATATGTATTTCACACAAACAAATTAAACGGCTCGTCGATTTTTCTATTTTTTGCGTTTCTGCGTTAAATTAATTCCACTGTCTGCCGTCGTAGTCCCGTTATGTAAACAGCTGAGCGAATTGTACTGTTAAATATTACATTTGAAATTGTAATGAACTTTGAGCTTTCATTAAAGCTTTTTACACGCAAAAATAACGCGTGCTTGATTCGTTAGCTAATTTTAGCAAATGTTGCAAAGAAGAAGAAAAGTCAATTCTAAATATATATATAACATTCAGTTCGTTCAGTTTGGTATCAATATAATTTCTGATGAAATTTTTATCACATGAAATATAACCAACTGCCTTGAAATGTTGCCTCAAGAACAGCTAAACAATTAACAGGTTTTTTGTTTTGTTTTCGAAATGTTATCAGAAAAGTCGAGCAGCTTTACTCGTTAAATGATTCAGAATGCAAAAGCAAAAATACTTGTTGAAAACTATTTTTATCACATACGTAACATACTATGACGATAATTGTTAATAACTAAGGCCATCGACCGACCACGCTTCCTTTTCGACCCAACACCTTAAACGTTATCAGACGCACCCTACCCTACGCAAAAAAAGTCAGCAGTCAGTGACGTAGTAGACATATCGCTCGTCTTCCCGCCCACAAAAGTCCAAAGTGCGAGACGCAGCCAACGTCACTCAGTTGCGTGGCGTATAACCTTCGATGTTGTTAATATACAACACTGAGTCAGCTGTCTTGAGCGATTGGGGAGGCTTATCTTGGTGACAGCTTGAAGAGCAGCTGTTAAATCAAACAGCTGACTTAGAATTTCGCTTTCGCTTCAATTTGAACCTGTTAAATGATCTAGCGGCGGCGCTGCGGTTGCTGTCACTTTCGTTTAACATTACGTGTGTGTGTGTGTGTATGTGTGTGTTTGTGTGTTTGTATGCTGTAGATCGCGAATTTGTTATACTTAATTTAGTGGCCATTGTCGCCCGCATTATACTCCGTATAGTTGTGCGAATATAAATGCAAATGCATGAATGTATGTATGTATGTTTATACAATATTTGGTTGCATGCTTTTTTGCACGTACGCCACTTTCGGCTCAATTCGCCACATAGTCTACAGACGACAAGAGCTTATACTACGTACGACCACCAGCAAACCTCAGCAGCGACGTCGCTATTCAAACGTCACTTCCACATGATCTATGCCAAAATATGCAAAAAACACAAAGCAGTATGCAATGCAAATTCAAAGACAACTCGTATTGACACTAGATAGATACCCTGTACACATACACTAAAAAAAATATCGATTATTAAAATGCGGATCTTACATCGATATTGTACAATTTTGGCGATATCCTTTTGCCAGCTACAAATATATATACCCGGTATAAATCTCAGATCCGTATAGGGTATTTAGACGAGTAAAGCAACGCAAAGCGAAACGCACCAAATGCGTAAGCAGCGAGACTATCAGAGAAGCAGCAACAACAATGGCAACGACACTATGATCGAGCGTGAGTGCAAACCACTCGACGTTAGATAAGCGTCTGCTGATTGCTGTTTGTTGTTGTTGTTGAGTGCCAATGTGCAAAAAGCGTTCCTAATCGCAGGTAGAAAGAGTTCACGTGTCACTTTTAATAATATGCATTGTAGATCACGAGAAGAGTGAGAGAGAGAGTGCAAAATGTAAAGTTTAACATATGTAAATTCATGCCTTAACATTAAATACATATCCTTAACAGGCCAATAACATATTTATAACTGTTTTTCTCTCTGTTATTTACAGTATTCTAACACGTACCACACAGCCGGCGCATTTGATCGCCATTTGCATATTGTCCTTTGTGCTATTAACCGTTGGACCCGATCTCACAACAACAATGGACGCCAGTCAGCATGCAGAAACAACAACAACAACAACGACAACAGTGACACAGATGCGCAGTGTCGATGGTACTTCGACACCAATTGGTGGCAGCGTGCTGGCAACTTTAGTATTTCTCGGCGCATTCGCCACACATTTTGGCTCACAAATCTGGATGACCTTTGTCTCGGGTAAGTGTGTCACTACATCAGTTGTTAACGCTGCAAAGGTCTCTGCGCCTGCTGCTGCTGCTGCTCCATCATCAATTAATCATCATGTTCAATGTTCAAATGTCATCGAAATCGTAGGCATTCACCATTAAAACTTGATCACACGCCATGAACATGTTATTAATCTTTATACTTTTGTGTTTATTCTTCTTGCAGGCCTTTCGCTATATTTCTCGCTGCCGCGTCACACCTTTGGCCAGTGCCAGCAGATCTTGTTCCCCAAATATTTTGCACTCAATGCAATGCTGAGCATTAGCATGCTAATCATCTATGTGAAATACTTTCTGAGCGGCTGGACAATGGCGGCGGGTGTGCAATTGGGCGCACTGGCAGTGACGTCCGCCATTGAGGTGGTGGTGCGTTTATATCTGGCACCGCCAATGTTGCGTCTCATGCACGAGAAGTACAGGCTCGAGGGTGCGATTGGTAGTGGCCAGGAGGTTGGGAGTTTGGTGCAAGGCGATTTGGTCGAGTGTCCGCATTATCAGCGCATACATAAGTCATTCCGGCGTATACATATGACCATTGCCATTGGCAATATGATTGTCCTGTTGGCCACATGTCTGCAATTGTATTTTCTGGCATTGAAAATACGTATTAGCTAAGACAACAACCATCACAAAATGGCAGTTGCGCATTTTAAGTGCAGCGCCTGAAAGGCTGCCATGGTTTATGTATTTTTTTTTTTTTCTCTCCCGTTTATTGCAAAAGAATTTATAAGTTATAAACAAACAAATTGTAGCGCAATTAAGAAATCATTAAACATCACACACACATACACACACACCGAGAGACACACGCACACGCAAACACTCATATATAAAAGTTGATATTGTATTCGACTGTCAATAATTGTCTCAAATTTATTATTATTATTATTAAAAACATAGAATGTATTTATCATAATAACCGGCTTTTGTAGACAATTTACTATTTATAATACAGATCCATATCCACAAACCATATCCCAAACATCAAAATAACCACACAAAATTCAATATTGGTTCAGTAATAATAATATTCAAATCGTTTTGAAAAACCTGTGATAAGAAACTCAACCCGCCTAAAACCACACAACCCTCGATCCAACCGAACCCATTCAACACACACACAGTTACACACGCACACACACACACACACACACACACACATACACATACACATACTGAATCACAGACATTTTAGTTTAACCGCGTAGCCAATAATTTACACACAATTGTTTATTAAGTATGTTTGTAGTAAGTTAATAACAAATGTTATATTTTTTTTCTTTTTTTTTTTTGCTAATTATGAAGTTATCGAAATTATTTATTTGTTTAAGTGAGTTATGTGCATTTGTTTTTTTTTTTCTTGCTACAATACAAGAAAATCATACACAAGGAAACAAAAAAAAATTTAAAAATATTTAAAAAAAAAAAAACAACAACAAAATATATGCAAACACAATTTGTAATACAAGAAAAAAGTGTTTTTTTTATGGGTTGCAAAAAAGTAAGTCGGGTAAAACGATTTCGGAATCTATATACTTAGTCCTAATCTAGAACTTGAAATTTCTGTTTTTTAGATAGCTTTAAATCACGATTTAAAAGGTTTTTATCAGCTCGACTTGACGAACCTATCTACGTTAATTGAAATAGAAAATTCTTTATCAAAAGCTTTTAGACTGATTTTATTTATCTTTATCTAATAATTATATTATTTAGCTTTTTATCGAATAAAGATTTAAGAAGCTTTTTAGCGAATGAAGCTTTAAGAAGTTTTTTAGCGAACGAAGCTTTAAGAAGCTTTTTATTGAATGAAGCTTTAAAAAGCTTTTTAACGAATGAAGCTTTAAGAAGCTTTTATCGAATGAAGCCTAATAAGTTGCAGTAAATACATATATTCATTGAGTTTTTTTCAAAATTTTTAAAAATTAATTAGTTTTAGAGTTTTGTTGGACTTACCGCTTCGATTTCCTGATCAAAACGCACTGGACGCAGCCGACAAAGCACCACAATTAGATAGATGAAGTTGATGCCGATGCCCAGACCCGACCAGAATACAACATCCGGTGTGCACTCGATGAGGTAGCCGTACATGCCCATCATGATGCAACCGATGAGCAGTGTGGCACGCATCCAAAGCGATCCAAAGGGACCGTGCGGCGCCAAAAAGGCCAGAAAGAGAAAGGCCCAGCCCAGCTGAAAGTAGAGATGTTGCGGCTGTTGCCACATGAGGCACTGTTCGATTGACCAGTCGCCGGGATTGATGGAGCGCAGGGTGCCGTTGTTGTCCCAGGTGATGGTGCCACTATTTGCGGCACTGGTGCCAGCTGTACTTTGGGCTATCAGTGTGCCAGCTGAGGCGGCTCCAACTGCTGCACTGCTGCCAGCACCAGTTGCACCGCTTGTGCTGCTGCCACCGACGATGCCGCCGCTATCGACACCGATGCCCAGGCTGGCGCTGCTGCCGGCACTGTTTATAAGTGCACCGACGCCGGCTGCGCTGCCTGCTGTACTGGGCATGGTGTTTGTTTTTGTGTGTGTGTGTGTGTGTGTGCTTGAACTGGACGACAACCGTAAGTCTTTCGTCTTTCGTTCTTCTACTTTCTTTGTTGTTGTCGTCGTTGCTCTCAGTCTGTGCTCACTCTCTCTGTGTGTGTGGGTGAGTGTATTGATTATTTCAGCAATTGGTTTTTACAGTTGTTGGTTGTTGTCTTCGCTCAACATCGATTAATTAAAATTCAATGTTTTGGTTTTTTTTTTTTTATTGCTCCCTCGTTGGCTGTCGTCAGTGCTATTGCTGTTGCTTAGGTCACATTGTTGCATAGTAATAGACGTCGATAGATAGTGAGAGCGAAAAAGAGTGAGAGATGGAGACAGAGCGAGAGCGAGAGAGAGTTCACTCAAGGCACTTTAGCTGTAATGAAAATGTGAAGAAAATTAATTTCTTAGACAGGCAACATCAAGAAAAAAATAACGTTTTTTATTCGATATGTATGTGTGTATATTCGATAACTTTTATATTTCTTAGCCGATAACAAAGATTAGAAAATATTTTCAATATACCTCCCAAAAGCAAACTATAATTGTTATCGATATTAACTTAACGAAAGAAAAAATTATCGAAAATACCTAAATAAAATAAATGAAATAAGGCTTAATGCGAAAAAGGCTCGACCAGGACATACCCTATAACGTAACCCGGGACATTTAGCCCCTGTGAAAAATTTTCGATAACTTCGATATTTTTTGCAAGATTTTTATTGAAATTTGATATGACAAAGTTGCAATGGCAAGTTGCATGCTTAGGAAATGCAAGATTTAATTGTTATCGATAACATGCGTATATCGGAAAAGGAGTGTTATTGGTTCGAACTTGGTTTGTGACAGGTTTCTTTACTCTTACATTCGATTAAAAGAACATAAAACTAAACTCGATGTCACAGCTAAGAAGCCCAAATAAAAAAGAAGAGTATCTTTAACACCGCAACTAATTGACCTAATTGAAATTGCTTGCCAGTCATAATATATGCGTTTTGATAGCTTCTTTTGGAAACCAATTTGTTAACACACACACCAGTGGGTGTGGGAAGGAACTGGAAAAGGAGGAGGGGGGGTACGGGAAGCAGGGGTCACAGCTGTTAACCAAAAACCAAACAATAACTGGTTAGTGCGTTCTGACCCAAAATACAAAACGAGGTCAATTCATAAGTGAAAAGAGGAAGAAGATAGTGACAATAACATATTTTGGGCCAAAAGGCCCATCGGTAAGAGTTGGCCAAATAACCAGATAAACATTTCCGGCCATTTGCATACATACATACAAAGCGAACAGCAAAGAAAGAAAGAAAGAAAGATAGAGAGAGAGAGAGAGAGAGAGAGCGAGCGGTTGAGAAGGGGAAAGGAGAAAGCGAAAGGAAGCACCAAATAATCAATTAGTGACAAATTTACTGACCGGCTTTTAACTAGTACGAAAGGGGGGAGGGGGGAGCAGTGGGGCAGCACAAACACCACAAAAACGTACAACATTGATAAAGCATATTGTTGTTGTTATTGTTGTTTAGTTGATATAAGCAAGCGGCGAACTGACAAACATGACAAAAAAGCCAACGCCAACGCTTCCTTTGGCATGGGGGTGTGCAATGTACACACACACACACACACACATAACTAAACACACAATGTGTGTGTGTGTGTGAACTGAAAACAAGAAAATTGTTAAAGCAGATGAAGTCATCGAAGCCAAAACAACCAAATTCTACTGTTGATGGCTCAGCTTTAGCTCTTTGTGTGTGTGTGTGTGTGTTGGTGGGCAGCATTTACATACAAGCATACATATATGTGAAGACAAAAACCACACACACACACACACACACAGACATAAACGTGCATTTGTTGCTCATACAAAAAGCAGGTTGCCCTAAAAAATAAATCAAACAAACGACGATTATAAAATTTATTATACAAAGTAAAAACATTTTGCCAATTACAAGTTTACAACATTAACAATTAAATATATGTGCGTATGTAACTTTTACGCGCTTTGTTCTATACGTATGTGTGTATGTTTGTATGTACATACATATGTATGTTTTTAACAGCTGCTTTTGAAAAGTTCTTTTAACATGACCGCAACAGAAAATGAATGATGAACTAAAATTTGTACATCAAACTTTTGTTTATCATTATTTTTAAGTGCTATGATTAACACAAATAAATGGTAGTAATATGGAGTTGTTGTTTAATTGAAGTTTGTTATAGAGAAACTTGACTGTAGCTTTAAAACTGCAACAACAAGAAAAACACACTTGACCACAAAATGTTTTGACTATATAATTATTATTTCGATTTTCAGAGTGCAGCTTTTAATCTAAAATTGAGCTACTGTGTGGGTGGTGTTTGTATGTTTGTATGTATGTATGTATGTAATTGACATATTTATGCATCTACACATATCGCTGGCATGCAAGCACAAACATATGTGCATACACATTAAATGAAACATTTGAACAAAGAATATAAAATGCAAGATATTCTTATCTCGATGCAAAGCGAGCAATAACAACAACAAGTTTTATTGTGTAAAGGCAATAAGGCGTTAAGGAATACATATATACGTATGTATGCAATAACTGTAACTATTCACAATAGTTACGAAAATTGCAAATGCATAATCTCGATTAATTATGATGTCGCGATAGCACATAATAAGATATTCAAATGCATTTGAGTTAGTTTCTGCAGCCCTGGTGCGTTACTACGAGAGCATGCACACACACAAACGCACATATGTATATAGCAAGAAGAAGAACAACAACAGCGATACATCAATTGCCTGCACAACAAATGCAATTGGCTCGCGTGGGGCACACGCAAGGAGCGGTGTACTGTGTGAAAGAGAAAAGAAAAAAGAGGGAGACTTAAAAAAAGCGAGCATGGGGGAGAGCGATGAGTGTGGAGTGTTACTTCTGACGCTGCTGCTGCTGCTGCTTCTTTTTCTATTGCACTTTGTTAATATGTATGTATGTATGTGTATACATATATATTTTTTCTATTTGCATATGCGTGTGCATGCAACTTCCACCACCATTATCGGGCGTCCGTTCCCACCAGCACCACCCGGCTAGTCACACGTTGATGTTCGATTTTTCACCATTCTTTCAAATTGTATAAGCTGCATACATACATATGTATGCATATTACTATGTACATTTTCTACAATTGTACATACATATATCATAATCAATTTTACTTTGACCATTCACTGCAGTTTATCCTTATATACATACACACATACATATTTGAACTGCATATAGACCTACATATGTGGGTTCTCCTCTTTTACTCTAAAAATTTCTTATTGTTCTCACCACTTACCACATTGAACTGTTGTTGTTGTTGTTGTTGCGTTTGATACTAGTATTACTATTGTTGCTGTTGTTGTTGTTGTGTTTATTGTTGCCTCCTTTTCTAACTTCAATTGTAGGCGGTGTCCCAGTGCTGCATAACAGTTGACATATGTATTTGAGCGATATTTTTGTAATTTACCTTCAGCGCGGCACAAACTTTAATTACAATCAGAAACACACGCACACACAAGAGCAAAGCAACAACTGCTTGCACATATACATATGCGCTAAAATAACAAAAAAAAAAGATTTATTTATCACAATGTTGCTACTGCGGCGACTGCCCTTCGCTTAGGTTATGTACACGCAACTTGACATTTTAAGTTGATGTGTGTGTGTGTGCACATACATATTTAGTATGTGTTAGCTTTGCAATTGCAAAACCCCAATTTAAGTTATTTTATCACACAAATACACACTCGCAGACACACGCAAGTTCTTGTAAATGAAAAGTAATCAAACAATTTACCAGTGGAAATGCGTGTCTTCAACCGCCAAATAATAATAAAATACTAGCACTTGAAAGTAAAAACAATAACAAAAAGTCGGCAGAGCAGCGACAACTTCCGCGCGAGAGCACCAACAGCGACGACAAGACGACGGCGATTTAATGAATTGGAGATATTTACTGCGCAAGTCCGTTGTTGTCTGTGCTTCAGCAAGAGAGTAGAACAGACTGATTGTGACGTCACACTTTGCGTTGATCGCAAGCCTTTCTCAGAGTTTAAGAGAAATTACAAAAAAAATTACCAAACCCAAAATTAAATTAAAATCTTAAAATTAACTATAAAATAAAAAATAGAAAATATAAACGTTGATTGTTTGATATTGTTGTTTTTAAAATAAATCGTTACTATCCAAACTGGGCTTAAGATTGTGACAATAGCAGTGAACAATATATTAAACCTCTTAAGTAGTAAGCGATTGCTATCGCTGTAAGACCGATCAAATAAAAAAGCGCTAAAGTAAAATCTTAGAGAACAAAATCGAAACAATATTAAGATTAATTTTTGATGGCTTATGAAAGCATCAAGTCAGAGAATAAATCTTGTCACAACATTAACCTCTATTGCCTCTATTTAATTAAGTTTATTATGAAAAGCATTTCCTACTCCAAAAACGGGCAGTAGTTCTTTTAATTTTTTTAAATTTCTGTGCTAGAGCTGACACAGCCGGCAATAGATAATTCATCGATAACATTAGATATAAAATGCCCTATCGATAAGCTGGGGATAAATCGAGCGTCTTGCGAATTTTCTTTATGCTGCCACGAAGCTTCGCTGCATTTATTTTCGTACATTTCGTTTGTTTTTATCTTGTTCTGCGCAGTTAAAAGAGCGCAGGTAATGTGCCGAATTATTGTGTGCTTAACGTGGAAATCCGTGCGTGGAATTAAGTGTACTTTTGCCCAGGCAAGTCTGTATTCAAAGTCCCACTAAAGCCGCACCGGCATTTGCTGCCAGCCGGACGCAAACCAATATATTAGCCATGACCGTGGATACAAGCAGCGGTGCGACGAAGGCACGAGTTATCTTAACATGGGAAAAACAAGAACATCTTGTTAAATTGGCGATACTTATTCTGGCTGCCGTTTTATGTGAGTATACTGCGTTTGGTACGACATATATTTAATTTGTGGGGGCGATACTAGACAAAATTCAGAAGTCATGTTTGGAGTCGATGCTTTCATGTATGTGTATAAGATGTGTGGGCGTAAGTTCAGACAAACAAGCTCATTAGTGATAATCATACCAATCGAAGCAGTTCACACAATTATTTAAGCATTATCGATAGATTTATTAATATGTATGTTCGATTAATGTAAGGCGCAACCAACTTAATGATTTCATTTGACTGCCTTTTGCAGCGTTCGCCACACGTTTATTTTCTGTGCTGCGCTTTGAAAGTGTCATCCATGAGTTCGATCCATATTTCAACTACCGCACCACGCGGTTCCTTGCCGAGCAAGGCTTTTATAAATTCCACAATTGGTTCGATGATCGCGCCTGGTATCCACTTGGCCGCATTATTGGCGGTACCATCTACCCCGGTCTGATGGTCACCTCTGCGGCCTTGTACAGGCTCATGTGGATGCTAAACATTACCATTGATATACGAAATGTTTGCGTATTTCTTGCTCCATTTTTTTCCTCGCTCACCACGCTCGTTACCTACGCGTTGACCAAGGAGATACATGTAAGTATGCACCAGTTTGAGGTTAAAAGCGAAAACTTGCACGTGCTCCGAACTTTAATATTTCTTAACTTTTTTTTTTACAGAGCACTGGCGCCGGCTTGGTGGCCGCAGCTCTTATATCCATCGTGCCGGGCTATATATCGCGATCGGTGGCTGGTTCCTATGACAACGAAGGCATTGCCATATTTTGCATGCTCTTCACCTACTATCTGTGGATTAAAGCTGTCAAGACAGGCACCATATTTTGGTCGGCCATGTCAGCACTTGCCTATTTCTACATGGTGTCCTCGTGGGGCGGTTATGTGTTTCTTATAAATCTTATACCACTGCACGTGCTAGCTTTGATGATCACTGGACGATTCTCGCATCGCATCTATATAGCATATAGTACATTATATTGCGTCGGCACCATACTATCAATGCAGATATCCTTTGTGGGCTTTCAGCCCATTCAGAGTTCGGAGCATATGCTGGTAAGTCCTTTCGTTTGTGTTCTCGTTTTTTTTTTTTTTTGTAAAGTTAGTTTTGCTAAATGATGATTACTTTTGTAATTCTTGATAGGAAGAGTATGAAACATAATGAGTACCATAAAATAAACTGATGCAGCCATCTTAAGTTAATTTAATGCACATTTGTAATAACGGTGCACTAGCTAATCACCACCGTTTATTTTTACTGTTTTACAGGCACTAGGCGTTTTTGGTCTTTGCCAGATGCACGCTTTTGTCGACTACCTACGCTCACGCATGCCCACGGAACACTTCGATCTGCTGTTCAAGACACTGGTATCGAGTGTGATAAGCATAGTGCTCATTGTGGGCACATTGCTTACGCTAACCGGCAAGGTATCACCATGGACTGGTCGCTTCTATTCGCTGCTGGATCCATCTTATGCCAAAAATCACATACCAATCATAGCTTCCGTGTCGGAGCATCAGCCTACATCATGGTCATCATTCTACTTTGATCTGCAGGTAACTTTACAGCACGAACATATTATTGTGAAGGTTTCTTGAGCTTTGAGTGGTGATGACAACATAAATACGATGCGAATGACTTGCGCCTTAAAGCAGCCAATGATTACATGCACTTTGATCGCTGAATCAGTTTCATATACAACAAATTGAATGCTAAGCTTTTCACTAATTTAATTTGCGTATTTCTTTTGTTTGTTTTTAGATTCTTGTATTCCTGTTTCCCGCTGGCCTCTACTTTTGTTTCTCTCGCCTGACGGACGCGAACATTTTCATCATATTATATGGCGTTACAAGCATCTATTTTGCCGGCGTTATGGTTCGTCTAATGCTTGTGCTGGCGCCAGTCATGTGCGTTCTATCTGGCATCGCCATATCACATCTACTGGCCAAGTATATCAAGAGCGTGGACACGGGCAGCCTCAAACCGGCAACGGAGAGCAAGCGACAGCATAAGAAATTGGAACAGCAGAGTGGTGGGGTGAAGAGTGAGGTGGCCATTGGTTTTGTGACCATTATAACGCTAATGCTTATCGTTTATACGCTTCACTGTACATGGGTCACCTCCGAAGCCTACTCCTCGCCGAGCATTGTGCTTAGCGCGCGCTCCCATGACGGTGGCCGCATCATCTTTGACGATTTTCGCGAAGCCTATTACTGGCTCCAAATGAACACGCCTGAGGTGAGTTTAAGATAGAGAGAGATGGAGATAACATTATATCTTAGTTATGCACTTGAATGATGAATACATTTTGTATATTCTTGATAGGAAGAGTATGAAACATAATGAGTACTAACAAAAATAATTCTGAATTTGCGTCTGCAATAAAAACATGATGAACATTTTGATGTATTAATTAAGATTGATTTAATATATAGTGTATTTTGTTCTTTTTTTGTTGCAGAATGCTCGCATCATGTCCTGGTGGGATTATGGCTATCAAATAACAGCAATGGCTAATCGCACAATACTGGTGGATAACAACACTTGGAACAATACACACATATCGCGCGTTGGCCAGGCAATGGCCTCATCCGAGGAGAAGGCATACGAAATAATGCGTGAACTGGATGTTGATTATGTTCTTGTTATATTTGGTGGATTGACGGGTTACTCTTCCGACGATATCAATAAGTTCCTGTGGATGGTGCGTATTGGTGGCAGCACGGATCGCGGTGCACACATCAAGGAGAAGGATTACTATGCGCCAAATGGCGAGTTTCGTGTGGACAAGGAAGGTTCGCCGACGCTGCTCAATTGTTTAATGTACAAGATGTGCTATTATCGGTTTGGACAAATGTATACGGAGGGTGGCAAGGCGCAGGGCTATGATCGTGTGCGTGCTGCCGAAATTGGCAACAAGGACTTTGAGCTTGATGTGCTCGAGGAAGCGTATACCACGGAACATTGGCTGGTGCGCATCTATAAGGTCAAGGATTTGCCAAATCGAGGCGTCTAAATACATGTCAAATGCGCTATCTCTCTCTCTCTATTTATGTCTCTCTCTCTTTAATGTGACTTTGTCATTATTGAAAACATTCGTATTCATTCGATGAAACTCAGTGTAACTTGTACATTCGTAAGGCTAAGCTCTAATTTTACGCTTACAGTGATTAACATATATTTTTTTTTTTTTGTTAAAATGAAATCTCTACAATTAGTATTATTTTTTCTTCATAATGTGTCCATCTCCCTCTCTCTGTTGCTTTCTCTTTCTGTATTAGTTGAGAGACATTTCGTTGTACTTTACCTAGTTTTGTTTTTTTAAACCGAATGCGAAGCAAAAAGTGCATGATCCTAAATTGTAAGAACGAACAAAAGAAATATATAAATATACGTATGTGAAAACAAATCTCATGAAAATTATAAAGCCATGCATAATCTTTATTTAACGTTTAGAGATTTCTTAAGAAGTGATTGAATTATTTATTGTATGTGATTATTATCTCGTTCAGATTCAATTTCACGGCCAAATACGCCAGTGACAACATCCTCAGCCTCATCGGCCAGCTCCATTGTGGCAATGAACTCATCAAGGCCACACAATGAGGCAGCGACTTCATGTGGCACCTCCTCATCTGGTGCATTGTCCACATCCAATGGCAGCGTATCCGACTCCGGACTTGCCTGCATGGCCCCACGATTCGAATTGTATAGTTCCCGGAACGTCGTGCGTGTCAGATTGAATTCACGCATTCCAAAGCCCATGCGCTGATTCGTATCCTCAGCTGCCTGACGCCGCGCCACCTTACGAATATCGTGCGCCTCCTGCTCGCCTATGGTGCGCACCACCGCCGAATTGTGTCGGGATGACCAGTTGCTCGTTGCCGATTTGCGTGAACGTTTTATGATTTGACGGCACTTGTTTGTGATGCCGCCAACGATTTCGGAGACAAGCGCAACGGCACCCATGAAATAACCAATGCCCATCAGCAGAAACATGCCCTCCGTATCGGCTGTGGTCAATTGGCGCTCCTCCTGTATGATCTCGCGCAACGATGTACTGGCGCTGGCTTGCAACAAGCGACCCGTCGACGAACGCTGCATCACCCAGCTGACCTCATCAACCAGTTTGATCAACAGACCGCTTTCCTGTGCAATCATGATCATCGTATCGATCTTGCTTTTGTATACGGAATCACGCGGAAACATGAAACCAATTTGGAACAAAGCAAAGCATTCTTCGCTCAAATGCAATGCGGAACGTCGTGATAGGTTCCTGCGAAGAGCAAGAAAGGAGCAAGAAATCGAACAGCAATTAATAAGGATAACTATTTTCTCCCTCATTGGACATACTCATTCGAATAGTTGGCTTGGACTAGATATTCCAGACGTGCCTTGGAGCCGAGAAATGCATAATTCCAAAAGAAACTTTGCGTCACATTGCCAACACCTTCCTCCAGGGAGCCAACAAACTCCATCTTCTTATACAGCTTCGATGTGGGCTCATGTGTGGAGTTCTGAAACCAATTCTCCCAGCCGCCATGATCTACAAAGAAAATTTAAAGCACCTCATAAGGGATTTAAGCGGGACGTTTACACGTACCCAGTGTGCATACGCGAAAGAAAAGACCAAGCAAATCCACCACGGAATCAACGGTGTCCGGAAACGCTGGCAATGTGACAAAGGCAATAATCGAGCCCGTATAACAAGACGTTATGATGATGGTGAAGAGCCAATAGGCGCCGATCAGGACACGTGTTGAGGTTTTGTTCGTGTTGCTCCACGAGAATTTACCGGAAAACGTAAAGGCATTTGTGAACATGCCAAAGACATACCAGAACATATTCTCAATCTCACCCCAGTTGCCCAACAGATGTCGTAGGGTTAGACGATCGGTAAAGACAATGGGAAATATGCCGCCAAGATAAACGCATATCAGTGCCACCCAAACGGGCCACTGAAATGGACCCATAATTGCGCGATACTTGGGCAAAGCCTTCGATGCCAGCGTTATGAATGCGGCACAATCTCTTGAATGACCCAGTGACATATCCGTGTCACGCAATCTATCCTCCGTTATGTAAATGCCGGACATGCCAATGTCGGCGCCGCCCTCGGCAATCTGCAACTGAATGTTATCAACATTGCTGGATGTCATCAGTAGATTGGGTGTATCCGTAATGTCGATGGTGAAGTTTAAACGTTTCGCTATCATATTCAGTAGACGCAGCTCGATGCCATCCCAACGCAATTGACCCATGCCCGCTGAGTCCAGTGATTTGATGCGAAATATGAATGGTGGCTGATTTGCTGCCGAAACCTGAAAACGATGTCCGGCAAAGCCATCGCGAAACTTGGCCGGAAACAGATTAGTGTGTGGTCGCGAGAGACATCCACGTATCCAGCTGGTCAACACCGAACCGGTGTTCGAGCCCAGTCCATCCGCATATAGATTGTGTGTATATAGCACATAGGGTCGCTCCTGCAAGCAAAAATGTTAAAAACTTAAATCGAATCATGTTTGTACTTACCTGCTCCTTACTGATCATCAGTGATTCACCAATTACCAATAGATTAACAATTTTCGATGAGAGCTCTGAGGTCAAAAAATCACGCAACTTCCATTGTGATGAAGTGGAGACCAAAACAACGCGACTCTCTGTCTGTGAACCCAAAATGTGGCGTGCAAACAATGGATCCGATAGGAATAGAATATAGCTCTTGCAATTGTTATCAATGTGAAGGTTCAAGTTGCGATTCTCTGGTTCGTAGCGTTCATTGATTTCGCCATGATAAAATGTTATTGGCATCGTCTAGATATGATTTGAGATAAGTTTCTTTAGGTTTCTTCAGTTTTTCGATACTCACTCTGAATAGTTTCTCCAGTATTTGGCCCTGGGACCTGGCCACAATGCTATCGTAATAGATGACCGGCGGACATTTGGCCAAATATTCTTTGGCTATTTTGTTGACCAGTGTGACCAGCGAGTTAGTTTGCTCAAAATTATATGTTAGCAAGAATTTATTGGCCAAAAGTTCGGCACGTGGCTTCGGATTCCCATAAAATGTTGGATCCACACGACGCTTAAGTAATCGCCTATCCCCACAATTCCCATAGAGTTGTTGATTCAAACGATGTCGCTCAATCAAACGTCGGCTAACACAGTTCCCGGCATAATTGCCTTGACTAAGGATTAACACTAGGAGCACCACCAGCAAACACACCCACGAGGGCCACATGCTGCCAATGAGCCAATGATGAGCTGCCACATGGAGCGGCAACTATTTATAGGTGGGATCAAGGGATATGTGGCATGTGGCAAGTTGGGTGGTGTTGCTTGACACGCGAGAGGTCGCCACCACGCATTTGTGATTTGATTATTGTTTCAAAACATCGTAGCACCTGGGTGCAAAGGAATAACAACAAAATAGATGGGTTAGACCCATTTGTTGAAAGTAGTTATTAATATGAAATCAAATAATTGCTTGACTCATATCCATTTTGTACAGCCAAACAAGTTTTTTCACATGCTTGTTGTAGATAACTAAACACTGATTTATGTCTATTAATTATTGTTATCGTTGAAAACAATTGTGATTTTGCTGATATAAGCAATTGATCAAATTAGGAACGCAATTCTGAGAATTTATGAATGAACACTCAAAACTACTTACTTATCGGATACATAGTATATGTTTCTATATTAATCAAATAGTTTTTCAAACAGACTGGAAAAATAACAATAAAAATTATATATACATACATATTAAAATGTGATTTATTTATTATATAATTTAACTTCCACACGCAAACCGGAAGACCTGGGTTCAAATCCTGGCGTAGCTTATACAATTTATTTATTTTTTTTAATTAGCTTACACAAACTATCGTGGGTTCAAATCCTCGTGAAGCTAAACATTTTTTTTTATTTTCTAAAGCAACCAGTACGTCCTGGGTTCAAATCCTGGCGGAGTTTATAAGCTTTTTGAAGTCTTTTCTCTTTTTTTCCTATTTTTCAATAAAATTTAATGTTTTTATTTGTTTTTTTTTTTAAATTTATTATTAACTTAAGTCCAAACACAAATCCCATACATCAGTAAAATGAGTAAGTAAATAAAAATAATAAAAAAAAACATATTTCATAAAAAAAAACACAACATATTTTAAAGGATTGTTTGTTGAGGATACGAGCCTTGTGGATCCATCGATACATCTGGCTTTTGTGGCAATTGCATCATTGGCATATACTTGGCCAGATACGGTGTCAGCAATTCCATGGGTAAGGGGAACACTATAGTTGAATTCTTCTCCGCCGATATGCTGCTCAGCGTTTGCAAATAACGTAGCTGCAAATATATATATGTAAATAAATGTTAGGCATACTATTTACATAGATGGGAGAATTGTAGACCCACCTGTAGTGCGGATGGACTGGAAGATATCACATCGGAGGCTTCTTTGAGGGCAGTCGCCGACTTCTTTTCACCTTCGGCAGCAATCACCTTGGCGCGTGCATCGCGTGCAGCTTCCGCTTCGGCGGCCATGGCACGTTGCATCGATACGGGCAGCGATACATCCTTGCTGAAAGGTAAATAATGTATTAAGTTCCGAGTGCCTGCCTTAACATTAAAACTGTTCCTTAAATGCATAAGTGAGAGCATAAACCATAATGCTTACACTTTTGCAGTGCGTAAAAGAGTGAATTTTATGGTTATCGTTAATCGATTCTTATCGATATACGTTCTAAATAGGATTTCTTTCTCGATCCCGTTCTTGGTTATTGTTTGACCATAATCCACCTCTATATCAATGGAAAAGTGACATAAATGACTATAGGTTATCGATTCTTGATCAAATTAAGATTTGTTTAACAAACTTAGTGTGTCTTTAGCTTTACTGATCACACATTTTCAGTTGACTAGAGAAATATTGTTAAAGCAGTTGCTTTTTTGGCCTTTGTTGATCGATTCTTATCTATATCATTAAAATTGGAATTTTATGGTTATTATTACGTACCGAAAACGAACGCAGTCTATAAAAAAAGCGCTAACAATCGAACACCCTGTAAGTAGTACTTACACTTCCACACGTTCAACCATAACGCCCCAGGGCTCGGTGGCCTCGTCCAGGGTCAATTGCATGTTGTGTGCGAGCAACTCGCGTTCGGTAAGCAGCTCGGAGAGATTACGTGTGCCGACAATGTTCCGCAACGTGGTGGCAGCAAGCAGTCGCGTCGATGTACTATAATCCTCTACACGCACAATTGCATATAGTGGGTTGCTGATGCGATAATAGACGACCGCATCCACAGTCACTGTAACCGCATCCTTGGTAAGCATCTCCTGTTGCGGCACCATAAATGTGACCGTACGCAAATCCACCTTGCGATATTCATCGATGCAGGGCAGTATGAAGAACATGCCCGGTCCGCGGGCGCCGCCGCTCAAGCGACCCAGCCGAAAGATAACGGCTCGCTCGTACTCCGCCACAACCTTGAAGCATATGAATATGGATATGGGGCATGTGATTATGAACACAATCACCGAGAGCACTGTGACCAGCCATTCAACGCATCCGAGCGGTTGATTTTCGGCTGCAATCAGAAAAGCACAAGCAAACTTTATGAATAAGCTAATGATAATGTATTTTGACTTGTTGTTGATGGATGTTGTTGACTCATCGCTAAAAGATTTAAATACATATCTTTGTGTACAAAGTAAAATCCCCTGCGAACAGCTTTATATCGTGCTGTTGTATATACCCTCTGAAATACCGACAAGCCATTGGCCGAACAAGCTTCTTTTTTCGTCATCGATGTACACATGTTATCGATAACAAGAAAATTTCCAATTTCTTTAGACAATTTAACATAATACTCGTCATCAGTAAAAAGTTCATAAGGATCGCTGATGAAACACGAAAGATATTGTCCGTACAACTCTCTTCCAATCTTTATAACACTTTCTTTGCATTAACATAATCGTACATAAATATCTTTGATACAGTTCTAAGAAAAGTTTTTATCTCACGACAAGGAACACAAATACAATGTACATTCAACAACAAAAAATTCTTATCGTAGAATTTACTGTCGAATTGATCGGTTCAAAATATCACTTCCCTTATCTAATCTACCCTTGCTTTTTCACAAATAAATTTGGTAATTAATAAAAACTCGATTGTTATTTACATGTCTTGAAACCGCGATATTCTGGTACATCCGCACGACTAACATCTGGCTGGTACTCGGGATATTCTGGCGGCGTAACGTTAACATTGACGATATGGGAATTTTTCGAGACAGTCGGTACCTCAGATGCCCTCAAATCCTCATAGTTTGAATATACCGGCGAATCCCGGTTCTGTTCCATAACGCTTATTTTGTGTTCTCGTTCAACCGATACGCTGGCTTACCGTTTCTATACTGTTTCGATTGCGATATAAATTAAAAATACAACTTTTTTTTGCAAAAGCTTCAGCTCTTATCTCGGAATTCGCAACTTCACACAAATTGTTCCATCGCTCATTATTACTCAACTGCTCATTGTGCTCACTGTGCTCAACCGATTCCCCCATTAAGGGCTTATCTCACGCAATGTCGAGCTAAGGCCAACAACAATCAAATACCATTGTGAATGCTCGACTAGAATATGACCTGTCTTTGGATCTAATTCCATTTTCAATGGACCAAAAAGCTTAGATTTTTTTCATGCCCGTAGAAAATAGCGCTAAAATATAAACGAAAATTTCAAAATCCTTCCCTATCGGAGAAGAACTTATATTCGTGTTGATGATTAGAAATATTCGTAATCGAATTGATTTGTTCCTGTTTTCTATTTGATTTTTTATTACAACATTTTTTCGTTTTTATCTTAAAATAAATAAATTAATTTAAGAGTTTTTAAAAATTAAATTTGTTTAAAATTTATTAAGTTAATAAGAGAACAGTAGAATAAAAACATCAAACCAAAAATATTTTTGAAGCCAAATTTCCAAAAACCCAGATTCCAAACCCATATATGTACTACATACATAAATACATTTAATGTTTAATGTACATCAAACACACAAATACAAAATGCATGGAGAGCAGTTGTGCAGTCTGTGCTCTCAGAGAGCGCAAATTGGCAATGCATTGCCATAATGTCATAATGCGTCATCAGCAGGGCAAGAACAACAAAACTCACACAGTGCTTATAATTCGCAAGTCATTATTCTGCAAGCGATAGGCTTAAATAGCGCCTAGAGTGCACGCTACTTTGGGCGGTCGAGTAGCTCACAGCGTAAAGGGTTGGTCACATCCCCAACTAATTGTGACAAAAATCAGCGGACCTGGGTACAACAACTGGTGTGCCCAACCGCAGTCAATCCGGCTTCTTAAAGCCAAACAAAAAACAACATCCAAGGTTAATACGCAATTTATATTTATAAAAATGCAAAACAACTGTTGATAAAACGACAAGAGACATTGAAAAATGAGGATTGTACGCTTTTACGCCAATACACAAACCAAAAAGTGGTTTAAACAACTGAGTGGTTATTATTAAATAACTTGAAAAACCTATAACAAGAAAAAATCCAAAAAAAAAAAAATTGCTGTGAGCTTGCTCCGAGAATCTCTGTAAACTCGGCAGATCGCCTTTTTGCTTGCTAAAGTTAAAACTAATTTTGTTTACCACATATTGATATACTTGAAACAAATAGAATAGTTGTTCTTTTTATTAACCAAAGTTACAAATTTCACAACCTTATGCAGTATTAATTTCCATTAATCTATCTATGATTTAGAGTAGGAAAATATACTCTTCCGGTATAGCTAAGAAACTGGCTGCTTGCTCTCGCATCGAAAGCTGAAAACTTGAATGTCCCGCAATAATAACCATTGAACTGCCGCCCTTATTGTTAAACGCCAAATGTGTTGCCAAGTGCTTGGCATCTAGACGCTCGGTGTGCACCGTTTCCTTGTAGCGCAAACACTTGCGAAGTGCTTGACATGATGCATCACAGCCAGTGGGGCAGGTGGTGCATTGCTGATGTGCCAAATAGAGACAATGCTTATAGTTCCAGTACTGGGCAAATTCAAGCAAGCGATCTCGAAAGTACACATGCTGCAGATTCTGTGCACATATCAAATGTCGTATGGAACTCATGTCATCTTCGTTGTCCAGCACCTGTTCGATTAGAGGCAGGGTGGGTGCAATTGCAACGCCCTGTGATATGATGACAATGCATTTGGCACGACTTGCATCGTGCGCATAGTTGCCAATGGGACCACGAAACTGAAGCACATGCGACGGCTGCAATACCTTTAGGTATTCGGACATGGGTCCGCCGGGCTGCAGCTTAACCAGTATTTTAAACTCTTTGCGAACAAAATCAGTCCAGTAGGGTGAGTACGGACGCAACACGGCATGCCCATCAAGGTCAACGCGCAACATTATATGATGGCCGGGCGGAATGTCCAGTATGCTGTTATCGTCTTCGTCCTCCTGCACAGCGTAGCCAAAGTGCAATATTCGAACCTGTGCATCATCGTTCATTGCCTCATTGCTGAATAGTTTGAATCGGGCATAGTTTAAAATGACATTTCGCTTGCCAGCAAGAACTGCACGTTGGCTTGGCGCTGGCTTATTATCGAGAATGCAGTTCGTACATCCATTGCCACAGCAATCATCTTGGCTCACTTCGTAGTCAGGCATGTGCCGCAGCTAGAGATGGGCGATATCCGTGTGCTCCGTGACTAAACAAAAACAAAGCGGTTAATAAAAATCATGTACAATTTGTATTCATTACACTCCTCACTGCATTTTAATAAAAGCTACTTGTTGTTAAATATCTTAAACGAAACAATTGTAAACAGTTGTTCAATATGTATCGCAAAGACTATTGAATAATACTTTCGATAGTTTTTGTATGTATCAATGATAATCATCACTGTCACATCGATAGCTTGTCACGTATCGATGATCGATACCTTGCTGATAGACAGAAAAACACAACAAAAATACCTAGTATTGTTTTTTTGTTGCCATAAGTATTCGACTGCTTCAACAATCGTTAAGAAATAGTTACTAAAAAATTGAAACTAATAACTTGCAATCCTTTCCCCGGGGTGACATTTAGACAGCACATTTCAGTTGCAAGCATCACAACGGTAACAATAATGTGCAACTAGTGGAATCTTCATCGTCGTTAGGAATTATTGTTAACAACAATCAGACAACAGCATCTGCTGCAGACACTACATTCTGGCTGTGGGAACATGAATTTGGAATCAATTTTTCGGGATTTTAATCCATGGTAAGCAATGCAGACAAACAGCTGTTGCAGAAGCATTGTTCTAATCATTTTCATTGCAGTAAATTCGTTGTACACTGCAGCCTTTTTACATTTGTGTCGCTATTCGCGTTGCGCCTTGATGGTTACATAGGTAAGGAGAGGTCAACAAAATTCAATTCTGGTGCACGCAGCTTTGAAATGACATCAACTGATTAATTACAGATTGTCCCTATTGGGCAATTTTTACACCATTGTGGATCTGGAAATGCACCGCCATATTGGGCGCCATAGTTGGTGCCATTGTTTGGTGCCGCTATCCGCACTATCGCCTCGAAGGCGACTCCTATACGCAGTTCAAAGCGATGCTCATCTCTCTGTCGTTGCATCTGATATTGCTAATGTTTGAGCTGCTTGCTTGCGACAAGCTCACCTCGGAGCGTCATTTGTGGGTGCTGGTCTTTATACCGCTCATCTTTGGGTCTGTGGTCAGTGTCGGTGCGTGCGTTTGGGCCGTTAAGCATGATCGCTCCTTTGAGCTGGAGCTATTTTTGGCTGTTAATGCGCTGCAGTTTGTCTCATTGCCGCTCAAGTTGGACAAGTTTGTGTACTGGAATTGGGATGTGGTTTTCGTGCCGATGTGGATTGTGATTTGCCTGAGCTTGGTTAGCGTCCTATATAATATCATATTCTGTGGCATCATGATGCGCACACCTGAGGTAACGTTGCAGCAAAAAAAGGCTGCACTCAATGCAGCCGTTGGCAATATTTGCACCGTTCTGCCGCTACTCTGTTTTCAGGTAAGCCCTCGGCTTCCAACACTCTAGTTGTGTTTATCTTAATCTGGGTTATGACTTTAGGTTGTTATTTGCGATAAACTGGATGGAGAGATCAAGTTTCCCTACATTGTTGTCTTTGCCCCGCTGCTAGTCTCCATTCTCGCACTCATCATCCTAAGCTTTACCGCCAAGGGCGGCAACATGTGGTGGTTTGGTATACGTAAATCGTTTAGCCAATTTCTGCTGTCGGCTATGCCGTTCCTGCAGGAATACGGCAACATTAGCTATCACGCGGAGACACAAAGTCATGCGGGTCAATCGGTGCCACTGGATGCATCCTCATCATCGACAAGCAACATGGCTGTCACAGAAGCGTTGCACGAGTTCAGCAAGCATGACAAGAAGAGCAAGAAATCGGCCAAAAATGATATTCTTAAGCCTGTGGTGCCATTTATCAGCATTGATTTGCCTGATTAGAGAGAGTTACGATGGGGTTGAGAAAGAACACACAATGCACAATACATACACTAATAACAATAATAACCAAACACACATACACATTATACATATACGTCTACTAGTAGGTGATTATTTATAGGAATTGCGCGTACATACAACATACATACATATATGTACATCAATACATACATATTAACATTGGCCGTAGCTAATTCGTACTGAATTTATTTTTTAAGCTCCTTTCCCCAGCCGGCTCTCAAACATGCACCTTCACCCACACAAACACATACACACACACACACACAAATAAATATGCACGCTTGCATATAATAACTGTACATGTACATATACATTTATATAGATATATATTCGGTCTGTTTTATTTTTAAGCAGCTTTTTCTATCCGAATTGCATAACAATAAAAAGTACATACACTATTTATGTAAGTATGTACAACTATTTATATGCATACATACATACATATGTACAACTATGTATATACATACATACATACATATGTAATGCATACAACTATAAATTTATTTTTTTGCTGTTCGAATAAAATGTAATTCAAATTAGGAAATGTTTTAATACGACCTAATTTCTTATATTATTTTATTTTATATACACTATATGCAAGTATTATATTTTTGTGTATTTTTATGCATATGTCGTATCATTTTAAGGGTGTTACAATTTTTAACTAAATTTGTAAATATTCAAATTCAAAAATGCAAAATTAAAAAAATCTCATGTGCTTCCAACATTTAAATGTATTTATATTTATTGTGGAAATCTTCGAGGTTATAAAAAAAATGCCCTTAAATATTTTTATGCAAATTTTTGTTCACTTTGTCGTTAAGTTTTTTTTTTGCTAGAAACCACGAAATAAAACACATTGATGAATTTTTGTTTAATCTTTATTAAAATTGGGAAGCTACAAAGTTTTACAATTTTTGTTGAAATTTTTATTCTTTATCTTTTTTACCTACGAAGTTGCCTTAAAAGTTATGCAAAGGTATAAAGTTGCACTTTTAAAAAGATTAAGTACAAGCTTAATACATATATATACACATATATATATATATTTATATACATATATATATATATATATATATCATCGTTTGTTTCGTAATATCAAAAACCATATCTTAATAGCCCTTGAAATAGATGAGAGGCACTCAATGAGAAGTTAACAAAGTTAAAAAAAAAAACTTAAAATATATATAGGAAAAGCATATCGTAGTCAACTGTTTTAAAAGTTTCAACAGACATAATATACCTCTATATTATATAGTTAGATGACTTTGTTTTCTTTTTGTAGTGCAAATTGGCAACCAACTATATCAATATACATACTTTCAAATGAGTACATATTATTAAACAGTTTCAGTGTCTTGATACATATATATATATATATATATATATATAATATACTAATTCTCATTTTTTTGTTGTGTTGCATAATAACAATTGTGTCATTATTACATTATCAATAGGAAATACATTGAGTTAATATTTTTTATTTATTTATTTTATTTTATTATTTACTTTACTTTCAAAATGTTTTGGTATTACGTAAATTTTCAAATTTGAACTTTTGACTTGTATTTATCTTGATATTTTGGGAGAGAAGTTTTTATAACCTTAGTTTTTGTAATAATTTGGTTAACTATATATATATACCATATATATTTATATATATATATATATATAAATATATATGGTAGGTATTTTAATTAAAAATACGAAGCTCTTCATCAAATCAATGAAAGCATTTAAAAAATGTTCATGGAATAAATTTTTTATTTTTTTCTTTTGAGTTTTTTGTGTACCCTCGTAATATGTATTTTTGGTTTTTTTTTTGTGTCTATAACGTTTTAAGAAGGATCATTGAACTTTTTCGTTGCTGTAATCGGATCGGATAGGATCGGACCACTATATCATATAGCAGCTATCATAGAAACCAACAGTCAAAAGATACATTTTTTTTTCTTCTTAAATTTCGATTTACAAGGGTATTTAATCTTCGACTTTACAAAGATCTTTATACATTCTTATTATGTACGCATGATTTTTTTTGTTTTTATTTTATTTTTTTTGTAGTTTAGTTCTTTATTTTAATTAATGAGTACATTTAATTATATTATTTTTAATTGTTGCTATTTTTGTTCACTTTCTCCAGCAGAGGATATATATGTGAATTTATTTGAATACGTAAGTATGTAAACGAATTCAACCTGATGTTCGTTGCTCCATAATTTACACATATATTTACTTTATTTTGTTTAAGATTAAGTGTGTGTGTGTGTGTGTAATACTTTATAGTTAGTTTTTAGTAAGTCGAGCGGGTGGGCTGCGCTACTTAAACCATAGACCTCCAAAACAATCCAATTTCACTTCATTAATTTCTTTAATATACATACTATACGTATGTATATATGTTTTTAAAGCACGATTTATAAACGATATGTACTGCTAGCATAGGCATTTTGATGTTCCAAACAGAGACAATTGACATGATGGCAACGGTTGCGCGGACAAGGCAAAAAATCGTTTTTATCCCAAATATTTTGAAAATTTTTATAAAGAAGGTTTGAACGATTCTAATTGGTTTACACAACATAAACTTATTTGCACTTTTCTATCTACGTATTCAAGTAATCGTCAACTTTGACTAGAACAAGTTTTCTAGAATTTACTTTAACAAAATTGTTAGATATTCAATGAAATACATACTTAAAATAATAATAATAATATAAAAAAAACAAAACAAATTTCCCTAAGCTGCAAATAATATGTTTACATACTTTATACCATTAATCAGGTATATATATGGAGTATATGGATCGTGTGTTTAATAACAAATTGCATTGTTTTGTTGTGAAAGACATTTGCATACTTAATCTAATATGGATTACTATTTGCTATAAGTTAATTAAATTACTGTTCGTTTGGAGTTGTGTGGAATTTAGGAAATTTTGTACGTATAGTTAACATAATGCCGAATAAATCGTACATTGACAAAACTGAAACTTTTGACAACAATATAATATATAAAACGTTTAAATTTCAGTTTGGTTATTTGGAAGCTCTACATGGAAAGAATTTCATTTGTATAACTGTATGATTCGCCAGAGTTCGGTTCGGTTGCATTCTATATAAGTGCAGTACATGACAGTATATATATATATATATGTTTGAATACAAAAAAAAAAAAGAAAAGTTGTATGTACTATAAATAAACTAGGAAAGACATAATTAGTTTCGCTTTGCTAAGAAGTTATAGTTAAGAAATTACAACTGGGCTTAGTTAGCTTTTTGTTTAGCACCCAAATACTGCAAAACATTATCACGCCGTCCCTGCACAATAATCATGTACTGCGATGGGAAGTCCCAAATAATGGTGAAATGGAACAGCATGTTTGCAATGGCAATCAAATATTCAAAGAATGCAAACCAACTGAAAGCTGTAAGAAAAACGGATACACGAAACATTACGTATACATATCGTTGGTTGAAGTTGCATTATGAACTTACCCAAATCATGGCAATAAAACCGATGTTTGGCAAAGAAGATCAAGAGACCAATGGTGCTCATTATGGAGACAACAAAGAGGATTTTCTTCCATTTAATGGAACGACGTTGATGAGCGGTGAGCGTATGTTGTTGTGCATATATAATGCCATTCAACTTGATCGTAGCCAGCATATAGCACAGTGAGCATATCATAAATGTTATAAAGATTCTTTCATGAACGGCTGCAAAACAAGAAAACAATTAATCCAAATATCCAAATGATGATGACTGATGACTGATGATAACATACGATAATTCTCACGATTCGATATATAGGTAACACCACCCAGAGCCGCAATCTCAATGATATTGAGCACCAGAATCAGTGTTATTAGCCAATTGGTCTTTGCCACCAGCGACGGAGCAATGCGCGAAAGTTGTGCACGATAATAGTTCTTGTAGACAAAGGCAATGGGTATGCGCGGTCCAATGTGCAACGCAATGCTAAAACGCCAGAAATAACGTTGCGGACTAACGCCAGTTATTGCACTTATCGAGGGTATTATGTTATAAACCTGTAAAACAATTATGGTATTAGTAAACTGATATTTTGGCATGTGAAAGTGTATATGCAACATACCCGGCAATGTGTCTCGTGTACATCGTCATACTGGAAGACGTAGGCGGTCACAAAGCATGTGAATAGGGTAACTAGTGGCAGCAATGCAGTTACCACACAAATCTCATGGAAGCTGGCCAAATAATGTATGGCAATTGGCTTTTGTTCATGCAACTGTTGCTCACAACTAGCCGACGTTGTTGTTGTCTCTGCCTGTTGCTGTTCTTTTTCCTGTTCCTGTTCCTTTTTCTGTTCATGTTTCTGTTCATGTTTCTGTTCCTGTTGCTTTGTAGCTGCATACTGTGAATTATTTATAATATTTATCTTAGTTGTTACATATAAATACATAGTAATAATAAATAAGAACAATTTTCAGACTCTCTCTTTGGCGCTTACCTCGCTAAAACCCAATTGGCAAACATTTTGATGAGTCTCTTGTTAGATGCACAACAACAAAAAGCTCTATAATAAAATGATAAAAAGAAAAATGATATATTTATGTATATTAAAAATCAAAAATATAGCAAAAATATGTGTAAGTTAGGAATATGAAAATAAAATATTGTAAAAAAAATAATTATAGTGTAATGTAAGCAAAATATGGTTTATAATAAATAAATAAAAAAATATATATATATGTACATATATATATATAGTAGTTAAAATAAAAAAAAGGTTTACTATGGATTTGAAATAATATTAGAATTTTTTTAATAAACCAAATATGATTTATAAATAAATAATAAAAAACAAAAACATATATATATAAGTGAAAATTCAAGAAGGGTTTATTTTGGCTTGCACAGGCGTTAATAATAATTTGATTAAATCGACATCAAATGATTACAAAAACAAGTAGCAGGGCTCTAGTTGAGAAATCCCGACTAGAAGATACCCTGAACCCAACTGAAAGTTTTCCAAATTCTAGATTTTGTTGTTATCGATCAAATGTGTATATAGGAAACGAAAAGTGTTATCGAAAATGTGTACCGCCTAGGATTAGGCGAGCTTATGTTTTAAATCCGGAGTCTTTAGCTTCCTTCTGCCTGTTACCCTTTTTAACCCATTCTCAATGGGTTCAGGGCATAAAAATGTGGAATGGGAAAACACGCGCCACGGCATTAAAGGATTGATGCCAAAAATAGATATCAAAAGGTCTGGATTTTATTGTGGTAAATAGAACGTGTGACCTTGATGTTATCGGAGCGAATGTTATTTAATTGATAAGCCACAAGACTTAAAACGAAAAAAAAAAAAAGGAACATCGAAAACTAAAGTATATAAATAAATGTTATGTTCACTTGTTTGGATTAAGAACTTTTTTGTTTCTTTCTTTAACGAAGGTTCCCTTATAATTAGATTAAGTAAGTTGCGTGTTGCGTTTCGCAAACATTTGTGAATTTTCTAACAAAGTTTGCATCAGGCATCGAAATTTCACACAGCTCGTTAATTATACACTATGTACGATAAGATAAACAAACAATATAAATCGGTAAAACACAATAACTACAAGCATATATAGAATTGTATGAGGTTGTATGTAATTGGTGTGTTTTGTACACAAGTTTTCCACACATATTCCAGTATTGCTAACGTTAGTGCAAGCTTACGTCATTAATGAAAGCATCAATACAAAAAAAAAAATGGAGATTTGTAGCTTACATATTGGTACAGTGGCCAGATTGACTCGATTGTTGTTTAGTTGATCAAAAATAACTGTGAACTCACACACACATACACAACACGTACAAGCATAAAAACGTCAGTCACAGGAAACGAAATGAAATGTACGCAAAATACAATGACAATTTTGCCACACCGAATAATAATGCACAAGAAGAATAAGAGATAAAACAAAATGGCTAATGCGATTTAATTATAAGCAAAATTGTAAACAAAATAGCTTAAAAATGAGCGTCAAAAGGCAAAACAAAAAATAAAGAAGGTATTTACGGTAAGGTAGCGGAAGGAGGTCAAAGTGGGCCGGGGCACACAAGTCAGCCGGCATGCGCAGCAGCAGTGCTTAAGAAAATAGATGTTTGAGGATGCGGGGAGCCGATTGCTACCGCACAATTGCTGAACAACCTGGCAATGGAAAATTACAATGGCAGAAGCAATCAAAAGTTGGCTAGCAATAACAAATTTCCAGCTCGTGACGTCTGCAATTGTTTTTTTTTTGTTCTTCACTTTTTTTTTATGGCGTGGGCGGATGTTAACGGAATGCGGGGCAAGGTCAAAAAGCGACCGCTGTCAATAAGTTATATAATTCTGAGGACAAATTGCTGCACGTTTGCCATTAAAAACGTTAGCAAAAATTGGAACTAAGAAATATGTATTTCATGGCACACACTTTACACCCACACACTAGGACGCGCGCAGGTAGAAAAAGATAGATAGATAGACGATGGAAGGCGAGAGAGAGAGAGAGAGAGAATGGTAAAGGCAGCCACACACACATACTCAAATGCACATCCTCTGAAACTTACAGTTGGACCGCTGGAGTCAATACATTCGCCGCTGGCATTGATCCCCGCATTGGATGCGTTTGCTGAAGTTGGCGTCGCCATCGATGTTTTCGAGACGCTATCTGCTGATGCTGCCGCTATTGATGCTCCTGTAGCTGGCGTTGATGTATTTGAATTTTGCATATTTGACGGCAGCGTTGATGCTCTTTAGCATAATTTGTACGCCACGCTGCTGCCGACGAGTGTGTTTGCCAACGCGCGCGCTTGTCGCAACTATTTGTTCTTTTTTTCTTATTCAAAATTCTTAGGTATTTTCACATTTCTTTCATTTTTCTCCAGCATTACATTTCCTACACGTTAACATTGAAAGAGCGAAGTGTTCTCCTGTCATGAATGGACTAATAACGGTTTGCGCAGGCTCCGGAAATCTCTTATTTAAAATCAGCTGTTCTTATGACGTCAACCTGGAGTATAGCACTGCAACTTTTACTAGATACGGAAATTCGATTTTTGTTGATTGAACGATTTATCGCATCATGATAAACATCTTTTATTACATATTTCCCGAAAAATGATTAAGCCAACGCACACCAACGCACCAATAAATTGAAATATAACGGGATTACACCAGCTTGAAGCAGGCGATATTTAAATTGACCGGGTGTTTCGCAATATTCCATAACAAAACACAAGATTGCATTTAACAGAACTAATCGACAAACTTATCGACAAGGTATGTTAAGTGTTTATATGTTGCGGCAACATTCAGAAGACACATACAGTATTATGTGGGTTCTTAAATTTCACGTTTTCTTTTTATTGCCTAAAACCTTAACAGCTTGAAGTCATCTTATTCATTTCCAACACGAATCTTACACCTACCCAATATGTTAAATAAAGTTTTTTTTTTTAAACAAAACCAACTTATGGATCATTAAAAAAAAGATGTTTGTTAACAGAGGTAATGGTTCTGCGCAATGCGTTATCTTTACATGATTTGCTATCTGTCAACAAGTATGTTATATACAAAAAAAAATAAAAAATAATATGAGTGCAGGCCCAGATGTATAAGCAAAGAAGCAATATACTGCAGCCAACCTAACACGAGCTTAAGTCCACAAATGAACATGGAAACGTTAACAGATGGTGGGCTTGCTATTTTTCGCTCATGTACTTACATTCTCGTTGGCTCTCTGTAGCTAGTTTCCTATTTCTGCACGTACATATGTTGGGTATGTTGCCGTTACGTTTCATGGTTGCTTACGTTCCTAACGTTATTGTCGATAGTATCGATATTTTTCGAGTACAGCCAATATATATCCAAAGAAAATAGTTAATTCAACAAGTGCAATTGTAATCAATAGCAAAATTAACCAATTTCCATCCAAAACGAAATAATAAAACGTCAATGAATCATCGCACAAAACATTCAATGCTCTTCAAACCCTAAGGAGCAAACGCCAATATACATAAATTTCATACATATATGAAACATATTGTTACAAATACTCAAATTCTTGCATGTTTGTTGATCTTCAGTTAATGAATCAATCAAATACGATGAGTTGTTTTAGTGCAATGAATACACCCCTGTTGGGGGAAATGGAGCAGACAATTTGTATGTTAGAGCGCGGAACAATTGTAACAAAACTGTATGGAAAACAACGACGCCCCGATCGACGACATCTTATGCTTATCAGAGAAACGCGTCAGCTGTTATGGTCAACAGTCGCTGCTCAGACACGCACCGAGTATGAGGGAACGATCCAGTTACGGGAAATACGAGAAATTCGCGTTGGAAAGAACTCAAAAGAGTTTCGTCTGCATGCCGATGATTGTCAGCGTTTTGAGAACAGCAAATGTTTTGTCATTATGTATGGAAACAGTTTTAAGCTAAAAAGCTTCTCAGTCGTTGCTCTCTCCGAGATTGAGGCCGATAATTGGGTACGGGGCTTAAGGTATATGGTTAGGGATACGGTTAACTCATCGTATCCCCTCCAAATCGATCGTTGGCTGCGACGTGAATACTATTCTTTTGAGAACGTTAACTCGCACTTGACCAAATCGGAACAAAATTCCCAAGTGACCATTAAAGATTTCAAAACATTCTTGGGCAGCGTCAGTTGTAAAATGAGCACCAGTAAATTTATGGAATGCTTTACCGACGACATAAGGCGCAAACATGATCTAAAATTTGACGATTTCTCGCGTCTATATCAGAAACTTTTATTGCCAGCTAATTTCGTTAACGTTCTCGGCGGCACAGAGTTCGCCTATTCGGACGATAAAAAAGTTCTACGACCCATTGAATTTAAAAAGTTTCTGGAAACAGAACAACACGATTTTAATGCTGGCGATTTGAATATTATATCCGGTTTCATACGCGACTTTGTTCAGGATGTCGAACGGGACGTTGAGGAACCATATTTGACAATCTCAGAGTTTGTCGACTATCTCTTCTCCAAACAAAATGATCTGTGGGACACTAAATACGATAGCATATTCATGGACATGAACCAACCGATGTCTTCCTACTGGATTGCCTCGTCTCACAATACATATCTAACGGGTGATCAGTTTTCGAGCGAATCGTCTTGCGAGGCATATGCTCGGGCCCTGCGCATGGGCTGCCGTTGCATCGAGCTTGACTGCTGGAATGGACCCGATAACTTACCATACATATTTCATGGTCACACTATGACTTCAAAAATCAAATTCATGGATGTCATTAAGACGATTAAAGATCATGCATTCACAACATCCGAATATCCAGTTATTCTATCCATTGAACAGAATTGCTCTCTGGAGCAACAACGAAATATGGCGCATGCTCTAATTGAGGTAAGTGTCTCAATTGTGAATTTCTATTGATTTGACTTCGAAATATATATGTATATATTTATGTATGTATGTATGTTTTGTACTGCAGGTCTTTGGAGATATGCTTCTAACACAACCGTGCGATCGGAACGAATTGCATTTGCCATCGCCCAATCAGTTGCGTCGCAAAATAATGTTGAAGCACAAAAAGTTGCCGCAATTCGATGAGAATGTTAGTGCAATTAATTTACCGGCAATTGTTGGTAACAACGGAACGATCGCTACATTTAGCCATCGATCTTCATTGGGCGGTGCGACAGATGACAATGATAATATGCAGAAAATATTAAAGAAGGGTTTGCTATACTTTAAGGATCCCGTCGATAAGTCATGGAACCTCTATCAATTTGTGCTCACCCAGCAGGAGTTAATCTACACTTCGGAAATAAGCGAGTGCCGCAATGGCAATTCCGAGGATGATGATTTCGGATTGTCTGCGTGCACTTTGAATAGCAATATGCAACAGAAACAGAAAGATACATCCGCCAATGACGAGTTGCATTTTGGTGAAAATTGGTTTCACGGAAAATTGGAGGGTAAGTGTAGAGATAAGTTAACTCTTTGTTATAACGCTAACTTACCTTAAATATTACATTACATTATTTTTATAGCACTTTTCATTTATTATTATTTTGTTTGTTATTATCGGATTGTATTTGCTTTTAGGTGGCAGACAAGAAGCGGATCAATTGTTGGAAACATATAAACATCTTGGCGATGGCACCTTCTTAGTACGCGAATCAGCCACGTTTGTCGGTGATTATAGCTTATCCTTTTGGCGTCGCAATCGACCCAATCATTGTCGCATCAAGCTAAAGCACGAGAATGGTTCCATTAAGTATTATTTGGTTGAGAACTTTGTCTTCGATTCGCTATACTCATTGATTGTGTATTATCGCAAGAATATGCTACGTAGCTCGGAGTTTTCGATAATCCTTAAGGAGCCAGTACCGCAGCCAAAGAAGCACGAGAGTCAGGAGTGGTTCCATCAAAACACCACCAAGGAGCAGGCCGAGCTTGGTTTGCTTAAGCTGGAGATTGGTTCGTTTCTGGTGCGGCCATCGGTGCAGAGCGTCAATACATTTGTCATATCGTTTACAATAAATCGCAAAATAAAACATTGTCGCATACTGCAGGAAGGCCGTCTATATGCCATTGATACCATGCAGTTTGAGTCTCTAGTATCGCTCATTCATTATTACATGAGGAATCCGCTGTATCGCAACGTTAAGCTCGCCCATCCCGTTTCCCAGGAGCTGCTGCGTCAGACACTTATTGAAAATGCCCAGCCGCATGGAGAGCACTGCATTAATGATAGCACTGGCGCATCCAACTATATGGGCTCCAATCTGGAGGAATATGTTACATGCAAAGCACTGTATAGCTATAAAGCTGACAAGCCCGACGAGCTCTCCTTTCCCAAGCACGCGATCATAACGAATGTGCAACGAAATAACTCGATGTGGTGGAAAGGCGATTACGGTGGCATGATCCAACAACATCTGCCCGCCAACTATGTCAAGGTAACTAACTATATTATACACTATACTTATAGCTTTAATTTTCACAACATTTTCTGTTTATTAACAAAAGGTTATTGATTCTGCCACTGAGGATTATAATTCGGTCAATGATGAGGGCAATGATGGACGCACTGATTCAATTGAGATGTACGGCGCAGTGGCGTCCCTCTTTGAATCAAATGAGCCAGGCATTATTATAAAGCTGCAGATACAGACACCAACAATGCAAAATCCATTCATAATTGGTTTCGACAATCAAGAGACAGCTTATGAATGGATCAAAGCCATACAAGATGCTGCACTGATCGCTAGTCAATTGGCCACCGAACGTCGCAAAAAGGAGCGTACAGCTCGTGTTGCCAAAGAGATGTCCGACTTAATTATATATTTTCGCAGTGTACCATTTCGCGATCACTCTTGGATATTCCAGGAGATGTCCAGCTTTCCCGAAACGAAGGCGGAAAAGCAGTTTATACAACAGAATATGTCAATATTTCTGTCATATCATCGCAATCAAATAAGTCGCGTGTATCCCAAGGGTCAGCGCTTGGATTCATCCAACTTTAATCCGGTACCATTTTGGAACATTGGCTCGCAAATGATTGCGTTAAATTATCAGACGGGCGACAAGGCCATGCAGCTGAATCAAGCGAAATTTCGTAATAATGGCCAATGCGGCTATGTGCTGAAACCGGCATTTATGAAATCCGAAAGCTTTAATCCCAACAATCCATTATCGGATGGCCTCAATGAGGTCAAGGTTAGCATGCGTATTATAGCGGCTCGTCATCTGTTCCGCGGTGGCAAATCGAATAATCCACAAATTGTTGTGGAAATCGTTGGGGCCAGCTTTGACAGCGGCATCAAATACCGCAGCAAGGTCAATGAGAATGGCTTCAATCCCATTTGGAACGAATCCTTTGAGTTTACAGTGCACAATCCACAGTTTGCCTTGTTGCGCTTCGAGGTTCAAGACGAAGATATGTTTGCCGAAACGCATTTCATAGCTCAGGCCTGTTATCCATTGACCTGCATACGACAGGGCTATCGTAGCGTGATCTTGCGCAACAAATTCAGTGAGGAGCTGGAATTGTCCTCACTTTTAGTTAATATAGACATCTCAAGTCGAGCCCTTTCCTAATGCTGCTCCAATTCCTAGTATTTTAATACATTTCACAACAAACAAACAAACATACATATCTACTTTGTTTACTTAAGTACACCTATATTACTTACCAACATTCTGCTAATATCCATGGGCATATTTACGCATTCCACTTTTGAAATGTGTGTTAAATTAAATCACCACAAATCTAGATACATTTACAAATGTATGTATGTAAAAACTGATGTTTATGTGATACCCATGCATTTTTTATTTTTTTTTTAAACGTAGAACATGAAAATTTCAGGCGAAGTTTTAAACCATTTTTTCCATCTATTTTAAATTATTTATTGACAACTTATCGCTTGTTGAAAAAAGTTTTGTTTTATGGCAGCTAAATGATATGGATGTCCAAATCGGTTAACGTGAGATAACTTTGGACATGACTGACTTTAATCATGACAATAATATATTTGCTTAAATAAAAATACAATTTTAAATCCAGTCAAAAATGCAGCTTGCTTTACATATTTCATTAATCAAACTTTACACAAAGCTAAACAAAATAATGCATTTCAATTTTAAGTTATTTTTTTATAGCTAGTAGGTACGACCCAGCTTGCCTGGTGCACAATATTTATCCAAAAGTTTTTTAAAAATCAAATTTGTTATGTTGAATAACAAAATTCTTGAAAATGCATGTCTTGATTATAGATATATAAAAAATGATTTTGAGGCTGTTCAAATGAAAATCATAAATGTTTTATCCATCTATTCTATTTCGATAAATCACGAATTAAATAATTTTGTATATCAGAAAGCACAAATTTATAATACATATTTGATCAATACACAAATTGGAAATTGTATTTTAATACTGTTATAAATGTATCGTTCAGATGTTTACAACAAATACCAATAATATTAATGTCTTCCTTTGTACGTCGTCAATGCCAAATAAATTTTATATTTCTCGACTTTTATGTTTATTTATGTTCTTTGATATATCCCCGGTTTGGCTAATTGCTTTCCATTAGAAAATCGCACTGTGCGAAAGATAGAACTATATGTTGGTAGTGTATTGGATAAAAGTCATGAAGTTATATTTTATTATGCGATTTTGTTTTGTTTTCATTGGACATTAATGGTGAATGTGAGAAATACGTAAAAATTTCATCTAAAATTCGCGTCTATGGTATTTGTCTGGATCAAAGTATGATGTAACAACAACGCGATCGCTGAACTTGCGTCCAGTCAATGCCTGCTGTGCTTTTTGACAATCGAGAACCGAGTTAAATTCGACAAACACTTTGCCGCAACCAGGAACTTCAACGCCTTCGATCGGACGCGGTATTTCGACGCTGCGTACAACGCCATATTTAGTGCATTCTTCTTTAATATCTTCCAAGATATCCTCATATTCCTCTTCGTCGCGCAGCTCATCGGGTGTGACCATGTTCAAAAGGCATAGCACCTCAGTGGGTGGACCAGATGTCACCACTGTTGATAGACCTGGCACTTGCAACATCACCGACTGGCTGGTATTAGCAGCATTCTGAGCATTTTTGGCACCAACACTGGCACGCTGAACGATCAGTTTCTTGTCACCCAGCTGCATGCCATTCAATCCAGCAATTGACTTGAAAAAAAAAACGTTTCAAAATTAAGATAAGAGAATAGCTCAGCGAATGGAGAGAATATGCTTACCTGATCCGTAATGCTAAGATCAACGTATTCGCAGAAGGCATAACCCTTGCTCAAGCCAGTTGCAGCGTCCTTGACAAGGTTGAAGGCTCGTAGCTTACCGAATGAAAGCAACAATTCTTTCACCTGCAATACAAACGTCAAATATCCGTTTTCAAGACATAACAATCGTGTGTATTTGTGTCGATTTTTGTTGCTTACCTGTTCGTCATTTAAATAATTGGGTAGACCCCCAATAAATATTTTGTGTGGCGAATCGGGCACCACTGTTGAGATAACTCCACTGGACACTGTTAAAACGAAACGAGAAATTTGTTAACAATTGTTCAAAAGCTGATTTTGTTAGCCAACTTACCAACAGCGGGCTTCACTGCCGGTGTATCGGTGATGCCCGGCATTGGTTGATAATCGTGTGGGCGCCTTATTTTGAGGTCTTGTCCTTTCAAATTGATGCCATCGAAGGCCATAGCCTGGGTGGTCTCATCTATAGATCTGAACTCGAGGAAAGCAAAGTTCTTGTCCAAATTAATTTGGCACGCTAGAACTGGACTGCCAGCGGCTTGTGCTAAACCAACTAAATGCATTTGTTGATTAAAAAACTCCATCATTTCCTCCTCAGTGACACCGAACGGAATGTTGCCCACATACAAACGTCGTGCCTGACGTGTTATTGTTGAGCCCACTACAGGCACAGCTGTTTGCGGCGTATCTGGCACGACGCTGGCCGGAATTTGTCCCGACGCTTGCATCGCTTTGTACTGCATTGGTGTAATGTGCTCAAATCCTGGCGGTGGCACATCCCAATACAAAGATGGCTTGCGACGCGAATTGCGATGATGACGACGGTCCCTCGAGCGATCACGATGACGGTCACGAGAACGGGAACGATGGCGACGACGGTCGCGGTCACGGTCACGATCTGATTAAGCAAATAAAACAACAAGTTATACATTAATCTATATATGTAAACTGTATAGTATGCAATTATGTATGTAGTTGGTATTATAACGTTACTTCTTTAACTAATACTAACGGATACATGTATGAAGTGCGAAAATATGGCTTCTAGCTTTAGGTGTTAATCAGTGTGCATAATCAACATAAAAAACATAAAAATTATCTGTTTATATGAGAAGCAGGATGATTTTGAAACTTGCTCAACTATTGAACTTATTGTTGTAGGCTGATGCTTGACTACCAACATCTTTAATACATAATACTTGATACATACTAGAAATTGTGTATTGATGGAAGTTTTTACTTTTGGGTTTGCACACTTACACACACACACACATACATACATGCAAATGCAAAACACATTTCGCTACATAAATATGTATCTTTTGTAAAAAGATCGCCACACGCAATGATATTATTTTGGTGGGAAAAAAGTATGCGTTTGCTTGTACATACATGCATACATACACAGAGTGCACTTTTGTCGGTGTGTGTTTGGAAAAATGACATCCATATGCGTAGATTCTCATAATTTTGGAAGAAACTGCATCGACCATCTTTTACTTTAAGTGCAAATGTAAAGTCTAAATTTGCAAGCATCAGTACATTCAATTCTATTTATGTAAACTATTGTGCATACAGTCGGCCCAATAATTAATCAGACACTCTTTTCTATAAACTTTAAAACACGGCGTTTCAATCTGTTTGGTTGTGCGTTTTGATAAAAATGGGGACAAGGTCATGTTTTGATTCCTTAATTTGAGTTTTAGTTGGACATTACCCAAAATTAAACGGCTGCAGTTAAGCAAACTGCATATGGCCAAGTCAGATTGCAATTTGTGGTGGCAAATTCGGTGGCATTGGTGCACAATGGCGGCCCGGAAGTGTTGCGAGAAATCACTGAAGCTATTAGGGAAAATAATGCATTTTATAGTTTTAAACATGGCGGCGGAGCTGTTATGGGAAATAGCTGGTAACTCGTGTTCGTCGGAAAACAAATTGACAAGTACATTTACAGTCATGGGATTTTCATCCTTTAATGCAGGTTTGGAACTGGCTAGAGCGACAAAAATGGGAAACACAAAATGTTATAAACTTAAGCTGTCATGGCTAGCGGTGTTTTCCACTTTATACATTATTTTGGACTTTAATATGAAATCCGTACTGTTTGTTTGTTAAAGTTTTAAATTTGTACCAGACAAGAAAAAAAAAAAAAACACTTGTAAGACTAATGTGTCCGAATAAATTTTCAGCCGACTGTACATACATGTGTAAATTAGCCGATGCGCGAACTTATGAACATTAATAGATTCGTATTTTCAACGCATGACATTGCACTTAAACGTTTTAACTTACCATCATATCCCATTGTGATAATTAAACAATTGTCTTTTGAGAAGAAAAATTTTTTGGGACTCTTCGACGAATGCCGATGAAAAATGTATCCCTTTAATATGCGAATGTGTATGTCAATAAATATCTGCGAAACGATATAGAACAGAACACGTGAAAAATCAAAAAATTTGTGAATTGAAACACGAATGCATGCACGGTTGCATGCGATTTTGAGCGGATACAATAGGTCCATTTTCGATTGGATTTTAATATCGATGCTAATATATCGATAGTTTTGCCTAAAGATTGTTTTGTATTGTATTATGAAGTTAATTAAAGCCAAATTTACTGTAAACAATGAGCATAAAAATATTCTTACCGACAGAATACTTCTATTTAAAACGGACCTGCCATCTATACGGCCAGTTACACATCGGCGAGGACAATGTTGTCGTGTATTATGTGGTGGATGTTGACAACTGTAAATCAGATCCGGATTCTAATAAAATGCGTTTCTTGGGTTCAATCCTGTGCAGTGAATCCTTTGCAGATACAAGCTATTGTCGTTCACATAATATGATCTTATGCTTCACTTATACTAAGGACTCGCCAAACATTTCACTCATCTTTACTGGAATAACACCCGAACACCTCAAGCCCATTAAACTAATACTTTATGATCAACAATTAGTACGTAGTCTGGTTGTCAAAGGACAGAACTCTCTGAAGCACTGGCCAAGTGAGGGCTATGATGAGTGCGATTTCTATATGCTGGCTCATTTGGTTCAACCTAAGACGGATGCAACCCAAGCTGGTCGCAACTCTCGTGGTTTATGTTTCTATGCAAGTCGAACAACGAGCTTTCTTGCAAATATTCCGATGTTGTTATTCAAATATATTGTTGAGAGTACATTCATTAATGGTATTGTGACACATACTGTAATCTACAGACACTATAAGGATTGGCAATCGATATACGAAAACGGGTATGGGTTAGATGTAATTTATATTTATTTAATGGAAAAAATGCATTTATTTGTCTCTCCAGCTCTAGATTATGTAATATAATATTAGATCGAGCTTTGGGAATTATATTGATGCTGGTGTTGTTTACTCTTGTTTCCGATCCTGGAGATTACCTTATTCAAATCTCTCACGTGAGTTTAACACTTCAATTGATGGGATCGCTATTCTAAAATTAATTAACACATTTTAATTTACAGCTCATTATTAACCAGTTGTATAGCCTTTTAAAAGTCTTGGAAGGTAGTCCTATCGGGCTCAAGCTTAATATACATCTGAATAATTTTTTTCTTGATTGTTTTAAATATCACATTGAATTGTGGTCAACGTTTTTGGGTATGTTTGATGTTTGAATCATGTATTTAATAATTACTTTGCATTTCATTTGTATTTCAGATTTGATTGAACCAATTGTGCGACAGGTTTTTCGTGCAATTGGTGCATTTGGATGCTTGGGTCTTACATACCAAATAGCTCTGCTTGCCGACTTAATATCAATTGTTGGCTTACATGCACATTGCTTTTATGTTTATACCAAGGTGTAAGTTCATTGCCCAAACTTGTGCAACAACATTTTAACATTTAACGAATGGTTTTTTTTTTTGTTTTTTGGATTAGTTTGAACAACGTGGAAGTTAAGGGACTTACAGTATTATGGCAAGTTGTGCGAGGCAAACAATATAATATTTTAAGAAGTAATGCAAATATTCAAATACATTTGAGATTGAACATTCAGTTGATGAAATCATTTTTATTTACTTTCAGATCGAATTGAAGCCCATAACTATAAGAATCGACAGCTGTACCTGGCAACAATTTTCTTTTCTGCAATATTATTCTTGTTTCCAACTACTCTTGTCTACTATGTGGTTTTTGCAACCGTAAGTTATCATGTTCATTTATTGTATTTCTAATTAAACTTTTATTTGTATACATATTTAGTTAAAGGCCCTAACATCAGCCACATTAGCGGTTCTAGACCTTCTGCGTTGCAAACTTTTAAATATTCCGATAGAAATGTTTGTGAACTATTTTAAAAGTGGATTTTATGAAATTGGTAATAGTAAAATAAATTAACTTCATTTCGTTTAAATAATTAATATTTTTTAATTTTAAATGTAGATTGCCTCAGAGTTTTGGACATCCCACTTCAAAAACAATTAGTTTTTTTACATCGAAATTCTGAAATATTAATATTTGTGTATAAGCTACAAGTTTAAACTCAATAAAAAATGATTAATATCTCATCTGATGTTTATCCAATTTAAAAATGCAAACATTGATTTTTAAATTTGGCGACACCTGACATTGGCGAAGTGTGATCAATATTTGTGTTTAGTTTTCTTTATATCGTTTAAAAATTTTTGATAGAAATGATTGTATATAAACAGATTCTGGATGGAGTTGCTCTGTTTTATATATCGATAGATTCAATATTTGAACTATGATAATGGTGATTGTTTTATTCCAGTATTCACAGCTTCATATATATCGATAGGTCGCCACGATAGAAGCAGCCCTGGGGGTATAAAAGTGTTTCGTTTCCACCATATTTTTTTTTTCATTCTAATACGCTTTAGTTTCTGGACGAAGCAGTACGGTTGTATAATTAAAGTTTTTAATAATATTTTTCCGTCGATTTTGGAATGGAAAATTCGGCGAAAATGGTAAATCCTGCAATTTCAACACCGCTGCCGCAGCGCCAATCAAGAGCTAACAACCAGCCAAATAAGAATATCGGTAAACATGGCCCACAAAAACAAAGCGATGGTGCTTTAGACGGTGGCCCGGCTGAAAAAAAACAACGGTTTGGCCAGAACAATCAAAATGGCGGTGGTGGTGGCGGCCAGAATCAAAATAAGAATTTTCAAAACAAGAGTGGATTCGGTGGAGGTGGAAATCGTAACCGCAGTCGTGTCGGTAATCAAAATAGGTCGAATTTTCAAAACCAGAATGCAAACGTAAGTAAAAGAAGGATATATACACGCGTACATACATATCTAAAGAGAAAGAAAATTTTGAATTGCATTGAACTCAATTATTACCGACGTACAAGGTGTTCTACAAGGGGCATGCATTGTACATAGTACATAGAAAATTATTGTTCAATTTATCAAGTGTGGTTTTTTCCTGTCTACAAACATTGTATGTACATATGCATTTATGTCAGTATGTACACTTCACAAGTACTTGCTCGTAAATTTAGAATGGCGGTCGACGAAATACTGTGATGCTGTGTGATATAAAATTTTACTAAAACAGTGGTTAAAATCATTTGGATACCATCTGTTTCATCAAGGGTCGTAAAGATATTTAATTTATAAAACTTTTGTGCGTAGTATTTTATTTCTTTTGTTTTTTGCGTGCGTTGTGTTCAGAGTACTGCAAACATATCTTGTACACACGTACGTGTCAGTACGTTTGTATGTATGCGCCATATATTTTGTTCATATTATATACTCATCTCATTCGCACCAATGGCTTTTTGGTTAAAACAGCTTGTGTCGTTGTAGTTGCAAATAGAAGCGTCATTTGTTGTGGGGTTTTTAACAACCGGCAAATGATGTTCATATTGAGAATTCGGCAATCATCCACCATTGTTGATTCAAAAGTGCGGATATACAAATATGCTATTGTACCTTATTTGTAACCTGAAAGTAAACACACTTAAGGCTAAAATAACAAGTACACTAATAACTTTTCTTCAAATTCGATATTAAATTCGCATGAATTATCAATGTCGTGATTTTAAAATAAAATATATCGGACCTACAATAAAATATATATGGGGAAAAAATATTTTGATGGCATGTTTCTTTATAAAATTTTTAAATATAAATGTATATATATATAAAAATTTTTTTTATTTTTACGTGGTTTGCTTCGAAATCAGAAGCCGCTTGAACATTATAGTTTTTCAAAGCGAATGTGTCTAAATTTTGTTATTTAAACGTATATTGACAATCCACTTGTGATTTCGGGGCTGCATATGTTTGCTGGAAAAAATTGATTAATATTATCTTATTTTACTTAATTACCAAGAAAAGAACTGGGATCTCTACTTGCAAAACTTGGTTTTTAGTATTGAATGTATTGTTTTGAATTATTGCAAACAATTCATTTATACTGCAAACCGGACTCGATTCTCAAAACACTGAATCAATGTGATATCAGCCTTTGCGCATACCGCTTTGGCTTTGGGATCGAACCTCAAATCGATTAAACATTTAACGGAGTCGTTTGTTATGCTGTTGTCAACGCTCATCCGCCCCTTGTCGGTAGATGGCGCTCTCAAAGCAAAGTCATTCACAAACAATGTCATCACAATACCGGTGCAATGTTCCGGTTCGGGGTTCTCAAAATTTCTTGATTTTGGCTATGGTTAATACCGCTGTTCGGCTCTGGTTTGTTTCAGTGGTTTGCAAACCTAATATGAATGGGAATAATATTATTTAAGTCTTTCTTTAGATGTATGAAATTTGTATAAAAAAAAAAAAACACTTTTTATTGAAGATAACTAAAATATATGTTTAAAGCAATAAGCAGTTATAGCTCTGGTATATATTTGAACCGTTTCGATCTCAACTTCGTATTAAGCTGGGTCAAATGTGGGGAAAACTTTTATAATTTATATATTTAACTTAAAATGGGCCAAGTCTGTTTATATAAACATCCATTTATATGACGGTCTTCAAAGGTAACTTTTTTGACAACTTTTAATTGTAATGGTACGCCAAAATTTGTGGATCATAATAGATCGCTTTATTGTCGTACGTCCACTTGACAACTGTATCCCGTTATTAAAGGCTCAAGTGCTTTTTTGTATTTATTTTCTCTTAATGCATAAAATTGCATTAATTTTTTATTATTTCATTCATTTATTATTTCTAGTTTGGTTTTGAAACGCAACAGTGACAAGATCTTTTTGTCACATAGCTTAAAGTAGTTGTCCAAGCTCTTGCTAAATGCTCAACTTAATGTTTTTCTTCCGTATAACTCTGGTTATAATCGTTTTATTTGAAGTTTATTATGATTATTGTCCAGTGTCAATTATTATATGGCCACAATTGTACATACAATAGCCAAGCCAAATGATTGGCTTGTTCGATGAAAACTGTAGTTAAACAATTGCGTAGTGTAAATCACATTTATTTCTTTCTTTATATACTTACATCCATATATATAATACACACACACACACATATATATATATAGCAAAAATCTGCAGCAGAAGCACCCAAAGTAGACGGAGGAAATGTTAATGAGAAAGCTGTCGAAACATCGAACAACAATGCAAATGCGAATCCAAATCAAGCTGCCCAAGCTCAAGTTCAAGCACAACTTCAAGCTCAGGCCCAAGCTCAGGCACATGCCCAAGCCCAAGCCCAAGCCCAGGCTCAAGCTCAAGCTCATGCGCACGCTCAAAATCAAGCATTTCGAGGTCGCGGAGGTGGTGGCGGCGGCGGCGGAGGTGGTGGTGGTGGTGGTGGTGGTCAAGGCGGCGGTGGAGGTCCACAAGGCGGTGGTGGTGGTGGCGGACAAGGCGGTGGACGCGATAGAATGCGCGGCGGTCGTGGTGGTGGTGGTGGTGGCGGCGGCGGCGGTGGCGGACAAAATTCTGGCGGCGGCGGTAACAACAACACACAACGCGGCGGTGGCGATGATTTTTATATAGCCCAACGTCTGCGTAGTATTAGTGGCCCCACCCATGAGCTACCACCGATCGAAGTTTCCCAGGAGACCAAATTCTCTGGCCGCAATCGTTTGTATGTTGGCAATCTGACCAATGACATTACTGATGAGGAACTGCGTGACATGTTCAAGCCATTCGGTGAAATAGCCGAGATATTTTCAAATCTAGAGAAGAACTTTACATTCCTTAAGGTCGATTATCATGTCAATGCCGAAAAGGCCAAGCGCGCCTTAGATGGCTCCGTGCGCAAGGGTCGCCAGTTGCGTGTTCGTTTTGCCCCCAATGCGACAATATTGCGTGTTAGCAATCTGACGCAATTTGTGTCCAACGAGCTGCTATACAAGTCCTTTGAAATCTTTGGGCCCATTGAGCGGGCCAGCATCACGGTCGATGATCGTGGCAAGCATATGGGCGAGGGCACCGTTGAATTTGCCAAAAAATCATCGGCCAGCGCCTGTCTGCGCTTGTGCAATGAGAAATGTTTCTTTTTAACCGCCTCGCTGCGTCCATGCCTGGTGGAGCCAATGGATGTGAACGATGATAACGATGGATTGCCCGAGAAGGCGCTCAACAGGAAGTTGCTAGAATTTAATCAGGAGCGCAACGTTGGTCCCCGTTTCGCCGATCTAAATTCATTTGAGCACGAGTACGGCTCCAGATGGAAACAGTTGCACGATCTGTTCAAAAGCAAACAAGATGCTCTCAAGCGTGAGCTTAAAATGGAAGAAGAGAAGCTTGATGTTCAGATGGAGTATGCTCGCTATGAGCAAGAAACAGAGCTTTTACGCCAAGGTCAGTATAACAGGGTAATACGAGTACTTTTGAAAACCATATTTATCTCCGGCTAGCCGAAGATTTCTTACACAATCTTATTTCCCCAATAAACTTGTTGAATCTTATTATTATTTAACCCAAACAAAATACAAGAACTAACCTTGCAGTCGGACGTAACCGACTGTAACTGTCGTGTTGTCAGTGCCTAAAAGAGCTGAAGCAAGACAAACATAAACAAAAAAAGATTTATATCTTCTTGATTATAACAAAACTATCTTCTAGCATTATAAATCTTTGAAATCAATTCCTGTGTGCTGGATAATCTAAGTACTTAATATTATCGATACCTCAACATTTGCGAAAGATATTGAGCTTTTTTTTTGTTGGGAAAACCTTTGTGCGTATTACGAATAGACAGACCAAAGACAAACAATCATCGTCATTTCCTTTGGGGATCATACTTTGAAAACAAAATCGATATCGTATCTTTATGTCTACCTACAGTCTCTGAGTCAAGTTATTTTGAGTATTTGTTAATAGAGTTTGAGAATTTGTACAACTTCTTTTCTTGATTTACCGTATATACATTTGTAGTGGTATTTCAACAACCTGTTTAAATACTTAAAAACAAATTTTTTGATGTTTCTACTGTCGCAATAACAAAATTGCGACCGTCCGATAATTCTTTACAACAAACGAAAAATCGAATGAACCATCGATTTGTGCAATTAATTTTATTTTGCCTAACAAACGATTTGAAACAAAACATAACCTGTTTTTAATGTCTTACTTATTGATTTTCCTTTGCAATTTGCAATGTCAAACGTGTGTTAATATGTCAAATAATTATATACATATATTTATATATTCATGTATATAAAGGGTGTTCGGGTTAAGCGTGTAGTACTTTGATGTTGAAAAAAAGGTCAACGGCTCGGAATTTTTCGTTCGAAAGGCTTGGGCTTTGTTTGGATAGATATAGATATCGATAGATATTTTACTCTTTAAGCCATAATTTCGGTGATATTTTGCAGAATGGCCTACGGAATCACATGGAATCGTTTTTGGATCATTCACATAGACTTTGTTGTTCTTTGTGTAACTCCATAGAAAAAGTCAAAGGGCATTAAATCGCATGATCTGGACGGCCAGCTTATATCACTGCGACAGCTGTTTTGGCTTATGTGGTGACTTTGATCTCAATAATGTACAGAATTCAAGATTGGACGATTTGAATGCGTTGTTTTTTATATGATGCTCCATAATGACACGATGACAATAATCCAATGTAATATGGTGTAAAAAATCGATAATGCTGATTTGTTTTTCTCGATAACAAAATAAAATAAATAAACATGTATATCTATATTATATCAGAAAATTTAATATATATATATAGTAAAGATTTTGGGTGTGGGTATGATGTAGATTTTCGATTTCTGTCGGGGAAAAACCAATAACCATAACATTTGAAATACATTGTTTGGTTAAAGTAGAAATATTCTTGCTTTACTGTACTTACTGATCTCTCAAAAATGAAAATGAAACGTTCATTATATATAGAAAATACAAAATGGGTTTGCGGCAGAGAACAGGGAATAAGCATGGTGCTTACCCCTAGGTACATACCTACCATATACAAAGGTATGTAAATGTGTAATGTGTTTGGAGGAAAAAAACGTTTTGTCATCAGAATAATGCATTGATACCGTGTGCATATGTATTCTCTATATCCTAACCGAGAACACGATTTTAGTGTTGTCTCGTTAACATTCATTTGAAAAAATTTTTTATTTTCCAATGAAGAGGTAACACTAAACTTTACCCAATTTAACTTTTAAATCATGATGATCTTCAAAATATAATATTTTGTATCTTACAATAAGTTTCTTGGAATATGAGCGGACTTTCACACATATATATATATATATAAGTAAACATAAACATCAATATTAAATTCAATAAGTTATCGAAAAACAACATATGAGAAACAATGTCTGCGAATTTGCGACATGTCTGTCAATCTGTAAGAATGTCAGAATCGGATCATCGATAAACCTAAAAAGAATGGACGATTATTAAAATGTCTCTAATGTGGAAACAGTCTATAAGATATCGAAGTTATTCTTTTGAGTGGACTCTCTGCGGAAACATGCTTGTTTGTAATCGTTTTCCCAAGCACAAAACCCAAAATCCACCTTTATATATTTCTGTATATACTATTCACATATATATATATATATATTTATTTTTACTAATTGGGCTGCGCCAAAAAGTGCACATAAATCTTGTTAACTGCAGAACAGGTTCTGTTAACGTGAGCAATATATACATATATATATGTACATATAAGCATTTAATACGTCAGACTAATACTCGAATACTATTTTTAGAATTAAGAAAACGCGAATCTGATAATGAGCGCAAGAAATTGGAATGGGAAATGCGTGAAAAGCAGGCAGAGGAAATGCGTAAGCGCGAAGAGGAAACCATGCGTCGTCATCAGACCGAAATACAGAGCCGGATGGTGCGTCAGGAAGAGGATATGCGACGTCGCCAGCAGGAGAACACATTGTTTATGCAGGCACAGCAGTTAAACTCGCTGCTTGATCAACAGGAAGGCTTTGGTGGCAATAATGGTGGCGGTGGAAACAATGGCGGCGGCGGCGGCGGTGGTGGTGGTGGTGGAGGTGGTGGTGGTGGCAACGCCAACTTTGATAATTTCGGTGGCAGTAGCAATTCACCTTTTGAAGTATTTAGAGGTAAGTCTCCTATGACTTGATCCCTATATATGTATATACAATTTATAACCATGACACACACACTATCTATCTATCAGGTAACAACAACAATGCATCTGGTGGCAATTCAGGACCCGGTCCAAACAATCAGCAACAGGTATGTACACACGTACCAGACGTTGTGTTGAGTGTAACTATAAGTAAACTACTCTCATGTTTTTTAACCTGATACGGGTATATGAATATATATACATATATTTACATATACTATTATCAATAACAACCCCTAAACCCCCCCCCCCTCTTAAATATGGTTTTAAAATTTCAATAACTCTTCTGATTCATAGCTAAATGGGAGATACTGAGAACATAAACTGTATATAGTTTTGCGGAATGCAACTTTCATACAACAACAATTTTTTTCTTCGCATCTCCGGTTAACCGGTTAACCGGTCGTTAATCGTTGACTTAAGAAATACATAATTTGTTTAACCTTTGGGGTGGACTTTATCATCAATTATTAAACAAAGAAATCAAATTAATAGCCTGATTCCACTGGCAATATTTCTTACAATATTTTACGTTTTGTCAAAAGCTTCACGTTTTATTAGGGCTTGAATCTTATCTGATTCATGATGTTGTACAAAACATTTTAAGAACTGCTTAAAAACATCCATCTTCTTAAATTGTATGGCACTATGGGCTTGAATAAACTAAAAGAAACCCATTGAGTATACAGATTTGCAGTCCAGTTCGATTGTAGTCTTAAAAAACGATGTTGTTATTTACCTCGTTGTACTTTATCAAGTTTGGTAAACATTTTTATACAAGACTTGAGTATCCCGAACTATTTGCTTATGGGGACTGTTGTCCAATATAAGCATATCATTTTATTTAAACACTTCACAAAATATTCCTTCATCACTAATTGACTAGAATTCAAAATTCACTAAGATATCTGCACACCTTCTCGATTAAATCTAACATCCATTCTTGTTATGAATATCCGAGTGTGAAACAAATGTACTGCATCCAATGTGCACAGGGTTGCACACTTAAGGATTTGTGCGCAGGGTTGCACACTTAAGGATTTGTGCAACCGCTTCTAAACTTTTGAAGTTCTTTGTTACTTAATGAAAATGTAAGCAATTTTGTGTACAGTGGAATCGAAAAACAACAAAAACAAAAACAGAAAAGTTTAATATCACGCCTTTATCATATTTGTATATTATGTACTTAAGTACCCAACAAAGTATCTAAGAAATACTTGCCAAAATTTGCAGCTGCATTTGAAATGCAGTCAATGATTTTTTTTTTTTGTTATTCTCTTTGATGATATACAAACTGTATTTTGAATTGTTTAAAACGATTCAGTTCCTGAATATGTGTGAAAATATTTTAATGGTTTTTGTTTTTTTTTTTAATTTTTCGAAGCGAAGCATCTAACGTGAACGTTTTAATTGTTTTGTATCTATTATACTGGAATTGAAAAAGACTTATCCTAAACAAAAGTGGGGCAGTTTAGTCCAATAAAAAATGTGTTTTTATTAATAACTTACTTGAAATTGGCGTGCAACACGCATCTGATTGCATTAAATACATGTTTCGGGCGGAAACGTGTTTGAAATATCGTATAATATTTCGATGTGTGTTATTATGCGAGATGATCTGATTATTACTATTGTTTTTTTTTTGTTTGTTGAATTTTTTTTTTTGTATTGTTTTTTTTTTTTTTTTTGTAATTGGGTTCTCCTCTCTACTCAGTCAAAACTGTATCAAGTAACTCAAATGAACAATTGTACTTTCCTTGCTTGAATAGGATTCCTTCGCTGCTTTTGAATTTGGGGTTAACAATATGAACCAAGGCGGCAATCAACGTGGAAATAATGGCGGCAATAATGTTCCATGGGGACGTCGTCGTTTTTAGACAACCCAATTGAGATATGTGAATGGACCACATTGGATAATGCGTAAATCGGCATCAACATATATTGATTTACGTACGACATTTGACTCTTCACAAATATTGTGAACACACAAATGCATAAATAACCAACAAAAAAAAAACCCAACAACAACAACAGAGAACTAACAACAAATATTTAAAGAGTAATAATTAATATAATAATTTTTAACATACTGCTGCACTGAATCATCAATATATGATATGATTTAAGATTTTTTCAACAATGTCAACGTCTAGTAGTTTTAAGATGAACATTTTTTGCCTAATGCAAGCTAAACACACTAAAAAAACGAACGCCTTAAATAGATAAACAATATACATGCATACATATATACATATAGTATTATCTATGTGTGTATTTTGGCGTCAAGTAAATTGTAAATTGTAAATGTGCTTTCACAAAACATATCTACAATTTTAAATACGGATAGTTTTAGTTGCTTTCTTTATGTAAAACACCTCTTTTTGATTATTATATATTTTAGATTTTTTTTTTATATATATATATATATATATTTTTATTTAAATTCCTTCCTAAGAAATCTTTCATGTCTTGATCAATTTTTCTCAAATACAAGTATATGCAATATATATATATATACATACGTTAATCGATTTTAATGCTTATCTTCTCCGAGTGTTAGATGCTATATAGCGTCAAAAAATTGTGGTGAGTATGGTATTGGGTTTGGGTGTTTGGAGGGCGGGTGAAGCTTCATTTTGCACTTTCTTATTATGTTTAAGGTTTTATATACAGATGATGATTAATCGTCTCTTGAGTATCAAAAGTTTATTGTCAGATCCTTTTCTGGTTTATAAATTGTTCAAATTAGTTAGGGCAACATTATATTTATTTATACTAATATGCTAATACGAAACTGAAGTCATACGATCTTGTTTGTCTCCGGCTAAACGGATTCAGCCCATGGCGATAATAAAATTGATTATACAAATTTTGTTGCTTATATCGGGGAGGAATTCTTATTGAAGCTTAAAATATATATATACAATAAAAATATCTGCACATCAGAGATTCAAAAACATTCAAATACCTATCGTAAGCTAATTCCATGCTTTGCTTTTTGATCAAATAAACAAAGTAAACAATTTTAATCTTAATGAATTTCGAAACTACAATTGTTTACATTTTATAAAAAAAGCATAATATTACAACAACAAAAATCGATTAAAATCGATATCGATTCTTAAGAACACAATAATCGTTATGTGTCATATTTACAAATTGAACTTCGATGCATTATCTGATAAACTTTTCGTCAGAAACGGCTTAAGTTATGGCACAAAGAAGTAAAAAAATATATCATATGATCATATGATTGTTTGTATAAAAGTTCGATTTCACTTTGGAGGGTTGGGAACTATAATAACATCTATGTCTGGGAGGTTAGTTTGCAATATTGCAAGGTTACTTTTTTTTTAAAGTTGAAGTATGCCAACAGAGATTTGGGCATATCTGTGATCTCTCTCTCGCGCTCTCTCTCTCTCTCTCTATCTCTCTCTGTCTATTTGTAATAAAAAATGATGAACACTATATAGAAGGGATCGCTTACAACAGCATATGCATATTCTGTGTTGGCCTGAAGATGCCAACGAGTGTATTCGCTATACATCGAACAAAATTTAACTCGGAGTCAAAACCTGATTAGTAAAAGGTATGTACGGTTCGCAATCCTAATGTGCCACGAAATTAACACTTCTTGGCTTAAATCTAAATGCTGAATGCTAAAATATTCAGCGTGTGTGTGTGTGTGTATTTGTGTACAAAAACAGTTGCGAATGATAAATGATTTGTTAATATTTATTTGGTATACATTGGGACGTCGGTGAATGTCCCCCAAAACGTGTAAACAAATAAAACAATATAAGATTATGGTTTTTGTCTCCCTCTAACGCATTTGCGATTCATTCCTTGCTTTTAAGATATGTGTTAATAAACTAACCGCAAAGCGTTTAAGTTTGGTTTGCTTTTGATCGTACTTATTCCACACAGAACGAATATGAATAGTATTCATAGTTTTGAATTATATTCACTCGACAGCAAAACTTTTGTCTTTACTACACCTTATATATTTTGTGGTTTTTATACCCTGAACCCATTAAAAATGGTTAAAAAACGTATAATGGTTTTGTGCCAAAGTATGTTAACAGGCAGAAGGAAGCATCTCCGACCCCATAAGATACATATATTCTTGACCAGCATCAACAGCCGAGTCGTTATAGCCATATCCGTTTGTCCGTCTGTATGTAGGAATGCGTCGATCTCAGAGACTATAAGTGCTAGAGATTCCAGATTTGAAACTTAAGCTCGCCTAATCCCTAGGCAGTACAAGTTTGTTTTCGATTTTCGATAACTCTTCCCGCTTCCGATATACACAAGGAATCGATAAGAATAAGATCTTTAATTTGAAAAACTTGGAAATATCGTTTAAGACTGAAGACGAAATAATAAAAATCTGTTAAATTTTTATTAAAATCGGTTGAGAAATACCAGAGATATGGAACTTTAAAGTTAAGTCACACACAAACATACTTGCAAGCACTGACTGTACGCGTTAAATATAGGGTTCAGGGTATCTTTTAGCCGGGATTTCTCGACTAGAGCCTTCTAACTTGTTTTTTATTTACATTTTTCTAAACTAAGTCAATCAGGGCAAAAAAGAAACAATCGTTGAATGGAAAATACTTTCATCATTTATATGTCAACATGAGCTTCCTGTAAATTTCTTCACCTATGGTAGTACCGTAGTACCGTAGCCGCACTTACACAGGAATTCTAAGATAGTTTTTAATAACCGGTTCTACGATAGCACAACAACATACTTCGGGAGATCAACGTTAACTTAAAAAAAAAAATCGATTAATCAATCATCGAATTGTACATCCAAAAAGAAAGAGACTCAACTCGATGCTGATGAGATGCAACTATCTCAACATAAACCGCAAGCTGATAAAAATACAGGATTTATGTCGAAGCACAGCAGAGCTGGATGAAACCAGTGCAAGTTCTACAGAGCAAAATGATCCGAGAAATCTCGGATAATCTTAATAATCATATCAATCCTTCAAAGGTTGAAGAGTCTCTACATTTGCGTTCTTTAAACAATTGATCGCCTTATCATCATGTATGAATTTGTTTTTTGGTTTTGTTTTTTTTTGTATTATTTTGTTAATATTTTTGTTTCAAAACTAAATCAAATTATTGCTTTCAAATACCAATCTTACCATCAACAACGTCTTTACTGTTTAATGGAATCATTGAAAAAAGCATCGCTCTTTTCGCATGAAGTATAAAAAATCATATGTCTTAGGTGTGTTTTTTTGTTTGGTATTGGGTTGTTACACTTGTCGAAAACCAAAAGGAAATACTATATATCTTAATATAACTTATTTACGCTGTCGTAGACCTTTTGTGGATGTCTGTTATTGTCGTTGTTTGAGAAATTAACACAAATTATTAAATAATTATGATATCTAAAACGCTTGGATGGAGATTCTTGTAAATTCATCGCACAAATTGAAGATTAGTATTTTTTTCATAAAGGCAAAAACGAATTAATTCAAATACAGCTGAACTTCATTAGCTTTTTAATTGATTTGTGGCGTATATACATATACACATTTTATACATAGATATATATGCGACAAGTATATGTGTGCACATATATAACTTCCATTTGCGATATCTAATACTTTTTTACGAACTACAGTCACGTACTTAATGTCGTTTCTTTTGTTCATTGCGCAACAAATTTAATGGCATTTATTGATATTATTGTCTTTTCTTTTTGAAAGATCCTTAGTCTGATGCCTTTATAAAGTCTGAACTGCGAGAATTTGTTAAAAATAATATCGTTTTGAAAATTGAAAATTACTATTACTGCTAATGATAGAATCGTTATAATGTTAAAACCATTGAATCTTGAATTTTGCAACTCGACAATACACTTAAAAGAGCGCAAGTAAACCCAATATGATGAATGATCCTAAAATCGTATTTTGTTAAACTTTGGAAATGCGTAATAATTTAAATGAAAAGGTTTTTGTCTGTAACAAAATTCCTGTTATACAAAAAAATGTGAAAAAGATTTTCAATTACACTTTTTTCTAAGGAACTTTATCTATAACTGGTGGAAAAATGAATTTTGTGACATTTTTCGTTTCCAAAATGAACATGTTAATGTTAAAAATATTAAAATTTTAAAATATCTCGCACGAAACATTTTTATTTCTCTATAATATAGTTTTCCTCTTTTTATAAGCGACTTTCTAAACTACTCACTTACTTACGACTTAGTAAATAACATAAAACTATGTGGTTTGTAATTTAAAAAACTGTTAATTGGTGGACTTTTCAAGGGGAATCCTCTTATTTGTTAGGTATATAGATTTTTCTATTGGTTCAATTGCGAAACAACAACGAAAAAATTTTAAAATCGTTCGAAAACCCCATTTTATTATGTATTGATTTCACTGTTCAACCAATTTTAAAGCAATATTATCCCCTTGCATTTTAAATAATTCCCAAGGAATTGAACTTCTTAAAAGCTTTGATCTTTGTTATTTGCTAGAAATGTAAATGTGTAGTTTAGCCTTTTTGAAATTTAATGATGTTACTGAAAACACCAAATGTTAAGATTTGGCTAAAAAAAAAAAACCGATTGAGTTGTCAACAGAGTTTTGTTAAGCAATTTGATCTGATATTTATCTGGTTAAGGGCAAAGAACATTTGACTAATAATTTTTTAATGTTTACAGGCATTGAAAACCGTTGACAGATCGTTTGGGTCATCGAGGACAACTAAGATGCTGCTTATAGATGAGATTTATTTTTTTGTGAACATTTTTTGTTTCAAATTTGTTCATACGCATAACAAATCATTGAATCTTATGCAAACTAACAATAAAAGACTGATATTATACCAAAAACTAAAACAAGATTTGCTTTTAATTATGGTTTTTTGTTTATTGGTTCAGGAACCCAACTACTGCCACATTAGATTCGAAACACAAAGGTGCGAATTTTCAAGCAACGGAAGCAGATTGATGAAACTGGCACACAGACCCCATTAACAAAAACAAGAGCTTACTCTTATAGCAACCGGCACCACTTGTGGATGCTGGCCACAAAAGGAAACTGACACTCGGCGCTGATGTGACGCAATTAAATTAACTTGAACTATCTGCACTACTCTTCCATACACACAATTGATACTTTTGTAAATACAAACATACACATTTATTTTGCGATTCGATGGTGTGTTGAGATAACTTTAAGCCGCACTACCGCCATAATTGCTTGCTGATTGTTTCATCGTTCGATGCTCGAAAAGGGTGAGAGTAAAACAAGCTGTGCTCTGAGCAGATACATACGAACGGTATTGTTTTTTTTTTTTATTTATGTATGTATGTATGTACACAAGTACACAATTTGTATGCTGTATATATTTGCAAGAGTACTAGAGTTTTGGCCATGACTGATATTAACGGTAGCAGGTGACAAACATTGATAAAAAACAAACAATTAAAAATGGCAAACATTAATAAACTTATTTACATTTGTATAAATAAATTGGTATATACGCATAACAGGTGCCTTATCAGTCAGGCGCCACTGATGGGTCAACACATAAATTCGATAACAATCGTATGCGCAATATAAAATCAGCTGTGCGCATTATGAACCACTATGGAACAAGGACGAACTATGAGTTTTGTGTCACCCTGTATGAGTGCACCGCCACCTCAAGCCTGCTTACATCTATAAATATAATGCTGTTACATTGCGATGTACATTAGTAAATAAATTTAAAATAGGTAAAATTAGTTATTCATGTGCAGTACAATTCGCCAACGTTTATCTTGTTTGTCCAATACAAAAACCTTGCGTTGAAGACGCTACATCTTTGAATGTCAGCACTGAGAGTGTCATACAAATAGAGAAACACGCATACAAACATTTTTATACGGGAGCTATGTAGGTACATATGTCTGTATGAGTAAGTTGGCTTGAAGTTGCATACGAAACTTGTCTTAAATGTGTTCGTATATACATACATACCTGCATAAGTATATAATGTAAATGTATTGTTAAATATGTACATACGTAATACTAATTAGTTTGGGTTTTGTTACAGCACGGTTGCGTGTTATGTTTTGCATTTTATTTTGTTTTGAAAGCTCATAAGCTGTGCTTTCATGAGTATTAATGCACGAACAAGCGTACATACATATGTATGTACGTTCGTAGGTTCGTACGTACTACCACTAGCTCAAGTCCAGTGAGCAAGAGATAGTCGACGCTCTACGAATGTCTGTATGTACGTTTATATGTATGTACATTCATATACATGGACGTATCGGTGTATGTTTAACTTCAAAATAAAGTTCAGTTTAAGCTGGAGCGCAGTCGAGGTTGCGTCGTTTGCTCGTTCGGTCGGTCCGCTGCGTTCCGTTTCGTTCGGTTAGTTCCTCATGGTAAGCACCTTCTCCTTCAGTGGTGTTGATAAACTACTTTTGGCTCAATCAAAAAAAATAAATAGTGACTGCAACATGTACGATGTTCATACATATTGTAGGTACTTGCATATACATAGTATGTATAAAAGCATTTCTGCTGCTTGTATGATGACATGCGGATGTCAGTGAAAATCGATGTATATGCATATATAAATATGTAAATAAAGGTGCATATAAGAACATACGTACATACATATGTAAAATGCAATGCCAATTGCAGCTTTTAGGCATTCTAATATGGAGGTACCGATTTACCAAACTTTGTGTGTGCTTGTGTGTTAAATCTGTGCCTGAACAATTCACCCACACATTCGCATCCAAAATGCTATTGTTATTAGTATATTTTTTTTTTGTTGGTTTTTTTTTACGGTTAGTGCAAAATATATCACTGTGTCTGTGAAAAACTCAGTGATTAAATGCTGGCAAAAACGAACGTGTGTGAATTTATAATAAAAGAAAACAAATACATTTGCCTGTATGTATGTAAACTATTAGCACATATGTATGTCTCTGTATGTAAATACATATGTACGTACACAGTGCATGAACATACATACATACGTATGTACATATTCATGATTTGTTGTTGTATAAACGAATGGCACAGTAAAATAGAAACCGGAATCAATATGTAATATTGTCTTTTTTTTATTTTTTATTCGTACATACAATTATACAATGTACTTGTGTCAATCCTCATATGTTGAGAGTGTACATAAAAAAAAAAAAAAAAACAAAAAAAAAATGAAATCAAACATATTTTAACCTTTATACATATCATACATCCCAGACGTGCCTGCAGATGCATGAATGTAATTTGTATGCATACGGTAAATGCATTTAAATGTATAGGAGCATTATGCTGACACAAGAGATGGGAACAACGGAAAAGACGGAACCTTAAATTTAATACCACATCCCGTCCTAAGTGTTTTTTTTTCTTATACCGCTTACAAATTTATAATCTTAACTTGTAAATATTATCCAATTTGATGCTTTTCCTTTATGCCATAAGTTTTTTTTGTTTTTTTTTTGGTTTTTTGTTTTCATGCTCCAGCGGCTTTAGATTGTGTGATTATATGTACATATGTATGTAAAAAACCTTAATTTACATGAATATAATTATCAACTCATGGCCGCTGTTATAGTACAGTACAAAATTTGTTTGGATAATTGATATTATTTTAGTCAATTAAAAAGTTTATTTTAAATAAAATGAATATTCGGAATCCGCGGGATTCCCTGCCCGATCGCATTTCCAGTATACAATAAAACTCAAGTCAATTTAAGTTAATAGTATTAATGACGTTATAGCCAACGGATTGGAATTATAAATGGTTTCAATTTGCCTCTTTGTTCGTAAATGAATACATCCAATGTATGCACATATGTCAATATATATTTACATATAATTATATACGCAATGATCATCTTTACTGATTAGAGGGAAATTCCCCGTAGTCGAATGGTACGCAAACAGAAGTATTATAAATAAACTTTGCTTCACCGTAATTAAAGTTGTATAAGCTTATTGATTATTTGTTCTACTCGTTTACCAAACGTCTGAGAATCGGGAAGCACCCAAACACAAAGCAAACTTCTTGAGTTCGAACAATATGAAGTTGTCTTAGTGTAAATTACTTTTGTGTACACACAATCTTAAGGCATGACAGAATAATAAACGTACCAATACTTTATTTGAGATGATTGTTTAAACAAAGTACTTCAACGAAAACGAAGAGAATTGATATTTGTGTATTCATTTATATTGACATGGGTCGTGAATCACGTTTTCGTCAACTGATTTTTATGTTTCGTTTCCATTGTCCATACAATACATACGTACATACATATATGCAAGTACTATGAAGACAGTAGAAAGATCTATGGTTGAGGTTATATGGCAATAATAATTAGCTATATGCAAACTAATATATAACATACATATTTTGTTTACAGCTAATCCAAATTAATAATAATATAATATATCTATGAAGATACAGGAAAACTGGAGGACACAAAGAAAAAGAAACATACACACAACACACACGTAGACAGACAGACAGACAGACATACAAAGAGAGAGAGAGGGAGAGAGAGAAACGCACATACGTAAACGGTGTTGGAGAAGATCAAATCGCGGGATCAATCTCCTCCACCCCCCCAAAAAAAAAAAAACCGAATCCAAATAACAAAACTGGAGCTGAACTGAGTTAAATATGCTTGATATAGATATTGACAAAAGAACCGTCGGATTACCATTTATTGTGGAGCGTACGTGTACTGATTGCGTCAACGACAACTATAACAACCTGCGGCCAGAAACATTACCATTTACATCAACTTCAACATCATCATTAACATCATCAACAAGAATAAAAGCAACTCAAGTATCAACATCCTGCTGCACATTTTCATCGCCAATCGATAAAGTGAGCAATCGGAAGGCGAGCAGATGCCAAACATATGGGAAACTCATTAGAAAAATCTATTTATGCAAACGTAATCGAATGGCAACAAGCTGTATATATTTTGTATTAGTATTAGCGATCTTAAGTCTAGGAAATACTAGTGCTGCTTTTCAACATAATATTAACACAACAACAACATCAGCAACAACAACAAATTCAAATATAAAAATTATCAATAATAATAATAATATTAATGATGAAAGCGTAAGCAAAACTCAACATTCCGCTGGAATACTCCGTTTAAATGTGAGCTCCAATCAATTCTCTTCAACGAACAACTACTCGAAATATCAACAAAAAACAGCTGAAACAAAAGCAGAAGCAACTGGGAATCGTAATAGTAAAAACCCAACATTGATCTTCGCTGAGACTGATACTGATACTGATAGTGAGGCTTATAATACTCAACAATACAACAATAAAACATCCAGCGCGAAGGATAAGAACATTGAACAGACTGAGAAGCATCATCATTTAGACGATATTGATATATTTGGTGCGTATAGCATACCCGACGATCCCATCTATACAAACGAATTTGCTGTTCATATACCCGCTGGCAAATATGTGGCTGATAGCATAGCTGACAAATACGGCTTCATCAATAAGGGACAGGTACATGCAAAAAAATATAGATAAATGGTTACACACAAAAACATAACATGTACATCATTGCAATAATTAATTATAATTAGTATGTTCGCACTGTTATAACTGTTATTATCTATATATTTATCATTACTAGATTGGCGCCCTTGACGACTATTATCTGTTTCAGCATCATCGCTTGTCAAAGCGTTCGCTTCGCTCAAGTCGCAAGCATCACAGTGCCTTAAAGTCAGAGTTCGAGGTGAGTGTACACACATTTATATATATATATATACGTATTTGTATATAATATCCAATACCTTGAGGCATGCATGCCTGATCTTTGACCTTCAACAAAAACGTTGTGTTGTTTGATAATTTTTTTTTAATGACCCGCTGCTTGATTAACGTTTAACAATTTTTGGTTTTGTGTGTGTTTTTTGAACAGGTAAAATGGCTGCAGCAACAACACGAGAAGATCCGCCAGAAACGGGATGGCCCTTATCAAGGCATACCCACCTACAGTCCGTACAATATATTGCGCCAGACTAATAATGACTACGCTATCGATCCGCATACGAATTCGCATTTTTCATATTCCCCAGACCCCGCAACGTTGGTTGGCACGCATTCACCACGCCTCGAATACCGTGACGTCACGTCCCATCTCGTGTTCCCTGATCCGTTGTTTAAGGAACAGTGGTATTTGGTGAGTAAAGTATGTAATCATGTGCCGTCTTTTCATCATATGTTCAAATATTTTTTTGTTTTTGTTTTCCCCCTACAACTCCCAAACAAATTATCTTATACATAGAATTTACTATAACTTAACATTGCAAACTTAAGTTTCAACAATCAGATATTGTTAGTCTTAAACTTCTTCACATGATTTTAATAACTTAACTATTGGGCTTGTTGTTTTTTTCCCCAATATGTTTGTGTATTGTGTGTTTCTATGATTAAGTTTACTTTAGGATAACATAACTCTCATTGCATCCTTTTGTTGGCAACATAAAAATCAATTTAAGAATTTGACCAAAAGTTCATTAACACAATTTGAATATTGTTATTTTCTTCGAAAGAATGGTGGAGCTAAGGATGGGCTGGACATGAACATTGGTCCTGCCTGGCAGAAGGGCTACACGGGCAAAGGTGTCGTTGTGTCCATTTTAGATGATGGCATTCAAACCAATCACCCGGATCTAGCTCAAAACTATGTATGTATATATGTAACTCACTTTTTTGTTTGTTTGGGAATTCAGCAAATATAATGATGGTGTATGCAATGGTGTTGCAGGATCCGGACGCCTCTTTTGATATTAATGGCAACGATTCGGATCCAACGCCGCAGGATAATGGTGATAACAAGCACGGCACTCGATGCGCCGGAGAAGTGGCTGCCGTTGCCTTCAATAACTACTGTGGTGTTGGTGTTGCATATAATGCCAGCATTGGTGGTAAGTATATCTCATCTGCTGCCTATTGTGGTAAGTGGTAAGTGGTAAGTGCGGAAAGGTAATGTGTTTTGCTTTGCGCAGGTGTTCGCATGCTGGATGGTAAAGTTAATGATGTGGTTGAGGCACAGGCACTGAGTTTGAATCCAGCGCATATCGATATATATAGCGCATCGTGGGGACCAGAGGATGATGGCTCCACGGTCGATGGACCCGGCCCCTTGGCACGTCGTGCCTTCATTTATGGCGTTACCAGCGGTCGTCAGGGCAAGGGTTCCATATTTGTGTGGGCTTCCGGCAATGGTGGACGTTATACCGATTCATGCAACTGTGATGGCTACACCAATTCCATCTTCACACTGTCCATTTCAAGCGCAACCCAAGCTGGGTAAGTAAACCAGTTTAGGAATGTGTGCACTAAGTCAACACATTTGTATTGTATTCACAGTTTTAAGCCATGGTATTTGGAGGAGTGCTCTTCAACGCTGGCCACGACCTATAGCTCGGGAACGCCGGGTCATGACAAAAGCGTGGCCACAGTGGACATGGACGGACGGCTGCGACCCGATCACATTTGTACGGTAGAGCATACTGGTACATCGGCATCAGCACCGCTAGCTGCTGGCATATGCGCCTTGGCGCTGGAGGCAAATCCGGATCTTACGTGGCGTGATATGCAATATTTGGTCGTCTATACATCGCGACCGGTGCCACTGGAAAAGGAGAGCGGTTGGACACCAAATGGCGTTAAGCGCAAGTACAGCCATAAGTTCGGCTACGGTCTAATGGATGCAGGCGCCATGGTTGCCCTCGCCGAGCAATGGAACTCTGTGCCGCCGCAGCACATATGCAAGTCGCGAGAGAACAACGAGGATCGTAAAATTGAGGGTGCCTACGGCTACACTTTGGCAACACACATGGACGTGAATGGATGTGCCGGCACAATAAACGAGGTGCGCTATCTGGAGCACGTCCAATGCCGCATCACCTTACGTTTCTTTCCGCGTGGTAATTTACGTGTTTTGCTGACATCGCCAATGGGCACGACAAGCACATTGCTGTTCGAGCGACCGCGTGACATTGTCAAGTCCAATTTTGATGACTGGCCGTTCCTAAGTGTACACTTTTGGGGCGAAAAGGCCGAGGGTCGTTGGACACTGCAGGTGATCAACGGTGGTCGTCGTCGCGTCAATCAGCCGGGCATCCTATCGAAATGGCAGCTCATCTTCTATGGCACCTCAACGCAGCCGATGCGACTTAAATCCGAGCTATTGAATACACAATTGCGCAACAGTCCAGCTGCAAACAATCCGTTCATATTCTCATCAGCTTCCAATATTGGCCAGCCGGCCAATGAAGGTGGCAACTTCAATACGGACAATTTTGCCAGCTATCTTAATTACCAAAACATATTCAGCAGCGCTGGTTCCAGTCCAGAGGTATCAACCGCAACACTCGACGGACAAAATGTATCGACAGCATCCGTTGCCCAGCCGCCGTCGAATGCCTTGACCAATAATGGTGATAACAAACTAATCCTTTATTCCTGTGATGCCGAATGCGATTCCCTTGGCTGTTACGGCCGTGGACCGACACAGTGTGTGGCATGCAGTCACTATCGCTTGGACAAGTAAGTAAATTAATCAAACATAACTTATTGATCTTGTTAAGCTGGTTTCTAAACTGCTGGGGGAAAAACCCAAAATGTATTAACAAGTTTAATGCACATATTGAGTGTATTTTATCTGTCTGCTCGTTCATATATATTGGCAAAGTATTCAAATTTCAACACACTCACACTAACACTCACTTCGCGATTATATAAGTTTTCTGTTGTTGTTTTTACATTTGCAGCACCTGCGTCAGCCGTTGCCCGCCTCGCTCGTTTCCAAATCAAGTTGGCACATGCTGGCCATGCCATGATTCATGCGAAACATGCGCAGGCGCTGGTCCAGATAGCTGTCTCACCTGTGCGCCGGCACATCTGCATGTCACTGATCTCGCCGTCTGTCTGCAAGTTTGTCCCGACGGCTACTTTGAGGGTTAGTCTGCATTAAGCATTAAGAACTTTCAAACTTTCATTGCTAATAATATTCGTGTGTTCATCATCATTCATTTCATTTTATTTAGATATAAAGAATCGAACCTGTGTGCCTTGTGAGCCGAATTGTGCGTCATGCCAGGACCGTCCCGAATACTGTACCAGCTGTGATCATCATCTCGTCATGCATGAGAACAAATGCTATTCCGCCTGTCCCTTGGACACTTACGAAACTGAAGAAAACAAGTAAGATTGCCCATCGGCTTTCTCTATCTATGCCACAAAAACAACCTAATTGCATTATTAACAGATGTGCCTACTGTCACTCCTCGTGCGCCACATGCAATGGAGCGACAGAAAATGATTGCATCACTTGCCGACCCAGTCGCTATGATTGGCAAAACAAGTGCCTAAACAACTGCCCGGATGGCTTTTATGCGGATAAGAAGCGCCTGGAATGCCTGCCCTGTCACGAGGGTTGCAAGGCCTGCACCAGCAATGGCATCTGCACAGAATGCCTGCCACAATGGATACTCAACAAGAAGGACAAATGCGTTGGGGCTGGCAGCGAAAGCTGCTTTGAATGTAAGTTCATTTTGACTGACAAGCGTGCAGTGTGTGTAAAACTTGTTTCTTAACCGCTTTTTTTCTGTTCTGTTCTGTTTTATTTTGTTTTTTTTGGCTTGGCACAGCTGAGTATTATAGTCACACTGAGGGCAAGTGTAAGCCGTGTTATGACTCTTGCGAGACGTGCAATGGACCGCTATCATCGAACTGTCTGTCATGCCATCAAAATCGCTTGCTGGAACAAAGTAGTTGTGTAAGCGGTTGCCAGGATGGTTTTTATATGGAGACGGGCATTTGTACACCATGTTTGCATACTTGCACCCAGTGCGTGTCACGCACCAATTGCAGCAATTGCTCCAAGGGTCTCGAATTGCAGAACGGCGAGTGTCGCACAACTTGTGCCGATGGGTAACTTATAATACATTTGTCTCCTATTACATGTTACATGTTACATATTTATGTTTATTGCAGTTACTACAGCGATCGCGGTATTTGTGCCAAGTGCTATCTTAGTTGTCACACTTGTAGTGGTCCTCGTCGTAATCAGTGTGTCCAGTGCCCAACTGGTTGGCAGCTAGCGGCTGGCGAATGTCATCCGGAATGCCCCGAGGGTTTTTACAAATCGGAGTTTGGGTGTCAGAAATGTCATCACTACTGCAAAACATGCAACGGTACGTTTTACTAACCAATATATCGTTATAATAATATCAATATCAAAATAATCAATATGTTATGTTTTAGGTGCTGGTCCATTGGCATGCACATCATGCCCCCCGCACTTTATGCTTGATGGTGGCCTTTGCATGGAATGCCTTAGTTCTCAGTACTATGATACAACAACACAGACGTGCAAGAGCTGCCACGAATCGTGTCGCTCTTGCTTTGGCCCCGGCCAGTTTTCGTGTAAGGCATGCGCTCCTCCTCTCCATTTGGACCAATTGAACAGCCAGTGTGTGCCGTGCTGCCAGAACAAAAGCGGCGGCGGTGGCGGGGGCGATAATGAAACTGAAGCTGAAAACTGTTGTCACTGTGAAAAAGAGACGGGTAAAATTTTGAACAAAATCAAAATTGCATTTATCTAAACAACTGTATAAATTTGTAGGTGAATGTAAGACTGTTTCAACAGCTGGCAAGCGTCGCACTGTGGTTGGCTCCGACAGAATGTTTAGAAATATGGATCGATCCGAAACTAACAGTGATGGCAATAGCGGTGAATTTGTCTTGCGTCTCGACTCACCACTGACAGCCATAACAGCAATTGCGGTTGCTATCTGTTTGCTGATAATTACAATATTCTCTATAATCTTTGCTGTTTTGCAGGTAAGCAGCGAACGCAATTAGTCCAGCAAAATGTTTAATTTTGGACTAAATAAATTGATTTATTTGCTATTTGCAGCGCAATAGTAATCATGTATCGAGGAATTCAGTGAGATACAGGAAAATAAATAGCGGATCAGGAAGTCACAAGAGCGATCCCAGTAATGAAGCGAGATTTATATTTAATGTGGGTGAGGATGGTGACGATACTGATGATAATACTGATGATGATTTAGATGTCAATGGAGGAAGGGTCATTAAGAAAGTACTTTATGAACCGAATGGTCCAACGAATGGAAGCGAATTTTTGATTAAAAGTACAAATGATATTGATGCGATCGAGTTTCATTGCAAAGGTGCGGAATACGATTCCCATTACAATGCAAATATTATTACAAACACCGAAGGCACAAATCCCACGTATATGAATTCGGCAACGAATAGTAGAAGCAGCAATAAGCAAAGCAATAACGTTCATAGCTGATTCATTGATAAAACGAATGTGAATGCACCAATAGCCGCAATAGCAACACCTAACACACTAACTTTGATCCTGAATTTCTTGCTCTGGACTAGTAAATTTTAACCTTACTTGAGGAATATAGCGAATCGAAATATTTAACATCCGAAATGATAAATGATCCGAAATTTATATGTGATTGTGAATTGTTTTTATATATATATATATTTGTAAATTTAATGTTTGTATTAAATTTTTATGAAAAATGTTATGTCAAGTTGAACAATGAATGCGTTTTACTTTTTACTTAGTTCTATTTAAAAGGAACTTTTTTCTGTGGTTATAGTAATGTACATGTGCATATATGTATGTATGTGTGTATGTATGTCAATATGTTAGTATAATAAGATATGAAATATGAAAATTAAAGATGAAGCCTCACGATGACCGATCAAGATTTCGACAACGTTAATTGGCACTTGATGACAAATGCAACTTACAAAATATTGGTAGAAAAAAATGCTTTCACTTTATTTACAGGAAAATATACATTTGTATAAAAAAAAATATCAAATAGCCATATACATAATACATATCTGTCCCATACATATATATATATATATATGTATGGGTGTAAGTCTATACAACATTTTCAACTACGTAAGTATTTCGATTTCCGGTTTTTTGCCATGTTCAAAATGTGTGCGCTTTAAAATTCGATGAATTTGTTATTGTTGTTGTTTTTGTTTGTAGTCTAATGGAATACTTGATCACGTTTATCTTGAACAGAGCATTTGTAAATATGGGACAAACTTATAATCATATATTCTGATTCGTATAAAAATTGTACAAGTTTTTAAATACATACAAAGTATTTGAGATATTTTTTTTGTTGTTTTTTTTTCTTTTCTTAAATGCATACATTCATATGGTACATACACTGCATATGTACACGCATATGTGTATTATTTTTGTTTTGTTTATTTCTACATCTAAATCTATGATATTGTACAGTCGCAGCACATGAGAGAGTAATAAAGACACTTGACAACCTTTTCGTCATTATCATCGTAGGGTGCCATAGCTTCTGTATCATTCTTTTCCTTGATTTTATATCCATCTAACTGATCTGAGTCCTTACTGAGCAGTGTCTTTTTCGATTTTTTACGCTTGTTTTTGTGCATTAGCTCAGTGCAGTTGCGCTGTTGCACCATATCATCGATCCATTCAAAATCGGAGTTAACTTGATTTCGATTGAAACTGGAAATGCTTTCAATTGAATTTATATCATCCTATAAATGGCATTCAAACAACTGATTTAGTTACTTCATAATAGTATAACGTTTTTCATTTTACCTGATTATTGTTATGGTTCCTGTATCTGCCTTTTTGTGGAGTTATGTTGTTGCCCGCCGGCTGGCTATGGACTTTACGGTTGGCTAACGGAGATGCGTTTGTTACTATTGAAGCTGTCGTTCCAGCCGAGCTATTAAGCACAACAGCTGAGGTTGATAAATCTGAATCGCCAAGCGTTGGCACCTTTGGCAATTCATCAGGATTTAATATGTTGTGCTGTTATTCAGAGATAGAGCTTCAATTAGTATATATGTACGTACGTACATAAAGAGTGATAGTGAGAGACTTACTAAATCTAGAATTTCAACTGTGGTAACCACCATCGGGGATGGCATTGCTGCTGTTGATGGTGTCGACGGAGCCAGCTCCGAGATTGGACTATTCAAATTTGGAGTTATTGCGGCAACTGGTGTTGTTGGCAACGTGGCGCATTCTGAGGCAACAGTTGGATCATCCGACGTTATGTTACTACGATTAAGTGTATCTGGTTTAACACCTTTAACCAGCGTTGACGACATGGCACCTAATACAGCCAACGATGATGTCGAAGCGAGATTGACTTCCGGCGACGGTCTAAAAATAATATGATGAAGCTTTTCGTATCAAATATTTATATTACTTATGATTGTATTTTCTGTAAGATGTCAGGTATTTTTGAATGTTTTAGTTATTTATTCATTTAGTACATAATACAAAAAATAAACACAAAGTTAAAACATTGATGCTTTTGCTTGGCCTGCTGTTACGTATGTATGTATGTATGTATACAAACATATAAAAAAATTTAAAATTGTGCCTTAGGTCTCTCTACGCTGTTGTTGTTGTTGTTTTAATCGTTGTATTGTACTTGCTAAGTGTATGTTATGTGTGGGAAATTGGCAATAATATATACTCACAAGTCAATCAGTTCGCTTTGGGCCTTGCTGCCGCCCAAGCTCCACACCTCGCTTTTCTTTTGCGCTGGCGAATACGAGATGTGTTTATTTGTTGAACTCAATCGACCTTTCGGGTGACTCTTTCGTCCTGGTATCCACAGCATGCGCAAACCAGACGATTTTTTCTTAGATGAACTCGAAGACATCTAAAATTAATCAATGTCCCATTTCAAACATTACATACATATGTATGTATGTACATACATACATACATACACACACACACACACATCAGTTGAATATACACGTGCATGCTTGTATGTTTATACATAATTTGGATCGTGTTCCAATTCCTTGGTAACTTTACAAAACTGCTGATCCAATCCATAAGGTATTCATGTTTTAATCCCCATTTACATAGCTATTATTAGTAGGTAATGTTTATGCAATTGTTTGTGGGTTCGTGCTTAGCAAATACATGCGAACAACCATTTACATGTTATCTATGTATGTGTATGTGATGTTGACTGTTGATTATTAACAAACACTTTTATGTTCATGTGTCTCTATATACATATGTATGTATATAAATGCTAATGATATAATTTATTATCAGAATTTGCATGGCCGATTTAAATAGCCTTTTCGTTAGTTTTCCTTCACCCAAATAATCCCCTTGTTAGTACTATGTTCCACTTGCGGCCTTTGAATTGTGCAAATCATTTTACCCAAATAAGCCAAGATTCACAAAAAGTGCGTAAGCTTGTTTCGTGTGTGCGTGTGAGTGTGTGACAGTGTAAGGCCAATGGCTTTGTAAACACAAACGTACACATGTTTGTTTCATGTGCAAATCAGCAATAAAATAAAACAAAAGCTGTTGTTTTATATGTTGGTATGTACAAAAACCCTTGCAATTTGACTGTAAGTCACACTTACCTTTCTCCAATTTGTCCTCTTTATTATTGTTTAAGGCAATATAATCTATGCACCACTTTTTGTGCAAACAATAAATATGCATATACATATATACGTATATAAATTCGTTTCTTATTTCAGCTTTGTATTTATTGTAGGTATGTATTTGTGTATGTATTCGCTTATATATATGTACAGCCGAGATTCTGTTTCCTTGGACGGAGTTGTAAAGAGGAATTCACCAAAGTATTCAACGTTTTTAATTAGAATTTGTAAGATCACACAAAATAATGTTATTTAGGGATGTCAAAAAGACAACAAACTTTGATGTTACAAGAAATCGATCTATCGATTACATACAGCTTCGGACTTATCGATTGATAAAAGAGAATCCAATTCAACTTATTATCATTGCAAGAAACAGCTGAGAAACAATGTGACCACAGATAATACATATGTGTGTGGATTAATATTGAGTGTGCCAAGCAAAGAGCAGCTCTTTTACGTGTCACAACCAAATTATTGAATTTTAAAACGTTCTAATGTATGTGTCAATAAATACTGTTTAACGAATGCATGCCATTACACTCTCCTGCATGCAGACATGCATGTACATACATATCAATTAAGTGTTGTAGACCAGAACTACTAATTATGAGACTCAACCATCTTAACCGCCTAATTAGCTTTTTACGCATGCATATTCGTATCTATGTACGTACGATTGTATTTGTATGTATGTATGAATTTTGCGGTTCTTTTCTCTGCATTAAGACTCACAAATTCTAAATATATAACAAATATTCCCGAGAGCGACATAGACTTATCGAAAGAACATGAGCATGTACTATACGGGCCAGCTTCGAGCCCAGTCTCCCCGTGTACGTGCTGCACTCAGCTATCCGTTGTTCGCGTGTGTACGTAGGTAATTTGTTAGATAGTTTTTTTTTTTGTATTTATATTATTTTTTCTGGTTCATGTACGCTATGTGCCTGAATATACTGCCTGATATATGTAAAAATTACTTAATAAATCATATATAACACGTGCTCACGAATAAGTTAACGACTGCTCCTGAAGGATATGCACCGGAAATGCGAGTGAGACGGCCAAAGAAAATATATTATTCATGTATGTGTGCAGGCAGACATGTGCCCACCTCCAAAATAGATAGCGCCAGTGAACGGGGCACACAAACACTAACATGAAAATACCCACATACATGTACGTACGTACGTACGTGTATGCAAAAACGGATAAGGAGGCGGCTGGCGGACGGGCAACGGACCCGGTTCGCACCTCTCACAGCCCTCACCGACGACTCATCAGCGAAATGTATTTTTGGAGCTTTGGCAAAGCAGCAACACTTTTATTTAGACTTAGAATTTGTTTTTATGTTTTTTATTTTTATTTTTCTTGTCGACATTAACATAAAATTCGACAACTTCTACTGCAAATCTCTTGGTATTTCAATGCGAGTGGCGGGTTCAAAGAGCTTCAATTGAACAAATTAGAAGTGTAAGAAATTTAAAAAATTAGTGTAGTCTTAAATAAGTGTGTATATGTACTATATATATATATATATATATTGTATGTTTGCAAATACATATATTTAGTTTTTTAATTGTATATATTATAATACCTGTACTATATCTACATACACAAATGGTCTCTTTAGATATGTTTTTTTTTGCATAAAATGTTAGTTTTGTCGTTTAAAATTGCCTATTATTATATAACATTTCAAAATATCCACGCATTTAACATATATTAGTACGGTTTTTGTGCATCGAAAAATATATACAATGTGTCATATGTATGTCGAAAAGAGATATCGAATAATTGGTATAAATTGTAAAACTTAAAAGTTGTTTGCTTTCAGAATATATAATTTGTGAAGGCAGGATACAAGATCAGCTGTGATCATGGACCCGGAAGCGTTTTTGGATGTGGCCAATCAGGTCATTAAGCTGAAAATGTTTCCGTTCTTTGACATCGCGCACAGTTTACTTGCCGCGCTGGCCGTGCGTGAGGATTTGGGCGCCAATGCTCAGGCATTTTCCAGAAAGCATCCGCTTGCCTGTTGGTTATCCACAATGCTGGTGATATTCGCTGGCGGCATGGTTGCCAACGGATTACTTGGCGAACCCATATTGGCACCATTGAAAAACACCGGACAGCTGTTTGTTGGCACGGCCGTATGGTATGTTTCACACTTCATTGGCACAGGAGTATTATTATTATTAATATGCATGTCTGTTTGCAGGTATATTGTTTTTTATACACCATTTGATATTGGCTACAAAGTGGCCAAATTTCTGCCAGTGAAAATTGTTGCCAGCGCCATGAAGGAAATTTATCGTGCTAAGAAAGTGTATGACGGTGTCGGACATGCTGCCAAACTGTATCCGAATGCATGGATAATCATGATCATAATCGGCACTTTGAAAGGCAACGGTGCCGGTTTCACCAAGTTGATAGAACGTCTTATTAGAGGCGCATGGACTCCGACAGCAATGGAATTTATGCAGCCATCGTTGTAAGCTCATCAATCCAATTATTAACAACGTTTAGGATTTCGATTTCGGTTTTTTTTATACCCTGATCCCATTAAAAATGGGAAAAAAGGGTATCATGAAGTTGTGCAAAAGTATGTAACGGGCAGAAGGAAGCTTCTCCGACCCCATAAAGTATATATATTATTGATCAGCATCAACAGCCGAGTCGATATAGCCATGTCCGTCTGTCCGTCCGTCTGCCTGTCCGTCTGTCCGTCTGTCTGTCTGTCCGTCTGTCCGTATGTATGAGCCAACCGATCTCAGAGACTATAAGAGATAGAGACTCCAGATTTTGAACTTAAGCTCGCCTAATCCCTAGGCAGTACAAGTTTGTTTTTGATTTTCGATAACTCATCCCGTTTTCGATATACACATGGGATCGATAACAACAAAATCTTGAATTTGAAAAATCTTTAGATGGCATTTAAATTAATAATCAAAATAATAACAACCTGTGAAATTTTTATTAAAATCGGTTAAGAAACACCGGAGATATGGGACATTGAAGTTGTGTATGCAGTATGCAGTATGTGCGTACATACAAACACACATATTTGCAAACACTGACTGTACGCGTAAGGTATAGGGATCAGGGTATCGTCTAGTCGGGATTTCTCGACTAGAGCCTTCTTGTTTTTTCTTGTATTGATCAAACTTCTTTTCTTTTTTGTTTCTTTTTTTTTAGCTACACAAAGGCATCGTTGCTAGCTTCGATTATATTTGTGCTGGACAAAAAGACTGATTGGATCTCAGCGCCACATGCATTAGTTTACTTTGGCATTGTTATATTCTTGGTGTACTTTAAATTGTCATCAATCCTATTGGGCATACACGATCCGTTTCTGCCATTGGAGAATCTGTGCTGTGCTATCTTCTTTGGCGGTATTTGGGATAGTTTGGCGAAAATTTTGGGTCGCGGCCAGGCCAAAGATGGCGACAGTAAAGACGTTAAGAAAAGCAACTAACTTTATTTGTAAACTATCCACCAAATCAAATCTTTTTTTTTTTTTTGTTTATTAACGCTGTCAACCAAAGCTACAATTTATTGATTTCGAACGAATTGTCCCATAAGTCACATTTATGTTCTAACATTTTATATAGTTTAACAAGCTTCAAAAGCTAACTAATGAAATCATACTCAATCATCAGCAACAATTGGGTGTGTTTGCTTATCATTGACTTTGATTTCCCCAAAGATATTTTTTAATTTTCCTTCTTTTTTTTTTAATTTGTAGTCTATTTAAGGACGTAAACCTAGCGGTTATTTAATGTTTTTGTTTTGTTTTATGTTGTTTTGTTTTTTTTAATGACGACTGAATGGAATCAAATTAGGACAACGACTTATTAAATTTACGAATTGAAAATCCGGACGATTGCTCAACTTTTATAGTACAGTTTTCGGCCTATCGATGCTATTTCATACTTACCAACATAAGTACATACATATATAAAAGTCATAACTATGGCATATTTTTTTGTTTTCTTTAAAGCTGTTGTAAATATTTAATAAGTCATTTATCGCAGAATGCAACATCTTGTTAAATATATAGTATATGTTGTTTGGAAAGAAAATGCCAAACCAATTCTATACTTTTAAAGAGCTCATTTCAAGAGAGTATACTTACATATATAGTATATATATATACATATATATATATATATACAACAATCGGACTTTTAGTGTACATTTATACATATATATATATATATATTTAAACATGCATTCATACAATTGAAAGCCTTTGTATGAGTTAATAACGATCATTGGTTGCAATAAATCATCCATGTGATTTGAATTTTTAAACGTTCTTTTTCTTTATCAACGAATATGACAAAGACAGCTTGATAGCAAGTCATGCGAGTGGGAGTGCGAAGAGAATAACACATATAACAATGTGCGTCAAAACCAAAAATATTCAATTATACAAATTTTTACACGTGTACTTAAAAATAACCAATTTGTATTTAAATATGGTTTAATTATTGTCGTACAGTGTCTACAATTCTACAATTTAATAATAATAAAAAAAAAAAATTGATATTTATTTTGGTTGAGTTTAATTAAATCGAAAGAGAGCTGTATAAGCCATGCTTATTAGGTATTTGGTATCTAATTCAACCAGGGATATCTAATTATTCCAAACAAATTCATTCGTTCATTGAAGATAGGTCAGAAATATTTGTTAGATATTCGTTTTATTTGTCACAGCGATTTCTTTTGGTTTGGGCGGGTCCAAAAACATATCGTTTACAGCCTTCATAAGAAAGTCGGGTAGCAAGCATGCCACCGTACAAATAATAATATAAAGCCAAATGGGTAGTGAACTCAAAAACATATTGTAGACGTAATAAAGGCTGCTGCCAGTGTACAAATTATAAAGAAAAGTGCTTAAGACAAATGCAATTATTGATGCAACAATAAAGGCAAAGTTCAGATAGCTCATATAATGTGAAACCAATATGATCTTCAAGTTACCAACAATAACAAGTACCATTATAAGCATGGTGCCAAATGTTGAAAAGTCGGCAGTTTGTCCGTCACTGAGAGCAACATTGTTGTCATATAAGACAGCATACGCAAAGTAAAAGATAATAAAGGTCTGAATCGTGCCGTTTAATATCCAAAGTGTAAATGTTTTCCACGATGTTAGCTTGTTGTTAGCAATGCTTTTGTAGAGCGTTGGAAACCTAAAAGTTAAAAAGTAATAACAATTTTATAAATGATATTGATACTCGTTAAGTTTTGAATAAGTGCACCTTACCTGAGCAATATTTTCTCACTATAGTGCTTGTCGGACATGGCCAAGTAGGTAAAGCTGATGGATATATAAATGACATCGAATAGCCACAGGAATAACTCATTATACACAGATGTTGCTGAATACAGATCATAGATTTGAAATAGCGCCATACAGCCAGTTATAATAATATTTTTATAGCAATAGAACAAAACCATAAATGCCAATCGCTCCGTATTATAATGGCCGTGCACAAGTAACAATCGTTGAAGCATCCCAAATTTGGCAATGGCATAGTCAGCACTTCGAGCTGCCTGTTTGCCCTCCAAACCGGAAATGCCAATGCCAATATGAGCTTCCTGTATCATGGACACATCATTTGCTCCATCACCGATCGCTGCTGTAATATGTTTGCCCGCCTTCTTGATCCGCATGACAATCTCACTTTTTTGCAGCGGACTCAGGCGACAGCAGAGCACAGCCAGACATTTGAGTGACACTTCAGTAAATTGGTCCGGCAAATGCGATAGAAGTGCAGACACAGTGACTCCATCGATGACCAAACAAGTTGGCTTTGTTGTTTCCAAAGCTATGCCAATGTCGAGTTGATTCAATCGGTTTTGCAGCTCTACAGGATCGATTATGTTGATGAAAAAGTGTACTTCAGCCACTTGTGGTATATGCTTGCATGCCATGCCAATGGAGAAAGCTGTTTCCACCTTGTCACCCGTCAGTACCCAAATCTTTAAGCCAGCTTCTTGCAATGCAGTCAATGTCTCATCAACATCATCCTCAAGTGCATCCTCTAAGGCCGTAGCACCCAGCAATTCAAGTTCTTATCGAAAATATAAATACTTAAATAAATACATATATGCAATTTTATTTATATCTTACCGATTTCAATGCTTTCGTAACATTCAGCAATAAGTTCCTTTCGATTGTTCAATTGAATGTTGACATTTTTGCAGGTGGCAACAAATGTTTCATATTCGCTTTCAGTTAGGATTCGCCGGCCAACAGCAAGGGTACGTAGACCCTCCTTGGCATATTCAGTGATTTGTGCATCTGTCTGGGCCGTCAATGATGTTCGATTGCAGCGCGGTAGAATCGCTGATTCAGCACCTTTGCTATAAAGCCAGATCACTCCACTCTCATCCCGAACAATAACGCTCATACGTTTTCGTTCCGAACTGAAATCGAGCACATGCAGACGTTCGTATTGTACATCACCAGTATCTTGGCCATCAAAGATGCGGCTTAGCATTATCTTGTCATTGACAATCCCTTTGTAGAGTAAACCCAAATTGGCACAGCCCACCAGTATGGCTTTCTCATCGGGACTTGATGCTTGGTATCTGCCAACAATATCATTTGGTAATAAGTTTTCGTGCTCCGAATGTGTTTCAATTGATTTTTTATCATCGCAACTCTCTAAAATATCTACGGTATGACACAATGTCAATGCCACAAAAAAATCCATAACTTCCATCTAAAAAGAAACATCATTAAATACAGAACGTTAGTTAATAAAGAACAAAACTACTTACATTCATCTTATTTATTTCGTGGATCTTATCTTCTTCGGGGCAATAGAGTTGTGTGTTCTGTAAATGATAGTTTTTGCCCTCCACAAAGCACTTAAGAAAGATCATTTGATTTTTGGTTAGAGTGCCAGTTTTGTCCGAGAACAGAATATTGATTTGACCCAAGTCTTCATTTAAGTTTGAGGCATTCACGGCACACGGCTGATCCGTCTCAGCATCATATAGTTCGAGATCGGATTTCATGAAGAGAGCACCAAAAACACGATACAATTCAATATTCATATACATTGAAATCGGTATCATATAGTTGAACAAAATCAAAAATGATAAAAAGTCCTCAAGGATATTTAAAATTTGATTGTAATCGGTTGGTGGACCCAAATAGTACATCAATGGATAAACATTTGCAGCTTTTTGTCTGAAAATCATATATAATCAAAGTTTTATCATCTTTCTTTCTTTCGTTCTTTCTACACATACACACTTACCGTTCGATCAAATAGAGTACAAGCACAACAATTACCATTCCCACAATAAGAGCTATAATAAATTTATTAATATATTGTTCGCTGGATGCTGACTTGTTGCCCGTATAACGGCTATTAAGTTGCAGTTTTGTTGACATGCCCGTATAAATGGCACAACCCAACACACGACCTTCACCCCTGATGCGTACACCCCGCAATAAGAGGTTCTCAATTGCGAGTGGAATTGGTTCAGGATTGCTTTCGCCTGTTTCGAACTCAATGCGTCCATTGAAACGATAGAGATCTGGTGTCGATGGTTCGCAAATGATGCTAGCCATGTTTTTATTTTGTCCACCCATATCGTAGGCATAGTTGAGTGGTATGTAAATCGGTTTAAGATTCGTTTCGCCGTCCAAATTAGCCGTGTTCACAAAGCACATATTCTCGCCTTTGTATGTGTGAAGTAATACCAAATCGCATGGTACATCACTGGCACTGGTTACCACCACAATATCTCCCGGTACTATAAATTCCGAATCGATGCCTTGTTCCTTGCCATTGCGAAGAACGGTTACTTCAATAAAGAAAAAAAAAGGAGAGAAAGAACATAGATTGAGGAAAAACTTGTATTTCAAATGCATACCTGTTGTTTTGTTAACAAGTTTATCATTTTTAAATCGGGCATAATCCTCAAGACCCTCTTTAAGGGCGGTAACAATCATCACGAACAACAGAGGTATTAAAGATACCATAGGCGACATAGTATCATCTGCAGAGTGAACGATTCAAAGTTAAATTCATATAGATGAACTGTATCAATAATAACATACTAACGAAAAACGATATAATTGTGATGAGAAGAAAGTAGAAGTAAACGGCTCGTCGGAATTGCTCGTAAAAATTCAATGGGATAAAGGTAAGCCACGTATATTTGGTCGTTGTCACTCGGTTAAGTTTCAGATTCTTGCGCGGATTAACATTTCCAATGGATATGCGTAATGGTTCCTTCTCCTTTGTCATTGTGAGATTAGCGTTTGCGTTGAACTCTCGATTTCGATGGATTATAGTAAGCACACGAGCGTTATCTTTCCATGCTAAACTTCGACTAAAATTGCTCAACTAATGTTCCTTGTTTAATCGGTAATTTCTAATGTTATTTTCGTGCCGCTTTGATACGAACCACAGCTTTAGAAAAACGGTGTTTGTCGATCGTTTCATTTGATTATTATAATTGGACATCCTGTAAAAAAAATAAAAAAAAAGATGCATTGAGTGAACTTGAAATAAAATATATATTAAGTATACGATACTCAAACATTAAAACAGTAGCCACGAAATACTTACATGGAGTGGCTTTATGTATATAGTCGTTGATATAGATTAGCTATAGATTAGATATAGCTCAATATACGAACTAAGTTTCTGTGTTTTACTTATCAACAATTGTGTGAACTGAGCCAATCTGTAAAAGCTACAAAGGCAAACTGAGCATTTAGAAATCCATTTAGCAAGCCCCCAAAATTTAAGCTTAAATACAATTAAGAAGAAACATATAGGTGTTGTAGATATTAACAAACGATTTCGGTTCGAAATGAAAAGGTTTATGATAAAATTAATATATATATATATTTTTAAACAAGCTTTCGCTTTAAATTCATTTTCTTACAACCTGCATTACACTAATTGTTTGCTTGTAAGCTCTAAATCGAAGTGTCATGTTGGCCTCATACATAAAGCTTAAGATATTACATATATCACTAAATAATTATCATATTATACTGTTTGTCAAACACGCTGACTAAGTGTCTAGCGTTTGATAATACCGCTGACTCATCTAACTGATATTTTTTAGTTGGTTTGGTCGTTCACCCCCGAAAAAAAAAGTATTTAAAAATAATATAAAACAAGTAAGAAGGCTCTAGTCGAGAAATCCCGACTAGACGATACCCTGATCCCTATACTTTACGCGTACAGTCAGTGCTTGCAAGTATGTGTGCGTGTGTGTACGACCATACTGCATACTCAACTTCAAGGTTCCATATCTCCGGTGTTTCTCAACCGATTTTAATAAAAATTTCACAGATTGTTATTATTTTGATTAATAATTTAAATGCCATCTAAAATTATTTTAAATTCAAGATTTGGTTGTTGTCGATCACATGTGTATATCGGAAACGGAATGAGTTATCGAAAATCGAAAACTTGTACTGCCTAGGGATTAGGCGAGCTTAAGTTCCAAATCTGGAGTCTCTAGCTTTTATAGTCTCTGAGATCGACGCGTTCATACATACGGACAGCCGGACGGACAGACGGACGGACAAACGGACATGGCTATATCGACTCGACTGTTGATGCTGATAAAGAATATATATACTTTATGGGGTCGGAGATGCTTCCTTCTGCCTGTTAAATACTTTTGCACAACTTCATTATACCCTTTTTCCCCATTTTTAATGGGATCAGAGTATAAAAATTCGTACTCATAAATTAGATAAACATAATAAAATACATAGGTATATATGCAAACAAGATTTGTATGCACTGTGACAAAGTGTTTGATTTCGTCACCTTTCTGCCATAGTTTGAACGCATTGTGCTCGATAATAATATCTTGTCAGATAAGCAGTACGATATGAGTACTGTATGATTTCTTGAGCGCTGTCCGTCAGCTATCGGAAATCATTCAAACCATATCGGCTAATTTCTCAGACGCTAGCAAAATGTGGCCGTGAGTCAAATCTATGGGGTGTTTGTACATATATGTAGTATAAATATATGTATGAATCAATGCTTGAAGATAAGATATTGCACTCGACTTTATCTCTTCGGTTTTGGTTACACTCGCTGATTTAAGAGAGCGAATAATGTTAGAATAATACGAAGTGGTGCTTGACAAACTGGAGAAAACTTCCTGAATTTTTTTAAAAAGAAAAAAAAAGCTTCATTGGGGTTATCTACAAAACGTATTCTCGATAATAATATCGGACTCTTTCTCTCTCTCTCTCTCTTTTTTAGATTTATGATCCAGAGAATGTGTTTTGCCTCAATATAATAAATATTATTTGTTAGCCTCTGTATAACTGTATATATATATATATATGATGTGCACAATTTCGTTAAAGTAAGCCCATTTGTATGTATGCTCGGTATTTATGTATAGTTATGTATGTGTGTGTATCGCACATATCATTTTGAGTACTATCGCTATCAACAATTCTTCGGCAGTTTGCCGATAGATCAGTTTGCGCGTAGAAGGCTTCTCGTTCCTTTGTACACCCGGGAATTTGTGAATATATATTTATATACATCAGTACTATATATATTGTGTTTGGTTTTTTTTTTTATTTTTGTTAAATCCAAACATTTTCAGAGTTCAGAGTGCAAAATACAGTACAAAACTTATTAAAATCCAACCATAACATACTTCAACCCATGACAACAATATCAACAAATCAACAAAATGGTATGTTTATATATAAATAAATATTAACATGCGTGTTTAATTGAAGTGTTTATTACGTTCTACATATGTAATATTTCGTATATAATGGATAAAAACTTGGCTAACTAACTAAAGCAAAATGTTGTAATATATTTATACGATTAAGTTTATGGAGTGACAAGTGCAAGTTGGTTTTATTGTTTATGTGCCAAGATGAATTTGAAAACTTTTCGAGATAGTAGTACTATAGGTAAATTTGGATTTCTCTGACTACAAGTTACCCTGTAAAATTGCCTTAAATTTCAATATATATATTTACTGCGACTTTATTAATGTGGCATATCGAAAAACGTCTTTACACATTTATAATACTTTTATAATCCCCATAAAGTATGCTACAATAAATAACAGTGTACCCCTATTTCGCCATGAATAAGCTTCATAACAATAGTATTACTTATCCATGATAATCTCTCTTCGAATTGTTTAATTATTGAGATTTCAAAAGAGCAGAGAGAAAGAGAGAGAGAGAGATAGAAAGATATCTGAAGCTAAAAGAGTCAAGTACTTTAGCACCAACCAATGTATATCTACCTAAAAATCATAAAGCCAAGTGCCATTGTACTTAAATATAGTAAGTGTTGATAAGTATTATTATACCTGCTATAATAACGCATTATGATTGTTAAGTACAATACAATTCGGAATTGGAACATATATATATATATATATATATATACATATATAGTTTTTACATAGGTAAAGGGCAAACATACTTCTTCAATCAATTTCCTAGTATTATTGCTTCGGTTAATGAGTCAGCAGCATCGATTCAAATACTGTTATAATCTTATCAGTTTTGACAGTGTTTGTGCTGATATGGGAAAGCCACTTGTCAAGAGCGCCACAATTGAGCCAAAAGAGAAAACGTTTGTTCGCACTGAGCGCCAGTTGTTCGGTGGAACAATGTGCCTAAAACTCAACCGGCGATATTACAGATTAGTGATAATATTAAAGATACCAAAAACAAAGTGCCTTTAAGTAGACAAAATCGGAGTAAAACAGTTTCTACTTTATCTAAATGCCATACGCGTGAAATTGTGAAAAAAAAAACCCAAAAACAAAACACTTGGGGTTTTATAATGTTTTTTGTTGATCTTGATGAAAGAGTTACACCAAAAAAAAAATCGTTGATACCAAATTTGGCTGCCCCTTCGTGTGTTTCGCTCAATCGTTCCTAACAAACACAAACACAATCGTTTGGCGCTCTTTACGCAATATGTATGGAAAAATTTGTCAATACATACGCACATGTATGTAGTATGTTCGCAGATCGATTGACAGTTGATACTATTATCGGTGACCGCTTGTATTTAGGTATTGGTTTCCTAGTAAGGCACTCCCGATAAGCACTCCGAACAATTCGAGGTAAACGCTGCCTTTGGTTCTTTTGGGGATACACAAATCGTTCACTAGTATGCGATTGTAGCGACTCCGAGGCACATTGTATTCAAACATTTTGAGAATTAAGAATAAAAGAAAAACTACATATAGTATTAGGACTTTGGCTGGATTAAGTTCAAAATGGATAAACTTGGCAAGCGGGTGAGTTGAATATTCAAAATCATAAAAGTGTTGAAAAAGTTTCATAAAAGATAGAAGTATTATTTTGTATTTCATTTCAAAACTTTTTTTTATTGTGTACACCAATAATTTTCTTAAGCTCAGTGAGTATTTTCGAATGTTCTGTTGGATGAAAACTATGTTTCAATATGTGTTTTTTCCATGTTTGGTTCCGTTTAAGCTTATTGCAAAGTTGCGACATCAAAATGTCAAATATCTCTATCTAGCCATATACGTATTATCTAAGTATTATCTCTTAATATAGGTAAGCATGATATGACGACTATGACACACCCCGACAAACATATATATAAACGAAACGAACATGTATGTGTAACTTTTTCCCGATAGTTGGTTCGTTTATTTTTTGAATAATTGATTTAGAGGAATAGCTTTGAGTATTAGTATACCAACCGATTGTTTCCATAGGATTGATGTAATATAGTTTCGCTATTGTTGTGGGAGATAGTATGTTTCATATAAGATCTTATTGGTTGATTGATTGTTAAAACAATGCTTGCTATCTTAAGGGACTATTGTACATAAGCTCTTGATACTTATTAAGTTCATATGAATTAGTGTAAGGTATAAGAAGAAGCTTTTAAATTAGTTTTGTTTTATTTACGAAACATTTTTAAAGCAGTTCGACTTAAAAGCTCGTATTGCTAAGGTAAATAGTATGCTTTAGTCGGGTATCTTAGAATCAGGCTCACTGGGAAGTTTTACAACAGATACAGATACCAACTGGTAACATTTAAAAAGGCAATGAAATAAAAATCTCAAAATCTAAAGAAATCTGTGTTTAACTTTTGGTTTAGAACTTATAGGTAAATGAATAATACTTTTTGGTCATATTCGGGAATAATTGTTATTAATTTTTTCCTTTGAAACCGAGAAATAACCAAAAATTGCTGACAAAAATGCAATCAAAGTATGGTTTTTATAGCTCATATGATCGATATATATAAAAACAGCTAAAGTCAGACAGACTTATCAGATCAATTCAAATGCTACATAAGCGTTACAAAGAAGTGCTTTCGAATTATTTGTTTGCACATCTTTAAGCATGGTATGTAAATGATTTCCAGCGAATAGTTTCAGTTTCAGTTTTAGTTTCATTCAATTATCGAAAACGCATTCATCTATATAAATAATACATAAATTTGACAAAGAAACAATGAAAACAAGTAAGAAGGCTCTAGTCGAGAAATCCCGACTAGACGATACCCTGATCCCTATATTTTACGCGTACAGTCAGTGCTTGCAAGTATTTGTGCGTGTGTGTACGACCATACTGTGTAGTGCATACTAAACTTCAAGGTTCCATATCTCCGGTGTTTCTTAACCGATTTTAATAAAAATTTCACAGATTGTTATTATTTTGATTAATAATTAAAATGCCATTTAAAGTTTTTTCAAATTCAAGATTTTATTGTTATCGATCACATGTGTATATCGAAAACGGGATGAGTTATCGAAAATCGAAAACAAACTTGTACTGCCTAGGGATTAGGCGAGCTTAAGTTCGAAATCTGGAGTCTCTAGCTCTTATAGTCTCTGAGATCGACGCGTTCATACATACAGACGGACAGACGGACAGACGGACAGACGGACAGACGGACAGACGGACAGACGGACAGACGGACATGGCTATATCGACTCGACTGTTGATGCTGATAAAGAATATATATACTTTATGGGGTCGGAGATGCTTCCTTCTGCCTGTTACATACTTTTGCACAACTTCATGATACCCTTTTTTCCCATTTTTAATGGGATCAGGGTATAAAAAGCTGGCAAATTAGACATGCACTTTGAACTTATAACTATACTGAATACGTTCCGAGTATACTACTACTACTACTACTACCGAGTAGCTTGTCAATAACTTTCGAGCTTTTTTTTGGCTCGTGAGCAATGTGTGAGTTGGATGCTGTTCGAAATGGTTATTTGTATGGGTAGACAAATTGGTATGAGAATGCTAGCGCCAGTGTCCAAAGCAGATCTAATTCTCAGTGTGAGATCGGCTTTTAAGTTGTGCACATCGGCGTCGGTCGAAACTGTTGAGTGTATTTAATTGAATATGTATAAAGTGCATATGTAGATATATATATTTCAGTTATATTCTATACCGGTTAGCCTTTGAGCCTTGAAACAAGCTTGCAAATCGAAGGAAACGTTTATCTTAACTTATCTATAGTTAATGTTATACTTTATATATATAAAGATCATAAATAATATGCATAAACATCTTAAGGAATCGTGAATGCAATCAATATTTCAAAATCGAGTTTTGAGTTCTTACGTGATTCCGATATCATGCTCGTGTAAAATAATACATTCTATTAAAAATCTTCAAAAGACTTAACTAAAAATCATGTAAATGTGAAAAACAAATACCACGCACTGATATACAATATACGGCCATATACATACTAGATATTTACATATGTACATGTGTGCATTGTACGTTCTGAACTGTTCAATTGAAGTGTTAAAATTGCCCACTTAACATATTTTTAAGGTTGTAGCTTTTAATGTGTTGAGAAAAAAACAACAACAACAAACGGTCACACGTATTTTGTATGATGATTCCCACATACATACATTTCTTAACAAACATACAATGTGAATAGCAAAAGCAACAAGAACGAGGAAGAAAACAACAATAACAAAGAAAACAAAAAAAAAACAAAAACAAAAACAGAACAGGTGCTTTCCACAGAATTCCAGACTCTTTCCGATAGATATCTGATCGGAACAATTGGCGTGCACATGTCCTCACTTTCTCTATCTGCTCGTTGTGTGTACCGTAACTTTGTAGAAAAGATGCACATTCACAATTTGGCTGGGATTGAGACGGTTGATCTGTTATTGAATATCAACCAGGTGTTGGACAATGAATTTCTTTGGTCATGACTATCAAAGCGGTTTCCGGCGCACAAATCATAATCGTACATATCATACAACAACTTGGATAGATCAGGAACACCAACATTTCTATCTCAAGGAAACTCTCCTATGGAGACAGAGTAAGGTGCGTCATACAACATACACAAAAACTATCCCAAAGATATCCATCACTGCAAACAGACAAAAAAAAAAAACTAGACACAGACAAAGAAAGTACTATATACATGGGTTTTTTTTTCTTTCTTCTTATTTATGTGTATTTATTAACCCTATTAACCTTTAACCAAACGCAACGATGTTTGAAATAAAAAGATTGTCGAGCATTGCTTTACTTTATAAATAGACAGAAAAATATATTCGTACTATGTGTGCCTCTCTCTTAAAGCTAAAGTAGTTAAAATAATATGTTGGACGCTGTTTTAATACAAACTGGAATAAAATCTTATGGAAAAACTCTATATTCTGATTGGTTTGTAAATGTAGCTATAATAAGGATTACAAAAAGTATTTATTATATTTATTGACCTGTTACTACTCTAGATTTGAACATCTCGTCTGAAAACTTAAAACAGATTGAGAAAGATTGACAGAAAGGTGATTATAAATCTTAGTTAAGAATCTCTAAGACTTAACCTGTTAATAAAAAAGTTATAATTAAAACATTCTAATAACTTTGAATAATATTTTTTTGCTTTAGGGTTCCAGAGTTAGTACAATAAATGACTGGCTACAAATTCAAATAGGCGGCTCAGAAGATGTTAAAAAGAAAAAGCCATCGAATCAAAATCGCATCAAATCAACGAAATATACATTGATCACATTTCTGCCACAGAATTTATTGGAACAATTTCGTCGCATAGCAAATTTTTATTTCCTTGTTATGACCATAATATCGCTTCTAATTGGTAAGACTAACTTTGTTTTAGAACAAGTAAAGTTACGTTTAATAATCAATTATATTACTCTTTCTTATAGACAGTCCTGTATCGCCAATGACGTCATTGCTGCCTCTAGTATTCGTTATCGCTGTGACGGCGGCGAAACAAGCCTATGAAGATATTTTACGCTATAGAACTGATAACGTGGTTAACCGATCGCCGGGTAAGTAAACGCAAGTATTTATTTGTTCAACTGCCAAATATTTAACGTATTTACATTTACATAGTGACCATCATAAAGAATGGCGTCGAGGCTATAATACAGTCACAGAATGTGGGACCCGGTGATTTGGTCGTTGTGGAACGAGACTGTGATGTACCCTGCGATTTGTTGTTGTTGCGCTCAACGGATCCGCATGCCAAGTGCTTCATAACGACGGCCAACTTGGACGGCGAGTCGAATCTAAAGACGCTAACGGTGCCCAGAGATCTGCCAACGGTGCCCATTGAGGAGATGCACAAGTTGGGCGTCATTGAGTGCGAAACGGCTGGCACCGATCTATACAGTTTCAATGGCAAGATCGAACTGGCTGGTGGCGAGGGTCGTGTCCTGCCCCTCACCGCCGATAATGTACTGTTGCGTGGTTCCCGGGTAAAGAACACGGAATGTGTAATTGGCTGTGCCATCTATACGGGCATGACGACCAAGCTGCAACTGAACAGTCGACTGACGCGCAACAAGACGGCATCAAGTGAAACCTATGTGAATAGATTTCTTATATTTATACTTATAGCGTTAATAGCCATAGTTACCTTGCTCTATTTCCTAAAACGGTAAGTACTATAACTACCAAATCGAATCAATCTTTCGACAAAACTGTAATTAAACATTGTTAATTTGCAGTTACAATGAGCTATTTGTGATACCAAAACTGACCTATCTGGGACCTGCAGCGGATGGCTATAGTGTTAAACAGTTTCTGCAGGACTATTTATCCTTTCTTATACTGTTCAACTATTTGATACCCATCTCGCTGTATGTAACGATCGAGCTGCAGCGTGTCATTGGCGGTTTCTTTATGGAATGGGACACAGAGCTCTATGAGAAGGAAACGGATCAACAGTGCGTTGTGAACACATCGAACTTGAACGAGGAGCTCGGTCAGATAAATATACTGTTCTCAGATAAAACGGGCACACTCACCAAGAATGAAATGAACTTCCAACAGTGTTCGATAGCTGGCCACAAGTTTACCTATAGGAAGACGCGACTCGAGGAGGAGGAGACCAAAGCACTGGTCGACGTTAACAAATTCAGCGTAAGTCCAAGTAAGAAACAACATCTTGATCAAGTTTACTAATCACTCCTCTTTCCTTATTAGATGGATCAAAAGGTATTTTTCCAGGCACTGGCCATATGCCACACGGTGCAGGTGGCAGCATCCTCAACACCCGATGCTCCGGTGGCCGCTAAAAATGAGAATAATAAGTCGGGTCCACCTGAAATGTACTCGATCACCGACATCACCGAAGAAAGTCAAAATTCTAGTCAGCACAGTGAACTCAATGTGAGCAATACAATTGAGACATCCATGTCGGCGCATCCAAATGGCGTTAATGCTACGGCAACCTCAACATCTGATGTGAATCCCCTGCTGGTTGGCGATGACAGCTACAAGGTGGAGCGACGTAAGCGTCCCCAAGTGGTCAAGCGTAGTCCCAATTTTGCCAGATCCAATAAGGTACATATTGCACCGACTGGCGAGGCAGCCATTGGAGGCAGCACACCGGATCAGAAGGGCCAGTCGATGGGTAGTACACCCCTGCAAAGTCCACACCTCATTCGCCCCATTTCACTGCAATTTCAACGTTCAACCTCGGAGCGTGATCTGCCGCAATATGGTGAGGAGCACGCTGCATCCGCCTTGGGTCATCGACGCGCTCACTCCTATGGTGCGCCCAATGCGTATCTCTCAAATCCCGTTGGCAACATGACACCACCCATCGATAGACTTTTCCGTGCCGGTAGCACCACATCGCGTGAGTCCTATGCAGCGCCCACATTCACACGCCAGCCAACAATACTGATTCGTGCCGAGTCCCAGCGTCGCAAGAATGAAATCCAGCAAACACTCTGGTAAATAAGAACTTATGACTTTGCCATTTTGTAAATGGCATGCCAGCTATCGAGTTCGTATATCGATAACCGGTTGCTTTTTATCTAAACAGTTTCTTATGCATTTTTGCATTATTTTGGCAACTCTTCTCATTAATGTATTAATCAATTTGTTTAACACTTAGTTTACTGGATTATCAGGCATCCAGTCCAGATGAGAAGGCTCTAGTTGAGGCATGCGCAAACTTGGGTCTCGTCTATACGGGCGATGATGATGAAGTGCTGCGTGTCCGAATTGTGCCTCCACATTTGGACTATAAGCGTCCATTCAATAGTTCGAAGCCCAAGGAGGATTGCTTCTATCGCCTGCATGTCCTCGAGTTCACATCCGATCGCAAGCGCATGAGCGTTATCGTTCGCGATGAGGCTAACAAGAAGTGGATATACACCAAGGGTGCCGAAAGCTATGTGTTTCCACTATGCGCGAATAGCTCGTCAGTTATGGTGACCAAGACAGATGCACATATCAGCGATTTTGCACGCTTGGGTTTGCGCACCCTGGCAATAGCTAGGCGGGAGATATCCGAGGCGGATTACCAGGAGTTTGTCACGTCCCTGGCTCAGGCGAATAGCTCTTTGGAAAATCGAAAGCAATTGAGCGAGGAATGCTATTCAAAGATTGAAAGTGGTGAGTACAAAACTGCTCCATTTTCATTGGAATATATTTTTAAAAACATATATGCGGTTTAGATCTCGATTTATTGGGTGCCACAGCTGTGGAGGATGCGCTACAGGATGATGTAGCGGACACGCTGGTCTCCTTACAAGCAGCTGGTATCAAGATTTGGGTGCTCACCGGTGACAAGGTGGAAACAGCATTAAATATCGCCCTATCCTGCGGACATATACCGCCAGACGCCAAGAAATATATCATACTGGAGTGCAAAAGTCGCGATGATCTACTTGTCCATTTGAATGTGCTCGAACGAGAGATCGTCTTTGGCATTGGACGACAATGTGCCCTGCTCATCGATGGCAAGAGCTTGGCCGTTGCTCTTACCGACGCACCCAAGGAATTCCGCGATGTTGCCGTCAAATGTACAGCGGTCCTCTGTTGTCGCCTCAGTCCGTTGCAGAAGAGCGAAGTGGTGGCCCTGATCAAGTCATCCAATGAGAACTATAACACCGCTTCAATTGGTGATGGTGCCAATGATGTGTCCATGATCCAGGAGGCTCACGTTGGCATCGGCATCATGGGACGAGAGGGTCGCCAAGCGGCACGCTGTGCTGACTTTGCTTTTGCCAAGTTTTGCATGCTCAAACGCTTGCTGCTCGTCCATGGTCATTATCATAGTGTGCGATTATCATTTTTGGTTCTGTATTTCTTCTACAAGAACATCTTTTTCATGGGCATTATGTTTCTGTTTCAATTTCACACGCTCTTCTCCTCATCGTCCGTCTACGACTCTCTGTTCCTGACTCTCTACAATGTGATATACACGTCGCTGCCCATTCTATTTATTTCCCTAACCGAGAAACCCTACACCGAGGAGGTGCTAATGCAGTGAGTACCAATTAGCAGTTGTCAAAATATCTATTTATTCTCAAACAATACTACGCTATGTGCTAAAGCACTTTGTAACGCTTTGAAACTTGGCATTTCCGACCCCCTATCTATGTATATATTTTTTCTTTTGTTTGTATATGCATATTTAGTACTTATTTAACGTATGAATTTTTTTTCAGAAATCCAAAACTCTATAGAAAAAACACGGACAATAAACAATTGCATTGGCCATACTTTCTCATGTGGACGATTTTTGCGATATATCATTCGTTGATCGTATTTTATTTCGCCTACTGCATCTTTTCCTTCAATAATGTCATTCTGAATGGCGGACAGACGGCCGCCTTCTCATGCTTTGGCACGTTACTCATCTGGACTGTGGTGATTGTTGTGAACCTTAAAATTTGGCTGGAAGCCATGTATCTTTCGTATTGGTATATTGCGACTATAGTATTATCGATACTTGCATTTATGGTTACAACCGTTATCTACAATGTTATCAACTTGTAAGTTTCACTTTACTCTGAATCTCTTGAATATGACATTGAAATGTATTTTAAAATGTTATAGGGACTACGATACGGATATTTATTGGGCATACAACAATCTATTGGCTTCCCTGCCCACTTGGTTGTACATCATATTGGCAACTGTGGCCTGCCTGTTGCCTGATTACACATTGCGAATGCTGAAGAGAGCTTTAAAAATCAAGAGTTTGAGCATTTTTCCCGGCAAGCAACGAAAGCTTCAAATGCGAAAGAAATTTGAGTCTACCTACTTATAACAATACAAACCTAGTACTAAGGCCATCATTTTTATACGTTTTATTTATTTATTTTTTTGTCGTATATATAGTATACCAAGTGTACGTGTACTATGTATGTATTGTACATAAAGAAATTTTTTTTATTATTATTTTGTTAAGAAAAAAATGTTTTGTTTGTTAAATCATGTGTATCATTTATTTATTTTCCTTAGACTTTTAAGTTAAATAAACCAAAACGGTTGGGAGTTTTTGGCACAGCCACAAACACATAAAACAAAACACAAACCACCCGATACGAATAATGTTACTGGTTGATAACTCAGAAAATCTCTCATTGAGCCAAACAGGGGCGTACTTGAAATCAACATTTGTACATGTACAATATTTGCCCGAAGCTCTTAATGTAGGTTTACTACAACGAAAACTCCCTTGGATTTGTTGGCATTGCTAGTTAGTTAGCCTGGCTTCGAAATTGTTAGTAAAAACTTTTTAAAATACATAAAATCAAGAAATACATTTCAAAACTATCTCTTAAGTTTTGAAACAAAATGACAGAAACCCTTTGAAAAAAAAGTAAAACTTAGCTTAATGCAATATTTTCTGACAAAATACAAACGCAAAGATTGAGATATCTTATAAGTCTTCAATTTTGGAAAGTCAAATAACAAATATTTTGAACTTAGCGGCTGCATTTCTTTATAAAGGTCAGCCTCTTGTGTCTGTCTTGAATTCCTGTCAAAGTCAATGTTAGTTGATAAGATTCCTTAGCTATATGCCAAAATAATTATCTTATCTTGTCAGTCAAAGGATTTAAATTGTGCCTGGCCAGACGAAAAAGAAGGGAAGAATTCTTAAATTGCTGTTGGTAATTATAATTGTTCTAAAAATATTTAGGTTGGATTTTGTTTAACAAAAACGAAAACTAAAGCTTGAATATTGTGTAACAAGGTACAACGAAAAATAAATTCTACTTCAGCTAAATGTAATAAGCTTTTGATATTATTATTGCAGGGTAAATATGATTCGCATTAACCCACATCCCATTTGTATGTCTTTATCTTTATTGTGCTGTTGCCATTGTTGTGATAATACTGTTGCAATACCAAAATATTTGATTGTACAGTTATTTCCATTGATAACAATATCTCGCCCTTTGTTTGTATGTGTGTGTGTGTGTGTGTGTGTATGTGTTTGTGTGTATGTTTTGAACCTGTTCACAGAGACAAATTTGCTCGGAATGATCCAATTCTGGAGTTTAGTTGTGCATAGAGAGAGCTCCGGTTAGTGGCTCTCATCAAAATTTGGCTTTCAGGGACGCCCCTCTACAGAGTCATTGATGCAACACACACATGTGTAAAGTCATATCTATATATGCGTATTGGAACGCACTCAAACACACACACACACACACACACACACCTTGCGGGTAGATATGACTACATCGAAAGCAATTCTTAATCATATATATATTTTTTTTTTGGCTGAATTTAGTATGTTTAGAGACGGTTCACGTAACGGCAAAAATTTTGCGTTTTTGTTATTTGTGCGTGAAATAAAAGTGTGTTAGCCACTATATATACATACATACATACATACATACATACATATATATATATATATATGTATTGTGATTGCAAGAATTGAATTTAATGATGTCACTTAATGGTACTAGGACAGCTGACGATTCATCCATACATCATGACCATAAACAGCAACAGCAACCCAAATCAACAACAATAGTCAAATATGAGAAATCTTCATGTCTGTTTTGCAATGAGTGGTTCGATGCCCAAACATTTACGGTGTGTAACGATTACAACGATTATTTGATAAAAATCAAGCTAATTTTCATATTGTAGGAGCACCTGATTCATTGTGGCCAGGTGCTTGAAGAATGCCCAAATAGTTGCAATGTGTTCATACCACGAATCCGAATGCGTTCCCATTTAAAAGAGTGTCCGCGCAACAAGCAGCAGCATATGCAGCGTTTAAGTGTTAGCATGGAGCGACTGGATCAGCATGCTTCAGATCATCGTGTGCAGGTCCTGGAACAGGATATTGCAACCATACGTTCGGTGCTCAACGAGGAGATCCGTCAACGTTTGCATCTGATTACGGATGTGGGAAACATACGCAAACACAACCAGGTGATCGAGGATTGGACAAGGGACACAGATGAAAGTATTGGAGAGCTGCGAGGCCAGCTTCAGGATGAGGCAGCACAGCGTTCCTTTGCTTCCGAACAAAATCAAGTCGATTTTCAATACTGCAGCAGCATAACTCATGTAAGCCAACAGATAGAGTGAGATATATAGATAAAAAGAGAAAGATAGAGAGAATCTCAATAAATCATTTTGTTCTTTATGCAGTCTTTGAAGGAGCAAGTGGAAATCAAAATGAATGATGTGCAACAGCATTTGAATCAAGTTTCTTCTGAAGTGACTTTCTATCAAAATCAACTAAATGATAATATTCTCAAATTGGAGGAAATTGTTTTCGAAAATGAACGATTGAATCGGTAAGAGAAGCACTTTAAATCGAATACATACATATATTCAGATTTTATTGATGCATTTTGCATTTTGCATTTTGCATTTTAGCGATAAATTTGCACAGATTGAACAATTTCTGCAAGAGATCAATGAGGATATTAAAACTAAAATGGGCTCCAGCGATTTTCCCACCTCAAAGCAAGCAACTTTAGATTACGAAGTGAAAAATGTCAAGAGCATTATCTGTGAAACAGAGGATCGTTGCGACAAACTGCATAATATGATACAAGATCTGGACAAAACACAACATCAAACAATGCAAAGCATTGCGGACATTGAGAATCAATTAGCAATGCAACAACGTATTCAAAGTTTTCAAAACATTCGAGGTTAGTTGAAAAAATTTCACTTGGTTCAACTCTAATGAACAACGTTATAACTTTCCCCAAAAAAAATGTTGATACATTCTTTCGATAAATTCTGATATGCATACATTAAGGTAAATACGTTTAAAACTAAACAAAAAAATACAATATGGTTTAAGTAAAATCTGTTGATAAAGCCTCCGCTAAATGATTGCTTTTTGTAAAATCCTTACCATAACATATAACATTACCATGTGGCATTTTAGGTCACTTGATTTGGCGCATCAAGGACTACTCAAAGAAATTGGAGGAGGCTAAGCAGTACGATTCAATTTTGCACAGTGCCATGTTCTCCAATAAGGCATTTGGATACGCCTTGCGCGTAAGTCATTAAGATTTCGAAATCTAAAAGAAAGTCTGTAGTCTAATGGGTTTTTTGTTTTTTGTTAAAGCTGGACATATATTTGAATGGCAAGGGCACCTGGAAGGGTCGTAACCTAATTGCTTGTCTGAATGTGCTATCTGGCGAATACGATCCACTTCTGACATGGCCATGTCGCCTGCAGGCCGAGATTATTATACGCGATCAGAGTGGCGCACTGGAGGCACAGGATTATGTGAAAACGATCTTTGTGCGAAAGAAGAGCGATGATTATATACAAAGTAATCAGTATTTTCATATACCGCACAAGGTTATAACCAGTCGTAACTATCTACGCAACGATTCACTTTTTGTTGAGGTTCGAGTCTTAAAATGAGTTGCAATTCGTTTGTTATTATGTATATGATATGATATGATATGTAGTATGTATTAGGCTCAAGCCAAGTAAACTGATAAGCAACTAAGCAAAAGAAGTCTTGTCGAATTTATACAGCCTATTCTAGATCGAAGTGTGTGTTCCTTATAAACGTTTCAGCTTAATGAAATGACAAAACTTTTGCATTATTAAAACAATAAAGTGCAACATAAGGACACAAAAAGGTTTTCCACCAACATATTAGATAAAAAAATATGCAATTAATGTGGTTGTTGTATATTTAATGACATACATAAACACACGTACAATTATATATTTTTAAAATACGAACAGTTATAACTAGGTAATGCACACGAAACCGAGTTTTAAAAAAGTGTAAATCAATTAAATTGACACTGTACAAATATAGAGAGAGAGATAGCTCGTTGGTACAACTTTAAAAAGTTTTAAGACACATGAAAAGCATAAAACAAAGCTTATATTCAAAATTTTGTCTTTAGTATAAATGCAATTCCAAAGGATTTATAGTTTTTCGTAACGAGGCACAGTTAATAAAGTTCAATTTTGCGTTGGGATGTTTTAATACACAATTCAAAATGTTGTAAAATTGTAAATTTGAATTTTGTGTTTACTAATTTATATAAAAAAATAGTTATTTTGTATTCAATGTACACACATATACCATATGTAGTATATATATATAAGCAGTAAAATACACAATATGTAAAACAATTATTTTGAATAATTCTTTAAGTTTAAGATGAGCGTTGTTCTCCAACCAGCGCATACAGAGCATGCTTGTAATGTCCAGAAGTATCGCCCTGCATCAAATATATGAATTGTTTTTTAATACATTTATTTTTAATACTTATGCACATATGTTTTTTTTGTTTTTTGCTAACCTTGATCCAGCTCTTTAATGATTTGCCATACAAACGCTCGAACGCTACCTTAATATCTGCCAAGTCAATCTGCAAAGGAAAGAGGAGTTTTAAATATGCGCAGAGAGTTGAGGTTTAGTTTTTGCTTGTGCCATACCTCACAGCGTGTGATAATGACGCGAATCAACTGCTTGTCGTTGGTGCCAATGCCAGCCATGGATTTATGCAAGCGCGATGCGAAATATTCAGCTTTGTTCGTAACGCACTTAAAGATGGCAATCAGACCCTCCATAATATCGCCAGAGAATTCCTTTTTGAGCGCTTTCTCCAGTGAATGGCCAGTCATGCTCTCATACTCTTGGAATATCTTAACGAACACGAAGAGTTTACATATATAACTCTATATAAAACATATTAAGCCATAAGCATTTTTACTTACAAGTTTCAGTTGCTGATAGTTTCTCTGACAAAGTATCATATTGAACATGCTCTCGTCGGTGCCGACACGTAGCTCGCCAGCCTTAAGCAACTCCCTGGCATCGTCTTTGGCCATGTTGGGATCGACACGACCGCTTTCGTCTCGTGCGGCTGTGCATAGCGAAGTGAGCAGACGCTTAAAATTGCCAGATGTCTCCGATTTCAGTTCGGACTCCAAATGAGCGCCGTATACTATACAAACATATATATATATAATTCATTTAGTTCATTCTCACATACTATGTGCATGCATAAAGTAAAAACTTACAGCGCAAATATTGATTTTTAATTGTATGAATTTCCATATTGGATAGCGTGCACAGAATTTCAATGAGCACCTCCTCATCGGTGCCCAGACCCGCCATGGCATCATTTAATTCGGCACAATAATAGTCCACAATTGGACGCAATAGACCAACTAGCAGTTTTTCAAAATTGCCACTTGTCTCCGATTTGATATCCTCAATAAGATCCTTGCCAAAATGGGTTTTATACTGACGCTGGATTTCCTGTCGCTGTTCATTGGTGCGACGGCAGATGATCTCAATGAGTTTATCTTCATCGGTGCCAAAACCTTTCATTGCTTTGCGCAAATCGTGAGCATCTTTAACCGGATCAAGTCCTTGGGCCGGTAATAAAGTTGGTGTGCCCTATGAAAATATTTAGATAACAATCAGTTATACATATCCAAATACAAGTACATTCATATTTTGGGAGGTCGGGTCGAGTAGCTAACTACAACTTGTCCGTTATGATTCTTAATGATTCTTCCTGTACTTTGTTAAGCATAGAATTAAGCATTAGCTGTTTTACAACTTTTTTTTGTAATAATTTTGTTTGACTAGGAAATTTTGGGACATGAGGGGGGGGATTATTGAATGACAAACCTCTTTGGGCAACGTAATTTGTTCATAGACTGATTCCTGCACTTGCTCATTACCATCCCCATCCCTATACCCAATCCCTTGCCCATGGCCATGCCCTTGATCATCTAGTGGCTCATGACCATACACTTGAATCAGGGCAAGGCCATGTCCCTGATGTTGATCATGGCGACTAGATTCCTCATAATCATATGGCGATGTCATGGGTGGTGTGTATCCATAATCAGCCAGATAGGTAGAAGCATTCGCATTGTATGGATACTGATTAAGTAGACTTTGGTAGCTATGCTGTTGATATGGTACGCCCGGTTGGGGCGCCACATGATATGTTGGCGAAGACACATTAACATTAACAGGAGGATATGGCGCTGATGTGTTAGGATATGGCGTATGCATTGAATAAGGTGCGCCACCATGCTGATTTGGATATTGTTGGAATTGCTGTGGGTGGCTAGGCTGTGCGTTGGCATCGCTGTGCATCGGTGCAGTTACCCAACCAACTCCAAACGGTACACTATGTTGCTCATTAGAAGGGGAATGTGATAAGTGTGTCGTTCCTGCGCCCTATAAAAAGCCAAAAGACACAAACACACAGTGATTGTTCCTATATTTCCTAAACACTTTTCGACACACACACACACACACACACACACACACATTTTTAACAACAACAGCAACATGCAAGTTTCTTTTATATGTACAGGGATGAAAACCAAAAATCTTATAAATTGAGGTTTATATTTTGAGAGATTTGTGGGAAAAATTCTCAAAATTTACATATGCGAGTAGAAATAAAATAATAATTTTTAGCATTTCGAGCATCTTTTTGTTTAAACATATTATACGATCATGTAGTAACTACAACTTGTCCGTTGTTCTTAATTATCTCTTCTTGTTCTTTGTTTAGCATAGAATAAGGCATTAGCTGTTGTACAATTTGAATGTCGACATTTTGGTAACTAGGAGGATGTTTGGGACATTGAGGTAATATAGGATAACGAACCTCTTTTGGCAACGTAATGTGTTGATTGACTGACTGCTGCACTTGCTCATGACCAAGACCATGCCCATACCCATAACTATGCCCTTGCTCATGACCATACCCATACCCATGCCCTTGACCAAGCCCATACACATGACCCTGGCCAAAGCCATATCCCTGATGTTGATCTTGGCGACTAGATGCATCATAATCATATGGCGATGTCATGGCTGGTGTGTATCCACGGTCAGCCGGATAGGTAGAAGCATTTGCATTGTATGGATACTGATTAAAATGGCTTTGGTGGCTATGCTGTTGATATGGTACGCCCGGTTGGGGCGGCACATGCGATGCAATATTGTTTGGATATGGTGGCGAAGACACATTAACATTGACAGGAGGATATGGCGCTGATGTGTTAGGATATGGCGTATGCATTGAATAAGGTGCACCACCATGCTGATTTGGATATTGTTGGATTTGCTGTGGATGGTTAGGCTGTGCTGTTTTCGCATCACTGTGCATCGGTGCAGTGCTCCAACCAACTCCAAACGGCACCTTAGGTTGCTCGTTAGTAGGGGGCTGTGATGAGTGTGGCATTCCAGGGCCCTATAAAAATTCAAAAGACACAAAACACACACACACATTGATTGAGCATCGATTAGACTGGATTACTGAAACCATTTTGGTTAAAACTCAACCTATGTTGTTCCTTAACACATTTCAAACAAAAAACTAACATGCATGTTTCTATTATTGACAGGAATACAAGAAGAAAAAACAAACTTATAAAATGGAAAACTTTTGAAAAACTGTTTGAAAAATCTTACAAAATTACCATATACATGAAAGTACATATATATATAAATATATATAAAATTCTCTATGTCGATATTACATTTAAAAAATGGGATTAAAGAAATTGTAGAATTTATGAACATGCATAAAACATCAAAATTTGGAAAACAAATAGAACAAAATCTTTTTTGTTGCGTTAAAAAACAAGTTTAGCTATCGGTTTGGGTCATGTTGTATATTTTTGTGTTTGTATTGAGTAAACAAAGTGTTCTACTTACGTATGGATACATGTTGTATTTGTTGGGTTTGGTTTTGTGTTTAATTGAGATTACTGGGTTAGGGAATTCCCGTGAGATTCAATACTGAAAATATGAAAGGAAGTTAAATTAAATAACATTATAATGTTATCGTTAAAGCTATTAAAAAATAAATAAATATTAAAACAATAACAACTGATAACAATTCGAAAAATAATTGGAATTGTTGGTTCAGCCAGTCAGCAAAGGAAATAGTAGACGGGAATCGACTAAGTCGAACGAACGGCTTTGACGTCAGTTTGAAGAAACATTCATGTATCTATGTTAAATATTTTTTCATAGTGTGGGATTATTTGACGGAACTTTTGTTTATTTAGTTAGGTATCTGCGTGTGTCACACCTATGTACACAAGCAAAAGTACACAAGTCAACAGTAATTTTAGGCCACATTTAACAATTCCATACTCGTATAAGGCAACTGTTAATATTAGCTAGACATATTAATATAATTAGCTTCGCCTCACTCAGTATTCAAACTATTATACCAAAATATATGTACATATGTATGTATGTGCTACAAGTCTGGCTTACGATGAGTCACTTTTCGGAGCCACGTTGTCTGTGAAGGCAACCCAAAACCCTTTTGTGGGTCTGAATATAATTGTATATGCAATATGCAAGACAATGTCACGTTATCAATTTGCTTAATTACGCATTGCAAAAATTCTTCGAATTTAAGATGATTATTCTGGCAAGTTGTCGACACATACTACTACAAAGTATGTTTGCATGTGTGTGTGTGTGTGTGTGTGTATGTAGTTTACTTATTGTGTGATGATTCATCTTACAGCATACATACAAGTAATTTCCCAGATGCTGGTTTATTTATATGGTTGTGTATGACTAATATTAACGTTAGTTTTATCAAAGAGAGCACACAATCGTTTTTCCTTTAGCAAGTTATTTATCCCTTTAAGCAAGGTCGCGAATCAACAGATGTTTGTATGTTGCGCACACACAAACACACGCACACACTCAAACACATAGATACACACTCACATGAATGTGTACTTTTCTTTCAAACGTTGAAGAAAAAATAAAAGTTTAAATTGTAGCACAACGTTTCACACAAACATACATATTTGTATGTAACTTTACTCCTAAGTATGCATACATAAGTAAGTACATATATATGTTATCTATAAACGCGCATTATATTTGCATAAAGTAACCATATATGTATGAATGTATGTATGCTATTAATTAGCTGCACATCGTTTCATTTATTGTTCACTGGCAGGCACTCTTAAATTAGTTTGAAACTTAAAAAGAATCCCGAAGTTGTCTTTATTGTTCGACTTAAGTATACGGTTTTTTTTAATTACATCTAGTTGGACGTTTGCACGAGTACCAAGTACCATATACAGCGTCAACCTGATTTTATAAACTGAGCAAATAGTTGACAGGGTGGCACAACAACCTGTGGCAATAATATATCAAACAATATCTTATCGATAGCATACATATGCATAGGCAACTCTAGAAAACAGTTCCATCAACAATCGATTGTCGAAAGTATTTAAACAGTTGGCTAAAAATGTTTAAGAAATGAAAAGAAAAGAAGCTAAAAATTCGGTTAAGCAAATAAATTAAATAAATGTGCTAAAACAACGATAATACAGCACAGTGTTCTTAAAGTCCTTTTTTAAAACTATTCGAAATTATGTGGCAAGCATAGGCCAGTTTTACATCTCGGCTTATGCCAAATCTGTCAAAAAAAAGGCTAAATCGACAACACTGATAGAACGATCAAAACAATGCGCACTGAAACATATAACAAATAGTAGTATATGTTGAATTTATTTGATGCCACGACGCCTGGACAATGAATAATCGTGTGCGCATTGTCGTAGTTGGAGATTCGGGTAAATATTAAGTGCACCGAATAAATGTAAAAAGCTTAAAGCCAAATTACTTGCAGGTGTGGGGAAAACCTGTTTAACCCACTTAATTGCCCACAATGAATCGCTCATACGGCCTGGCTGGACGGTTGGCTGCAATATTCAGGTGAAAATTCATGAGTTCAAGGAGGGAACCGCTCGTCAGTGCCCCTATTTTATTGAACTGTTTGACATTGGTGGCTCGCTGAGTCACAAGAATACACGCAGTGTCTTCTACAGCGGCATTCATGGAGTTATTCTGGTGCATGATCTTACCAATGGCAAGTCGCAGGAGCAGTTGCTCGACTGGCTCTACGAGATTGTTAACAAGGATGGCAAGGATACGTACAAATGCCGAAGCAGCAGTTTGCCGCCCTCACCACAGCCCGCCTATGGATCGGATGCTCATATGCGTTTCGATCTTGAGGAATTTCTAGGCTCTACACAAATACCAATACTTGTAATGGGCACCAAATTGGATTTGATCGATGAAAAGCGTCAACCCAAAACAGCCGTTAAGAAGGCCGGTGGTATAGGTCAGTATTAGCATTTTGTTGTGTTACTATTTGCCATAATTTGTGATGTTTTTTTGTTTGCAGCTGACAAATGTGGTGCCGAGGAGGTTTGGCTCAATTGCCGGGATACGCGCAGCTTGGCTGCCGGCACCACCGATGCGGTAAAACTATCACGCTTCTTTGATTGCGTGATCGAGAAACGTGAAAGCAACGGTGGCTCCAGCTGTTATCCCAACATCACCGACAGACGACGACCAACAAGCTCACAACCCAACAGCCCAGAGTACACAATTTATGCGGGCAAAATGGCAAGCGATACATTTGTACCACTTCTGGAAACAAGTGATCTTAAATGATAAAATGTATTTATGCATAGCTTTTCTATTTTTAACTATAGTCAATATACATTTACATTCTTTTACACAACAACAATAATTGAAGTACTTCTTAGGTATGGGTACCTGCTTGCATCATTTGGCAATACCAGTCGGGTAACACTGTCTCTCCACGGATTATTGTGTACATCACTCTTTGTCGATCAGTCTTATAGTCTAGTATAACAACGGTGTTTGAGTCGTCAATGTGATCCATTAACGTCTTCAGTTCATGCAGAAAGCTTGAGAGAAATGTGAACATCGCGGCTGCACTCCATGACTTTTGGCGATGTAATTCGCCTACATCATATTCTTGGATAGTATGGGCCAGTCCCTTGTTGTCGCGCAAGCCAACCATTATAGTTCGTATGCCGACCAAAAATGACTGGCTCCACCATTTAGGTGACTTATAATTGTCGAAGTTGCGCTTCTGTTGTGGCTTAAGCATGTTCATGCTTGTCTTAAGCTCGACAAACTCAGCGGATCGCAATTGTTTTGGGTCACTCAAGTTTCTGAAAGTAAGATAAGATATAAGTTATACATAGAAGTGCGCATGTAACATGTAATTTTTGTAGCGTACATCTGAACGTCGCTCCTAATGCAATCCATTTCGGCGCCGTACATCAGGTGCATGCCATTTAGTTTGGAACGGAATACGCAGGCGAATTCCGCGGCTTCAATAACCGGCTGGCTTGTGTCGGGCTTAATGGATGGATTTGATGTTGTGCAATATTGCTCAAACTTGAAGCCCCACGAGCACATGTCCAGTCGATCCCTTGTCAGTTGTTCGCGTTCAATACGCTGTTCTTCTGTCTCTACCTTTGATATGTAAATGGTGCCATTCAATTGACTGGCCTTTAGCCGATAACTTGAATTTCTGTCGTATGGTGTGCACATAATTTGGCGCAGAATGCCGCGCAAAGTAACAAAGTCTGTGGACAGTTCTATGCGACCAGAGGAAGATTTGCGCAACAGCTCCGGATGTTTCTGGATGTACTGGCAGACCTGGCAAATGTCGTGGTATTCGGGATCAACGATTTTACGAAGCACTTTCTCAATGCCAGCATTGAGATCCAACGGCAAATCGGTGGCATTTGGCAGGCGCAAGTAAGACAAGTTGCTGTCATTATCCTCGAATTCTCGTGCTTCGTTGATGCTATAAAAGCCAATTGGATTTGGACGGCTAAAATGGGGAAAGGCGCCGACAAATTTTGAACCATGTTTGTGAAGGCGCACGTTAACATGCAAATTTCCTGTACCGGAGTGCGATTTGTTGGAACTATCTGCTTTTCAGGTTGAATGCTCTGGTTATAATACAGTTAAATAATAATTTAAGTTAATAGCGCATTTACCCATTTTTAGGCAGTAAGTTGTAGCAACAACAATTTGTCATATGAATGCGATATCTTTAGCGATTTTAATATATCGAAATTTGATTAAGCAATGAAGTAATCGAATGCTATCGGATGTGTGTTCTATCGGTGAATGCTATCGTTATTACAAGCAAAGCAACTACACAAATCAGCTGAGAAACTTTGCCCGAGTAACAAATTTTTTCTAGCAATAAAATGAGACAGCAGCGGGAATGCATTGTTGTTAATATGCGTTCAGCGATAGCGCTTATTATCATATTTGTTTTGACCGGCATTAGAAACAGTGAAACTGCCAGTGGTGGCAATCAAATGGATCTAACGGATACTAAGAGTGATCAGCGCAAGGATAACAGCAACGCAGGCAACAACAATAACAACGACAATGAAGTGTTTGTTCCTGCATTAGCCAACATGGCCAGCAAATCATCATCAGTAAGCGACAACAACAACAGCAACAGCACCACAAACATGCTTTGTCCACTGGACAAGGAAACGCAATGCGAACGGTTGCAGTTCCCATGCATTCGCTGCACCTACAATTTTAATTGCCTGTACGGACGCGATGTAAACATCACCTGCGAGGCGGTTAGCAACGTTCAGTGTGTGGGTGAGCGCACATTTCAGAGGCAAATGAACTGTCGCTATTGCTACCAAACGGAGATGTGGCAGCAAAGCTGTGAGCAACATGCCAATTGCAATTCAGCAGCGGAAAAGTACTATCGCACCAATTGCACAGTGCATCAGGATGTGCTTTGCCTGGGCAGTCGTTCGTTTACGCGCAATTTGCGCTGTAACTGGACACAGGGATATCGCTGGATCACTGCGTTGCTTATAAGCCTGACCCTAGGCGGCTTTGGCGCCGATCGCTTTTACCTGGGCCACTGGCAGGAAGGTATTGGCAAGCTGTTTAGCTTTGGTGGCCTCGGTGTCTGGACAATTATCGATGTCCTCCTTATATCGATGCACTATCTGGGCCCAGCTGATGGTTCGCTCTACATATAATTCCCTCAATGTTGCCAAGCTTATAGATTATAAGTTAATAATAATAATTATATTTAAGCCAGTGTACGGAATATATTTAACTTCTGCTATTAATGTAAATATTTCATCTAGAATCTGCTAAAGATACGCATGTAAGATATAAGACTAAATTGTATTCAACCATAGCTAAAACCATATTTAAAAACGTTATGTTAAAATGTCCGCATAAATGATTTATTAAATCTGCATTAGCCAGATGCTGCGAGAATAAAATTAATTTAAGACAATACATATACATGTATGTATTTATGTATGTTTTTTTTTAATGTACGCGCAGCTAGTTAGTATGTGCGTAACTATTATTTTATTAGTTGGGAGTGCACAAAAATTGCCGCTCCAGAATATAAACGAAACACATTAACAAATGGCTAAGAAGACAAACAAATAAAAAAAATACATAAGTATATATGTACAGCATTGCCGGGGGGTAGGGCGGACCTCAGACTTAACTTATCGTTGGGCTAAATACGCGACCAAGCAAGAAAGAGAGAGTGAGAGAGATTGTTAGACTGAGACAGAAAGAGAGAGAGAGAGAGAGATAAAAACAATAGTATAGGGCCGTCGTCGAATTTTAACAGTACATGGCATTAAGTGAGCGTCGTTGTCCCACAGACGCATTGATTTCGTTTACAGGTCGTGTGTAGCGTTTGGACATAAAGCTTTAGGAGATTGCACATTCCTTTTCACCATGCTTGGGCACACAGTCCAGAACAAGGGCGACGGCGCGCGACATGTAGGTCATGGTGCCATAGCTGCCGCTGGGCGCACTAGAAACGAAACGGGACAATAAGTTGTAAACTGGGCACAAATAGTTTAGGATTAAGCAAGCTCACCTGTCATACAGATGTTGGCATATGTATGCAGCACCACCGCAGAGGAGCAAACCGGATGCAGCCTGCTGCTGTTCCTTGCCATCCTTGAGCTTGGCACAGCACAGCGTGGCATCGCCGGACACCTTGCGTTGATCCTCGAGGAACAGCTGATTGGCCTTGTGCACCAGATGCTCCACACAGATAATGCCACCCAAAGTGGGCACCATATTATGCTCGCTAACCAATGTAAGCACCATAAGCGCCTCAACCACCAGCTGCCTGTACTCGGGCTGTGGTATCTGATTGAGTGCCGTTTCCACCTCTAACGCAAACTTCAACTCGCCCGGTGTCATCTCCTGGGTGAGGCTCTGCAGCAATACGCGACCCTCAATTTGCAATCCCTGGCACTTCTCCAGCACGGTCCATACGCGCGAATAGAAATCGCGTGGAACACGATTAAGGGCGCCATCAAGACGACGACGACGCAGCCACTGACCCTGACGATCATCAATGGTGGCAATTAATGCATCCTCGCCCTCCGGATCACCAAGACCTATTTGGCTTTTCTTGCTGACGCGACTCGACTTGCAGCTCACAATGGATAGATTGCCACGTGCCACTAAATGATAAATTAAATGCAATTTCAATTAGAGATGGCTTCGGATTGATTTGCTTCGTTAATTTGCACCCGAGAAGCTTACCGCTGCTGACGGCAAACTCCTTGCCACTAAGTATGTGATACAATAAGTTTTTCATCTCGAATGGCGATAGATTAAGTAGATGCTCCGAGGCAGCCTCGCCGCCACAGTTAAGCGTTCGCGACAGCTCCTTGGCCATCACCTGAATGATTAGGCCAACGCGAAGGCGCAACATCTCGTGAAACAGTTGCGGTTCGGTGCGTATAAACATTGCCAAATATACCATTAGCTCCTGTGTCAGCATCGCTGTGCTCTCATCATCGCCATACGCCTGCAAAATTGATATATTATTATAGTTACAGCCGATTATGATATATGCTATATTGTACTCACATCGTGTATTAGTTGACGCAGCTCGACTTCTGGCAATGGTGCCGTTATGGTGTGCTCATTGTTTGGCGGCATGCCGACGGTGACCTGTTTTTGGCGCACCAACAAATCGGTGACTGCCTTGCCAAGATCCTCGACACGTTTACCCAACATGCCGGCGGTGTGACGCACCAATCCCCAAAGCTTCTGCTGGCATGCCTTCTCGTACAGGCCCTTCAATAGATCTCTAACTGTCACGACGCGTCCCTCCTCCAGCATGCCTTCAGATTGAGAAGAATCGTTGTTATTCAAGGGTTTAGTGTTGTTGTTGCTGTTGTTATTGATGCCGGCGGCGGTGGCGATTGAAACAACGGCCGTATTGGCCGTATTGGCATTATCCTCATCCTTGGCAACGCTTTTGCTCGCTGTTGGTGTAATGGCATCGATAATCACTGCAGTCACACATATTTTGGCTCCATCACCACCGTGATCACCATCACTACCACCACCACCACCACCACCTACACCATCACCAGCTGTTGACAACTCAATCATTGCATCATCCACAACCAATTGATCTATGTCTTTTTATTGTTGTTGTGTTTTTTGTTTGGGGTTAGTTTTTTATATATTTCGTTTTTGCCGAGGTTAGGTTGAAGTTGTGGGTTGTTAATGGGCCAATTGTGGATCAGTGGTTGTAGTTGTTATTGTTATGAGTTGAGGTAATGCAGAAGAGTTTAAGGCGTAGATTATGAGTGTGTGTGTGTGCGTGTGTGTTTGTGCGTGCGTGTTATGAGATTGTGTGGATTGCAAATAAAAAAATATTAAAAGCGGATTAAAAATAATGAATAAATAGCAAGAGAAATACATTTTCTAAAGGTTTATTGCATGTACGTGTGTGTATAACAGTTTGTATAATTTGAGTATAACAGCTTGTGTGTGAGTTTTTGAATGTGAATTGGGAAAATGACCAGGAAAGAAGAAAACGGATCGGTTTAATAGAATGGCTAAATAAGTTGGGAATTAAATTTGGATAGAGTATTAAAGGGAAAGCATTTGTGGGGATCAAACCAATTTAGACAACACGTAATAATATATCCAACACCAACAACATCGAACAGGAGACAAAGGAGAGAGACATTGAGAACATTTTCACACTTACCAGCGGCATTATCATCGGTTTTATTCTTAAAGCCCAGACCAGCTGCAGTGATGCGATAGCGATTGCGTATGCCGAGTGAAGCGAAGTGAAGTGAAGTGGAGTGGACAAGAACGTGAGCACAAAGCACATAAATACATAAGGTATACAAAGAACGGAGATACAAAACAATCATTATGTATTAACTCATTTGAACCTATTCAAAGCTTGAATATATGTACTTGCTATCGATTTCATAACGAAAATCTATTCAACAACTAAAACAAAGCAATGCATTAGGATAATAAATTCCTTTAATGCAGGGCAAGGCAGCATTGCCAGCCTTGAAAATTGTAAATATTATAGTTGCAGTTGGCAACAGATCAAAGAGCTAACAAATTACAATTTTGTAAAAGTAAATATATTAATTAATTTTTTTTATTTTTTAATTTAGACTATTTAATGGTCGATCATACATTTTGATGAGGGATGTGAGAGAAACCTATTAAACCTGGTATTAGCAAAGTTTAACAAATACACACATGTATGTATGTATGTATGTACAATATATAGATGCAAATAACTATACGTGTATGTGTAGCTTAAGCATGTATGTATGTATGTGTGTGAATGTTTTTTGTTTGCGGTAAAGGGTTAAGTAACCCGTAATGCAATCAGACCAGCCCGTAAATACAACAACAGAACAGCAACTTACCGGTATTGAAATCCAGACCTTGAGTATCGACCAAGTATTGCAGAATATCACCCTGCTCCTCAAGATTCTCCGTTTCGCGCAGCATGGCAATTAGCTCCTCCACCTCTGTGTCCGCGAAATTGGTTTCCGCACGATGGCGTTGTATTAAAATTTTTGGCACTGTTACTTTTGAATATGTTTGGCAACAAGAAAAGTATCAAACCAAAGCGGAACGAAACGAACCGAACCAAAACGAAACGAAACGAAATGAAAAGTAAGAATATAAAAAAACCAAAATAAGAACCACTACAAACAAATATGTAAGATAAATTGAAAAACTAACTCTCTTGTTGGCGCACAAAATCGCTGCGTCGATCGATGGCCGAACGGCTGTGCTGCGGATCCATGGGATAGATATTCTCACGCAATCCAAGATCGCCGCCCAGCTGAGGTGGTGAGCTGGGACCCTCCTCGGGCGTTGTGGCAAAGACGCTGACGTGTCCCTGCTTATTGGCCTGTAGCCAGGGTGGCGGCACAATCGAGGAGAGACGTCGCTCGGTCAACGGCGATGGCCCCTCCATGCCCAGATTATCAGCTTTAAAAAGGTATACGAACAGAGAATGATTAGGGAGTTTGATTATAAGGCACATTCTACCATTCTACTCACAGTCCACATTGATGGAACGCGTTTTCTTGATGGCACCCTTGCAGGACATGCGGCGACGAAGGTGTCGCGGACGTAGCTGACCACCGCGCAGATTCATGGTGCTGCGATTGCTAAACGAGCGCAATAGATGCTCATCCAAATAGGTCTGGACATCGGGATGCAAACGATCCGGATAGCCATCTTCGGTGCTGCCCAAAAAGCTCAAATCCGTTATGGCCGACGTATTGAGAAAGTCCTTGAGATTGCTCAGCATCACCCGTGTACCATTTATATAGCCAGACTTAAGTTTCCTCATCGTCTGAATCATGGCCAATGGTATCTTGTCCTGATCTGTGCGACATCCAGTGAACAAAATACATCTTATGTTAATATTATGGTATTTGTTGTTAGCAAAAGATTCGAGATTGGGTTAACAATGGTGCATGTTGTTAGCAAGTGCTTCTTAAGTTATAATCATATAATATAATACTACAATACAATCACCGGATCACTAACAATTTTGTATGCATACCAAGCAGAAATGCAGTTAAGTGACAAGTTTTTTGGGTTTTAACTAAGCTAGCAAAAAATATTTATTTACTGGTGATATACATATGTACAGCGAAAAGAAATCTTAGATGAAATCAGGCAAAGCTAGGCCAAAATCCACTGATCCACTAACCCTAACTAACACTTCGTTTGGTACACGGATTCGGTCATTTAGCATATTTCTGATATTGATTGAGCTACGTTAAGAATTAACTTGATCGTCAATCCGAATGTGTACGAAACGAAATGGTAGCATAGGGTTTTGTGAAAGAGTTCGTTTCAAGCTCTGTGGCATTGGAAAAATGCTTTTGTTTGATTGACACAATAAACTAGTCAATTGAACACTTTTGTTTGTAGCATTTGTAGGCAATTTAAACGAATCTTCATCAAAAACACAGCACTGAAACTGAAACTGAAGCACTGAAATGAATGCTCGAATGTTAATTGAATATATATATATATATATATTTATGCATGTATGAGAAAGTAGTAATAGTTGAAGGGTTAGCGTTGTAGAAGAAAACGAATCAAGCGCATTTAAAGACATAGAAAGCATCATATAGTTAATATATATTGTATATTAAGACATAGAAAGCATCATATAGTTAATATATATTGTATATTATATATAAGCAGTATCAAAATCATGCCACTTGTTTTGCTTTGTATGGAATTTTGTTTGTGTGTGGGGATTTGCAGGTGGAGGGGGGAGGGGGGGGGGGGGGTGTTGGTTAGTTATATATGTAGTTACCTAGCATATAATGCGTTGCCATTAATGTGATTGTCGGTCTGCCCAACATGTGGCGCCAATTGTTGGTCAAGAAGGCTAAGTTTGTGGTAAAATTGCTAGCGAGCAGATCGGGATCGCGTGTCGTGTAGTATTCTTCATAGTCGATATGCTGTGTGTGTGTGTTGGATTGGATTTGGATTCATTTTATTTTTGTTTTGTTTTTGTTGTTGTTGGTTAAGCACGAATTATACAAAAAGAAAAAAGAGAGAGACGATTTTGTTGGCCAATTTTATATAGGAGTGGGAGGAAGTGGATTTTGTTTTTGGTTCGAGAAACACAGGGAAACAGTACAAAGCGTAAGAGAAATTGATAGATACAAAATGGAAGTGTGTAGAAAAATTAAAGAAAAATAAACTAAGTGGTACCTAATAACATATATGTAATGGGATGTGTGTTCAAGTTTCTACTCAATAATACAAAAATACTTTGGCTGCGGATATAACTACGTACGTGTGCGATTTTGTTTAGGTTTAGTTTATCCACAACCAAAGATAATAAACAAACTTATATAAAGTAAACTCAAGCTAAAACCAAGTCAAAATCGGAGTGTGTGTGTGTGTGTGCGAGCGTGTGTGTGTGTGTGTAAAAAAATATACAACTTAACAAAGTTAACAACTTAAGAATTATAACAATAAACAAACTCATAAAAGAAACATAACTTCAACCAAATACATTAAAAGGGGAAATTTACAACTAATAAATACTAATAGAAATTATATACTATATGTACATTAAAGTGTACGACTGTAGTTGGGATTTAAATTTGAATTGGGATGCAAAATGGTAGACCGACCTAAATGGATGCGCTTGAGCACCAGCGTCACTAAGGGACGCCCCAGCAGATCCCAAGCGGATTTGAGAAAATTGATCTCGCCTTTAAGGATGTCAATCGTGAGTTCGTTATCGGAGGCGATATAGAAGCGCGTCATGTCGGCAAACTAATACATACATACAATAATTATACAAAATAATAATAATAATAATCATATATAGTAACAATAAGTATAAACAACAATAAGGTAAATCATATTAATAAATCATAAAAAACAGATAGATCAAGAAAAAGATATATAGAGCGGTACAGAGAGTGCGGGAAGGTAAGGTTTCGGTTTCGGTTTGGGTTTCTATGGGCCTAACACGATCCGTGACAATTTACCTGAGGCGTAAAGGCAAAGATACGATCCTTGAGAGAGTACAATTTACTGGTACTTAGGATGCCAACATCACGTGATTTACGTCCACTAAGGCCCAGTTTTCGGTTGCGTCCCAAATACGTGTACAAATGACTGAGGACACGAGCTGGCTGCACTTCAATGGGTGCGACTTCGGCAATGGTTTGCACATGCAGATCATGTTCGGCCAGCTTGTCACGGATCTCATTGTCTTCGGCTATGATGACCACCTGGACGACAACATCGGGTTTCTTTTGGGCACCCAAACGTCGATTTAACGGATCCAGTTCACCAACAGCCAAAAAGCCCTGTTCCAATACAAACATACTTATTATTAGTATTATTGCGATTTGTATGTGTATGTGTATGTGTATGTGTATGTTATTTACCTCCTGTAACAGGCGTCCCAAAATGAAGAGTGATTGGCCCCATAGGAATGGGCAGCGTCCAACGACTTCGCGTACTTGGGAGCCAGGTTTTTGATATTCAAAACTGACAAGATCCTGCGGCACTGCATAGCTTTCGGGCACAAGCAGTATGCCATCCTCAGAGCGCACCATGATCTTCTCCAAACGATCCGCATACTCCTGCACCATTTGCTTATCGTTTTGAAATGCATGGAACAGTATTAGATAGCAATAGAAGAGTGGCCATTCGCACTCAATATCCTCAAACATGCGCAGCTCCCAGCGCTCATAATACAAACGCGACGGATCCTCCTTTGGTGTACGATAGCCATCGCGCAGGAAACGCTTACAGCCATATTTGCCTTGTAGGCGGGACAAAATCGCCTCACGCGTATTGAGTATCAGCTGCGCATCGTCGACAGCGAACGCCGGAAAACCAATAACACACAGCAGACCAGAGTCCAGCTCTTTGCTGTTGGACTCGCGTGGCAACATCGATTGCAACACCGCTTGGCACTTGTGCGCCTCGTCAGCTAGGACATGAATAACGCTGGCGGGACCACCGCGTGCACCAAACAAATCCAGTTCGTTCATGGCCTCAAGAGCGGCCTTGGCCATACCAATGGAGCTGGCATTAAGCTCAGGTTCACCTTGATTGAAAAGAGAGTTAAAATAGAAACTGCTTTCAATAGGGGAAATGCCGTGGATAGTTACCATGATTGGTCTTATCGCCGCGCTCCCAGATGCCATAGTCGGGTATGGAGTAGGCAGATTCAATATAGAATACTAGATTTTGTATAAACGATACTTCATCCAATGAGAAGACAATCTGTAGACCCGAGGCGGTCATTTGTGCCAGTATGAGCAGATATAAGGAAACTGCATCAATTTGCAAATGTCCCCATTCGTTGTCACCGACAACGGGCAAACCATTCTTGCTGGAGTACTTGGCATGCAGCGAATCGAAAGGGCTTTGAGTCATTTTAAATTTCTCAACCTTATCCTTTTGATTCATCATGGCCATTAGTAGGCCACGCATTAGCTTGACACAGCTCTGCTCCAGCTCATAACACTTGGCGCGATCCTCATCCTGATCGGCAATCTTCTTGTATGCCATCGACAAGCCCCACACAGCCAGGATGCAATACACATTGTCCCGTATCCAGGCATGCGAATTGACACTCGATGCGGGAAAAAGGCCAGTGACGGGTTCCTGGTGTGCTAATATTAAGCGATGCACAATTCGCTGATAATAGTCCAAGCGGACGCCTGAGTTGCTACGCGATCGCATCTTAGCTTCTTCTTCTTCTTTTTTTTTCGTTTCTGCTTCTTGTGGCTGCGTTCTTTTACATTTTGCAGGTAAGCAATTTTATTATTACATTGACATTATATGTACATGTGGTACGAACTTATACACTTACATAATTGTTTTGAAGAACGACTGTTGTTTGTATATAGGCGTATGTAATTGTTGTCAATGTCTTAGGGGGCCCCGTTAACCGTTTCCCACGACACACAACCCACAACCCACCCACACAGCAGCAGCAGAAGCAGCTGTCTGCAGTTAAAAGCTGCCGTAATCGTTGTCAATTCTCAGAAACTGTAGCATTATCAGTGTGTTTGCGCGTTTGGCTACTACCAGCAAATGCAGTAGGCCAATTAAAAACACTTGTCGATGGTTAAATTACAAAAAAATGATTAACTAAATTGTTAGAAATGTTAAAATTATCCACTGAAATGTCAACTCAATGTCATGCCGCGTATCGATGTATCGCCAAGAACGATAATGATCAAACCGATTGCATGTGTATATCGACGCGGACATCACTAATAATCTAGAATAGCAGCTCTGCGGCACTTTTAAATATGAAGTATGAATTTTTTAGCGGGGCTTTTCTACCCGGTAAGCGTAAGCACACACACACGAAACATATGTACACATAAGAAATTCATTTTCCAAAGTGACTTTAGTAAGCTTTCAGGCACGAAACTAATGCGACCTTGTAATTACAATTGTTGTTGCATCTGAGCAGGGAAAAATGTAAATAGCAGTTGCAGTTGTAGAAATCTAGTTTTTCTAGATACTCATGAAATATCAATTATGGTAATTTTGGGAGAGTAATCGTGTTCAATAGCATTGACCATTGAACCGTATGCGCCCCGATAGATAAGATGTATTATTTATTTTTCAATGATGTACATTTTGCTAAACGTTAAGCATCGTGAACATGACCAGTTCGTACTACATCCGCATTTTGGCTTTATTCTGCACAATTTTCGCCATAGTAGTAAACAGATCTTCTGGCAGTAAGTTTTGATTTGCTCTCAGTGCTTTTATATATGTTTATTTATATCTCAACACTTTTAAAACTTCCACAGAACCAATCAGACATTTTGGCCGCTGTGATGTCCAGGATGAGATCGGCTTTTGTCAGCATCGTCAACAGTGTTGGGAGAAGGATGCCAATTTTAGCAGCATTATCCGTAGCCCGTGTCCCAGTGAATTGCGACGCGATCTAGTCTGCTGTAGACCTGCACCACAGGTTATTACTCCAACGTCTCTGCAACAATTGTTTCCCCAACCGGGCACTTGTGGTATCCATCTGAATAACTTTAAAGATCGCGTTATAGCTGGTAATATTGCAGACATAAAGGATTTTCCATGGATGGCATTGCTGCGCGAAACTGTTGACGGTAATTTAATTTAATTATTAACATTAACAATATTGCTCACTGACAATAGCTTCAACTTTAAGTTGCGCAAAATGTTACTCACATTTACAACGCAATCAAGCCGAGTAGCCAGCTAGTCGATGGTGCTGTTTTCCGTTATAAGAACTAACAAATCAAAAAAATATATAGCCTATGACAATCGCAAATCACGTGACTTTCTATTGGTAAAAGAATTTACAAAATCGATTCAGTAGATCAAGAGATTACCACCGACAACCTCACAAACTTAACCTCTTAATAATCTTATTATCGAATAAACTGTTTACATCAAATTATCTGCAAAAGGGCATAAGAAGTGATGATTTTTATTTTAAGTTAAATTTCCCATATTTTCTAACTACATTAAATATTTGTTGATTATAGGCGAGGAATATACCCAGTTGTGCGGCGGCTCGCTCATCCATGAACGCTGGATATTGACAGCGGCACATTGTGTGCCCCACTCACAGGATGCTCAATATACATATCAGGTTCGACTGGGTGAATGGAATACGAGCAGCTCGCCAGACTGCCAGCAGCTGAAGAATGAACAAATTTGTGCTCCACCACATTTGGATATCAATGTTGATCGCATAATAGTGCATGAGGAATATACGCAAGATGGTCACCTAAAAAATGACATTGCTCTGCTGCGCCTAAATCGGCACGTTGAGTTTTCGGAGTATGTGCAGCCGATATGCCTGCCGGCAGCAAATGCCAACGATGAATATGCTTATGTGGATTATGGCATGGATATTGCCGGTTGGGGCCTTACCGAGCTCATACGCTTCGGCGGCAGTCCCATCAAAATGAAAGCAGTGCTCAACACCTGGTCAATGGAAAAGTGTAGGAAAGTCTATCCGAAGCTTGTTTCGGGTCAATTGTGCGCCGGTGGAGAAACCATGTCGGGCACATGTCGCGGAGATTCCGGAGGTCCACTGATGCATTTACTCCAGTATGATGATATGAGTAATATGGCCTTCTTTTTGGCTGGCATCGTTTCGCTGGGCACGCAAAGCTGCAATAATAATGGAAAACCAATGATCTTTACCAAAGTTGAGCACTATGTGCCATGGATATTTGGCACCATAAGCGCCAATACATAACTAAAGCAAATATGTAGACAAAACAGTATATTAATGAATATGTATGCATGTATTTGTCCAAAAAATTTTACGGCTTGTTTTTTTTTTATTCTGAAAAATTGTATAAGCTACTTATTATGAGGTTGACAGTTTTAGTCGCGTCGGCTACGTTTGCGCTCCGAATGTGACCCGCGTTCGTTCTTTTCGTTTTTTTCGTCGGCACGTTTGGGCGCCTTCTTGGCCATGTTTAAGAACTTGTCGAGACCGAAGGGATCCTCCTCCTTCTCGAATTCAACGGGGCCGCTACGTTGTGCTGCGCCTGTCTCCCGTGAACTGGCGCCAGAGAATTGCTTATCGGGCACAAAGCGTTTTGTATTGACGATTGTATCCAGATCACCACCATAATTATCGCTGTCAGCCTGCTTGCTGGGCCTGTAGATGTGTGCGCCTAGTGTGTTAGAATCACGCCATGGCTTGTCATATACATTATACGCCTCGTCATCGCCATAGCCCGAGTCCATGCCCTTTGTTGTATTGAACAGGCGCTGATCGAACAGTGTCTCACCATTGCCAGAACTCTTTGCCGGCAAGCCAAGAGCAATCTGTTCAGATATGTCACGCTCTCGTTCGCGCTGCAATTTGGTGCGCTTCTCTGGTGCGGCACGTTGCAAGTTGCGATCGCGTTGTCGCTCTCGCTGACGTTCGACGCGAAGATCGTTGCGCTCACGTGCTTCGGGATTACCTGTACTACTACTGCCCAGACCACCACTACTAACAGGGGCGTCTGGTTCTGGATTGCGTAGACCGGCACGTTCCTCGCGCGCACGTTGCGCCATCATGCGCAACATATCCTCTTTCTTTTCCTTCTCCTTTTGTGCCAGTTTCTTCTCTAGCTGCGCTCGCGCCTCAACAGCCTCGCGCGCCTTACGATCGGCAATGTAGAGTGCTTCTGCCATTTTGGCAAACTTCTCGTTGATGTGAATCTGCTGCAGACCACGCCCGTCGGCGGCCAAGCGCTTGTCAAGTGGTATGGTGTAACCTATGGAAGAAATTATCAACAACAGATTAGCGGATTGCATAACTAAGTAAGTCGAAATAATTGGACAAACCTTTGGCGTTCTTCCAGTTGGATATGCAGGGCGGAATTTTCCATTCTTTTTGCTCCTTGACCGTCACCTTGCGTGATGGTGAGTGCAATACTGGCGCTGGTGGCGATGGTGGTCCACGTGGTATTTTCTTGTTAATGCGAAACTTTGGCGGCTCCATGGGATCCAGTTGCGCCTCAACCATGCGAATAACACGCTGCTTGGCGCCAGAATTGAAGGCATCGCCTTGCTGTGATGGCGTATAACGAATGTATTGTGCGGGCGCTGCTTTTATTGCATGGCGCACGGGAAGCGCCGAGGTTATCTTTTGGTTTGTCAATTTCTCAAGTGCCAGACGTGTCTCCTCGGTTGTCTCGTTAACCGTTTCCTCGTCGGGACGCAGCAGTTCGTCCGCATCCTCAGCCAGAACCTCAACGGGAAGCAGTTGCGTTATCGATGAGTAGACAATCTTGTCTTTACTATGTCCCTGGCGGGCGATTGCATCATATTTCACTTTTCCTTTGTCATCCAGACGAACGGCAAGCGCATCGGGCTTTTTGCCAACATTTGCTGGCGCCCCGAGACCTTTAGAAAAAAAAAAAAATTGGAACATAAATCAATAGAAACATTATTGCTGTTTGCTCGCGTTAGTTGTATCATACCAAGTGGATACTGGGCAACGTGTATTTCCGGGAAGGCACCGCCGTCACCAAAGTCAGCATCTGTGCGTGGTATCCAATCCTTGCGCTGGCCGTATGGTGGCGCAGCAATTTTGGCGGACACCAAAGCACCAATCATTGGAGCACCTTTGGCTGTCAAGCGACGCTCGTCCTCGCGATCCCATACCGCATTAGTCGGCGTGGGCAGAAGACTTGACAAAGACATCACAATTGTTTGCTTATACGTTTTCTATTAACAAATTAATTTTTTTTTGCGACGGACTAATATCAAGAAATCAACGTTGAAAAGGTGAAAAGCGCACACACACTCACACCGTAGCAAAAACACAAGCAGCGAGTTTGGTGCAGTGTGACCGTTGACTAAGTAACAAACTGAATCAAAAAATACTAAGCTATCGTATATGTGCTCGACAAATAAATCGATTGCAAAGTGTAAATAGGTGCAGCCGCACTAATAACGGCCGCTGAAATCTTAAATCTAAATCCAACGAAAAAATAAATTTCATTGAAATAAGAAAAAAACAGAATGGTAAAAAATATATATTGAAGCTTTACTATAAAAAAAACGTGCATAATTTAACATTGAAAAAATCTTAAATAATTAGAAAATATATATTGTTTTAACTAAGTTCTCTTCGCATGCGATCGACTGGTTTCCTTGCTTGGATGCGAAAACGTTTTGATGAGCCGGACGGTGAATTTTGACTGTAATACTGATTATCTAATGTTTGGGTGCGTTTTCGTTTTAAGCTCTGCATGTCGGCGTCATCAGGAGCTTGCATCGTGCGCACCAATGAGCCAGCAATGGAGGCACAACGCCTGATCAGTGACCCAGTGCTGTTCGTTAAAGTGGATGGATTGTTTTCCTTATCAACGCTGCTCCTGCTGCTTCCGCTTTTATCCGATCTCAAAGATAAGGGCAGGCGCATGACAGACGACATCAGGGACCAGAGTCTTCCTGGCTCCGACTGGTCACGTGCTGCTGCTGCCACTTCTGCTGCTATACGCTGCTTGTCATTATGCGTGGATGCGCTGTTTGGTGTAAAAACCTCGTCGTCATCATCACTAATAAGGTCCTGCACGGAGCTAAAGGTTTTTTGTGCTTGGCATGCACGCAATGGCGGTCGGGCACGTGGTCCTTGAGGACGCGGCAGCTGTGAAAGCATTTGTCGCTTTGGTTGTTCCGTAAATTCACCGCTTAGCTGGCGTGGCACAATTTGCTGTCGACGTTGCTCATTAATACCGTCGACAACCTGTTCGGATCCTGTTGCTGGTGTATAAAAGACCTCCTTATCATCTGGCGTCGATTCAGATTTTTGGCTTGTTGACGTCTCTAGCTTCTTCTGTGGTGTCTCAAACTTTATAAGTTTCTTGTTAATGATGGCTCCGGGTATGCGAGTAATGGGAGTTATTGGAGGCACCCCCACACTGGCACTTAATTCGGTTGATGCTATTATCTCGACGCTCTCGCATGAATTGTAAACGGTGCTGGTGGTGCTGGCGCTCGCTGTCGAAGAACTCATTGAGCCACTGTTGGCGCCATGATGTGTGCGTGTTATGATTATTGATTCCGTGGTTAGCTTTTGGGCCGACAGCAAGATCTGATATGGCTCAACCGGGCGCAATGAACTGGCAGCCTGTTTGCTTTCTACACTTTCCTCAACGCTCTGTGAACGTCGGACGACCGGCGACATACGAAGATCCAAGGCATGGCAAGCCTCTGGTGAACTGTTCTCGCTCATATCAAGACGCATGCGCCTTTGGGCACCATGGGTGCCAGCTAAAATTCCAACGCCATGCTCCACAAATGCCTTTTGTATGCTCCTTGACATGACCTGGCGCAGCGGAGTCACAGCACTGATCTTGCCGCGACCACCCACTTTCCAGGCACGCTGCTGCTGCTGCTGCGGCGGCAGTGGATGTTGTTGTTGGTGGTGCGGCTGATTGTCCAGAGGAGCGCAAGCAGAAGAAGGAGCCGTGTTTTGTTCATCCATCACATAGCCGCTGTGATAGATGCTGGACATATGAGCGCCACCAACGCCGGAACCGTTGAAAGTGAGCGTATCTTTGGGCTTGGCGAACATGGTAACTGGCAATGGCGTTGATGTCGATCGTATTACTTTACCCTTCTCCTGCAAGGCGGGCATCAGACCAATACTGCGACGCGGCAGTGCCGACAAGTTGACACTATCCGACGATACATTACGTATCGAGGAGACGCTGTCGCTAATAAATTCCTCCTGTGCGAGTCGACTCTTGGCCTTCCATCGTAGATTAAACAGCGATATGGGTGTAAGATTTACATGATTAGGTTGATGGTTCTGTGATTCATTCATGTCTTTGGCAATGCTGGGCGAGGTTTGTGTCGATATTGTGTTGGCAGCGACTGTTGCCTTTTTTACCGTTGTCTTCGAAGCGTCTGAATCGCAGGTCTGGTTTTGCGCCGAACTAGCCGAGCTACAATTTTGTCCGACATCCAAACACTTGCTAAACTCACGCAAATCTTCGATCTTAAAGTAATTGCGCTGGCACTTGCGACATCTTAGCGGCAAATGCACACTTTCGATGTGGGCCAGCAGCTCCGTGTACATCTCTTCACGAAGCGTCAGCGGCTTCTGCTCACATATCGGACAAAATACATAGATAGTTTCGGTTGCTGTTGTTGCTTTATTTGCCATTGAAGCGCCGTTGTCTGGTTGATTGTGCTGAGCCAATGGTTTGGTAACAGCAATGGCGTGCGCATCAAATTGATGTTTTTGGCGGCAATTGCCGCAGCAGAAGATTCGCTTGCAAATTTGGCACTTGGCCTGAAAAGTTTAAAATTTTTGAGATAACAAATATAGTTGCTATGACATTAAACTTACCTCATCAAAACAACGCATGTACATAGTCTTATTGGAATAAATTGGCTAACAAAAGAGGATACATTACTTGAACATTTTCACATGATGTACAATTACATTAAGACTTACAACTAATGTTACAACGGTTCTTTAACATGTACGCATTTTGATGCTTGATCGCCGATAAGCGATATTTTTTCATAACTTAAAGTAATTCATTCGATGTCGCAAAATTTGTGTCGTTCATTAAGAAAATTTCCAATATCAAAAATTAACTGATGTAAAAATTCTAATTTCAAAATAGTTTAATTGGTTACTCAAAATTAATACTACGTTATTGTGTATATCGATAGTTTTTAGGTGAAACTGTCAAAGTATCGCAACGTGATACAATACTTTCGATAATTCAACTTGAACACAGTACGTACGTAAAATTTTTTGGAAGAATAAGTTTTTGTTGCATAAACCTTAATTAAAGATTCAATTACAGTGCCGCACAATGCGTTTGCTAAATGTGGGCAGCCGTTTGGCCGCAATGCGTGTGCGTTTGGGGGAGAAATTCACATTGCCGGAGCGCCTAAAGGGCACCATGGTAGAGAAGTGGGCGAAATACTGGACAGGACTTATGCGCGATTACACTGAAGTGGCCACCGGTGTCGTAAAAGAGACATATACTAAGCCCAAGCGTTCGCTGCTCTACGGAACTGGCATCATTGCTCTATACCAAATGTCCAAAAATAATCCCGATCACCGTGCCTTTACAACTTTATTGCGTACACAAACAAACCGCATGATTACGCTGCCTCCAGAACAGCAAAATCCCGATGCAACCAATTACCTTATTATGCTGGAGCGTGCTATCAATCAAAACAAGCTACGGCTATTCTCCTTGGGCATTTGTACGCTAATGTGGGTCGATATGTACGATGAAGATGACTGCACATATCCGGCCATTTGTCAATACACCACAGTGGGCTTTTTAAATTTTCATGAGCGCATTATCGATGTTGGATTCTGGAATCAGTTCTGGCGTCTCAAGTGGAAGATGCGCAACTATGATATTAACTATCTGTGATTGTATTGTACAAACGAACGCATAACCCCACACGGTTAAATCTGACTTGTTTGTTATCTGTTATGTTTTAATATCATACAATGTACATCCCGTAAAAGAGAATAGAAAAAATAGTACAAAATAGAAATTGTAAGCGACTTGTTTTTTTTTACGAAGCAGTTGCTGGTTCTGCAATTATTTTTTTGGGCTTAAAGTGTGCCTCTAGCAGCGCATTGCAATCCTCCAGATTGGCCAAATTGTTGATTTTACCCTGAAAATTGTTCTCTTTGCCATTTCCTTTGCCATCGAGTAGCTCCAGAAATTGTGGGCCCAATTGCTCAATTAGTGCTGGTTCGCCACGCAAGACCATGTGACCTTTGGCAGCACTGCCTGCCGCAACGCCCTCGGATACAGTTAGAAAATAGAATATTTCTTCCGGTGCATTGCGCAAGAATGTGTGAATAAAGTCCACCTCGATGCCGTCACGTCGGTGTAGGGCAAAGTATTTTGGACGCATTGCCTTTGGTATGTTCTCCAGACGTTCAACCTCTGCATTGGCAAAATCTTTCAAGAGTTGCTGGAAAGCTTTGCGTGTGGATTTGACATTTTGCTGCAGTTTTTGCACCAGCTCCAGATGCTGTTGTGCGCCACCCCTAAAAGTGTGTGTTGAATGGTTTAGGTTCAAGGAACTAGCATTGCAATCAGATCTGAGATCAGAAGTTACTCACTTGAGTGCTGCTGTGAGCTGTTGCTCCCGATGAAAGACTTCGCCCAGTTTGGTAAGGCAACGTTCACCCACCACAAAATGTACATGAACATTTGTCTTGACCTTTTCGGCGTAGAGCAGCTTGATGCACTGCAGCTGCGACAAATTGGTTACGTGTGTGCCACAGCACATGTTTGACTCAATGCCCTCGATGCGAACAACACGCGCTAATCCCTCGTGATCCTTGGGCAGCCCACGCGGAGCGCGTGCATCCTGAAACTCTTGTGCCACTTCGGGATCGACGAGTAGCACGCTGACAGCGCAACCCTCGCGTATTAAATCATTTGCCTGCCTCTCAATCAGATCGAGTGACTCGCGGCTAATTAGATGCGGCGTGCTCAGCTGTATGTGCGAGACACTGCCACCCAGCGACCAAGATGTCGTATCGTACTTGAACTCGCGATCGAACAGAGCTGTTATTAGATGTTGACCGGAATGTTGCTGCATATGATCAAGACGGCGTGGCCAATCTAAGCATTGCTGCACTGCAGTGCCCTCCTCAAAACTGCTGGGCGACTCCACAAAGTGAACGGCTGTGCTGCCCTTGCGCACAACACTGCGCACCGGCAGGCCATTGAGGGTGCCATAGTCGCAGGGCTGGCCGCCACCTTCCGGAAAAAGTATGGTGTCCTCGCAGATCACATTAAATCCGCGTAGCTGACGCGTTTTTGTGCTGTTGTTGTTGGCCTCGTCGCTCCACTCTAATGTGGCAAAGTCGCAGGAGACGACAGATGTCTGGAACTGTTTTGGGACGCGAATAATGTGCTCTAAAAATGTTGTCATTCAATTGTAATCGTTTCAATTCACCTGCTTTATGAAGCTGTCTTCCTGACACTTGAACACCATGTTGCCCGTTGATGAATTGATTATGAAATCTGTAAGCAAATGTTGTAATGCGCTAGTTCTATGACTATAACCGGCAACAACAACAAACGAGTGCAACGTAAAGCGTAAAGTAATGAGATGTTTGCTACGTGTGCGATACGTTGTGCTCCTAATGCGTCTATTCTCTTTTTTGCGCTTACGTTAAGCGATTTAAACTTTTATGTCGCGTAGGCGTTACGTGTCTGGAAATTGAAAATGCCAAAATTTGTTGATTTTATTTAATTTTTTTTGTATCATTAGTAACTTTCAAATAAACGTACAAACGCTTTTCATAGTGATGTGCTAACATTTTAAAGAAACACTTTAACGTTATTTACATAAATCAGCTGTTTTTTTTTTGTGAAGAGTTTGCTAAGCCTAATTTGTTGCTGGCCATTTCAATGTTTTGGCGATTTCTGTTTACACAAAACCACCTACCCCCAATGCTGCCATCTCATTCTAGTTGGTGCTATCCCGCTTGTTGAGTGCGCGCGCGCTGAACTGAGCAGCGAGTTCGACATCTGGCATTTATTCTGTCTGCTCAACAGTTTCTTGCCATCGTCCTGCAGCTTCAGCAGCAGGCGCGCTTTCTTGCGTCCCGTTACTAGGTTTTACGTTAATAAGCTTATCATCCCAAAACTCACTCGCACATACGCGTAAATTTTTTGGCATTGCATATACAACAGAGAGATAGATGTATTTACTTTTGCATGCACCCATACATACCCACAGTTATTAAAAGAACAGCGGCGCAAATGGCGTTTAATAAGTTTTAATCCCTAGTGAAACACACACACCTGCCCAGCATTCTGTTAAGTGTCCTAACGCCTCCCTTCGCTCGCTTCGTTCGTTATCGTTTTCCTCATCCGCCGAGCAATTCGTTTCGTTATATAAGGCAAACGGACAAATTTTCGTGAGTGTTTTCTATGCATAGATTTATAAATGTCAGACAAAAAGTGGGCAACCAAAATTATTTATCAACCTTAATAACAAATAATAATAACAACTATAAGATTGAAATGTGGAATGCATGATTTTAACTATAAGAATGAAGAATATCTTTAAGATAAGAAATACATGCATATGTACAAATTTGCATATGAAAATGTGTAACTAAATATAAGGTATTTTAATCCTGATATTAAAACACTAGCACTCAATGGAAATTTCTTTGAATGAGTGTGTAACCTAATGCGAAATCCATTTTGCTAGTAAAATATTCAACCCTTTTGTCAGACAAAGCTAATGGATTTCGTGTACCTTATCAGCTCATCAGAAACAGAAACCCACTCTCGATAATTGTAATATTAGCTTCTGATTGTTTGTGTGTGGATGTGTGTAAGTGGGTGTGGGTTATATGAGTGTAATCAAGTGCAGTTGATTGATTTAAGGGTCAGTTTGCATGAGTCCTGTGAATGGAAGGAAATACAAAGCACACACTTATCGCATGTCTATTAAACATTGAAGAATTGTTTTTACTGCATGATGATACATTATGTTAAATTAACACAATTTCCTTATTTGCCTGCCTTTTTGTTTAGCACTGAATCAAAGGAACAAAACGAAATTTGCTTGCCGCACAAAAGTATGCAAAGAAAAATGTTAGTTACACGAGCAGCAATCATATAGCAAGCAGTTCACCACGCACTTGCAACGAATTTGCCGATCGCAATTCGCAAATACGCACTTAACAACTAAATTGCAATAAATCAAATTACAACGACAAAGACAATAACAATTACTACAAAAAGAACTACAACTACTACTTCTTTACCGTTTAACCATTTACAATAATGGCAAATACAGCGCAACTGTTGCGCCGCCAAAGCTCGCGCGACATTGTGCTAAAGACCCAAAAAAGTATCGATCAGTTGGAATTGCGGGTAAGTTTATTCTGCTTAAATCCACCATAGCTACTAACTTCACCTCACGTTTGTATGGTTTGTTTCTAAGGAGTTGCGTGGCCGTTTAGTGCCCAAGGAGCATGGCGTCAGTCATCATCATCACACATCGCTACATCAACATCATCAGCCCATATATGGTGCAACAAATCAGGCCTTCATGACCGATGCCTTTGACGAGTCATCGGAACTGGAACAGGAGCCACCCTTTGGCTCCGATGCTGGCACCAGCAAAATCAAGGCCGAGTTAACCGCCGTCGTTGAACAACAGGACGACATCGTTGAGGGCGAAAAGGAAGGGGACGAACGCGAGAGCTGGGATAGCAAGATTATGTTCCTGTTAGCCACCATAGGGTGAGTAAAGAGATAAAATATATACTATATAACCTAAGAAATTTAGGGTCAATCATACATGTAATACCCATCTTCTTTTTTATTTTCATAGATATGCCGTTGGATTGGGCAATGTGTGGCGTTTTCCGTATCTGGCACAAAAGAATGGTGGTGGCGCCTTTCTTGTGCCCTACTTTATAATGCTTTGCATTCAGGGCATACCGATTTTCTATTTGGAGCTGGCGATTGGACAGCGTTTGCGTAAGGGAGCCATTGGTGTATGGAGCCAGGTGTCGCCATATCTTGGCGGGATTGGCATTTCTTCGGCAGTGGTCAGTTTCATTGTCGCCCTGTACTACAACACGATAATTGCCTGGTGCTTGATCTACTTGCTGCACAGCTTTGAGTCACCATTACCATGGGCCGACTGCCCGACGCGCCTCTACAAGAACTATACCTATGATCACGAGCCGGAATGTGTTGCTTCGTCACCGACACAGTTCTATTGGTATCGTACCACTTTGCAGTGCTCCGACTCCGTGGATATGCCGGAGAGCTTTAACTATCATATGGCAATTGCATTGATTGTCTCATGGTTTCTTGTCTACATATGCATGGTGCAAGGCATAACATCATCTGGCAAGATTGTCTACATGACCGCCATCTTTCCGTATGTGGTGCTCATCATCTTCTTCTTTCGGGGCATAACATTGAAGGGCGCCGCCGATGGTGTGGCACATTTGTTCACGCCACGCTGGGAGACACTACTCGATCCGGTCGTCTGGCTGGAGGCAGGAACACAGATATTCTTCTCGTTGGGTCTAGCCTTTGGTGGCCTCATCGCCTTCAGCTCATATAATCCGGCGAATAATAATTGTTATCGAGATGCGATACTCGTCTCGCTGACCAATTGTGGCACTTCCATGTTTGCCGGCGTTGTTGTCTTCTCGGTGATTGGCTTTAAGGCAACGGCGACCTTTGATCGTTGCACGGAGGAACGCGCCGGATTAGTTGCTTTAAATCGGACACACAATCTCCCCATATGCAATCTGGAGCAGGAGTTAGCAAATGTAAGTACACAATTTAAATTCAATTTCAATTTCGATGTTAATTGTATTTCTGTCTCCCACCAGAGTGCATCCGGCACAGGACTGGCCTTTATCATATTTACGGAAGCGATCAATCAGTTTCCCGGTGCCCAACTCTGGGCAGTTCTCTTCTTTCTCATGCTCTTCACGCTGGGCATCGATTCACAGTTTGGAACGCTTGAAGGTGTCGTCACATCGTTGGTGGACATGAAGCTCTTTCCCAACCTGCCCAAGGAATATATCGTTGGTGTATGTGACATTCTCATTGAACGAACATTATACATTTCGTATACTTGAACAAAAAACATTTTATATATATTAACAGGCACTGTGCCTCTCCTGCTGTGTGATTTCCATGTGCTTTGCCAATGGTGCCGGCAGCTACATCTTTCAACTGATGGATAGCTTTGCCGGCAACTTTCCACTGCTGATCATTGCGCTGTTCGAGTGCCTATCAATTAGCTATATCTATGGCGTCCGGCGTTTTGCGGATGACATTGAGATGATGACCGGATCGAGACCGGGTTTCTATTGGATGTTTTGCTGGAAGTATTTGTCACCATGTGCCATGGTCACCATACTGTTGGCATCCCTTTACCAACTCGTTACCGAGGGAAGCAGCTATCCGGCTTGGATTGCGGAAAAAGGTGCGACGGATAACATGGAGTGGCCACACTGGTGCATTGTCATCGCTTTTGGCCTGATCCTATCATCCATATTGTGGATACCAGTGGTGGCAATATTACGGTAAGTGTTTTTAGCTTTACAGCTTAAAATGTGTGTCGATAAGTCAATTATCGATAACAATTAATACTTAATTTTTAAGAATTTAGCATTTGTTTTTTTACACCTCATTATAATATTGATCTTATGTACAAAATTTTGTAAAAAATCGACCAAGAACCATGGTATAAAACTGTCATGCGTTTATGAAAATCAATAAAATCAACTCGAAGATAGGTCAGAACTTTCCGAAGTCATAACTCCATCCAAACTCAACCGATTATCAAATGCAATATCTTATAAGTTATGGCTTGGCAACTAGATCAATAATGCATTTCCAGTTAATAAGATAATTATGCCAAGCCATGACTTTTAAGGCATTATATTTGACTCTTAGAAGCTAAGATAATGGTAATTCCACAAATATATGTTAATTTTCTTAAACCGATTCATTAACATTGAACATTGTGCTTTGAATTTTTGTTTAGTTTGTGTGGCATTAAAGTCGTCGAGGATTCGGATCCTGCCTGGTTTCCCGAGGCTGAGCTGAGAGAGGTGCACGGCATTGTGCCACACGAGCCCACTGAGCTGGAGCGTAGTGTTTTCTGCTTCAACATGGATGGAACGGAGGGCATGTGTTGTCCCAAATATGGTGTGCCCGAGAAATCGCTCGAGGAGGAGGAGGAGTAGGTATAGATGCTGTACAAATCAGCGCACAACAATGACAATAAATAATAAAAACAACAAAGCAACAACAACGATAACAATAAAATGAAAGTGCGTTAATAAATGAAAAGAACCTACTGTAAATATATACAATATAGTATATAGTTAATGGACAATAACTAAACCAAAACTCGCTTACCGATGGCAAGCAACTAAAATCGGTACACTGACATCTAATCCATCTCTATATGTTATGTATATGTTCCCAAAGACTGCTCGTAAGACAACAACAACAAAAACAACAACAACAACAAATCAACATATTATAATAATGACACAAGAAACATGAATCATAATGGAAACAAAAAAACAATGGTGAATTCAGCGCCTCGTGCGCGGTTTCAGCAACAAAAACTAAGAAAAAAAAAGACGCTACTAAAATCTAGAGAAAAAAAATAAATACATATATATATATATATATGTATATATGTTTCCGCATAACTTCATTAGTATGTTCAATGTTCTACGGCATAGAAAAAAAGTTATTTACAATAATATACAAATGTTTTTTTTTTATCACACAATATCGTTCTTACATCTAGTATATAGTAAGCATATAGTATGCATGCACGTACATATTGAATGTTCAGTTTTGTTTATGGTATAACCCACATATCCGATTTCGTAAAGTGCGCCATATACTATGACGTTAAATCTTCCAACAAAACGAAATGCAAAGAAGAAAAAATAAAAAATAAAGAGAAACTGACGCCAAAATGGATTGCTGACTATATATGATATATGGATATATAAAAACTATTTATAATAACGTAAAAAGTATACTCTGTCTATTAATACTAAAAACAAAACTTAACAATGTTTATATATATAAATAAATAAGACACATAATGTATCAAGTGCAATTTTAGTTATGTTTTATATTTTGAATATTATGATATTGTTATTATTATTATTATTATGTTTGGATCGCATACGAAGTCGTGTATTGCGGAATTACGTGTATTGTTCTTAATAAAGCAATGTTCTAATATAATAGCATATCTTTTAAGTTATAGTACATGAAACAATGTTTTTGTGTATACAAAATATATATATATATATATTACGACAGAGCACCACCAACAAATGCATAAACAACAACAATAATGTTATACTTCTATATGTTATGCTTGACTTACTTACAAACATACATACATACGTATATCAAACAGCTTTTAGTGTTGTTGCTTTTATAAAAAAAATATTAATAATAATAATAATAAAGATAATTATAATGAATGAATAATAATAACAGCTCGCCTACACATATACCTACTATATATCCTGTAATCAGTTTTGTATTAAGTAACGAACGATATATACATTTACTTTATCATAGCTCAGAGAAGAATTCCATATACCGCCTGTTCGATATATATATATATATATATGTGTGTGTGTGTGTGTATACTATATATATATTTATTTTGTATCCATTTTAGGGATAGCAAATATTGAAAAAAATCTAAATGTTATATATATATATGTTTTACTTTTGCTCTAATCAATGTTATACGAATAAAAACTGTTAGCAAATAATCGGAACTTATTGATTTCCGATATATATATAGATACGAGTATATATATATAAGTAAATTCCGCTTGAACTGCGTTCATTGTTCTTATGATCTTAACGTCTAACCACATACACACATACATGCATACATGCATACATACATACAAAACGTGATAAGAACCAGCGTTATATAGTAATTGAGTTCTAAGCATATCCAGCTTAAGAATATTTCAAGAAAAATGCCTAACATAACGAAACCGTTCATCTAGCCGAATTGAAAACGATATCGAATAATTTACATCAAAATATTTCAATTATATCTATTTATATGTATACAACAATTTAAAGAGTGAAGCTATATATATATATAAACTAGAATTATAAATTTACAAGGGTTGCCCTTTTATTTCATTTTATTTTTATTTTTTTCTTTCAATTTTGTGGCGCCTTGACAACCCTAAGTGTTAACAATTAAACTTTAAGTCCTTTCTATGAACTTTAAAGCTGTTTCCATGTAAAAGGCAACCCTGAAAAATAGAGTTATCATCTCATTACGCATATCGCATTTCAAGGATTTTCATGTGCAATTATATATATATGCATATATATATATATATAAAATATGCATAACAATTTATTTACATAAAATCATTAGAAAAAAAAAATTACATAAAAATTATATGGTAAAAATTATATAGTATATACATGTGTGCATATTTAACTGCATTAAGTGTTATCGATGTTAATTACGAAAATCAAAAAAAAAATTTAAAAAAAAAACATTTTAAAACCAAACATTAAATCTTCAATACACTTAACCTCCTCCTCCCCCCCGAAAGACCCAACCCACAGTTGAAATAAACTAAAGAAAAAGAGAAATGTTATACACCAATATATATATATATATATATTTATATATATATTAAGTAAAAAGAAAATGGTAACATTGTTATTTCAGTTATTGCATTGTTTATTCAATAAATGTATTATAAATATTGTATTTTGTTCTATGTACTGTAAAAAATATAAAAAAAAAGTCTTAAAATTGTACTGAAAACATTTCAAAAAGAAAAAAACCAAAGAAAAAAAATTGTAATTTAATGATAAAGAGACAAAAAGTTCAATATCATAACGACTATGTTGAATTTATGCCAAAAAACGATGAACTATAACAATAATTTACCTAATGACAATAAAGCAAATTGTGTAAAAAGTTAAAGCTAAACATAACTTAAAAGAACTATTTGTGTTATTTTTGACAACAACAGAATGGTCTTGAGATTTTTCTAGAAATGATCTGAAATGCATTCAGAATTGATATGTAAAAGTATCGTTGCAACTTAAGCTTTTGGTTAGATAATCTTTTATATAGAATGCATAAGAAAGCTGCAACAAAGCGCGACAACAACAACTTGTGGTAGTGTAAAGGGTTGAATGAAGCTTCTAGCTGTCCGTCCAGCTAGCAAATAGTATCTAGTATCTGGCCACAAAGTGCCACTCATAACGGTAGCAGCAGTTGCAGCAGTTATAGCTGCCCCATGTTGCCTTTGCTGCAACGAAGCGCAAATGGCGGAAACAGATGCCAAGCCAGTTGGCCAGCCGGGTAACCAGGTAGCCAGATAGCCAAGTAGCCAAGTTGGAAGCGTTAGCGTCTTGGCCGCAGCTTGCGCATCAAATTAGCAACAAATTACAACTTGCAACTTGGGTCTTAGATCGTATTGTTGTTGTTGTTGTTGCCGGTTTCGCTAACCGTTGCTTATGTGCATTTGAAAAATGTTATTTGTTGTTGTTGTTGTGGTTTTTGTGGCTCCGTTGATTGCACACAAAAACAAATTTGAAAAAGCTTTTGCATACATATATAGGATATGTTTGTATGTATGTAGATAGATGGAAATGCAGCGAGGCGAACACAATTAAAAATGATAGCAAAAATATCATGTTGCTAAGAGTATTGTTGCTGTTGTAGCTGCGACACCTGCACACAAATTGTTGGCTTAGTTTTTTTGGTGGCAACAACAACAACCGACAACTTCAATCGATTGATAACATACATGTTAAATGCTATGCAAACAACAACAATGTTAAAGGCAGCGACGCTAGCAGCGACGTTGACAGCAATAGCAACTAGTCAACCTTAGACGAAACCTCAGGCGCCAACAACAACAACAACAGCAAGAGCAATGCATAAATATGTTGAAAAGAAAATAAAAATATGTACAGGCAAAGATTGGCAGCCACAAGCAAGAGGGAGTTGGAGCGAAAGACTGAAAGAGAGAGAGAGATGGAGATAGACAGTCAATCCATTGAGCCATGCTCAGGTGTACACACACACACACACACACACACACACGCATATATGCATATGTATATGAGAGGCAAGCGAAATAAATGAAATAGCTAAGACGAATGCCGCAAAAGTCGACGTTTATGTGCGACCGACAGTGGAATGCACAGTGGTTTGAATTAACGCAAATCCATTAACTGGTTTTTCTTTTTTCTTTTGTTTATTTATTTTTTTTGTTGAACAAAAATAGCAACAAACTGGTTAGGCACATATGTGCATATATTTTTAGCAAATTCTAAAATTTATTCTGATCAATTCTTTTTATAAATAAATGACTCAAATACAGTCGTGTCTGTATATAGTACACACCTGATATATAGTTAAAATATAAAAAATAATAAACAGAAAACTTTCATTCAAAACTTAAGCCGCAGTCAACTTAAATAAGTATTTATAGGATAAAAACCGTTTCAGAAAAGTTAAAGTTGATCCAAAACCAATATAAAAATTCCTCTTTTCTCCATTATTACATATTGTAGATTGAAGCTCTGAATTTATATATTTAAAGCTGTGTTCTATTTTGAGATGAATTTTTTGTCAAGATATCTTCGAGTATTATTCGAAATCCTTACCAATAAGTTTATATGTATTAAGATTATGCGATTTGATAAGTTTCTTATGTAGAAATCGTTAGATTTTGATAATGATCATTTTTGGATGTGGGACACTGTGCAGCTTGGGGCAGCTGTGGCTGCTGCACACAATTAACTTAGGCAACAAACGAGTACTACAACAATAACATCACCAACTGGCAACAGGTGGGTTGGGGAGGCATGCATATTGTACCATTGGGGGTGTGTTTGCTGGCGCTGAAGCGCTGCCAGCGTTAGCAACGACTGCGACGTCAGCTGCGCCTGCGCACGTAAACAAATTCTCAGCTCGCATTGTTTTTGCTTCTGCTGACGCTGACGCTGGCTGCGTCGGCGCAACTTTTATGACTGCTGCTCAGCTGCTTTGTTGTTGTTTTTTTTTCTTTCTTGAAGTAATTTCGTTGTCGTCGCTGCTGCTGCTGCCGCCTTTTGGCTGCTTTGCTTTGGCATTTTTGTTGTTTGCTTGAAAGCAAAAATTAAGAAAAAAAAAAAAAAACACCACCAACAACAACAGCAACAGATAAATGAAACAGCAGCAGCGACGGTGACGGCGGCAGCGGCAGCGACAGAGGCACGTAGAAACAAAAAACCAACCAACAACAACAAAAACACAAAACAACAACAACAACACCAACAAATCCCTGGCAAAACACGCCAACCCAACGCGACTTTGTTGCTGCGGTTTTCAGTTGCCAGCGCGATTTTGAATGAGTTGTACGCGCCGCGTCGCTTTTTTTAAGGCGCCCACCAAAAACCCAAAATCGAAATCGAAACCGAAAAACCAACAAAACCAAAAAAGCTATAACTTCGAAACTCTCATCAAGAATCGTGCGTGCGTCCGTGCGTATGTGCATGTGTGTTTGTGTGTGTGTGTGTGCCAGCTAGCCACGCCCATCAGCCGCCCACTTTAGAGAGGCGTGCATAAAGTATTTGATATAAATATAAATATATATATATTTTTTTTATAACTTTTTCTCAGTTATTTACTATATTTTTTTTTGGGTTTCGTGTTGCGCTGTTTTATGCGCCGCCTAATGAAATTTTTGTGTGCAATAAGCGGCGAATGCAGGCCAACAACAACGAAAGCAGCGACAAATAACAACTGTAACATTTAGTGGCATTGGCGCCTTGTCCGCCCGCTTCAAATATATATATATATATACATATATTTGAACGAAGCAACTGGTCAACTTGGCCAGGTTCAAGTGCAACCAGTTACCAGTTTTCAACACCAGCAACAACAACAACTTCCTCAGCAACAAGCATCAAAAGTCGCGAACCGAATTCCACTTGACGGTAATTCAAATGTCTGAATGTAAATCTTGTTCTTAATAGCAATCGATTTGGTTTTTATTTTTCATATTAACAATACTCTATTAATATTGATGATGTGTTTATTCGCTTTATGGAACATTCAGAGACAAAAGTTATACAAATTATTTAATTGATATAGCAGAGATCAAGATGGCAAAGTTATGGTTCATAAGTTCGTATACATAAGACAAGTTTATGATCACACTCAGGATATATTTGTGACAATGTTTTTCAATCCAATAAACATTTCCATCGTCTTTGGAGTAAGTAAAGTTTTTCATTAAGAAAAAAACAAGAAATTTTGACATTTAAATAGTGTTTTCCATGCGAAGAAAGCGTTTAAACAAACCCAAAAAATAAACAACAATTTATTACCAAGTAAATATTATTTTATATAATCAAACCTCAATACTGTGTTCAAGCCTTGCTTAATGAACAAAGAGTTTCCGATTCAAATTCGAAATACTTTAGAAAAAGAGTTAATTGTATTTGTGTTGAAAAAACCAAGCTTAAAATTTTCGATTTGATGTACGAAATTATAAATTTTGTTCGATATTTTCAATTGCACTTTGAGTGTTTTATTATTTTTATGTATCAAAATTAAGTATTTCAAAGCTGAAATTTCACCCAACTAAAACTCTATGAAAGTGTATACAAAAGTCGTAAATACTTTGCGCAAACCAAAAAATATTCCTAACAATTTTTTTTTATTTTTTATTTTTTTTTTGTTGATCTTTTTGTTGTTCTTGACTGCTTTGAATGTGGTTTTGTATTCATCATTATTATAATGATTATTGTTATTTGTTATTTTGTATAACCATTTTGTTGTTGTTATTGTTATTGGTTTTGCTGGTGTGCAAAGCGTTTGTGTTTTTTTTCTTTCTTCACATTTATTATATATTCAAACCGGGCCTGAACGAACATCTTCTTCTCTTTGTGGCTTAAATGTCAAGCTCATGCTGCGAAGGCAACATTCACCCAGTCAGCCAGTCAGCCAGTTAGTCAGTTAGTCAGTTGACCAGTTAGTCAGTTGGCCAAGTCTTGTAGGTGTCTCTCTCTCTCTCTCTCTCTGTCTCTTTCTTAGTTGTCTCTCACTTGTTTTTGTATACTAATGTCTATTTGGTATTTGATTGCAGGTACTTGAATAATCTGCATGCGGCCAACTAACTGTAAAACACGCTGTGTGCAACGGTCATCATCAGCAACCAGCAGCAAATAAAAATAGCACAACAACAACACGCCTGTAACAACAACAACAGCAACAACAAGAGCAACCTGTAACCACAACAACAACAACAACAATCGGAGAGAACATACCTGGCAAATTACATAAGAAAAATACAAAATTGAGATTAGAAATTTGTGGCGCATCCAATTACCAAATGCAGTTGCTGCTGCCAGAACCATGGCTACAACAACACTTGGCAATATGCACCTAAAGCAACAGCAACAGCAACAACAACAACAGCAACAACAACAACAGCAACAGCAACAAAGGCCGTTGCGCGGTATTTCAATAATAATTGAATCTGAGCAGCCAGCAACGAAGCCGGCAACAACAACAGGCAACAACAACAACATTGAAAGCGACCAAATGTCGCTCAAGTCACAGACAATGTTGTTGGCATTTGGCGACAACAACAGCAACAGCAGCAACAACAACAACGACAGCAATTTGCAGACGCTGCACGTTGACCATGCAACGAATGTTGATTTAAAAACTCGTTACAACACAGTGGCAACAACAACAACAACGACAACAATAACAACAGATGCAGCTGCAGAAGCAAATGCAGCAGCAACAGCAGCAACTATTAAGCCAGCAACAAAATTGTATCCACAACTGCTGTTGCGCATTGGCCAAAGCGAGGCCAATGATGTTGTTGAGTCTCAAAATGAAGTAGCAGAAACAGCTGATGCTGCAGCAACAACACTAGCAACAACAACAGCAACTATTATCAGCTGCAATGTTGCTGATGACGTTAGAAACGTGTTGCGAGCTGAGATTGTAGCTGGTGAAATTGAAGAGAGTAACAGCAACAACAACAAAAACGACGCTAGTCAGTTAACGTTAGTCGATTGGCCAACGAGTGCAGTGACCGAAATCGAAACCAAAACAGAAACAGAAACAGTTGGCATCAATGCGCCTCAGCACACGGTCAAGATACAGATTGCGAACGGTCCACCAAACGGTTTCAATTCAAATCGCCGGCTAGGCAAACAGATAAGCGTTGTGAAGCTAAACGACACACAACACGACAACGATATGATATTGCGGCTAAATCAACAACAGCAGCAGCAGCAGCAACAGCAGCAGCAACATACAGATAGTGTGCCACAATCGATTGCGACACCCTATCAGCCATGCTATTTGGTGTCCAGTGGACAGTATTCGCCCTGCGAGACATTGGACAGCGGCACCGGCAGCGATTTTGAGAGCAACAAATCGCCCATCAGCAACATCAGCGACAAGGGTGCACCCAAATTGGAGTTGCACTTGAAGACAACACGCATACGTGTGAATACCGCAAATGGGCAATCCCTGACCCATTCGCATTCACGTGCCTACAGCCTCACCGATGACAGTGAGGAGTGTGATGAGAGCAGCTCGTCGCTCAGTTGCGATTCATTGCACTCGAATGAACCATTGCAACCGTTGCTTAAGTTGGGCGCTTTGTTGCCCAGTTCATTGTTGCGCGATATACGCGACAGGGAGGTGGACAGGGACGGGGGCAACGAGGTGGGCTTGGCTGCCACAAAAATCGATGGACGACCCCTGCAATATGAAGCTGATCAATATTACAATTTCCATGTTAATGAGTTGGCCACTTTTCGTAGCTTTCAAGCAGAAAGTTGTACTTCAATGTCGCCGGATTATGAAGCAATCTGTTTGCCCGGTGTTCCTAAACTGCAGCAGCAGGATCACGAGGTGCACGACGAGGCGGAGGCAGAGGCAGAGCCAGAGGCGGAGGATGAGGATGCATTTGTCGGCTATAAAGATGTGCACAGCTCAACAATGCCAACATCCACGATACGTTCCTTGAAGGGAACCGTTCGCGGCGTCAAGAATCGTGTGCGCAACGGAGTAGCAACATTCTTGCAGCTGCAGCAACCAAATGTCAAGGTAAGTTTGCAACCAATACAATTTCAGTGCATTTGAGAACTTTAACTTTGAGTTGAGCTCAGTTAAAGATGTTAAAGGGAAATACTTGAGAATGAACTTTAGCATTTTAAAGATCTTAACTTAAAATTCAGAAATTCTGATTAATATAATTGTTTTATATCTTTTTTTTTTTCAAAAGAAGTTAAAGTGTTAAAGGAAAACTTTTTCAAAGACAGGTCTTGTCACAAGCTTATTTTCATGGTTAACAGTTAATTTATAATATCAATGACTTGATAACTGATTGCAAATCATATTATTTCGTATTTATTCTAAATGGGTAAAAAGTGTATTATGGTTTTAGGCAAAACTATGTAACAGGCAGAAGGAAGCATCTGCGACCCTATTATGGTTTCAAATTTTCGATAAGTTTCTCCGTTTCCGATATACACATGTTATCGATAACAACAAAATCATGAATTTAGAAAACGTCGAGACAGCGTTTGAAACACAAAACGAAATAATGCCAATCTGTGAAAATTTCATTGAAATCGGTTAAGAAACACCGGAGATATGGAACATTGAAGTTTAGTCAAGTATGCTGAATACGCGTACACTCACACATACACTCACACATATATACACACACACACACACACATATATATATATATATATATATATATATATACTTACAAGCACTGACTGTACGCGTAAAGTATAGGGTTCAGAGTATCTTCTAGTCGGAGCCTAGAGCCTTCTTACTTGTTTTAGCATACTTCTGCGCATATTTTTCACTTTTCCACCAAACAACAATAAACAAAATATATATATAAATATATATATATATAAATCATATATAAATGAGACTCAGTAATGTATGCACTCACATGTTGAAGAAGAAAAAAAAATATGGCGAAAACAATAAAAAATTTTGTATTTATTTCATTTTATGAGATTCATTGAGAAAGTTGAAGCTTAGTATTTAACTTTTGTCTGCAGTTGCGTGGGCGTTTGTTTGGGTCGCTGACTTCAACATTATGCAATGCATGTGTGTGTGTGTGTGTGTGTTGTGTGTGTTTGTTGTGTCTGCTTGAAATCTTCAGTCTTCAAATTTTCAAGTCTTTAGTCTTCAAGTCTGCTGTCTACAATTAACAGCTTACACCCCCTGAGATTGAGTCACGTATGTTTTATTGTTTTTGTGAAAGTCAAGAGAGTGTTCAGATATGGTTGTTATTTGTTGTTGTTGTTGTTCTGATTCATAGCAACAAGAAAAAACTCTCTGAAAGTTTGACCAACTAATAAATCATTCCAGTATAAGCTGTTTGTTAGTTCAATGAACAATTAACACCTTCGATGTCTATTTACAGAACGTGTTGTTGCTGTCGTTGTTGTTGTTGTTGTGTGTTTGTGTTAATTTACCGTTAAGTGGCTTAATATGTTACATTGGGCCGGCAAAAGAAAGCCTTTCGGGTCGAACACAAATATGGCCAACAGAATATCCATAAACTACTTACGACCAACAACGACCACCAGCAGCAACAGCAACAGCAACCGAAGACAGTTTTGGGAAAGTTTGTTATCGTGTTTGTTGGTTTGTTTGTTTGTTTGTTTTTTGGAACTGGCGGAAGTCAACATAGAGATGGGTGGGCAGATGGAATAAATAAATAGACAGCGAGCGATAAATGCGATGCGAGCTTAAATGGAGCTTAAGGCCTGACTAATTGCAGCTTTAAGCTTTGTCTTCTGTGTTGTGACTTTTGATTTCTATTTGCCTTTCTTAACAGTTTTTCAGCTACTAACTTGAAAAGTTCTTAATAGGTCAGCTTTGGCCATGGCACAAACAAACAAACACACATACAACTGACGGTCTGACCCATTTTTGCCATTCATTTCGACTTAAGCCGATTGAGCAACAATATTATTAATAATAATAATAATAATAATAACAACATCGTATAACAATAACAATAACCAGCTAAAATTGCAGCGTTATTGAAATTGCATTATTCACGCATTGATTACAAAAATTGTCAAGTCATCAACAAAATAGATACACACACACACACACACACACAAACGAACACACATATGTATGTACGATGATTTGCTTGTTGTATTGTTTTGTTTAGTTGTTTTTTTTTTTGAGTGTTTTTTGTTGTGGCGATTTTGGGAATTTTGCGAAATCAATTACATGCATATTTCCTTTGCACAGTGGGGCAATTATTGTTGTTTGTGGTATTGAAATGAACTTGAAGCTACTTAAGAAAAACACACAAACAAAATAACGTCTAGCTTGGCGTATACTTATTATGCGAACTTTCATTTTTATTACGCATACGTACTATATAAATATATATATATATGTATATGATCTTGTCCAACCAAAAGATCGAACTAAGTTGAACTAAGCGGCCGAAACACGCACAACAACAACAACAACATTAACAAAACCCAAATCCTAAATATAAACGTAAATTATCTTAATTATATTTTAATGGGCGCTCGACTCGTTTTTTGACTTTGCTAAATATGCGTCAATCGACAAAACAATAGCCCCCCTTCTTTCCCCTTTCCCCTTATTATTTTTTGTATGCTTAACTTGTTTGTAGATGCGCATAATTAGCGAGTTAGTCGCCTTTTATTATTATTAGTATTATGATTTGTGTATAATATTTTTGGTTGGCTTTTGGCATTTGGAGATTTTTTTTGTGATTTTTTTTTTGATTTTTGGTGATTTTTGTCTATTGATTTTTTTTTTAAATTATGCAATCGATTGTTTCGCCAGCTCAATGCCCAATCTGCACATTTTTTAATAATTATAATACTGATTTGCGTTTCAAGGTTAACAACGCTAATTTAATGCTAGCACTCATGTATATATATATATATAGTATGTGCAGGTGCTACAAGTATTTCAATACAGACTACAACTACTATATATATATATATATATACTCTATGCTTATGAACATAAACTGTTCGAAACGATTTTGATTCATTTAACCATGAGCAATGGACAATTTAGAACTTAAACGAATCGAATCGAATCGAAAGAAGTTAAATACTTAGATAATTACCAGCATACCTTCACTGTTAACAATTGTTTGACTATATATATTGAATTAATGTCAAGCTATTTGTACAGCTTGTTAGTCGTTTGGGTAGTCAAACTAAAGTCAAACTAAAGTCAAGCAAAGTCAAACATAACTAAACTAAGTTACGAATATTCACAAGAAAGCTCAACTCGAAGATGTATCGAACCATTAAAAGTCAAAATTATGTTTGTGTGTGTGTGTGTGTCTACTTACACAGAATATGTCATTTGCGTTACCTTTTGTGATTTTCTTGATCTTACTTAACTTTATTTTGATTGTTATCGATAATGTGTGTGTGTTTCGCAAATGTGATGATTTATCGATAATGTTCATGGAATCGAATAGCTAACATTACAAATAGAAAGACTGTAGCTATTTTAGTCTCTGAGATCGATGCATAACTCTAACTAAGCTAAGACCTGATTTAAGCTAATTAAAGTTTTGAAAAATGTGCCAACGTTAGATTTAACTTTAAACTCTATCATTGAGACCTACTTTCTCATATGAATACTTTTCAGCTGTACAAGACTTATAATGTTCAAGTTGCGTATATTTTGAACTTTTGTGTATAGTTAGAAAGCTGGTTTTAAGCTTGTCTCAATTGTCTGCTTGTCACTTGGCATCTGGCCTCACTCTCATTTTATATTTTCGGGCCCTAATCGCATTGCCAAGTTGCGAAGTCAAGTCATCATTTTAATGCCATCACTTAAGATATGAAATGATGAAAACAAAAACAAGCAAAAAGCAAAAATCAACTCGCAACAAAACCAAAACGCAATTTGATCAGATTTTATCAAATGTCGCTGAAGTGCCAAAAATATAAGAGAGAGAGAGACAGAGAGAGAGAGAGAGAGAGAGAGAGAGAGAGAGGGGTGATAATAATAATGCAAATGATGCCACACGCAAAAATAATCTCGTTGATGCTCATTAGGAAACAATTTGGCATTTGTGTAAAGTTCAAAAAACAAAAACAAAAAGAAGAAGATATGTATATAAATATGTTGTATATGGCATAAATATGTCTAAATACGCGATAACAAACAATGCATATTTCTACATACTCCGAAAGAAACTTTGAAACTTTGAACGAAAGTGAAAATGAAAATGAAAATAAATTTAACGTGACCAAACAGAGCGCAGATTTATGGCGCTGAGAGATTTTATGTATTTTTTAAAGCACAGCCACAGAGTCAGCCACAAATTGAGGCGCTGCACATTGTTTAAACGAAATACCAAATGTTGCCAAAACAATTCAACAACAAGCAGCAACAACAAGCAACAAGCAGGGCGTTAGCTGCATTTTAATTTCGATTTGCATTCAGGGCCAAAAGAAAGCAGCAAAACAGCGGCTGGCTTATTAAAATAACCAATTATTGCCAAATTGAAGTTCGCTTTTGCCCCAACGAAACGAAAGTGAAATGTTTCATGTTCGTTTATGTTTGTATGTGTATGTGTGTGTGTGTGTGTGTGTCGATGTCGTGTGTGAATTTTGAATGCATAGCAAGATCGCGCACCTGTAGCCGCCGTTTTAAAACTGAAATTCAAAACCTCAACTGAAAATGAAAATGAAATTGAAATTGAAGCATGAGAACCGTCAACAACAACAACAAGCCGAGGCCGAATGTTGATTCGGTGCCGCCTTTGAATGCACTTAACTTTCGGATAGGGTATAACAGCTACGCGAACGATTTTGCGACATATATATATATTTACTTGAGAACGTGCAACATTTATACGAATTTATTACAAGCCTTAATATTATTCAAATCATTTACATACTTCTGCTTCTTCTATTTGAGGTTCGAATTGATGAATTTGTTAATTTTATGCACAAATTTAGTTTCTTAAACGATTTTAAGCTCATTTTATGAGCTTGTTTTTGTCTTTCTTTGTTCACTTTGCGAAGCGACTAAAAATAAAAGGTTGCAATTAGCATAAAATCGAAGAATCCAAGAGTCGAAGACTTATCGAAACTAATTAATCAAATGACAGTTAGAACTAAGCACACATAAGAAATTTGGTTTTGTTTATGAGTCAGATAAAACTTTCCAAGTATTATTTGCTTATTTATTTTTTATTAATAGTGTATTTATGCATTTGGTGTGCGACTGTAAACATTGGGGGCTTTCCCTTCGCATTATGGACAGCCATTCCCCAGCGTCCGATCGATCGGAATCAAAGCACTTAAACGCAAGAAGGAGAGTGTGAGAGAGAGGGAGGGAGGGAGGGAACTTACATAATGTCCAGCGTCATGTGACGTATTAATTGAACTTTATGGAAGCGATGCAACGCGACGCATCGTGTGAATGTTGCAGTTGAAGCAGCAACAACCGTTGTAGTTGTTGCCATTAAAGTCAACTCCTTTTGCTCACATAATCGAATCGTTGTACGCCTTTTGGTGCTGCTTAATCTAAGATGCTGTGCTATGCCCATATACATATATATATATATATATCTCGACACAGATCTGTTCGCAATTGGCAATCCTCCAATCGACGCTTGTCGATCGTAAGTGACCTGCTTTCTCTTTTTGCCCACTAGTAGTAGCTGTTACCTGTTACTGCCAAAAAATAACTACAAATAATTGTTATATTTGCTGACGCTGACTTTGGCATTGGCATTTTGTTCTGCAAGAGCACGTGTTAAGTTTTAGATGCTGGACAACAACAATCACAATAACAATAACTTGAACAGCAACTTTGGATCATAGTTGAAATGCTTTTCGCCTGCCTTCGCGACCCTTCTTCAAAAAGCCAAACTAGTTTTGGCCACTTAAAATGGCTTTGAACTTTGTTGTCGCATTGCAAATGTCGTTTAATGGCAATAATATTAATGTACCAGTTTTATACTATATATATATATATATATATATCTTTACGTATACAATGTATTAAATCTCTCTTTACTTTTAATTGTCACAGCTTATGCAAGTCAATGAGCTAAACATGCCTAAAACACACACAAACAGAGCTGTTTATTAAACGAATCAATTATGGAAATCGCGTTTTTCATTAAAAGTATTGAAAAAACATGAAGTTTGTTAACTGTTGTGGCTTTAACTGACTGACTTGTTATCATTGTATGGTCCACACTGTAAGAGTTACAAAGCGAAAATAGTTTGCTTTCATGTCTTTTCATCCTTTTATGAAAGGATTTTGGAATATTCTTTCAGGAAATGTAAAAATCGGTCATATAGGCAAATCCTTTGCTTAACATTCAGCGTCATTCTAGTTATATTTGTTTGCCTGATTTCCAAACAAAAATCCGGAAGGAAAGAAAATTGTTAATTCGCTTAAAAGATAAACCAGTTCAACATCAGCCCGATATATGTTTTTGATGTCAATTAACAAGCATGTAGCAACATGTTGCAATAAACATAATACTCTAATTTATTATGTCATTTATCACCAGCATAATTCATAAAGTTTTTCCATTTTTTGAGATTTTTTTTGCTGCTGTCACCTGCAACATGGCAACATGGCAACATGGCAACATGCAATATGGCAACATGCGACTGGTTGCGTCGCTTTCCAGGGTTCAACGTTATATATCGAATGATCAATGGCAACAGGCGTTGTAGCTGGTCGACTTAATTAGACTACCCTACCTGGCTTAACTAACGTTAGCCGCCAATTAAAATCATATGAAACAAATTGCAATGCAAATTGAAGGCGATAAACACAAAGAGAGAGAGATAGAGATGGGGGGGGGGGGGGAGATTGGAGTGTGGTTGTCAAGTGCGATGCGAAGTTCTTTCATAATTGAATTGCCAGACAGAAACTGTCGTTGTCATTGGCAACATTTAATCAAGCCAAGAAGCCAAGTGGAAGACGCTGCCAATAAGCGCTAGGGGTAGTGTGTGTGTGTGTGTGTGTGTGAGGGGAAGTGTGCAGCGGTTGCGCCTTGCTAATAATAATAGTTCACATATCAAATTATAATTTTTTTCAATTGGATTTTTCATTTTTCATTGTTATTGCCAATTTATCTCTCTTCATTCACATTCTGCATTCGCATTCGTTATCGTAATCGTAATCGTAATCGAGTTTTGCTTTTTATTTGCTTTGCGCCAAACTAACAAGTCAAGAGCATAAATAAGTTACACTTAGAGAAACATGTTGTACAAATAAGCATATTCAACTATTTTTGTGTAACTTGAAGAAAGTTTAAGTTTGATTAACAAGAATCAACATTTTATCTTATTTCATTTGAAGTGTCAATGTCTTAATATTAATGGCCAAAAATAATTTATTTTATTATTATTCATACTTAATTTGAATATGTAATTCGTGACTTTTTATACAGTCGCATGGTCTACTAGAAACATTTTATACTATATTAAAGTTAATTAAATCAAATATTTTGAATACGAAATATGATAGCCGCGATTTGAGTTTAACTCTCGTTTACCAAACGAATGTCTTAGCCAAACAAAAAAGATTCGACTAGAAACAATCTGTTGTTTAATCTGCTCTTTAAGTTTTCAAAATGTTAATTTTTGAATATTTGCTTACATGGTTGAATGAAATAAGGTTCCAATCTTATAATAAATATGGCACACACTTCGATTTGTATATATTTCATATTCGTTTTGTTGCTCAACTATGTTTTTAGTTGGATTAACTACATTTCATAGTTGATAGCTGCATGATAAAATTAATTACTTTTAAAGTTGCTCATCGTTTGGGTTTTTTTTCTTTTTCTCTTGGTCTCTTGAGGTACGTGTTGTGTGCAGTGTTGGCAATTTTCACTTGCTGCGAACGCCTGCAATGAATGTCGTTAGATAATTGTAATGCCATTTACACAAATTGGCTATGCGTATTTTTCAATTAGTTTTTCATTTAGTTTTTGATTGCCAATTTATCTTTTTGCACAGTTTTCACAAGCAGCAATCGCGTTCACGTTCGCATTCGAGTTTGGCTTTTTTCATTTGCTTTCCGCCAAACTAACAACTTGAAGTCATATAAAATTCGATTCAATAATAAACCATAACATTTAGTTGTTGCTTTATATAGTTAACATTTTTATAAGCCGTTAATTTCATTTGATGTTTGTCTGTGTATTGTGAAAATTAAACAATTAAACGCCATACTGCAATTTAATTCAGAAAAAAAACAATGCAGCAAATGTGAATGAGAAGCACAAAGAAAGGCCCAAGCCAATTGCAGACAATACTAGTCGAGTGGGAAGAGCTTAACAATGACTCAGTTTTATATCATTTCACTTTTCTTTTCGTATCTGTATCTGTAATTGTATCTGTATCTGTATCAAAGTTGTACTTAAACATGAAAATGCTTTTTAAATGATTTCAATACGAAAATTGGTTTGATTAGTGTGATCAATTGAATATCAAGATGAGTTTGGATCAAAACTTGAGCTTGTGATTGTTAATGCTATCGATAGGCGACTTATCGAATGAACACGAAAATTGGCTTAACTGTGAGATTTTGATTTGGATTTACAGTTAAATTTGAACACATTATCATCTTTATATAAAGGAGAATGTGGCCAAAACTTTAGCTTGTGATTGTTAATGCTTTCGATAAGCGACTTATCGATATTAATTGGCAACAGAGCGAATACAGGAACTCAAAATGATATGGCAAAATCGTTCAAACCGAGCATAATATACTCTATTTGCTCCACTGTGCGCACGCCTTTGTTCAATTCTCATTGAGTTGTTAATGGACAACAACAAACATCTGTTTTTTTTCTTCCTATATTGTCGTATTTTTTTCTTACAAAAATTTCGATTGTTCAAATTGGTGTCACAAAAAGCAGACAAATTGCAAAATGTATCAATACAATAAGCTTTGTGTTTTTATTCAAGGTCATTTATATATATATATATATATATATATATATATATTTGTTGATTATATTGCAATTGATTTTATTTACTTCACTTGCAGAACTACATGGAAAAGGATCTGGGCAAGGTGGTACTGTATACAACGAGCATGGGCATAATCCGGGAGACGTATGGAAAATGTGCCAATGTCAAGCAGATATTGCGCACACTGCTCATCAAGTTTGAGGAACGAGACGTGTTCATGAGCATTGAGTATCAGCAGGAGATGCGTGAACGCATGCATAATGAAACCATAAACGTGCCGCAACTCTTTGTTGAAGGACAGCACATTGGTGTAAGTTTTTTTTTTGTTGTTGTTCTTGGTTCTTGGTGCGAGTTGCAAGATGCAAGATGCGATTTTCAAACAGTTGAATAAATCTTTTCTCTTTCTTTTTGTTTTGTTTTGACAGGATGCCGACATTGTGGAGCGTTTAAACGAAAGCGGCGAACTTCGCCAGTTGCTGCGACCATATAAGGTAGATATTAATTAGATCATCAGTTTTGTTTTCACTTTTTTGTATACTGTATTTTGTTTTCAAGTCGATTGCAACCGCGTATACCTGCCAGACTTGCGGCGGTTATCGATTGCTGCCATGCCCCTCCTGCAGTGGGTCAAAGAAGTCGATGCATCGCAATCATTTTACCGCCGAGTTTGTGGCACTTAAGTGCATGAATTGTGACGAAGTGGGTCTGGTCAAATGCCCTAATTGCTAAACGGTCTCCACCCCCCCTGTCCCCACAACAGACACAAAGCAATGAAGGATTGGCAACTGGCAGGCGATTAGTTTTAAATTATTCACTCGCTTACCATTTGTGTTTCGTATCGAGTTATATTACGTAACTGTAACAAGAAGTGTATGCTATTTTTTTTTATTTTTTTTTATCTTTTTAAATATATCTAAGAATTAACAGAATGTGTGCATAAGTATTTGGTATATGTACTTATGTTACGATTCGCAAAATGTAGTCTTGTGTTGTTAACAGTTGTGATATTTGAATCAGTTGGCTGCAAGTCTTTTTTTATTGTCAGTCGGTCTTAAGAACAGCATCTGAATGACCTAAGAATGGTCCTGGGAAAGTTACGCAAAGAACTGCATTATATATATATATATCCATGAATATAGTACATACATATATGTATGATGTTTGTATTTATATTTGTGTACTCATAACAAAGAACGATACATGTATTTTAATATCTTATTGTAATAGCTGAATCAATTTCAGTAACAAATAAATTATAATTGCTCTAGCTTTACTTTATGTTTTTTCTTCTATTTGAGCTAAAATTAATGATCTAAATTCCATCAGAACGCTTTAATTAATTAATTATATAAATTAATTAATTCTTAACCCAAATTTTATGCACAAACTGACTTTAATATACCGCCTATGCCGTATGCAATGATTTTAGTTAATACGAATTCTTGGAAAAACTGCCGTTACTCATTTGAAGGCCCGATGCAATAACTTTATTTCATATTTTTTGCCCCCTCGAATATCCTTTATCGTTTATTTCCCCCTATTAATTTTCAGCAGTTTCGAAGATATAGGCATACCAATTCAGCCAAGGGCTAGCATAATCTTAGGCTCCATCTTTAAAATGGTAAGCATGGTAAACAAAAGGAAATGAAACGAAATTTATTTAATGAAATTAAAATTTGATGTTGCATACCTCTAGGAACTACGTTTAACGACGAAAAAAAACGACTGAGTGCATGCTATATATCAAGTCTGTTTTGTTTTTTTTTTTTATGAATTTCGAATGAAAATTATTTTATAATTGGTTGAGTTTAGAGGGAGTTATGACTTCGAAAAGTTTAAACCTATTTTCAACTTTATTTTCTTTTTTTTTAGAGTTTTATTTTTATCATGAATTTCGAGTGAAAATAATTTAAAATTATAAAATAGCATTGGAAAAGGCACATCGATAAACTAAGAGTACATAAAAGTATGCTACAATACTTATTTCTTGAGGACATCTTAGCCAATCCACAAACCTAGCTTGTGTCATAGAATTAAATATTAATGAATGTTTGTTTTGTTGGTCAAGTGAACCTTGAATTAAATGTAAGTACTAACAAGAATGCTGTACGATTTTATACATTAATATGAATATATTTTTCTAACATTGCAATATTTTTTAACATTTTGTAATACCTGGCAAGTGCTCTAAATTCGACGCTGAATTATTGTCATGACTAGTGCAGGAACAGTTCCAAACCGTACCGGGAATGAGCCGGAATTCGAGCGTACCTGTTGGATATGCCTGGCCACCGAGTCGGAGAACCGACGTGCCAACTGGCTGCATCCATGCCAATGTCGCGGCAGCACCAAATGGGTGCACGAGAGCTGCCTTCATCGCTGGATTGACGAGAAACAGAATGGCAATACGCGAATGAAAGTCATTTGCATGCAGTGCCGCTTCGAGTATCTCATCATCTTTCCAAAGATGAGCCGTACGGGATTATTCTTGGAGCGCTGCCAGGATGTTATCCGTCGTTGCAGTCCCTTTGTTGCCTCGTGCGCCTCTTTGTTTTCCGTGTACTGGACGGCCGTCACATTTGGCGGCATCACGGTTCTTCAAGTGCTTGGCCAAGAACGCGGCGTTCAACTGATGGAGAGGGGCGATCCGCTCTTTCTACTTGTCGGACTGCCATCCATACCAGTGGCCCTGATCCTTAGCCGTCTCTTTCGCTGGGAGGACGCTGTATTACGCCTCTGGCGCAATCGTCACAGTCTTGTACGCAAATTGCCGCTTATCAAATGGTTCTTTAATACCAGCAACGAAGCCCACCACTATACCGTTGAGGGGGATTACCCAATGCCCGATGATCCCGCCAATTCTGCCCGTATATTTTGCGGTGCAGTTCTATTGCCCAGCATTGCGACAATAACGGGCAAGCTAATCTTTGGGAATGTGCCCTCGCCACTTCATCGCACACTGCTTGGTGGATTTACATATGTTGCCGTAAAGGGCTTTCTAAAAATCTATTTGCGTCAGAGACAGTTTATTGAGAAGCGACGTCGTCATATTGTCGACTACACTGAGGAAAATGTGCGCATGTATGCGCATGCCGTAGCGGATAATAATCTTCAAACACGACAAGATGGCGGTTACGATGGCGATGATGACGATACTGATCATGATAGTAATAGTGATGAGGATTACGAAGATGATACGGATGATTCGGATGATGATGATGACCTAAATGAAGCGTTTATCCTTGCAGTGCGAATGATCTTGAATGAAAATACGCGTGTCGATAATCATTTGAGAACATATCTGATCATAAGGGTGCCAAATCGTCCATATTCATTGTTTATTGACTAAATATTTTCGGCTAATACGCATACCAATTTCAAATCGTACAACTTAACTAGACTAACTAACTAGCTAACCAAGCATTAAATTTGATGTTTTGTTTTTAATTAAATCCACTATGTATTCTATTCTATTTCATTGTTTCCTCGTAACCAATACATCTTAAACTTGTGTGTTCAGCCGCAAACAACAGAATTTAAATAACAAATAAAATAATTATAACTTTAAATCCATTTGCATGTGGCGAATGAAATATTTAATGGGGTTTGATTAAAGATATTACAACTGAAATGTATTATAAATGGGACCTTAGAAACCAAAAGATATGGTCATCTTCACAAAGTCCTTATCAAGTTAAATATACATATATATATATATTTTCATTTATCTTCGATTTTCAGTTATTAACATCAATATTTTCATAACTTTGCTGGGATTCATCCACATCCATTGACTAGGCTTATGGTATTATTTTCCTCAATGATATTTGCTGGTGGAAACACTTAACTTGCCTAATTCGTTGTCATCCAAGTAGTCATTCGATTTTTTGAGCTGGGAAAGGCTCATTCGGAGAGAGCTAGCCTCACAATTCGGTCGACGCGTTGAGAGAAAAATAAACAAAATAAAATTTCTTTCTGAATTTTCACAAATACAAATACACAAAATAAATTCGTTTCGTTTTACAAAATTATTTTTTTTCTTACAAAAAATTGTTTTCATCAACACGTTTTTGGCCGTCTTGCACACATTAACTTAAACTGAACTGAACTGAACTGAAACTAAACTGAAACTAAACTGAAAGTAAACTAACATACCATGTCGGACAATTCGATGGTCTCGGGTGTACTCAATGCGGTCCTTTGCGGCGCTACCGGCTATGGACTTTATGCTTGCGGTCCAAAACAGCACCCGTATGCATTTACCGCATGCGTGATTGGCTTTTGTCACGGACTATTGGGTTTGGTTGAGTTCCTTACGGGTGATTCGAATGTGAAGAGTGCCAAAGAGACAACCGATGCCATTTTGGAGATTGTGCCCTTGCCACTGGTCAACCTTGATCTCTTCTTTGGCGGTGAAGCTAACAATATTGCTTTGGGTCATGGCCTATATATTGTGCCCATGGCCGTCACTGTGATCGTCAGCCTTATCAAGGGCAACGACAACAATGGCGACGAGACAATGCAAACACTGAAGCTCCTGACTATTCTGGGCAACGTAACGTCGCTAACCTATTTGGCAATAAATGAGGGCAGCAACCTAATTGGCGGCATGGCATTTCTAGCCTTTATGGCCAAGATTGGTTCAGAGTTTGTTAATGAACATATCGATGGGTCCGGCGATCCCATCAAGTATCTCAGCTGGTCTGGATTCTACGTTCTAACCGCAATGGTCGTTGGCGGTGGCGAAAAATAAACAAACTAAAACTTTTTGAAACGTGACAACAGGAAACAAAAACTGCAACAATGAGTGGCACCAGCAAACTGAATAGAAATTTTGATGTAGATGAACTTTATCGCATTACCCGATGTAAATGCATAAGAACGATTAGCATTCAAATTTTGTGATTAAAGATTAGATTATTTCGAGTTACTTACACAAGTTAAGTTCGTTTGGTGTTTTTACTTAACAAGGATCGTTGCTTAAGTGGTTGCTAAAGTAGTAGTACTATAGTAGAACTGTAGACTAAGGGACTCGGTTATTGGATTGAGGATCCTCAGAAAAAAGCACTTAACTTGAACTCTCCATTAGGAAGTTAAGTATGACGAAGGGCGAGGTGTGTGGTAAACATCGGGAAGTATTGTAAGTTATTGGATGATACCAACAACAAGCTTCGGTTCCATTAAGTATAAAGTACATATATATATATATATATGCCTTATCATACGTATATAAAAGCAAAGGCAGCTCTGTCTGTTTGTTTGTGTTGATAAATGCATTCTTAACATTGTGTATCGATTAATGGACTCACGATAATTGTATTATCGGTATAAAAATAATCGATAAATCGATAATTAATCGATAATCGATAACAAATCAAGCAGTCTCAAATTCGTTTGTGTCTATATGCATTATACCTTAGTTTAGTACCCAATAAAAGAGAGAGGGATTCGCTATTAAAACTTTCCCCTTAGAAACCAATGCGGAAATGAGCAGAGCTCATAAGACCTTAAGATCTATTTCCAAAAATATACGTGTGCCTATAAAAATAGTAACCTGGTCAGTAATAATCTTGCTGTTTACGTTTTCCTCATAATCATCGTCGGTATTGGTATCGGTATTATTATTACTATTATTATTATTATAATTATACTTATTATATATTGTGGAATTTGTTGTACCAATTGATAAGACGATTGCAATGACTTGTCTAATGCCCATTGACGATTTATCCCCTATTGTCCCCGCCCGAGCAAACGACTGGCCCAACCTAAGACCCTAACGCTCTAGCCTACACAATGACAATAACATAAAACATAATAAATTTTAAGAGCTAATGTCAACACGCGTCGTACATACAACCAATATAACCAATACTACATAGACCGCAGACCGCAGACCCTTGCCTTGCCTTACCTTGCCTCAGACTCAGACTCAGACTCAACCTAAAACTTAGATCTTAGACTTAGACACAAAGCGTGCTCAATGGCCATGACGCCCAATAATAATAGTTGTCGTTGTAAAAGTCATTTAGCTGCGTTTTCAGCTTCTTTATTGTTTATTGTTGATTGTTGATTTAACGACTTATGCTGCGGCAAATGCGAAGCTCTGAAACACTGAAACAACTCAAACAGCTCAAACTCCGACTCAGTTTTGAACGGTGAAGGTGGCGAGGGTGTTTAATGTTAAGGCTAGAATTGTTTTCATTTTCGTTACGGCTATGTTTTGTTTTATTCATTGTTTTGCTTGGCTGTGCTTGTTGGATCATAATCGCTTTTGATTGGCAGCTGACAAAACTGGTTGTTACAAAACTGTCTGTTATCATAAGTAATTGGCTGTCATTGTGTTGGCCCGAGCTACTACCAACTACCAACTACCCACAACCAACTACGCACTGCCCAACAATAGTTGCTACAATCACTAGTTCCAGTTCCAGTTCCAGCTCCAATTTTAGCACCATTGTTACAAAGCCCAAAAGCCTAGCATGGCTCTAAATGGGCTTATGGTGTGATGAAGTCATCTGCAGTCCATTGATTGCCTTCCTGACATTGATTTAACTGGCTAACGATAGTCGTCTGCCCAGACATGGTCATTGTTCTGTGTTCTTTATGGTAGTACTTAGTACATACATTGTCCGAGATAACAAATCCGGGTTACAACACAAACACACCGAATGGTAATTCACACTTTTGGGGTCGATTATTGAACCCCTTTTTTTTGGGTTAACGCATCGATCTGACTGCTGTGTTTGCAAATAAGATTTATTACAATGTTCCTTTCACAAAATAAAAGATGATTAAGGCATCTTTTTGCATCCACCAATCAAATTCATACTCATTCACAACTATTCACATTGCGTTCGGTTCGGTTTGGTTAACGGTTAGAAGGAATATAAGCATATCATCATCAAATACTTGAAACAATATCTTAAGCTAAGTTTTGTATGTTGTGTTTCTATAAATTTGAATTTGAATAAGTTAAAGAATATTTCAAATTGTGTTTTTTTTGTATTTTTGTAACTTCAATACAATACTTAATTAAAGAAAGGTCTAACTTAGATCAAGAAATAATTATTGCTTGAAAAGTGTATTTTAATATTGTCATTAAATGTGTATATCACATAGAAGAAAGCATATACGATCCAATCACTTATATATATATATATATGTATATATTCTTCATCAGTAACGCGAACTGAATCGATATAGCCATGGTCGTCGGTTTCGATAAAAACTCGTACCACTAATTTTAAGATATTCTTTTTGTTGCAGTTAGATCGTTTGCCAAAATCGTCAAGATCGAGCCACTATATCATATAGCTGTCATACCAAATGTAACTTCTTTCAAGTGATTTTACTCTCGGATAACAAGTTTGCCTTTGCAAGTGTGTAGAATATTCGGCATGCCGTAAATTGCCCTATATGATTCTATAAGAATTCAATATTCTACATTCGACCAGCTTGCTTTATAAAGTAAGTAATAAATTGTTGCTGAGCACCTTAAGTTTTTAAAGTGATTTACGTAAAAATCAAGTTACAGTTATAGTTTACGGAGAGTCTAGAATTGTGTTTATCAGATATATATATATATATATACATATATAGTGACGTTATCAGATGTTCTGATGCTGCTGTCAACATTTAATCTGCTTGTGTGTACATATATATATATATATATATACATATGTATGAGTGTTCCTATATGTATTCCTATATGTTTATATTGTACAGTTATAAAGCAGCGTAGCAAATGGCAACTGCCAACTGCCAACTGCAATCGTATTTGTAGTATTATTATTATTTATTAGATAGATTTCTTTTTCACAATGAAGAGAATGGTTTCAGGCCTGGCTATATTGTTGGATGGCAAGGGGGTTGGTGAAGTGGAGGGGTGCGGTGCGGTGGGTATTGGTATCGCTGTTATCAGCAATGCTCCAGTTTGGCCTGCTCGTATCTAATTAATAAAATTTCATTTGAATTTCCATTTGATGATTAAAAAACCAAACCAAACCAAACGAAACGAAATTCAAATGATACGAAATGAAAGGGAAAATGAAAAACGAGTTCAAATCAAGCCCAAATTAATCAAATTAAAGGGCGTGGCACTTAAGTAACTACTATATCAATTGGTCAACTCAATATATATATGTAGTATAGTATAGTATAGTATAGTATAATGGTATCGGCATTTTATAATCAATCGATATGAGCTAGCTTTATTATTGTTATTCTTTGGCCAACTGTCTTCATGTTTATACTATATACAACCATATAACCATATACACCTATTGGTTAGAAGCATTAACATTCATCAGGCATTCCGGTTTGGTACTCTTAAGTCCCCTGCCCTGGACGACAGACAGGCAAAAGAATGCGCCAAAGACGAAAGACGATGATGACGATGACCCATAACGAGCTGTTGGCTGTTTGGGTTTTTTGTTTAGGATCGTAAGCTTGTCTCGGCTTGTGGTGTTGTGGCGAAAACAAATCGAGAACTTAAGAATGCGAATGCTGTAAACACTTTTTGGAATTAGAATGTAAAGTGAAAGGAGTTCTACAGGTTAATTTTCATGCCAAAGCCAAAGCCAACCGAGAGAGAGAGAGCGAGAGAAACAATCTTAAGCTCTCTGAGATTGCAGAGACAAATGCCAAAGCCAATGCCGGTTATGAGAAGGTGGTGAATAGTTGTTGTTGTTGCTGTTGCTGTAAGTCGAGAGTTATTGTAGGTAGTCAAAGAGTTGTCTCTTGTTGGGTAGGTAACGTTTCTCAATTCTTTGTCCGCTTTGGCTTGAAGAACGAAGAACGAAGAATGAAGAATGACTTCATATAAATTGCCTGGGCACGTTGTAAACAGAAGAGTCCATCGATCTATCTATCTATCTATCCATCTATCTATGTATATTCTTCACAAATCTACAAGTACGACATTCCGAAAGTACTTGCAACAATCGCTTGCAGCCACTATATGACAAATCGCACAGTTGCTAAGATAAATGTTCTTCACTTCACTCAGACACTCAAATCATTAAGAATCTGTTTAACTTTCTACTTAGTAAATTCAAATTTTAGAAAATTAATTATTTATTTTATTTATACTGATTTGTAACTAGTATTGTGAAAAAACTAGTTACGTAAGCTAGAAATAATAATTTTGGTTTTATCGATGTTTAAGACTTACAAAAAAAAAAAATGTATATATATATATATAATAACTAGTTACGTAATAAAAAATTTTTTTTTGGGTTTTATATATATATTTTTTTTTATTTGTTTTTTGTATATATTTTTATTATTATTTTTTAATTTTGCTTATAGTTTGCTTAAATAAACTAAAGGAAAACATTTTTGATCGTTTTTTTTGGGCCACGAATAGTACAAATGGGTAATTTGTAAGCTTATGGCTAACAATTAAGATGGATTCGAATTGGGCAACATTATTTTTGGTTGCACCAAATGTCAAACTATGTTTCAAACAGCTGGCTGAAGGGGGATCATTGAATGGAGTTGACAGATTGAATTGCTGGGATTGCTTATTGTCTATATGCCTATATACTACCATTGTTGTTAAGGGAAATTGGGAAAGAACTAAGAGAGATGCTTTTTTTTTTCGTGCGGACTGTGTTAAATGCTTTGCGTTGCGGAAGCAGATTATTAACACCGAAATAGTTTTATGTAGGATTAGAGACAAATATTTATTGTTTTCTATTTGTTGGAATAAATATGCAGACAGACTGAAAGCGAGATGTGGGCGATACAGGCGACAGAGTCAACGTTTCGTGTCGCCAAGAGGCGCAACAACAACAACAACAACAACAGCAACATTCGAGCATCTTCATCTTCCGCATGTCTGCGCTATTTATAAGAAACTAATCGCCTAGAACGAGCGGCAAGAAAATTAAAGCGTCGCCAAAACGCCAACGCCGATGCCGATGCCAACGTCGACGCCCCAACGGATAATGGACAGGGTGAGCTGCGGTGGGGTGTGGTGGGGTTGGGTGGTGTGATCAATGAATAAACTAGAGACAGGCGATCTTCGTAAGCGAGAAAGAGAGAAAAAAAAAATATCTTTGTTCTTTTAGAGTGAAAAACAAAACCAAAAAAAGAAAACAAAACATTTTCATGTTGCCATAAATTAATTGAGTTTTATGCGGACATTTTGTATTTTTTTGTTGAGAAAATTTGAAAATTTTCCTCGTTGGAAAATTCCAAAAAGTCAAAATGCGTTGTGTGCGAGTTGTTCGGTTTATTTTTAAGCTAGAATGGAATGAAAATGGAATTTCTATTTGTCAGCGACTAAACGTCCACAAAAGTATCCACACACAAATATATATATATATATATATATATATATATGTATGTCTGTATCTATTTGAGTATATATTCCCTGGATTTTATTTTATTTTTATACAACAAATATTTGAACGAACAACGGGTCTAAATTTTCCACGCAGTGCAACAGAATATTTTTTTTCTTTTTTTTATTTATTTTCTTTTATTGACTTTGACAATTTAGCAAGAAAACATTTTTTTTTTTCAAGCGAAATACGAAATATATATATATATATATGTGTGCCACAAAGTATTTATTATATGCAACATATGCAATTAATTGTGCATTATTATTATATGGTTATATTATTATTATTATTGGTAGACTCATATACAAGATATCATATTTCCGATTCAAACATTTTGCAAAGCCAAACAAAATTCTTCAGCACATTTTTAGCTGTAAAATGATATTTGAAACGGCAGCATTGAAATCAAAAAATACATCGCACAAATATAGAACATAACGTTCGAATTAAGTTTTAATAGTGTTCAATCAATTATTAAATATTTTAATCTTAAATTAAATAAATAATGAAAATTCTTCAGTGTAGTTAACTTTATTAAAGGTAAAGGTAAAAAGGATATAATGGTTTTGTGTTAAAGTATGCAACAGGCAGAAGGAAGCATCTCCGACCCCATACAGTATATATATTCTTGATCAGTATCAACAGCCGAGTCGTTAAAGCCACGCCCGTCAGAGACTATAAGAGCCATGAACTCCAGATTTGGAACATAAGCTCGCCTTAGCCTTAGGCAGTACACATTTTTTCAAATTTTCGATAACTCTTTCCGTTTTCGATATACACATGGGATCGATAACGAAAAAATGTTGAATATGATAAATTTGGAAATGGAGTTTGAAGCTATCAACAAAATAACTAAATTCTGTGAAATTTTTGTTGAATTCGATTGAGAAACACCGGAGATATGGAACATTGAAGTTGAGTAAGCAGTATACACACACACACACACACACACACATACTTGCAAGTACTGACTGTACGCGTAAAGTATCGGGTTCAGGGTATCGTCTAGTCGGGATTTCTCGACTAGAGCCTTCTTACTTGTTCTGATAGAGTTAGAGTTACCATGGGATATATATTTGGAAAACAATCTTGGATAATGGGAAATAATAATGATACGAACGTCGGCAAGATCCAAAGAAATCGAAATCATACATTGCCGAGCTGTGTTATTAAGTTAATTGATTGATTCTATTCGATTTTGATATCAATTTGATTGCTGAGCTACACGCTAAGTGCATTTGGCCAAAGCCAAGTCAGAGGCAGAGTTTCGAATGTCAAATGTCAATCGAAAATTGTTGCATTAATCGGTTTTTGATAGCTTCAAACAGGAGCTAAGCCGACGCTACACTATCAGCTATAAAAGGTGGTGTCTGCGGATAGTGGGGGGGGGGGGGGGGTTGGTTCGCGCTAACTTTATCGTATCGAGTTTTGATTATTATTATTGAATAAGTGGTTAGCGATGTGAATTTTCACTGGGAAAATTACAACAACAAGGCAGGCATGCAACATGGCAGACGACGTGACTTCCGTTGCTGACATGCGAAAAACTTTTCTCACTACGCACACACACACATGCGTGTGTGTTTGTGTGTGTGTGTGTGTGTGTGGCTGTCAACAGGATATGTCTGCTGCGTCGACGGTTTGTTGATGGCATAATTAATGCCTTGCTGTGACAACAGCCAACAACAACAACAACAACAAAAAGTAGGCAGCTCAGTTGTTGTTATTGTTGTTGTCGAATGTATATATATATATATATATGTGTGTTTGCATCTGATGTAGACCAGGCGCTTTCGGCTTTCTGTTTTTGAAGTTGATATATATAATTTTTTTTTTCTATTTTCCACAAGCTTTTCCGGTTTTTGTGTCGTGCTGCAAACGCTTTCTTAACATCCCGGCGAGACGACGGACGCTTTGCCTGCCACGGATGGAAAATTGGAAAAGCTAAATGCTATTTTGATTGACAGCCAGCCAGAGCACAAAACGCCTCGCCTCGCCTCGCCTCGCCTCGCCTCGCCTCGCCTCGCCTCGCCTCTTCATTTTCTGCTTAAAGAAAGGTTTTCAACCATTTTTTCTTTACTCACAAATATTTGTAGAATTTTATGGGAAATTCTTTTGTCTTCAAAATGTGAATGAAGACGGTGGGAAGGTTGAACGGGGGAAAGGTGGAAAGGTGGGGGCAAGCGACATACAACTTGCCACTTCAACAGACGAAAATTTAATTAAATTATGAGAGATTCTTCTTCTGTTTTTTGTAACCTTGTTTTGAGTCGATGGAAAAATGTTTTAACACAACAAATTCGATTTTTAGGATATATGAAAAAAATCAACAAAATCAAAATAAGTAAGAAAAAGACTTTAAATTTTATTTATTTTTTTTTTATTGGAAAAAATGTAATTTTAACGGCATTAAATATTAAATATTAAATATTTTTTTATTTGTCTAAAGATTTTTCAAATATTTCAAATCATTTGCCCATTTTTTTTTTTTTTAAATAAATATATTATATATTTAATAATTCAATTAATTCAAGTAATCAATTTAAAGTTATTTTAAAAACTTGGCAGCTTGAGTTAAGACCTTTAAAAAAATGTTTAAAAAAAAGTTTCCAAACGTTTTTTGTAATTTTTTATATTTGCTAAAAATATATATACTTAAAATAAAAAAAAAAAATATTAAAACCATGCAATTATTGTCAATGAATAAGGTTTAGCATCGCATGAATATAGCAATATTATTTGAATAATAAATATATATATATATATATTTTTTTTACTCAGAATTTGCCGTATTTAATAATCAGTTTCGAGAGTTTTTTCTTAAGCAAAATTTGTTAGGTTTTTCTTTCGAGCTTTAGATTAAAGATAAAAAGCATTTGAAAGTTTTTTTGTGGGAATTGATAAAAAATCAAAAATCAATAAAAAAAAACATCATCAAACGGCAAGCCCCCAAAAACAAAAAATAATAATAATAAAAATAATCAGAAAAATGGTATTTTTGAATCGGAATCCAAGTTCGCCGACATAGCAACATTGTGTGGCACGGAGCAAAAAGAAGCCTGCTGCTTGTTGAAAGTAAAAACTAGTAGATGATTGGTGGTAGGGGGAAGGGGAAACAGGGGGGAGTGGTGGTGGTGGTAGGTGGGTTTTGGTTGTCGACCCCACCTAGACAAAAATCGTTTTGTGCATTCCCGCCCCAGAGACAGAGAGTGAGAGAGAGAGAGAGAGAGAGAGAAACAAACCCGTTTTGCGGCGCCTTTTTTTTTGTGTTGCAAGTTGTTGCAAGTTCTTCAATTGAATTCAAGTTGCAGAAAACGAAGAAGAAGAAGAAAACGAAAAATAAAAAAAAAACTTTTAAAACGATCTGAAAAACGTTAAGATTGCCGCGGCAGACAGAGAGACGCAGCCTAGCAAAGACTTGGCCCAGAGGCCGTTAGCCAACAATGCGGATACGTGGCATACAACGGCAGTTGTATGTGTGTGTGTGTGTGTGTGTGTTGGCCTAGTCGAGGATCGTAGACAAGCATTGTGTTGTTGTTGTTGTTGTTTTTGCCTGTGTATCAGATAAGTTAATTGGCCATTTAAGCCCAAAGGGAACACTCACACTCACACACACACACACACACACACATACACAGCGAGCAATTGCAAAAACTTGTCGTCGAAGTCGGGCCATTGGCCGACACGATGTTAGCCACGTTAACTAACTTGTTAACCCAGTGACACAGTTACCTTCTCTCTCCCCCTCTCTCTCTCCCTCTCCCTCTCTCTCGCAGTTGCATTGTGCAGCTTGTTGCATGTGCAACGGTTTAGATCGCGACCTAAATTTTGTGTGATTTCGATTTCGATTTCGATCAATTCTCTCGCAATTCTTTCGCGTTATTTAACAATACAATTTGTTAACACTCTTAGCCATCATGTTGTTGTTGTTGTTGTTGTTGTTGTTTTTGTTGTGATCTTTTCAACAACAAATTGACAACTTAATTGGGCTCTCAACCAAAACAGCTCAATCAACAATGCAATTAAATTTCATCTCAATTTCAATTCCTTGTGAAATTAAATTAAAAAAGCAAAAAAAATTAATTTCATTTATTGTTAATTTTGATTTAAATACTTGAATACTGCATCGAAAATAAATATATAAAAAAAACCTATCGATGATGCTTGTTATCGATAAATTCGATTTTAATCGATTAGTTCTGAAAGTATTATATTTTCTGCAGAATGCATGATTATAGAAAAAAGAGGAAGAAAAAGCTCGTATATCGATATCGAGCGAAAAATGGTAATCGATGATCGAGCTTGAACTGCGCTTGACGATATCGACGATATACCTAAAGCACATCGATAACGATAATATATCGATAACCGATAATTATCATTACCATCTAGCTGCAGAATGCATTTTTTTTTATAATGCTTTTTGTGTTCTTTTGTTCAAGTCAATGTCAGATCGAAAAAGATTTTCCCATTACTATAATTGAATTAAAATGACATCAAATTGCAAACACACACACGCACACGATCACACATACAAACATATTACATGTACACCATACTATCCGACTGTTAGATACTCTGTTTTTGGTATAACTTGTGACTTTAACAAGTAATCAAAAGTGCTTAAAGTTCGATTTTTTAATAACATTTGCATTTCGAAAACACATTTTTACATTACAAAGCCAATTAACTAATTTTGGGTAATTTCGTTAATTTTAATAATTGTTTTTTGTTTTTTTTTTAATCCAATCAAAAAACTTTGAACAAAATTGCTTTTAAACAAATAATTGGCGCATGCAATACAATTATTTATTATTGTTGCAAAATCAGCGAGTGAATCAATTAATGGATAATAATAGTATAAAACATACACACACACACACACACACAACAACACACACGCACACAAACGCACGCACATGAAAAATTGCATTTTTTCATTCATAAAAACGCAGCTGTGTGTCAATGGATTAAACGCTGTTTACATGCCACAGGCGGCTGCCACAGGAAGTGACGTAATATGCACACACGTACAGTGGAGCAAACAGACAGATATTCGGCTTTAATTAATTATTAATAAGTTGTGGAACATAAAGCTTAATGATAATTATAATAATTACAAACTAATCAATTCATAAACAAAAATATCTTCATTTTGAACACTTAAAAAATGCAACAACTTCACCCCATAGTACTTTGAATGCAAAGCATGGGCGAAAGAGTGAGATAGCTGCAGTTCAACAGCTAAGCAGTGCTGCCTAAAAAGCTTTTATGCATTGTGCATTGTGTGCTCTGCCGGCGTCGCAGCTAGCGCATATGCTGTACGCTCGGCTTACACGCATCGCTGCCGCTGGAGGTTTGTGTGCAAAGTCTTTCGTTCTGTGCGCGCTGACCTCGTGCTGTATTTGCGAAAAAAAAAAACAACAAAACGAATTCTATCGAACGATATGTGGTGTAACAACAACAACAACAACAACAATGGCAAATATGCAGAGACCGTTTTCAACGACAATTCCAATGTGTATGTGTGTGTGTGTGCATTCATTCACAAAATAGACAACGTGCAAGAGCAAGAGCGCGAGAATGGGAAACTGTATAAAACCAACAACAAACAATGGCAGTCAAGTGAACTGCAGCAGCAACAACAACAACGTTTTTGGGAAATAACTGTTGAGTGCAATTCGTGATGCCAAACAGGACAGCAAGCGAGTGAGAGAATAAGAGATGAGCTTAAGAGCTTAATGCTAGAGAGCACAAAATATGAGCCACACAACAACAATCACAATCATATACATATACTGAGTAATGAAGCGACAAGAAAGAAATAAGAATACAAGAAATTCTTTTGACACACTGTGCAGCATTTGAATGCAATTCTTTTTTGTTTTGGTTTTTAGCATAAGTATTTTGTGCATGTCTTCTCATGTCGCATAAATAACTCTCCAAACACCTCTGCACACACACACACACGCGCATAAACATTCCTGCATAACTGTTTAAATCAGTCGCGTTCCATTGTAGTTATTCATATGAAAAAGCGTTCGAAGCGTTCTGGAATGCTGCAAAATAGAATGCAAATCAATTTCAGTTGATGCGAATGGTTGAGGGGGAATGGGATGGGTGAAAGCTACTTAATTATTCGATAAGCAATGAAAGCCATTTTGATTTTTGTCTGTTGTCCAGGCGCTTACGTCAAACTGTTACGTGATATATCACGTTACCGTTACGGGCGAATGCTTTAAGGAAAAGTTCAATTATTATTTACACCATCAATAACTGTTTTTATCAAGAATGCAACAACTGTACAAGGTAATCAACAATAGGTATGTATGTATGTACTTATGTAAATCTTTACTTTAGAAGAACGTAATCAATTCTAGCTGAATATACAAGTATTTAATGCATTTAGAATATATAATTAAAGCATATTAACATATGTACATAGTATGAGCTTGTAGTATTCATATTTTTTAGTTGATCTGCCTTATACTACACCATAAAAAGTTGCTTACAATCGCTGGCAACAATATTGCTGCAACATTTCTGGCATTTACACTCAAAGCGCAAAGACAAAACTCAAAAACTCAAGAGTGCCAGCCGCGAAAGAGACTCAGAGACTCAGAGAGACAAAGAGCAGCTTTAAAAGCTTTTATCAGACAACCGGCAAACGCAAAAATGCTCGCTAAGTGTATGCGTTTGTGTGTGTGTGTGAGAGAACGCAACTCTCGTACGATACATATGTATGTCTTTTTTTTTATTGAATTTCACAATTTGGCGCGAAGCAAGTTGCAACTCAATGGGTGCTTGGGTAAGGTAAGGCACATGCCGGCGCATGGGGCGGGTGCCGTAGTACTCATAGCTGTTGTAGTATTCGCACACATACATACATACTCGTAATTGTACTCTCGTGCACTCGTGTTTTCATTGTAGTCGTAGTCGTAGTCGTAGTAGAGTAGTAAAAAGCTCTCATTGCCCACTGACGCCAATAGTGCAAATAGCGCATAATGTGGGTGGAATTAGAGAGCGGATGAGGGGGGGCTGCCAAGCAGACAGCGGGGCGTGGTTCGACTTGTTCTGTGAAACGCTTCGGCATCGACATCGACATCGACATCGACTTCAGCGTCGACGCCGACGTCAGCGTTTTGTCTGTCTACACAGCATTTGATGCCCTCGTGGCGTGGGCGAGGGTCAGACACGGAACAAGCTCCCTTCTGCAATTTTTTCGTCTGCTTCTTCTATCTGTCTGTCTGTCTGTCTCTCACTCGCTCTTTTTCGGTTTTCGTGCGGGCGGGTGTGTGTGTGTGTGTGTGTGTGCTTGTTTGCTGGCAAGAAAGCAAAAGTGACTATAAGCTGTGTGTTTGTGTGTGTGTGTGTGTGTGTGTGTGTGTAGTTGTTGTTACTCTTTCAATTGCCCAAAAATGAAATGCAGACAACACTAATTGCAATTTCGATGACCTACATCAAGGTGCTTTCCTAATGGGGTGGCCTGCGATTCTTGCGGCTATTTGTTTTCATTGATTTATTCTTCTTCTTCTTCTTCGTTTTTAGTGTTCTTTCAGTTTCGCTTTCTGTGTTTAGCTGTTTTTGGTGTTTGCCACCACACCCATTGCGGGAATTACTAGTTTAACAACATGTCTGTTTCATTTGTTTTGAGATAGTTATCTTCGCTGACATAGCATACATACATATATACATAAAGGAGAGAGAGAGATGGGTGAATATATGTGTTCGGCTCGTAAAACAAAGAGAGCGCGAATTGGGATTGCCTAAATTCATATAATTTGACATTTATGCATTTTTTATGATTATTTATTACGTTAATTTTTTTGATTAAAACAACAGCAAACGACACTGAACAAGATCACATCGAGACACAAGCAACACCCCCACCACCACCACCACCACCACCACCACCACACCCTCACCCCCTTTCCCTCTACACCCCTCTTCTTATTTCTTCATATATTTATATTCATATGCGACATTTGTTATATCTTATATATTTGTTGTTGTTGGAAGATGATGTTGTTCATGATCTTGAAATTTGTCAGAGGATAAATCTGGTTTTTATTTCTTAAACTCTGAAAATTGCATTTTTTGAACATATTTTACCTCTATATTGCTTTTGATTTAAAACCATTTAAACTAAAAATAATCTTTTGGCAATAAAATCGACTTTATTCGAAATCGTGTCTAAATAAAGAAAACGTTTCAGTTTTATGTTCCGAAGGTCAGGTAATCGAATTATTATAGGATTATATAAAGTTTCGTTGCATAAAAGTACAGTCGTGTCTAGATATAGTGAACACCTTGGACACGCTGCCAAAAGTTCATTTCCTAACGTAAGATTCAACATTTATACCCAAAATTCGTTCGAAAAAAGCATATTGAAGTGAATCTATATATTTTTCTATTGCAAAAAGCTTTTTTTTAATAGTTGTAAATTAGTTTTAAAACTAAAAATTGCTAAGCTTTGTAAAAATCTGGAATACAGTGCACTAAATTTGTGTCGAACTAGTTCGATTGAGCTGAATAAACGAACTTTATCGCTAAGAGTAGTTCATTTAGTTCTTCTTTGGTTGTTTAAAACCAACTTTATGCCTAAGAGTAGTTCATTTAGTTCTTGTTGTTGTTCAGTTTAGTGTTATATAACCGAGTTCAACATATCCAGACACTACTGTACTTTAACCTTGTATTTATGTACTTTTCACTTTAAGACGCCATCACTTCCGATCCGATCTGATTAAGGCAACATATTAATTCGTATATTATTTTCGTTTGCTTCGTTCTTATAGCGTGAGACCTTGTGTAGCATGCACCTCCTCTATCTATCTATCTATCTGTATACTATCTCCATAAAGAAGAAATGTTGCCAACCTAAACAGCAAGCTCATAATCAGTGGCTTATAAATAATACATACATACATACATGTATGTATGTACACACAAACACACACACACACACGCAAACACCTTGCTTTAATACATATAGATATAGAATTTCATTTTATTTTTCTTATTTTGTGCTTTATACTATATTACTTTCATTTATATGACATTCTTTATCAGGCATTGGATGTTTTTCTTATATATATGTATGTATGTATATATATATTTTTATTCATTTCATATGCATTAGCAACAAAAAATATATATGTACATACATATGAAACTTATAATGAATGAATTTTGTGATTTATATTGCCGTGTCCCAAATTCCTTAACATTTTTTTGGTTTTTTTTTGTTTTTTGCACATCATTAAAAACAAAAAAATGCTTGGAATTTAATAGCTCAGCTAATAAGATTTTGGTTTTAGTTATGATTTTTTTATAAAGCAATATATATGTATGTGTGTATGTATGTATGTATGTATAGATGAGCATAACGAATCAGTGTTCCCTTTTTCATGTCCTTTTTAACATGCTTTTGCCAACTTTTAGCAAAGACACATTTTGCATTTACATACACACATACACACACATACACATAGCAATCACACATTTTGCCTTTACATACACATACACGTGCATACAAAAAGTACCGTTAAATATTCATGCAATGTGTTTAACAAGTGCGAATAACTGTGAAAAATGTCAGCTGTGTGCGGTTGATTTTTATACACTTCAAAAGAGTATATGAAATTTGTCATGAGTTGTGTTAAGCATGGACGAAAACATATTCGACTATATATAAAATATGTACGTGTATATATTCTTGATCAGCACTGCGAACAAACGAGTCCCACACATATTGAACTATCAAATCGAACAGATCGGATCACTTTGCAAGATCTTTAAAGATATTTTGCTATGCAATAATAAGTTGGCTTCGCAAGGGTATACAATATTCGGCAAGCCAAAGTAGGCTCACTTACTAGCTTTTAACTGTGATGTGCTTTTCATGTTTTCCAATACGAATCAATTTTGGGACCCTTTACACATGTTTTGTGAGCAGTGTGCATATATATTTTCGATTTTCGATTTTCTAATTCTTAATTGTTTACTTGTCTATGACATGTTATTGTTGTTGTGTTTGTTGCTGTTATTTAGCTTTGTGTTTGGTTTATATATCATCCTTTTCTTTTGTTCTGTTTATGTTTTCTTGTTGATGAGGTTTTTGTTTTTGTTTTTATTACTATTTGCATTACTCGTCTTTCTATTTTGTATGTGTGTGAACTTTTTTGTCTTCTCTTTTTGCGCACAACTTAATTTTTTTGTGTTTTACGTAATTTTATTTACTTTGCAATTGCAGCTGCTTGGCGTCTTTGCACTTTGTCCCAGTCCCCCACTCACTCTCTCTCTCTCTCTCCCGCTGTGCAACTCTTTTCACACAGTTGGCTCTCTTTGTATTTATACTTCTTTCGCTGTTGCTGTCTCCGTTCCTCGCATTGCATTTTGCAAATTGAGTTGCCGCCCAGCAAATGTCAACACATGCCGGACGTTATACTAACCGTATATTTGTACATATACATATACCTCCTAAAAAGGAAATGCCTTAAAAGGGTATATTGTTCTGAAGGTACAAGAGCTTGATAGAAAATCTATCAAGAAGTAAAACTAATTCATATACATTTTATACTCAGCAAACTGTATACAACATTTAAGCATGTAACTACTATATAGGGTATTTTACGAGTCGGTCAATCGCAAGCATCTAAGTGTAACTTTGCTTGTTATATGAGACTCGCGCATTTGAATGCTCATTTCTAGTTGCTTGCCTTACTTTATCAGCGTTCAGTTAATGTGGGAATTGAAATGAGGGGAACCTGTGTGTTATTCGGTCCTGCTGCACCGCCTCGCCTCCTGCTCCACCAATGGCACCAATCCCACGGACACTGGACACAGTTTTAGAGGCATGGCAGCGTCAGCGCTGCTATTAAAGGCGCTGACATTTTGCGCCATTTCGATTGCGTCTTCTGCCGGCTAAAAACGAATTTAACGCGCCAAAAATAAAAACAAGCGAAAGAACGAAAGCATGAGAGACAGAGAGAGAGAGAGAGAGAGATACAGCATACAGCATACGGAAGAGATGACGTTGCCAGGTGGCACCAAAATAGAACATTAGCATTGCTGCTCTCACAACCAACTGCTGATAAGTGCAAGCGCAAAAAATAAAAGCACTCACTGCTCCCCCTTCGGTCTGCCCCTAACAGCGCTCGTTGGTTCGATCAAGCTTTCTGGCGCGCATGAATGAAGCTTGTGCGGTTTTAATTAGCACTGCACGTGGCCATTGCCATTTGTTGTTGGCATTTGACATAATGCGATATAGACAGATTTCATTAATGGCAACGACGACGAGTTACTGCTTTCCACTCGCTTATCACAGTGTGAGAAGAGATAAAAGGAGAAGGTAACTATGGACGAAAGGGATAATATAACCTGATCCTTCAGTTTGCTTGATTAACACTTAAAGACAGAAGAAGTTGATTGTTTTTTTCTTCTACTTTTTGTTTTGATATCTATCTAACTGAGATTAACAAATTCTTGTATCATGTTCAATACTTATCGATAAATTGCTTATCGATAACAGATCAGATAACAATCTCGATTAATTTCGATCTTTCGTTTGAATCTATCTAAAAATTGAACAAACAATTCCCGCTAACATCTTTGCATTCATTTCGCGCTGTGTATCGTTATCGTTGCATACTACAACTAGGTACAGTTTTACACAGTTGTTACAGTTTGTTATGCACAGGTTATGCACAAATGTTTAACATGGTTTTTACGCTCTGTCAGCTCATGTACCACATATTATATATACTATTATCCGGAGGCATGGAGTCGGATAATTATTGTTGTTGTTCATGTTTACATATATGATACGCATACATTATTAATATGCTAATACTAGTATGGCATATGGAAAGACGAACCCGCACTCGAACACGGAGTGTGTACCCGCAGTTGCAGTCTTGAACCGAATGCACTTACAAATAGTATGCAAAATATCTGACATATTGACCGGATTTGCATTTGCTTGCCCGACAATACTTATCTTTTTTTAGTTTTTTGTTTTTGTTTTTGTTTTTTTATGCTTTAACGCTTGTTCATAAACGACACACAGCATATCATAACATATTTCCTGGAAATAGTTTTATTTGAACTTGCATTTTTTGCCAGCCATCTTAATAGTATTGTTTATATATACATATATGTGTGTGTGTGTGCATTTTTATGACATGCATAAGGCTTGATTTATTATCGCAAATTGACATTTCGTGGAAATGCATTATTTCCGCTTGTTTATTTTAACAATAAAAAAGTATTTGCATATTTTTCAAGAAATTTGTAGAAGATTACTCATAAAAGCTGTTGAAATTTCACTTTTTCTACAGCCTTTTGTGTGTTATCGTATTTGATTTCGATTGTTATCGAACTTCGATAGGCTGTAGCATGTTATCGACAACATAGAAGACATAGAAAACATGGAGAGCATCATCTTTTAGACCAGCGGTCGGGGAGCCGGGGCAAATTACCCCAAATGTAATGATTCAACAAGTAAGAAGGCTCTAGTCGAGAAATCCCGACTAGACGATACCCTGATCCCTATACCTTACGCGTACAGTCAGTGTTTGCAAATATGTGTGTTTGTATGTACGCACATACTGCATACTGCATACACAACTTCAATGTCCCATATCTCCGGTGTTTCTTAACCGATTTTAATAAAAATTTCACAGATTGTAATTATTTTGTTCATTATTTTAAATGACATCTCAAATGTTTCAAAATTAAAGATTTTGTTGTTATCGATCGCATGTGTATATCGAAAACGGGATGAGTTATCGAAAATCGAAAACAAACTTGTACTGCCTAGGGATTAGGCGAGCTTAAGTTCGAAATCTGGAGTCTCTAGCTCTTATAGTCTCTGAGATTGGTTGGCTCATACATACGGACAGACGGACAGACGGACGGACAGACGGACGGACAGACGGACAGACGGACGGACAGACGGACGGACAGACGGACATGGCTATATCGACTCGGCTGTTGATGCTGATCAATAATATATATACTATATGGGGTCGGAGAAGCTTCCTTCTTCTCGTTACATACTTTTGCACAAAACCATTATACCCTTTTTTCCCATTTTTAATGGGATCAGGGTATAAAAAGTTCCCCGACCGCTGATTTAGACTCTTATAACTACGTTTAAGTTCTCTTCGATACCCGTTTGCTGCTGTTGTTGTTGCTTTAGTGGCACTCAAAACAGATGAGCAAATTTTTGCAATTCGCCAACAGCCTTTGTCTAATGATAGCTGTCGTCTATAAAAGCTCTCGTTGTTGTTGTTGCTGTGTTCTCGTTGTTATTGTTGTTGTTGTTGCTGTTGCTGCTGTTTATTGTATCTATCACATCTCTAGGCTAGTCGAAAGAAAGAAAGAAAGAAATATAGCGACGAAACGACGACATTTGAAACAGACGCCAAAGTCAAGTTCATATTTCAAATTCTCAAGGTTTTGGGTAAACATTTTCTAATATGTAAACACAAAGCTTAAAACACGCAAACTGCAAATAGTGCAAAAAAAAAACAAAAACAAAAACAAAAGAAAACACAACAAAAATGGAAATGAAAAAGAAAAAGAAAACAGAACAAATACAAAGCGTGTTTCGACAACAGTCGAAACAGTAAAGTAAAATAAAATTTGCTGCTTTTGTTTTATGAGCTTTTAAGCTTGAATAGTGCTTAAAGATAGTATATATATATAGCTTTGTTCGAACAAGATCTATAAAACCTTGCGAAAGATTTAAGAAGATAACATTTAAACATATTTATGATATGTATTTACTAGAAGAATGTATTTAATGATGAATTTAATCGATTTATTTCAATGATAATATCGATTTGTGTCTGTTATGTTATCGAGAGCTAGAAAAAGACGATCTTTCAGCTTAAACTCAGACCTAGGAGCAAAAATATTATTATTTAATCTAAATAAAACTTATTAATCGATTATTAGTAAATAATACTAGTGTTAAATTTAACAAAGACAATCTTTAAATTAATCGATAAGCACTGTATCTTGGAGTTTGGATGCGGACAATAAGAATACAGTGGACAAGTCGGTCATTCGAGCCGGATAATATATATAACATATATTTAATTTGCCTCCCAACAACAACAACTTAAAAATATTTGTTCGAAGTTCTTTTTTTGTATTCATTATAGGGTATCATTTTCGTCTCATAAGGCACTCCTTTTTTGTTGAGTATTTATTATTTATTATGATTATTATATATTTTGTGTATCTTTTATTTGATCGCATTTGAACGTACGTAGTACGTAAGCGTCTTCGTATTTATAAATAGGCAATAATTCACAACTACAAAGCGTGTGAGCCATAAATTCATGCACATACATACATACACACACACACCTACCTAGCTAACACTTACGTTAACTATCAAACACACATACATACATACATACATACACTAATAGATATATACATACGTACATGTAGGGGTTTTTTTTTTACTAAATACTTCCCCCAAGTTCGCGGAAAAATCGCAAAATTCGCTTGGCGCCAATTCTTAACTATTCATGATAATCGCAGCGACGCCGTCTTTAAACAAGCGAACCGATTCATATACTAGTTAACTATATCAATACAAACAAATTCCAGTTTAACAGGGGCGCCACAACAAATCTACAAATTGTATATATATAAATATATATATATATTAGTATTATTATAATTATTATTAAAAAAGCTGATGCGCTGTCAGTTTCTTGGAATCAAAGCCAGTTCAAAGCAGTAGGGGCGAATCTCTCACCTCACAGGTGATAGAATAATACTACTACTGGATACTATTTAATCATTTTTACTGTTGGTTGGGAGCTGCATCAATAGACGATTCGATTTATTCCTACTACTCTACTCTACTCTGTCTCATTTCAATTTCCAACTAAATGCATAGTCATTGCTATTTTTTTTCATTCTTGGCAACTGCATTCGACGAATGAATGAATAATCAGTTAAACAATGTTTTTTTTTTCATTTCTTCGCATTTTTTGCATTCTTACGTTGCATTCAAGGTTCTTTGATATTGATTGAAGTCAATATGTGAATGGAGACAGTAGCTAGGGCGTACTGTAGTATCACACGTGTATATCGTTTATTGATCTTTGAATCGAGCTTATTTGCTATACCAAGAAGCAAAAATATCACTTAAATAAACTAACAAACTTAAAACTAAATAAAATCAAATGTTTAAGTTACTCAGAAAAAAATCGACTATATCGAGTAATTCGAGTATATCGAGTATATCAAGTGTATTATTGTATTTCAAGCATCTTTAAAGTTGGGGAAAAAAAAACCCTTCAAATGTAATTTTAAACCGAAAAGGAAAAAAAAAACCTGTACGAACGATGACGAAATGTTAAAGATTAAGATAATCTTTGGTTTTTACCAAACCACACGCTTCTTGATTGGATTTATATGCAGGAAGCGCGCTTGTTATCAGATCGAAACGATAATTGTGAATCCATAAAACTGAAAATAGAAATACTAAATAGTTTAAATGATGTCAAGTGCTTGCAGCGCATTGCAAAGCAATTTAATCAAAGTATATAATAAATACTTATTGGCGACGACACGCAAAAAACTTCAACTTTAAAATCGATCGCGGTGCGGCGCGTCGCTTATCAGGCGGCTAGAAGCTGCCTGTCGTCAAGTGGGCTACAATTTCAAACTAATCATCAAAAAAATGTTGACCTAATTTTGATAACAGCAATTCGCGAAATCAACCAAAAAATACAAAAAAAAAAAATAGAAAATAATAAAGAAACTTTTACCTTTTGGTCGCCACAGATTCCATTCCCCTTCGTAATTATCATATATAGTATACCTAAGCAATAAATAAATTTGTTTGATATTTGATAATGATTTTGGAATGCATGAAAGTATGAGGAAATAATATATTGTATGGAATGCATGAAAGTATGTGGAAATCAGTCCTTCTTCACCAGAGAACTATTCAAGATTTGATTCCCCTTCGTAATTATAATGTATATAGTATGGAATTCATCAAAGTATGAGGAAATGAGTCCTTCTTCACCATGGAACTATTCAAGGGTCTTCTTATGGAACAAAAGAAAGAAAAGAAAAGACGTAAAACAAAAGAAAGCAATGTCTAAAATAAACGAAATTTTAACCTAATTAAAAATAATTGCGTTTGCGTGTTGTTGCTACTTTTTGTTGTTGTTTCTCTTGTTTGTTGTTATTGCATTTTGATGTTGTTGTCGTTGTCGATCGTTGTTTCGATAGGTTCAGCTCACACTTTGGCATGACCCCACCCCACAGCTCCCCACAGCTCCCCACAGCTCCAAACAGCTCCCCACCCAGCTGATAAGAAGGCAATCATTGAAATGATGATTATGATGCTTGTTGCCAGTGTTTCTGATCATTACTTATTTTGTTGTTATTGCTATTGCTATTGTTGTTGTTGTTGTCGTTCTTCTTCTTCTACTTCTCTGCTGTTGTTTGGCGCTCTCGCGGACAGTGGATGCGTTTTAAAAAGAGTAGGCAATAAGCTTTGATACAAAAGTGCCAATCGCAATGTCATTGATAACTTAGTAAAGTATCGATCTTACACTCGACTTGGTTCCGCTTTGCTTGAACCGTTCAGATACGTTTGTATATATATAGTATATGTATGATTTAAGTTTGGAGCCATTCTATAGCTAGTTTCGAATAAGTGAAATAAAGCTAAACTGTTTGAAACTTATTGGATCGTTTAAAGGTTAAACTGTATGAAACTTATTGGATTCGGATTCAAGTAAAGATTTTTAATATGTTTCCTCTAAAGACATAATGAAAAAAAAAGATTGTATGTACATTTATACTTTGAACTTTAAACTCTTATTGCATATTTTCGAATACTTGCCACCCACAGTTACTTCTATATAGTATTGCTTCTTGTTTCGTGGCAAGTTTGGGTTATTTGTTTGATTTTTTTTTTGTTGCTAGCTATCTATCTATCTATTCAAGTTGAATGATCGTGTGTTGTGCTTGCTGGATCGCTTGTTGCCAAGCTGCCAGCTGCTCTTAACTATTTTTAGTTCTTATCAACTGTAGTGTAGAGTGTATATATATATATAATAGTTTTGTCACACACACACACACACACACAAACACTCGAGCACACATTATGTTTAATTGCTGCGTGTGCGATGCGATACGAAAACTATTCCACTAAGCAGCTTAAGCAGAACAGGTACACAAACAAACCATGCGTATACGCAACGTATATATATTTGACTTTAAATTGTCTCAAACTGTGACAACTGACAATCGTGCAGCATCATGCTCATTTCACTCAATATACAATCCTCCTTTATATACACGTACATATATATATATATACTATATATAAATATGTATAAAATAGTTGGTATCTTTTATGAGCTGTACTCGAATCTCGAAAGTTAGTGGCAAGTGTTTATTTTTTTTCCATTTCTGTTTCTTAAATGCTGTCAAATTATCAGCTTACTTTTTTTGTGTTGTTGCTTCGTTTCATTCGCATTAATTACACGTGCCGAGCTACGCAGTATTATAAATATAATTTCGTGTTACTCATACGCACCGTTGCTAGCCAATTTATGAGCGTTACTCAAAAAATCAACACACACACATGACACTATCTCTCTCTTTCTCTCTCTCTCGCTCTCTCTCTCTCTCTCTCTCTCTCTCACTCTCTCTCTCTCTCACTCTCTCTCTCTCTCTCTCTCTCTCACTCGCTCTCTCTCTCACTCGCTCGCTCTCTCTTTGTCTGAGTGTGTGTAAGAGTGTATAAAACTATAAAGTAATCTAGACATGATAAATATTTTTTTTTTTTCTTTTAACTGGCATGTGTTCGGGGGGGGGGGGGATGGTTGGTGGAAGGGGTTGGTTCGTCTCAGCTGCTTGCGTAAATATTTGAAGTATGCCTGAAGCTGATTAAAAAAAACGCAAATCTAACAAGTTAAGATCACAAATCTCTTAACTTTGGATGTGAATTGTATTTCTGGGGGTGGCGCTGATATAACAATCATACGACATGTATACAGGCAGACACAGAAAGAGCATTTGAAAGTGTTATACTTAGTTTGTTAGTGGAAGAAAAAATGATATATATATATATATGACTGATTTTGGGGCTGGTGGGTCCTTCTTCTTTTGTTAAGTGTGTATTGCCCACTATTATTATTATTATTATTATTATTATTGTTAATCAGGCGGTTGCTTTGGTTGTTTTTTTTTTATTTTGCTATAATAATAAGTCACATTTTGAATGGTCATATGCGATATGCGTGATAAGAGTGATAAGCTCCTTGGCGCCAACCGGCTGACTGACTGAATGTTCTAAGCATTTTGCTATTGTTCTTCAAGTCTTTCTACCCACTGCCACTCTGCCTGCCAACAAGCACAGCACAGCACAAGGACACAAACGTAATACGTAATGTATTACGCAACTTGAGCAGATCTCTAATTGCCTGTCAGTGGTGGAAAACCAGCTGGAGATCAAGGTCACGTAAATGGATTCAATTTAGTTTCCATGTTGTTGTTGGCTTTTGTTGTTGCTTCTTCTTCTTCTTTTCACACATTCATACATTTTGATCTGTTAACGGGCACTGGTAATTGATTTGTTGAAAACTACAACTAATGGGCCAAAAGCATACACACACACACACACAAATTCACATCTGTATAATATACGAGATGTTCATGTTGAGATTTGCCATTGTTGTAATTGCTCTTTAAGGCACACAAACACAAATGTTTGTATGTATTTCCCCAATTATACAAACATATATAACATATATAGTATAGTATATATATATACATATGCCCTATACACACTCACTTACGAGTCTGTCCCTACTATGAATATAACACCTTACAAGTAATGGGTTACACCTTACAAGTAATGCGTTACAAAAAGGGTACTTTACTTGACTATAACGAAAAAATAACTTAAACCTTTTAATCTTGTTTTCTTTTTTATTAAAACTAAAACATTTTATTGTTGGTCCCTACTATGCATATTACACGTTACAAGTAATGGGTTACAAACGCATACATAGCTTACAAGTAATGGGTTACACAAGGGTACATCGCTTAGTCATAAAGAAAAGAAAACTTAAAACAAAGCGTATTATTGTTGGTATCTTCAAGTCGTGCATTATCATTATTATAATTGTTTTTTTTTGTGTCTGTTTTTTTTTTTTTTGGTTTTTTGGTTTTTGAAAAATCTGTTGCTGTCAATGGGCTAATGGACGGCGATTTTTCGATAATGTGTAATTGAAATCGAAATCGAAATTCGCCAGGCTTTCGTTTCAATTGCCTCAAATGTGGTTTATTGTAGCGCTGGGGTGTGAGCACTGATAAGCCCCGCGACCCGTTGCGACCTGCCCCAGCGATTCATGGGCAAAGTCATAAGAGTTGTTGTCTATTGGATTTACCGATACGCTCTTATCGGTTTTAAACAAGCAAATCTATGCATTCAACAGTATACAGTATGCACACATGTACATGATGTACGTTCGTATGTATGTATGTATGTACTTATAAATAGATGTAAATAGTGTACTATTTATACTCTACTTGAACGAAAGTATAAGCACAGATGCGATGCATTTGAATCGGATTTCAATATAGTATTAATCAACTTGTAAAGTAAAAAACTTTTGAGTATTTTCTTTTAAATATATATGTATGTATATGTGTATGATGTAACTGTTTGAATACAGAGTATTTAGTATTCGCAGCTGGATTTAACAGTTGTCCTTTCATCTCTATTACTTTTGTTATCAGCTCGTTCCGCTTCGCCGTTGAGCTCTACGTAATTCATATAGCTAATTACTGTTCATTTACTTGCACATACATACAACCATAGAGTATATACATTTATAGAGCAGCAGATGCTTCGGATTCCGATTCGGATTGTAGTCGTAGGCCTTTGTTGTTAGGCAGCAAATTGCAACAAATTGCTATTAATGATTATTCATATTTTGTAATCGTTCCTCGCCCAACGCCAACGCCAACTCATACAATATACACATACATATATATTATATAGAAAAGATTGTGGCAACGATTGAGATTAAGATGATGTTGCATATATGGCGTATACGTGTTTTGGTAAAGGTAACCAAACCAAAAAACACAACACTTGACAATTTGGTTTAAGTTACCGCGCAAAACCGGTTAATACCTTCCTGCCTCAAATACATACATTACACATACGCCACCGTTAAACATAAATCATCGAAATTAATAGTCTAGCCTAGTGCCATTAAAATATCCATTTGGCTACATTGAGTTTGTCACATTGTTTAGTATATCATTTACATTGGCAACTTATCTCCTATCCATCGTTTGTTCCTTAGGCTTTTACGCATCAAGCAGATCGATTTCGATGTTGCAAACTTGTCAGACTTGCGTCAAGCTAACGCACATTCATTCTGTTTGATCAGTTAATGGTGGCGGAGGTATGCCAGGTTGCCAAGTATCTTTTTTCTTCTCTTTCGTCTCTTGAGTCCTAGACGAACGCGTGTGACCCACTTTCCATCATAATCGCTGCTAAACGCTGCCAGAAAAATAACCAAACCATAACATAAATAAGATAAACGATTAACGGGGCGGCTCATAAAATTAGTATGTCGGAGATGACGATGCTATGCTTTTGCTACCCATTAATATATATATACAACTCGTATATATATTTAGGCCTCATTTGCCAGACGCTAGAAATTTCGCTACATTTAGACAAAGCAATCCAATTTTGGGCATGTGAAAATCCAAACAAATTGATTTCTTTTAACACCTTTAAAACAAAAAAAAAACTCAAACAAAAATTAATATTAAATCAAAGTTGAATTAGATTATTTATAGCTTATTAGGCGATAGCAAGTCGTTTATAAATATAACTAAATGAGTAAAAATAAATAAACATAATTGAAACAACTAAAGCAAACTTTTAATGTTGGCATCAAATCTGATTTTGGTTATGAAAATAGTTTAATATTTATATGCATGTGTTGCTGTTGCAACATTGTGTATACAATATGAATGAGTGATTATCAAACTCAAACTGCGTGCACATGGCACCCACCCACCCACCCACCCACTTCCCCTAATCGTCCGTCCAACTGTGCTGTGAACTGATAGTCCAGTAGAATCGACTACTATATATTGCATAATTATTTAGTATATTTTCTAACTCGTAGTACTACTAAAGTACGTACGTATCTAATACTTATAAACAATACACAAAATATATATATATATGTATGTATGTATGTATGTATGTATGTATGTATGGACATAAGTGTGTGTATTTTGTACTTGCTAAATGCAAAGCAGGCAAGCGTCCAACGTTTACGTTGTTTTTAAGTGTTTAAATGTCTCGCACGTGTAATTGATTCATAGACAAGCGTAACACACACGCACACATACACTTACACACACACACACACTTATACTAGAAGTCAAACACGGAAGTTATTTTGCGTTTTACTTACAATGTTGCGCGAAACTGTGCAAAAAAGATTTTAAGAATCGCACACAGAATCGCGTTAAATATACACAAATATTTGTTAGACTGTATTTTTATATATATATATATATAAATGGTATATATGCAAACGAATTTTATAGTGCACATATATAGTAGATATATAGTATTTGCTTTTTATATGCTGCATATGGTCGACACGAGCTATCGGAGGCGTGATATATGGCATTTTTGTCTGGCATTAGATCGAAATGTTTACAATAAAATCAGGCAGATCTTGTGCATAATATGTGTAAAAAACATTAACATAATAATAGAAAATGAAATATGAAATTTTTAACGACTTTACGGCATTATTAAATCAAGACAAGTCTGCTTAAGCTTTAAGCATAAACTTGGGAAAAATAAACATCGTTAAACATCGCAAAAGGTAAGTTTCCCATTTGATTTTAAGCGGAAAGATTATTAAAAAACAATTTAATTACCAATTATAAAAAAACTAAGAAAGTCTATCGAATACGCATTGTTGGGTATAATCAAAAATAACTACTTGTCAGATCTTGGTCGATTTTACATAGAACCATAAGAACATGAAGTAAACTAAACATGGAAGAAGGTTGAATAATCGATAACTTCCGTGTTTACTAATCAATCTATATGAAAGTTTTTAAATATTACTTATATAAGTTCAAATAATTGAAATCATAATATTTATGATGTTTATCGATTTATCGTTAATATGTGTATATTAAAAACTGAAAAATGTATCGATTATTTTATAGTAAGTTAACTGTCCTAGATTGATAATCTTGAACGTTTGAGATTTTATAAATATCGATAACACATATTTATCAAAAACAAGCTGAGTTATCGATAATTTGAAATTTAAATATGATTAAAAAAATGCTTCTAGGAAGCTTTAAAGTCCATTGAACTGGCTAACAAATCCCATACTGCACACACATACATATGTACATTCACATGCATGTACTACATACGAGCGGTTAGTGGAATTTTAGTCGATTTTCTGTTGGTGTATTTTAAATATGCAAGTTTGTATATTTCCCATATTCATGCATGACAGGCATTTAAGTAACTCTCGCTTTTGCCAAAAGCCAACGACTTTTTGATTATGTTCAAGCTCATCGTTCTTCTTACGCCTTGTGTGACTGACTGACTGTGTTGTTGTACATATACATACACAGTCTTCTTTTTATGTGCTTTTGGTATATTTTTTTTATTATTTATATTTTGGTAAGTTTTAAAGCTGACATGCAGTCCACATCGGTGTATATCAACGATCGGCTGATCGGTCGCTCACTTCGGTCGTTGTTTATACCCTGAACCCATTGATGGGTATTATGGTTTTGTGCAAAAGTATGTAATAGGCAAAAGGAAGCATCTCCGACCCCATAAAGTATATATATTCTTGATCAGCATCAACAGCCGAGTTGATATAGCCATGTCCATCGATCTCAGAGACTATAAGAGCTATAGACTCCAGATTTGGAACTTAAGTACGCCTAATCTCTAGGCAGTAAAAGTTTGTTTTCGGTTTTCGATAACTATCCCCGTTTCCGATATACACATGTGATCGATAACAACAAAACTTTTGAATTTGCTAAACTTTGAAACGGCGTTTGAAACATTAAACAAAGTACTAACAATCTGTGAGATTGTTATTAAAATCGGTTGAAAAACACCGGAGATATGGAACATTGAAGTTAAGTCAAGTATGAATACACACATACTTGCAAGCGTTAAGTGTTGGGATTAGGGTATCGTTAAGTCGGGATTTCACTAATTTTGTTTGATCGGCGTCGTCATCATCATTTCTTATGTGCCAACTGTCATTAGCTTCCTTTGGCGCTGTTATTTATCTTAAAGTTCGACTGCAGACGAAAAGGGTTTGGGCAGCGACGGCAACACTCAAATTGAAACCGAAAGACGCACGATTGCGAATTATCAGCATTTTACATTGACATTCAACGCATTTTTAATGACTTCTTTTGCCTTAAAGCAACTGCGACATTGACATCGAACACCCAAAGCAATATACATATATATATATATATATGTATGTATACTTTTTTTTCTTTCATATCCCATCGACCAATTTCATATTAATTCCTTTTTGCCAGCTTTGTTTTGTTGCCCATTGCATTGCATATCCTGCACACAAAATAAAAGGAATTTCAACTGTCTGTGAAGAGCACGAATTTAAATAACATCATTGGCATTTGACAGGCAGACGACGAGTCGACGCGTCTTGCACCAACCCCCCACCGCTCACTCCCCCTGCCCTTTGGCTAAAAGTTCCGCTTATTCACCCACAATGTGCGTTTTTTTTTTTTTTTTGTTTGTTAATTTTATGCAGCGTCAAAATTTGTTGGGTTACCCAACTCAAATGAGACGACCCTCACTTTCAATTCCATTTCCCCTTGCCGCAAGCATTCCCGATTCTTGCTTCTTTGTTCAGCTGAAGCTCATCAAACTTTATTCTAGACAATTTATGACACCTTTTTTTGTTGTTGTTGCTGTTGTTGTTTGTTTTTATTCTTCCTGTATTGGAATGGAATGGCTTGAAAGGGGTCAGGATGTCATCCGTTAACGGCTCCGTCAATCTGACATTCACTTGTCGATTTCAAGCACTCAAACATCAAACTAATTCTTAAAAGCTACAACACATATTTAAGCTTAACTAAAGCTAAGCAAATAAGCTTTGATCGCAGATGTCATGCGTTTCAGGAATTCATATATTCAATGACACTTTAAGTTAAATTGCTTAGATTTCTATAGCATAATAGTAAATACACATAGTAGTTGTAGGATGGTTTTGTCGGTCTGTTTAATGTTTGATATATATATATGTTTTGCTATTATTATTATTATCACTATTATTATAATGCTGATGCTTAAACATTGGCCACTTTTAAACGTACAAACGAACGAACGAACAGTGCGGCACTATCGCGATCGAAAAACGAGAACCCGCATTATAATGGCCATACAAGTGGCTAGAATTTCTGGAAAAGACTTTTGGGTCGTGGCGGAAGTTGAAAGTGTGAAATTCTGCGAATTCTGCGGCTGCGGCATTGATTAGTTTATGAATGATGCCTTTTAGCTGCCATCTACATACAAAATCACACACACACACACACACATGTATGTATGTATGTATGTTTGTGTGGCGCATGTGCAAAGATATAAATCGCAGCCTAGTCAAAAATCTAAATTTGTCGCAGCATTCCAAGCTTATAAATCACAGCGTATGTTTGTGTGTGTGTGTGTGTGTGTGTGTGGAGCCAGCAATCATGTTTTGCTATGTTGCTACATGACACCCCCCCCCCCCCCCCCCACCCTCTGCACTCATCTACCTGATGGTTTTTCGATTTGCAGTTGTAAAAAATTCGCCCATTTTTTATATGGACATGCTTATCTCTAACTCACTCACTCACTCTCGCTGTCACTCTCTCACTCATCTGATGAACTCTTACTCTTTTGAACACACACACACACGACAACCCTGGCTGTCATGTAGCCGGCAATTAAAATTGGGTTCGCTCGTCCGTCTTTTCCAATTGCCGAACATAGCTGTTAAATAATTTATGAAGTGCGTAGGGTTTTGGTTTTGGTTTTGGTTTTGGTTTCTGGTGCGCATTTCAAGCAGACTTACTTGGATATATACGATACACATATACATTATACTCGTTTTTTGTTGTTGCTCACGCACAGTTTGTTGTTGTTGTTGCTGTTGTTGCTGTGCGTACATCCGAAACATTTTTTGTCCACTCAACTTATGCTCATTAAACTTTTTGGGCAAATTTTGCGAGCTGCATGCAAATGCCGCTGATTAACTCTTTGGCCGGTGGGCGAATGGGAATGGGGCGGGGTAGGGCGGAAATAAAGGGGTGTTTGTAGGCTGGTCAGACCTTGGCGCCAGTTTTGCTAGTCGGCTGCGCTTTCTGCTTCAATGGCAGGCCATAAATCAACAGGTTGTAGCCAAAGAAGTCAAAAGAGCCAAGCTAACGCACGCGCTATGGCGTGGAACTGAAACCGAAACTGAACCACACAAAACCAACAACAACAGCAACACCAAACGTAATAATAATCATGCAAGGAAAAGCCTATCTAGTATTAAGTGCAAGACACTTGCTCTGCAGCTGGTGCATCTTGGCCAAGTGTTCGCTCAAGCACAGCAGCAGCAGCAACAACAACAACAACAACAACATTTTCGCTCTCTTTCTCGCTTTGTTCATGGCTCGCCCTTGGAAATGCAAGTGTTAAGTCTGAACACGCTCGCAACTTATAAGTTTTAAGTATTAAGCCTTAAGCCTCAAGCTTCTCAAAAACCTAACACCAAAAGCCCAAACCCAAACACAAACCCCAAACCGAATCCCAAACCAAACCCGAACTCACACTCGAAAAGCCAAACCCTAAGCCATATTAATTATGAATTGGAATTGGAAGCGTCTGTTGCACTTGGACTCTGTACTTCCTTCCTTCTTCACCCTCTTCTGCATCATCTACTCTGGTGCACTTTGCTGCACTTGCAACTTGCATTTGCGGCACTTTTCATATTTTTACGCTTGCAGAGTTTGCGACGCGACTGCAAATATTGTCTAGGGGCGCATTCGAGCAACAACTTTTGTCACGCTATATAGGGCCCAGATGAGCAAAGGACAGGAGCGCAGCGCAGGTGCTTGCAACATTGTGGCGCATTCAACACTTGACCTCATTAACTAAGAGTTTGATTATTGAATTTCACTTTTGTGATTTTTTATTATTTGCCAAGTTTATATAAATATAATGATTGATATAAATATATATACATATATATAACTTCTATTTATATATATAACTATGAAGGCAACTAATTTATTCTACATATATATTTTTTTCTTCTGCCTTTAAAGTTCTGTACCTGTTTTTCTACTTTAGAAAAGTTAAAAACTTAATTGAAACTCCGCCAAAGCATATATCTTTAACTTCTAAACAATTTTTTACTAAAGCTTAACAGTTTAAGCCCAATTTGATCATTAGAGCCATCTTGAATGGATTTTGGCCTCCCGTACGCCTCGAAATACGCTCCCGAACATAACGTTGAGGCACATGAAAAAAAAAGACTTCATTTACTTGTGGGGAGCAGTGGCGGCCACTGGGTCTGGACATGCACAATGCTCAGCGGCACGTCTCAGTGTCTTTATCATATAAATGGTGCGATTTAAATTAATAATTAAGCTCGGCTTGTTCTGGCCTGGCCTGGCCTAGTCTGTGTGTGTGTGTGTTTGTCGTTACTGGAGGTATATACATGTGCCAGCTGTTCGTCTTCCTAGTCGGTTGCAGGTGGATGCGGATTAGGCTGCCACAAAGCGCAATAAATCAACGGAGACATTGGTCGGCCTCCGAGTGCAGCCAAATGCGAAAAAGCATTCTATCCACCGTCCCTACCCCCCCTACCACCCTCCCACGGAAACAAAACAACTTACCCATCGAAAGAGGGGAAGCGAAGTTCGTGAAGTTCGGATTTGGATTCCAATTCTTTCTTGGATTCGGATTGTGATTCTAATCCGATTCTGTCCGACTCTCATTACCACCGATACTGACTCCGATAAAGCATTATTTTTTTAAGACTTTGCGAAGACGCCTACAACAGTGTATACATACATACCAAACTGTATGTATGTAGGCTTACAACATAAAGCTTTAAGTGTTAATGATAAGCTTATTGTCAGAAAGTAAACAAAAATTCATTAAAAACTTTATTTTCATTGTATCACATACTAAGTAGATTTAAGAATTAGAATAGCTTCCCATCGATAATTATTCAGCCTGTCCTCTTGGCATAAAAATAAGAAAATTTTGTACAACTCATCTTTGCTAGCTGTAATTGCTACCTGAAATAAGTATATTTAAGCCATGATCTACAATAAATCTGTCACAAAAAAACCTTAAAGGTCTAGAATTGAAAGAGAATAACTAGCTGGCTGGATGTCACAAAGCATCGACTGAGCTGTCAAATTAGTCAGAGATGTGGTTACAAAATTTTCAATAACACAAAATTTGTTTATTTTTGCCGTGCTCGCTCACCGAACTGTCGAAGAACACACCATAAACCCGAAACCCGAAACCCTAGAACCCATACCTTTCAGATACAATTCAACAGTTGAAAGAAAGAAAGTAAGAAAAGCTGCAAAGACAAAGAAGACGAAGATTAACTACTTTTCCGATCGTATAAGGGGTTATCTCAATTGTTTGGTCTTCAGGATGCTGTTCATGGATGCGTTGTTCAACAGTTTGTTGGTGGTCAGTTCCGGTTATGCGATCTACACGCTGCATCCATGCAAAACGCCGTACGGTTATGGGGCGGCGGCGTTGAGTCTGGTGCACGGTTTGCTGGGCGTTGTGCGGGCAGTCAATGATGATGATGATGAGTGCAACCGTTTGCGGCAGATAACATCGGGTATTATTGAGCTAGTGCCGCTGCCGTTGGCCAACATTGAACTGTATCTGAAATCCTCAAGTCCGCATCTGGCACTGGCGCATGGTTGCTTTGTGGTGCCGCTTATTTTCGATTTGATAGCGAAATGGCGCGATGTCGATGACAGTTCAACGGCAACGCTCAAGGATCTAACGCTGCTCGGCAATGTCGTATCGCTGCTCTTCCTCGGCGTCAATCAGGCGAGCAATGTGTACGGTGGCATGGCAGCAATTGCGTTCGGTGCACGGTACGGCTCCGTTATGTTAGACTATTATTGGGAGGGCATGGGCGTACGTCTCAATCTAATGGCCAACTCGGCATTTATCCTATTAATGGCCATGAATCTGACGACCAAGTTCTAACCAAGTCCCAACCAAATCAAACCAAACCACACGCTGTTTGTCATCTGAACAACGGATCATAATCATCATTAACTTCTTCAAATCAGTCGGTTTATTTTTCCTTATTTCTTTTCTTTTGGTTATCATATATATTTTTTGGTTCTCAAGGCTAATGGCGTGCGGTTCATTGGCTCAACAATGGCTCAACAAGCGGCGGCTCAATAAACTTGCAATTAATGTTGGCAAATTAAAATGCAAAAATAAACATTAATTGTTTTGTCAAAAAACCATAATGTGTTGTCTGTTTGTAACTCCTTATAACACTCCGGGAGACTACTCATCCCAGAGCCAGCCGACGACGACGACGGCAACAATTTAAGGCAAATTTACAGCCATTGAGCAGAAATAACAACTACAAATGATATAAGCGAACCGGTTCTGAGCCGCAGCGCTTTAAATACTAATTACTTAAAGACAAAAGATATCTGATAATAATGAAGTGTTAATCAAGACTTTACATACACATATACCATATATATATAAATATCTTTATTATACTAGTATTTCACTTTTAGCTAGCATTTAACGTATGAATATTTGAGCTATAAATAATTGGTTAATAAGTTCAAAGCAATTCAACTGTCAGTCATAAATTGCCTTCTTTTGGTTTGTTTTTTTTTGCTTTGTTCTTTTTGTTTTATATTTTTGCTGTCAGATGTGCAATGATTTGTAAGCAGCTTATCGTCAACTTTTACTCATGCCCAAATATTGAGCGGTTAGACAAACTGTCTGCTACACACTTTTTAAAGAGCAGCATGTGACAGCACCAATTCGCTGTTTGAAGTATGTCCAAGTCGTCGTTATTAGCTTTGACAGTAACATGAAAATATAAAGACAATGCATTTCAAATATAATGATTAGTTCATTTAAGACGTAAGAAGGAAGGATCTAGTAGAGCAATCCCAACTAGGAGATACTCTCAACACTATTCTCAACGCGTACAGACAGTGCTTGCGTGTGGGTGTGGGTGTGCATACTTGACTTAACTTCAATGTTCCATATCTCCGGTGTTTCTCAACCGATTTTAATAACAATTTCATAGACTTTCATTGTTTCGGCTATAGTTCTAAACGCCGTTTTCAAGTTTTTCATATTCTATATTTTTACGTTATCGATAACATGTGTATATCGATAACGAGAAGAGTTATCGAAAATCGAGAACAAACTTGTACTGCCTAGGTATTAGACCAGCTTAAGATCCAAATCTGAAGTCTCTAGCTCTTATAGTCTCTGAGATCGACGTGTTTATACATACATACCGACATGGCTTGATGCTGATCAAGAATATATATACTTTATGGGGTCGGAGATGCTTCCTACTTTCTGTTAAATACTTTTGCACAAAACTATTTTACCCTTTCTATCGATATTTGATGGGTTCAGGGTATACAAAGCGTAGTAAATTATAAATAATATCTAAATTCCTACAGAATTCAACTATTTGCATTTTTCCATAGTGATAAAAGGCATTTAAATATACTACAAAAACACTTTTAACTTGCAACAGGCTTATGAGTTGCTGCACACATGTGCACTGTAAATGAAACTGCAAATTGTGGCTGTTTGTGTTGTCAGCTTTTGGGCGCGAAGGCAGTGCAAGATTTGTGAATTGTGCATATGAGAGAATAAAAGGAACTGGCGAAATAAGCAACAACAGAATCAGAAACCGAAACAGAAACAGGGAAGCGAAATTGCTAATGAAACGGCGCCATAAAAATCGAAAACAAATGTGCAGAAAGGGCTGGCGTTGCCAAACAGCACGGCAATAATTTATGCATTTTAATTAATTGCCAGCTCAGTATCTGGATTTTAGGAACGTTTTTATGATGTGTTCGCCCCGTTTACGGTTCCAGTTTCAGTCTCAGTCTTCTTTCAATCCTGGCACCGGGCACTAATCATGTTGTCGTCATGCATTTTGTATGCGTCAGCTTTGCAGTTCGTTTCTTGGTTCGCACAACAAACGAATTCACTTTGTATAGTTAAAATACCGTCCATTAATTGTGTGAATCAAAGCTACACGGAAACAGCAGCAACAGCAGAGACAACGGCACTGCCGGAGCAAATATCGCATCAGAAAGATAACAAACAAAAAGTTAAAGCTAGCAAAGAAAGAAACCGCAAAAATTCACAAAAAAGAAATAAGGTAAGACATTACAAAAAGAAATCAACAAAAGTCGGGCGAGAACAGAAAGAAAATGTAATCTACTTCCAATTATATTACACATACAGACAAATGGTGTCCAAAAAGAAGATACCCTGTCTTTAGACCTTAAGTTATACATAGCTATTAATGGGTAATTTCAGTTTCTTCTAGATGTTATATAATCACTTAAGCAGATCTGCAAAATTATTATTGATACATTACTATCTCGTTTTTGCTTTTCTTGCATTAGCAAAAACGATTGAAACCTATTTTATCCTCTTACGATAGGTACAGGCGTACAAGAAGAAGACAAAAGCAAAATAAACAAAAAACTGCGGGAAAAAAAAACAACAAAAGCGAACGTGCGCAAAACTGCAACTGGCAATGCGCCGGCGCAGACGGCACTCATGTATGTATGCGTGTGCGTGTGTATGGTCGCATGTATGTTTGTGTGTGTGTGTACCTTGTGCAAGTTCAAAAACCTTGCGAATGTGTTGTTGCGAGTGAATCGTTGTTTGCCGTTGCCGGCCGCAGAGACAGACGCAAATCTCAGTCGCAGTCGGTTAAAAATGCCGGCCGGCATTGGTGCTGTTTGTTTTAAAACAAAACAACAGCTAAAAAAACCTTAACGACAATCGAAATGTATTGGCTACGCAATGACCTGTTATCTAATAAGATAATAAGACCCTCTTGCGTAAACAGCTAGTAAGTTCTGTATTAGTCTTTGCCTTAAAGTTTCTTACAACAAAATGCAGCTTTAAAGAGTTTTGCAAAACTTAGAAGCGTGTTCATACGGACAGATGTGCAGGCGGACAAACGGACATGGCTATATCGACTCGGTTATTGGTGCTGATCATGAATATATGCACGTTATGGGGTCGAAGATGCGAAGATGCTTCCATCTGCCTGTTACATACTTGTGCACAAAACCATTTTACCCTTTTACCAATTTTCAATGGGTTCAGGGTATAAAAAGGTAAGCAACAACTTCAACAAAAACGAGCAGTTGCCGCAAGCAGAGCGACAATGAGAAGTAATAAATGGCGAGACGAAAACAGAGAAGCGAAAAGACGATGACGCGTCAAAGCTTTTGCGCATGCATGCAAAATGGACCGACGGATGACGGCAGAGCGCGTATACGTCAGACGGACAGATAAGCAAACGGACAGACGAACTAGCGAACACTGCAAAGCGCATTGGCACGAATACGGCTAATGAATGCGAAGTGGAACAGACAAGAAATGAGGCTAAGTAGCTAAAGGCAAAGATTGAATACTCTGTGAACTTATAAAAGGTGTTTTATCGCAAGTGCCAACTTTCCTCTTATACCATACATATAAGCTCATTTATGTGTACATCTAAAAACAAACAAAAATGACTGAAGGATAAATTCATTTTTATTCATATTGGCATACTTATTCATATTGTGTAGCATACTTGATGGAAAAGTCAAAATACCTGCTTGCACTTGAGAGCGTAAAAGGAAATGTTCAAAATCGAAGAACGCCGACGCAACCATCTACGCAGAAACAACATTGATAAATACATATGTACATACATATGTAGTATGTTTGTGTACATTTGGCAGAGTGTGACTCTGTATGTATGTTGTTGCTGTGCGCCGGCGCAGCTTGCCATTCACAAAGCTATGCTTTACCATCGATTTTTGCAGCGCCAGTCAATGCGATTGCTGCTGCGTCTGCTGGTTTTGCTGTTTTGCTGTTCGCGTCGCACTGGTTAGTGCGGATTGTTGTTGAACGTGATTTGTTTAAGAATCTTAACAAAATACTTATGTACACAAATGCCTTAAATTACCGCGAAAGGCGTTCTTCGTTTAAATATTTTGTGAATACAAATACAACAACTCAACTCAGCCAAAGAAATCACAGTGTTGTAATTATTATTGTTGTTGTTTTTTGTTTTTTGTTTTTGTTTTTGTTCCCGCTCTCGTTCTTCATGTTTTTGAATGTCTGACTATTTGCACTTAATAAGCCCCGCAGTATCCTGAAGTCGTTAAACAAACTTAAATATGTATTTAGGCATTTCATTGGAATTGTTTAAACATTTTTGAAATCTCATAAATGTACATATGTACACACAAATGCGAATATAAAATATCGATACAAAACTACACATGTTGTTTTAATGTATCATACATATATATGTACATATAAAAGCATTTAATGATATTCGGAATATTTGGCATACCGTAAATATTGAAGATATATAATGTATATTTACTATACCAAAGGTCAACAGTAGATGCATTGAGTCACATTCGAATACATACATACATTTGTAAGTGCTTTTATTTGAAGCGTGGGAGCGTGGAGTAAGAACAGAGGCGACAAGCTCAATATGCAGCTTATGGCTTCGATGAGTCACATTTCGCGAACTACTGCAGCTACAACAACAATGACAACAGCATGCAATACACACATATGTACATACATGTGGTACATATGAATGAGCAAATGAGTAAATTAAATGTAACGGTTTTCGTGTCACGAACGCCACACTTTCAAACAAGAGTAAAGAGTACTAAAAATACAAACAAACAAAGAAGGTACATCAGCTTTAAGTGATGATTGAACAATTGTAAGAGCCGGTTAAAGGATTAAAGGAGATAAATATGTGATTCCGTAGACTTTTATTATACTTTTCGTAAGTGAAAGTGTATTTGTGTATTTGTTTGGTAAGGTAAGTGATGTAATATTTGTAGCAAAACAAAACATTTCGTGTATGTTGTTGGTATTGTAAGTGTATCCAGCAGTTTGGTCAACTTCACAAGAATTGAGTTGAAGTTGAAATCCCTAATAAAAGTCATGAGCAGCAGATAATGTTAAACAAATTTGATTGAGATCGAGCAATGCAAATAATAACATTCAAATTTCATTCATCACGCAATGTTTGAATAGCAGCATTAACTATTTATAGCTATAAAAAAAAGAGAAGGAGAAAACAAACAGGGGTATGGCAGAGAAAGAGACAGAAGAGAGAGAGAGAGATGAAGAGGCCAACGTACCGTGCGAGTTTGTCTGCAATTTCAATTAGCATTAACGTTAACTCTGACAATAAGAACTTGTTAATTGTGGCAATGGCGAGATGGTCAAACATTTTTGCTTCCCCCCACCCCTCCCCCCTCTCATATTAACTCTAATTATGGTGGGCATGTAAACGAAGCAAGATGTGCCACCCTACTCTAAACTGATCAGTAGTCTATGTATATGGTGTATGGTGTATGTATATCAGTATAACAGTTTAATGGGTTTTATGTAAATGAAACGATCAATGCGTAGAACAACAACAACAAACACATCTAAAACACACCAAATGATCAGATACACACAATTTGCATTGATTAAGTTAATTCATATTTGAATATTTATTTGATTAGCCACACTAAACACACACACACACACATAATATACAAACGTTAGCAACCTGATCGAAAACTTTAAGAGCCCTATAACTAAGGCCAAGATTAAGGCCTGCCCCTCTGCCTCTGCCTGCACCTGTTGCGATGCGGGGGCAGTGGCACTAAAGTTATTCACCAAACGATCCACTAAATAAATATATGCATGAAAGTCGCACGGGCCAACGGATCGTCATTAAGAGACAACAGTTAGATAGTTTTAAAAACGAGTTCTCATCTCATCTCGTTTCGTTTCGTTTCATTTGTTAGTTTTGATATCATCATACTACATACTACTACTACTACAAATCTATGCGGCGGCCCATAAAAATCTTCACCACTTACTAAACCTTCACAAACATAAATTTATTATATGTACAGTATTAATACAAGCAAGTAAGAAGGCTCTAGTCGAGAAATCCCGACTAGACGATACCCTGAACCCAGTCAGTGCTTGCAAGTATGTGTGTATGTGTGTACGCGCATACTGCAATCAACACAACTTCAATGTCCCATATCTCCGGTGTTTCTTAACCGATTTTAATACAAATTTTACAGATTTTTATTATTTTGTTTGATAATTCAAATGCTGTCTCAAAGTTTTGCAAATTCAAGATTTCATTGTTATCGATCCCATGTGTATATCAAAAACGGGAAGAGTTATCAAAAATCGAAAACAAACTTGTACTGCGTAGGGATTAGGCGAGCTTAAGTTCCAAATCTGGAGTCTCTAGCTCTTATAGTCTCTGAGATCGACGCGTTCATACATACGGACAGACGGACGGACAAACGGACATGGCTATATCGACTCGACTGTTGATGCTGATCAAGAATATATATACTTAATGGGGTCGGAGATGCTTCCTTCTGCCTGTTACATACTTTTGCACAAAACCATTATACCCATTTTACCCATTTTTAATGGGATCAGGGTATAAAAATACCAAAAAAAAAATCTACCAAAAAATTAAAATAATAATCGCAACAAAAAACGCGCATTAATTAAACTAGTTAAATCGCCAAGAGTGTCACATTAAAATATTTTGTTTTACTCTTCTTTTTTTTGTGGTTTTTCTCTAAACTTGTTTTAAACGGAAAAGATATAGTAATATGATAAGCATAGATATATAAATACCAGTTACTAACTATTATGCAGATTTCTTTCAGGACGAGCCTCTGCGAATTGTATCGAAAACCAGCTTAAATAATATGCATTTTCATTATTATATACTATTATATATAATAATAATAATTATTATTGGTATTATCAAGTATCATTCCAGATGGATCCGCCCCTACACCACAACAACAACAACGAATAGAAAATCCCCGAGTTTAGTTGTTTTTCCTGCTGTATGATAAGCATACAAATAGAATATAACTACCAGATAACCTTAACTAATGAGCTACCACATACTATGCACTACATACACATGCACATACACATACACCTAAACATATATATATATACATACATATATATATATATGAGTAATCATGATAATTGAAATTAAATTGCATATGAAACTTTCAATTATGAAAATAAATATCAATACTTGGATAAATATTGTATGAAGAGGTGAAAAAGACGATTCTTGGGTGTGGTAAAGTTTCAGTGATGAAGCTTTAAACTTGATTAACGTTAATGTTGTATGGTGAAAACTTGTGATTTGGTAATTCGTTGAGAATTCTTTCGTTCTACATTGTAGAATCGTCTCACAGATATCTCAAATGATTCAGCTCAGCAAAATTTTGTGTATATATAGACATAGTATCTATGGCATAGCGTTGACGTTGTCGTGCAAATGTCGGCGATGTCTCGTCACATTTGAACTCATTTGAGTTACACAAAAGCATTTTGTATCTGAAATCGGGGGAAATGAGGAGACGTTTTGCCACTTAAGAGAAAGAGAGAGAGAGAGACAGAGAGAGATGGATAGAAGGAGAGGGAGAGAGGGAGAGAGAGTGAAGGCGGGAGACGTTAGATATGGTGACTTTTTGAAAAGCATTTTCAGTGCGACAATGATATAAGTATGCATGTATGCATGTGTGTGTGTGTGTGTGTGTATGTGCGTGTGTGTGTGTGTGTTTGCGCTTTGCCAGTTGTCAACTGAAAATAGGTGAAAACGATGATCAAACGAAAAACGACGACAAAGAAAAACTGACAATACAAAACGAATATAGTACAATATATATACTATATATGTTTAACTGACGAAAAATGAACTGATCTGGAGAACGAAATTCATTCGACAAACTAAAGCATAGACGGAAAAGAATTTTTACTAAAGCTTTATGTGTGTATGGGTACGTAGGTACACAGGTACACAGGTACATAGTAGGTACACGGGTAAAGGTAGGTACGTAGGTACAGTTTAGCTCAAAGATTTGGAGTCCATTCGAGCTGCGCATTGTGACGAAATTCAAAACCAAAGTAACCCAAACACGACTACGACAAAAACAAGGCAAAGACTAAACCAAAAAACAAAAAAACAAAAAAACAAAATTCCAAAGGACAAAAAAAACGACGAATTATATTTGCATCAAAAGGACGAGCTTTGCCCATTGAATTGCACAAACAAACAAACAACAACAACAACAACATCAATAGTAAATACCTATACTGGATATTATGAATATATATATGCATGCCTGAACAAAACCAAAACAACAACAAAAGGTGGTTGAACTCTATGAGGAGCTAAAGCTTTGTCCATGAACCAAACGAATTGAGTTGCTTTGTGAGTTATTCATTTGCGCGTCCTCGTTCTTAATATATATATATATATATATATATATGTATATATATTTTCTTATGTTTCGTACTTTGTTTCTTACCTGGCAGGCAGCGAAACATTATTCAAAACAGGCAACAAATGAAACCCAATAAGAATATAAGGCTGAAACTAGATGTCCTCGTCCTTGTTGTCCCTTAAACAAAACAATTTCATTTCACACACATTTCGAATGAAGGGCATACGATTTATTCAAGTTCATTCAAACGCATTTCAATGTTACGTACCATATATGCTTTAAAATAGTTAAAGTTAAAGTTTGTAATACAAATTAAGCTTTGATGTGCTTTAAAAGTCGAAAGCTTTCTTTGGAGTAATCGTTCAAATTCTTTCAATTACTCGTTTTACTCATCTACAGTTGGCAAAAAAAAAAAAAACATTGTTAGTCATTGTGCAATCTTTTTAACATACTTAGTTAGTTAGTTAGCCAATGCACATACTATTAACTCAACAATCGAACAATCGAAAAAGCGGCAATAATACTTGACAATGATCGAATACACTTCCTTATGGCTTTTACATATACATGAGAAGTCGGTTTTGAAGTTTACTGTTTGTGTAACTAGTTTGTTCATTTGTTTTGCTCTGTTTTTTTTTGCAAGTTTTCATTATCTTAAGGCTAACATATCATTTAATTTGTTTGCATACAACAAATCCAAAAATGTATTTCAAAAATCATCTTGGTAAAGTTATTTATCTTCATTCATTATATTATATTTCCCGTAGGCACAAGTTAAAGATTCTTTTTAGCATCTTCGAAAACAACAACAACAAATCTCTGTGAGATATAATAAAATATTATTTTTATAACAATAAAAACTTGACTTATTGCATGACAAGGCAAATATTGTCGCGTTTCGGTTCGGTTTGGTTGGGTTCGGTTTGGTTGGGTTCGGTTTGGTTGGAATCCATCAAATGTGTCTCGCATTTACACTGAACTATTTACATTAGACCCCCGTATTGTATCATATCATATCATATCATGTCGTATCGTATCGTATTTGTTGTAGATTAACAATAAGAAATATTAAGTTGAAATTGTTTGAACCGTTTGTTTGAAGTGGCTAAACGTGATTTCTGGCTGCCGATTAAAGGAAAACCCATTGACGAGTTATTTGAAATATTTTATTCTTTTCTGTTTGATTTGAAGTTTTTTTTTTTTTTTAACAATTTTTTTTTTTTTTGAAGCACTTGAGGCTTATCAAAAAGATCGCGTTGGTCAGCAAATAGCTCGATCCAAAATTGACAGTTTAGTTTATGGTAATGGCAATAAATAAAAATAAAATTCAATTAAATATAAAAAAAGTTGATGTTGCTTGCTCCGTTCTTATCACAGCTCAACAAACATCAAGGCTATTCAGTTTCTAGCCACCATAGAGCTAAGAGCATACATATATATATATATATATATATAGATATTGAATGAGAAAATGTTAAAGTAAATCACTCAATTCTTTACTTATTAAAGTTTCTTCAGATCTAAAGTTGACTATGATAAGTGAAATCTATTTATTTGTAAGGGTATTTAAGTATCGATCATACATTTCTCTTGGGGTTTTTTTCCTTAATCAAATAAATAGCTTGATTAAAAGTGAGTGCTAGTTTCAGACAGAAAGACAAGATCTTTAAATGGTTCAAACTAGAATTGTTTTTTTTTTTTTTTCTTTGGTCTCTTAGGTTTTACTTATTCAATTCAATATACATTAAGATAAAGATACTTTTAAGAGGTTTGGTGTATTATTAAATCAAATTTTAAAAGTTTTCCACAAAAAAAAGAACCTTTAACTAACGAAAACCTAACGATTATTATTATAACAATCATTTTCATTTCAAACAAGTAAGAAGGCTCTAGTCGAGAAATCCCGACTAGACGATACCCTGATCCCTATATTTTACGCGTACAGTCAGTGCTTGCAAGTATTTGTGCGTGTGTGTACGACCATACTGTGTAGTGCATACTAAACTTCAAGGTTCCATATCTCCGGTGTTTCTTAACCGATTTTAATAAAAATTTCACAGATTGTTATTATTTTGATTAATAATTAAAATGCCATTTAAAGTTTTTTCAAATTCAAGATTTTATTGTTATCGATCACATGTGTATATCGAAAACGGGATGAGTTATCGAAAATCGAAAACAAACTTGTACTGCCTAGGGATTAGGCGAGCTTAAGTTCGAAATCTGGAGTCTCTAGCTCTTATAGTCTCTGAGATCGACGCGTTCATACATACAGACGGACAGACGGACAGACGGACAGACGGACAGACGGACAGACGGACAGACGGACATGGCTATATCGACTCGACTGTTGATGCTGATAAAGAATATATATACTTTATGGGGTCGGAGATGCTTCCTTCTGCCTGTTACATACTTTTGCACAACTTCATGATACCCTTTTTTCCCATTTTTAATGGGATCAGGGTATAAAAAGGAGCAATGTATCTTTAGGGTTAAGTTCCCATACAAATGTGCTTTGCGCATTTCCTGAAACTGAAATTCGCTCACATCCTGACGAGGGTCAATGCGAATGCGGCTTCAATTAAAAACGTATTCAGCACACAAATTAACAATTAAATATTGATTGATGTCTGGGACCAAAAAGTGCGCCGCACCAACTAACATGTAAAGTAACAAACTGAACAGAACAGAACAGAAAACCGAAAAAAAAAAGAAACTACAAACACTTGAAAACGAACCCAAACGAACGAAGGGTAGCTCGGATGGATGGATGGGTGGATGGATGGATAAGGGTGCCAGCGATCCTTCTGCTTAAGGATCTGGTGGTATGTGCAGGCAGGAAAACGACAACAACTACAATCGCATTGCTTATTGTAAGGACGGCTTCAAAAGCATCAACTGATTAATAAACGAACGAACGCACACAGACAGACAGACCAGTTACAGACCAGTTACAGACCAGTTACAGACATCACCCTGTACCTTAGGCGGTACAATCAAAGATCAAAGATCCCAAACCGTAAAAGTAAGTAGTTGCTATCCCTTTTGCACGTCCAAGATGTTTGTAAGTGGTACGCACCCAATTAAAAAGCAAATAAACCAAATAAATTAACACTCACTACGAGCCAGCTGATAATGATGGTGATGATGATCGTGAATTATTGCACGGTGGCAACGTTCGACGATCTTTTATGCATATAGATTATAATGTGTGTGTGTAGGCTTAGCTCAAGTTGCCTTAGCCCAAATTGGGTGCTCAACAAGTTCATACACGTAATAGTGAAAACATAAAAATTGACATATCTAAAGCCACACACGCACAACACACACAGGTGCTATCGATCCTCTATCCCAAAATGTTTTGTTGTTGTTGTTGTTGTCCAGGAAGAAACACTCCAATAGTGCGTACGCTTTATGGGTTTTGCGAGCGTTGTTAGCGTGTTTTTTCTATGCATTTCATGAATTCTTCTTCAATTGGTTGTTTGATTCGCAAGAACTTGTCTTCTTCTTCTTCTTCTTCTTATACTTGTTCTTCTTGTGCTGGTTGTTTTAAGCCCTGAGGGAGAAAGGGGACACGGACAGTTGACTCGACGTTCTCTTTCTTGGCCAGAGGCAACAATTTGTCAACACGTTTGAGCCATCATCGCACAACGCAACCATTGTAATATAAATTCCCAAGAATGTTGCCCAGACCGCTGCGTGGCCCATACTAAAGACTGGCATTAACATTTGAAGCCACCGATGATTGCGTCATGGGCGCGCATCAGAATTGCGAGTGCTTGAATGTGTTTTATTGTGAACTATTCGTAGGTACTTACATACATGCGATGTATATGCGATACGGCAGTATGTATGAACTAATGGATTTGCCATAATAATGCAACGAGCTTTTGCGGTTCAGGTCATTAGCGGGCCCCATCCATGTCTAGACATTGCGATCACCATCACTGACACTGACACTCACACTCACTAAACTCAACTTAACTTAACTCGACTCGACTCGACTTGACTCGAGTTGGCACCTTCAACCTGCCCCGGAGGCTAACCGGCGGACAGGTTCCTCAACACGGATGATACCCGATGATGTTCGAACCGGTTCAAAATTTGTTGTCGCCCGGTTGACATTTCAATCAGCTAGTACAATCGCATTTATGTCTCTGTCTCTGCATGTTGACGAATGATGATGGATGAACATAAATATATAACACTTTATAGCATAATGAACTTATTAAGCATAAGCTTATTGTTTCACTATCTTATGACTATAACCTGTTATGTTCATCAGTAAAAGGATTAAGATAAAGAAAACAATTCAAATGCAATGTTCGTTGCATTGGATATCAAAAGGCAAGAAGAGATCGGATTAGTTTGATATATAATAATGATCACTTCAAATCTGACAATCATTCGTTAATGTATCCCAAGCCATAACTAGACCAAACTCATCCTCATCCCTATTGACTGATATTTGTTTCAACTATTATTTTACTACATATTGGTAAAAAAAAAAAAAGCTATAAGACAAAAACACTTTCGCAAGTTAAAACCTTTTGACGTTGGCTTCGATTTGGTTTGGTTATGCCAAAAAATATTTATTACTAACCATTTTGGTTGACAAGAAGAGGCGTATTTTGGCAAAGTTTGCTATAGTTTGGGCCTACAAGCTACAAAAATCAATTCAAAACTAAGAAGCAAATAATGGCGCTTGAAAACTAAGCGTTTTTGTTGTTGGGCCCTGTTGTGCCTTGCGGGAAAAGTAAAAGTTGGTTGGTTGGTTCTGCAAATGTTTGGAAAGACCGGAAATGTTAACACCATTTCTCAAACTGGCCAACGGAGCACGGACGAACTTGTCTTTGCTCAATTAGCAAAATGCCTACGAGCTACTTTTAGCTTTTGCTTTTGCTTTGCTTGCCTCATTGGACATGGACATGGCCATCATTATATTACTTACGCGTATTTGAAGTGTTTAGATAACAAACAACAACAAAAAAATCATATATAATAAAAACTGGAAAAACTAACAACAACAACTGGCAACAGCAGCAGCCAAACAATCAACACAGCAACAGCTACAACTTTTTTTTGTTGGATATCAGCCACAATCCCTCAAAACTTCCCCTTTTTGAAGACAACAGCAAAACCAAAACCATCCCACCTCACCCCCACCCCACTCTTCTCCACTTGACATGCCCGCTAGCTATACAAGCTGCCCCCGATCCCCCCCGCGCATTTGCCCGTTACAATGTTCATTCATTTATAACGAATTTCAACATTGAAATGTTGGTACTAAATTGTTAAGCAGCCTTGTCCGGATCCATGGACCGAACAGACAAACGGACAGACAGACGGACGGACGGAACGGCCCTGCCTGCGGAGGAATACTTCTCACTATTTAAGTATTTTTAAGTTTTTTTTTCGTTTTTTTTTTCTTAGTTTTTGGATGTTAAAGCTTGAAAAAAACAAAAAAAAAACAAATCATCTTCATTCATGTCGTCTGGCTGTCTGTCAGAGCAGCTGCTGTCTAAAAGACATTAGTTCGTAACTTAATTAATGCTTTTGTGTTAATTGCCACAGCAACAAAAACAAACACACAACATGTTTAAAACTACAACAACAGCAGCAACCATCAACATCAACCATCAACATAAACCATCAACCATCAACTAAAAAGCTTAAAATCTTTAACAAATAATGAAACCACATGCGTGAAGCTAAAATATTGAGAATTGTTTTCTGGTCGATGACAGCAATCTTAACTTATTTCGGAGAATCTCTAATTTTTTTCATTCATCAATCAATTAATAAAGCTATGATTTCCATTCACGAAACCAAATCCTCCAAATTATTAGCTTCATGCTCAGATTACTTACGCTTAACTTACGATTAAAGCTGATATCTAATGAATTTCTTTCACACACTCTCAAATTTTCATTCTGCATTGTTAAATAAGTTTCAAGCCAAGATTATACAATTATAACTTTTAACTTTTCAATAAATGAATAAATGTTGTCAGCATTTGGACCATGTTAGTTTTGATTTGACTTTTTTTTTAACCACAACTTTATATCCAGGGCGGTTAACATTTTGAACTATTGATTTAGTTTTTGTTCACACAACATTCAACACAAGTTTAGAACGATTTAAATATGTTAGGGCATGCAACCTTGAAACTCATTTGTCAACCAACACGGGCTAAGTTATTAGGTCTTTACTTATCAGATATCGATTTTAAATAGACCTTGAGCAAGTTTTATTTGAAATAAATAAAGACCAAATACAAATATATATAGAGCCACACACACACAGTTGTTCATACATACTCGAAATACTTGAATACTTCAGATTGTAATGAATATCTTTTCGGTTCCCAATTGTAATTGGTCTTTGGTTAGTTTGTCTAAGGTATAAAGATTCCAATATTGTATGAGTTTGGTCTTAAAGCAGATCTACATAAGTTTTACAATAGTAATCATACACAGGAAAAGAGAAAGAGAGAGAGAGAGAGTGTGTGTTTGTGTGTGTGTGAGAGAGAGAAAGACAGAGAGCGAGAGAGGCGCTTGGTAACAAGCAGCTAGAGAAATGACTCTGCAATTTGTTATCAAAATGCAAGCTACCTACACACACACTAACACACACACTAACACACACACATACATACAAATACACACACACACAATCAAGCAAGAGCAAAAGAGATGAAGCAAAAATCAATGCCACCATTTGAGTGGCAGCCCACAAGTTGACCAGGTTGACTAGCAGTCAGCTAAGGGGCCGACTAGCCGGCCGGCCGGCAAAAAAACAACAGCAACAACAACACCAACAAAAGAAGAGAAAAAACCGATGACGATGACGCCATCTGGTGGGCACAAAATGTTGTCACTGATTCACAACATTCAACATTGAACATTAGCGCCCCGTGCCCAAAATGTTACCCACCGAAAGACCGAAAAACGATGACGGCGACGCCGCATTTGGCAGCTGGCCTGTCTTTATGGCCGGGCAGGTTTTTCCTTGCGAAAAATGCATTAGCATGATTCATGCTAGCTACTAGCTGCTAGCTGCTAGCTGGCCAAGCAGCCAAGCCAATAGCCAGCGCAACCTACAATTGCATTGCCCTCAATTCGTTGGCCCGACCGAAAATCAATGTTAATTCTTTCAAGTGTGTGGTTTTTATACCCTGAGCCCATTAAAAATGGGTAAAAAGGGTATAATAGTCTGGTGCGAAGGTATGTAACAGGCAGAAGGAAGCTTCTCCGACCCCATTAAGTATATATATTCTTGATCAGCATCAACAGCCGAGTCGATATAGGCATGTCCGTCGATCTCAGAGACTATAAGAGCTAGAGACTCCAGACTTGGAACTTAAGCTCGCCTAACCCCTAGGCAGTACAAGTTTGTTTCCGTTTTTCGATAACTATTCCCGTTTCCGATATACACATGGGATCGATAACAACAAAATGTTGCATTTGGAAAACTTTGAGATGACATTTGAAACGTTAGACAAAATAATGACAATCTGTGAAATTTATATTGAAATCGGTTAAGAAACAACGGAGATATGGAACATTGAAGTTGAGTATGCAGTATGCGCGAACACACACACACATACTTGCAAGCACTGACTGTACGCGTAAAGTATAGGGTTCAGGGTATCGTCTAGTCGGGATTTCTCCACTAGAGCCTTCTTACTTGTTTTGTGTTTTATTTTACCAAAGTTCAAGTGGCGCTCGCTTAAGAATAATTGATTTTTGCTTGCTATATTGAGGATTTAGACGTTTGGTACAGAAATGTCTATTGCAAGTCTTTTGAGGATGCCCAAACTGGTAGAGTTTAAACTCATTTTCAAGAAAATCAAATTGTTTTCTTAATTATTTGTTTCTAGTTAAGAAAATTAGTATTTCGATATCGATACTTAACTTGTACTTAACTTGTAATATTAGACGTCGGTTTGGGAAAGAGAAAGAATAGCAACTGATATCGATATTATTACTAGTATTGATAGTAGTAGCAGTAATACTACTACTAATACTTTTCTTTCTTTTACTACTAAGATACCACTCTTTTTTCTGTTACTACAACTACTACGTTAGTTCTACAACTATCTTTTATACTACTAAACTTACAGATTTGTTCTACTACTTTAACGTTTATTCATTCACTTCTACGAAATTCAGCAGAATAAATGCAAAGAAAACGACCTTAAAATACCTTTAGTTGCCTCTACGAACCGACAGATGGCAGCACAGCAGATATCAACTATTTTAAGCACTTATTTGCTTAGCTTAACTAGCCAATTTTTTTTTTAAACAAGTTGTTGAAAAAGCTAAACAAACGAAAAAAAAAAAACGTTAAACATTTTCAACGAAAAGCGAAAAAAGCAGATTTTAATTTGATATGCGACTCTGCACGTATCAAACATGACCAAACGAACATAAACGTATATCTCACCTCGTTCCTGGTCTATCATCATCTACAGTCGTTCCCCCCACCTGTTGGCACCGGCCGCTGCTTCGACCCGTGTTTCTGTAATTTGCAAGCAATTAAAAGCCTAACACGCAACCACTTGGCAACAAGCTTGAAAATTAGAAACTAAACCTCAGACAGGAACTAAGCGCAGCACTTATGTACCAACATATACATATACATATACATATAGCTATACATATACATAGATGTATGTAGATACAACTTACAACTCACAGACTCAGTTTCAGATTTAGATTCGAGACTCACAGAGACATGCTTGGATTCATTAGATAGGTTGAGGGGAAGGGGTAGGGGTAGGTAGGCCTAGGCCTACATTTAATGTAATTATCAATGATTAATGAATTGCTAAAGCAAACATTGTGTCGCGACTCACGCACTGATTTCATTTCGATGCCAAAGCCGAAGCCGAACCAAAACGAACCAAACCGAAGATCAATTGAGAATTTGAGGCTTAGCGAATATTCGACGTTTATTTTTCATATCTGACATATATCTGTAAAGATAGCCAAAACATATTGACAAATCGTTAAACACAAATATTACACAAACAAAATCTCCTTTTACTTTGACCAGCAAAAAGAGCAAAACTAATGCATTTGATTTGTATTAGCGTCTGGCATTTCAAACATTTACAGCCCAAAAACTCTTTTACTTTGTAACTCTGTTACCGACAGATTAAATTAACACAAGTCCTCGACACGTTTGCGCTCCAGTTTTCACTTCACTTTTATCACCGGCACAATTGTACGTTGTCTGTGTCGGCTAATATTATTTTTTTGTTTTTTTTTTTTTGGGTTAGGTTATTACTGCAATTAACATTAAAGGTGGCATTTTTGCTATTGACTTGATATTTCCAAGGCGTTGAGTCTGGCAACGAAATGCCGCCAGAGGCGTGCTTTGTTATTGCCCCTAAAAGAATTAGTTTTTGCCTAATGATTTTCAAAACGATTTTCCTTTTTGAAAATGATTTCTTTTCGTGATATTCTTACTTGTTGCTACATTCAATTAACTAGCGTGTGAATAGGAGCAAAGAGTGTGCCGCCCTCAAAAAAATAAATAAAAACAAGTAAGAAGGCTCTAGTCGAGAAATCCCGACTAGACGATACCCTGATCCCTATACTTTACGCGTCAGTCAGTGCTTGCAATTATGTGTGCGTGTGTGTACGACCATACTGCATACTGCATACTCAACTTCAAGGTTCCATATCTCCGGTGTTTCTCAACCGATTTTAATAAAAATTTCACAGATTGTTATTATTTTGTCTAATGTTTCAAATGTTGTCTCAAAGCTTTTCAAATTCAAGATTTCATTGTTATCGATCCCATGTGTATATCGGAAACGGGATGAGTTATCGAAAATCGAAACAAACTTGTACTGCCTAGGGATTAGGCGAGCTTAAGTTCCAAATCTGGAGTCTCTAGCTCTTATAGTCTCTGAGATCGACGCGATCATACATACGGACGGACGGACAGACGGACATGCCTATATCGACTCGGCTGTTGATGCTGTTCAAGAATATATATACTTTATGGGGTCGGAGATGCTTCCTTCTGCCTGTTACATACTTTTGCACAAAACCTTTATACCCCTTTTTCCCATTTTTAATGGGATCAGGGTATAAAAAACTCTAAGCTAAACTCAGTTAAAATCCAATCCAAATCTGGTGTCGTCATTGTGGCACATTGAAGTGGCACAGGTTAAGCTCAGCTGGAGACAAGAACCATACGAACATGACATACTACTATAAGTGAACCCTAGTCCAATAAAGCCATAAGATGGCGACAACTGGAAAAAATGTTATTTGTTAGATATAGAAAGCAGAATTCGAGGTTTTATAGATATAGTTGCAATTTCTTGTTGTTTGTGGTACTATATAGTTAACCGAAAACAAAAACAAAACAAAAATATATAACAATAAAAGCGAACGATACATATAAAAGACATTAAATGTCGCGAAAATAGTACACTTTGGATGCGTACGAGAAGTAGAAGTAGGCAGAAGGTAAAAATAAGAATAAATTATCGTAGCGTCAAAGACGAAACACATGTAATAAAAACTCTATTAAAAATGCCACTTACAATTAACAAAAGGCCCGCACTGCTTGCCCGGGTTCAGGGAGGGTCAACGCATAGATACGAACAACAACAAAAACAACAACAAACGAAGAACATAGAATAAACATATACAAATATACATATAGGTAAATTGTATTGGTATTGGTATTGTTATTGGTATTGTTATTGGTATAGGTAAAAGTAAAGGTAAAGGTAAAGGTAAAAAAGAAAAAAGAAAAAAATAATAATAATAATGAACAGAATGTTTCTACGCAGTTAAAATTTTTGGTACTGAGTTGATTGGCCTGCCACTGAATGGTGCCCCTCTATGCCGCTCAACAGTTTGATATGTTGGCATGACAACAGCTTGAGGAAGGCCTATTGGCAAAGACTCTGACTTGACGCCAGGCGACAAAGTTGTCAGCATGCCAAAGCTTATGGTACATACAAGTTTCTTTTTGCTTCGTTTCAAACAAATCATTTGATCATAGTAAATAAAATACAAAATTTAACTTAAGCTCATCAATTTGAACACGCTTTATCTTACACTTATCGAAAATTCAAATACATTTTTTGCTTAACTTTTTAAATAGCCGCATTAAGAAGAAGTCTTACCAACGGCCAACAGTTCTTTGCTTGCTCGCAAAATCGGATTATTATTATTGGCGCCCTTTTTGTTGCTGCGATATGCTATCATCTCAAAGCTATGAATATATATATATATATATACATTCACAAGTATTGGTTATGCTTTAGTTTCTCAAAAACTAGTCACAATTACTCGCAAAACATTGCATGACTATTCGAATGATTCTTTTTGCTTTATAAATTATCACATTGAAAATATGTGCAAAATCATAATGACAACAAAAAAAAAAAATAAAAATTTTGTTTATTTTTTGTCGGCTGTCAAAAAAAAAAAAAAAATTCCTTTTTACAATGTGTGAATGTTAAAAGAATGTGCGTGTCTGAGGTGGCTGCAAATACTTACGCATAACACACGCAATTAAATTTATAAATATTTAAAACACTAATTCATATACACGACCCACACACACGCACACACACACGCACACACACACACAAACATAGATAACTACAAACTTGTGCCAGGTTCGGGCTAACTAACGATTTGAGTCTTGACTCTGGTTTTGGCTTTGACTGTTAGCTGTTGGCTGTTGGCATTGATTGTGTGTGTGTGTGTGTGTGTGTGCGCTGATGTCTTACATGACCAAAATCGAAAGGGGAAGTCCTCACCCAAGAAACATTATTGAAATCCACAATGCGTATGAGAGGTTCTTTTTATTTTTGATTGCTTTTGAATTGAATTTGGTTTTATGCGACTCCACATTGGCTGCTTGGTTTGGTTTTGGTTTGGGGTTTGCTTTGGTAAGTAGTAGTTTTTTGGTAGTGGAATTTGCCGCAAACTGACAAACTTGATATGACAGATTCGGTTTGCCAAAACTGAACGAACGAACGAGCCTATCCGATGGCCAGTGTCAATCGAGCCCCAAGCATGTCATAATTATTTATTTATAAATAATAATAATAATATTAGTAGTAATAACAACAAACATAGTGAAACATAAATGTCGTCTGTACATATGTTTGCGCATGTTTGAAATCATTTTTTGTTCGATGAAAATTGAAAGTTATGTACAGAATAAATTAATTAAAGACAAGTCGTGTTGAAAGTCGTTTTTTTTATATATTTTTTTTGACTAGATATACTACCTCCAAGTTGGCTGTTTAGCATAACATATATAAGTTATACTTATAACACTTAGTAGTGCTACAAATATTCAATGTGAATTATAATTTGCTTTGGAATAACATTTCAATTATTCACTTGTTTTGCTGTATCTTTATTGAAATGAATCAAGAAATACTGAATGGAAGATTCAACACCTTCCACAGGTTTCACATTTAAATATCGTATTGAATTTGCTGATCAAATCATGATCTTAAATAAACAACTTTAGCAATGGAAAGTTTTTACGCATTCCAACAAGCAAACTTAAATATTTGGAATATATACATAATTATAGCAAAAAAAATAAATAAAAATTAGATTAAATTAAATCAAGTTCTCTACAACCTTATTAAAACTGGTCACAAACTAAAATCTATTATGATTACTCATACATACAGTAGACGCACGATAACGTGAACGTTATCACGACCAAAGGATTTTATGTTTACAAAATTGCTGAAGAAAACTTTTCTAAACAGCTGAGTACGAACGAGTATAATATATATATTTCTATATATATATTTGATATTGATTATGACATCAAAGCTTAATTGAGCTGCTGGCTAAAGCTTTAAGCTTTTGTCCTGTCTAGGTCTATAATTTGATCGAACAATTTTGGTTTTGAGATCCTTGGATCTGGCAATAAAAAGCATTGTTGTCAGAGATTTCGCTGTTGTTGCTAAATATGATTTGGGTGGAGGGTGTTAGAGGGGGGTTAGAGGGTTGCTCTTACAACTCTCGTGTCTGGTTATTTATGGCGCTTAATTCCTGGACCCACAAGCATCAACATTAAGTCTCTCGACCGAAAACTTGAACGAAACCCATTACGTTAATATTTTCTTCTTTTTTTTTGGCTTTTTTTCTTTTTGTTGGTTCGCTTCGCAGCAGTCTCAATGCAAAGTGCTCTTCATTCACAGAACTACACACTACACACACTTGTCTTCGCTTTATGTTGAGCATGATTTGGCTTTGGGTTGACCGTTTTTTCGATTGCGAGAAGGTTTCGAGGGGCAAGTGGGGTGTGAGGGTTCATTTTGTAGCCGCTGTTCCCAGAGTCGGCAAAACGACCGAAAGACTCGACCCGGGCACTTCAGCAACAGCAACAGGAACAACAACAACAACAACAAAAAGAGCGATCAGCATTCGCCGTTGCCATCTTCGTATTATTTAGCAAATTAATAACCATAAAAATTTTAATACCAGCGTTAAGAAACGAAATCTTTAGCTTGCCTGCTGAATTTCTTACGAAAAAAAACGTTCGCGCAACCAACAACAAAAAGAGACAACTGAGTATGGTTGAAACACACAACAAAAGAAAGAAAGAAAAAAATCAACAAAAAAAAGGGTAAAAAAAAAAAGATTAGCAGAAGTGCCGCCATTTAAATTTATTTACTTACGAGTGTGAACTTTATGCCCATGGCGTTCGACTGGCCCTCTCTTACCCATTAACTTTGCTCAACACCGTTTCTCCCTTTGCCCCGTTGCCAGCTACCCTTTGGCCTTCTGTCCGACGACGACGCCACCGTTGTCAATGCCAAATGTGTCAGAGACCTGAACTGAACTGAAGATGCGCGCGTGAGGTTAACCTATTCTCACATAATCTCAACCAACCAGTGTTGCAGCAGTGTGCTGAATGAATGGATTCCTTGTCACAAACTTAGGTAGTAAGTACTAAGGAAATGATACAATCAGACCAATTGGTAGAAAAGCACGAAACAGAAACTAGTTCGAAACCCAACTCAATGCAAAAGTCTTGTGGCATTAATTTAGAAACCAACCGAATAGGTATTCGTTTGGCAACAAAAAAAAAGGAGGAAAATTATATTAGGCTCCTCGTTATGTCCCATTTTGCGATTTGTTGCGGCGCTTCAAACGCATTTCGCCGACCCAGGTTTATAAATAACGTATTATTCGGTTCCAATTTCGAACCAATTCTTAAGTATAAGAATGCAAAAGAAAAACAACAACAGCAACAACAATTTGGCAGTGTGCCACTGCTCATTATCATTATCATCATCATCATCATCTTTATCATAATTATCATTGCCGGTTTAGTCCGTTTCGCAATTTGATTCCAGCTAAAATGAAATGAGATCTTGTTGCCCTAAAAAGCCCAAAAACACAAAATACAAAAAACACAAAAATACAAAAACACAAAAAAAAAGAAATTCATAAAAAATAAAATCAACAAACCCCTACACAATTTTTTTGTCGTTTCCTTTTGAACTACTCTCGAAGACAGGGCTTTTAAGTCGGTTCCTGGCTGAGTTGCCTTTATTTTTCTCACACTTTCACATACATACATACATACAGACAATATATGTATGTACAATAAGTATGTTTAAAGAGCACATTAAATTATTACGTACATATTCTGATGACATTTTTACATTTTCACATTTCAGTTGAACTCGACTCATTTGTTAAGTCAATAATAAGCATAATAATCTTTAAGAAGAACTAACTAGGGTATAAATAAGTTTAAAGCTTGTGGTAAATGTTAAAAAAAAAACAAGTAATAAGGCTCTAGGCTCAAGAAATCCCGACTAGACGATACCCTGAACCCCATACTTTACGCGTACAGTCAGTGCTTGCAAGTATGTGTGCGTACTGCATACTCAACTTTAATGTTCCATATCTCCGGTGTTTCTCAACCGATTTCAATACAAATTTCACAGATTTTCATTATTTTGATTGATAATTCAAATGTCGTCACAAAGTTTTCCAAATTCAAGATTTTATTGTTATCGATCCCATGTGTATATCGGAAACGGGATGAGTTATCGAAATACGGAAACAAACTTGTACTGCCTAAGGATTAGGCGAGCTTAAGTTCGAAATCTGGAGTCTATAGCTCTTATAGTCTCTGAGATCAACGGACATGCCTATATCAACTCGGCTGTTGATGCTGATCAAGAATATGTATATACTTTATGGGATCGGAGATGCTTCCTTCTGCCTGTTACATACTTTTGCACAAAACCATTATACCCTTTATTCTCATTTTTAATGGGAACAGGGTATAAAAACCTTTGAATAAAATATAACTTTGGCATATGCCAATAAAAAATACTATTTACTTGTGACTTTACTTATAAAAAACCAATTACAAAATAATGATTAAAGTAAACACTGACAAATATTATAAGGATTATTGTTAGAATCTTTGGCACATTTGAAAAATCTTAATCGTTGTTTTATACTATAATATAGCAGATCCACAAAGCAGTCGCACGTGCTGCGATTATTTCGAATGTGCATTAAGTGTTCACAGATTGTTGGTTGGCAACATACTTCTACATACTATTAAGTTGTCTTTTGTTGGTTGCTCATAATTAATGCGTCGGCTCAGAAAAGTCATTTGCATACGAAATGTTTGGAGTGGCATTGATTTGACAACGCGCCATGAACAAAAAAAAAAAAAAAACAAAAACCAAAAATATAATAAAACAAACACAAACGAGAAACAAGGAAAAAGCTATACACTGAAAAAGAAACACACGCCCAATTCAAATATATATGCCATTTACATATATCTTATATAGTATATATATATATATATATTTTATTGCTGAACCAACTAATTAATGAAATCTACATCAATATCTAATCCGTGCGATCATTGTTCACTGCTCATTAAAATCAGCTGCGTGCCTCATGCAAATTTTTTAATAAAAAATATATATATACCCTATAATTCCAATCAGATGGTACTTTAAATATATAGTGCACAGCTGTTTCAGCATGACAACTTCAAAGTCAAATGAAACTGAAATCATCTCACTTCAGAAACGAATAGTAAGAAAGTTATTTAACCGAAACTCTTGATCCTGACTGACTGCTATCAACGCACAGCTTTAACGTTAAGAGGCCAAGAAAACTTTCTAGTAAGACACATTTGAATGCCACACTGTTCATATATATACTGTATATATATATGTGTGTTTTTCGTTTCTCGCCACATATAATGGGTATCAGAAGGCCTAGCATCAACAACTACTAGAGCACGTTGGATACGCAAAATCATCTGAGGGGCAGCAAATTATGTTAATCTATGAGTGTGAGACGCTGCGAACCAGTTCAATGGAGTTTTACCGACAGCTAGCAACCTGTTGCTTTGTATATGCTAATCATATGTATTGACATTCCTTAATTTGCTTAATAATCGCCGCTGCAAACGTTCAAACTGGCAAACGGGCAAACTGCCAAACTGGCCTGGCAACAGAAAAACAACCAACAAATACCAAAATACCAAATAAAAAACGATCGAATACCAATCTAGCAACATGATGAAAACTTTTAAAGTTGCCACATTAATGCTAAAAACAACAATCGAAATATGTCTCCAATATATTTATTTTTTTTTGTATTTGGGCCATTACTATGAACGAGCTAAGATTCTGCGTATGACAATCGCATTGGCCACGCTTGGCAATCAGCCTGACACACAACACACACATACAAACACACACACACATAGTTTTGCCGGCTAGCTCTTTGGTCATGGACAATTGGTTTCCATTGCCATCGTCAGCTGAGAGGCATTTGGGGTGGAGGGGGGTTGTGTCAACAATTGGTCAGCTAATTGTCGCCAGTACTCAAGTCATGTTGGCCAAGTTAGTTGTGTAAGTGTGTGTGTGTATGTGTGTTTGTGCCATAACGAATCGCATTAAGCCCCAAAAACAGCTTATAACAAGCTAAAACACCTACCAACAGAATCTGATTCCTTCGACTGCGCAATACTCTACAACAACTGTTGTAAGCGGCTGTCAATGAGAAATCTTCAACTAAGAATAAGCAAAGTCGACCTTAAAGGCGGCAACTTTTCAAAATTCTCAATATATGGAATAAGTTATAAGAATTCAAGATATTCAAATGACGATTTGAAGTAATAACAGTATAACAGTTACTTTCACCCTCAGACTTATCAATTAAGTCTCCCCTCCAAGACTTACACTAAACTATAAATATATATACATATGTATATAAGCCGAAAGTTACCTGATTACGAGGCGGAAGTATGAACGGCAATAATATTTCTGGTCATATATATATATAGAAAAAAACATATTTGAAAACTTTTATAAATGAAAAGTCTTTCAAGTGAAAACAATTAAATGAATTAAAGCTGTCCGAGTAAGAAATTTATGTCAGCTACTTGCAACAGTAGTTTGTAGAGCAAATCTCTAAACTTCCTTCCTTGCTGTGGTTTCTTTATTCCTCAACAGTTGCTTGCTTTATTTATTTGTTATTCCACTGTTTAATGCTGTAGTTCGTTATACTTAGCTTAGTTAATTCGTATTCTCTTAGTAACTCAGTTGAGTTTGTTATTTGAATTGGTTTATAAGACACTCTAAGATCGTTTTCGATTAATTTGCGCCTTTAAGGCTTACCTTTTTGTGAAATATTTTGCCTGATATGGAACGGTGATCGGAATGGCAATGAAAATTTGATTGGAATCCCATTAACCATGCAATATACGTAGATTGAATTTAAATGATGTGTGTGTTCGCGTCCTTTTCGTGTTAGTCTCTATCTGTGTGTGTGCGTGCGTGTGTGAGTGTGTGCCACAAATGAGTACGAACGGACGCTCTAAGTGGTTTTCTAACGAAGGATGCTTAGGAACTCAGTGAACAAAATGCCTTAAAAACAACTCTGAAAAAAAAACCCCCAAAAAAAATAAAATAAAAGGTAAAAAAAAACAACATTGAAAATAAAGATGCTTCCACGAAATGAACAACAGCGGCCTCTAATATGCCACAAAAGAAAGCATACGAAAAAAAATAAAAAATAAAGAAAAAGACAGCAAGAACGAAAAAAAAAAAAAGAATCTGCGAACAGAGAGCGAGTCTCTAAGTCAATGACTCCATTAAGTGCGGTTTTCTGAATTCATTATGCGTTGCCAGGTTTTATTAAGCAACAGGTTGCTATGCCACCCGCTTGCATCTGTATATATATATGTGTGGCATGCAACACAAGCCAACAATGGCCGAAATACACAAAACGAAACCATACTATATTAGTAAGTATGTGTGTGTGTTCGTGTGTGTGTGATTAGAAACATATTTACGAGTCAGTTGCAGACTTTTTTTTTTTCGAATGCATCACTTCAAAGTTGAGTTACATTCACAGGATTTTGAGTTGCGTTTTCATTGCCATTTCATTTTCATTACCAAACATTCATTGCCTTGCGACTTTTATGGCTCTGTGCATTTGTTGACTTTGCCATTATTCAACTTAGTGCGCACAGTGGGCTACACGCATAGAATTATGCGCTGAATATTTAATTTTATATATACTATATAACTATGACGTTCATCTCAATGCAAATTGTTATATTAATATTATACTTTATTACATAAGTTATATTAAATAGGTATCTAAAATACATTAAATGTCGTTTTCCCAAAAAACAATAAATATTTCTCCCATAACTTCAAAGTATTTAAAAAAAAAACAAGTAAGAAGGCTCTAGTCGAGAAATCCCGACTAGACGATACCCTGAACCCTATACTTTACGCTTACAGTCACTGCTTGCAAGTATGTGTGTGTGCATAGCGCATTCTGCATACTGTATAGTCAACTTCAATATTCCATATCTCCGGTGTTTCCTATCCGATTTAATTAAAATTTTACAGATTGTCATTTTTTTGTCTAATATTTCAAATGTTGTCTCAAAGTTTTCCAAACTCAAGATTTCATTGTTATCGATCCCATGTGTATATCGCAAACGAGATGAGTTATCGAAAATCGAAAACAAACTTGTACTGCCTAGAGATTAGGCGAGCTTAAGTTCCAAATCTGGAACTCTCTGGCTCTTATAGTCTCTGAGATCGACGCGTTCATTCATACAGCCATACGGACAGACGGACATGGCTATATCGACTCGGCTGTTGATGCTGATCAAGAATATATATACTTTATGGGGTCGGAGATGCTTCCTTCTGCCTGTTACATACTTTTGCACAAAACCTTTATACCCTTTTTTCCCATTTTTAATGGGATCAGGGTATAAAAACTATTTCAAATAAAATGAAAAGCGAATTGCTAATTGCATGAAAGACTTTCTTATATGGCATGATAAATACGTTTTATAAGCTAATCTAAAAGCTGCTTTGAGATTAAATCAAATTATCTGAAATGCAATTAACATAAGACAAATTTAAGCTGACTTTTGATAACTGTATGGCAAACTTATTCTACAACTATTCTCTGAAAGTTTAACTGGAATCACAAAAATTAACTGGAATGCAATGAATGTTGTTTTTTTTTTATTTAGCACACAATAACGTAAAGGCCATTACAAAAGTCTTCACACACACACACACAGTTCACAGAGGGTACAGTGTGTGTGTGTGTGTGTGTGTGCCATAATTCATGTCTAGCCTGTTTGCTAATATAACACTTTAACGCTTAAATTACTGACTCATGACCCAGACTCGACCCTTAGCCACCTAGAGTCAACATAGTGTTCTCCTACGTTATCTGAGGTTTGTACTTCACTCAGCAAAAAAGTGAGAAGAAAAAAACCGAATAACCGAAAAACCCTGCAAAAAACTGTACAAAATTTTATGCAAAATTTACTGTGTCAACATTTGTTGTCGCTCTGTGTCTGTGTGTGTGTGTTTGGTGACACTGTTTGAGTGGCAAGGGTTAGGCGTTGCATGCAATACGTTGCTGTTGTTGTTGTTGGGGGGGTGGAGGTGGAGTTATGGCGGTTTGTTACGTTTGGTACACAGGGACATAAGTTAATGTGTACATAAAACACACACACACACACACACATGCAAACAACACGCGCCTGACTCGAGTGCCATGCAATTCAGCATGGGTAGAATGATGCCGCATTCTCCGTTTCCACTAGTGTCTGCCACACAAAACCCCAACCCTCTTCCTTCACTGTCACTCTCCACTCCCCACTACCCACTTTCCCCCTCCCCATCAAAATCGTTTCGATCGTGTGCGTCTGTTTTAGTTGTGGGCCTTTGCTTCTCTTACCCCTACCCCCTACCTTTTGTCACAGCCCTCCCTCCCCAACCACTTATTTCTCTTCTTTTTTTCTTTTTCTTTTTTTTTGGTACTTTGTGTGTGTACGCGCTGTTGTTGTTGGTTCATTGCCCGCCAAAAATTTTGAAGGCCAAAATAATATGCGATTTTTTTTTGTTGTCTTTTTTTGCGCTTTCTGTTTAGCTTCTGCTTCTTCGGCGAGCTGCTTTTGTATTTATTGTGGTTGTTGTTGTTCTTGTTGTTGCTGCTGTAGTCATTTCAGGTTTTCCCTTTCTGGCAATATGTACGCGCCGGCAAATGCTTGGAGGTGTGTGTGTGTGTGTTCGGTTTGGGGCTCGCCAGTCTGTTGGGTAACGGGAAGGCAGAGCAAGAGGAAGGTGGTTGAAAGGCGTCCCAAAAAGTTTCACATACTGCGTAGCTACTCTGAATGTACAATACGCACACACACACACACATATATATATATATATATATCTACACACACACACACCTGTACCTTGTGTGTATCTATTCGAGTGTATCTTTTTATCCACAACTATGCAAGGCTATGTATCTGTATCTGTATCTGTATCACGTCTCGGCTTTGTCGCCACAATTCACGCACTTTTTATTATATTTTATATAGTATATACCCTGTTCTTATATTCGCGTCATGTAGACAAGAAAATGTACTTCAAAAGCTATAAAGTTTTTATTCTTAGTCAGATCTGATTTGTAGTTTTCAATAATAATAGCATTACGCTTAGGAAAATAACCAAGGAACTAAAAGAGTATTGCTGGGTCGTTGTTATCCTGATGTGGCAGCCCTGGACTACACTTGCCAGAGTTGCCACAATATGCTAGCAACTCATTTGCTTAGCTGCGGTTAAAGCTTCAAATATTTTCTGATCTATATTTAAGCTGATTTTCACATTTTTTAAATACCCTGTAGCTACAGGTATTGGGGTATAGAGCGTATCAGAAAGTATTGATGGTAAATTCTACTTTCGGTTGCTTGTTAATTAATCGTGCTGCGAATTTATAGCTAGAAACAACTAGAACATTTTTTAGATACATTTTGTATATATATTTATTCACATTTGAATCCATTCTTTTCACACAGCCATCGAAAGGGCTTAGCTAAATAGGTTATGAATCTATAACTAGATAAGGGTTGTATCTTTGTTTGGTTAATGAGAAAAGAAAAAAAACTACAGGGTATCTCTGAGTCAAGTTATCTCTTTTAGAACACTTACATATTTAATGATTTGTTTTTGTTTTTGTTTGTCTTTTTTTGAGTTTCTGTTGGCGCTGAAGTTCCAAAAAAATAAAACCCGTCTTTGTGCCTTTTGTTTCATATTTAGCCTTTTTTTTCTTGTTTTTAGTTCACACACAGTGAGAGTTGAGGAGTGAATGGGGCTCCTTTCTGCGTATCATGAGCGTGTGTGTGTGTGTGTGTGGATGCCTCGTTCAAATGGAAACTACTTTTGAGGCAACACTTGAACAAACGGCATAAGTTTTTGCCATTTTGCTGATTTAGCAAAAAATCAACGAAACCTCAAATCATCGATCGACAGTCAAACTTCCACTTGAGAGATCAGTTAATAAAGCTGATAAATGATAGATACATTTTTCGGCAGCTGACCAAAAGAAATAAGAACAAAACAAAAAAAGTTCTTAGAAATGTGGTTTATATGGACATTTAAATACGCTTGCCGTTCGATTATGTTTTTGAAAAGTATCTTAAAATATTATTAAAAATTAAATTCCTTAAACTTGTCAAAGCAGGAAAGCATTTTTATAATGATATGGTCCGATATGGATAAGAGAAATGTTTTTTTAGAATTCGAAGAGTAAACAAACTTAATGACATATTAAATATACCCTTAAAAGCAAAGTGTATACAAAAATCGATGTGAAAACTTTTGGCGCACACACTCAATTTTGCGCTTAAAGCGTCGTTTAGTGTCAAGAAACGTTCAAGTATGTGTACATACATATGTATATACTATATAGTAATAGTAATGGGTATGTGTGTTTGTGTGTCTAATTATATGGTAATAGTGGCATACAAATGTACATATAAATTACTCTTATTACAGACAGCGACGCCAACACAACGACAAATCGACCAACAGTCGGACAGTCCGATCAACAGATCGACTTATCGACTGATCGACTGATCGACAGATCGACAGACCTCCCGTTGATCTATTACGCCATCGCTATATTACGTATACGCAATGTTAATAAGTTAGTCATTGGGCACCAACACAGCATTAACCACAACTACTTAAGCCAACTGACTCGAACAAACCGACTAACAAAATAATATTCAAATCAATATATCTAGCTAAATGCAATCATTCTCGTGTTGATCTCATATTTTTTTTTGCTCTCTCTCTCTCTCTTTCTCTTTCTCTCTCTATTAACCAATTGTCTACACATAGGAATATATAAATATTTTCTTGAGCCAATTAAACAATGAGCAAATCTTTGGCAACTGATTCATCATGACTAATACACCGATCTACAATACTATATATATATATAGTGTATAGTATATGCATGACAAATGTGAAATTTAATATCCAGTTTTATGGCCGTCTAGACATTTGTTTAGCTTTTAAACACAATTTCCAACGAAAGATACGATTTGTTAATTGCCAAGCATTGGATATAATTTTTAAACGCTTTTGCTTCGATATCATATTTGATTTATTTTTATAAACTATCTAATAGAAATCTATAACATAATTACTTGTCTTCGAATGTTTATGTTCGTATTCTCGTTTAATTCAGCTATCCTATGAGGTGTTCCGAGATTTATATTACGATATACTACACATATATATATATATGTATATACAAACTTATATCTTTTTGCGGTAGTTATATATGTATTGAAACATTAAGTCATTGTGTCATAATCATCATCGTTTCTCGGCTTAGACCCTATAAGCGCCTTAACGTTGCATTCAAATTACATAAATTGATCTGTCGCTGATATCATTATCAAGCACACACACACACACGCACACACACACACACACGCTATTACTTATGTACAATCTTGACCAGCGCGTCGGCTGTGCGTGCGATGCCCCCTTCCCCGGAACACACCTTAATCAAAAAAAAATTAAATGAAATTAGACATTAAAACGAAAAGGGGAGAAAAAAAAAATCGCAAATGTTTACTTTACCTAAACAGGCATCTCCCCCCCCCTCTCTCCCACACACACACCCCACCAAACCGCCCGTCAATCCCGTCACTGTTTACACTCACCTCCGCCCACCCTCCATCGCTCACCCAACCCAACCCGCCCCCCCCTGCCGTTCACATTATTCATTCATCTCGTCTAGCGTTTATTTTGATTTCCATTTCGGATTTCGGTGGCGGTGGCGGCGTCGGCGGCGGCTGCGGTCCCTTGGCAACGAGAGCGACAAGCGTCGAAAACGGCGGCAACTTGTTTCTTTGTATAATTTATACGCTTTTTATTTTGATTTGTGCGTTTGGCCTTCTTGAGACGCGCACACATGGACAACGCACACATGCAAGACACACGTGTGGCTAGCTTTTAATACCCTGTAAATGTTGAAATGCGTGATGCAAGCAGGTATCTTGGCTTATCAAGATTATTATCTTTAAGTTAATGTTCGGTAAAGTATCAAATCTATAAAATATATCTATATAATATAGGAAAATCAAACGAGCTATTAAAGGATAAGTCAAAAGCTTCATGCTGTTAAGAGCCTGAATACTGTTAACACTTTTTCCACATACTATTATATGTACTTTATTCGATGCGTACAATATTTAACTTTCATATATATATTATATATATATTATATATATTCGGAGAACCTTAAAAGTGTCTTGTTTTGAGTAAAACTAACATATAGAAGTTGAATTAAACCTAATTAGTAATATATATCACATAATAGTTTGAAAACGTTATTCAAAAATATTCTTTTGGTCATTTCGCAGCCACTTAAAATATATATGCAGGATATCTTCAAGTCGGATCTGCTTTAACACAATCAATGCAATCAGCTTTTTACTTGTTTATTATTGCTTACAGCCTGCCTGTTGAGGGGGGTTCGGGGGCGGTGTGTTGATACTCTCGTTGTCTTTATTTTGATTATAGCAGTTTTACATATGATTCAGATTCATTCGCTGTTTAACTTAGCTGCCAGTCTTTTTCTTGTTCTTGTTGTTCTTGTTTCTTAGTCGCTTTTCCATGCCAATCCAATTATCGTGCTTTTTCCCCTTTCTCTGCTCTTTTGCAGCTCTCACTTTTATTTTGATTTTAATCTTTTGCAATGGGGGGTCGGGGGCTTGCTTTTAGTTGGATCTGGGTCTGGGTCTGTGTCTAGTTCTGGGTCTGGGTCTGGGGTCTTCAGTGTTGGGTGTTAGGGCAATGGGACAGTAGAAATTGTAACAATGATGCTTGCAATGACTAACTGTGCGTATTTATTTACGTATGCGTAAGTACAGTGCGCGCTCGTTTATGTTGACTAAACAAGGGCAACGAAAGTAAAAGTTGACAAAACCAACAATTTATTTTAGTTAAAACAAAGCTTACTGCGACTTTTTAATGGCATTCGAAAAATGTTTTTTGTTCATGTTCTCAAGTGTTCACTCTATCAAGCAAACACTGTACCTGTGTGTAAGTGCCATTCATTGAATGCAAAAATATAACAATTAAAGGGCGCCTGTAAACGCTTCGAAGCGAAACTTAACACTTAGCCACTCCGATTGCAGCCAGTTCATTCATACATACATACATACATACATACATACATACATACATACATACTTGCATGCATGCATACATACATACATACATACATACATAACATACATTTACCTACATATATACATACATACATACATACATACATACATACATAAATATACATATACATATACATACATACACATACATATACATACATACACATACATATACATACATATACATACATATACATACATATTCATACATATACATACATATACATACATATACATACATACATACATACATACATACATACATAAATACATACATACATACATACACACTTACTTACATACTCACTTACTTACAAACATACATACATAAGTATTTATTTATTCATACATTCAGTCAATCATTCATTCATACAATCATTCATTCAATCATTTAATCATTCATTCAATCATTTAATCATTCATTCAATCATTCATTCATACATACATTCATTCTCACATTTCGCTGCGACCCTAACAAGTTTCGTGCCTCAAACTTTAACTCCAACTCGAATTCTGTTTTTGGTGTTTGTTATTATTTTGTTGTTGCTGTTGTTGTTGTTGTTATTGTTATTGTTATTGTTGGTGTTGGAGTTGTTGTTGTGGGTGATTCTTTTTAATTATAAACCAAAAAACCAAAACAAAATAAGAATACGATCCAAAACACTGACGCCCACTGTGAGTTATGCTTGCCTATGCGGATCATTAACTTTTCTGCTCCTTTTATGTACTTACGCCCCCCCCCCCCCCCCCCCTCTCAGGCAACATTTGTTTGTTTGGCTTTTCGGTTGTTGTTGTTGCGGCTGCCCCGCATAGTAAACATTGACAGCATTCACTTTACTACTGCTGCCGGCTACTGTCGCACATTTATTCATTCATTCATTCATGATTTCCCATTCCATTCATACAGCTTTGCATATGCGTGGGCAGCTGCCACACCAAGCTTACTTTACACACACAGACAAGCAGCAGTTGTTGCAGCCTCCAGATTTGTTTGTTGCTTGCCCCGATTTCTTATGTTTAGGCTCAACAAATTTGTCAATTTAGCTTAATTAAGTCTCTTTACTCTAGTTGCATTTCGCACGCTGCCCATAAACTTTTGAATCATAGTTATTGTTACGAACACTTTCAAAACATGTGACACGAATCTGTATACCCTTTTTTCCATTGTCTTTGTCTTCGCATTTATTCGTTTCACCAATTCAAAGTAAGATTTTTTTACTGGCAAGCTTTTTTATATTTTTTTCTAAATGCGACGCAATTTCCACAGTCAATTCAGTTATATAGTTATATTCGCCACCAATGGAAAGCCTATTGAATGGGTTATGCGCGTGTGTTTGTGTGTATAACTGCTTGCCGCTGCTTGCCACAAATGGACAAGAACTTCAGGCCCGGCCGACAGTTGTTTCGCATTTGGTATTGGCTTTTTGGCCTTTCCGTTTCGCGTTTCGCGTTTAATGTTTATGTTTAGTTGATGCCAAATTGTTTGCCCTCACAAATGTAACACAGAGCACAGGTTTCATTTGGTCATGTGTGTGTGCGTGTGTGTGTGTGTGTGTGTTGGTTGTGCGATGACAGCACCCACAGCATTAATATCTCTGAGCAGACTGGGCTTAATCACAATGTGGGCGTAGCAATCGCGGCGCCTTCTCAATCAATCTTAGACGACTTACAAAGTCGGTTGAAGTTCTTCTTTCTTACTTGGTTTTGTTGGCCAAGTTTAGTGTCTATAATGTCCAACAAACAAAAGCACATAATGCAACAAAGAAAACAAGCTGAAGCACAAGTTGATTGACTTATAGATTTATTATCTTCAACACCTTACAAACGAAACCCAATAACACTCTCCATAAAGTAAGCAGCGAATTGTAGTTGATTATCTAATCGACTTTAAATGACAACTTGAAAAGATTTAACAATTTTTTTTGTTGCGTATTTTGCATTGCATTTTTGCTGTTTTTAGTTCGTTAAGGGTTTGAATAAACAAACAAATGTGATTTAAGCAGAATAATTATTTAAAATCTAAGATGAAATAAAAACTTTTTTCATTTATATATAAAAAAATCTTTCACAGGAAATAACTTGAAAGCTTGCATTTTTGTACTAAGAATTACTGAGCGTTGATCGTGTGACCGTAATATATATCTTTATAGCTTTTAAGAATTCTCGATCCATAAGCATATTTAATTTCATACAAGCTGAAAGATTTTAGTTTTAAGTTTCATACAAGCTGAAAGATCTTGGTTCTAACTAATGAAGTAAGTTTTTAGTGCCACTAAAAGACTTCTAAGCTGCATCTTAACCTTAATCTGCAAGATATCATAGTCTGTATAAGAGCTTTTATTAAAGCTAAAAATCCGTGACATTGGAAAAATCTATAAATTATATTGATTTGTCCAAGCACAATGCATATATTGTTGATGGATGGCTATTGAACAATCGTTGTTAAGCTTTGCAATTCAATTGGTCAAAGGTTGTTAATATATAGTATATATATATATATAGCTTTGGCTTTAAGTGAAATTCTTGGCACTTACTCACAGCCTTAACCAACTGTCTGTCCATTTTGCATAATTATATTGGCACCAGACAAACAGATATATATATATATATATATATTTTAGTGTTGTTGTTAAATCAAATATTTCTAACACGTTTTGCAATTTGTACTTTTTTTTCCAGAACTTGGCTTAAAGCTTGTAGACGTTAGACATACCTAAGTCAATGCGTAAAGGTAAAAGATACAAATGTATCTGTGTGTGTGTGTGTTTGTGTGTGTGTGTGTATCTTATTGTTGGCAGCAGCAGCCGCATTTCTAGCTAAACAGCAGCCAGCTGTGAAATGAAAAGGCATGCGTGAAATTCTAAAGATTGTATAGTACGTTTAAGGTATACACACACACACACACACACACACACATAATACACACCCAAACACACATACATACATACATATAGTGATGTTAATAACGAAATGATCGGAAATGCCTTGCCATATAAGTTGATTTCCACAAATACTTGTTTCATGAATATACCAACAACTACCACAACTCACGAATCACGACTAACTAAATGTCTGGCGCTAGTTTAATTACACATATTTAGTTAATTAGTTTGTTAGTTAGTTAGTTAGTTAGTCAGTCAGTCAGTCAGTTAACCAGTCTACAACAAAATTAATTGGCAAGAATGTTAAAAATTCGAGCAGTTGTCAATAATTACAACTGGTTCCGTTACATATGAACAAATAAATCAAATTATCATTATACCCTTACAGATAGGGTGTTACGTTATTGTGTCAATACCCAGAAAGGTATTTCTTGATTAATAACTGGTTTCAATTCAAATTTATACTTGTTGGCCAAAGCAAAAGTAAACGATTCATAAAGTTAGACGAGATATTGAATTAAATCTAATAACTATAAATGTGTATGCATAATGATATTTGTTTGCATATACAGTGATAGCTCGATAACGTTAACTTTATAAAGAATAAGTTACTAATCTTAACCAAACGAACCTTATCCCTGATTGTAGTTCATTGAAGTTCGTTCACGATTTTTAGTTCATTGAATCAGCCTAATTGACTACATTGATCGATCTTGTTAAGCTTAAAATCAAATACTTAACATGACTATACATTATTTTGCATATTTTATCAGGACACAATTTCATTTTCCTATAGCCTAATCACTATAATTATTCAAAGAGTGTTAAATAATCGACTATTCAAACTTTTTTTTTGCTTATTTAAAACTATTATCTACCTAAAACTTTTTAATGTTTACATTCTTGAAAGAGATTTCTTATCACTGATAAATCTTTAGTTCTACAAAAAGACATTTATAATCCAAAAAGATTTCAAGGTCTAGCTTTCAACATAGCATAGAAATATATATGTACATATGTATATGCAATCTGCGCGATATGTGAATAATATAACAAATAGATTAACTTAATTGTTAAGTCATTAAAAAAAGAAACGACTTTCAAATGCGACAAGCCCATTGATTGCGCAGCTAGTTTAGTTTTGTTTAATGCAGTTAAGTTTTGCTTAGTTGATTTGAGTTTAGTTAAGTTGATTAGTGCGCCATCGATTGCGTATCTGATAATCGACTTATCGCCCTGCGAAACTCAAGGCTCATTTGATGATGATGAAAGTAGCCCCGAAAAAAAATGCGTCGCAAATTAATTTCGCCTTTTAGTGGCTAATAAATATGTATACTCGTATATATATATATATGTGTGTATGTATTTATATGCATATAAATTGTGTTAGTTGTTTGGTTTCACTAAGAAAACAATAATTATAATACGTGTATTTACAAATTGCGTTCTAGTCGCGCTCCAGTTTTAAATGCGTTTTCTTTTTGTTCCGTTTGGTTTTTTGTTTTTTCGTTTAGTTGTTGTTGTTGTTGTTGTTGTTTACAATTATCGTGTGCGCTGGTTCTGGGTCTGCATTTCACCCGGAATCCGTATCCACCTGTTCTATGACCCGGTGAAATGAGCCTAAATACTTTTTAATCAACTAACCGAGAGTGCAACTGGTTAGTTGGGTTGTTGGGTTGTTGTTGTTGTTGTTGATGGTGTTCAGTGGTGCCCATTGATGGTCAATTTCATGCGTTCATACCTTCCATTGTGTGGACACGCGCCGTTGACCGGGCCAACGGACCACGGACCACGGACTTTTGGCCACGAGCCACGCATATTGAACAACTTCCGTTTTGTGCTTTGAGTCGGCGTTTAATTGCCGAGTTAACCGAATGCACATAACACTTTGGCTAATTACCAATAACCGGACACACACACACACACATATATATTTATATATATATTTATATATCGACAAATCAATATCGATAGAATATAGAGTGATTCATTCGATTAGATGTGTGTGTATTGTTTAAATTACATCTCAATATATATATATATATAAAGTACCATTTAAACTTTGTTGAAATTTCTTGTTGGTAATGGTTAATAACTATTATCACTTACTGTATTTAATAGTTCTTGAAAATGATATTTGAGACAACGAAATAACGAATAATTTCAAATAACCTTAATTATATAAATATCATTCATTTTCTTTGCTACTATATACTTGAGAACCTGTGACTGTCAAAGTTCGCTACTGGATTGTTGACGCATTAGAGGTCCGCTTATACTTGAGAACCCGTGCCTGTCAAAGTCCGCTCCTGGACAGATCCGCTGATTGTTCGTTGTTCTATTTTAGATTTATGCGCAAACATCAATCGAACATTTTTCGGACAGCAACTGTTAACTACCTAAATACATACATACATACATACATACGTACATTCAAACATGTATGCTTGCAGGTACATATCTATGGATAAAGATCGTTCAGTTCATCAAGCTCGTCGGCGTTTCTACATTCATTTTGGACATTCAGCGACATTTTGTCAGTGTCATGCCGCATAATTGTTGTCACTCATTTCATTCCCATTCCCAATGTGCCCATCCATCTATCTATCTATCAGTGTGTGTGTGTGTGTGTATTTGTATTTTAACACTCGTAGCCATTCATATGCTTTGAAAATTGAAGCGTTCAACAAATTCTAAGAATCTTTCTCTAAGTAGCTTAACTACTACCTGCCGAATCTACTATTTAAGCAGTTCCGCAAAAACCGAGTTCACACAGAGAGAAACACATTGATGTTGTTCCTGTTGCTGTTGTTGTTCCTGTTGTTTGCTATTGCTTTATCTGCATCATTAAGTGCCTAGCAGAAGAGGGGCGTCTAGTAGTAGTATCTTATCAGCTAGCATTGGCAGAGCCAATTAGCTTCTCCCCCACCCTCCGATACTCTTTCCCTTTTTTCCCATTTTTAATGGGATCAGGGTATAAAAAAATAAAAAACATCCAAATTTACATCAACCAATAGAGAATTGGGTATGCCTAAGATTTAATACCTTTTAAATAAAGAATTGCTTAAGATCGATGAAAATTCCGATCACAAACTTCGAATACCTTAACTACACATACATACAAAACTTGTCATAAGAAAAAAAAAAATCAATTAAATAATATTTATAGATTAACGTTTATCAAGTAAATTTTCGATGGTGTCTATCTTTTCCCAACCCCCCCCCCCCCCTCCCCTCCCCGCACAACATCCACCCTGCACACATAGCCAATCCCTATCAGGGCTTGGCTAGATAATGGGCGAAGCTATCACTGACCTTGCCAAAAGTATTTACAAATGTATGTATGTGTGTGTGTGTGTATGTGTTTACCCTCCGCTGGGGTATGTTCTTTTCATCGCGGCAGATGAAACGAAACAATCCAAAAATAATATTATATGAAACTACTTTGAAGGCTACAAAGCGGAAATTCGCACAGCAGTTTCCTTTTATGCTTAAAGTGATTTCCTAGAAAGGACTTGTTAAAACTCTTCTGGGAAATGTTGTAAATTCCTTGATGAACTTGCGCAGGTTAAGCTGAAACTTATTTTGAAATATCTTTGTGAGACTTCATAAAAAATTGTAAACTTTAAACCATTTTGTGGGAACTTAAGGATCAGATATCATAGAATGATACAGACATAACACAGTTATCTAAAAACAATAAAGGGACATTGGAAGAGGCTAATACCAGCCGATTAAAGGTGTCAGCATATGTTATGGCATGGGTTATCTTTGGACACTTTTCCTCAGCAGAGAACTTTCCTTAGATTTTTGTACGAATCGACAAAATAAAAGCGAAGAGTTTAAAAATGAAATAATGCGCAAAAGGTGGACAGGTGCACATCAAGGCCACATAAGGTAGGGTTGGATTAGTTGGACAGAGCAGGACTAGTGGTAGGTGGTAGGGTGTATGTGGTAGGGTTTAGGGGGTAGGGGGTAGGGGGTAAGGGGTATATGGTCATGTGGAGTGTGTTTTAAGGGGAAAGGGAGCAAGCTCAGCAACTCTTATACCTTAATTTTTGCAAGCATGTTTATATATGTATATGTATATGTATATATATATATGTATGTATGTATGCTTGTATGTAGGTATTGGATGTTGCCAAGTTGGCGCTGTGACGACGTCAACGATAACGGCGACAACGCTGGCGCTGGCGCTTATCAAACACGGAAGCTTTGCCGCAGCTAACAAGCATACACACACACACAAACACACACACACACACACACACACTACGCACACACACAAACATGTGCATATGTTAAAGTTGGTCTGTTTTGGTATGTTTTTCTTGTATTTCGCTTTTGTTTTGCGTTAATATTCTTTCTTGTGGTATTTAAATTAAACAAACCGCCGCTGTGTTTGTGCATATGTATGTGTGTGTGTGTGTGTGTGTGTGTGTATCATCGTGCCGCATATGTAAATTAACTTTTATTTGATTTATACACAAACATACATAGATACATACGAATACATATGGATACTTTTTGGATACCCTGCCAACTAAAAGTGGCATGCCGCAACAAGATCATATCTTAACTAGAGCACGTACTAAAACAACAGTTAATATATATCCAAATACATATATATACATATATAAATCTTTGTCCATGTATAATCAGCCTATCCAACTATTTAGAAAGCTATGATTAACACAAAGCTATAAATTAAATGTTAAAAAAAACAGTTACATGAATTTTGGAAAATATCATCAAATTCAATTTTGAGCATCCCATCAAAAGATACATACATATTACCAACACAAATCAGCCTATATACTATAGCTATATATATATATATATATAAGCAGATGTAGATATCTGAAGCAAATTTATTGCCAAAATAAATCAAATCAAATCTGATTAACAAAACACATTTCGTTAATATAAAAATAAGCAAGTCAGAAGGCTCTAGTCGAGAAATCTCGACTAGACGATACCCTGAACCCTATACTTAACGTGTCAGTGCTCGCAAGTATGTATACTGCACACTTGACTCAACTTCAATGTTCCATATCTCCGGTGTTTTTCAACCGATTTTAATAAAAGTTTTTCATATTGTCATTATATCGTTTAATGTTTCAAACGCCGTCTCAAAGTTTTTCATATTCAAGATTTTGTTGTTATCAATACCATGTGTATATCGGAAATGGGATGAGTTATCGAAAATCGAAAACAAACTTGTAGTGCTTAGGGACTAATCGAGCTTAAGTTTCAAATCTGGAGTCTCTAGCTCTTATAGTCTCTGAGATCGACGCGTTATACCAACCGACAGACAGACGGACATTGCTATATCGACTCGGCTGTTGATGCTGATCAAGAATATATATACTTTATGGGATCGGAGATACTTCCTTCTGCCTGTTACATACTTTTGCACAAAACCATCATACCCCATTTACCCATTTTAAATTGGTTCAGGCTATAAAAAAAGATACATTTTAGAAACTGAATCACTTTCTTTTTTCCAATAACACATATCAAGTGCTAATATAGATTATTGTTTGTTTTGTTTGAATGAGCAAATGCAAAAGGTTTCCTGTAAATATCTCATTAAATTGAAACGAAACCCTTCTCCGGTTATCCAACAACTGCGAAACCTTTAAAAACTTTTTTTTTATAATCTTCTAATTATCATAATTAATTCATTTGGAGCTATCCATTCCAGCGAAATGTTTTCATCTTTGCCAATTCCTTTGTTCCTACCTTTTTAAATTCTTATTCCTTTATAGTTTTTTTTTTTTTTTTTGGCGCAAAACTTTGCTATCAGATACTTAATAGATTTATTTGCTTCAAGCGAGCTTCAAGGGCATTCAAACTTCAGCTAACCATTGAGAGCATCTACGTTTTATTATTTTTATTTTTTATTTTTTTTCTTTTCTATTATTATTATTTTCTTTTTGTTTTGTGACTTACTTTCCGTATTGCGTATCTTGCAGATTGCGTTGCTCAGTTTGCTGCCAAGCGATTTGGGCATTGATCATGTGACGCACACACACATAGAGAGAGATAGAGAGAGAGAGAGCAACTACTGTGGTATAGTAACGATTCTGATATAATAGTACCTTCAACCTATACGAACATGAACATGAACAACACTTTTTAATACTTGCTTACTTGTAATAGGATACGTTGCGCTTGGCTTTATTTTATTGCCAGTCGACCCAGGCCAGGTCTGGTTAGTTTACACATACATACAAACATAAATGTATGTGTGTGTGTGTGTGTGTGTATTTTTATTTGGGAAGCTACTTGAGCTGACTCTAAGTCCGTCTGTTTGTCTGTCTGTCTGTCTGTCTGTCTGTGTGTGAAGTGGCCTGTGCAGGTGCTGCTTAAACCGTTCCCACAGGCCACAAAAATAGAAGGGAAAAACCCGAGGCGAGGTATCTAATAGATAAGCCTAGGTAGCCGAAGATTATATACCCTTGCAGACACATTTCAATTTGAACAAATGAAATGATCTTCGTTATATTCTTGCTAAAAACAAATATTTGTTAGTTTTAGTTTTGCGATTTGTAACCAAACTCCAAACTCCAATAAAAATAAACGAGAAAGTCAATATTGATATACGAAATAAGTGTATGAGTTGAAATCTAAGACGAAAATTCTCACTGGTCAAACAAATGTTAACGAGTACATTTGAACAGACTTAACCGATTTACCATATGATCCTGTTGCGCTCAATGTCAATATGTGTTTTGTTCACATGAAACGAAACTGATCCTTTTTTGGAAATGAAACGATCGAAAATGAGATTGTTATTGTTGTATATGATATTGGCGATAACGTTAAGAAAAAAAAAACAAACAACTTGTTACAGTTAACACGATTTAATCTTCGTTGTTTGATATCAAACAAGGTTTTTAAAAATGTATACCTAGCTTAAAACTACTTGCACGATCTGCCTTAAGTTTTCGCAGGCTGTTCATAGGTCCTTGGTAGCTTGAAAGATAAAGTTTAGCCTTCAAACTAGTATAAAAGATATGCAAATATTATGATAAGAAGAACTAGAAGAACTTGTTTCATGAACATATATTCGAAAATTGTGAAGTTTACAACATTCAAATGTACAAAGATATCTGAAAATATGATTATAGATATGTTATTCGTGCAATAGATATAAATGATGATATTTAAGATACGGTCATCTCTTTTTAACAAATTCGAAAGAAGCTTTAGAGCTAACGTTCGATTCACAGCCTACTATCAATTTGTAGCCCATGCTGGGTTCAACTTGTGTTATTGATGGATTCTGTTCAATTAGAATATGACCGCAAAAACCAACCAGAAAGAGATAGTGAGAGATAGGAGGAGAGAGAAAACGAGCACAAGACCATTAAAAATGTCAACGAGTGCTCGTAAATTTGATGAATGTGTATCTGTGTGTGTGTGTATCTTGTATATTGTATGTGTATACAGCTGGGTGTTTGATGGATTGATTGATATATTCTGGTCCAACCCTCCAACAACTGTCACCCCTTTGTATCTGTGTGTGTGTGTGTGTGTGTGTGTGTGTGTGTGTGTGTAATCAAATGTCAGTCAGACGGTCAGCAACAGGCTGCAACAGATTGTGAAATATGCTCAGATTGCGTGTGGGCCACACGAAACAAATGCAAAACACTGAAATGAAATGGCTAATGAGGCTGGCAAATACATTTGTGTGTGTGTGTGTGTGTGTTTGTGTGTAATAGACACAAAACCTAATAACAGTTCAAAGGCAATTTGCCATTTTGGATAGCCCATTTCAGCTGTCCATCTGCACCAAATAGTTACTTACGAATATAGATACATAGATACATGCAGATGCAGTTGCAGATGCAGATGCGGTATAGGTATTAACAGTAGCTGGGCCAATTATGCACACATATGGCCAAGAGGCTAGCGTATTGTCCAGAACGCTGTGACTAAGCCGACGGCGCACAACGTTTTTGGCTCATTGCATGCTATCTCCCTCTCTCGCTCACGCGCATTTTGCTTGTGCTTATGTATCTTGTAGATACATTGTAGGCAACGTTTTGCTTTGCTATAAATACAATTCTTGTGCTATTTCCGTGTTTGTGCGTCTTCTATACAAAACGGCATTTATTTAGTAGCTCTCTCTATGTACATATATATATATATATACGTATGTATTACGCCTTATATACGTATATATGTATGTGCTTTTGGCGTTTGCATATCTACAAATGTATCTGCGTATTTCATTTTGATTTTGCATTTTGTTGTTATTGTTGTGCCTCTATTTCTGTATCCTAAACACACACACACACACACACACACTTATATATACATAGCAGCGCATTGTATTTGCATACGTGCGAGTTAGTTAGAAGTCAATCAAAGTCGACTCAAACATGCGCTGCAAATGTATCTTACAGATACGCGATCGTTTCCAGATTGTCTACCAAAAAAAAACGTTTTTCTTCATTTTTCATAGTTTTCAGTGGAAAAACAAAAAATGCATAGGAAATAATAATTAAACGTTTGTGTATAAAAAAAATATTTATTTATTATTATATCCATATATTCGGTTTGTTTATTTATTATGCGTTCAACTTTTAATACGCCCATTAAAAAAAATCTGTGCAGAATAATGAAAAAAGTGAAAGAAAAACAAAACAAAAAACCGTTCAGTTTAATTATAAACAAAATAAAGAGAATAAGAAACGTAGCGGAGCGGAGCAGAAGGAAGTAAGAAAAATCAAAAGGAATGAAACGTGCGTAGCTTTTTAGAAAATAGGTCAAATCTATTTCGGTCGGCTCATAAAAAAATAAAATAAGAAGAAAGAAAGCAAAAAAAGAGCGAAAGAAATCAATAAAAAAAAACAAGTAAGAAGGCTCTAGTCGAGAAATCCCGACTATATGATACCCTGATCCCTGTACTTTACGCGTACAGGTCAGTGTTTGCAAGTATGTGTGTATGTGTGTACGCGCATACTGCATAGAAAACTTCACTGTCCCATATCTCCGTTGTTTCTTAACCGATTTTAATAAAAATTTCACAGATTGTCATTATTTTGTTCATTATTTCAAATGCCATCTTAAAGTTTTCAAAATTCAAGGTTTTGTTGTTATCGATCCCATGTGTATATCGAAAACGGGATGAGTTATCGAAAATCGAAAACAAACTTGTACTGCCTAGGGACTAGGCGAGCTTAAGTTAAAAATCTGAGGTCTCTAGCTCTTACAGTTCCTGAGATCGACGCGTTCATACATACGGCCATACGAACAGACGGACATGGCTATATCGACTCGGCTGTTGATGCTGATCAAGAATATATATACTTTATGGGGTCGAAGATGCTTCCTTCTGCCTGTTACATACTTTTACACAAAACCATTATACCCTTTTTACCCATTTTTAATGGCATCAGGGTATAAAAATAATGAAAAACAGCAAACGGTTTCTTTCTCAGGCAGCTTTCCTGCCTACTACAACATTTTTTTTCTCTTCTATTTCTTTTTTTTTTGCATTTTGTATCTATTTCATTCGTTTTAGCTCCTGAGTTTATTTGTGTAGTTGTTGTTGTTGTATATATTGTTGGCACCTTTTGTTGTGGAAAATTTTTTGGCGCGCTGATCTCATGCCTGAACATCATCTAAATATCATCTAAATGTTGTTGCTAAGTCGTATCACAGCCCGATGATGATGATGATGATGATGATGATGATGATGTATACAAAATAGTATTTATTTAATGGCACAGATGCAATCAGATTTAGGTTATAAGCCGATAGCTTCGCTATAATTACAGAGTCAACATTCAACGAATCCCTAACCAATAACCCAAATCCAAATCCAAACCCAACTCAAAATCGCCTCGAGAAAACATTTGCAAAATTTCAACCAATAGTTAGATTACGCATCAGAAGTAAGGGCTCGGCTCGGCTTGGCTCGGCTCGGCTCGGCTTGGCTCGGCTCGGCTTGGCTCGGCTCTGAGTTTGGGTTTCAATATGATGATTAATGATTGAAAGTTTGTGTTTGCCCCAAAAAGACAACAGCTGTGGGAAAAGTCTTATACGTAAGTATGCCAAAACTTATATATATCTATATATGTATATCGTTTATTAAATTGAATAGCCAATTGCAAATAAACATAATTGAATTATAATTTTGTTTTTCTACAACAAACAACAAATGTATTTCATTTGAATTAAGATTTATGATTTGCAATACATAAAGAAAGTTATTTTCGATTCGAAAACTGTTACCATATACTATGATGTGACATCACTTTCAATTATTTGACCATCCTTTACTTACTTCTTCAACTCAGAAGAGTATCTGCATTTGAATCCAGCATGTTGAGCTTAACATTTTAAACTTTATCATTCAAATGAATTATTTCTTAGTTTTAAAATTTCGGCACTACACATTTATATACTAAATATTCCTAAGGAATACCTTAAAAATCTAAATCAGAACAAATTATTTATCTCTTTAAGATTGCCTTTTTAAGCTTTTTATCATTCCCGACTCATTGAATCTTTTTTACTTTCACAAAATCCTTCATCCTTCAGTTCACATCTATATCCTATATATTCCGAAACACTTTAAATATATGTAATGTAAAAAAACTGTAATGAGAACAAATCATCGATATCTAAGATTGTTTTTGTGTTACGTTTTACCTTTTCCATTTCGAATTGAACAAGTTGACTTTTATAAATGTTAAAGCAAACAGTTGCCAGTTAAATTGGTGGTAGATGTTTTTTTGTTATTTGTTTTTTATTCATTTGTGCAGACAGGATATGCTTTCAAGCCAAATTCCACTTGTCATTGCTGTCCGCTTCGTGTGGCTGACAAATGTTTGGGCTCACAATTGAAATACTGTTTGACACCAGGCCATGACATATGCATGTATGTTTGTTTGTTTGTATGTTTGTATGTTTGTACTCGTACTAAGAACTACATTATGCACTATTTGAAATATAAAAAAAAGAAAGAAGAGCTCTATCTATCTGCCTGTCAACAGGAACATCTCCACTATAGGTGTGTGTGTGTGTGTGTGTGTGTGTGTGCTTCGTCCTGATTTCAACCGTGTGACAAATCGCATGAGAACTTTATCTAGGGAATTTGTCGAATCCGTTTATACATTTTTCTTCGATTGTCCGTTTGCGATTCTGCTGCTAAGAAGAAGAAAACAAAAAAAGAAAGAAAGAACATTCCTTTAAACAATTTTCTGTTGACTAATTGCTGTCATTAAGTTACCCTTAACATTTCTTTGTAAGAAAAAAATCCAATTTCGAAAATTCTGTGCATTGAAAATTGAAAAGATTGAACAATCAAGTCTTCCAAAAACTGACTTCAACTCTGCAAAAAGAAATAAATTGTGTTCAAATAAAACGAAGAAAGAAATTTTACCAAAAATGCAAAATAAAGTGTTTCTAATTATTATAAAAAAAAAAAGTTATGTTTAACATCTGCTCACATCAAGCGATCAAGAGATGCACAAGTGCATGTTGCACTTGCACTTGCAGTTGCAGTTGCAATGTGTTCCTGGAATTTTTTTTCTGGCTTATCGGCGTTTTTGGGATTTAATGGCCGGCAATTGTAAAGTGAAATTGTCATAAAAACTGGCCATCCATAAAAATAAAGCGCTACAGCCCGAAACTAAATAATAATATACTTTCAAAAATTATGTATATATATGTACAGTGGTCAAAAATCGTGTGCACTTAAGCACTTGAAATATGTTTATCCTTAAAAAGAAACCAAGTAAGAAAAATACTTATAAGTATTAAGTTTGTATACGGAACAAACTGAACTTGCAAACACACACACATATATATTTATATATATATTTATGTTTTCTCACAGTGTAGATATGCAGTTGCACGGCCAGCAAAAGGGTCATAAAAACCTTTGATCATAGATCTATGCAATAACTATCTTTGTAGCATACTAACCGAAGCAGAGAAAGGTAGAGAGAGAGAGAGAGAGAGGTAGATAAAGCCCGTATGCATTCTTAACGACATTCCCCTTACATTTAGTTCCTCTTCTTCTCTGGATGTAGTAGTATCATTTGGCAACTCTATAAGTACATTTAGATACTTAGCAACCTTTAATGGCGCCTACCTGTTTTCCCTTTCAGTGCAGCTGGTTGATTCGAATATATACGAATATTTTGTGTTTTATTTTATTTGTTATTAACCAGCATCGCGATTATTATTTCATGTATATCAAAACAATCCTATTTCCGTTAGTGTTCGTATGTGTGTGTGTGTGTGTGTGTGTGTATGTGTGTGTGTGGAGGTAATTATACACGTTGTTGTTAGTTGTTGTGACGGCCGGGAAATAACCAAACGTATCGCAATGTGGCTGACTAATTGTAGCCCTCGTTTTTACCCCCCCGCAAACAATAATGCCATAATGCTCACACGAAATGAGGCTTTTTGCTTTTCACCCCTTGCCCCTAACCATAAACATTTATTTGCTTAATAAATTGTCCCATTTGCATGTTTGTTTATGCCTTTAAGTTTATAATTACTTTTTTTTCTATTTTCTTTTTTTTTTTGTTCTATTTTTAATATTCAGATGACAAAGAATACAATGACTAATGCAATTGAATTTCTTGCAAGTTAATATAAAATAAGTCAGTTAAATCCAGTTAAGAGAGAGAAAACTTATCGAACTTATTGGCTCAATGAGTTGGTTATACTTCGTTCTAACTGTTAAATAGTTTTCCACATTTGAATTTCATTTATTTTAAATGATTTTCACTTTTGAACAAACCATTTTTTTCTTCTCTATTTGCAAATGCTGTCGAATAAAACATTTAGTTTCGTTCAAAAATGTTACAATTATAATCTTTGGCTTGAAAATTCATTCATTCGACGGCGTGGAAAAGGAAATTTGTTTTCAATTCAAAAACCGAAAGTATGTTCAAAGTGAATCAATTTCAGTTGTGGCATAAGGAAAATAGGTGCAGCCACTTCTCCATATGGAACATCTATCCGAAAACTGTTTATCGGCATTTCTGGAAAGTAATCGATAGTTGTACACCCTGCCGCAAGGAGTTCTTTCCCTACATCTTTTGGCTGGTGCTTACCTTAAGCTTCATGGGCGCCTATCGCAGCCTCTACGAACTTGCTATCATCTATTGTTCCCCAAACGGTACAATCGAAATGTGGCGACCTCGCAAGTACTTCTTTTTCGATCTTAAGCTGCTGCGTCAGGCACGAATCGCGGGCGCCATCCTTGGCAGCTTTGCCTGGCTAATGATGATCTTTGCACTGATCAATGTGAGTCTTGCAATTGGTTCGACATTATTTGAGTAAACATTTTTCGAAATATATATATACATATAGAAACATATTTATTATACCCTGAGCCCATTGAAACAGCGTCGTAATGGTTTTGTGCTTAAGTAAGTAACAGACAGGAATAAGTATCTCCGATCCCATAAAGTATATATATATTCTTGAACCATATCCGTCTGTATGTATCAACGCGTCGATCTCAGAGACTATAAAAGCTAGAGACTCAAAATTTGGAACTCCAGCTCATCTAATTCCTAGGCAGTACAAATTTTCGATAACTTTTTTCCGTTTTGAATATACACATGTGATCGATAACGAAAAAATGTTGAATATGAAAAACTTTGATATGTTGTTTGAAACATCGGAGATATGGAAAAACAAAGTTAAGTTAAGTATGCACACACACACACACATACACACACACAAACGCACACACTTATACACAAACACACATACACACACAAACGCACACACAAACACATACGTGCAAGCACTGACTGATACGCGTTGAGTATAGAGTTTAGGGTATCTTCTAGTCGGGATTTGCCGACTAAAGCCATCTTACTTGTTGATTAACAGTAAAAGCAAAACATGTCAAAAACATTTTCAAACCGTGACAAATCTCACAAAGTGCGTTCTTTGGTTAAAACTTTGTATATCTTGTCGTGAATAATGATTGAATGTTTGATATATTGTTGAAAATCCTTGAAACCCTTCATCTGACAAACAATATAATGTTGAAATACATCTGTTGCCAAAATTGATACTGCCTATTATTGTTTAGATTCGACCGTCCTTTATGACGCCATGGCTAGTATTGAATTCGATATTGCTTGCAATGGATATTGTTTTTTGGCTTATCGAGATAACCAACTGCCCGCCACCAATACGTATGCATACTGTCTATCCATTGTTGAAGCTCTTCTGCACTCTGGCGCTGGTCAACTGCGTTCAAAAGGTCTTCGAGAATGCCATCAAACGCAAGCTGATCGATGCGTTAAGTATCTTTGGCAGGGAATCAATTTTCGCAAGTGCCTGACTGAAACGTCTGACGGATCCAAAACTGAACACAACTGAAGCTTCACTCGGACATAATTTACAAGTCAACCTGTGGCACCCTTTTTCGTCATCTTCTTCGTATGTGTGTGTGTCCCATTAAATCGAATGGTTATCATTAAAAAAAACAACAACAACAACAAAAAAGGTGCGGCCAAAACCTAATTGTATCAAACTGAATGCTCTCTCTATCTCTCTCTCTCTCTCTCTCTCTTTTACTCTCTCTTTTACTGTGTGACCTGGTGGTGGCAGTTGCCTGCATTAAGCTCAATTAAGCGGCACGCTCGTAGACTGACATTCTCGTGCGGACCTTAATCAGTACCCATGTGGCATGTGGCATGTGGCAGGTACAGCTTCAGCTTCAGCTTCAGCTACAACAGTCAACAATCAACAGGGTGCAACAAGGGCCCGTGCCCGTACAAAACACCTTGCAACCAAAACCAATCCTCAAAAACGTGACCAGACCTTACACACACACGCACACAAACATAAGTAAGTATATATGTGTGTGTGTGTATATGTGTTATGTGGGTTATTGCAGTTATACACTCAGGTACTTTAACTTTCTTAAGCAACTTACCACACAGCGTGCATCTTTTCGGTCCGCATCGAATAAAGAAATTTTTGGAACAACGGCGGCATAGAAAGTGATTTTGGGTAAGGATTGTTGTTGGGTTTCGCAAAATGTTCGCACATATTGGGTTTTGTTTTGTTTTTGTTTTGGTTCAGTATTCGAAGACTTGCAAAATATGGTCATACTGTATTTAGAACTTGTGGCTAAGAATACTTACTTACGCATATTATATAATGAGCTGAAAAAAATCGAAACCAAAAAAATTTAGCACCCTCGATTGTATTAAATCAAAGCCTTAAAGATGAAGGATCAAGGAAAATGTCCTTAAAAAATCAAAAACAAAATCGAGAATGTTAATTACATTTCTTTATCTAAAAAAAAACAGGAAAACTTTTCAATATCTAAACATTTCATCTCAACATATTTGAATATTTAATAAAGCTAGCTAAAGCTAAGAGCATACAATATTCGTTGTGGCATTGTTGTTTGTGTGCCAATGAAAGCTTTTTTCGTTTTTTCCCTGTCTGCCTCTTATACTATTGAGAAATTGCACCTGTCGTGGAAGTTGCAAGCTGCAAGCTTGCACCCAAAATCTATACGCAATTAAAATTAACAAGAGGGTTAACTTTAAAAACAAAAAGCTGCTGGGCCAGTTATGTGACATTCGATGATAGCTGACGATTGCTCAAAGCCTCAAAGGAGTAGTTCAAGATTTTACCAGCTGTCCACCAGTTGGCTAACTGTACTTACCTAGTCGCATACGCATACCCGACTCCAGATTTGGAACATATAAGCTTGCCTTATCCATAGGCAGTAGAAGTTTGTTTCAAATTTTCGATAACTCTTCCCGTTTTCGATATACACATGTTATCGATAACGGAAAAATCCTGAATTTGCAAAACTTTGAGACGACGTTTGACAAATTTATCGAAATAATGACAATCTGTGAAATTTTTATTGAAATCGGTTGAGAAACATCGGAGATATGGAATATTGAAGTTAAGTCAAGTATGCATTCTAACCTGTTAAGATTTTAGAAAAAGGCAAAACAATAAAGTTTGATTTGTGTTTTAGCTCCAGGCTTCTTTTCTTTTTATTAACATTCCTTTTTTCTTATGCATCTTTAAGCTCTCTCTCTCTCTCTCTCTCTCTCTCTCTCTCTCGCTTACTTTGTCTTTACAACATTACAATCCGTGTGTATTTTATATCTTTCATACATTTTTTTTTGGTGGTTTTTTGTATACTATATTTTGTTGGATCTTACTCCTGATGTATAATAATAAATATGTTTAAATATATATATATAAATATTTATATATAATTTGTTGAACGATTAATTATTTTTGGATATTTCTTACATATCAAATGCTAGCATATCTAGTATTATATGTATATTGTATATACATTTTGTTTTAAGCAAATAAATATATATATATATATATATATTTTATAATGTCTTTTATACATTGTAAGACCTAAAACATTTATTTAGTTCATATTGTTGTTGTATAAAAATATTTACAAAATCCATCTTTATAAATGTATTTTACATATTTTGTTATTTAATAATTTTTTAATATAGTTTTTGTATATATCATTTTATTAGTGTTATTTGAACAATTTTAAATAAATAAATGAATATTTGAAGCCGAGCTAAATGTATTTTATGCTTTCAATTATTATTTTAAATATTATTAAAGCTGTTGGGTTTTTTTTTGTTTTTCTTATTCGATCCAAGATCTGTAGCATCCAATATTGTATATATATATAGTATGCACGTATTTTTACATGGTATTAAAAAAAATTAAAATAAAAACATAAAATATTTCAAAAATTCTTAAATAAAGGCTGTTTTAACAAATTTCTATGTCTATTTTGTACTTTTGATTTGCATTGCCTTTAAGTATTGCTTTTCTATGTATGTGTGTGTGTGGGTGTGTGTGTGTGTTTGTGGTCAAGGTCGTTGTGAGTTTGTTAAAAAAAAGTCTAGAAGAACCAACGAACAAGTTGGTTAAACTCAAATCAAATTTAAGCAATAAATTAACAAATTATGTACGCTAAAAAACAAAACAGTGACAGCAATAAGTATATATATACACACACACACACACATAGAAATCTACTCATCCAAATTGCGCTTTTGGCGAAGGCATTTTATTTTATGAATTTTCAAAAACCAGACGACAATTCTGCTCACAAAAAAGAACACAAAAAAATATGACAACAAATGAAAAAAAAGTTAAAACAAAAAAAAAACTAAATGATATTAAATGATAGCGCAACGCGACAGAGCTGAACGCAGTCACAGTGCTTACAATTCACAATGTTAGTAATAAAATATATCAAATATAGAATTTTGGATTTTCTATATCATTTTTTATTGACTTGGCAATAAGCTGTGTATAAGGAGGTTTTTTAGCTACAAACAGCTGAAGCTTTTTAGCGGTTTAAAAGCTCAAGCTCATGCAGCATCTCTGACAACAGCGTTGTTGTTGCTGCTATTGTTGTTGTTGTTGTTGCTGTTACTGTTGTCAAAACGATTAGCAAAAAAAGCAGTCAAGAATAATAACAGTTGAAGCAAATTCGCAACAACAACAATACAGACCGGCAAATGAAATCGAAAAAAACAAAAACAAAAAAAAACAAAAACAAAGATAAACAAAACATACCAAAAAGAGAAAAAACGCAGCAGCAACGAAGCGGCGCAGCAGCAGCAGCAGCAGCGCAGCAGCAGAACAGTCGGGCGTGACCTTCACCCAATAAAGAGCAAGCGTTCGCGGTCAGAGGGAACAACAAAAATGTTGTGCAGTTAAACACAATTTGCGCACATTATATTTTTTTCTTTTTTTTCTTTGTGTTCTTTTTTTTCATCTCTTTCTAACTAATTAACTAGTATTATTTGTTGGTTGGTATACTAGAAAGGTGAAGTTGCGCTTTGTGTGCTTCTTCTTCTTCTTTACACACACACACACACACACACATAATGATCATCAGATAAATCTTCGTTAAGCTTTCTAAGTTAACAAAATGTTTAGTTCAATCTCGTTAGCAAGCTTCCCATATACGATAAGTTATAAAACATCGAAATACGATAACGCTTTCAGCAGTTTTATGCCTAAAATCTTATTTTATTTATGTTTAAGCCACAAACAAATATAATTTATAAGCAGCAGTAAATAAAATCAAGTTATCAAAGTAGAAAAAAAATGTTTTTAATGCAATTAATAATACATATATATACCCTGTAGTCAGCTCTTTAGTCGCATAAGTAAAGTTGAAGTCTTTTGAGTTGAACATAAAATATTTAAAAAAATAAATAAAAATAAATAAGTATAAAAATGCATAGTTATAATATTAAGCCAAATGCTTAAGTTATTCTGCGTACAGGGTATCAACTAGTCGTGGTGTCTTATGCCAAGGCATTTTTACCTTATGTTGTTGTTGGTTTGTTTTTTTTTTTGTGTTTTTTTTTCTCGTATTTTTTTTTTGTTGTCTGGCGCATTCATTCAGCGGCCGGCTTTTTGCCTTGTTGTTGTTGTTTTTGTGGTTGTTGTTGTCTCATTTATTGTGTATTTGCCGGCAAAACAATTTTTCGCTTTATTGTTTATTGCTTTGGTCATTGTTGTTGTTGTTGTTGTTTTCGTTGGCGCGACACATTAAAAGTGAAAACAAAATCAAAAGCAGCAACAACATTGATTGAATTAAACTAAATTTGTGGTGTGAAAATTGCGCTCTGCTAAAAGGTGGTGAATGGGGGGGGGGGGCTCGTACGTTTGTTAACCCGGGTCGTGCACGAGGCAGCACGCAATGCACTTGATTAGAAACGGCGACAAATCCAATTGGATTCACGCTCTACGCGAGACAATAGCGATAGCTATAGTACGTACGGCGTGAGAGGTGGGCGGGTGGTGTGCGGTGGTAGTAATGTTAGGTGGGCGGGATACAAAAGTGTAATCACATTTTGCCATGATTCATTCATTGACCAGAATGACGAATTTTGCGCTGATGTGGCGGCAATCAACTTAAATAGGTTAAACACTAAAAAACAACAAAAACAACAACAACAAAAACTAAACACAGATATAAAAATAAAGCCACATCATCATTATTTCGAACAGCATCACTTAAATATTGACCGATTTTCTATGTATATAGTAAACTAACTTAGCTTGTTAAAGCTTAGAACAACACAGTTAACTGATACTTAATATAAAGCTTTCAACTAGTTCTGAATGTTTCTGAAAAAGTCAAAGAAAACAATTGAAATATGTTGAAATCATGTTTTTTGGAAAGAGTTTTCCAAGTTTTTAGCATATAGAAATGTTTTTAGGTAGTTCTGAATGTTTCTGTTAAAGTTCCCGAAAAGTTTTTTCAAAGAAAACAATTGAAATAAGTTAAAAATATATTTTTTGAAAGAGTTTTCCAAGTTTTTCACTATATTCAGACACCACTGTACCTGTCAGTTTGAGCCACGAAGCTGAAATTTGTACAGTAGATTCCTTTTGTGACTCCAAAGAGAGCATTTTTGAAAAATTCTGACGTTCTGACAAATTTTATGTTATTTGCTATCTAATCGGGCTCAAAATCATTTTCAAACATCTACATGAGAATGCAAAAGATAAGATAATTTCAGATAATATATTTGCAGTTTTCCGTTAAAAATCCATTCAAAAAGTTTCCCAAACCGCTCAGGAATCTCATCAGGATGCAACGAAAAAAAAAAAGAACTAGAACAAAAAAATAATAAAAAAAATAATAAAAAAAGATAAAAAGAAAAAGTTTGGTAAATAAAAACACAAAAAATAAATTTGATTTTTCTTGGTATGTTCAAATATTTATTATATAATTTTTTATAAGCATAATTTTGAAAAAAAAAAAATGTATAGTAATAAAACATTTTTATTTATTTTTTTTGTATCTTTGTTATATCATATACACATAAGTATACATATATATATATATATATATATATATATATGCAAATATGCATTTATTATATATACATTTATTAAGCGAAAAAAATTGTATTTCAATTAATATAAGTAACTAAATAACGAGTTAAAATTATTAGATATAAGAATATAAGATCGCATATATATATATTTATATGTTTTTTTTTTTTTTTTGTATGTCTGTATATAAATTTTTACATAATATAGTACGATTTAGTATTGTGTATATATATATATATATATATATACAAACTTCATTTGTATACAAATCAAGAAAAAAAATAACGTAGTTCAATTGCCAAATAAAAATAAATCATTTCAAATCAAAAAAAAAAAAAATTGAACAATTTTCAAAAAAAAAATATATATATATTTTCCCAAGGATTTTTTTATTAAGTTTTTTTTTCATTTTGTTTCGTATGTTTTGGATTTTTTTAATCTTTTTTTTTTGGGGATTTCATTGGTTTTTTTCAATAGGTTTACGTGTATTAATTATTTCAACAACTATATAAATATATAGATATATATATATATTTTTTACCATATGTATATAAACATATATGCGTATATGTATTTGTATATAATAAGTGTATAAAAAATTGTAAAATAAAAATTTTTAAACATAAAAATGTTCATATATATATATATGTATATGCAACAAGTGCATGTTGCAAGTTTTAGTTTTTGTTTTGTTTTGTTTTTGTTTTTTAATTAATATATTTGCGAGGATTTAGAGGTTTTGGTTGTAGTTGTTGTTGTATTTTTTTTATTTTGCTTTTTTTTTTTTGTTTCGTTTATTTGCATTTCACTTGGTTTCAAAAATAATTAATAGAAAGAAAGAAAAAAAACAACAAAAGTTACAATTTTAAAAAGAAAGCAAACATTTTGTTTATTTATAAAAAATGCAAAAGTTTACTTTTAGTTAATAATTGCTTTTTGTGTGTAACTGTTTGGCTTTTTGTTTTTGTTGTTGTTATATTTTTTTTATTTTATTTTTTTTACATATATTTTTGCTGTTTTTTTTGTTTTGTTGGTTTTGTTTTGTTGGTTTTGTTTTGTTGTTTATTGTTGCAGATAAATTTGTACGGTTTTCAAATTGTATTTAAACTCTGTATTTTGCAATTTGTATTTAATTGTAGTATATATATATATATATATATATGTACTATAGGAAACAAGGTGCATTCGTATTTGTGTGTTTTTCTATATATATGTGTGTGTGTGTTTTTTAGTGTTTATATGTGTGTTTGTGTGTGTGTATTGTACAATATTTTGTTGCTTAAGACTATTGCTATAAGTGGCGTTTTTTTTGTTTCTTTTTCTTTTTTGATTTTGTTTTGTTTTTTTATCCCGGTATTTATTAACTTTGTAATTTTTTTCTTTCTCTGACTTTTCTAGTGTTGTATATCATAAGAATATAATTGGTTATCGTTATCATATTTTTGTTTTTGTATTTTTTTGTATTTGTTTTTTGTTTTTTTGTAACTAGTATTTAACGAGATTTCTATGTACATTGGGTTTTAAACAAACAAAAAAAAATAAATGTGTACTTAATAAATTTTGTTTGTTTATGTTTTAGCATGGTTTAACAATTTTTTGTTTGCTTTTAATTATATATATAGTATGTATATATATGCATATATATTTTAATATCGCATTAAATAAACTGAAATTATTTGTGTACATATTTAAAAAAAAAAAAAAAAACGAAAAGCTTTTTTTATGCTTTTTTTTGTATTACAATATACAATTTGTATCATATATATTTTATTAATTTTTATTTTTATTTTTAGTTTTTTTATTTTTTTTTTTTTTTTTGTGGGTGGAGAGAGAGTTGTTTATTTTATTATTATCATTGTTTTTTTTTTCTAGCAGCTTTAATATTATAATCATTATTTTCTTTATTTTTTGTTGTTGTCTATTTACATGCGAGAGATAATGAAACACGTTTGCAAGCCGCCTTAAGAGAAATCAAAGTTAGGATGAAAAAAAAAAAAATTGTTCCAGCAATTCTTGTTATCAAGGGAAGTCCCCAAAATTGCTTAAATTATTGTTGTTGTATAAGGTTAGGAAATCAGATATAAGCCTATATATATATATATATGTTTAATAATTCTGATATTATAGAAATTATGTGCGCCATATGCCAAAAAAAAAAACAAAAAAAAAGGAAAAAGGAAAAAATAAAAAAGCTTTTTTTACAAACTAATTTTTTTCGTTGACGAACGTCGCTATATAAATTTTGGGTATCTAATCATATCATATATGTTACTATATAGTATATAGTATAGTATAGTTGTACTAGCTTGCTAATAGTATCTAGTAGTTAGTGTGTGTGTGTGTGTGTTTTAGCGTTGTTGTTCTTTTGTCATTGTTTTTATCAAAAAGCCAACTAAACCTAAATAACATATTTTTTGTTTTGTTTTCGACTTCATTGGTAGTGTTGGAAAACACGAAGAAAAAAAAAACCCGTTTTAATATATATTAAACATTCTAATAGTAAATTTTTCATTTTTTTTTTTTTTTTGGGGGGTGGTTCACTATACCTATACTAGATATATATATATATAAATATAACAGTAACTCGCAGTTTCCATTTCTTGTTTGTTGGTTCTTGTTTTTTCGTTCATAATTTGTATGTATGTGTGTTTGTATGTATGTATTTTTTTTCTTGTGTGTGTGTGTGTTGTGTCTGTATGTTTGTGTGTATATCTCTTATTAGCAAAAATCGACAGTTGAACAGCTGGCAAAATTAAGCAGCCTAAATTATTTTTTTTCTTTTCTTTTTGTTTTTCATACATTTTTTCAGTTTTTTTTTTCGGGGTTTTCTTACAACAATAACAGTTGATATATATATATATATATATATATATATATATATATATATGTTCTAATTATTGTTGTTTCCGTTGTTTCTATTTTTAATAGTTTTTCTTTTCTTTTCCATCTTCGATTTCGATTTTGCGCATTTCATATGCAAAGTTAAAGGAAATTTGTTAAAACAAAAAATTTTTATAAACTTTCCTAAGTAGTATTTTGTAAATTTTTATGCATATAAGAAGTAGTTAGGGGGGTAGGGGGTTTAAATAAGCAAACAAAAATAAAAAATATACAATTTTATAATTCCTAAAAGTTGCAGCATTAAAAAAATATATAGTTATCGTTGTTATTTTTTTAGTTTTTTTTGTTTTTTCTGTTTTTTGAATAGCTCTTTATATCGATAAACATTGTGTATTTTCTATATGTAGGCAGTTCAAATGGTTTAAGCGTTTTTATGTAGTTGTTGTTTGTATGTGTTAGAAAAGCTATACACATTGCACCGCGTATTGCTGGTGATGGGGCGATAACATTGCGTGTTATCGATAATAATCGATGCGTTTGTAACGTCGTCATTGTTGTTGTTGTTGTTGTCTTGTTCTGCTAGCTAAGGTTGTAAAAAGGATGCAAACCGAATAGCCAAAACAAAACTAAACTAAATAGTATCTATATATATATATATATCGACTATATAAATCTGTGTGTTATTTTATATTCTGATCAATGTAGCTATGTAGCAAAATTACATAAAAGAAATTTCTGCTGTGTTTTTTTTTATATAAATATATATATAAACTCAACAGCTTATTGTATATATAAAAAAAGTATATATATTCATATATATATTCATATATATGTGTGTGTGTATGTATATGCATACATTAATTAGGTATTTATATATGTATAAGGTATATATATAGTAACTCTATATTACTTAATATATATATATATATATTATATATCTATTATTAAATAGGTTTTTTTGTGTAGATTTTTCTTCATTTGGCGCTGCTTCAAAAATTGCGCTCTTTTAACTTTATATATATGTATAGATATATATGTTTCAACTTTCAAAACTTATACTATATTATATGCAGTATATATCGTATATAGTTTGACTCTCTCTCTCTCTCTCTCTCTTTCATACTTTCAACGTAAAGCACGCTCATTTTACTTTCTAACAAAATGGCGGCCACGACGCTGGCAGAATGCTCTCGCTCTCTTTTTATTTCTCTTAGGCACAACATGATCGTGTTGTTGTTGTTGTTTTCTTTCTTTTCTACGTTTAGTGGCTCATTCGTTGCAACTTTGTCTGTTTTCCGTTTCCGTTATTCATGTTAATGTGTTTGTTTGTGTTTGTTTGTGTTTTCTCCATTTGTGTTTGGTTCTTGTCCTGGTTTTTAGTTCATTTCATGGTTAAGTATAAGTTTTATATCTATGTATATGTATATATAAGTTAGAATAAGTGTATTTGTACATATGTACAAAAAAAATAAGAAAAAAAAAAGAGTTAGGTTAAAAGATATATATATATAAACCTAAAGAGGACTAAAGGACTCTAAAGGGCCCAATCGCGCACATTTCACTCTTTTTAGCAAATAATTCTATGTTTCTGTTATCAACATTTCGTTTTAATATAGTTTTTTTCTTCCAACTTGCATTTTGCGTTCTCTTCAAAATTAAATCAAAAAATATCACATTAAAGAAATCCAATTTAAATCACTATGTTATAAATGTATGTATGTTTTGTATATATATATATATGTTTATATAGAGTCGAAGCAAATCGAAAAAAAAAAAAATTAAATGTATATATATATATAAATATATGTTTTGAAAGATTATTACTTAACTACTATTTCTATCCCGCGATCGTTCGTTCGTAAATATATATATATATATATATATGTTTGTATATATGTATTAGATAAACATAAATATTAAGCAGCATCATCAAAAATAAGTATTATTATTATTGTTTGTTATATATGTATACTCTATTATATCGATCGATCGATCGATCGGTCGTTTCTCATACGCTCTCTAATGGCTAATACTAAAAACTGATATTGAAGTTCAAAAAAATGCTTACTGTGGAGCCTACGTCAAAATATACTTAAAAATATATAAATATATACATAAAAAAAAAATAAACTATAATTTTTTTTTACTTATTTCATATTTTTATCGCTTTTTTAATTTTATTTAATTTTTTTTTTTGCTTGCAAACGTGTTTTTTTTTTTGTTTTAAATTATAAGCTGCTTTCTCTCTCTTCCACCCTCTCTCTCTCTCTCTCTCTCTCTCTCTATCTCTTTCTCTCACGCTCTCTCTGTGTCTGTGTGTGTGTGTGTGTTAACGGTTCTTACCCTTTCTCACTTACGGCTTGCGGCGATCATCAGCAGCAAGACGCAAAAGTGCCAAAAGCTCCTGACGCTGCTTAAGCTTCGTCATATGCTGCTGACGCTTCTGGCTGAGATTGTGCTCTTCGCTGTAGAGATGCTCGCAGAGTTTGGCAGCTTCGCGCAATATGTTGACCTTGGGGGCACGCTCCTTGTCACGGATATTGGGTATTTGCTTCTTGAGTGCCTCGAACAGATTCTTGAGTCCGATGCGACGTTGACGCTCCATATCGTTGTGCAGATTACGTTTCTCAATCGTATCGGCCTCATCCAAACTCATTTGACGATTCAAACTACTGCTCACGCTGTTGCTGTTGCTACTGCTGTTGCTGTTGCTGTTGCTGCTGTTGCTGCTGCTGCTGTTGCTGCTGCTGCTGCTAACAGGAACTCTTGGCTTCAAGTACGATTCATCGAGCGGTCCGCTGCTCAACGGATAAGCCAATGCCGAAGCAGAAGAGTTCGAGTTTGAATTCGAATTCGAATTCACCTTCTTGACACGACTCTTTTTGGCCGCAGCCAAGCTGTAGGAGGATCTGCTGCCAGCACCCTTAATCGAAAAGACACGACCCGATGACGATGACGTCGATGTTGATGTTGATGTTGATGTCGATGTCGATGTGCAATCGTTCATGTAGTAACGTTTACGGCTTTTACTATCAACCATCATTGTGGCCGGAGGCGATGTGCAGTCGCTGCCACTGCTGCTGCTGCTACTGCTGCTGTTGCTGCTTGGCGAAAGGCTTTCTGGCGAGTAGGATGCTGATACGGCGCAACCGCTCTGATAGGGTGTACTCGATGGCGATGGGTAGCGTGAATTGACAACCGATTTCACCGGACTGTTGCTGGCCGGTGTATAGGGTAGATCGTATTGTGGTAGGCGTGCTCCGTTCGAGATTTTGTTGGCCACCTTCGTTTGGAGGGCGCGTCGATCACGATCTGACGGATTTGTGGGTAGTTTCTTGTCATTGAGTGAGACAACATCGATTTCCTCATCTATCAATGCAGATCGAGAACGAAAATGAGATAAAAAAAAAGAATAAAGAAATAATTTAGTAACGAGTAGCAAATAAATTTGATTATCTATATATGTTTTATATAGGCTTATGGCCTGCAAGTCGATTTTAACAAAGGAACGAGTGACGAGTAAAAAGTAACGAGTGACGAGTAACTGATTTTTGTATCGTCAATTCATGCACATTTTTTATACATATATATATTATATACATGTATATATTATATACATATATATATTACAAATATATATATATATTATATATTCTTTGAAGGTTTCAAAAGAAAGCCCTGCAACTGTCAAGCGAATGTCAACGACAGTTCATTGACTACATACACTTCTCTCTGCCTGATGATTATGTCATTGTATTGAGATGGGGCAACGGACGAGGGTTGGGGTGTAACAGGTTGTGCCCTACGCAAAGCGGATTAGTGTGTCAACGTTGTGGAGACGACAAGTGGCTTGACGCGCCACTTGCAACAGTATCAGAATTCAGGAAGCAATAGATTTGCACACAGACAATGGGCACAAAACCACCACCACCGCTCGCCCCGCCATCACCTTTCTCATACACACACAATCCAATCCTCAAGCAAAAACCCAATGAGCACAACACAACCTTAAAATGGCTTTTGACGTCAGACGACAAACAATATGCTGCTGCTGCTGCTGTTGCTGTTGCTGCTGTTGCTGCTGTTTAGGGCAATGTGGTTGAATATGTGTGGGTGGTTTGGATGAAGATGGGGTTTAAGCGTAAAGAGAAGAAGACGCTTACTTGCTGATAACAGTTAAAAAATAAAGAAAAAAACGTTAATGTACAGTTTGCTTAACAGTTTTAAATAAGTTAGAGGGTGATAAAGAAAACGAGAGTGAACGAAACCGACTGCACTCGCTCTCTATCTTTATCTCTATCTATCTCTCTCTTTCGCTAACCCCGCGGGCGGCGGACTTTCAGCTTCCGTTGTTAATTTGGCGCTTCCGTTTGGCGTGCGCGTCCATTGAACCAAACCAAACCAAACCGAACCAAACTTAAAGCAAAAGCAAAAGCAAAAGCGACGCGACGCGAGGCACAGCAGCAAGCAGCTGTTGCAATCAAATTTGTTGTGAGCCCAGCCCCATTTTATAATGCTTTTAATCAAATTACACACACACACACACACACGCAGAAAAGTTGCCAAAAATAAAATAAGAAACTTTCTGCTTAAGCTTATCACAATAGGCGGTAAGTAAATATAAGTCACTCGCCTTCCCCCTGCCACCCCCACTACCCTTCCATCACATAAAAAGCTTAAATTTTGTGTGTTTGTACACATTTTAATATTTGCACAAATGCTGATTATGTTATGGGCATTTAAGTACATACATATGCGTATGTGTGTAAATGTGTATGTATGTATGTATATACGACTTGACAACTGTGCAAACTAGCAGAAAAATGCGAAGCTTATGTCACAAAATGTACATAATATCCAAATATAGTGTACAACGTTTTTTGTACATTTGGTACACTTGTACCTCAACTTTACACACACACACACACACACACACACACACACACGCACGCACACGCAGTGTGATTTCAAGTCCAAGCTCAAGTACAAGTACAAGTGCAGTGCAACAGAGCGGCGAGAGACCGCAAAAGAACAAGAGAAAGAGAGAGGAAGAGGAGGAGGAGGAGGCAACCAAGCGTTACCATACATAATGAGTGCACCATAACCATCTTTGGCAACATGTTGCATGGTGCTTGCATGCAAAAGAAAAAAAAAGCCCAAAGAACCACCACCATCAAACAAACTTAATAATGATGATGCTCGCGGCTCGAAACGTCATTAGGCGGCTTGTTGGCTAGACAAGCCGCAGACCGACCTTACCCGAGACCCCAGCCAGAAGATCTCCAAAGAATGTTGCCCAACGGCCATTTTAAACATTTTTCCTTTTCATTTTGCAGCCAAGCCAACCCAAGCCAAGCCAAGCGAAGACAAGCCAAGCAAAGCCAAGCCAAGCATCAACTGATCTGAGCTGGAATGCGGGCCTGCAGAGCAACAATGTCGCTTGCTTCATCATCATGTTGCTGACGCAGCGCAAAAATGTTGCTGTGTGCACTTTTTCGTTTTGTTTTGTCGGTCAAATATGCGACGACGAGAGCGCGGATCTCAAACGACGACGACGACAACGACCACCATCACAGGTCTACTAACTCTCCACTCTCCGCACTCTCCTCACCCCACCCGCCCCACCACACCACACCTAACACACACACACATGCAGTTAAAGATGTCGACGATGACGACGACGAAGCAGGAGAAGTAGATGAAAACAGATAAAAAGAGAGTGTGACGCTGATCTTGTTTGATTTGCATTTTATATTTAAGGCGCGCAGCAGTAACAGTAAGTTGTTGTTGTTGGTTGTATTTTTCTCTAACACAAACACAAACACAACAACAACAACAGCAAAAGCAAAAGCAAATGGAATGGTGTCTCTCATAAATATTCCAAACGTTGCGCAAATCGATCGAGAATGCAAATTGTTGACGACTGTCAGGGGGATTTCCTCAAAAACATTAATTGCAGTGCACAAAATGCAGCTGTAAAATAGTAGTGAAGGGAGGAGGAGGAGGAGGAGGCAACGAGCGGCGGGGGTTGCAGTTCAAGCTAGCAACAACAACAACAACAACAAAATTAAAGCTCTGACAGTTTTGTGCAAAGCAAAAATAAAAACCAGACAAACTCGTTTTGCGCTGCAACAACACAAACTGAACTGTTTGTTGTTGGCAACTATTGTTGCTAAGCGCGCCAAGATCAAACACACATATACACAGCAATGTTAATACATAATAATAATAATAATAATAATAACAAGAATAACAATAATAATAGTAATAAAGCTGCGAGCAAAGAGGAAACAGCTTGTTGTTGTACGTTAATTACAATTGCAAATAAAAAAAAATGCACAAACACACACACACACACCATACACACACACATTTACACACAACGAAGCGATACACACGAGCACGACTTAATAAGTTGCGCAACTTTTATGCAGCTACCGACGATGCGCGCGCGTCTGTCAGTAAGCAGAAGCAGAAAGAGAGATAGAGTAGCAGAAGTGAATGTTTTAAAGCCAGACATAAAGACAGACAGCAGCCAAAAGACTTTTGCCCTATAAAAATTTGCATATTGAGTTCAATTGAAAAATGAAAGAAGAAACAAAAGAAGGGAGAGAGACCACCGTAACACAACAGATTGACAGGCGCGGCAAGGAAGGAAGGAAGGATTGCACAATAAGAAGCGAGGGAAGAGATTGTAAAGCAAATGAGACAAGTGCAGCAGTTTCGTTCAATTTATAACTGTATAAATCAGTGAGAGTGCGCCTCGACTCATCTCGCTCACACCTACGCAGCGAGGGAGGATCAATATGACGCTGTCATAAGGCAGGCATACACTGTAGGTAGTATACAGAGCGCAGCGGGCGGGCGGGAGCAACAACAATAACAACAACGACGTCATTGCTGCCCTCGACAGCTTGATAAAAAAAACACAAGATAAAACGATATACATACTACGTACATACTACGTACATGCATAATAATAAAGAATCCTATCTCCTTCGCTCGCTCTCCCTCTTCCACCCACACACACACACACAGACACCGCGCTCTTCAAGTATTGAGCAATGTAAACATACAACAAATTGTATACAAAAATCTGCAAAAACCAAATGAAATAGAAATTGAAATTTGAATACAACAAAAGTAAAAATGGCATATGATGTAATTCTACATGAAGAATTTCGTGACGCTCGCACAGTGGTACACATAGCATCAACTTCCATTGCCATTATTTTCACCCACTGTACAAGCAAAGCAAGTCGGTAAAAAATATATATGTATATATATATTAATATATAAAAAGTGAATTAGTTAAGCATACAACAAAATATATAGAAGAGAAGCACTTGCGACAACGCCCACGCATCTGGTATATATGCAGAGAGACAGAGACGGAGAGATAGAGAGAGAGAGAGTGGGAGAGGGAAAGAGGAAAGTCTATTTATTGTTATTGTTGTTGTTGTTGTTGCCCGTAAATTGTTTAATAACATTTGCCGTGTGATGATGATGATCATGATGATCATGATGATCTTAGAATCGAATTTGAAAACAAAATCAACACCAAAAATGGAAAGCACACAACAAAGAAGAAGAAGAAACTTGTTAATTATTTTGCCAAACATTCCTTTAAATCAAGAGAAAGAGAGATAGAGAGAGAGAGAGAGAGAAGTTGGAATTTGAACGGGATTTCGCACACAATAATGATTTCATTTCGTATATAATATAAGTTATTAATTTTTCGAAACCAATTCAATTAATTTCCTGTTTTGCATTTACAACTTATTCTTATTGTTATTGTTATTTTTATTTTTGTTTATGAGTTCCATTGAAATTTGGCATTTTCTTAGAAATTTGGCATGACGACAGCCATATTAATGTATTTGTTGTATATTTTGCAATTTGTTATTTGCTAAACACACACATTGTACACAGTGCTTGTCAAACTGTGTTCCCACGCTCGCACACACACACACACACACACACACATATGTATAAACACATTGAGATGACAATCAAAGAGGCAAAGTCAAAGTGGCTGCAAAAATCAAAGCACAGCAATTGCATAGCAAGAAAGAAGAAGCACTGGCATAAAGTAGACAGTGGAAGAAGAAGAAGACACCAGACAGAATATGTGTGTGTGTGTGTGTATGTGTTTGTGCATGTGTGCATGCATTATACACAACATGTGTTAGCATCATGTCGCTAGCATCAGGCAGGCAGCCAGGCTGGCAATCAAAGTAGCTAGGACAACAACAACAACAACAACAATGAAAATTACGACGTTTTGTGGTTTTGCGCATATAACAACAGCAACAACAACAACAACAACAACAACAAATCGCAATTGCAAATGAGCAAAACACAAGAAAATGTTCATTGTGAGAAGTCCGCGTTGTTGTCGTCGCTTCCGCTGCTGCCGCTTTTGTTGTTGCTTCTTCTTCTTCTTCTTCTGCTGCTGTTTAGCTGGCAACATTCCCACGCGACGACAATTGTGCTGCATGGTTGTTGTTGTTATTGTTGTTGTTGCTGACGTTTTTTTTTTTCTTGCTTGGCAACAACACAACAAGTGCATCATCAAGCTGATAGTTTTTGAGCGCAACTTGTTGCCGCAACAATTTTGCTTATAATTAGATTCCCCCTCCCCTCCCCCGCTACACACACACACAGAGAACATTGAATCATAAGCGCAAAGAATGACTCATACTTTAACCTAACTAACCCTTTTCAAATGATAAATGTCGCGAAAATAACAAAAACAACACTCAAAGATAAAAAAACGCAATTACAATAAAAATGTCGTTAAGAGAGGTAGGCTGGAGGGGTGGGTGGTGGGTGATGTTGTTATTGGTGGTGGCAAAGTGGCGGCAATTTGTACCGCCCACTGACAATGGCGCAATGCGCCAACATCTAATGCCATACACACACACACACACAGCATAAATTATGAAAAAGGCAAACGGCAATAAAATGCGTCTGGCAACATTTTTTTTGAGCAGCGAGTTCAGCAACATACATTTAGGGTGTGCCAAATCTTGCAAAAACCAAAAATACCAAAACCTTTGGCAACATTCTCATTCTATTCGCGAATATACATTCAAATACGTCGTTAGGTATGCATGTAAACATATACATATACATAAACATATATATATATACGGCAAAATCAAAAGTTTCCATAGCCATAACAAAAAGGGAGGCTCGTCGGCGTCGGCGTCGTCGAAAAAAAAAATAATTATAATGCCGAAGATGCGATACACTATACCCAAGTCATTTTTAAAGATGCATAAATATATTTTTTTATTGGCCAACGCTTTCGATCCGACAAATAATAAAAAAATATATCAGCATATATATATATATATATATATATAAATATATATATATATATCAGCATATATGTATATATATATATATATATCAGCATATGATATGATATGATATATATATATATATATATCAGCATATGATATGATATCATATATATATATATATCAGCATATGATATGATATCATATATATATATATATATCAGCATATGATATGATATGATATATATATATATATATATATATGGTATGATATGATAAGCTGATATATATATCATATGCTGATATATATCATATATATATATATATATATATGATATATATATCAGCATATGATATGATATATGATATATATATCAGCATATGATATGATATATGATATATATATCAGCATATGATATATATTTATCTATATATATATATATATGATATACATATCAGCATATGATATATATATATATTAGTTATATATCAGCTTATATATATATATATATATATATATATTAGCTCTGTCACACAAACTACAAGAATTGATATGCCAAAGCCTTTGGCAAAGGGTATTTATTATTATATTATAATAAAAGTGTATACGCGCATTGAAGAGTGCGTGTGTAAGAAGAAGAGCGCAATACGCGCTTCGACCTTGAGCATAACAATTTATTGCTTCACGTGTGCGAATAAGTAATACACACAAACACACACAAAATGAACACGAGCGCGAGCGCAAAGACAGACACAGACGAAGACGAAGCAGGAGAGAAGAGAGAGAAAGACACGAACACGCAGTGTGAGAGACAAAAAACGCGCCTAGCAACAGCAACAGCTACGTAAGAAGCATAAGCAAAAAAAAAAAAAAAAACTTTTTTGGTATGTGCGTGTGTATGTGTGTCGTCATAACACGCACACACAAATAGCCTTTGGAACATTGTTGAAGCTTTTTGTTGTCGTTGTTGTTGTCGTTGGGTGGCACTTTTTTGGGGTTGGGCAAATGTTGTAACTTGGCGCTAAACGTTACCAAAGACGCCAGACGCATAAATTTTGTTGTTGGATTTTTGTGTGTGTGTTGAAAGTAAAAGCAAAAAAGAAAAAACAAAAAATGACAAACAAAAAAAATAATAATAATAACAATAAAAAATATGGTAAAAATGGAATATTGAATACCCGATTCTATGTACACAAGTTTTACAAGTCGTATGTATGTATGTATTTGTGTTTGGTGTATATGTATGTATGTATGTATGTATCTGCCCACAGCACGCATCGTCGCACTATTTTTGGTTAGTTTTATTTAATTGGTAACTCAAACACAGAAAGCAACAGCAAGAACACTCAAAAAGCTCTTCTCATATATGTGTTTATATGTGTGTGTGTGTGTGTTTCTACGCACTATTTTATGACTGTTCGACCTTCATACAGTTCATTAACATTTTAATTTTTTTCGAATTGGCTTCGGTAACCGAAAATAACGCACACGCATAGAGCAATAAGAAAAAACACAACTGCGTATCGGTAAGTGGTTGTTGTTGTTGTTGTTGTGGTTGTGAAAAGGTGCGAAAATGCCAATAAGAGAAGCAACAACAAGATCTACAGAGGCGCCAACATATGCTAAGCAAACTAAAAATACGAAGAAGAGACGATTATCTGTAAAGCCAAACAAACACACACACGCACACACACACACACACACACACACAGAAAGCGCAACTCAAATTTATGACATGTAAGTAGTTAACAGTTGCAATGCGAAAACTGTTGATTTTTACAGTTCTATCTTTGTCTCTTTCTCGTCTTTGAAAAATTTTAAATTGCGATCTGTTATACTGATACTAATGAAACGTCACGCGTACTATCACACTCACACACACACACACACACAATGATAGACGCATAGCGACAAGCTTTTAATCTTCAGCAATCACCTGCTGTAGTTGTAGTTGTTGCTGTACTTGTATATATTTGCTGCTGTTGCTGTGCGTAAAAATTTGAAATACGCAAAAAAAAATATGTTGAAATTGCGTTTGAATTGTTGCCATGCGTGCCGTGCTCTTCTTTGTGTGTGTGTGCCTATCAAGTTGATACACTAGGCTTTCCTTTTGACAAATTATATATGCACACACACACACGTATGTTTTTATACCCTGATCCCATTAAAAATGGGAAAAAAGGGTATAATGGTTTTGTGCAAAAGTATGTAACGGGTAGAAGGAAGCTTCTCCGACCCCATAAAGTATATATATTCTTGATCAGCATCAACAGCCGAGTCGATATAGCCATTTCCGTCTGTCCGTCCGTCTGTCCGTCTGTCCGTATGTATGAAACAACCGATCTCAGAGACTATAAGAGCTAAAGACTCCAGATTTCGAACTTAAGCTCGCCTAATCCCTAGGCAGTACAAGTTTGTTTTCGATTTTCGATAACTTATCCCGTTTCCGATATACACATGTGATCGATAACAATAAAATCTTGAATTTTAAAAAACTTTAGATGGCATTTTAATTATTAATCAAAATAATAACAATCTGTGAAAATTTTTATAAAATCGGTTAAGAAACACCGGAGATATGGAACCTTGAAGTTGAGTATGCAGTATGGTCGTACACACACGCACACATACTTGCAAGCACTGACTGTACGCGTAAAGTATTGGGATCAGGGTATCGTCTAGTCGGGATTTCTCGACTAGAGCCTTCTTACTTGTTTAATTATCATCGATGCCCAAAGGCTCCTTATCAGGAGTAAAAAAACCCTCAAAAGTAGTGAAAACTACAACAACTTTCACACATTGCTTCGTTTTTTGTTTATCGTCTTACGCGCGCGTCTTTTTGGCAGTAGCATTTGCTTAAATCACACACACACGCACGCATAACCTAAGTATGCAAGTGTGTATGTATAGAGAAATCAAGCGACTATCAGCCGCAGACACAAAAAAAAAAACAAGCCATTTTATTATGTGGGCGTTTTTCGCTAATAGTTGAACACACACACACACACACACATACATGCACGCTAGCATAAGACAGGCGGCATAGGCGTATATTTATATATATCTATAGGCAGCGAATTAAGCGCGCCTAGTAACAGGCAACACCCAAAACAGCTCCAATAGTAAAAAACAACAGTAACAAGATGAAAACAATAACAAACAAGAACAAGAGCCCAGTAGTATTGAATTTAACAAACCGCACAATAAATACCCTATAACTTGTAACTTAAATATTAATAACAACTATCTCTTTATTTCATATACAAAAACAAATTGTGCAAATAAATCTTAATGGCCTTTGCAAAGTGTATACGAATAACGGTGCTGCTGCTGTCGCTGCTGCTGCTGCTGTCTGCAATTGAGTTTCTGTCGCCTGCAATGCGCTACTTCTGCCATTCGAGTGTGAGTGCACTCGGCACAACACTACACAACAAGCTAGCTAGCAAGAGCAAGAACGAGAGAGTGAGAGAGAGAGGAGACGGCGGGATGTACGGGTGTAAAAGACCAACTACCTGTGCAATATTTGCTAGGCTGCGTTGACGTCGCCGTTTTGACTATCTATCTATTGTGTGCGCTTGTATGTATGTGCATGCATGTTTTGGTTCTGTTTTTGTTTTTGTTATTGATGGAGGTAACAATAACAATAAAAAACAAAATATTAGCAATAATGGGGACGGGGGGATATGAGCGCAATAAGGAACAAAATTTGTTCCCACACTGAACGTGTGTGTGTGAGTGTGTGGGTGGGTGTTTGGCTTCGTGTGCATGTGTATGCAGCTGCTTGCTTGTGAATGAAAGAATGACGGGCAGAGAAAAAGCTTTACGCGCCAAATTGCAATTGTGTTTGTGTGCACACGAATAGTACAAATCGTAGTAGTAATAGTAGTAATAGTAGTAAAGTAGTAAAATAGTAAAGTTGTAGTTGTAGTGTGGGTGGGCGTCGTATTTGTAGTAAAATGGCAAAATGAATGCGAGGGTCGCTCAATATGTTTGTGCAAAAAGGAAGAGTAGAAGAAGTTGACAACGGCATTAGCAACAAGACATTGAACCCAACAAAAGTTAAACTAAAACCAAATAAGCCGCCTGCCTAACCCCTGCTGCAAGGGGAAGTAGGAAAAGGAGGAAAAGAAAGAAGGAAGAAAGAGAAGGGCGGAAGGGATGGTTGACGCCAAAAAAGGAGCATGAGTGCAGACATCCTTGAAAAATGTGATTTGACAGCGAAAATGACAAAGAGAAAGAGAGAGAGAGAGTGGAGAGAACAGAGAAGAGAGTTCGAGAAAAACGTCGTTTATTGTTATTTTGTTTTTGTGTGTGTGTGTGTGTGTGTGTTTTATTATTATTATTACTTTTTGGGCGTAGCACAAACTGCGCAAGACGGTTGGGTCGCTTGGGGATGCTTTTTGGTTTGTTTTGAGAGGATGACGCCATGAGGTCGGCCGGGCAGGCGGATGGTGGGCAGGACGGACGGACGGACGTACGCACACAGACACAGAGAAAACGAGAGAACACATAATGAGCCATGAATGCCACGCGCCATCACTTGAGGGGGAGTGGTGGATGGGGTGGTGGATGGGAGGAGACGGCGATGGCGATGGCGCTTTCTAATGCGTAGGCAACAAGGCGCCAAACGAAATGTACAAATAATGGTAGTAGGAAATGGGCAGCGGAAGAGAAGGTGGGGGGGTGAGAAGGGTGTTGGGTGTGGTGATTGTTGGAAAATCAATGAAAGCCGGAGAACAAACAGCGCAACACTCGTTTGGGGCAGCCACCAACCAACAGGCAGCAGTGGCAGCACCAGCAGCAGCAGCATGTGGGCGTCGTGTTGTAAATGCGTACAGCAACAACAACAATATAAAAATAAAAAAAAACAGTTTACTACGTTTGCTGTTGACGTAGGCGGATCGATTTTTATTTTTAGGCGCGTCATCATTGTTAAAGTCACCACCCACACTGTGGCAGCAGCAACAACAACAACAACGGCAGCAGCCAACACTAGTTGAATGTCTCGCGAAAAAGGATGATGCACACACACAAACACACAGACAAGTATGTGGATGGTGAGTGGGTGGGTGGGTGGGTGAGAAAAGAAGGAGGGAGGGAGGAAGGAAAGAGAGGTGGGGTGGTGTAAATGCATTTTGTGGGCGCAGCAGCAGCTGTTAGTTGAGTGTGGGGAATATATAAAAAATTGAGCAATTTGCAATTACAACGGTAAATGTCAAAAATAGAGAGAGAGAGAGAGAGGGAGATAGCGAGTGTGGGGAATAGTAGCAATATAACAGACAGTGTTTATAACAAAAGTAGATCTAGATATAACATAGTTATTGATATTTTGTTACTCACCGGAATCGGATGGCGTCTCCAAATTGGTTTCCATTTCGTTGCAACGCGTATAACTGTGATCACTGTGCAGCATGAAAAGACCAGCATTACCATTGCCATCCAAAGATGTTGTTGAATCCCCCAACGAGCAATCACCATCATCCGAATCACAATCGGAACTCGTCGCCGTTGTTGCTGGCGGTGACAAACTTGCAACCGCAGCCGATACATCAACGGATGCCGTCAATTTTTCCATTGCTGCTGCTGCAGCAGCTGCTGCTGCTGCCACAATCGATTGCTGCTTCTGTTGATCACTATAAACCACCTCGAGCACATCGCTTATCTGACTCGATTCGACACGATATGGCAAATCGATGCGTTCCTTGCTCGTATTCTGAAGCTCTCGGCTCAAATGATCAATGAAGTTTGCATCGGCGCTGTTTGTTAGCGATATGTTGTTGCTGCCCATGACGCATGCTGCCAAATCGACATTATGACGAAATTCTGTCATCTCGTAACTGTTCATCCCACTAACACTGTTATATGTATAACGCTGTTGCTTCTGTTGTTGTTGTTGTTGTTGTTGCTGCTGCTGCTGCTGTTGTTGTTGTTGTTGTTGTTGTTGCTGCTGCTGGCGTTGTTGTGTGTTACTTTTGCGCAACAGAGAACCGCCTGGTGGTATGTAGGGTTCAACAATGGGTTTACTATCGGAACGTGTCAATACACGTGCTGGTATTGATATAGTTGCTGATTTTGTAAATGTTGTTGTTGTTGCTTTAACAGTTGACCTGCAACTGTTGCTGCTGCTGTTCTTTTTGTGACTATTGTTGTTGTTGTTGTTGTTGTTATCATGTTGCTGTTGCGCCTTTTGCAGTTGCTGTTCCAGTTCCTGTTCATCGATTGGTTCACTTTTAATTATCAAAGTGCTGCCAGTAACGATAGCTGGTGGCATGGCGCTACTCTCACTGTAACTGGATGCAGCCGAATTTGAATTCGTGTTGTCATTTGTGTTTGTTATGTTGCTGCTGTTGCTGTTATTGATGTTGATGTTCATTGTGGCGCTGCTGTTGCCAAACGCCGACCACATACAATCCGTACGTATTTCGTGTTTGATGTCCATGTTCGATTCATCGTGCATTATTTTGATATTGTTGTGAACTGACAAATAGCAATCGGTATCCAATTTGGCAATATCATTCTCTATGCTGGGCAACCTATTGTTCATATCCGTCTCACAAGATATCTCATTCAGTCCCAGTATATCATTCATATCTAAACCGTCATACGATAACTGTTGATCGTAATCGGAATCTTCAAACAACAAGTCGTCGAACCTACTCACAAATGCATCAGCACTACAGACAGTCGTCATTTTGTATTTTTCGATTATTTTTTTTCCTTCTTCGAACCCAAAAATAAAACAACTTTTTATTCTTGCACCAAAAGCTGTTGTTTAAAAGCTGCAAAAATTGAAAAAAATAAATCAATTCAAATAGGATTCAAAAATATTTGAATATTTAGTTGAGAGGATCTTGTTTTAATTTGTATTTATTTATTTTACTCGTCATCATTTTTTTGATAATATTATTCAGATCAGAGATATGTTTTTTTTCTTCAATATATTAAAATTATATTTTTAGTTTTATAACTATTTATTCGAGTTGAACTTTCTTTAAACACATTTATTTTTTAACAAATTCCTATTTAAAAAAAAAAAAACGTTTGCCAAAAAATAACAAGAAAAAAAAATTTTTTCAAATAAGGAATCGACTTAAAATATATAAAAAATTAAAAATAAAATTAAAAAATATTTATATATCTGTTTAAGATTTAAAAAACTCTACATTTATAAAATTGAATTTTAAGTTCTATTTCTACTGACGCCATTTTGAGCGAGTTCTAACAAAAAAAAAAGTGCGTAACGTATGACAATTACGGCTTACAGCGCAATGAGCGCCATTTTGAAAACAACGGGCAAAAAGTAACGAAGAGAACTTGAAATAAATTTTAATCAAGGTTTTTCAAAAATGTTGCGAAAAGTTATCTTCAAAATTAATGCACCATTTACATACACAATTAATAAATGTTTGATTTTTACCGATCTTAATTTTATTTGGCAAACACTCACGAAAAGATATTTATTTTGATATTTTGGCTCGTCTTTTCTTGTCACTCCCACAGAGACACCAAAAATAATACAAAATAAAATAAGACTAATTCTTTTTTGCATTCGATCTAACAAGATATCTTTATCTCCCTCGCACTTTCGCGCGCTTGGTTGCTCTTCTATGGACTGCAATATAAAAACGAAGCAACAAATATATATGTTTTTTTTTTTTTGCTTCTTCCATCTTTTTGCATCTCTTTTGAGCGAAAGGCATTTGAAACGGTAAAAAAAATATACATATATACAATGGCAGCATTCTTAGCGCACGCAACGACTGAAAGCGAAAACTGTAAAATGAAATGCGGAGAATTTGTCGTGCACTCGTTTATGTGTATGTGTGTATGTCTGTGTGTGTGTTTGGCGCTCACACAGTCTTACAAGAAATAGTCGAACTGTATTTTTTTTTTTTGTGCGGTTTTTTTATGCAGCATTTCATTTCACTTATTGCCTTTGCTTGTTTTTCCTGTTGCTTTTAGTGGCGAATTGCAATATGCTAATTTATATCTTTATTTTTATTATATCTTAATTTTTTTTTTTCCATATTTTCTTAACTTACCTTTTGTGTGCTGTTTGTTGCTTGTTGTGAAATATGTATTAAAACTTTTTAACCTTCTTGCTTTGATATATATATATATATGTATGTATATATGTATTATATATATATATATTTTTGATCGCCGTCGTCACAGAACACAGCAAAATTAACAATTTCGAATATAGCACCCGAAAAAAAATAAACATATACTAACAGAGACCAAAGCTCAAACTGTTAGCAAGAACAAGAAAAAAAAACAAAATTGTTTCACACCAACAAATTTTTGTACGTCGAGTTGCGCGTCAAGTAATTTTTGTTTCTTTTTGAAGCTTCCTTCTTCTCTTTTTCTACTTTTACTACTTTAATGCTCGCAGTAGCAGCAAATTGCAAATGAAGAAGCGGCATCTAATGCTATTGCGATGTTTCGCTGCCTGCTGCTCTCCTTCTGCTCTTCCTTTTTAACAACCACACACACTTGCACACAAAAAAGAAGACACAGACACTCGGCGTTCAAGGTCTACGACTGTCTACTTGTTGTTGTTTTTAAAGTAGCGGTACTTTATTTGGCTGCTGCAATACTAGTTGTTTCTTTTCCTTCTTCTTGTATTTTAACTTCACATTCACTTTTGCCCCGAGCACTGTTTGTGCTTTGCTGTTGTGCTGTTAAAGCAAATGTCTTGAAAATAGAATTGAACTTTTTGCTAGTCGCTAGTCCATTAGAACAAATACAAATTGATGTTTTGTATTCATTTACACTTGTAATTAGTTTCGCCTTTTTGGTAATTATATTCTTTATTCTTTATTTTCATTAAGTTCAGTCCATCAGGATTTTTGTTATTTATTTTTTGGTAACTATTGTTGTAGGTCTGTGTGTTTAAATTAACTGTTGTCGTCTATTGCTTTGCCTAGTTAAGGTATTTGTGGTGTATCGTTATATTATTTCTTATTTATTTAATTTTATTTAATTCAGTTTAGTTTTTCTTTTGTTGGGCGGGAAACAGCCAAAATCTACAAAGACGAAGAGCCAACTACGCGTCGCACGTTCAGCCGTGCCGAAGTCTAAAATAAGAGTGCCTTTAAATTGCTGGTTTAAATCACCACTTCCATTAGTCCCAAACGCAAGCCGTATCAGCTGCGGTTTTCACTCTCTGAGCGTGGTGAGATGGTGAGGAGTGCGCTCATTGAGTTGAAATCGTTAGTGTGAGTGGTGTACTTTTGTGCTGGTTGTTGTTGCTGTCGCTGTTGCTTCTATACGAATTGTTCTTGCTTTGCGAGAACGAGCTGCTTTTGTACAAAAAGCAATCTTGCAACTTGGCAATGGCTCAATGTGAATTTCATTTAACAGCGTAACGAAAGCTGTCAGAGTAACTCACGTGTCACGCTCTCTCAGCGTAGTAGCTGGCGCTCTCTGTTTATTTACCTTTGTTTTTGGGCGCTGCCGGCCGGCCGGCCTGGCCAACTTTTGAGCACATTCGTTCGTATATTGAGCGTGAGCACATAAATGCTAGCGATGAGTGCGTTTGTGTGTGTATGTGGAGACGTGTTTGTTTTGAGTGAAATCGGTGAATGTCGAGTTTTGTTTACAAAACAAAATGCGTTTGCCTGGCTTTTTGTTATTGTTGTGCTGAAAATAAACAATAACAATTAAGTGAAAAATTGTGCATATGCAAATGCATGCGCGGGCAAAATTCCGCTATATTATAGTACACAGATGTGCACGTGTGTGTGTGTATGTGTATGTGTGTATCTGTCTGTTTGTATGTATATGTAGGTGCTTTTTGGCACGTTGCGTGCGTTCAAGTAATTTAAGCTGCTCTGTTTCGCCCTTGTCCCTGACCTCCCCCACACTCGCACTCTCCCACTCCGAATCCAAATAGACAACAATTTTGTACTTAGTACTACTTTAATTTTCCAGAGTTGTCAAGTTGATTGAACTCGTGAACTTTGTGCGACGACTTAATAATAAGAATGAGAAAAACCGCAACTAAAACAAAACAAAACACAAAAAAAAAAATAAACAAATAACAGGTAAAAAAAGAAAAAGAAAACCAAACTCAAAAATATATAAACAACTTTATATGAAACCTTGAGGTAGGTTTCATATCTAGTTAGACCAAGGGCCGCAAATGAACCCAAACAAAACACAAGCACAACAACAAAGGCTCAAGGGATGTGTAGGTGTGTGGATACGACGGGGGTGCGGTGCGACAGGGGGTGTCACACATAGGGTTTGTGCTAAGCGGACATCGAACTCATCTGCATATTATATTGACAGGTACGCAACAGGATTCAAAAGACTATTTACTAACCGTCCATTGTATACATATCAAATTACATACACACATACAAACACATGTATGCATGTACGTACATGAACTGTTCCAGTTTCCGATTGCTGCGACACGAACAGTGAGTGACAGCCAAGGAGCGAAAGAGAGAGAGAGAGAGTGTAGGGAGTAAGTTGCAAAAAAATAAATGCAAAGTATATTTACCTCTTTGGTATTAGTTTCTTGTTATATACACATGTACCAACACTTGCACATATACATAAATGTACAACACATTTTATTTTTTCGCCTAAATCAATTCAAATAAAAATCATTAGAAATCGCAGTTATTTTCCACGAAGTTGTCGCTCGATTGTCTCCGGTGCAACTGCACTGAGTAAATTTAAAAGTAACTCTAACGGTGCTTTAACAGCTATGTCTATAAATAGAGCACAGCTATGGCCTATCGCTAGCTGTCCTTTATCCCATCAATCTTACGTTTGGCCGAATTTAAAGTAGTTTCAGTTTATCACACAACTTATTTGATGTTTGTTTTATACGTAACTTACATTTGTGCATTTCGATTTTAGTTGTTTTTTTTTTTTTACTTTGTTCTTTATAACACACACGTAGGTCGATTGTTCGCATTCTTAATTATTGAACCGAAAGTGTTTACACACACTAATGCATATTCAATTTATAAGTGCTTGTGTATATATGTGTGTGTGTGTGCTCACCTTGCATTCGGTCTGCTTTCCGTTATTTTGGTCCAATTCGCTTTCGCATTCGAATTCTATTTCGTTTCGATTTCGTTATTTTCGCATTTTGCCCTTAAGGCAGGCGCGTGAATTTAGTTGCTGTTGCTGCTGTTGTTGTTGTTGTAGGCTCTTGGCTTTGCCGATTTCATGCATACGAGAAGATTAATAAATACAGAGTATAATCGACTAATGCAAATAACTGTAACAAGCGCTATTCTAGTATAGAATCGTCTATCGGCTATTCTAATCTAGAATCGTCAGATCACACTTTATAGAGGTATATTGCCAGCATGAATAAATATCCCTTTCTTAGCACACTATACACACACACAATCTTAGCTAAAACCAAAAAAAAAAAGAAACAGTACTTAGCTGCTTTGTTTTGACTTCGCACCGCTAGCGAATGCGACGTCGACGACAACGACGTCGACGCCGGCAGAATAGGGCTAGTGCAGCGACAAAAAACCAACAACAAATTGCTTTCGTCAAGTTGCCGCGTATTTTGCCAGTGCAAATTTTTGCTTCTTCTGTTTTCGGCTGTGCATTTGCTTGATTCGTTCTATTTTACTACGTTGACATTTTGTTGGTTTTTCTTTATTTTATTCTTACACACGTTTTGACTTCTTGGCGCTTAAGCTGCGGCTGCTGCTACTGCGCTACACTTTTTATACCCTGAACCCATTAAAAAACGGGGTAAAAAGGGTATAATGGTTTTGTGCAAAAGTATGTAACAGGCAGAAGGAAGCTTCTCCGACCCCATAAAGTATATATATTCTTGAAGTTGAGTATGCAGTATGCGCTATGCACGCACACACACACACACACATACTGGGAAGCACTGACTGTACGCGCAAAGTATAGGGTTCAGGGTATCGTCTAGTCGGGATTTCTCGACTAGAGCCTTCCAACTTGCGTTTTTTTTTTTTGTATTATGTGTATTTTGTGTGTTAGTGTTGTTGCTGCAGTTGACATTTTGCACCATTATTTGCGCGTGTGTACAAATTTGTACTTGTTCTGCTTGTTGTTGTTGCAGTCTGTTCCATTTGCTAGTGTACAGTATGCATTACGACGACGAAAGCCAATTGCGTAAATATGTATGTATGTATGTAATAGCAACAAGTGTGGCCCCGGTCGTTGGCGCGTCGGCGACAGCATCAGTTGTTCGTTCGTGTTGTTTTTGCTTTTCAGTGTTATTAGTTATGCTTGAATGTGAAATTATCTAATTTTAATGCTAATTCTGAATAGTCGTCAGTCATAAAATAGCGTAGTATGAATTGGTTTTGTTTTGTCTTGACTTTTGTATTTTTTTGCTTTGGCGCCGTTAAGCGCTTTTGCAAATGATTGCACAATTCGTAACGGTGCATCGATAACACATTCCGTTACAAGTGTGCAAAAACCCAAGAATCGCTCTTTCGCTTGCGCTCGCGCTCTCCCACTCCCACTCATTATGGTGTTCCTGCATACTATTTTAATGACTTACACGTGTGGCAACATTGTAATCGAGAATGCAAAGTGCTGAGACGGAGAGGTTGGGCAGCGATCGCTCCCTCTCTCGCTCGCTGACATGCTGTTACAGTTTTACAGTTGATAAGAAGGCGTCGACGTTGCTGTTGTTGATGGCAGGTGTTGGTGGTGTTGCTGTTGGTGTGCAATTTAAATGCGCCGCAATAACTGAGACTCGAATTGAGTGACATTTGACAATTGTAACAGAACTATTCGGTCAGTTTGCCAATACATGCATACAAATATACAGACATACATATATCTGTATGTACATACATGTATGTATATATATATTTATATTTGCATTAGCCAATTGTCCAATTGTTGATAAGCAAAGCCAAACGCAGCAAATTTTTTGTTATTTTATTGCAATCACTTTCGAACACATTGTTGTAAACTGCGTCGCAACACATACACACACACATACACACAGAAGTCACCATTGAGTGCATGTACACACATACAAACAAACACACAACGGTAACTAATGGAAACTTTTAACACCTTTAAGTAATTGCCTCAAATGATAAAGCGCATTCGAACTTACGTACATACATACATATGTACATACATACTTATGTATTTATGTGTGTGTGTGTGTATGTGTTCGAAATCTTTGGCTAATGTTTATTTCAAACTAATTTAATATTTGATAACTATTTAATATCTAATAAATAAATAATTAAATATGTACATTACTACATTCATACATATGTACATACTGTCAGACTAACAATAGAAAAATCTCGCATTAAATATAGTATATAGAGCATGCCATTTGTCGCATTTGACTTTTGTTTTGTTTGCATTTTTGTTTTGCTTTGCTTGTTTCGACCATGGCGCCAGGTAGCTTTTGTTATTGTTGTTGCGCAAATAAATGAAACAGCACACATTATTGAATTGATGTGGAGCTTTAAAAGCTACATTTGTCATGATTCATAGCACAGTTGGGCCGAAAGGGTGAAGCGGGCGTTAAAGCTTTTTGTTGCTTTTCGAATTTCATAATTTCACGGTCGAGCTTTAAATGACTTCTGGCGAAATTTAAAGATCACAACCGATGACCAAAACAACAAAATGCGCGAGCGAGAGCGAGAGAGACAACTTAATTGAATTAATTTATTGTTTGTATCGTTGTACTTGGAGTGCACTTCAATTTGTAATATGTACATGCATACATATGTACATACATACACACATACATATGTACATATGTACATTTGTTTATCTAATGCAAAATGCTTGTGCAGTCGACGAGCGATAGAGAGACAGAGAGAGAAAGAGAGTGTGTGAGTGATAGACAATGACAAACGAAATGCATGCAAATGATGAAAATCGCAAGGATTACGCACAAGTGCAAAAACACACTGAAAAAAGGCAGCTAAAAAAAAATACACAATACAAAAGACAAGACAAGACAAGAAAAGAGAAGCGGTTGTAGCAGCAGGAGAACAACAACAATATGCCTAACACGAGTAAACACAGTCAGAAACAGCAGCAGCTGCAAAAATAACAATACGCAAAGAAAACAGCGACAAAGACAATTGCTGAAGACGCGCTGCCGTTTGTGGTACAGTCGCTTCATACACACACACACACACACACAGAGAGAGAGACACAGGCAGACAGAAAAATCCAGCAAGCAAAGGAGACAGCAAATGCAGCGTCGAGCTTTATAACGGATTGGACCTGCACACACACGACCACATGCACAGACATGCAAACACAAAGAGCGCACACAGAAGAACGCACGCTTTGCTTGATATGTTTGGTTTCGTTTTACAAGCAGCAGCAGCGACCAGCGCCGGCAAAGAAAGTGACTCAAAACAAAAACCAAGAACGACACAGCTTGCCGACTCGCTTGCTCTCTCTCTCTCTCTCACTTAACAAGAAAGCTTTCAAAGAGCGCAAAAAGCAGCAGAGATGACGACGACGACATCGTTGCCGGATCTTGATTGTTCTTTGCCGGTATTTCACAACGTTTGTATATATGGGCATACATATGTATGTGTGTATGTACATTTACACGTATGTTCATTTGCATGCATACATATGCATTCATTTGTCTGTGCTATGCATGCCAAAATTTCACCAAGAATTGAAACAGCAGCAATTAACTAATTATAGAACTCATAGGCCAAGCCATATATCATTGCGAAATTTGTAAAAGGCGCCAGCCAGCCAGCCAACAGACACTTTTACGAATGCGAAATGCCGGCAGTGAGAGTGAGTACACCGCATCACAATACACACCACAGACAGTGTGGTGAGCACACGGAATGAGCAATTGAGCACCAGCAGCAAGCAGTAGTCGTAGCAGCGGAAGAGCGAGTGAGCATTTGAGCATTTGAGTGGAATTGTTTTATTGGCAACATGTTGCGTCAACATGTGTGTGTATGAGGCAAACGTAGCTCAAAGCGTTGGCAACTTGAATTCATATTAAAATGGGGCTCGCAAAAGGGGGTGTGGCAGCACATTGAATTTTGCATTTCTCAATGCTTGCCAATCAAGGTCATTTGCCCAAAACACACAGCAACAACAAAAAACATGCAACAAAATTACATTAAAAATTTACAAATCTCTAAATGTACGATAGAAGGACGAGGGTGTGGTGGTGTGTGTGTGTGTGTGTGTGTGGGGGGGGGGTGTGGTTTCGTTAGGGTTGGCTGGAAACACATAAAAGAAGGTTTGTTTTTCGGTTCGCATTTTTTGTTTGGCTGTCTGCAAAATTTGGGACAAATTTGCGTGCGGTTAAAAGGAGTTGCTTGCGGGGGAGGGGTGGGGGGTTGGTGGCGTTAGTAGAGACGGACAACAACAATAACACAACTTTTGCCAGACAACAAAATGGAGCAAAAAGGACATTAAACTTGAGATGTAAAAAGCGATACAAAGAGCGAGAGAGATAGGCAGACCGACAAAGAGAGAGAGAGATAGAGAGAGAGAGAGAGGAAGAGAATGAGAGGAGGGTTAAGCGATGGGTTTCTTCTTCTTCTTCTTGTTCTTGTGCTTATTCGTCTTCATGCGCAATCAACATAATCTCCAAAGAGCTTCATCCTTCAATCTTTCGTTCAGTTTCGGTGCTTGCGTCCTTGTCGGCTCCACGTGTCTCTCGTGAAGGTCACACACACACACACACACACACACACACACACACTGTTGAGGATGGCGTGTCTGGGCTGCCATCCAAACGTTCTTCCTGTGGGAAATGTGGGCCTGCATCCTGATTGCGGCCATAACAAATTCTGCGTCTTAGCTTTCTCCCTCCATCCCTCTCTCTCTCTCTGTCTCTCTCTATCTGTCTTCGTTTTGGGTATGTGTGTGGGAGAGGGAAAGGCGTCCAGACAGCTACATCTCCGGCTTCCGAGGCTCCAAGGCTCAAGGACACGTCATGGCGGGTCAAAGCAACAAAAATGAAGAAGAAGAAGAAGAAGAAAACGAAGAAGAAGAAAACGAAGCAACTTAAAGGCAACAAAATGCGAATACTTTAATTAAGCATTCAACATATTTACCTTAAAATAAGATTTGCTTGTTTGAAAATTGTATAAAAGTTGCATTAAGAATTATTAAATTAAGTAGTATTTATAAATTATTATAAAATAAAATTAAGAATCTAATGTTCAGATTTATATAATTTTTGATTTATATTTGAAAGTTTTAAGGCTTAAGTTTTAAATATTGTTTTAAATTAAACTAAATTTGAAATGTTTTTAATTTTTTTTTTATTTCGTATCCCAACTTAACGAGGCATAGTGTATAAGTGTAAGTATAAGTATAAGTATAAGTACAAGTATAAACATAAGCATAAGTATGAGTATGAGTATAAGTATAAGTATGAGTATAAGTGTGAGTATAAATATAAGTATGAGTATAAGTATAAGTATGAGTATAAATATAATTATAGGTATAAGCATAAGTATGAGTATGAGTATAAGTATAAGTATGAGTATAAATGTGAGTATAAATATAAGTATGAGTATAAGTTTAAGTATGAGTATAAATATAATTATAGGTATAAGTATAAGTATAAGTATAAGTATAAGTATAAGTATAAGTATAAGTATAAGTATAAGTATAAGTATAAGTATAAGTATAAGTATAAGTATAAGTATAAGTATAAGTATAAGTACGAGTATAAGTATGAGTATAGGTATAAGTATGAGTATAAATATAAGTATAAGTATAAGTATAAGTGTAGGTATAAGTATAAGTATAAGTATAAGTATATGTATAAGTATAAGTATAAGTATATGTATAAGTATAAGTATAGGTATAAGTATATGTATAAGTATAAGTATAAGTATAAGTATAAGTATAAGTATAAGTATATGTATAAGTATAAGTATAAGTATAAGTATAAGTATAAGCATAAGTATAAGTGTAGGTATAAGTATAAGTATAAGTATAAGTATAAGTATAAGTATAAGTATAAGTGTAGGTATAAGTATAAGTATAAGTATAAGTATAAGTATAAGTATAAGTATAAGTGTAGGTATAAGTATAAGTATAAGTGTAGGTATAAGTATAAGTATAAGTATAATTATAAGTATTAGTATAAGTATATGTATAAGTATATGTATAAGTATAAGTATAAGTATAAGTATAAGTATAAGTATAAGTATAAGTATAAGTATAAGTATAAGTATAAGTATAAGTATAAGTATAAGTATAAGTATAAGTATAAGTGTAGGTATAAGTATAAGTATAAGTATAAGTATAAGTATAAGTATAAGTATAAGTATAAGTATAAGTATAAGTATAATTATAAGTATAAGTATGAGTATAAGTATAAGTATAAGTATAAGTATGAGTATAAGTATGAGTATAAGTATAAGTATGAGTATAATTATAATTATAGGTACAAGTATGAGTATAAGATTTGTTTGTAAACATTATTTATATATAATCTATATAGATGATATTTTGAATGATTTTTGTGAATTGTAAGAGAAAAAGTTTTGGAATATGTTCTTAATATTATTATTATATTATTCATACTTAATTTTAATTTTGAAAATCTTAATTTTCATTTTAAATATTTTTCATACTTAATATTAATATGCAAATATTCATTTTAACATAATTTCCAATATCTGTCATAGTCAATTTTAGTATTAAAATGTTTCAAATATTATTCATACTTATTTTTAATATTAAAATATTATTTTCCATATTAGTCATACTTAATTAAAACATTAATTGTTTCAAATATTATTCATACTTAATTTTAATAGGCAATATATATTTTTTAACATAATTTTTCATATTATTCATACTTAATTCTAATTTTGAAAATATTAATTTTTGTTTCAAATATTATTCATACTTAGTTTTAGTATGCAAATATTTATTTTCAATATAATTTTCAATATTATTCATACTCAATTTTAATATAAAAATATAAATCTTTGTTTCAAACATTCATTTCAATATTATTCATACTTAATTTTAATGTGCAAATATAAATGTTTGTTTCAAATATTATTCATACTTAATTTGAGTATACAAATATTATTTTCAATATTATTCATACTTAATTTTCAAACATAGTTTCCAATTTTAATCATACTTAATGTAAATATGCAAATATTAATTTTAAATAATTTCCACTTATATTCATACCTTATTTTGTTATGAAAATAATAATTTTTGTTTCAAAAATAATTTATACTTAATTTTAGCATATATAAATATTCATTTCAATATTATTCGTACTTAATTTGAATATGCAAATATGAAATCTTGTAACATAATTTCCAGGTTTATTTGTTCAATAAAGTTAAGTCTATTGAAGCTGATAATACCCTTCCTTTTGCTGCTAAAAGGGTAGCATACAATAACGACAAAAAGGGCAAAAGGGGCAAAAGGGCTGGAAAAAGTGGCGGACAAGTGCGCTTCGACCAAGTTCGACAAAGGACCCACTCGAAACGTTAAGAGTGCAATGCTTCAAATTAGAACAACAACAACAACTACAACAACACACATTAGAGTGTAGAATTTAGAAGAGCATAAGCATGATTGAATTGTAAATACCCTGTAAGCAGCTATAATCGCATCACATCAAAATTGAGTTAATCAAAAAAAAACTTTTTTTTGCGATCAAAAGTAATAATAATAATATTATATATTAATTAATAATAAAAACCCATATAAACAATATTTTTTTAATATACTGAATTTCTTCACAATCATTTTTGAAGGGTTACAAAAAATATGCCCCCCTTTACAGGGTATTTAAAAGATCAACAGCAACAAGCGCAATTGACGACAGCCGACAAACAACAGCAACAACAACAACAACCATAACAATAACAACAAAAAGAGCATGCGATAAACGACCCCCCGCCCCGCAGCAGCAGCAGCGTTAGCAGCATTGCCAACAGCATTGTAGGTATGTATGTATTGTGTGTGTGTGTGTGTGTGTACCTTACTTTCTGGTACTCAGTACTCGGACTCTATTATTTTTTTTTTGGCCCGAGGCACTTGATTGTTTGTCGGTTCTCTGTGTGTCCTCGACAACAAAATGTTGCACTTGAGGTTATCTGTGGAAAATCATTAAGCACACACACACACTTATACATACATATATATATATATAGATGGCTCGCCCGATAAGCAATGAAATATATGAACATCTTCTGTCTCGCTTTTGCTTAGTTGTATTTGTTTGTTTGTTTCTCACTCTAACACTTTCCATTTCATTTCTTTACTTTGAAATTTTTGATGAAATCTTTAAGTATTTTTTAAGTTATTTATATTGTGAATAATATTTTTCTATTTAATATAAACTTAACTTCAAGTTTTTAAGCCCAATAAAACGATATTAGTTTAATAACAACTATAACAAATATTTAAATAATATTAATCAAAAACTTAACGATATAGGATGAAGAAATCTTACAATTAAAGAATTAATCGGTTTAGATAAAACAAAAAAGTTTCTTAACTACAAAAACTTATTTTTATATTTCGAAAAGATTTTTTCCCCAATCAACTATCTTAATTTAAAGATTTTTGTTTCTTTATACTATTTAAGTTCAAGTTCTTGGAATAAAAGCATTAGCTTTATGGTATTCTTTTTTATTATTTTTACATGCTTATAAAAAATATATATATACATATATATTAACTTAATTCTTATTAGTTTATATTATGTTCAGGCAATTAAATTATTATTTCAACATTTTCATTAATATTTCCTTACTCGAAAAGCAGAAAATGGTGGAAAAGTTTATGATAGACAACAAAAAAAAAAAACTTTTTACAATGATATATATTATTATTATTTTTATATTAGTTGGTTTTTATACTATTATATATTAAGATTAAAGTCTCATGCAAATAAATTCTTTTTATTGTCACTAACTTTATTTAAATCGAAATTAAATGCATTTGTTATTTGTACTTAACCTAAATTGCAGGTGAATCGAGTTTCTTGAAAAAGTTTTCAACTAAAAAATAAATATTGCTCAATTTTTTTCAAGTTAATTTTTCCGTTTTGTCGGCCCTAAACTAAGTATTTCCGTCTGTGGAACCGTGACCCTTTTTTTTCTCTCGAAGATTTTCATCCAAATAAGTACAAACATACATTATAAATATTTATTTATGTACATATATGTATGTATGTATGTGTGTATATATATATGTATATACTCACCGATATTTTTGGCCACCCTTCGGAACATTTTAGAATGCAGTTTGTTGGCACGAAAACAACTCTCGGATGGGTTTTTAAATTTAGACCACCTGGGGATTGCTGTCATTAGAGAGAAAAAGACAGGGAGAGAGAGAGAGTGAGAGAGAGAGAGAGAGAGAGAGAGGAAGTGCTACTCTAAACTTATATCGTTTTGGCCTGTGACAGTTTTGTATGAGGCCCATTTACCAAGTATTTATCACAATACAAAAATAAATTTAATATAACGAAAAAAAAAACACAAAATTACAAAAACTTTCCACTTTTCTTTTTAGTATGATTATTATCACCTATCACCATATATATAGTGTAAAAAATAATTTTTATTTGATTTTTTATGCTTTGAAAAATCAGATTTATTTTTAATTTGCATACTTTTTATACCCTGATCCCATTCAAAATGGGAAAAAGAGTATAATGTTTTTCTGCAAAAGTATGTAACAGGCAGAAAGAAGCTTCTCCGACCCCATAAAGTATATATATTCTTGATCAGCATCAATAGCCGATTCGTTATAGCCATGTCCATCTGTCCGTCTGTCCGTATGTATGAGCAAGCCGATCTCAGAGACTATAAGAGCTAGAGACTCCAGATTTCGAACTTAAGCTCGCCTAATCCTTAGGCAGTACAAGTTTGTTTTCGATTTTCGATAACTCAACCCGTTTTCGATATACAGATGTGATCGATAACAACAAAATCTTCAATTTTGAAAACTTTAAGATGGCATTTGAAATAATGAACAAAATAATGACAAGCTGTGAAATTTTTATTAAAATCGGTTAAGAAACACCGGAGATATGGGACATTGAATTATACAGTATGCGCGTACACACATACTTGCAAGCACTGACTGTACGCGTAAAGTAAAGGGATCAGGGTATCGTCTAGTCGGGATTTCTCGACTAGAGCCTTCTTACTTGTTATATGCATAAATCTGATATATCAAATAATTCGTCTCAACTTACGATACAAACTTACGATACATAAAATATGTATCATACTTACGATACAAAAAAACAAAACAAGAAACAATACAAAACTATAAAGAAAACTTGTATATACTATATATGATGCGTATGTATGTAATTGCATAAAAATCAGATACGATATGTATATGTATGTATATGTGTATGTTTATATGTATGTGTCACAGATCCACACCTCCAAAATTTTCCACAAAACCAAATAAATATATATATATATATATACGCATAGAATAATATAAACAAACGGCGCCATTTAAAGGACGCCCCTCTTCAGACAGGTGCTGATTGGACAAGGGGGTGGTGGGGGTGGGGATGGGTGTGTGTGTGTGTGTGAGGAAAGGTTAGTTAGACGAAATCTTATCAAATGTCATAAACTTTAGTTTTATAGTATAGTTCATTTAAAATACTTAGTCAACTAATTTACTATCACTTTTTTTTTTGTTGCTTTTTTTTTGTTTTGTTTTTTTTTGCTTTATTCGAAGGTTTGCTATATTCCATGCCGTATCGCCAAAAAACAAAACTGTCAGTGTATGTTTGTGTGTGTGTGTGCGTAGAAGCTGAGCAATATATATGTATGTATATAGTTATGTTTATATAGTATACGCCCAACATTTAGTTCTTAGCTATGTTTGTATGAATATTCCATACTTATCAATCAAGGTCTGCATCGTGCGATTCTGCAAATATACGTTGTTAATCTCAAACAAGCACAACACACACACACACACACAAAGACACAAACACACACACACACATATGTGCGTATAGCTAATGCTTTGGTTGTATTTTAAAAAAAAAGCAAGACAGAACTATTGGAAATATTTGGTGGATTTTTATTAGATTTTTTTGTTTTTGTTTTTATACCCTGATCCCATTAAAAATGGGAAAAAAGGGTATAATGAAGTTGTGCAAAAGTATGTAACGGGCAGAAGGAAGCTTCTCCGACCCCATAAAGTATATATATTCTTGATCAGCATCAACAGCCGAGTCGATATAGCCATGTCCGTCTGTCCGTCTGTCTGTCCGTCTGTCCGTCTGTCCGTATGTATGAGCCAACCGATCTCAGAGACTATAAGAGCTAGAGACTCCAGATTTCGAACTTAAGCTCGCCTAATCCCTAGGCAGTACAAGTTTGTTTTCGATTTTCGATAACTCATCCCGTTTTCGATATACACATGGGATCGATAACAACAAAATCTTGAATTTTGAAAACTTTGAGATGGCATTTGAAATAATGAACAAAATAATTACAATCTGTGAAATTTTTATTAAAATCGGTTAAGAAACACCGGAGATATGGGACATTGAAGTTGTGTATGCAGTATGCAGTATGTGCGTACATACAAACACACATACTTGCAAACACTGACTGTACGCGTAACGTATAGGGATCAGGGTATCGTCTAGTCGGGATTTCTCGACTAGAGCCTTCTTACTTGTTTTTTGTGAAATTTGTTGATACGCAATTCGCAATATTTCGTATGGCACGGTGTTTAATTATATTAATAATGTTAGCGCTGATAATAAAAACAACAACAACAATAAATTGCTTGCCCACGATGAAGGCCAATACAATAGACCATGTCTAGAATTTTTGTTATTGTTGCTTTTGCTTTTGGTTTTTGGATTTTTTTTTTGCGCAGCTTGAAATCTTGATTCTTTTTACCTTTCGCTAGGGAAGTGAAATTGTACTATACACTGCACAAAAAACTATAGCAATTCTTTATAGTGAATAAGAAGAAGAAGAAGAAGTCGTTGCAACAATTTTTGTATTTTAATGAATCTAAAAAAAATTCTTAAAACTTTAAAATGCAAAAAGAAAAAATTTCAAAAATGTAATAAATTTTTAGTAAAAATTAATAAATATTAGAATTAAGTAAGGAAATAAAACGAGAAAAAAAATATATATATATATCTCGAAATTTACATAAAAAAATCACTTTAAGTTACAAACTTAAAAACCCGATTATAAAATTTGATGAACTAGTTATTTTAAAATATTTATTTATTTATTATTTTAAAATATAAGAAAAAAAAACAATGTTTATTTATTAATGAAATTGATTTATTAAAAGGTTAAATTATATTTTAGTTTTTTAATGAATTATTAAAAATTAAAAGCAAGTAAAATTATTTTTTATTTTTATTTAAAAACATAATATAACAAAAAAATGTTTTGAAAACAAAAATTCTTTGTTTACGATATAAGAAAAAAATACTTTGCCTAAGCGCTATGGAAATTCGAAACTAATGGGCTTTTTTGGAATACTCTATTAATTCGTTAACCACAAGAGAAAGAGACAGAGAGAGAGAGAGAGAGAGAGAGAAAACGAAAAGAAACCGCGGCAAAAGCAAAACTGCTAATTAGTAAGCTACTCGAAAGAATTTCGCATGCAAAAACCAAAAACACAAAAGAAAATTAAAATATATAAATAAAAAGAAGAAAAAGAAATAGCTGTAGGTGGGGTGGTGGGGGGAGGGGGGGGGGGTAAAATATGCCAATATGCTAAAGGTGACGTTTAGAAGTTAATTAAGTAAATTGGAAGAACAAAAGCCGCAACAAAAGGGTGAAGCGGAAAAGGAATGAGACAAAGCGAGAGAGAGAGAGTGAGAGAGAGAGAGAGAGAGAAAGGGGTGCGCCCAATGGGGGTTGTTCCAGCTAAATGCGAATAAGTTCGCACAACATTTGAATATTCCCAATACCCAATTCTCAAATGAAGGCGCAAGATCAATGAACGCTAAGAATCTGGGCATGAGAAGAGGAAGAACAGCAGACAACAAAAACTAAGCATAGTTATTGCGAGAGATGGAAAACGAGAGAGAGAGAGAGAGAGAGAGAGAGAGATTGAGAGAGCGAGTGAGAGCGAGCGAGACGTTTACAAAGACAGTGGGATCATCTTATTTAGCTGAAAAGATTGTCCACAGATACACACACACACACACACACATCGAAAGGCTACTGGCTATACAGACACAAGATACAACAACTGGGTCGCCATTACACAGTGTACACTGTACAGTGCAGAAGCGGAAAGTTTACGAATCGTTGAGCAAAACACAAAGCCCAAAAAAACCAAACAACCAAAGCGAAGCTAGCTTAGAAAGGTAGAAACCAAAAAGCCAAAGAAAACAAAGAAACAATGAACAATTGTGTAAATATACATATGTTCATACATCTATGTATACATGTGTGTGTGTGTGTGTGTGTGTGGTTGTGTGTAAAGAACGCCACACAAATTAAAATATTACATGGTTGACCCTGACATTTAGACAACGTTGCGTATAAGCAGGCACAGGCACAGGCACAGGCACAGGCACAGTGGAGCAAACGCCATTTGTCGACAAGCTTAATGTGGATTATGGTTAACTAGTTTTTGTATAGACTGTTTACAGTGAAAATAAAAATTAATACCAGATTTCGTTAGTTGATTAAATTCAATAAAAATATATATGATTATAAAAATCGAATTTCTTAGGTTAATACTATGTTGCCTAAAAATAGAATATGACTTTTGTACCGGGTAGAAAAAGTGACTTTTTGCAATACTTGGGTGTTTTTCTTATATCTGGACACTACTGTGTATTAATTTCGATTAAGAAATTCATCTATTGTTCTATCTACAAGTATTTTTTATACACCCAATAAAACTATTTTTGAAAAAAATAAGCATATTAAAAGTGAAAATATATATATATATATATATATATATGTTTATAGATATCATACGTGTAAAAATCCTGGAGCGATAGCAAGTGCATGTCGATATCGATATATATCGATAAATTCTTAAATACCATTATAATCAATTTAGTAAAACAAATAAGATTTTTTATATATATATTAATCGATTTATTGCACTAACAACAACGATACTTGAATTATTTACAAATGACTTGCACTTTTCAAGTATTTCAATGCATTTTTTTGTATGTGTTTCCAATGGCTTTCGGCCCAATGTGCGAACATTTCGTTCGTTTACGCTCCGCTCTTGTTGCCGTGCTGAATTTCACAGCGATATCCCTACAACTTGCGGCCCTTCAACAAGTGCCAAAACACACACACACACACACACACAAACACAAACACACTTACAAAGAACAAGAACTATTGATTACGATTGTTGTCGATTTCTTTTGATTGTTAGGCCAAAATGACAAGTGTATGGAAATAACCAGAAGTGGCTGGGCTTTCCAGCCAGTTCCAAAAAGCTGATCGGGTTTTGTCGCGTGTGCCAAATGGCGTATTTGATATTGTCGAAATTGGTCAAATTGGTCGAATTGGTCGAATTGTTTGATTTGTTCGATTGGCACATGCGCCATTAAGATGCTCTACAGAGGCTGCTTAAATTTTTGTTCATTTAACAAAGGTGGGGCAACGGAGGAAGCGGAGGGGGGGGGGGGTTAGTGAGGTGTGAGAAGAGTCAACGGTCAATAACCTGAAGCTGTTAACTGAACTTGATTATCCTACAATTATTTACATACTGATAAATTTATATACGTACATACATATTTATGTATGTATATGTTTAAGTATATGTGTGTACACAGCGAAAAAAAAATAGCCACAAAATTTCAAAAATGTTAAATAATTTACTAATATATTTTTGTGTTATTTATTATTATTTAACTTGTGTGTATACTTCACAAATATATTTTTGTCATATTTATTTTTGGTTTATTTTCATCAGTTGATTTTTTTTTTGTGTTTTCTTATTTGTTTTAGATTTTTTTATTGTTGAAAAATATGAAAAGAAAGTTTCAAAAATTTTTAAATATTTAAAAAATGTATTTTTGATTTATTTATTATTATTTCATTTTGATTAATATTTGAAAAAAAGTAACAAAAATTTTCGAATATTAATAATATATCACAAATATATATTTTTTTCATATTTATTTTTGATTTATTTGCATAAATTGATTTTGTTGTTTTTTCTTATTTATCTAAGATTTTTTTAGGTAGTGGAAAAAGATGAGACTTGTGCGCTCAGTGTATGCTGTGTGCTGATGGTTTGTGGCGGATTCCAAAGATTTGACAAATTCTCAGCCAGGCAGCCAAGCAGCCAGGCTAATTCATTAGATTCGTCATGCGTTTAGTTTTGGGGGGCAATGCGCGCAAATTATTTTTAATTAAAATCTCATATATACTCTACTCTACTATATGTACATACATACATATGTACATATGTACTCATAATGAATACTATATATGTTAAAGAGCATAAAAAGTGCTGTCAAAATGAAATACGATAAAAAAAAAAAATGAAAACTATAGAAAAGATAGAAGGCAAAACGGTTTTGACACTCGGCTTCGTCTTTTGTTTCTTCTTCTACTTCTACTTCTAGTTCTACTTTTGCTTCTGCTCTAACATCAGCTTTAGTTTGAGCTTTGCTACTACTGCTGCCTGCGGGGCTTTTTGCTCTTCTGCTGCTCGCGTGGGAAAATATTAAAAACCACAAAAGCTGTTGGCGTTCAAATGAGCGAGATAAAAAACAAAAACAAAAACAAAAACAACGAACGATAACGAATTGAAATAATACACTCTTTAAATCCAACGGGTATGGTTCAAAGTTCAAACTTAAGCTTAAAAACAACAATAATAATATATATTAGAACTAAGGCATGGGATAATTTATTTATTTTCTATGTGAAACTATTAAAATAAAACATTTTCACTCGTAGCAGAACAAAAAGGGTATTTAAAATAAAAATAAACTCAAGACTGATGAACCATCTTTAAAGTCTAATTATTTTTAATACTTGGTTTTTAAATTAATAATTTAATACATTTTTTTTCTTTTGTTTTAAATGGAAGTTAACATAAAAAGTAAAGTTAATTAACAATTCAGCCGTGCATAATCGATGAAAAGTTACGATTATTAACAACATCATTTTGATGAAGAAGAATATATATGTATATACTTTATGAAAAAGTCGAAGAAAAATATTTTGTTTTCTAAAAATTGTCGAAAGATTTTCGAGTTGTTAAATTTTTAAGAAATTCCCTCTTTGCTAAGTTTGCTTTAAGTAACACAAATAAACAAGATATAAATATTTCGAATATATGTGATATATACATAGCATTATAAAGTAATATGCACATGCCATGAATTTTTGTTTTTGTTTTTGTGGAAGTTGAAGTTGAAGCAATTTAAGCTTTAAGTTTTGCATACTTCAACTGCGGACCGTGGAAATTGAAAAGATTGACACTTTATACCCTAACATTAGATACTATAATTATGTCATGCAATATGACTTTATTAAGTTTTGTCCAAATATTTATGAAAACATTGACATAAAATTATATATTATTAACATTATTACTATTAAGTTAGAGTATCAAGAATTCACCGTAAAATAGTAAATGTAACTGTTTAATTTTGCAAACATTCTTTGAATCTCATATTCAGTATTTTTCGTTTTTCTTTTATTTTTTGTTTTACGAGAATTTATGAAATTTTATTGTTTTGTTTTGTTTTGTTTTTAGTGTAATTCAAAACGAGCGAAAAATTCAAGTGCACAAATCACGACAAGTAACAAATTAAATTGCTGATCATTATAATATATATAGTTGACAAAAGGTAATATATATATATATATATGATACATTTAACATTTTAATGCTATAAACTGTTGACATCGATTGTGATTACGTGCTTTGATTGCCCGTGTCAATTTGAAACCAACTCGTTCGTAATATGCTCAAAAAAAAACTAAAAAAAGGAAAACAAAAAAGAAAAAAAGAAAACAAACATAAACATTATATTATTAGCATTATTTGTTATTAAATTGGTTTAGGTTGTGGAGAAATACGTCAATGCGCTACACCTAAACAATAATTGAAAAACTATTTCAAAGCTAAAAATATTTCAAGTTTATTGAACTCAACTTTGGCATCGCTGACGTGTTAGATTTATGTATTAGCAGACTTATTAGCTGATTGCTTTTTGGCTTTCGCATAGACTTTTGCTTTGACTTTTTGTCATTCAAGTTCATACAGTGCACGCTCGTTAGCGTGAACTAGTTAGTAGCAGTCAAGTGATTAAATATTCAAGAATCCTTTTGATAAGTTCACTTCAAAAACTTTCTGACTGGATTTTAATGAAACTTTACATTAATAAAGCTCATATAGTATCAGTATAACGTATAGGTTATAATTTTTAAAGATATTTTGTGATGTGAACAACAAAGATTAAAATTTATATATTTAATAAAAAATAATTTTATGAATTCATTTGAAATTTGATGTACTTAAACTATTTAAACTAAACTAGCTTCACTTATCTCTTTTACAACTCAAAAATATATAATATATAATATATATAATAGCAAATATATATAGTTCTATGATCTACATAGTTTCGAAAATATAACTAATATTATTAACGATTTTTATTCCATTCCATTTCAATTCAATTCATTACATTTCCAGCCTTTATATTTTGTTATGTTTGCGGAAAAATGCATTCAAAAAAAAACATTTAGATATCAATAAAAGACACTGCCAAAAAATACTGCGTAGATCTGCGATTATTGTCAAGTTGTCAGCAATTTCACCAAAAATTCGCACAGACCAAATTTGTTGTTGTTGCTTTTTGGTTTTTTGGTTTGATAGGTAGAAGAATGGCGCATGGTAATTGCGACTTGAAAACACAGCGGGATAAACATTAACAAAACAGTCAATGGCTGATGGCTGGCCCAAAAAGTGCTTCGAAGGCCATTTGTTGTTGTTTTTGTTGTTGTTTTGGGCCGCAGGAAATGTCACCTTATACTCTATAGCCAAGTTGAAGAGTCAAAAACGTTGACGCTGCATACCACAAAAACAACAACAACAAAAACAAAAAACGAAACAATCTAAATTTTTGTCGATTTCCATTTTCTTTGACGATTTCTTTTGCGCAGTTGGTTAAGTTTTTTTTTGTTTTTGTTTTGTCCCCATCACTTGATTCTTTTTATGGCCCGGGCATTAAAACATAATTACAACCACTCAGCAACTATTTTCTAGTCTCTAGTTTTAGTTTTTAGTCTCCTTCTCCCTCCCTCTCTCTCTTTCTCTCTCTCTCTCTCTCTCTCTTGCTTTCTGTCTTGCTTATACATTATTCAGTGAAATACGAACTTGTTTCGCAGTTAGAGAATGCAAAATTTTTGTTTCAAAACAAAATCATTGCAGTGCGATTTTATATCTAATATTATATTTATATATATATATATTTCTGACACTTTCATGATAAAGTTTTTGTTGTTTTTTTGTTTGTTTTGTTTTCATCTGAATCATAAATCATTTTTTATTTTGAATACCTGTTTCATCACTTCTTTCTCTTAGCCATTCTTTCATCAATTTACATAGTGTATTGTCTTGTTAATCTTTGGCTTCCAAGAAATCTAAAAGTGATTTCATTCGTTTGTTATACCCTGAACCCATTCAAAATGGGTAAAAAGGGTATATTGGTTCTGTGCAAAAGTATGTAACAGGCAGAAAGAAGCATCTCCGACCCCATTTAGTATATATATTGTTGATCAGCATAAACAGCCGAGTCGATATAGCAATGTCTGTATAAACGTGTCGATCTCAGAGACTATAAGACCTAGAGACTTCAGACTTGAAACTTAAGCTCGCCTAATCCCTAGGCAGTACAAGTGTGTTTTCGATTTTCGATAACTCATCCCGTTTCCGATATACACATGGGATCGATAACAACAAATTCTTGAATTTGTAAAACTTTGAGATGGCGTTTGAATTATTAAACAAAATAATGAAAATCTGTGAAAATTTTACTAAAATCGGCTGAGAAACACCGGAGTTATGGAGCATTGAACTTAAGTGTGCAGTATGCAGTATGCGCTATGCACACAAACACACATACTTGCAAGCACTGAGTGTACGCGTTAAGTATAGGGTTCAGGGTATCGTCTAGTCTCGACTAGGGCCTTTTTACTTGTTTTATTTTTGTAAAGTGTTACCAAATGTAAATGAAATAAAAGCGACACGTTTGCATCGCATTTGAGACAAAAAGACATCATCATTCTGTACACTATATACATATATAAATATATATGCATATATATATTTAGAGAACAATTAAAAAATGATGGTGCGGGTGTGAATCGGTTTGTTTCCAAGTAAAACACGAGCTAAAAAAACGCACACAAAAATGTCAAAAATCAACGAAACAAAACAAAACAAGTAAGAAGGCTCTAGTAGAGAAATCCCGACTAGACGATACCCTGATCCCTATACCTTACGCGTACAGTCAGTGTTTGCAAATATGTGTGTTTGTATGTACGCACATACTGCATACTGCATACACAACTTCAATGTCCCATATCTCCGGTGTTTCTTAACCGATTTTAATAAAAATTTCACAGATTGTCATTATTTTGTTCATTATTTCAAATGCCATCTCAGTTTTCAAAATTCAAGATTTTGTTGTTATCGATCGCATGTGTATATCGGAAACGGGATGAGTTATCGAAAATCGAAAACAAACTTGTACTGCCTAGGGATTAGGCGAGCTTAAGTTCGAAATCTGGAGTCTCTAGCTCTTATAGTCTCTGAGATCGGTTGGCTCATACATACGGACAGACGGACGGACAGACGGACGGACAGACGGACAGACGGACATGGCTATATCGACTCGGCTGTTGATGCTGATCAATAATATATATACTATATGGGGTCGGAGAAGCTTCCTTCTGCCCGTTACATACTTTTGCACAACTTCATGATACCCTTTTTTCCCATTTTTAATGGGATCAGGGTATAAAAATGAACACGAACTAATAAACGTAGAACATATAAACAATACACGACTACGTAGAGAATGATTAAATAAATACATTAAATAAGAGTAAATAAATGATAAATCGCTAAATAAATTAATTAACTACATCTGATTCGGGCCTTTGACAATCGGTTGTGGCCCACTGTGCCTGTGACGGCGGCTGAATAGCTGTTGCGCAAGCGCTGATGTTTTATTCTTTTGGGGGACGCTACTTCAACGGGCACAAACTTGCTAATCGCCTCGACGGGTTTGCTGATCCTCGTCTGGTGGTCTCCTGCCTCTGCCTTGGCCACTCCTGGTGTGTGCGGAACTGCTCTCTGCCTTTGCACTTTATTAAAACCAAATCAACGAAGCAGAAAAGTCAAATGCAATGCTGATTAGCCCCACCCAAAAGCTACGACATAGGTTGTAGTACAAACAAGCCCCACTGAACTCGGTTGCGTTTTGTTTTGGGGGAGCGGGGAGCGGGCAGCAGGGTAATTGAGAAGTGCTTTGAGGCTTGGGGTAAGCCCTGCGGTTGACAAGCTGTTAAAATTGGCGCTTGAAGACTCGCCTGAGCTGCAGCAGCTTGAATTCAGAGCCCCCAATTTTGCAATGATAGCGCGAACTAAAATTTAATTGATAACAAATAATGAAAACTCTGGTAATAAAGTTTGAAAGCCTTAAAAGTTTTTACCTAGTATCTATGGTAGTAGAACCTATTTAAAACTGTCTTCATTTATAAAGTAAAGAAAATCAAAAAGCTATGAATGGAGACTGTTTAGAGTAGGATGCGGAAAGCGAAAAACATATTCAAAGCGAACATGAATGTAAGATAATATTGATAGAAAAACATGGCTTACATTAACGAACGCAAAACAAAACATACTAGAAAACAAGTTACTGAAAATTTTAATTGTAAAATAAGTAAATACATTAAGATGTCAAAAACAGATGGTACATCTGGTCACACTGACTTTATCGGAAAACTGTCATTTATAACTAACTTATCGACGCCTTAGCAGGCTGTGATAGAAAATAACATTTCATTCTCGCTGCTTTGTTCGACTGACTTAAATATTTTAATTTCTCCAAATAATTCATATAATCAATTTTTTCCGTTTTCTTAGCAAAAAAAAGCATTGCGCTCCATAAATCCAAAACAGGTAAGTTCATTTTAACAATGTTTAACTACATATCATAATATGAAGTGCATATTGAATTCAAATCGTTAGAGCCCAAACTGAAAACATTTCATATTCGAATATTTTACTGACCAAGCGCTAAAAAAAATCATATTCAAAGTTTACTCAACATTTCTCCAAGCTTGAAGTTCACTTAAAGAACTGCAAGTTAACATACTACTCGTGATTATCATACAAGCGTTCACCATATAGCTACTCAGAAAAGTAAAAAAGAAACCATATAGCTATTCAGAAAAGTAGAAAAGAAAAAAAGATCTAAGACAAGTTTATTGTTCTTAACTGGATCGAATTAACTTTGTTGCGTTGCATTCGTCATTGACCTGAAAATTGCAGCTTATTTAATTATATTATTATTACCATAAATACTACTCACCTGACATATTTTATTGTTACGGTACTGTACTCACACACTTACATTAGATACTAAAGAAAACTTACCAATGATCCAACCGCAATGCTGTTACTATTACATTCAAGAAAAATGTTGTAAAAATATTGTTTGAATAAAATAATTTCATTTTACTAGGAACACAGTAGCCTTTGGAATTTTCCAGGTCTAACTGTGTTCCTAGAAATAAAATGAAGTCAGTATTCGAATCAAGACTGCACAAGAACATCAAATAAAAAAAGTTGTAAATATTTTCTACGTTTCAGTTCAGTTCGGATAATATTCACTAAAACAAAATTAACGCACATATATTTTCTTCTTTTTTTTAGCTTTAAGATGCCAGACGACATAGTACGGTTCGAGGTTAGCAAGAGTTTCTTGATGATAACAGCCATATTGAATATGTCGATTTACGCAACTATTGATGAGGAAATAAATCTTGCCTCGACACTATTTTTGTTGGCAATGGTGTTATTGATTGAAAACATAAGGATCAGCATAACGGATATTTTTTATAGTCACGCTAACTATTTGTTCGTGCTTTTAGCAGTATCTATTACTTGTCAAGGAATGATGATTATCTTTTGGTGGTCATTCGGTTATAGCCTTGAACTAGTCATGACGACTGTCTTACCCGATTGGATTCTGAATAACTGGCCAATGTCGTATCTCCAATTCCGTTTCGGATTAGTACCGTTTGTACAACTTCTATTTGCAACTTATGTTTCGGTGGATGTATATCAACTGCATAATGAAGTGGCACCAATATAAAATAATAATTAAAAAATAATAATAATAATAATAACAATAACAATAACAATAACAATAACAATAACAATAACAATAACAATAACAATAACAATAACAATAACAATAACAATAACAATAACAATAACAATAATAATAACAATAATAATAATAATAATAATAATAATAATAATAATAATAATAATAATAATAATAATAATAATAAAAATAATAATAATAATAATAATAATAATAATAATTATAATAATAATAATAATAAAAATTAATAATAATAATAGTAATAATAATTAATAATAAAAATTAATAATAATAATAATTAATACTATTAAAATTAATATATATATACATATATATCTTCCGTATTTTTGATCAGCTTAAGATAAATTTAAACAGTTCAATCATTTAAAACGTATAAGTTATAAAGATAACACACTTATACACACTTGTAGTATAAGCCTTCCGTCTGGGTAGACAAATTATCGATAACTTACTCCATTTTCTATATATACATATTGTTATGAACCAGCTTTTCCTTCCCAACACTGTATCGATAGCCAGCTAGCAAATCGGTCACTCAGGGATGGATAAGACCTGGATACCGTGCTGGCCGGTGTAACAAAAATTATATTTTTCTTTATAACTATAACTAACAAAAAAAAACAAACGGGTGAATATTTAATCTTTACAGATTCGGACAACGATGGGACATACAAGGGTAAAAAAGCTGAACACATTTACCCCCAATGCGCCCTCCCTACCTATGGGTCGGTATACACCACAACTCTATCAACAACAACTTACCCCGACATCAACACACAATCGTCCCACCCACACATAAATATCTACTCACACATGTTTATGTAAACAGTACACACTTATATTTATTCATTTAGAACTATACATGGCTTTCTTAAAATAAATTTACTTTATATAAATCAAAAAAAAGAATGAAAATAGGGTTTAAATAAATAAATAAACAACAAGTAAGAAGGCTCTAGTCGAGAAATCCCGACTAGACGATACCCTGATCCCTATACCTTACGCGTACAGTCAGTGTTTGCAAATATGTGTGTTTGTATGTAAATAAAAAAATAAAAATTTCACAGATTGTAATTACTTTGTTCATTATTTCAAATGCCATCTCAAAGTTTTCAAAATTCAAGATTTTGATGCTGTCGATCACATGTGTATATCGGAAACGGGATGAGTTATCGAAAATCGAAAACAAACTTGTACTGCCTAGGGATTAGGCGAGCTTAAGTTCGAAATCTGGAGTCTCTAGCTCTTATAGTCTCTGAGATCGGTTGGCTCATACATACGGACAGACGGACGGACAGACGGACGGACAGACGGACAGACGGACATGGCTATATCGACTCGGCTGTTGATGCTGATCAAGAATATATATACTTTATGGCGTCGGAAATGCTTCCTTCTGCCCGTTACATACTTTTGCACAAAACCATTATACCCTTTTTTCCATTTTTAATGGGATCAGGGTATAAAAAAAAACATATTAAAACAAGTAAGAAGGCTCTAGTCGAGAAATCCCGACTAGACGATACCCTGATCCCTATACCTTACGCGTACAGTCAGTGTTTGCAAATATGTGTGTTTGTATGTACGCACATACTGCATACTGCATAGAAAACCTTAATGCCCCATATCTCCGGTGTTTCTTAACCGATTTTAATAAAAATTTCACAGATTGTCATTATTTTGTTCATTATTTCAAATGTCATTTCAAAGTTTTCAAAATTCAAGATTTTGTTGTTATCGATCGCATGTGTATATCGGAAACGGGATGAGTTATCGAAAATCGAAAACAAACTTGTACTGCCTAGGGATTAGGCGAGCTTAAGTTCGAAATCTGGAGTCTCTAGCTCTTATAGTCTCTGAGATCGGTTGGCTCATACATACGGACAGACAGACAGACGGACGGACAGACGGACATGGCTATATCGACTCGGCTGTTGATGCTGATCAATAATATATATACTATATGGGGTCGGAGAAGCTTCCTTCTGCCCGTTACATACTTTTGCACAACTTCATGATACCCTTTTTTCCCATTTTTAATGGGATCAGGGTATAAAAATGAACACGAACTAATAAACGTAGAACATATAAACAATACACGACTACGTAGAGAATGATTAAATAAATACATTAAATAAGAGTAAATAAATGATAAATCGCTAAATAAATTAATTAACTACATCTGATTCGGGCCTTTGACAATCGGTTGTGGCCCACTGTGCCTGTGACGGCGGCTGAATAGCTGTTGCGCAAGCGCTGATGTTTTATTCTTTTGGGGGACGCTACTTCAACGGGCACAAACTTGCTAATCGCCTCGACGGGTTTGCTGATCCTCGTCTGGTGGTCTCCTGCCTCTGCCTTGGCCACTCCTGGTGTGTGCGGAACTGCTCTCTGCCTTTGCACTTTATTAAAACCAAATCAACGAAGCAGAAAAGTCAAATGCAATGCTGATTAGCCCCACCCAAAAGCTACGACATAGGTTGTAGTACAAACAAGCCCCACTGAACTCGGTTGCGTTTTGTTTTGGGGGAGCGGGGAGCGGGCAGCAGGGTAATTGAGAAGTGCTTTGAGGCTTGGGGTAAGCCCTGCGGTTGACAAGGTGTTAAAATTGGCGCTTGAAGACTCGCCTGAGCTGCAGCAGCTTGAATTCAGAGCCCCCAATTTTGCAATGATAGCGCGAACTAAAATTTAATTGATAACAAATAATGAAAACTCTGGTAATAAAGTTTGAAAGCCTTAAAAGTTTTTACCTAGTATCTATGGTAGTAGAACCTATTTAAAACTGTCTTCATTTATAAAGTAAAGAAAATCAAAAAGCTATGAATGGAGACTGTTTAGAGTAGGATGCGGAAAGCGAAAAACATATTCAAAGCGAACATGAATGTAAGATAATATTGATAGAAAAACATGGCTTACATTAACGAACGCAAAACAAAACATACTAGAAAACAAGTTACTGAAAATTTTAATTGTAAAATAAGTAAATACATTAAGATGTCAAAAACAGATGGTACATCTGGTCACACTGACTTTATCGGAAAACTGTCATTTATAACTAACTTATCGACGCCTTAGCAGGCTGTGATAGAAAATAACATTTCATTCTCGCTGCTTTGTTCGACTGACTTAAATATTTTAATTTCTCCAAATAATTCATATAATCAATTTTTTCCGTTTTCTTAGCAAAAAAAAGCATTGCGCTCCATAAATCCAAAACAGGTAAGTTCATTTTAACAATGTTTAACTACATATCATAATATGAAGTGCATATTGAATTCAAATCGTTAGAGCCCAAACTGAAAACATTTCATATTCGAATATTTTACTGACCAAGCGCTAAAAAAAATCATATTCAAAGTTTACTCAACATTTCTCCAAGCTTGAAGTTCACTTAAAGAACTGCAAGTTAACATACTACTCGTGATTATCATACAAGCGTTCACCATATAGCTACTCAGAAAAGTAAAAAAGAAACCATATAGCTATTCAGAAAAGTAGAAAAGAAAAAAAGATCTAAGACAAGTTTATTGTTCTTAACTGGATCGAATTAACTTTGTTGCGTTGCATTCGTCATTGACCTGAAAATTGCAGCTTATTTAATTATATTATTATTACCATAAATACTACTCACCTGACATATTTTATTATTACGGTACTGTACTCACACACTTACATTAGATACTAAAGAAAACTTACCAATGATCCAACCGCAATGCTGTTACTATTACATTCAAGAAAAATGTTGTAAAAATATTGTTTGAATAAAATAATTTCATTTTACTAGGAACACAGTAGCCTTTGGAATTTTCCAGGTCTAACTATGTTCCTAGAAATAAAATGAAGTCAGTATTCGAATCAAGACTGCACAAGAACATCAAATAAAAAAAGTTGTAAATATTTTCTACGTTTCAGTTCAGTTCGGATAATATTCACTAAAACAAAATTAACGCACATATATTTTCTTCTTTTTTTTAGCTTTAAGATGCCAGACGACATAGTACGGTTCGAGGTTAGCAAGAGTTTCTTGATGATAACAGCCATATTGAATATGTCGATTTACGCAACTATTGATGAGGAAATAAATCTTGCCTCGACACTATTTTTGTTGGCAATGGTGTTATTGATTGAAAACATAAGGATCAGCATAACGGATATTTTTTATAGTCACGCTAACTATTTGTTCGTGCTTTTAGCAGTATCTATTACTTGTCAAGGAATGATGATTATCTTTTGGTGGTCATTCGGTTATAGCCTTGAACTTCTTTACTCATACGTCATGACGACTGTCTTACCCGATTGGATTCTGAATAACTGGCCAATGTCGTATCTCCAATTCCGTTTCGGATTAGTACCGTTTGTACAACTTCTATTTGCAACTTATGTTTCGGTGGATGTATATCAACTGCATAATGAAGTGGCACCAATATAAAATAATAATTAAAAAATAATAATAATAATAATAACAATAACAATAACAATAACAATAACAATAACAATAACAATAACAATAACAATAACAATAACAATAACAATAACAATAACAATAACAATAACAATAACAATAACAATAACAATAACAATAACAATAACAATAACAATAACAATAACAATAACAATAACAATAACAATAATAATAATAATAATAATAATAATAATAATAATAATAATAATAATAATAATAATAATAATAATAAAAATAATAATAATAATAATAATAATAATAATAATAATAATAATTATAATAATAATTATAATTATAATAATAATAATAATAAAAATTAATAATAATAATAGTAATAATAATTAATAATAAAAATTAATAATAATAATAATTAATACTATTAAAATTAATATATATATACATATATATCTTCCGTATTTTTGATCAGCTTAAGATAAATTTAAACAGTTCAATCATTTAAAACGTATAAGTTATAAAGATAACACACTTATACACACTTGTAGTATAAGCCTTCCGTCTGGGTAGACAAATTATCGATAACTTACTCCATTTTCTATATATACATATTGTTATGAACCAGCTTTTCCTTCCCAACACTGTATCGATAGCCAGCTAGCAAATCGGTCACTCAGGGATGGATAAGACCTGGATACCGTGCTGGCCGGTGTAACAAAAATTATATTTTTCTTTATAACTATAACTAACAAAAAAAAACAAACGGGTGAATATTTAATCTTTACAGATTCGGACAACGATGGGACATACAAGGGTAAAAAAGCTGAACACATTTACCCCCAATGCGCCCTCCCTACCTATGGGTCGGTATACACCACAACTCTATCAACAACAACTTACCCCGACATCAACACACAATCGTCCCACCCACACATAAATATCTACTCACACATGTTTATGTAAACAGTACACACTTATATTTATTCATTTAGAACTATACATGGCTTTCTTAAAATAAATTTACTTTATATAAATCAAAAAAAAGAATTAAAATAGGGTTTAAATAAATAAATAAACAACAAGTAAGAAGGCTCTAGTCGAGAAATCCCGACTAGACGATACCCTGATCCCTATACCTTACGCGTACAGTCAGTGTTTGCAAATATGTGTGTTTGTATGTAAATAAAAAAATAAAAATTTCACAGATTGTAATTACTTTGTTCATTATTTCAAATGCCATCTCAAAGTTTTCAAAATTCAAGATTTTGATGCTGTCGATCACATGTGTATATCGGAAACGGGATGAGTTATCGAAAATCGAAAACAAACTTGTACTGCCTAGGGATTAGGCGAGCTTAAGTTCGAAATCTGGAGTCTCTAGCTCTTATAGTCTCTGAGATCGGTTGGCTCATACATACGGACAGACGGACGGACAGACGGACGGACAGACGGACAGACGGACATGGCTATATCGACTCGGCTGTTGATGCTGATCAAGAATATATATACTTTATGGCGTCGGAAATGCTTCCTTCTGCCCGTTACATACTTTTGCACAAAACCATTATACCCTTTTTTCCCATTTTTAATGGGATCAGGGTATAAAAAAAACATATTAAAACAAGTAAGAAGGCTCTAGTCGAGAAATCCCGACTAGACGATACCCTGATCCCTATACCTTACGCGTACAGTCAGTGTTTGCAAATATGTGTGTTTGTATGTACGCACATACTGCATACTGCATAGAAAACCTTAATGCCCCATATCTCCGGTGTTTCTTAACCGATTTTAATAAAAATTTCACAGATTGTCATTATTTTGTTCATTATTTCAAATGTCATTTCAAAGTTTTCAAAATTCAAGATTTTGTTGTTATCGATCGCATGTGTATATCGGAAACGGGATGAGTTATCGAAAATCGAAAACAAACTTGTACTGCTTAGGGATTAGGCGAGCTTAAGTTCGAAATCTGGAGTCTCTAGCTCTTATAGTCTCTGAGATCGGTTGGCTCATACATACGGACAGACAGACAGACGGACGGACAGACGGACATGGCTATATCGACTCGGCTGTTGATGCTGATCAATAATATATATACTATATGGGGTCGGAGAAGCTTCCTTCTGCCCGTTACATACTTTTGCACAACTTCATGATACCCTTTTTTCCCATTTTTAATGGGATCAGGGTATAAAAATGAACACGAACTAATAAACGTAGAACATATAAACAATACACGACTACGTAGAGAATGATTAAATAAATACATTAAATAAGAGTAAATAAATGATAAATCGCTAAATAAATTAATTAACTACATCTGATTCGGGCCTTTGACAATCGGTTGTGGCCCACTGTGCCTGTGACGGCGGCTGAATAGCTGTTGCGCAAGCGCTGATGTTTTATTCTTTTGGGGGACGCTACTTCAACGGGCACAAACTTGCTAATCGCCTCGACGGGTTTGCTGATCCTCGTCTGGTGGTCTCCTGCCTCTGCCTTGGCCACTCCTGGTGTGTGCGGAACTGCTCTCTGCCTTTGCACTTTATTAAAACCAAATCAACGAAGCAGAAAAGTCAAATGCAATGCTGATTAGCCCCACCCAAAAGCTACGACATAGGTTGTAGTACAAACAAGCCCCACTGAACTCGGTTGCGTTTTGTTTTGGGGGAGCGGGGAGCGGGCAGCAGGGTAATTGAGAAGTGCTTTGAGGCTTGGGGTAAGCCCTGCGGTTGACAAGGTGTTAAAATTGGCGCTTGAAGACTCGCCTGAGCTGCAGCAGCTTGAATTCAGAGCCCCCAATTTTGCAATGATAGCGCGAACTAAAATTTAATTGATAACAAATAATGAAAACTCTGGTAATAAAGTTTGAAAGCCTTAAAAGTTTTTACCTAGTATCTATGGTAGTAGAACCTATTTAAAACTGTCTTCATTTATAAAGTAAAGAAAATCAAAAAGCTATGAATGGAGACTGTTTAGAGTAGGATGCGGAAAGCGAAAAACATATTCAAAGCGAACATGAATGTAAGATAATATTGATAGAAAAACATGGCTTACATTAACGAACGCAAAACAAAACATACTAGAAAACAAGTTACTGAAAATTTTAATTGTAAAATAAGTAAATACATTAAGATGTCAAAAACAGATGGTACATCTGGTCACACTGACTTTATCGGAAAACTGTCATTTATAACTAACTTATCGACGCCTTAGCAGGCTGTGATAGAAAATAACATTTCATTCTCGCTGCTTTGTTCGACTGACTTAAATATTTTAATTTCTCCAAATAATTCATATAATCAATTTTTTCCGTTTTCTTAGCAAAAAAAAGCATTGCGCTCCATAAATCCAAAACAGGTAAGTTCATTTTAACAATGTTTAACTACATATCATAATATGAAGTGCATATTGAATTCAAATCGTTAGAGCCCAAACTGAAAACATTTCATATTCGAATATTTTACTGACCAAGCGCTAAAAAAAATCATATTCAAAGTTTACTCAACATTTCTCCAAGCTTGAAGTTCACTTAAAGAACTGCAAGTTAACATTCTACTCGTGATTATCATACAAGCGTTCACCATATAGCTACTCAGAAAAGTAAAAAAGAAACCATATAGCTATTCAGAAAAGTAGAAAAGAAAACAAGCAAGAAGACTCTAGTCGAGAAATCCCGACTAGACGATACCCTGATCCCTATACTTTACGCGTACAGTCAGTGTTTGCAAGTATGTGTGTTTGTATGTACGCACACACTGCATACACAACTTTAATGTCCCATATCTCCGGTGTTTCTTAACCGATTTTAATAAAAATTTCACAGATTGTCATTATTTTGTTCATTATTTCAAATGCCATCTCAAAGTTTTCAAAATTCAAGATTTTGTTGTTATCGATCGCATGTGTATATCGAAAACGGGATGAGTTATCGAAAATCAAAAACAAACTTGTACTGCCTAGGGATTAGGCGAGCTTAAGTTCGAAATCTGGAGTCTCTAGCTCTTATAGTCTCTGAGATCGGTTGGCTCATACATACGGACAGACAGACGGACAGACGGACAGACGGACGGACAGACGGACATGGCTATATCGACTCGGCTATTGATGCTGATCAATAATATATATACTTTATGGGGTCGGAGAAGCTTCCTTCTGCCCGTTACATACTTTTGCACAGTTTCATGATACCCTTTTTTCCCATTTTTAATGGGATCAGGGTATAAAAAAGATCTAAGACAAGTTTTTTGTTCTTAACTGGATCGAATTAACTTTGTTGCGTTGCATTCGTCATTGACCTGAAAATTGCAGCTTATTTAATTATATTATTATTACCATAAATACTACTCACCTGACATATTTTATTGTTACGGTACTATACTCACACACTTACATTAGATACTAAAGAAAACTTACCAATGATCCAACCGCAATGCTGTTACTATTACATTCAAGAAAAATGTTGTAAAAATATTGTTTGAATAAAATAATTTCATTTTACTAGGAACACAGTAGCCTTTGGAATTTTCCAGGTCTAACTGTGTTCCTAGAAATAAAATGAAGTCAGTATTCGAATCAAGACTGCACAAGAACATCAAATAAAAAAAGTTGTAAATATTTTCTACGTTTCAGTTCAGTTCGGATAATATTCACTAAAACAAAATTAACGCACATATATTTTCTTCTTTTTTTTAGCTTTAAGATGCCAGACGACATAGTACGGTTCGAGGTTAGCAAGAGTTTCTTGATGATAACAGCCATATTGAATATGTCGATTTACGCAACTATTGATGAGGAAATAAATCTTGCCTCGACACTATTTTTGTTGGCAATGGTGTTATTGATTGAAAACATAAGGATCAGCATAACGGATATTTTTTATAGTCACGCTAACTATTTGTTCGTGCTTTTAGCAGTATCTATTACTTGTCAAGGAATGATGATTATCTTTTGGTGGTCATTCGGTTATAGCCTTGAACTTCTTTACTCATACGTCATGACGACTGTCTTACCCGATTGGATTCTGAATAACTGGCCAATGTCGTATCTCCAATTCCGTTTCGGATTAGTACCGTTTGTACAACTTCTATTTGCAACTTATGTTTCGGTGGATGTATATCAACTGCATAATGAAGTGGCACCAATATAAAATAATAATTAAAAAATAATAATAATAATAATAACAATAACAATAACAATAACAATAACAATAACAATAACAATAACAATAACAATAACAATAACAATAACAATAACAATAACAATAACAATAATAATAATAATAATAATAATAATAATAATAATAATAATAATAATAATAATAATAATAATAATAATTATAATAATAATAATAATAAAAATTAATAATAATAATAGTAATAATAATTAATAATAAAAATTAATAATAATAATAATTAATACTATTAAAATTAATATATATATACATATATATCTTCCGTATTTTTGATCAGCTTAAGATAAATTTAAACAGTTCAATCATTTAAAACGTATAAGTTATAAAGATAACACACTTATACACACTTGTAGTATAAGCCTTCCGTCTGGGTAGACAAATTATCGATAACTTACTCCATTTTCTATATATACATATTGTTATGAACCAGCTTTTCCTTCCCAACACTGTATCGATAGCCAGCTAGCAAATCGGTCACTCAGGGATGGATAAGACCTGGATACCGTGCTGGCCGGTGTAACAAAAATTATATTTTTCTTTATAACTATAACTAACAAAAAAAAACAAACGGGTGAATATTTAATCTTTACAGATTCGGACAACGATGGGACATACAAGGGTAAAAAAGCTGAACACATTTACCCCCAATGCGCCCTCCCTACCTATGGGTCGGTATACACCACAACTCTATCAACAACAACTTACCCCGACATCAACACACAATCGTCCCACCCACACATAAATATCTACTCACACATGTTTATGTAAACAGTACACACTTATATTTATTCATTTAGAACTATACATGGCTTTCTTAAAATAAATTTACTTTATATAAATAAAAAAAAATAATGAAAATAGGGTTTAAATAAATAAATAAACAACAAGTAAGAAGGCTCTAGTCGAGAAATCCCGACTAGACGATACCCTGATCCCTATACCTTACGCGTACAGTCAGTGTTTGCAAATATGTGTGTTTGTATGTAAATAAAAAAATAAAAATTTCACAGATTGTAATTACTTTGTTCATTATTTCAAATGCCATCTCAAAGTTTTCAAAATTCAAGATTTTGATGCTGTCGATCACATGTGTATATCGGAAACGGGATGAGTTATCGAAAATCGAAAACAAACTTGTACTGCCTAGGGATTAGGCGAGCTTAAGTTCGAAATCTGGAGTCTCTAGCTCTTATAGTCTCTGAGATCGGTTGGCTCATACATACGGACAGACGGACGGACAGACGGACGGACAGACGGACAGACGGACATGGCTATATCGACTCGGCTGTTGATGCTGATCAAGAATATATATACTTTATGGCGTCGGAAATGCTTCCTTCTGCCCGTTACATACTTTTGCACAAAACCATTATACCCTTTTTTCCCATTTTTAATGGGATCAGGGTATAAAAAAAAACATATTAAAACAAGTAAGAAGGCTCTAGTCGAGAAATCCCGACTAGACGATACCCTGATCCCTATACCTTACGCGTACAGTCAGTGTTTGCAAATATGTGTGTTTGTATGTACGCACATACTGCATACTGCATAGAAAACCTTAATGCCCCATATCTCCGGTGTTTCTTAACCGATTTTAATAAAAATTTCACAGATTGTCATTATTTTGTTCATTATTTCAAATGTCATTTCAAAGTTTTCAAAATTCAAGATTTTGTTGTTATCGATCGCATGTGTATATCGGAAACGGGATGAGTTATCGAAAATCGAAAACAAACTTGTACTGCCTAGGGATTAGGCGAGCTTAAGTTCGAAATCTGGAGTCTCTAGCTCTTATAGTCTCTGAGATCGGTTGGCTCATACATACGGACAGACAGACAGACGGACGGACAGACGGACATGGCTATATCGACTCGGCTGTTGATGCTGATCAATAATATATATACTATATGGGGTCGGAGAAGCTTCCTTCTGCCCGTTACATACTTTTGCACAACTTCATGATACCCTTTTTTCCCATTTTTAATGGGATCAGGGTATAAAAATGAACACGAACTAATAAACGTAGAACATATAAACAATACACGACTACGTAGAGAATGATTAAATAAATACATTAAATAAGAGTAAATAAATGATAAATCGCTAAATAAATTAATTAACTACATCTGATTCGGGCCTTTGACAATCGGTTGTGGCCCACTGTGCCTGTGACGGCGGCTGAATAGCTGTTGCGCAAGCGCTGATGTTTTATTCTTTTGGGGGACGCTACTTCAACGGGCACAAACTTGCTAATCGCCTCGACGGGTTTGCTGATCCTCGTCTGGTGGTCTCCTGCCTCTGCCTTGGCCACTCCTGGTGTGTGCGGAACTGCTCTCTGCCTTTGCACTTTATTAAAACCAAATCAACGAAGCAGAAAAGTCAAATGCAATGCTGATTAGCCCCACCCAAAAGCTACGACATAGGTTGTAGTACAAACAAGCCCCACTGAACTCGGTTGCGTTTTGTTTTGGGGGAGCGGGGAGCGGGCAGCAGGGTAATTGAGAAGTGCTTTGAGGCTTGGGGTAAGCCCTGCGGTTGACAAGGTGTTAAAATTGGCGCTTGAAGACTCGCCTGAGCTGCAGCAGCTTGAATTCAGAGCCCCCAATTTTGCAATGATAGCGCGAACTAAAATTTAATTGATAACAAATAATGAAAACTCTGGTAATAAAGTTTGAAAGCCTTAAAAGTTTTTACCTAGTATCTATGGTAGTAGAACCTATTTAAAACTGTCTTCATTTATAAAGTAAAGAAAATCAAAAAGCTATGAATGGAGACTGTTTAGAGTAGGATGCGGAAAGCGAAAAACATATTCAAAGCGAACATGAATGTAAGATAATATTGATAGAAAAACATGGCTTACATTAACGAACGCAAAACAAAACATACTAGAAAACAAGTTACTGAAAATTTTAATTGTAAAATAAGTAAATACATTAAGATGTCAAAAACAGATGGTACATCTGGTCACACTGACTTTATCGGAAAACTGTCATTTATAACTAACTTATCGACGCCTTAGCAGGCTGTGATAGAAAATAACATTTCATTCTCGCTGCTTTGTTCGACTGACTTAAATATTTTAATTTCTCCAAATAATTCATATAATCAATTTTTTCCGTTTTCTTAGCAAAAAAAAGCATTGCGCTCCATAAATCCAAAACAGGTAAGTTCATTTTAACAATGTTTAACTACATATCATAATATGAAGTGCATATTGAATTCAAATCGTTAGAGCCCAAACTGAAAACATTTCATATTCGAATATTTTACTGACCAAGCGCTAAAAAAAATCATATTCAAAGTTTACTCAACATTTCTCCAAGCTTGAAGTTCACTTAAAGAACTGCAAGTTAACATTCTACTCGTGATTATCATACAAGCGTTCACCATATAGCTACTCAGAAAAGTAAAAAAGAAACCATATAGCTATTCAGAAAAGTAGAAAAGAAAAAAAGATCTAAGACAAGTTTATTGTTCTTAACTGGATCGAATTAACTTTGTTGCGTTGCATTCGTCATTGACCTGAAAATTGCAGCTTATTTAATTATATTATTATTACCATAAATACTACTCACCTGACATATTTTATTGTTACGGTACTATACTCACACACTTACATTAGATACTAAAGAAAACTTACCAATGATCCAACCGCAATGCTGTTACTATTACATTCAAGAAAAATGTTGTAAAAATATTGTTTGAATAAAATAATTTCATTTTACTAGGAACACAGTAGCCTTTGGAATTTTCCAGGTCTAACTGTGTTCCTAGAAATAAAATGAAGTCAGTATTCGAATCAAGACTGCACAAGAACATCAAATAAAAAAAGTTGTAAATATTTTCTACGTTTCAGTTCAGTTCGGATAATATTCACTAAAACAAAATTAACGCACATATATTTTCTTCTTTTTTTTAGCTTTAAGATGCCAGACGACATAGTACGGTTCGAGGTTAGCAAGAGTTTCTTGATGATAACAGCCATATTGAATATGTCGATTTACGCAACTATTGATGAGGAAATAAATCTTGCCTCGACACTATTTTTGTTGGCAATGGTGTTATTGATTGAAAACATAAGGATCAGCATAACGGATATTTTTTATAGTCACGCTAACTATTTGTTCGTGCTTTTAGCAGTATCTATTACTTGTCAAGGAATGATGATTATCTTTTGGTGGTCATTCGGTTATAGCCTTGAACTTCTTTACTCATACGTCATGACGACTGTCTTACCCGATTGGATTCTGAATAACTGGCCAATGTCGTATCTCCAATTCCGTTTCGGATTAGTACCGTTTGTACAACTTCTATTTGCAACTTATGTTTCGGTGGATGTATATCAACTGCATAATGAAGTGGCACCAATATAAAATAATAATTAAAAAATAATAATAATAATAATAACAATAACAATAACAATAACAATAACAATAACAATAACAATAACAATAACAATAACAATAACAATAACAATAATAATAATAATAATAATAATAATAATAATAATAATAATAATAATAATAATAATAATAAAAATAATAATAATAATAATTATAATAATAATAATAATAATAATAAAAATTAATAATAATAATAGTAATAATAATTAATAATAAAAATTAATAATAATAATAATTAATACTATTAAAATTAATATATATATACATATATATCTTCCGTATTTTTGATCAGCTTAAGATAAATTTAAACAGTTCAATCATTTAAAACGTATAAGTTATAAAGATAACACACTTATACACACTTGTAGTATAAGCCTTCCGTCTGGGTAGACAAATTATCGATAACTTACTCCATTTTCTATATATACATATTGTTATGAACCAGCTTTTCCTTCCCAACACTGTATCGATAGCCAGCTAGCAAATCGGTCACTCAGGGATGGATAAGACCTGGATACCGTGCTGGCCGGTGTAACAAAAATTATATTTTTCTTTATAACTATAACTAACAAAAAAAAACAAACGGGTGAATATTTAATCTTTACAGATTCGGACAACGATGGGACATACAAGGGTAAAAAAGCTGAACACATTTACCCCCAATGCGCCCTCCCTACCTATGGGTCGGTATACACCACAACTCTATCAACAACAACTTACCCCGACATCAACACACAATCGTCCCACCCACACATAAATATCTACTCACACATGTTTATGTAAACAGTACACACTTATATTTATTCATTTAGAACTATACATGGCTTTCTTAAAATAAATTTACTTTATATAAATCAAAAAAAAGAATTAAAATAGGGTTTAAATAAATAAATAAACAACAAGTAAGAAGGCTCTAGTCGAGAAATCCCGACTAGACGATACCCTGATCCCTATACCTTACGCGTACAGTCAGTGTTTGCAAATATGTGTGTTTGTATGTACGCACATACTGCATACTGCATACACAACTTCAATGTCCCATATCTCCGGTGTTTCTTAACCGATTTTAATAAAAATTTCACAGATTGTAATTATTTTGTTCATTATTTCAAATGCCATCTCAAAGTTTTCAAAATTCAAGATTTTGTTGCTGTCGATCACATGTGTATATCGGAAACGGGATGAGTTATCGAAAATCGAAAACAAACTTGTACTGCCTAGGGATTAGGCGAGCTTAAGTTCGAAATCTGGAGTCTCTAGCTCTTATAGTCTCTGAGATCGGTTGGCTCATACATACGGACAGACGGACGGACAGACGGACGGACAGACGGACAGACGGACGGACAGACGGACATGGCTATATCGACTCGGCTGTTGATGCTGATCAAGAATATATATACTTTATGGCGTCGGAGATGCTTCCTTCTGCCCGTTACATACTTTTGCACAAAACCATTATACCCTTTTTTCCCATTTTTAATGGGATCAGGGTATAAAAAAAAACATATTAAAATTAGCATGAAATAATAAATTTAAGTCGTGTGAAAACTGAACAGGCATCAATAATTAACAAGCAGTTGAAATCTAGACTACAAGATACCCTATTAAATACAAAATTTAAACTAGTTTGTAAATCCAGCTTGATTTTTATCTCTGCTTTTGTTTTTGTTTTGAAGCATTTTGAAGAAAGTAAAAAACGTTTGACTTAAAGTCAAAAGACTTAAGCTTTGAGTCTTGACTATTCTTTAAGATTTTTGTCTTGTTTAAAGGCATAAAGTTCAAAAGTTCAAGTTTTGCTTAACATACTTACCTTTCATTAAGTTCGTTCGAACTAATTAAACCAGAACCAGTGTTTAGTTCTGGTTTATTCGTTCAGTTGAGTGATCGGATCAGAACCAGTGTTTAGTTCTAGTTTATTCGTTCAATTCAGTGATCGGATGGATGAATAATGTTTCGTTCGACGGTTTATTGCATTTTTTTTCTTTCTTAAAGTTTATTATTTTTTTTATATAATTTTTTTTGTGTTCTTCTATTTTATTGAGTTGTTAAACCTTGACATTTGGTTTACTGGTGCTTAATGGGTTATAAATATATATAAATATATGTATATATAAGTAATATATAAAAGTTGTAGAAAGGAACTAAAGGCATGCCAAACCAACCAAAATGTATGTGCAACTGTGGGAGTATCTAGATATAATGATAGATCATGTATAAATAATTAATGATAGCATTGGAAACGTGACCCCAACACATGCAATTGGCGTCTATGTTTGGCTACACAGAGTGGGAGAGAGCGAGAGAGAGAGAAAGAGGAGTCTAGTGTGGCATGAAGCATTCTCCATTGCTGGTACACAGTGGCACACAGAGATTTTTTGGTAAACATGCTGCCGCCGCCGTTTTGGCCGTTTTAAAGTTATTTATTTAGTTTTAGTTTTTTCTCATTTTTGCGACATTTTGGCATCAAATCAAAAATTTGTACATAAACTATTTTTGAAGAGCCAGCCAGACACAGACCTGTGTAGTATGATGCCTCATGCCGCATGCCGCCCGAGAGTGCAAAACAACAACAACCAACTAGCTGGCTGGCTGGCTGGCTGGCTAGCTGGCGACTTAAACGTTTGTTTCTTTGGATTTATGCGATTTTAATGGAATCAGTCGATGGCAAGCAGCAACAGGCAACGGCGCCACCAAAAAAAAAAAAATAAACTAAAAAGAAACGCAAACAGTTTACAGAAAATATATCAGGCAACAAGCAACAAGCAACCAGGAAGCAAAAAAAAAAACCAAAATTATTGTCACTATGAAATAGAAAGGCTAAAACTAAACCTGACTGACAACAAACTTATTATTATTATTAATTCTACATAGGCTCGTGGTTTCTCTGTTTTTTTTATATATTTTTTTTATTTCATAAATATTTACTCGCATGTATTTAAACAATAGACAAATATACATATAGCCCATGCGGTTGTTGAGCCAACTAACCAACCAACTAACCAACTAACCAACCAACTAACCAACCAACCAGCCAAACAGTCAGCCAGCCAGCCAGCGACACCCACTGCTCAGATAGACATGTGTCCTAAATTTGTCAGTTCTAAATTTATCTACACACACAATTACATACAAATTGATCGTTAGTTTGTCCAATTTTGGTTTGAGTGCCCAATCAACTAACCAATCACAATCGTTGTGCAAATATTGAGCATTCAGTTTAAAGCGCAAACATCATCGCATCAACTTTATACCAACAACAACAACAAAATTCTACACCTAAGTACACACACGCATACACATGTATGATATGATATGCTTTGGGTCTCGTGCTGTTTAAATGTGGTGCTGTCAACATTTGCATATCACTTTCGTTTTGGTAAGTGATTCAAGCGAGCCATTGTGCACAGATCATTCACATCGTTCATTATGTCAAATTCTCAATTACACTCAGTACAGAACATATATACGTATGTCATGCATCTTACATACATACAGTGCACACTCGTTAATACGCTAAACACGCTTAATAAAGTTCATTTTAACCAAAATACATAGCAAGAAAACACAATTTTTATTCATAAAACATTTTACATCATTGGCATTTGAATTATTACAGCAATTCTGCGTAAAATTTCAACGAGTAACATACAGTAATCATCTGTCGAATATCCCTATTACGAATTTTCGTACACTCAAGCTTTCTAAATCACAATGTGATTAACAGAAAACCTTAAATTTGATTAAATAAATAAACCATTCTTCGAAGGAATTATGTAGACTTTTCGTGCAACATTGATTTAAGGATGTGTGAGTGTTGGATTATATATTTATTTGGGGATACCTATTTAATTTGCAATTAGCTATGAAACAACTTAAAATGAATATTGTCAAACCACACCTTAAGAAAGTTAGACAAAAATTGTATACATAAGATTTGTCTTGAGCCAATTTGAGCTAAATGCTATTTAAGTATAGTAGTATATTCATCAGATTGCATTGTTGATAAAAGTGTGAATGATTTGATTTTAGGGTTGCGCAGCATTGCGATAATCTTTGCACCACTTTAAACAACGTAATCTATCTACAAGTCGCCCTTTTTTTGTTGTTGTTGCGCTTTTTAGATGATAATTTCTTTTGCTGCTGCTGCTGCTGCTCAGCTGCTTCTTTATATGTCTTGTGCCGCGTTTTGTATTTGACGGACGTGAGAATTGTGTGTGCAAACAAATCAGGCAAACAGACAGACAGATAGACAGACAAAAAGATAGATAGATACATAGATACACTTACATACTACATGCTTTTGATAACAGAGCATATTTATCTATATACGCACACACACACACACATTCAAGAAGTGGAAAAAATTTTTACGTTTCGATTATTTGTTTCTTCAATTTTTAGTTTTTGTTTTTGTTTTTGTTTTTTAACAGCTGATATCACATTAAGTTTTGTTGGCATTCTTATTTGATTTCTTCTATTTGCCCAAAAAGGAACAATAGAAAAAAAATTATATGTGCTACTTTTCGAATGACGAATATTAAATACCCTGGCAGTAGAGCTTATATTCCCTCATATCCCTCGACTAACAACAGCTTCTACTTTTTATACCCTGATCCCATTAAAAATGGGAAAAAAGGGTATAATGAAGTTGTGCAAAAGTATGTAACGGGCAGAAGGAAGCACCTCCGACCCCATAAAGTATATATATTCTTGATCAGGATCAACAGCCGAGTCGATATAGCCATGTCCGTCTGTCCGTCCGTCTGTCCGTCTGTCTGTCCGTCTGTCCGTCTGTCCGTCTGTCCGTCCGTATGTATGAGCCAACCGATCTCAGAGACTATAAGAGCTAGAGACTCCAGATTTCGAACTTAAGCTCGCCTAATCCCTAGGCAGTACAAGTTTGTTTTCGATTTTCGATAACTCATCCCGTTTTCGATATACACATGCGATCGATAACAACAAAATCTTGAATTTTGAAAACTTTGAGATGGCATTTGAAATAATGAACAAAATAATGACAATCTGTGAAATTTTTATTAAAATCGGTTAAGAAACACCGGAGATATGGGACATTGAAGTTGTGTATGCAGTATGCAGTATGTGCGTACGTACAAACACACATACTTGCAAACACTGACTGTACGCGTAACGTATAGGGATCAGGGTATCGTCTAGTCGGGATTTCTCGACTAGAGCCTTCTTACTTGTTCTAAGCTATTTTCATAAATTCTTTGAGAATTGGTTTAAAAAAAAGAAATGTTCACAAATGATATGAAAAAAAAAACTATACTTCAGCGAGGGTATACCAAATTAAAAGTTGAGCTTTAAAGAAGAAATGTAACAAATGGCTGGAGTCTTATCGCTGCCAGAGGAGATACTACTCGTACATAGTATTGTGTACACACATACATACATACATATATGTACATACATAGTTAGAAATACATATGAGCAAACTATATGAAACACTTGACGATCGTCACAGTCTTGCCTCATTGCGTATGTGTGTGTGCGTGTGTGTGTGCTCTAATTTTTTGATTACACTGCGCACCCTGGTTGTTGTCATAAGCTAAAAAAACCTGCCACCAACACAACTGGAACGAAATGGAGTTTACCAAAGATATTAACATTGGCTTTTATTCAAACAGTCACTATGCAAACCCGTCTAACAGACAACCAAAAACGACGACGACGACGACGACGACGAATGAATGCAACCCGAAATGCATTTGTAGATCATTGAAACCCATCAAATAATGTTACTCATACAAATATATATATATATATATATATATGTATTTTTCAAACACTCGTCTCTATTGCCAATTGTTAGCTGTATGCCTTATGAGGCACAGCTGCAGACACAACAACTTCAGATACACTTACAGATAGGTACACGTATGCACATACCTACATATCTATGTACATAATATGCTTGGATGATGATTACACAAGTGCCAAGCATATCAAAAATTAAAAAAAATATATATAAAACAAAATTTTCGTTTCTTTTTTTGAGGAAGAAAATGCAAACAACGCAAAGTGTGTAAACAACAATTGATAAAACAAGTAAAAGTGCGCTATCTTGATAAGAGTGCTCAAGTAGGCAAATACCCTTTGTTTATCTTACGGCAAGATGTTTGAAAAGCATTAAAATAAATTACATAAAATATCGATAAATATGACAGAGAAATCTTGTTCGAAATCTTATACGATATGCTTTAAAAATATAATTAAAGGGTATCCCAATTAAAAGAAGAAACATAAAAGAAGGCTCTAGTCGAAAAATCCCGACAAGACGATAGACTGCATACTCAACTTCAATGTGCCATATCTCCGGTGTTACTCAACAGATTTTAATAAAAATTGCACAGATTGTCATTATTTTGCCTTATGTTTCAAACGCTGTCTCAAAGTTTTACATATTCAAGATTTTTCCGTTATCGATCCCATGTGTATATCGGAAACGGGAAGAGTTATCGAAAATCAATAACTCTTATAGTCTCTGAGATCGAAGCGTTCATACATACGGACAGACAGACGGACATGGCCATATCGACTCGGCTGTTGATGCGGATCAAGAATATATATACTTTATGGGATCGGAGATGCATCCTTCTGCCTGTTAGATACTTTTGCATAAAACTATTATACCCCCTTTACCCATTTTTAATGGGTTCAGGGTATAAAAAGTGATATGAAATTAGTAAAGCAAAGTGCTGAAGTGCTGCGTGGAGTGGAAATGTACACACAACGTGTGGCATGGATACAAAAAAAAGTTAAGTAAAACTAAATTGTAGTTAAATACAATAAATATTAACTCTATAAACACACACACACACACACACGCACATACATAAACAGTGCAGCAAACCAGAAGCATGACAGGTCTTATAGAATGGGAAGATCCAACAAACAAAAAAAAATAAATGCCTACAAGTGATTCTAGAAAAGTAAACTCTAACTGTTAGATGTTAAACTTGATGATCTTTGTAGTTTTAAGGTTAAGCCCGATCGAAAGAAATACGAAAAATGTTTCAAGCCACAAATTTCATTTCATTTTCTATTTGTTTAGAACGATTTTTTCTGTTCCATTTTTTTTTTTAGTACTATTTGTTAGTCCGCTAATAAGTTCGATTTGAGCATTTACGATTTTCAAAACTAATACCATATTTATGGTATATGGAAATTAAAGTAGGCTCAGCTGAAATACGATACGTACCTACATAAATACAGGCATATATGTATGTCTGTTCATATAAATATATATGTTCTAAAGGCTATAAAGTCGAGCTGTCGATGTGTGTCCAGTTAGTGGGGCAAGGGGTAACTGCTAACTGATATCGCACATTAATATATATATATATACATGTTGGTCTGCCTAAGGCCGGTTGAAAATTACTACGACTATGTGTATACATATATATATTTTTTTTTGTTTTTATGATTGATTTGTGTGCGCTATTAAGATTGCATATCGGGGTAGCAACGAAGAAGTGGCACAAACTTAAAGTGCAAAGCCCGGCAATAAACCATCTTAAGAGCAGTACAGGGTCGAACCGGTACGGCTCGTAGGCCCACAAATCGTTTATACCAACAACACAACACAACACAACACAACACACACAATCACACAATAGTTTTCATTTTGGATTTTGTGTTTGACAAATTCGTTTTTAATCAATGTAAACAACACTGGAAATGCCTCACTCATTTGTTTTGTAGCTGGCTTGCACACAGGTGGATGCAAGTTGTTGCAAGTTGAAACTAGTTGCTGATTGCTAGTTGTTGCATCGTTTGTTGGTCTTTTTTGTTGTTGTTGCTGTTGTTTTTAAATCTAATCTAATCGCTACTCACAGTACTGCTTACACTTACACTAAACAGTTTTCAATACATTAACCGCGCTTGACCTCCTCCTCGGTTGAAACTGAAGTCCTCTCGCTTCGCTGTGTAATGAAAATCATAAAAAATTAGACGCACAGAACGAGAGCAGCGTTTACTTATCAATATTTATGGGCTTGTACATACACTGAAAGAACATCTGGGTGCTTTTAAGACATTAACTCAATACAACAATTTGATTATTTCTACTATTAGTTTTACTTATTCAAGCACTTGGTTGAATCATCTATACGACTAACTGACTGATGTGCTATCTTAAATCTACATTAGAATTCTTTTTATGCCTGAATTGAGTACTAAGAAAGAATTTTCCAATAATGTTGTCAAGAGCTGTTGACATTTCAGCACCAAATGAAGAACTTAAAAGTATGGAATCATAAGAATAAGCTAATGATCTCTTCCATAAACACACAAAGGCAAGATTCCCTAAGCGTCTTTAGTAAGCATTTTAGGAATATTTAACGTATAAATGAGAATCAAACTGTTGTTGTTGGACAACTATTTCTAACAGTCGATAGAATTGATCGTCATTTACAAAAAGTTGAGTTTTGAATCCTTAACTAGTCATTATCGATTGACTTAGACATTAATGATTCGACTGTCAAATGTCAAGGCACAGAAAAAAAAAAACAACAAAAAACAAACCGAAAATGAAAAGAAAATTAAATATAATTATTGAATAAATACGCGGCGCTCGCTGCGCCAGCAAAAATGTGAATGTTAAAGAAATCCATTATGAGCCGTATTTCAAAGAATTTCGTACTTAATAATAATAAATAATATTTTCGGCACACATGTAGAAAGTCTAGCGATAACATATTGTCGATCGCAATGAGTCATTTAACTTTTAAGAAATACACAAATATAGTTGTGAGACATTACTTTTCGTTCTCCATATAGCTATATAGCAAATCCAGTTTCATTATATTTGTTTTGTTGCCTTAATCAGTATGATCTTGAATTCTTTCATGCCATTCATGATAGAAAGAGAAAGAAAAAGAAAGAGAGAGAGAGAGAGAGAGAGAGAGAGAGAGAGCGTGAGGGGGGAGGGGGGGGATACCAAATTGCTAAACGACACTAATCTACGATTTATTTAAATAAGGCCCAGCAGCAGCAATAGACATTAGGCAAAAGGGTCAAAATGTACCTGTTAGCCAGTTAAGGTCGAGCTCTGAAAACCCGAATAAAGTTCGGGCATAGCTCAATACTATTGTATATGTATATATCGTATATCGCGATGTCTCTGTAGTAACTTATTGAAATGCTTCCTCTAGCGAGCATTTAGTGCTTTTGTCTCTCCATCATACTAACTTCTTATGTGTATGTATGTATGTGTGTGTGTGTGTGTGTGTGTGTGTGTGTGGTGTGGTGTGGTGTGTGTGTGTGTGTATTTTATTGGTCAACCTTCTTGATTAATGCTTCTTGGTACCTGTTTGAGCCACATTCAACGCGTCTGTCCGTTTATCCAGGCCGTCCCTTTGCAGGTTTTCTGGTGTTCAAACAAAATTTAGCCGACTATTAATACGGCTCTAAGCTTGGGATTTGGTTGATTTCGGACCAAGAAACGATCTGGCGCAGGTTTCGTTTTTCGTTATGGGCGTTATGCTTATGAGCACAGCGCACACTTTGCGCATACTTAAAGATACAAAGATACAATAGCTTTGACCGCAGCTCGCTCGCGTGACTATCCATACCTTGCTTACTCTATGTATGTGTGTGTCTGTGTGTGTGTGTGTGTCTGTGTGTGTGTTCGTTCGCTTTTAGTAGTTTTGCAGCAAAACTAGGCATATATTAATTTAATGAATGAGTTGATTTTAACATTCATAGAAATGCCAATAATACACACACACACAGACACACACAATGAGATACATATTAGCATACAGATACGTATACACATAGATACAATAGAGCATTGAACTGCCACGTTGACATTGCCCCACACTTTACAAATGACAAATGACCAAAAACTTGCCAAAAGGATTCAATTTGCTTGCGTTCCCTTTGCCTTCAAGTCAAGTTTGTGTTTCACAATTTCGCATGTGATTGTTTTTTTATTGAATTCTAAATATGTTTAGATACATCCCGCCCTACATCGTTTGGCCTCGTTAAGATCGTAAACTTGGACATTAATGTCATGCATGCACACACACACACACACACACACACGTACTGTATACATAATATTTATATGCCCCCCGTCTATCGATCCCAGCGAAAAAAAAAAACCAAAACATTGCGCAAGGTGAAAATCATTGCGTTTCTTTTCTAATGTCGAATAAGTCTTGACACTGTAAATATTTACATGATTTTTGGTTGTTAACTAGGCATACATTGTGTGCACATGGCTATATATATATATATACATGCATGTATATACTATGCCTTTATTGCTTTTAAAGGAAGCCAAAATGATTAGAAGATCATGATCGAAAGTTGCAAACTTTCTGTTGTGTCTAACATTTTGAGAGTTGTTTAAGTATTTGCGTTAATCATTTAAATAAATAATATACATGTTAGTTTATAAAATAAAAGTACATTTCAACTATAATTGATCGTTAACGAACCCATTTCGCTATCTACTATTTATGTTCAGACACATGAAGATCACCTTACACCTTTTTAGATCTTTAAATACTTAATACCAGTGTAAGTAAATCGTTTAAGAACCTATCTGGCGATCTACTATTTATGTTTAGTTACGAGACAACATGAAGATCAATCTTACAATTTTAAGGTATGCAGATTGACCAAACTATGTCAAACATAGCGTAATCAAGTCCAAAAAGTGTTTAAAGTTCGTTTAGTTATTCCTCGTTTATGTGAACTGATAGACAACGAATTTACGCATCTACACGCAAGTACGCGTGTATGTGCGTGTGTATGTGCTTATGTATGTGTGTGTGTGTGCGTGTGTATGTGCTTATGTATGTGTATGTGTGTGTATGTTTGTGGCAATTGTTTGCTTAAATATTGCGTAATGCTTGCTTTTTTAGTTAGCCAAGTTCGTTTGCCTGTTGCCAAATGTCGCTCTCTTATCAAATGCTTCGACCAACAAAAAAAATGTGCGTTATGTCATTGCTACCCCCCTTTACCCCCACCCAAAAAACAAAAAAAAATAAAATAACATTTGGTATGTTATGAGCAATGTTGATCTTAAGCCCAATGGCATCTTTCATATTTGAGAAGTCATCGGCTCGTTCGGCAATTGTTCAAGCTATGGCCCGAACCGTTGCCGGTGCCGGAGCCGGAGCCGGAGCCATTGAACAGCAACTAATTATAAACCATTTCAAGTTTATTGAGCAAATGTTTGCCCTCAAACAAAATGTATTCAAAATGCTTGAAAACTACGCATACAATTTGCTTTTGTGGTTTATCTTGAAGGTTTTCGGGCAGTTTTTTTTTTTTATTTGTTTGTTTCTGCTCTGCGCTTTCAAACATTAAAAAAGCCTTAAGCCAAACAAGCTTCAAAAAATGATTTCCCCGTGGCAACAAAAATGTTTTTTCTTATAACTTTTCCAATGATATATCTTGGATGAGCTATTATTAATATCACTTAAACATCATTTAGTTTAAAAAAAAGCAGCTTATGTGTTTATAGTTTAAATGGTTTTAACGACAATTGCGCAAAAATTCATTCACATTATGGCAAAAAAGTAAGAATGAATTATTAAGCTATTCTTCATTCAAGAAAACTTGACTAAAACAAATAAACAAAATTTAAATATTGGTTGGTTAATAAATGATTTTCTTGCTTGTTTCTTAATCGTTTTTGATCAACTTTTTTACTGTTCCCTTTCTGATAGCCTAGTATGAACTAAGTTTTTGTAAGCACAGCTAATGTGCTCGTGAGTATCCTTTTCGAAATTTGTAAGAATGCTTTAAATTTACCTTTAAGAGCTTTTCAAAGTTCCCCACCCCAAATGCAAATATAAATATTTGTTTGTTTTTATTTTCGTTGGTTATTTTCCATGAATAATTTTTAGAGAGTTAAAAATGTTTATTGGTTATTTTTGTATTTTATTAATTGAAATTGCATTAATCCTAAAACCTAAATTTAGCTGATTTATGCATACGATACCAGAGCATGCGGGTCGCCGTCAACGGTTCTGGTTCTGATTCTAGTTCTGAGTATGACCTTTGATATGCCAATTGCCCAATGGAGGGTTCTCTAACAGTGAAAAACGCTTGTTTTCCCCAATTCTGCAGAAATACAACAAACCTACGTACGTACTTTATATATATATGTATATATTTTTTTTATTTATTTATTTTTTTGTATATTTCCTGATGCACTCAGTTGCATAAAGCTTTAATATTTTACATAAATTTAATCAAAATTTAATTCTTAAAAGATTTCTTCCAGAATTAATCATTAATTAAACAAGATGCATTTTTATTTCCACAAAAGTTTTTAGAAAATTTCCCAACTCGAACATTCAATTTCAAGTCAGAGTATTTAATTTTCGATATTCTTAAGTTACGTTTCGATTTACAAATTATTTGCTTTATTAATCGCTTAAAAAATGACCCTGGGCACGATAAAACACACAGAAAAATATGTTTCAGCATAGTTACCAAATACTAGAAAACTGAGCATTAGGGGTCCGTCCCTAGGGGCAAAATTGAAAAGAGTGAAACAAGGGCAAGGCTTATCGTTATAAAAAGTGTTTTCAGCTTAAGTGTGTATTCAGAATAAAAGCAAAAAATTAAATTAATAATAAAAATGCTCGTGACGTTGTACATTTGGTTTTTTATACCCTGAACCCGTTGAAAACAGCTAAAAAGGCTATAATGGTTTTATGCAAAAGTATCTAATAGGCAGAAGGATGCATCTCCGATCCCATAAAGTATATATATTCTTGATCAGCATCAACAGCCGAGTCGACATAGCCTTGTCCGTCTCTCCGTCCGTCCGTCTGTCCATCCGTCCGTCTGTCCATCCGTCCGTCTGTCCATCCGTACGTCTGTCCGTCCGTCTGTCCGTACGTCCGTTTGTATAAACGCGTCGATCTCCGGGGTTACAAGAGCTAGAGACTCCAGATTTGGATCTTTTCGATTTTCGATAAATCTTCCCTTTTCCGATAAACAAATGGGATCGATAACAACAAAATATTGAATTCGGAAAACTTTGAAACGGCGCTTAAGACATTAAGCAAAATAATGACAATCTGTAAAACTATCATTAAAATCGGTTGAGAAACACCGGAGGTATGAAAAATTGAAGTTCAGTAAAGTACACTGACTGTAAACGTAAAGTTTAGGGTTCTGCGTATCGTCTAGTCGGGATTCCTCGACATTCCCCTTCTTACTTGCTTTAAAGTGCGCAATTGAATGTAGGCGCTAAAGTTATTCTACCAAGCGATATCTGTAAGTTCTACCAAGCGATATCTGTAAGTTCGTCTATGTGTGTGTGGGGTCTGCGGTCACCAGTTGCCATTCCCCTTTCGAATTGTTGCTGCCATCACCTAACCGGACCACAAGCACGATCTTAAGCCGCGTATGCCCTTATGCGTAACCCCGATTTCCTACATCGCGGTCAACGCTGCTGCTATCCATTCAAAAAAGCAAAAAGCGTTCGCTTCCGCCCATATTTGCAATTACAAAAAAAAAAAAAAAAACACGAATAGGCTTTGTTTTTTGTTTCACGAAACCAAAAAAAAAACCATTGATTTGGTATAGTTATCGTTTTTATTGTGTTTATTGCTAACCATTACATTAATATCGATTTTCGATGATTTTAACATATATTCTGCTTAGCTCTTTCCATCATCATTATTGCTGATCCATGTGAGAACTACATTTGCTTTTACTACTTATTGTTGCTGTTTGCTTGGGGTTTGTCAATGTCAGAAGTCAAAGTCTGGATTAATCATCAATCAAACACAAACTCAAAAACAAAAGCAAAAAGGAAGCATAAATTAATCGCAAAAATTTAAAAGAGCGGCAATTTCGCATATAGTATATGTGTGTATGTATGTAGTAAAGCCGATCGAAGAAACCCCCCGCCCACCACTTCTTCCTCTAACTCTTTTGCTCCCTTCTCGTTGTGCAAAAATTTCTTTATCGAAAAGATATATATCTTTATAAAAGAATAACATCACTATCAAAAAAAAAAAAGAAAATAAAAAGTAGCTCAATATATATTTTTTGTTTTACTGGGTTTGCCTCTCTATCTCTCTCTCTCTTTCTCTCTTTCTCTCTCTCTCTCTCTCTATCTATCTGCGGAAGTACGCATTTGTCGCTTGTTGTTGTAGCTATAGAAATAACAATCACAGTCCAAGGTTTTCACATGCCATAGATTGCTCCTCATTGCTAATAAGTCAAGTGAATGAATGAAGTGCATTGGCGCTAGTTTAAGGTTACTTTCAACTGAATACATATGTATATATATACTACTATATATCATAGCTAACTTATGCGATCGATTTGATACACTCAAGGCACGCCTTCATTTATGTGTACAATGGCAAATGAATAATGTTGCGAATATGAGTATATTTGAACACAGTTCTTTATATTCATATTGATTATCGGAAATGCACACAGATTCGTATATAAGAACCTTATAGTGTTAAGACAATAAGATATATACTCTTAGAATTGGATCGAACTTATATTTAGATCCATCTCAAGATCTATCTATCATAAACTTCTTTTGTTTCCTCTGAACATTTTCCCTTAGAATTGAATCGAACTCATATTTAGATCTATCTCAAGATCTGTCTATCATAAACTTCTTTGGATTGCCCTGAACATTTTCCCTTAGAATTGAATCGAACTTATTAAGATCTATCCCAAGATGTATATATCATAACATAGCCTTCATTGGTTTGCTCAGAACATTTTCCCTTAGAATTGAATCGAACTTATATTAAGATCTATCTCAAGATCGTTCTAAAGACCTATCTATCATAACCTTCATTGGTTTGCTTTGAAAACTTTCTACTTGATGTGCAATATGCAAAAAAGGGCCGCTAATTAAACATCTGAAGTTTTTCGTATCAGTTTGAGTACTATGTAATTGAGTAATCGCACACTTGTTGCATGCAAACAGTGGGAGATCCTTAACACACATGTATGTATGTATGTGTGTGTGTGTGTGTGTGTGTGATGCATGGGAATTTAGCAAGCGATGTTGTCATGCTCAGTTACGCTCTTCCGCTATCCATAAACATCATCTGGCATTATCACTGACGCATTTAACAGCGCGTTTTATCTCGCATTGTGGGGGGCTGTGCAGACAGAGTGAGAGAAAGATAGGGAGAGACAAAGAAGAAGATTTGTAAGTATTTTTCATGTTTCATGTTTGCTTTATCTGCTAACCTTTGCACAAGGTCGGTCGACCTACTCGAGCTTCCTGTACGTACAGACACAAAACTGAGAACGAAAGAGAGAGAGAGAGACAGAGAGAGAGAGAGAGAGAGAGAGAGAGAGAGAGAGAAAGAAAGAAAGGGAGGTAGAAAGGGAGAGAGATCGCGACATCTTATTTGGATTGGGTGTTGATAGTAAAACATACTAACTACTTCGGCAACGGATACAACACAATGAACTTTGAACAGCGACGGCAAACATCGAAAGCCGAGAGCTGCTACTTTGAGATCCCACGAGTGGCAAGTGACACTCACGATTTCAGCGGTTCGTGTCATAAGCATTTTGTGTAGCTTGCTTGTATCATGTTGTTACTTTTTACACTTATTTCATTTTTGTTTTTTTTTTTTTGTAGATTCGCGCAAAATTTGCAGCTGTAATTAAAAACAAGCGAAGCAAAGTTGCAGTAGAAAAAGGAGAAGAAAAATATGTATGATTTGTCATTGTGTGCGTGTTCGTGTAAATATTTGTATTTGTGTATTGCAATTTTTGCGTTCGCACATACAATGAATACATACATACATATAATTGAAAGGAGTGAAGTGGTTTGTACGTGCGCCACATGCATGCCATATGTCTGGGACCCCGGCTCTGGCGACGAAGACCAATTTATTTTAAACAAAATGCAGGTCACGAAATGTTTAACCCGAAACCAAAGGCAAGAAACCGAGTGAAGCAAAAAAGCTGAAAGGCAATAACAACAACTACAACAACAACAACCGCAAACATGCAGGCAACAAGACAGACTATAAAAGAAAGTCAAGCAAATGGCAAAAATTGCAAACACACACAAACACACACACACATTTACATGTAGATATAAATATTTAAGGGAAAGATTACACACATATCATCATCATCATCATCATCATCATCATATGGAGCATGCAGGATTTGCCCCTATATGACAAAAGGAAAGAAATATGCCAAAAAGAAAGTAAACAAAAATTAAAAACACATAATAATAATAATAATAAGTTGTTGCGGCTGTAGTTGCAGGCCAAAAAAAATACCCTAACACACAGCCAACAACATCCCCTGTTTATGGCCCGCATAACACGGCATGTTGCATCTACTGTTATTCTTTGTTAAGCTGTGAAAATTATTAATGAATTTGCAACCTGGTCTAAAATTGGTCAATTGATGAATTAACCACCAACATCATCATCATCATCATAGCTATATACTATACGATATTTGGGGTGTGTCCGACCCTCTGCATTAGCTTAGCACTTTGAGTTGTCAACTTTAATGTTAATGTATAATATTTGACAAAATAAAAAAAAAAAAATACCCAAACGGAAATGTTTGAGTTTGGTCAGTCAACAACAAAGAAAGTCACACGAAACATTAAATTCAATGAATTTTATAATTGAATAGTTATTGAAATACGTTTAAAATTCATTTCTAACCAGAACTTAATCTAATATGTTTCTAATTCTTTCAATGCGTACCTTCAAAAAACTGACTTAAACTATTTTTGATTGCTTTTGTGCAATAATAACAATAAGACATTAGCCATAAACTTATAATATTCGAGTTTTCTATTAAATAAATTATTCCAAATCCTATATATTCTTGTTGTTATTACAATTATTAGATCGGAAACATAAAGAAACCAAAACAAACAAACATTTTTTTTGCAGTGCATAAACGAAGTAAAACTTTTTACTAATTTTAAAATGGATTGCATATTGAAACTTAGCATTCTTTTGTCACAAAATTTGTTACAAAAAAAAAAATATATATATATAAATATTAAAAATTTTTTTTGCTTTATATCATTTATATTACTATTGTATCAATTAATTTATTTGCACAAATGCTTAGCACACTTTTGGGCTGATGTGATTTTTTGAGTGCAGGGTAGTTGAATAGTCAGATTGCAATAAATGCCCCTCGACAGTGTATAAGTGTGTGTTTGTGTGTGTGTGTTTGTGTGTGTGTGTGTGTGTGTAGGGTGTGCTTGTCGTTGCCCTTCATTTTTATGAGCTATTAAATGCTTGTTATGCTGCAATTTACGTTTTTGCTATTTTACGAGTTTTTAATTTCAACACACACACACACAAAATAATATAGTATATATTTACTAGTACATGATGCGGCCCTTACAAAATACAGACAGCTATCTCCCCCCAAACACAAATATGGGCATATTTATTGTCGCTTAATTGGCAAAAATGAAACATTTGCCCAAAGTCCAGACATACAATTTATGTTTTTGTTTAAGTTTTTTTTGGCTAATTATGCGCTCACAATTATGTTTATTGCATGGCAGTTGATTGTTTTTAGTGTTTTTAGTAATTAATGCGCTGTGTTTATTACAGGGTATCAACGGGATTATACGCATAGTTGGTCATTTGGTATTCCTTTCTGTTTTATGGTGTTTCTAGTCTCGCTTAAAACTAATCCAAAAGCAAAATGTGTTTTACAGGGTATCTATGCGAATCTAAGGTTTCCTTTCTGTCTTATGTTGTTTCTAGTCTCGCTTGAAACTAATCTAAATGTAAAATGTGTTCTACAGAGTATCTATGTGAATCATACACACTTAGTAGACTTATTTAAATATGTTGTCAATGTACTTTAATGTGGCCAAAAACTCGTAAACATATATATATATTCATATACTAGTATTTTCATATGCATATACAATGGAACAGTGTGTCTCGTCAAGAGGTCTTCGACCCCCAGGGTAGAAAATTAGTACAAAATTTCCATTGGTAAGAGAAAATGCCGCGACTGACACTAAATAGATTGACAAGGCGCAAAGTAAAACACAAAAACAAATGTATAGAAACATTTGTCGCGACAACCGTGACAACCTAACACAAATAGTCGGGCCAAGAAGACAGAAGGCGCCCCCACACACACGCCCACACGCCAAAGACTTTTTCTATACTATAAGTAATTGTTATATACATATCATACACTTCCCATTCGCACACACACACACACACACACACACTGTTCACCCCTTGCAAAGCTTTGCTCATTAAGTAATTTATCATATGGGAAAAGCCTCAAGTGCAAGACTTCTATAGTCTATTATCGTCTGTCTTCATATATTGGCGAAACTAAACAATAACAACAACAAAAACCAACAACAACAACAACAAAAACCACAAAACAAAATAATAAAAAAAAATAAAAACAAAAAACCCAAAATGATAAAGAGAAAAAGAGGCAAACTTTAAATGAAATCGGCCGACATTGTTGAAGTGAAGTCGACGATAGCGCAACTATTGACTACCTAATTACTTATGAGCTCTGCTACGAAACTATATAGAAGGGGCGGAAGGCACCTACTTTTACCACCTATCCCCCAAAACCCAACCGCTACACCCTTACCCAACACAATGAGTTATGTTATGTTAACAAAAGCGCACTTAATTGATTTTTAACGAAAGTGAAATGCCAAATGATGTTACACCTTCAACATTTCGATACGTGTACCTGTATGTGTGTGTGTATGTGTGTTGGTGTGTGTTTGTGTACTGTAATTCGGTCACACCCCATACAACTACAGTTCCCAAAAGCATGTTGCATGTGAAATAAAAAGAGTATTAAAAAAATAATTTGCTTCCTTTAAATTTGTTAATTTATTAATAATATATATATAGTTTTTCGATCCAGTCTATGCTCCCTATACTTGTGGCAATTTGTGAACAGTATATATATTTTTTTGATCTAGTCCAAACTTCCGGTCACAATCTAATAAAAATATTTTTAATTTATCAAAGTTTCTTTTGAAACTTTTTTTATGACAAATTAAATGCAAAAACTATTTTTTAAAATCTTATCCAAATATTCTGACTCAATTTCGATTCACTTTTCTGTTATACATTTTTTTTTTAAATTTTTAAGTAGTATTATTCTTTATTTAATCTTTCTTACATATAAAAAAAATTCAATTAAAGCAGAAAGAGTTTTTCGACTCGAGTCTAAACTTATTGTTGTTAGCATTTTCCTTATTTTATTTACACAAAAGAAAAAGAAGAAAAAAAATGTAAGAAATTTTTTTTATATTTTTAAAATAACTGCAAACAATATCTTTTAAGGATTCCTGTTAAATTGACGAGTTTAGTTTAAATATAAAACTAAGTTTTTTGGAAAAAGAAATTTTTTTTAATATTTATTGGTAAATAATCAATAAATAATGATAATTGCCTGAACTCAAAAAAGTTTTGTGCAATCCTTCAATTTTTGTAGTTTATAATATTTCATTTTGCAAGAAAACAAAAAACAAAATTTAGATAAAAATAATAAATTAAAAAATCAATATTTAAAAAACAATTTTTTTTGCTATCGTTCGAAAAAATGTATTTATTTTTTATGAAGACATTATAAACTGATTGAGGTACAGACATAACTCATTGCTAATTTTTCTTTGGCATTCGCGTTTTTTTGTGTTTTAATTTTTTTTTTCGTTTAGTTTGCAATTGTTGCTGTTGGCATTGTCTCAAAAACGACAAAAAAAAGAAGAAGGAGAATCAGTTCACAAATGTTTTAAGAAAAACGAAAAAGTTCTTTTTGTAAGCAAGATAGATAGATCGGTAGTGAGAGAAAGAGAGAGAGAGAGAGAGAACGAGGCGCACTTGATATGATAAAAGACATTTAGGAATATTGTTGTTTGGCTTTCAATAATTTCACTTAGTATTTTTATTTTTTTATTTTTCCAATTTTTGTTTTCGTTTTTATTTTCATGTTGGGAATTGTGTTTGACGGTGGAAGTTCAATGACATTTGGTGGGTGACATAGAACATATGACGGCACCTAACGGTAAATTTAATCATCATTATCGGTATGAACAAAAACAAAAACCACAACAACAACAACTGTCACAAAACATTTGGATAGGCTTGATAGTGGCACAAGTGATTTTGAGTCTATGAGCAGAATCACAGATACAGAACCAACAAATTATTATTATATATCACACATACACACGCACACACACATACATGTTATGATATATACTCAAAGTACTATAAATGCCATTAAGCGTTGGCCCAACGCATCCAAAAGGCAATTAAGTGAAAACAATTTACCAACGCGAGGCGACGCGACAAACCAAAAAGAAAGTCTGAACTTGTTGTTTGAACTTTGGCCGAGCAACATTTGAATTTTTGGCGTTAAAGAGGGGTGGGGGGGGGGGGGTCGTTAGATCATCATTATGATGGGCTGCTGTGTGGAGAGATCTGTGTTAATGAGCAGCACAATTGCAACATTGTGTTGCATGATGACAGCTGTTTGCTGCTGCCACTTCTGCTTTTGCAGCTGCCACCTCAAAGACCTCAAAAACATAAAAAAAAAACACATGTAAATCTATCTGTCTGTATGTAACTACTTATTGCTTAGGGTTGTGTCTCTGTTCTATTCTGTTCAGGTAAGCAGAAATAATGCTGGCCCCCCTACCAGCTTAACTTAGACTTGGGCTAATTACTTGCCACACATACATACGCACACATACACTTAGAGACATTCGTGCAGCGGTTTGTTTGTCACCATTTTTGGGTAACACCTTTTAGCGCTTTTCTCTTTGCCATGTTGATAACTTAAGTATTAGGTCTTTGCCACACACACACACACACCCAAGAGAGAGTCCAGTCCAATCAATGGGTAAAACGTACTTACAAGGTTCTAGGCTAGTATTTTTTTTTTTTTTGGGCTAATCCCATTGATCGCAATGTGGCAAGCTGAAGTGGTTAAAGCATTGTATGCCGAAATGGAATGTGTTGCATGATTGATCAGTTTGTCTTATTGCGGATTTGTGCATTGATTGATGAATGTTTGCAGTTACTCAACACACACACACAAACATACACACATACACGGTTCTTATTTTACACCTCCCGCAGTGTGTATTTAAATTTTGTTACCCTTTCATATTTATCAACTTTGGGTGTTACCAGTCGAAAGATAAGTTCTTGCTTAAGATAAATTTTTTCATAATTAAATATCTTAAGTAAATTTACCATTTATTATTGTTACCATATCAACTTGAATAATGCAAACAATCTGGATACTTTGAACAGGATTTAAACTTGAACTTAATCTTAATCTTAAAGAATAGCTAAACAAACAAGTGTAAGAAGGTTCTAGTCGAGAAATGTCGACTAGACGATACCCTGTACCCTATAATTAGCGCGTACACTCAGTGCTTGCAGGTATGTGTGTACTTTACTTAACTTCAATCTTCCATATCTCCGGTGTTTTTCAACCGATTTCAACAAAAATTTCACAGATTGTCATTAATTTGCTTAATATTTTAAACGCCGTCAAAGTTCAGCAAATTCAAGATTTTGTGGTTATCGATATCATGTGTATATCGGAAACGGGAAGAGTTATCGAAAATCGAAAACAAACTTATACTGCCTAGGGATTTGACGAGCTTATGTTAAAAATCTGAAGTCTCTAAGACGGACATGGCTATATCGACTCGGCTGTTGATGCTGATCAAGAATATATATATACTTTATGGGGTTTCCTCTGCCTATTACATACTTTTGCACAAAACCATTATACCCGTTTTACCCATTTTGAATGGATTCAGGGTATAAAAAGGTTATAGTTATCGATAATTAGCTTTCCTTTAGTCTCACTTAGGCCCACTTATAAGACTACTTTAGACACAATCACCTAGACACCCAGCCCCCCAAACATCCAACTTTATTAACGGTTTTGAAAATAATTATGATTGGATTGAAAAGTCTATAGTGTGGCGCTGGCTTTTGAAGATGGGCTATCTATATATATGTACATATGTAGTACTTGAGTGAATGATAGATAGAGTGGAGAGAGAGACAGGCGGTTGCAAAGAGCAACAGCATGCGAGTTGCTGCCACAAAGCTGGAACAACAGCAGCCATTGCAGCCATATGGTGCATGGCCCGATGATACGCACGTACACGTATACTATATACAAAGTATACAATGTTACATTGTCCAAGTCCAAAGCAATTTGCCATCAATCATAATTTTTGTTGCTGCATGAAACTAATAAGCGACAATCGCAACATTAATTTGTACAGCTACAGCCACAACTGGACAATTGGACAACTGGCCCAACTAACTGGGGTTCTTCGATCGTTATACGGCCACCGTGACAAAAGGATCAATATAATATGAAAACGTGTTTCTCTTGCATGCAACACACACACACACACACACTCGATTGAAACACTTTTTGTAAGCTTCTACAAAGTGAGCTTTCGCTCTCTTTTTAATCCCATAGACCAGTCAATTGAGAGACAAAAACCAACCAATACAACAATGTTAAGGAAAAAAAAAAAAAAACCGCTTTTTAAGCGCAGACGCGGCGTCTTTTTCAACTGTCTGCGCTGGCAACAACACGGCATTAACAGGAAGAACGAAGAAAAAGGCGGCACATTACCATTACCATAACTACACACTAATACTACTACTACTACTACGACTACTACTACTACTACTACTGCTGCTCCCGCTGCTGCTGCTCCTACTGCTTGTGTGTGTGTGTATATTTTTGTGCTTTTGTTTTGGTTCTCTTTTCTATACGATTTTTTTTTTCGCATTTTCGCACACAACTTGCCTGAGTCATACAAGCGGCAACCGGTAAGGGCAGACACAAAAAACGATAAATATGAAGACGAGAATGAACAACAACAACAACAAGAACAACAACAAACGCCTGTTGCCTTCTGCTGCCTGTTGCTTGGCTCAACTTAACTCAACCTCAACTGTACTTGCTTCTGCCGCTATAAATTAAAATTATGTTGTAAGCATACACACATACACACACACACACACACACACACACATAAAAACGACAACAGACGCCGTCATTATCGAAACTGCAAGCTGTAGTCCGGTTCGGTTCGGTTAGGTTTTGGGTTGGGGTTCGGTTCAATGTGAAAAGCAAAAGCAAGCAGACAAAAACTTATCACCCACCACAAACCCTAGATGCTCTTTGTCACCCATTCAAGTTGAGACGATATGTTATAAGTTATTCAATGAAAAGATGTCATAAAAGATAGATGGGATTAGTTTTGTGTCAAATATAGAAAAGCTTTAGCAATCAATATGAATATATATGCAAAAAATTCTTTAATACTTTCCCCGCAAACTATTAAAACCTATTTTATCCCTGTGGATAAATCAATCTAGGCAATTCATTAAGTACACATTAATTGAATGATGGATTATTTATCTCAAAATATAAGAGAATATCAATTTACATTTAAGGAATTATTTTTGTTCCGTTTTTTTAGGTGATATAATTTAAGTTTCACATACTGTCTAAGGTTATGTAATTTACATTATTTACATTTAATTTGAATTTTGAGTTGTTTTTAGATTTAATTTTGTATAATTTCAATTAAGATCTGAACAGTTGTTCTTTTGTATATGATATTAAGCAAATTTGTAGACTTTGAAGGTTACTTAGGTTAACTTGCAGATTTTAGCATTAGCACGAAAATTATTTCGAATATCTTAGGACTTAAGACAAATTTTAAAGATCAATGCTGCTGTTGTATAAAGTGAAGGAAAGGTGCTGTGGCAAAATCAACTGGGCCTGCTTTTTGGAAGGGTATATAACGAGGCAGAGCAAAACGAAAGGAATGATGACAACTCTGAGGACGACGATGTCGGCGGTGGCGTTGCAAATATTGCAGCTTGCAACATTAACATGTTTTATGTGAGACGAACCAAGTCGATCCAAGTCGAGAGTTTTGCTCTTCTTCTCATGTTGATGATGATGATGATGAGGAAGGTGACGGTGATAATGAGGTGGCCGCTTCCCTTATGCAAAAAGCTTTTGGCAGACGATCCTCATCTGCGTTTGAAAAGCTGATTTCGAGCAAGTCTCTCGTCGCTCATTGTTTTGGCAATCGCGCCAGTCGCCAGTTGGCATTTGGCATTTGGCCGTTGTGTGCGCTTTGTAAAGGAAGTGGTTCGGGGCCTCCTCCTGCAAAAGGAAGTTGCTTCCCGTTTTTCTTCTTTTTTTGTTGTTTTTTGTTGTTTTTGTGTCAGAAGAGAATGTCTTTTATTTCAATGGCATAATGGCCAGCCAGCCCACTAAGTAGTACAGCGATGCAAATTGTTTTTCAAAATGTTATTGAACTCGGTTTACCACTGTTACTAGTACTTGCTTTTTCTCTCTCTCTCTGTGTCTGAGTGTGTGTGAGAAACGAAAGTCAGCATTCTCAGATTCCTCGCTGCGTACTGCACTGAACCATAGCAAATGCCAACGCAGCGATATATTATTATGATAGTTCGAGTTCGGTAGTATATTCCCATGTGTTGACAATCATTTTTGTAATTTTCATCTTATTTCACTCTTAGTTTTAGCTACCCATTGACCCAGGCACGCCTACACAAGCTCGCCCTTTCCCTTTCTGTTTTTCTCTATCTTTAAGGAATCTAATTGCTTCATTTCGGCACACACACACACACACACACGCACATACCATGAGCGGTACGATCCTTAATTTCTCTCGTCTTCTTTTTCGATATTTATTACAAACAAATGACAGCTTTAAGTGCCTTGTCCAAGTATCCACTTACAGTTAGTTAGTTCTTTTACTTTTGCGTCTTCGACTGTGACAAAAAAAAAAGAACACTTGAAATTCAGTCACAGATCATTTGACCTTTGTTCTGTGTGCGTCGGTGGGGGTCAAAAAAAAAAAGAAAAAAAAGAAGGTTTTTGAACATATTGCAAAAGCAAGTGGCATTAATCGAACGATTCATTGAACATCTTAACAGTAGCAAAAGGTTTAAAGTAGAGTCAATAATATCCCTTGGGATTGTATCAAAAACTTACCATTCAGCATATTAATCAAGTTGATTGGGAACATGACGAAAGGTGAAATCTATTTTTGGATCTTAAATGCAAGTATAAATTTTGCTTTGCATTTACTTTATTTTAATAATATTGAAAGTTAATTAAAATGTAACGAATGTTGAATTCAAGTATAAGGAAACAGATTAAAAACCTAAGAAGGTTCCAAATGATCATTCGGTTCCAGCTGTTTCGAAACAGCTCTCCCGATATGTATTTATTTGGATTAAGATTTCGAAAACCATTCAGGTAAAACCAAAAACGATATGCTTTAGTGTAATTACATGTATGTACATATGTACCATATTGAATAGTTGTCATATTCAATACGTAACTACGTAACCGCAGCATATGTTCAAAGTCGTATAACATTAACGTTAACGTTAACGATACCCTTAACATTAACTCAATGAAGAATGAAGACTTTCATCCAAAAATGAAAAAATTTATAGGTTAACGATCAAGAAACTACGTATATATGTATATATACATAATGTCCATTTGTATGTTTAATTACATGAATCGAAATTTTCCATGAAGAACGTGTGAACGGGAATACCCACAAAGGTAGAATAACACAAACAATAATAATACCAACAGCACCATAAGAACCAACAGTGTGTGTGTGTGTGTGAGAGAGAGAGAGAGAGAGAGAGGGAGATAGAGATAGAGTGGAAAAATTGTCAACACACATAAAATGCAACAACATAAAGATTATAAAAAAGATTTTCAGTTTCGGTTCGGTTCGATTTCAGTTTCAGTTTCGGAATTTTATTTAACTTCGGGGTTTTTGGGTTTGTTTTTCTGTGGCCGCTAGTTAAAAAAAAGAACAAACAGACGACTTAAGAGCGTCGACGAGTTTAGTGATAAGGTGAATCAAGGGGAACGTTGCGTCGACATATTAACATAATCAATGAAGTATTGAAAATGTGTGTGCGTGTTTCTTCTTCTCGTTGTTGTTGTTGTTTTTAAAGAGGGGCTGAACTATCTTAGACGTAGCAGGGGCACACACACACACACACACTCACACACGTCAGCTAGAAATGGGCATAGTTAATACTTGAATGCACTTACGGAAAATTTTCAATCAACCGAACGAACAACAGTTAGGCAATTATGTGACCCCCTACCGATGAGAGCATTTCATTTCTTAAAGCAACATGTGAGCCTTAAGCACACACATGCACATCAAGCAAGAGAAAGAGAGAGAGAGAGACGATCACGAACTGTTATTTGAGTAAAATTTGGTTGGCAATGCAGTCAAGTGAAGTGACAAGCACTTTACTGGGTTGCCTGAACGCACGTGAAACGGTTTCCAAATACACACACATGCATACATATGTATGTGCATGTATGTATGTATATGTTGGGCAAAGGATAATACCTAATGCGCATATCAATTGCTGCGAGAAGGAAACGTTTAGCACTAAACACCTAAACACCTTAAAAAACAAACCGAACCCGAAAACCTGAAAACTAAAAAAACTCAAAATTTCTGGCTTATTATTATTATTCTTTTCTGCAGGCACATAAAGTGCCAAAAATGATGGCAACAGGAAATTCGAAGCCGACAGTCCGCCAGAAGGAAACATTTCGCCAACGCTGTCAATGTGCGAGACGATTCCTGCATACGATAATAACTATATATGTATGTACATAGTTGAATTGTCATATCTTAATGATGTGTTGGCACTCTAACATTTAGCTACCAGTGCTTGTTTGGCAAATTTCAAAATCTTGTATTTTTTTGTACATTTTTCATAATAAATTAATTTTATTTGGTTTGTTTGCTTAGCGTTCAGCATTTAATGCAACGCCCTTAAAGCATGCTGCAATTTTGTATATGATGGTGCGCTAAAGTATGCAACAGTTTTTGTTCTGTTGTTAGACATTCTTATAAGAAAAAATCATACCATACATGTTGCACAACTTTTGTTCCTCAAAGTAGGATACACTTTCGTTATACAATACACTTAAAGAGTTTCCCTTAACACAAACATAGCGAAAACCTTAAATTATTCAACGAACATTGCCTCAATGTTCTTAGAATTGATAAATAGTATAAAAGGTGGGTTCAAATGACATTTGTTGAGAAGTATATCTTTTGCCAAGTTTTTGTTTAGTTGACTTTATTTATATGGTCAAGTTGATTAAATACAAGTTATACTAATAAGAATGTTGTAAATGAATGAATAAATAAAAGCTCGTTAGAACTTACATTATTAAGAAATGTATCTCTTAGGGATATATTTATATCTAATCGGATGATAATCAAAAACTGTACATGCAAATGATTTTCGCACAAATTCTTTCGTAGTACTAAATTTCAGCATAAATAGAAGCTACTCTAAAAATTGCACCTTTATAGCTCTAACGGTTTGGTCTCTACACACTGATATCAGTCAATCAATCAGTCAGTCAGTCCGGCAATATATCCAAATGGTAATAATGCAATAAAATGTTCGTTCTTAACTAGTGCTAATTGTTTTAACCGTTGCATTCAAATACTACTATTGTAAGTACATATTTACTTGTTAACCATTTGGCTTTGTCATTGAATTGACAAACTGCAGCGCCGCAAACAAGTGTAACACGCAACTCAATTGCATGCAACGAACGTCATTGGCATTACCTTTACCGTTAGAAGGCTCAAGTTGAAGTTTGCTTTGTGGCTTACATACGAATAATTAAAATCGACTTTTCAATTTATTCTTACAAACAACAATTGAAAATGCATTTGTTTGTACTCCTTGTAAATGGCCATCGCATATGGTCAACAGCTGTTAATTCGTCGCTGATTATAACACCATAAATGTTAGTGGGAGTTACTAGTACTAGTAATGGGGAGTTGATTAGATTAATTGTATAGCATTTAGGTTTCGCATGTCTCTAATTACAATGATCATTACACACTAAACGGAGCTGCCCGTCTTTCATATAATTTCATATAAGTAGTTGGTAAGACGAGTTTTAAACGTTGTCAATGACTCACCATAGACATTCTCTGCTTATAGTAGGATTAAAGTTGTTTTCCTCAAGCAATAAAAGCTTTGATTTAATTATTTATACATTCATATCAAGAATGTTTGGACTACTTACAGAACGACAAACATTCAAATAAAGTTGCTCAAGGCTAACTTATTAACAAAAAAAAATATATATATATGTATATCAGTGTTGCTTTCATATTTTTATAAGCTCGCCAAGACTATAGGGACATTAGGAGCTACAGACTTAACAAATAAGAAGGCTCTAGTCGAGAAATCCCGACAAGACGATACTCTGAACCCTATACTTGACGCGTACACTTAGTGCTTGCAAGTATGTGTGTGTGTGTATGTACGCTCATACTGCATACTTCAATATTCCATATCTCCAGCGTTTCTCAACCGATTTTAATAAAAAATTAATGGATTTGCAATACTTTGTTTGATAAATCAAATGCCATCTCAAAGTTTTCCAAATTCAAGATTTTGTTGTTATCGATCACATGTGTATATCGAAAACGGGAAGAGTTATCGAAAATCCAAAAGCAAACTTGCACTGCCTAGGGATTAGGCGTGCTTAATTTCTAAATCTGGAGTCTCTAGCTCTTATAGTCTCTGATATCGATTATGGGGTCGGAAATGCTTCCTTCTGCCTGTTACATACTTTTGCACAAAGCCATTATACCCTTTTTACCCATTTTTAATGGGTTCAGGGTATAAAAATTGGAATATAAGTTTTCATGTTTACTTGCGAAAACTCCTCGCTCCCAAAATATATTGATAAACTTATTCATTGGCTTTATAAATAAATCCTTAACAACATCTTCGGAAAGTTCAGGAGGCTAAGGTTGTGTTCAATCATAGTCGAAGTACACGTACATTTTTAAGATAAAATTATCTTTAATTTATTTATTTAGTAAAAGCAACAAAAAATAAAAATAAAAAAATAAGAATAGAAATATGTAAAAGAATAATAAATATGCTGTTGGACACAAAAACATTAACCTTTCTTCATTTAACTGACAAACGAATAAGTACACACATAATTTTTCAATATACATTTACATATGAATATATGTTAAGACTATTTGTAAAGCAAAGGCAACGTGCAATGGGGTTCCGTAAGACTCGGATTATCCGAATATAGTGAAAATGTTTTGGCATTCAAATCAAAGAGTCCAACTGCAATTGTTTTGACCACCTCATCAGAACGTCCATTTTCGCGCCACACACAATAACATCCGCCAGTGACATCGCCCAACATATTCCGTACATCATTCTCACTAGCCGGTGGCTTGTAGGCACCAAAGGCGCTCATGCGCGACACACTGGACTCCACCATTGGCTCATTGGCCTGGTCCAAGTGTATGCGTTCAAATCTGTTGGAAAGCAAACAGTAAACAGAATGAGTAAGCCATACGAAGTTCAATCGAACCATTCACATTCACAAAGAACGAAGTACAGCTCTGAATGTAGTTCATCCTAGTTCGTTTTGATCTTATGAACGAACGAACCAAACGCACTCAATCGAACCATTCACAAAGAACGTAGCTCTGATTGTAGTTCGTCTTAGTTCGTTTTGATCTTATGAACAAACCAAGAGCTCTTAACAACTGAACTGAACCGAATGACTGAATCGTTATTTTACTAAAACTACAAATTGCAACAATATCGTTTAAAAACATACTGATTAACATGATAATTGTGTGAGCCCAATGGCACCTCCTTGATGCTGAGGTGCGATTCATTCTTTCTATCCGGATTTGGTGCCATTTCCACATTATAAAACATTTGACGTGGATCGCTACAAAAGAAATAGTTAAAAATTTGTTTGTTTGACTTTACTGCTTCATACTAGTACTAGTACTTACGCCAAAAAGGAGAAGTTTATGGAACAGGCATCGGCTGCACCAACGCCGGCATCTTTAAGCACCCTAAAAGCATCATCCACATTGCTTGTGGCAAGCAAAGCTCGCGTTATAAAATGACGTGCTGCATGTGCGATAGATATTTGAATTAGATTTAGATTGAATTTAAACAACTGCAACTGCAACTGCAGAAACTTTGAACGCACGTGTTTTGCCGCTGCGCAACAGCTCGGCACTAATAGTATTGATACTAAAGACGAGTCCATGATTATTGTGGCTCATTGTGTAGCCAGGAAGGTGTCCGGCGTAGCACAGTGACATGAAATGCTCCTCCTTAACGTTATACTTGCCCTGCGGTTTGTCGCTTATAATGTGCGCGACCACAAAGTAATAATGATTCAGTGTCTCCGTTAAAGCATCCTCCGTGTGGCCCAGCAAACGCTAACAAACATAACAGGAGAACAAGGATTTTAGGATAAGCATTTGGGCATTTATGGTTAACTGGTAAGTACTTACGCAATGATTCTGATTAACAATGATGGAGGAGCAGCCAGTGGGTTGATTTTTGCTGCGTGGCTGATACTTCAAAGACTGTGGCAAGATCTCGTCCAAGTGCAGCAAAAACAGCTGTGTGAAAGAAGAGATTTGTATAGCCATAAGGCAAGTAAAGTTCTTGTAGTTGCAGAAGTTCGACTAGAAGATACCCTGTTCTTTGCTGCTGATTTAATTTATAAATAATTAATCGAGGCAATTTGTGCTAATGATCAACATTTCATAATTATTTATGGTGTTTCTTTTAATCGGTTCTTAATACAGTTACGAATTACTTAAAATGAGTATAAAGTACTTGATTTAAGTCCTTCTTGAAGAGAAAATAATCTTAAATCATGTAAAACTTTACATAAATAAACTTGAACATAGATCGAAATTCGCATCTTTTCAGCTATTTCACTCTAGGTGAGAGCTCAAGTTTGAAATACAAAATACTTTATAGCAAAAGCTTAATCTTTTAAGAGTTGTCATTATTGTAATCGATTTATTTTTATAGAATGTATCCACTTTTGGATGCTTCTTCTGAATGTTGCATGTTCATGTTCCACACTTCTATTATAACATTTGTATACATTTTAAATAAAATACATGGTATATTTAAGTTATGTGGAAAAGGAGCTTCTGATATAATGATTGCTAGTATTTTAAGCACGTTTTGATCGCTGACAGAATGATTCATTTTATTTTGGTACAATGATTAATCACTTTTGCTATTGTGTTGTTTGCTGCTAAGGTTGAAAGACCATTTAATGGTGCTCAAAAAATGGCAAAAACAATTCAAAGGCAACAAAAACATATAATATCCAAAAAAACAACTCAAATTATATACTATGATGAATAATAATGTATTGCACATACGTTCAGGGCGTTCACTTCATTTAAAATTTTTTTTTTTTAAGAATTTTAAAAGATTCTCATTCAAATGAACTAGTAAGTAAAAGTTGGATAATTTATGAGGAAATTCATAAGAAGATTAATTGCTTGAGCAGAGAATATATATGATTGAACCGAATGGGTTGATTAATTAGCTTTCTTAGATGGTTTAAGCAGTTAATTAATTAATGCAATATTGCCACTTCATTCATTTGATTCGTAGCGAGACACTAAGAAGCTAATAAGCCGACGAAAGCACTAATGCAGCTGTAGGCGGCCAAGGTCCGTATAATTTTGCGTGCAATTAATTGGCCAACTATTTAAAACGTTAAAACTATAACATATTATTGGCAGCTGCGCATTACTTATACCACAAACCACATAGTGTCTGTATCTCTGGCGAAGACCAAGTTGATCAGGCTAATAAATCGATAAAATTATATGAACGCTTTATTTCAGCGCATTCAAATGACATTCGCGAAGAAGCCAAAGCAAATTTTTGTTTCTTAGCCATCGTAAAAACGTTTTTTTTTTGTTTTGTTTTATTGTTGTGTTTTTTTTTTGCCTTCATTTGGTCAAATTGACCAAACGGATTTGACAAATTAGCCAACGGAGCTAACAAAACGGAACTAGTTCAATGTCTGTATATTACAGTAATCGTTGGCACTGAAGATTGCCGCTAGTACTATGTTCAATTACAATAGAATGAGAAAGATAATCAACATCTGCTGTAGTTAACACACATCTATGTAAATCCCAAACTAATATTGAGTATACGCTGCAAGTTTGGAGCTTTTGAAATGTGTGTGAGAATCATCTAATTGGAAGCGCTAATATTTTTTTTTTATTTTTATAATTTTAATTACAATATCGTATTTGATAAACTTGGACTATTACTATAACAAGCACGTCATATCAGTCAGTTGGAATCGCAATTATGTTCACAATGTTCGTTATAAACGAGTGCGAATTTTATTTACTGTTAGATTGTTGTAGTATGAATGCCATTTTTTACAACTATATACATATATAAATATATATATATAAATATGTATATAGTCATATCGAATTTGGTGTTGTCATTGAATTGAACAACTTGCAACACGAGGCGCAGCTGAAGCAACAATCAAATGCAACACGCAACACGCAACTGCTAATTGTGTGCATTACGAACGACTTTGGCATTACCTTTACCGTTAATAGGCTCAAGTTGAAGTTTGCTGCAGCCCCCGCATTTCAACTGTTATAATGCAAAAACAATTATTCAATTGTATTTGTTTTAATGGGCACTTAATTGAACACACCTGGACTTGCCAATTACTATTATAACAACACGATGAAGGTATCGATAGTGGGGAATAAGACAACACACATTTACTGTTACTGTGGTGAATTTGTTAGCCTTACCTTATGGAATTCCACCTCGGCACCATCGGCAACACCCTCCAATTCGCGTATGTACTGCGGAAAGCTGCACTTAACCGATTCCAGTGTCTCATTATAGATTTGCCCTGCAGAAACGAAAAATGAAGAGAATAGAAAACAAATGATTCAACCAAATGTTGGTCAAGCCGTATCCGAGTCCGAGTCCGAGTCCCAAATGTGGAGGTAGGTAGGTAGTACTTACGGCCTTTTGCTGTGCTATAGAGTGTCAAGTAGGTTTCGTTCAATGGCTGAGATAAGATCAGAAAGTTCTTAATCATCGAGCCAAAAGTGCGACCCTGAAAAGCAAGTACTTATTATTATTATTATTATTCGATTGGATTTTTGTTTTTATTTTGAAGTGGCTTTCTAAATATTTGATTGAAACTTCGTTTACAAATTGCCTTCTTTTATCTTACTATATGCTAATAGACACATACTACATACTTCTAGCTATCTGTTCAAATGAAAAAGTATTGTATTGTTTTGTAATATTAGAAAGAAAAAAAAAACAAAACAGCATAATCGATCACGACTGATCGCAATACAAACAAACAAAACGGTTCGCTTAAAAAATACAATATGAATAATACTCTATTGTTATTCGATTTGTTTTTGCTTTGGCAAGATCACAGTGTTTGGTGGGGGAGAGAAGGTGGACTGTCTGTGAATAGAGTCATTGAAGTAAAGTTCACCATTGGGCTGGGCCACCACCAACTGGCAGCGTCTAAGTTGTCAATGACATTGAATCCGGGCCGTGCACGCTAATTGTGGCAATGACCTTGATATTGTGCAGTTTTTACTACCAACCCCAATTCCGGTTCATAAGCCGCACACGAACCTGCTAGGCTAATTCATACTATAGGTGTGATCATTGGATCAAGGTCTAACAGGAACTGGGTCAAGAAATTGTTGGTTTCAGGCTCCACAATAGAAAGTGCTAAAACGCTTATACACAGCGCAAAAAAAAAAAAAAATATATATAATAAAATTTCAAAGTACATAACCTATCAAAGGCAAAGAGTGTGAAAAAATTAGAAAAAATATTGATTATATTGTGAACTTCTTTTCTTGGAACCTTTCTGGCAGTATTAAGATGTTCACTTTATAAAGATTGACTTGATTTTTTTGTTATACTTTATTTATACTTTTATTGAATGAGCTTGAGTTCCTTTCGAGTTTTAAGCTTAGAAAACAATGAAAAGCTCGATATTTGGCTCTCTAAAATATCAATGTGTTCACTACATCGGATGTTTACTTTATCCTGAAGCAAATGCATATTCTTAGTTTGTTTTTTTTTGAAGACAAACGTTCTTGGAATGAAATGTTTAATATATGTTAGCAATTTAAAATCTCTTATCATGTTTATTTTCTCACTGTGCACAAGTCGTAAACAAACACATATTAAATGTGGTTTTTGGTGTTGTGGTGTTGTGGTTCTTTATCTATATACTATATATATGCACAAGCAATATAGATGCACAAGCAATGTATGTATATATATATTCATACTTATTATACGACGCTGTAATTGCCATTAACCTGATAACATTTGTACGTAGATGAACTAACGAACAGTACAAAATGAACCACCTCCCGACCGATCGACCGAGGGTCGCACCGCTTAGAGAGGATTGCGAACATGAAGAGAGATAACACAAGGCTAAGTTCTTAAGAGAGCAAGTAGGATTGGCACTTCGTTTTATTATTAAGTAGAAAAGATTATGGATAGCATAGTTAGAATAACAAGCTTGAAGAGAAATAGGTTCAAAATTTTGTAGTATTTCTGATTGGAACTGCTAAGATAATTTGGTTGATTTATTCAGATGTAGAAGTCTACTATGGTACGAAAGTAATCTAATGTTATTGTCCCAGTTAAGATCTCTGAGTGCAAAGAGCACCGATTTCTATTCTATATTGATGAATCCTGTATTTTGAATACAATATACAAGATCCATATTCAAGAATCGGTCGCACAAAAGAAATCTACAAAGTTATTGGTATGTAGGTGTCGTCGAAATCCTTTGACCAGGGCCTAAAGAGCCCCAGGGAACCTGATGCACAATTTATAAAGAAAACTTAAGATTCGGGTCCCAAATCTTCAATACATTCAATGCGATCTAGTCGTTTATTATCAGGAATATTAATATTAAAACGGGGCATTCGTCTATAAAAAGATATTACTTTAAATTTATTGCAATTAAGATTCAATCAGTTAACGACGTGAATTATTTTATAAAAGGGATCAGACTTTATATACACTTGATAATGATACTGATACAAAACCCCTTTGTGCTCTATCTACATCTAGCAGGATGCTCAAAAAGATTGCAATATCTAAAGGATGTTTTTATTTCGATATTTCAACAGCATTGTACATTTGTATGGGATATGTTTACATTATTGTTTGTTCTATATGTTCTGTATTTAAATAGCTGTTATTAACTCATACCTAAACTAAAGATTGTGGCAATATAATTACTCTATTATATACATATATGCTAATGAATTGCTTATATAGAAAATATATATATATATATATGTATATTTTTTTTTTAATTTCACAGCTTATTTGAATTGAAATTGAAATTTTCTGCTTGAACGACAATAGTACCACCCAGCGAGAGTTCGATAATCTGAAAGTCAAACAGCTTAAATTTCAATTGTAATTGACGTATTTTAATGGATTGTAAATTTAAACAAATGTAACTTAGTAATTGGTGGGTAATAATACTATACTATATACATTAGTTCCTGCTTACAAAAAGAAAAAGAAAAACCCTTTGATATGTAAAACATTGATTTTATTTTAAATCCGTTAGGTCAAGTTTTAACTGTAAAGTTTCATTAATTTCGCCCTAAACAAAATTCTTAGTGTTTGTTTGTTTGTTTGTTTTTTATAATTTGGCTTGCGTGACGTTAATAACTGTAGTTTAGGGGTTAGTTGAAAAGGTCAAAGGACAAAAAGGAGCAGGACTGAATGCTTACCATATCAAAGCCAACCTCGTAGTGAGTGCCACGGGTGTAAAGAACAGGTATCGCCTGACGACGAGGCAATATCTTGCCGGACGACATGCCGCATGCCATTTGGTGGTCATTGGGGGAGGCGCACATTGCTTTCGATACGTTTGCGTTGCTATATTTTCTATGGATCGTTAATCGTCTGTCGCAGTATTTGGTTCTACAAATCGGTAACGATATTGAATAGTAACGTGTATAGTAATCGCGATTGTTTTGGTTTGACGCAAATAGAAAGATTAATTTAAGACAATGACAAAAAAAAAAATACAAAAAAAATTTAATTTAATACAAATTATAAATTAACGCGAATTAGCGTTGTGCAAAATTATAATTGCAAATGCGACTAAACTCACGAGAAACCATAAATAAAACATTGAAAAATGTTAAATTAAGAAACTTGTAAAAACAGGTAAGTTAATAATTAGATTAAACAAACTTTTTTTTTTTTACCAGCACACACAAAATTTCTAGTGTTTGAACAACAACGAACGAAAAAAAAAAGTAATAAACAAATAAAACGTTTAAGCAAGTATTCTTTAAAATATTGTTCTAAAGCGCTTGAAGGCAGAATTCAAACTGAGTCTGCTATGTTTTGGCGGCAGCATTTCGAGGTGCCGAACAACCATAACAACGCAACAAAAACAACAACCAACAACAACAACAACAGACTCAGTGTAAGCAGCACGAAGACAGCTGACGAAGCGTTCGACGTCAGACAATCGCGCGGCGATAACGGAGCAAGCAGCACACACGCAACACACAACGATAGCAACCCCCCAACAACAAAGATGCGACGCTAGCTGTGACTGCGATAGCGACGCCTATTCAGAGATGGGAGCCATTGAAGTGAGATCTGTTTGACATTAGCAATATGCGCACGATCTAATTTTTTTTTAATATATGTAAATAATATTATCAAAATTATATGTAGTAAGTATATGTCAATACCATCTACTAAGTGCGTAAGCAATTCTATTAAACTAGATTGTTTCAATTATTTTTGGTAATTAAAAATATTATATTTTGTAGTTGAAAATCTTATTTATTTATTTATTTACGTTGAAATTTTGTTGGGTTATAAGGGTTCGTTACATAACTAAATAGTTGCTCATCCCTGGTTCTATTCAGCGTTGCGTTGTTTTTTGTTTGTTTTTGTTTCACTTGCTTGTAAGTCGATTAGAGGGCTAATAGGCTTAATTCTATTAAAAAGTATATTTTCTAGTTTCGATTTTTTCTGCACTTTTACCATTTATTCAGCATTTTCTTTTGCGCTTATTCTTTGACACACTGCATGATAAGTGTCAACTCTTGGGGTACTTTGGTCTTAAGTTTATTTTCTTAACAGCACCCGAACGAGAAACAAAAGAGAAGGGTGAAGCTGTGTGAAGTGCACAGATAATGATAGGCGAAGAGAATCCAGTTTTTGTTAGTTAATTTCGATCAAATCAAAACTAAAAAGGCATTTAAATAACCTGTATGCCTGGGGAAGCCCTAAAAGTGATGTTTGCGTCAGTTGGGGAAGTAACATAAAGTAAACAGTTAGGCTTGGACACACCAAACCCTAATTATATCTACCTATTTTTAAACTTTACTTCATTGTTTATAGCTTCTTTTTTTTTTGCAAACATATAATTTTTATTTCATTTGTTTTCATTCTTATTAGATTTTTGATCTTGGTTTTGCATTCACTGTACGCGCTCAATGTCAAAGATAACCAGTTAGAACATATCTTTTCTGTCTAAAAACCTACATAATGATCAGCTTTTTTTATGTGCATGATTTTTTTGAAAATTTTCTCATCTTGTGCGTAAAAGTGATTTCTTAATTTATTTGTTAAAGAACATTTTGGAGCAAATGTAAATTAAATAAAAACAAGTTAGAAGGCTCTAGTCAAGAAATCACGACTAGACAATGCTCTGAACCCTATAATGTACGCGTACAGTCAGTGCTTGCACATACTGCACACTGCATACTCAAATTCAATGTTCCACATATCCATATATTTCACAGATTGTTATTATTTTGATTAATAATTCAAATGTCATCTTAAAGTTTTTCAAGTTCAAGATTTTGTTATTATCGATACCATGTGTATATCTGAAACGGCAAGAGATCGAAAATCAAAATTGTACTGCCTACGGATAAGGCGAGTTTATGTTCGAAATCTGAAGATGCTTCTTTCTGCCTGTTACATACTTTTGCACAGAACCATTTTACCCTTTTTCCCATTTTTAATAAGTTCAGGGTATAATAAAGAGTAAATAAAAGTTTCATTATAGATATTTACAAAATACAAAATCAAAAATTAATCGTAAGAAGAAAATAAAGGGACATAATTCATTAAGTGAAGAACTTAGTTTTGGAAGAAAAAATGTAAATCTCTTGGTTACATTTTTCTTATGATCTGTGATCACAACAGTCACTTGCAAGATAATCAAGAATATATATTAAGGCCAAGCAACTTTGATTAGTTGTCTTGGCGGCAAATTGCTGTGGAAACATATGGTGATTGACACTTGGCCGGTTTTTCATACAATGTTGATGATTGCATGCAGATGGAAATATCATATGCAAAGCGAAATAAAAAAAAAACGAACACCTGATGACCTTTTGGACACCTGATTATTAATTTTTTTAAAATGCATAACTTAATTCAAATAATGTTAATAAAGAAACGGCGCCCTTCATTTACCCTCCCTGGTAAATGAGCATGCGATGAATGATGCGCTGCGTGTTTGAAGAAATTTGCTGACTATCGCCTAAACAATGTCGATGTAGAAAAAAAAACCAGGGACAATTCATTTCATTAGGAAGGCATTTAATATATTTTTTTTTAAAAAGATTTTAAATACGGTACAAAATAAGTGTATTTGATATGCAATAAATAAATGTGTTTTTAAAGTACAGTGATAGTGAGGTTTTCGTAGACATTAATCGGTTTAAGCCTATATATGTTCAGTACTTTTTTTCTTATTTGTAGGGCTTTTATTATTATTTTAATATACGAAAATCCATTCATAATCGCCCGCAGGAAATTCAAAATAACACGATGATTATAAATATATATCGATTAAAAATTGTATAAGTTGTATACGATACTTAATATCGATATAAAATATATCATTATCATGCATCCCTTGGCGTAATAGTCGCACACGCAAAGCGTCAAAGATGAATGTGTGCAAAGAACGATGTGCACATTTTAGCGACGCTAAGTTCAGCACTAGCGTTGAATTGTTTGAAGACACATAAAGCACTTGGTTTTCATAGACAGAATGGCTGCCAAGCCGATGCCACTAGATGTCGATGACGAGATCATGGACTTTGCCCATAGTCCCGTTATGCCAATACATAGCACCGACTTCAGCGACGATGCCGCCTCCTATGTCAGCCAAACGCCCACATACAATTTGGAAACTTACCTGGCGGAACGGCAACTCATACGGCTGGTGAGCAAGCAGCCGGCCCTGTATAATTGCGAACATCGACACTTCACCAACGAAGCTCACAAGCAGAAACTGTGGCAAAAGATTGCCAAGAAACTGTCTCTGGAAATTACCAAGTGCAAAAGTACTTGGGCATGTCTGCGCTATAAATATCAGCGGCATGTGCGACGTTTACGCAAATATCGCCGACAAACGCAAGCGTCTCACATGTATAAGCGTTCACGTCCCACCACACTGCACGAGGATGACATGCTGTTTCTCTACACACACGTGTCGCGCTATCCCAAACTGCTTAGCGAACGACCCAGCGCGACCACTTTGCTTACTTCTGTGGATGATGATGTGACAATTGTGCCAACGCATCCTGCCGAAATTATAGTTTTAGATGAAGGTGATGACGATTCTCAGTACAAAATAACTCGTGATCAGGAGCTACTCATTGATGCAGTTCGCGCCTATCCACTGCTCTATGATCCGTTGCATCCAAACTTTGGTAACTATTTGCATCGCGGACTCATTTGGGGCTCCATCTCGAATGAGTTGCGTGAGAAGGCGACCAGGCTAATGAAGATTTGGCTGCAGCTTAAGACACGCTACGAGTGGGAGTCTATACACATCAATAATAACAAATCTCCAGTGATGCAGCACCTCAGCTTTCTGGCGCCGCACATACTCAACACACCAGGCACGGTGTACAAAATGTCGCTATATCTGCACAAGGTCTGGGCCGATCACATTGAGCACTTTCGCAGTGTGATGAATCTGATCAATGTGCTTAAGATGTTGCCCGAACTGGGCCAGATGGTCGATGACTATCACGACAAGGATCATAAGCCGCAACGCTATCATGCACTCTGGCTGCGTGTCTCGTCGCAAGTGAACTGTGACCATCAGCGTTGTGAAGTCACCTGGCTGATATTGCGCAACTTCTACATGGAACTTACCGAAATGCGTAAAGTTGGCTATCAGCTGAAGGACAAATGGTTCTTTGAGAACATCATCAGCGGCCTATACAGGGCACTCAACGATCGAAATACGCGACGGGCCAAAAAACGTCCAGCTCAAAACAATAGTGATTGCCCACTGCCAGTCAAACAGGCACCAAGTGGCAATTATACTCCGCCGGCCAAGCCAACGATTATGCCAACACAAACACCATTGATACCACAACCTCCGCCGCCGCTACCACTGGCCATTGTCTATCCGCCACTTGTGAATAGCGGCAACATCCCAATAGCCATCGGCGACACAAGCTCTGTCGTCAACACCACGATCAACACCACCAGCCCCATTATCACCAATGCCATCACCAATGCCATCAAAACTGCCAGCAACTTAACAATTTGCCGTATTTCGGCTCTAATCAATTCGGTGCCCAAGCCAGTTGTGTCTACGCCCGTGATGTCCACGCCCACGGTGTCCATGCCCGTGGTTTCCACGCCCGTGATGTCCACGGCCTTGATATCCACGCCCGTGATGTCCAAACCCGTAATATCCACGCCCGTGATGTCCACGCCCATGGTGTCCACGTCCGTGATGTCCACGCCCATGGTGTCCACGCCCATGGTGTCCACGCCCATGGTGTCCACGCCCATGGTGTCCACGCCCGTGATGTCCACGCCCGAAGTGACAGCAACGCCACCGATCATCAGTCCCACCCACAAATATAAAAAAATAATGCCCAAACCGCCATTGCCGGAACCGGCGTTGGTGCAGCTGGCCAATACCACAGGCAATGCACAGCCTAGAACGTTGCCTCCAGGCCTTATGGTGATGGTGCGGCCCAAAGCCCACCAGTCAATCGACTCACAATTTTTACAATCCGGCTCCATCATTGCGCCCGGTTCACTGAGCGTCCAGCTGGGCACCGGCACAACCATACGGCCTATACCACCCCTGCCAGTGGGCATTGGCACCAGCACCAGCACCAGCAATGCACGCACCTTACTAGACAGGAAGCTTCAAAGTTGCGGTTTTGCGGCTGCACCAAATGAATCAGGAGTGCCACGGGGCATGTTACCCTTACAAAGGCCTGTGCCGCTCACTGTGCGCAGTGACAAAGTGGCACTGCTCCCGGTATACACCAAGTCATGGAGCAAACCACCATCACCATCACCATCATCCACATCCACATCCACATCGATATTGAAATCTGCATTATTATCGCCAGCAATTCGATCGCCGACGTTAATCAGAGAGCAAAGCAAAATTGTGACAAGTGGCTATGATGAAATGCGCTTACATTTGCCCAATAAAAGTAGATCGAAAAAAACTTGTCAGAACAATGCCAACGCCATTGCCACCCAGCCACCGAACGACATAAAAGTGGAGTTCATCGAATCCAAGGAAGCGGGACGAATCCTGCTTGTAACAGCTAAAGAAATGCCACGATTGGAAATGAGTATGTCGCTCGTGGGCAGCCTAATACGCGAGGTCATGGCTGTGCCGCAACTCCACTGCTGTGATCCCAAGCTGACTAATAGGTGCACCGAAATCTGGTTACTATTATCAAAAAAGTTACATTTAAATCGTGAGTAAACGTGATGAATCTGCTGTAAATTTCTCATTTGCTAATATTGTACTTTCTATATTGCAGAAAATATGTTGCGCAGCATATGGGCATTCCTTTCAAACAATATTAATCTGTTTCCGCAAATAGCGCCGATGGCAGAACTAATGCAACCATTCAAGACGACCATCAAAGTGTGGAAGAAATCGCATCGGCTCTTTAGCAAATTTGATGAAATTGCTCGCAAGTATCAGTGGATGTATTCGAGGGATAGCTTGCCAGCGCTAATGCAGTTCTTCGAGAAATATGAGCATTTATATTCGGATCTGCGACGCCAAACGATATTACCGCCACAACAGTTAAGCGAGGCCGAAAGCCAGGAAGTGTGGCGTGTGGCGGGTGAACGTTTTCCTCACAGTAAGTGGATATTTATATGCCACTTTAAGCACATATTAATCAGTGTAGTTTATTTACTTTTCAGTCCATCATCGAGATGTTTGGTCCATGTTCAAGCTGGCATTTAATACATATATGGAGGATTTGGAGCGTGGCATTGAGAATCCTTGGCCACAAAATTGGTGGCATGCGCTGGAAAAACTTCGGTTTCTTATAAATGTACGCTATCATCCCCTTGAGCCATACTACTACATTGTGCATAACAAGTTTATGGAGGAGGTACTGCGCTGCAGCATGTACGAAATGTTAATGCAACCGGATGCCAATTTACCGGACTTAGTTGTCCAAAAAGCAAGCGTATCTACCAGATTGATAATGCCGTGGGATCTACCGGAAGGAACAACGCTGCTCAATAGCACGCATTCAAATCAGAACCAGCAACAAGAGTCTGTGCCATCTTTGTTGCAACCGAATCAGAATCAAAATCAGAAATACAACCAGCAAAAAGAATCGGTGCCATCTGTTTTGCAACCGAATCAGAAACAAAGCCAAAATCACAAACAGCAACAAGAGTCTACGCCATCTGTGTTGCAACCGAATGAGAAACAGAACCAAAATCACAAGCAGCAACATGAGTCTGTGCCCTCTGGTGGTGTGGATTTGACAAAGACAGTCGCGATTGACGAGGCGATCAATACGAATGAAATGCCAACGGTTAACGAATTGGCCAGTCATATGGCTTGTCAGTCGCATGACCGCTATCTACCCAACATTGATGCCTACCAATTGACGCGCCTTTTGCGATGCAATCCAAATACAATTGGGTTGGCAACAGCCGCAGAAAAACAAAATGCTTGGCAGTCTGTTGCCAAGCAAATGAATGCCACGGGTAAGTTTTTGGATTTCCTCGAACACAATATTGAACTTTTCTAACTTGCGTCTCCATTCATTCACAGTTAACGACTGCCGTTTGTCGCTGCAACATGCGTTGCGCGAGTTGCGCATTTTGAAGATCACGGATCCCTATGGTCAATGCTCGATGTCGCATAAATATTATCGTCATATGCGTTGTATCTACAATCAGGTTACGGAGGGCGGCTACACTTTGTCGGAACAATTGGTGATGGAGCCAATTGAAAGAGTATTTCCCGAACGTTATTTGCCTGAAATCAATATGATTACCTGCAAGCCCAGCTTGGTGGTCAAAAACTGGGCCTATGCGGTCGGCAATTTGCACAATCAGGACCTGATTCGAATTAAGCAAATCTTTATGAAATATGCACCTCCTGGCAGCATCGAGTAATCTATATATATATAAACGTTGAACTGCAGTATTAATCTTAAGTGAATCGAAATCTGTATAAATTTAGCTTAAGTTTATTTATATTCAAATGTTAATGCCAAAATGGATATATATTTATGAACATGGACAATATGTTTATGCCATGCACGGAACTAGCTCCTCGCCTATCTGAATCGGTAACATTTCATTTTGTGCTTGAATATCAGCTTAAAAATCTTATAAGACATTATTAACATATAATATTCTTCGTTTGAGTTCGACAAAAGGTCTTTTTATTATTTAGTTTTTATAAATAGATTAAGCTGTAAAATTAGAACTACATATTAAATGAATTACAATGCTCTTATTATTGACAAACAATTTGATGACAAATTAACATTGTAACGCAAACTTGAAGCTTGCATATTATTTGGCGTTTATGAAATGATGCTTATTGTGTACTTGGTACATTTGTGTTTTGATTAGGTGTTGACGCCCACTTTAACGACCTGGTCAGTAGCATGTTTGGAGGGTGGAACACAGGATGACATCAAAGTAAGCTCACACAAATTGAAGCTCTGGACAATTGGATAATAATTTGATTGCCCAAGGATGTAGTGTAGTAAGTAAGGGTGTTTTTTAGCGCGTACCTTTCCATTCTGTGTGTGTGTGTGTGTGTATGTGTTGAGAATAACAACATTGAGCTTAGCAACAGAAATTACGTGATCCCGAGCTCTGCTTCAAAATCACTGCATCGTTATCATCTGGTTCTTTCTTGTCATCTTTTTCTTTCTTTAGGTGAAACTCATAAACGTTAACGGCCAATTTGAAAAACAAACGCTCCACATTGGCGCCAGTCATGGCGGATGCCTCGATATAGGGTATATTGCGATTTTCGGCATAACGAGAAGCTCCCTGTAGCCACACTTCGCGACCATCAGCATCACACTTGTTGCCCACCAGCATTAGGCGTACCTTGTGAGAGGCATGCTTTTTAACCTCCGACAGCCAGTAGTCGATATGATGAAAGCTGCGACGATTGGTCAAATCGAAAACGAGTAAAATGCCCTGAACGCTGCGGTAGTAATTGGTTACCACGGCATGGAAACGCTCCTCGCCAGCTGTGTCCCAGACCTGTACCTTCACCTGGTTGCCACTGATCTCAATGGTGCGCGCCTTCGAATCGACGCCCACGGTGCAATTGTATTTGCCCGTATAGCGATTCTCGGTAAAACGACGCATCAGGCACGTCTTGCCCACATTAGAATCGCCCAGCATCAGCAACTTAACGGTTTTTATTTTGTTTGACATGATTTGTTCCCGTTTTTGAATTTGTTAGATTTCTTTTCGATTTACTTTTTCTCAAAAAAATTATAACGTTGACTGACAAAAATCGTTTGAAAGCGGCTTACACTAAGCATATAGTGAAATCTATATTATATATATATATATATATACGTTTCACAGCTTGCTTTTTATTGATGAAAAAAAATATATTTGTTTTTTCTGGAATGTCTGCCTTAATGTCTGTTCTTTTGACAACCACACTAGATCTGTGCTTTTCAGGCAAAGCATTAACATTTTGGTATTACTGGTACTGGAGCAATCTATAATCGATACAAATCGATAGCTACAAAACGATAAAACTGTATATTTAATGTAGTTAATATGTAGACGCCTGCTAATTTGTCTTAAGAGCTTGATCATGTTCAAATCTAAATATATACATATGTATATAGGATATTTGAGTTTTAAACTTTAGCTTAAAATATTAGAGAATCTGTATTTGAATCGTTTTCATAGTTTGATGCGTGAATGCAACTAGGTAGTTGAATAATTTTCTAGTAAGACATTAACCTTTGGGCTAACGACCCCTAAAATTATAATAATACTTTTTGCCAGCTGCGACCCAAGACACACATTAAATTAACATTCTAATGTGAATCGCTTAACGCTAGATGCTATTTTATAAGCTCCATTGCTGCACATCACCATCATCATTCGGTATCCTTCAGCAGCATTCGGTATTATTCGGTCCAACTTGGATACACAAAGGCATGATGGCAATAATGTTTGCTCCCGGTGATTAACGCAATTAAACAGGTGCTCAAAATGATGTTTCCAGTGGATTAGCAGCGTCGCGGACACAGAAAGACAGAGTGAGAGAGAGAGAGAGATTTTACTACTGTTTGTTGGCTACACGTCTCATACTGCCTCCTCCACGCTAATAAGCGACACATTAGCAACACGCGCCACCTTTAACAACCTCATCCCCGAATCACCATTGCCATCGCCATTGCCATTCTCATCCTCGGCAACATCTCACATTCACATTAATTCAATGTGGATTTTCGAGCATCAGCCAGGCGGGCGGGCGGGTTTCGGATTGAACAGCACCCAGAGTTGGGACAGGGATTAGTGGGTGTGGGTCGCTCGTCCACGACATCTGACGTTAAAATGCCATTAGACCCACAGTGGACGTTGCCAGCCCAGCTAGCTGTGTGCCACTTATGATTTGTAGGTGTTGTTGACGTGAGATTAAACCTGTAATTATGTATGTATGTACGGACAACAGTCGGTATTCCCTCTATGTCCTGTCGAGGGGTCTCAGCTGTGTGCTCAAAAATGTGCTCGATTTCCCAGCTGATAAAAGTTTTCAACTACTTTGGGCAAAAACCTTTTAAAACATGGCCACTTTATGATGTAGAACTGCTACTAGTTCTTAACATTTTGGGTCCATTTCTTTATGTTCGTTCATGTCAAAGTTTACAAGCACTTTGACATGTTGTTAAGCTCGATTTGAGTTGAGATGTTATGTTATGTCTTAAAGGCACTTTAGCATGAAAATTGTACGTAAATTTAAGCATAAGCCCATTGTTAACTAGCATCAACTTAAGCAGGAACATAATTTAAAGTTCCCATTGTTTTTATTGTGAACTAGTTCTCAATAGTTGAGCATTTTAAGCTCATTACGAAGGTATTCTATAGATTTAAACTGGTCAAAAACAATTATCCGGCGCCCTATTCACAGTTGACAGCTCGCATGTCGTTGCAATTGTGAATTGTGTGTTTGTACAACTTATTCACATGACCTTCACATGAATATATGAGCAAAATAATGAGACAACAGCTTCTCATGGCATTTACGCCCGAAATTCCAAAAGCTATTGTATGGTTTGTTGTTGTTGTTGTTTTTTCTTTTTCATAAAAGACAGAAAATGTTTATTGAAAGTTTTGTGCAGTAGTCAAACTGCTAATTGAACAGTTTTTGTTATTTAAGCGATGTTTTATTGCTTAAATAGTTAAAAAACAAGTAAGAAGGCTCTAGTCGAGAAATCCCGACTAGACGATACCCTGATCCCTTTACCTTACGCGTACAGTCAGTGTTTGCAAGTATGTGTGTTTGTATGTACGCACATACTGCATACTGCATACTTAACTTCAATGTCCCATATCTCCGGTGTTTCTTAACCGATTTTAATAAAAATTTCGCAGCTTGTCTTTATTTTGTTCATTATTTCAAATGCCATCTCAAAGTTTTCAAAATTCAAGATTTTCTTGTTATCGATCACATGTGTATATCGAAAACGGGATGAGTTATCGAAAATCGAAAACAAACTTGTACTGCCTAGGGATTAGGCGAGCTTAAGTTTCAAATCTGGAGTCTCTAGCTCTTATAGTCTCTGAGATCGGTTGGCTCATACATACGGACAGACGGACAGACGGACAGACGGACGGACGGACAGACGGACATGGCTATATCGACTCGGCTGTTGATCCTGATCAATAATATATATACTTTATGGGGTCGGAGAAGCTTCCTTCTGCCCGTTACATACTTTTGCACAAAATCATGAAAAACAAGGCAACGCGAACTATTTAATGACAGCTAACGGGGAAGGTGGTTGTGCAGGGGTTGGGAATGGGGGCTACCGGATTCCAGACTCAGCATAGTTCAATGTTTTTTGCCACTGGGGCTAAACAAAGAGTACGCTCCACTTGGGGACGCAACGCTAAAAAGAGTAAACAGAAAAACCATTAACGCTTACAAAAAAAAAAACACTTGGCAAGCTGTTGTTGTTGCTTGAATTGTGCATAAAAAAAATAAAAAAAAATACAATTACAATTTCGCAAACAAAGATAATTTGCGAATGAGATCGACGAGACGATATAATGACGACTACAATGACAATGAAGCACCCGCCCTCCCTCCCCCCCTTAAAAAAAAGACTGCCAAAAAAGTGAACAGATTCGAAGTGAGTGTGTGAGTGAGAGAGAGAGAGAGAGCAAAAGAGTTGCGGTTTAATATAGGTATTCATTTTTTTTGTTGCTTTGCACAAGCCAAACAAGAATATTAAGAAAGAAACGAAGCAAAATCAAAATAAAAACAATGTTTTTTTTTTTGTTAACAAGGTGGAGTTATTTACCTTAAGATGCTTTTCCCAGAAACGCTAACGAATGACCTGCTGACGAGCAGGGCTATCAACTATACTTAAACAAGTGAAAAAATCAAATGATGCTTAAAAATCGTTTGCTTCTTATCATGTTTCTATTTAATTTACGGTTGATCCATTTAAAATTGTGTAACAATTAAAAGCAACACTTTAAAAAAAGATTGTCTTCAATTGTCGTTAGCGAAAAGTGAAAATGCAGATAATGAATTTTATGATCCATAAAGCGTCGTATTTTCCATACATACTATATACTATATATATATATTAAAGTACTTTTAAAGCCTCTTCGCTCTGACCCACTAAATGTAATCGTGCGTAATCCATACAGAGCAAAGGCATGAATCTGGTTTACGACGTGAATTGTTTATTACGCCTAACGAACTTTCTATGCTGGGCCACTTGCCACTTGCATAATCAAACATTTTCTCCCTCTCCTCCCAGCGTCTGCGATGACTGTGCATTTAGCGTTTTGCTAGGTAATCAATGTGGAATCTGCTCTGATTGCATCGGGGAAAGCACAAGTAAAAACACAAGATGCACAAAAAAACAAAAACAAAAACAAAAAACAAAATAAATAAAATAGTAAGATTTAACTATTTGTCACAAGTGTTTGTTAGTGTATGTGTGCAAGTCAAAGAGTTACAAAAAGAAAGCGAAGCTCTTAATTATACCTTTAAATATATATATATTATAACTTGAAGTTAAGATCACACAAATATGTTGAGAAATATGAAGAAATGTCAACATTTGTACTATCTTGTTTTGCAAATGCCTAAGAAGATTTGTTTTTGAATTATGGCGCGCTTTAGCCATGCGAATGGCTACAAAACATCGATAAATAACGATCGTTAAATGTACTTGATGCGTTTTCACTTATTCGCAGCAGCAGCACAGCAAGCTTTAGTAAACGTTACTTTATACATAGATTTAAAATCAACTAAAAATAAAATGTAAATATTTTGAGTATCTTTTAGTAGTTTTCAACGTTCACTTAAAAATGTACATTGACTTTAGACGTGCAACTATGAATGCTACATGCAAATCCGCTTTATTATGCCAAGCAAAACGCATAAAGCATACGAAAGTCAAACATACAAGCTCAGCATGTATATTAATAAGGAACCTGTCGCTTCTGCTTTTTCGATCAGTGAAAACGTTTACGTATGCGTTTCGTGGTGAGTGCCGCGGCCGAATAATTATATCGATAGTGGCATTGTGCACTGGCTATCGATAGCGGCATCGATTGCCGCTACAACATTAGTCTGTTGGCGCAATTGAAACGCGAAGATCGTGTGTCTCTCTAGCAGTCTGGCGGAGAAACGGTCGCGAGTTCAAGTTCTACCGGCTAATAGGGAGCGTACATGTTTGATTGCGTTTGCTAATCACGCTTAAGTGATTAAGTACGAAATTTTTTTTTTTTTGGTCAATCTACCACTTAATAATTGCCACACTCGCATCTTAATTGTGCGTATGTGTTAATCTGTTTGTTCTCGCTTGACGGGAGTTTTGGTAACGGATTACAAATTTTGTTTTGGTTTGTTTATTTTTATTTTTTATTTAATTTTTTTTTGGAGATGTGTCGCAATTAAATAATATACAAAATAATTGTTGTTATTTATGTGCATACATATTAAATGGCTTGAGAAACAACAACAAGAAGAACAGCGACAGCTGCCAAGCGCAAGTGATGTGCGAGAGCGACAGTAAATTAAAGTGCGATCCGCGAATTTTGAAGTGAAGCGAAGTGAGTGCGGTGTGAAATGCGTGCAATTTGGAATTGGAGCAACAATAATAACAGCAACGAAGACGTCGACAACGACAGCGACAATAACAATAACAATACAAATTGGCAAACTCTACAATCTTTACGTACTACTACATCGGCATTGTAAGTGTAGTAAGCCCTGGCATATCCCTGTCCTGCGTGTCCACGTTGCACAAGTTCAAGTTCAGCTTATTTTACCGGCTAAATGAGCAACGGTTGTCGCCTGTCGCCTTACACATTCTTTGCATTAACGTTGCGCCCACTATTTGAACTTACTGTGCGCTCTCTTGCATTTACACAGTCAGGCTCTCTCCATGCATCCTCTCTCTCTGATTGCCTGGCTACTCTCCTGCATTTTGTTGCGTGCATTGCACCTTTTTGCCTGTTTGCTGCTGTCTCGTTTTGACAGCGAATTGCTAATCGCCGCGGCATTTCGCACGAACACACACGAACAAAGAGAGACGTTTACCCCTGCGCCACCCACTCACACTTGCACTTACTGCTCAGCAGAATGGAGAGATCTCGTCATCGTTCTTTTACTTTTACCTCTCGCTCTTACGCATTCTTTGATTTTTTGTCACTTCCTTCGCAGCAGCTAAAGCAACAACAACAACTTTGCTTAGATAAACAACATTTGATAAGTAAATTTTGTGTATATTTTATAAATTATTATCGGTCGCTATTCGCATGTCGGTCTGCGGCTTTTGCTTTTACTTTCGGTATTTCTTATTCTTTTTTTTTTTGCATTGTTCTTGCACTGAGCGTTAAAGATTAGTCAACAATTTTCGCTTATCTCTCTCTTCCCTAACAATGACAATATTCGAAAGTTGTTGAGTACCTATTCTATACCTTCAATTACCTCACTCTGTCTCCAGATATGCCTAATCGTATCCCCGTATATGTGTGTGCCTAAGTACCTACTACATATGGTATCTACTCATAAATATATGTGTATGTATGTCTGTTTGTTTGTATTTTATGCCCCATTCACATGCAATTTACCGTCCTCATTTCATTATTTCTATTAGCTTTAGATATATAGAACAAACGCATTCTTATCGGATCGAATCCTTACGTTTCATACCGCTGGTCAATCAGGTAGGATTCAATGCGTTTGTTTTGAGATTTGCGTCTTATGCCATGCAACTGGACTAGTCTACACTTAAACACTATCATACATGTAATTGATCTTAACTGTTGAACAGAACAGAAAAAGATTTATTGTTTTATATTGTTATGCAATTTTCTGTAGAAAATCTTCAAATTAGCTGATGATTAACCCCATTTTGGTGCGAATAAGAATTTGCAAACCAAATGCTAATAGATTAGTATAAAAGAAAGAAAACGAAGAAGAAAGAATGACAAGCAAAGATCACAAATCATGATCACAACAAGAATATCAATTTTATGCAAGGTGCTAAGCTTTCATTCTTAAATACTTTAAGATCAATATCAGTTGGAATGTGTTTAAAAAATATTCACACAAAACTTGATCGTCATAACAAAAGTTTGCTAACAACTTTTGTTAAATACCTGAACCAGATAACAATCAACTTGACTGCCTCAAGTTTGGGCAAACTTCTCGGCTTTCAATGGATCACATAACTTGGCCAGTAACATGTTAAGTCGATCAAGATCGTTCCGATCAGTGGACCTTACCCAGTGAACTAGTACACTGAACACCCACTTGAATTACTCAAATGAATCACTTTAAAGTGGCAAATTTGGTTTAGCCAAAAAAAAATTAAATAGTGTATGGTTTTTTAACTAGTGTTGTGATCAGAGCTTGCCGATCTGTTTCATTTTTAATGTGGGCAGCAGTCAAAAAAATAATACTTTATTGACAGACTCGTTGCGCTATCTCTTTCTCTCTCTCTCTCTCTCTTTCGGTCTATGTTTACGCTTAACGCTTTTGTGGCCTGTCCAACTGTTTCAATAGAAAGCCGCGCTCTGCTTGAGGCGTGCTCGAGGTCAACCCTGAAGCTGAAGATGATCAAAACGAATAATATCGATCGCGCTCTCGTTCGTCGGTTGTCGGTTGTCGGCTGTCGATCGTCAGCGTCTAAATATAGATTTCGACCATATTTGATGATAAATATTGGCAATGAGTGGCTGTTAACAGTGGCAACCGGACCTGCCTCAACCTGCCACCAAGTACTGTACACTGACCAAATTGCCAAGCTTTATTTAAAAATGTTTTTTTTTTACATTAAACAATTTTTTTATTTAAGCAGACGAAATACATGATTACATGATTTAAAAATGTTAAATAAAGGTTTTAAAATATTTGAAAAAAATATAAATAATTTAATTTCAAATGCATTTAATTGTTTTAAATTTTTATTTTTAAATTATTAAGTGTCAAAAACTATATAAAAAACTTTTTGGTTATGGATTCGTTAGCTATATTTTAAAGTGACGATTAGAAAATTTTACTTTAATCTCACTTTGGTAAAATCATTTTTTAATCATATACATTATTTTTAAGGATTCTTTAGCTTAAAAAAAAAACCTTTTAAAAACTTAATTTGAAACCATATGCTGTTTTAAACTTAAGAAACAACTCGGCTGCAAATTAAGTATGTGGTTTCTTTGAGTGTAACTGTATATTTAGCAGGCTGCTGCTTCACGTGTGTCTTGTGGTAAGCGGCAAGGCACGCCCAATACCGCAGACAACAGACGGGGCAACATGTCAGACAGCAGCCCCCACGCGACACTTGCGACATTTGCGACATGCCACATTTTTTTGTTTTTTGTTTTTTTTTGTTTTTCGCTGCCTGCTGCTTGCCTCTGCTTGCTGCTGCTGTTGCTGTTGCTGCCTTAATAAGTTGTAATCTATTTGTCAATATTTCCTTGTTTAGTTCTCAAACATTGCACATGTCTATCTGCATCTGTATACATATGTATGCACAAACACACACATATATATATATATATGTACGTAGTGTTTGCATTTGTATCTGTATCTGCATCTGCATTTGTGTATCTGCATCTGTATTCTGTGGTCTGCATATCTTTTGGGCCCACAATGCCCGCGTATTCATAAACAAGGCGACTCCGTCTTCGTCTCCGTCTCCTTCTCCGTCTTCGACTACAACTTCAACTTCGACGATTCTGACTCCTTAGCTGTCACAGGCCCTCATCTAGTTTGGCTGCCGTTGCTAGTTTGCCACAACTACTGCAAACATTTTGCCTACCCTTACCTTGTGGATTCTTTAAGTTTTGTCATTCGTCATAAACGAGATCCTGAGATATGATTCTGACATTTGTATAATTATGTTTGAAATGAGTACTTCGAAAGGATTTTGATTTTTCTCTCTTTTCCTTTTTTCTAACGATTCAAAGTCAGTTTAAACGAATTTTGCATGCTCTATCAAGACTGTGTCTACTTTTTTTTTTGGCGCATATGTCTACGAAGGGTATTTAATCTTCGGCGTTATAAATACAAATGTTTATTTCTTGTCTTTTATATTTTTTTTTTTGTTTCGTGCGTTTTGTTTGTCTCCGCTGATATGTACGAATGTGTGACCGTTCCTTCTTCCCTACACCACCCCTTCCACAACCCTTCCCGAGCCATTCCCCAACCCTTACTTACCGTCTCCACTTTTCAGAGTCCTACGTTTCCATTGCAAGTCGTTTTGGCATTGGGCGGCAACGTTGGCGTTCGTGCAAACTTTCGTCATTGTATTGTCATATATAGTAAGTATATGAGTATAGTATATACGTACATCTGTTGCATTTGTCCCTGCCCACCTCACTCTCTCACTCTCTCTTCCCTCTCCCTACAATGCGTCTTTTGTGTCTGTTTGTTTGTTTTTGTCTGTGGCTGCTGCTGTTCTTTTTCTCCGTGTTGCAAGTTTCGCTGAAAGTAAAAGTTGCATCTTCTGTGTGGCCTAATAGAGTTGCAAGAACTAGCAAGTTCTCGCTCTATGTGTGTGTGTGTGTGTGTGTGTGCAACCAGCACCTTCCCAGAATTCCAATTGCCATAACTTTGTCAGAAAAAACCACAAAATTTTGTCAACTTCAATTTAGTATCTTTGAATATTCAAAAATTTCTTGCCGTTTTTACAACTTTAGCGCTTTGATTTTCTTGGTTTTAAGTCATAAATTTTGTAGTATTATGTAGGAAATAATGAGTACAAAGGCTCTAGTCGAGAAATGCCGACTAGACGATACCCTCAACCCTATGCTTAATGCTTTCTTCTGCCTGTTACCATTTTTTTCCCTTGATTGGCTCAGGGCATAATAAATATTTGTTGTATAATGTGTTAGAAATATTTAAAAAAATGCCAGTTCAGTTAGTTTCGATGAGGCCGCACTGAATTCGTACGTTAAGTGTGTCAAAAGTATCTAAAAAAAAAACATGTCGCCAGCCAATCGGAACACTGACCTTGCGCACGCTGATTTGCATTGTCATAGATACACTATCTGATAGATACTACAAAGTGGCCCTCAATAGAAAAATAGAATTTGTTATTGTACACCATGAGTGCAAAATTGTGCAAAAGGACACAAGTGTTATTGTTGTTATTGATATTGCTGTTGTGCATTTCAATTATGGTACGAATCGACGCTTATCAGAAAACATTTCAATTGATTTATTGAGGAATCAATTGACTGGCAGAATGCAAAGAATGCGGCGATCAAAACGCCTTGGCGACACACTCAAACAGACAGATGCGGACGCAGAAATAAATTCACCTTCAGCCTCAATTTACAGCAGCAACATTGCTGTGACGGCAACGGCAACGCTGTGACTTGTTGCGATTGTGACTGCGACAGCGCTGCTCTTCGCTTATCAAAAGAAGAATTTCAAGAGCTGCGCATGTTTTTTATCACACACACAAACACACACGAGTCGAGTCGAGTCGAGATGAGTTGTGTTGAGTTGAGTCAAAACAAAGGCGGTTTGAAGATAAGCGAATGTATTTTTCAGTATTCAAATAACTAGTTAATATAAGCGTTTTTGTAAATTGTTTGTATCTGTGTCTTGTATTTGCTCAGCATCTTTCTGTAAGTGTTGATGTGGTTGTGCCTCAGCTTTGAGCTCTCAGCTGTTGGCAGCTGTCGTCATGATAACGTACGTATCTGTATCTGTTTATTAACACCATACATACATATGTATCTGTATCTGTAACTATATATTTATCTGTATCTGTATCTGTATCTCACGCTTATGCTGTCTTCAATTTATGGCTCAATATCATTTAATTAACTTCAATTTTACGCTGGCTTTAAACTCTTTTGTTACCTTAACATCAATATAACCCGTCCCCGAAACTATTATTATTAAAATAATTAACAATCTTTCAGCATTTTGGATGGAACTTAGCTCTGAAATTTCATGCCATACAAAACCAAATAGCTTCGGTTGTTGCTGTTGCTGTTTCCGTGCTGTCTTATGAGTTGCTTTTTATACCCTGATCGCATTGAAAATGGGTAAAAAGGTATAATGGTTTTGTGCAGGCAGAAGGAAGCTTCTCCGACCCCATAAAGTATATATATTCTTGATCAGAATCAACAGTCGAGTCGATATAGCCATGTCCGTGTCCATGAACGCGTCAGAAACTATAAAAGCTAGAGACTCCAGATTTGGAACTTAAGCTCGCCTAATCCCTAGGCAGTACAAGATTTTCGATAACTCTTACCGTTTTCGATATACACATGGGATCGATAACAACAAAATCTTGAACTTGCCAAACTTTGAGACGGCGTTTAAGACATTAAGCGAAATAATGACAATCAGTGAAATTTTTATTCAAATCGGTTGAGAAACACCGGAGATATGGAACATTAAAGTTTTCTATGCAGTACACACACACACACACACACTAAAGTATAGGTGCAAGCACTAAAGTATAGGTTTAGTTAAAAAATCTATCAACTGTTCGAGAGCTGTTCTTTATTTATTTTTAAAAAAGTTATATAATGGAATCAATATTGTCCTCGTACATTAAACAGTGATATAATTGTTTTTTTTTTGGAAATGTGTATTTTAATAAAGTTAAGAAATATTTTTTCAGTTATTTTGGATATACTTCACCAAGTGCTGTTACTTGAAATAGTTTGATCTCTTTAGTAGTGATCCATAAATTCCATCTAAAGGTCAAACGGGGCATATATGCTGGGATTAATTTCAAATCGATTGTATAGCCATTCACAAAGTACGGTACGTTCTAGAAATAAAAGAAGATTAAAAGAAACTATTCAGCTAGGAAAAAAAAAAAAATTGTAATAAACCGTTACTAACCTTTTTTATTGGGCATTCCAGAGGAAAATTGGATACACGACGTATTCCAACAAAACAATTTGCATCATATATTGTCTATGAACCGAGTGCAGTGCTTCACAAAAATCTAAATCTATGTTAGTATGGTTGAAAAATGTTTTACCATGTTTGATGGCAAGCGATACCCTTGCATCCACTTTATGCACATCTTCAGTTATCATAGTTTCCAAATAGACACCAGAAATATTATTTTTTTGTGCGATTTAAATAACAATTGAGATGTGAGACTATTTTTGGATTTTGATTCAACCACTCCAATTTCGTAAAATCAGCTACAATTTTGGCTTATTAAGAAAAGATGAATCCTTATTAGATAAACAAGAAACAAGGCTTTAGTCGAAAAAAATCCCGACTAGAAAATACCCTGAGACCTATACTTAACGCGCGTACAGTCAATCATTTTTACGGTCGGAGTTGGTTCCTTCGGTTTTTACTCATTTTCAATGGGCTCAGGGTATAAAAATGTAATTCATTCCAACTTACCTTTGCTGCCAGTGTGACCAACGCACAAGCGAGCAGACCTGCTGTCAAAACGCCGAGAATGCCAATGTTCATTTCAACTTTCTTTAAACAACTAATTTGAAATGCTGTTATTAACCGTTGACAATGCTCTAAATTTATTTTTGTACTTGCCGAAATTTGTTTTTAATGAACTCAAATAATATTAATTAATTTATAATCTGCTAGGCTATTAACTACGTTTTAGAAGATAAACGTTTTGATATCGTTTACCTACGCTTATTCGAATCGTAATTGCAATTTTTATACCCTGAACTCATATATATATATATACTGCCATATTCGTTTGTCCGTTCGTCCGTCTGCATGTATGAACACATAGATCTTCGATACTTCAGATCTCAGATTCAATTTGGTTTCAAATTTTCGATAGCTTGTTCCCTTCTGTGAAGTTTTTATTGAAATCGGCTGAGAAACACCGGAGATATGGAACATTGAAGCTAAGTAAAGTATGCAGTAAGCACATGGCTTCACGCGTAAAGTATTGGGTTCAGGGGGGTATCGTCTAGTCGGGATTTCTCTAAATTCATCATTATGGTGTGGTTAAAACCACATATATCATCTGTTCGACAGCTATTATTTATATATAATTGAAAAATTTTCAAAAAGTGATATTGGACGTAGATGTAGTACTAACGGACACGGACAACAAGCACCGGCTTGTTTGTTAATGAGCCGGTTCACAAAAGCATTTTTTTTGTTTGTAAACATCAAAATGAAACACATCAACAAGTCTTCAATGATATCTTGATAGGGCTCAGCCCGAAGTTCAAATGACCTGTAACTAATAAAAATTTAGATTGATAGAATAAATATTTAAATATATAAATAAATATTTAGATTGATACAATACGATAAAATACACTCAAAACATTCTCAAGCATAGTATCAATTGCATATAGTTTGTGTTGTTTAAATATTTTTATTTACATATTTGAAGAAATATTTAATGAACTGATGAACTTAGTTATCATATTGATCAACGTTTTCTATGAAGGTGACCCAAACTTAAAATACTTCATATGTTGAATATTAATATAATTTTATGCGCATTTTACGTACTCATTTTCCGTGAAGATACTTAAACATGTATTTAAGATCTAAGATGGTTGAATCATCAACAACTAACTAGCTTATATGTAACACTTGCCACTCGCCAAAGATATATATCTATGTTGCACACGCACACGCACACGCACACACACACAAAATTAAAAATTACGTTCAATGAATGCGCCTCATGACAAATTCAAAGCACTCGAACAGTGTGCATAGAGTGTAAATCATATAATAAACAATTTATGTATATATGTATATGTATATATACAATGGAGCGTAAATAAATAAAACTCCCGAGACAAAAAACAAAAAAATCTCATTTCGTATGCATTTAAGCTTCAGTAATGAGCTGCGAACAACGCCATGCGACATCAGCTGCGTTTTATTTATTTTCATTTTTCACGCGTTTTTCGTTTTTAGTTTATTTTTTTTGGTTTTTTTGTGACTTTTTGTTTATACCCTGCAAGGCGCAAGATGTAAAAGCTGGTTTTCAAGACATGTAGAAAATGTTTGTTACTTGAATAGCGATTACAACTATATCTATCTATATAGTTTAATTCATTAATATGGTTGATCAAACTATTCCTGATTGTAGTTCAACTCGTTTGTTTGTTTACTTTGGTTCTTTGGAACGAGTTAATTAACAAAATTGAAACTAGTTTGTTCAACGCATTAAACGACTGATGAACTAGTTATTAAATGGAACTACAAGTAAAACTTTCTTAAGTTCACTTTATTTGGAAAAGTTTACAGTCTTTGTGTTCCATTGGTTGATTTATGTCACTTAAATAGTCTAGAGTAACAATTAGTCGAGCAACTTTTGGTTTCTCATTTTCATTCTTCACTGATTTCGAGTACTTAACATTTTGATGGCCGATCTTAAAATGCATTTCAAGTCGTTGTTGTTTGTGTTGTCTGTGTGTTATCGCAACGTGTAAAATCGTTTGGCACTTTGCAATTTGCAATTCAACTTCCGTCAACTGCTGTGGAATTTTGAACATTTCTGAGCCAGTTAACCCAAAACACAAATACAAACTTATAAAAAAAAAAACCTAAAGTGTTTATATACAAAACATAAATAAAGAAAAACATATATAGAAAAAATGAATAAAAAATAAACGGCATAGCCAGACATTGCGCACACTTTTATGAATATATATGTGAAATGGTTATGTAAATGCCAATGGAAATAAAAATGTAATTAATGAGCATTAAATGCGGAAAATTGTGGAAAAAAACACGTGGAACAAGTTTTCATTTTCATGCGTCGCGCAATGCGGTTAAAAAACAGACAAGGGGCAGCCCAGACAAACGGACACACCAGACACCAGATATATATACTATATAGAGCGAGTGAGAGAGATAGGGATGGAGAGATATCGTCAAACATCTCGCAAATGTTTGGACACTCCAATTGCTCTGTTAGCCATTTCGTAGTTTTCCATCTTTTGATGTTTCTCGTTTTTGTTTTGTTTTTTAATTAAAATTACGAATTGTATCTGCAAGATACATTCACTTTTTATATCGTCAATTGCTGTCGATGCAACAAGGGTTACCCTCCCCCCCCCCATTACAATCCACCCTCTTCCGCCTCCACACCACCACAATTTGACGTTTTTTCAACACTTTACAACCAATCGTTATATAGTATTTTGCCACAGTCGCTGATGTTGCCAAACGTGGGATCGAAATACTAATATATCGAAATTATCAATCATTGAGGACTCTGTGTGATATCAACATTTATTTGCTTTTTATCGATAACAACTCATTCGATCTCATAGCATTCACTTCACTATTCAATTTGTTTAGACCAAAAAAAAAAAACAAAAACATAAGAAAATAATTTTTTTTTTTCGATAACAACATTTATTAAAATAATTTGGAGCATTTTATAAAAAAACTGTTTGAATACTTTTCTTAAATTTTTTTTTGGAAATTTATTTTATATTTTATACAAATTGTTATTTTATAAAGCGAAATATTTTGATTTATTAATTACTAATCGATTTTCTAAAAATGTTATCGATAAAAATCGAATCAACATTTTATAAATAATCAATTGAAGTATGCATCTAGAATTTGTGTTTTATGAAAACTATTTTGAGTGCACAGTTTTAGTATCGAATTCAATGTGAAAAGAACTTATATTTTATTAGTTAGTTTTTTTTTCGTTTAACGCTCACTCTAAGCCCTATAAACGACCTCAACTTAAAGTATTTATTATTTATTTTTATACCCTGATCCCATTAAAAATGGGAAAAAAGGGTATCATGAAGTTGTGCAAAAGTATGTAACAGGCAGAAGGAAGCATCTCCGACCCCATAAAGTATATATATTCTTTATCAGCATCAACAGTCGAGTCGATATAGCCATGTCCGTCTGTCCGTCTGTCCGTCTGTATGTATGAACGCGTCGATCTCAGAGACTATAAAAGCTAGAGACTCCAGATTTGGAACTTAAGCTCGCCTAATCCCTAGGCAGTACAAGTTTGTTTTCGATTTTCGATAACTCATCCCGTTTCCGATATACACATGGGATCGATAACAATAAAATCTTGAATTTGAAAAAACTTTAGATGACATTTTAATTATTGATCAAAATAATAACAATCTGTGAAATTTTTATTAAAATCGGTTAAGAAACACCGGAGATATGGAACCTTGAAGTTGAGTATGCAGTATGCAGTATGGTCGTACACACACGCACAAATACTTGCAAGCACTGACTGTACGCGTAAAGTATAGGGATCAGGGTATCGTCTAGTCGGGATTTCTCGACTAGAGCCTTCTTACTTGTTTATTTTTGTATTATATTAAAAGCCAAGCACTAACTCGTTGTCAATCTTTTGTCCACAGCTGACCAGCACATTTCAGTCTGTCTGAATGCATGTCTATGTATGTGTGTTAACATCTCTATATCAGTGTGCGTGTGTGTGTGTGTGTAAGTGTGTGTGTTGCTGCCCACCTGCCGCCGCATAAGCAAATCGAGCACGTTAATTAAATGTCAACAGATTGCAAGTTGAGGAGCGCGCGGGACGCGAAAGGACGCGGACTTCAAATCGAAACTGAAATCGAAACCGAAACCGAACCCGAGTCGGAGACAGAAGCAGAAGCAAAGCTGAAGCTGAAGCTGAAGCTGAAGAAGTGAAAGACGACAGCAGGAGAATTGAAATTGTACAAAATGTTTGCTTGACTGTCAAATAAATCATAAGAAGCGCAACATAAACGAAACAACAACCAACAACAACCAACCAACCAACCAAGCAACAACACAAACCAACCAAGCAACAACATTAAACATGGTTAATGCGGTTATGGATGCCATTGCGGTAAGTGTCCAATGTCCAATGTCCAATGTCCAATGTCCAGTGTCCAGTTATCCCAGTTGTCCCAGTATGTTTCGATCCCCTAAGCTTGTTTAATTTAATTAACAATAAATATTATTTTTCATTTTTATCTTCAGCATTTTTTTTTTTCACTTTATTTTACTCATACGATTCCGTAAATTGAAATTGCAGTCGCAGCCAATTGAAGTTTTGTTTGTACTTCAAACAAGAAACTCAGTGATTGTCGTTTTATGTTTTTTTTTTATTTTGTTTTTTTTTTTTTCAGTTACTTTTTTGCGTTGCTTTGCCCACATTTTCAATTTGAATTTGTTTGCTGTGTGGCAATTGCTCAATTGGCTAGCCCGTCTACATTATTGAATGTGTGTATGTATGTGTGTGTGTGTGTGTGTGTGTGTGTGTGTGTTGAACATTACACGCTAATCCATGTGTTTGAGAGGCCATTTTTTCTCCTTTTGCATTTACATATTATGTTTGTTTGTATGTATGTATGTATGTATATTTGTATAATACGACACTGTACGCTGTATATATTAAGTGTGTGCAATGAGGCGTATGCGTGCTATTGTGCAACTTGCACCACGTGTAGCACATACCACATATATGTATATATATATATATTAACTATTGAAACTTGAGCAACTTAATGACACAGGAAGCTTAGCATAAACACAACGCTTAAGTGGCAGAGAGAAAAATATATGATAGAAGTTAAGTAGGAAGTTAGGATCGTATAAGTCTGGGCTCATTTTTGGTGCGAATATTATTGCTAGAGCTAAGATTATTGCAAGGTTTTTTTTTTTCCATTTTTTAATGATGTTAAATTACTTAGAAATAAATTTCCATATTAATTATATACATATATAAATGGACAAATAAGTTTTTTTCCAACATTTGAAAAATTAAACCTTTGATTTTTCAAATTTAAATAGTAAAGTAAATATTTTCGTTCAGGTTAAAGCAATCGAAACCTAAGCCAATGGTTTGAATTTTCTGAAACGTCTGGGAACATTTTTATAAAATAAATGCAAAGATAAGTAGAACCGAAAAAAAAAAAAAAAATGGTTAATGCTTTGTCAGCTGTAAGTTGTTGGCCTATAAAAATATATGCCCATATAGCTGTTTTACTTTTCAACCTTAGCAACTAAATTGCGTTCAATTCGATTCCACTTTTCCACTTCAGTTTGGCATAAAATCAAATTTGCATAGGGGCTCTTGCAACGTTGCGAGGTTTTTGGCCAAAACAAAAAGGCCAACAACTGTCGAGAAATATTTATAAATACCAACAACAGCAACATCAACATCAACAACAGCAACACCAACAACAACAACGTGAAACAAAATATACATATGCAAAAAAATATAAAAAAAGACAAATAAATAAAAACTCTTTAAAAAAAAGGAAAAAAATAAACGAAGGCAAGAAGAAACCGAAACAGAAGTGTAGTTCAAATTAGCACAGAGCGTGGGAGCCGGTTTGCGCCGTTGCGATTGACATCGACGTCGCTGCTGACGCTGGCGTTGCACGGTGCACATTGCACATTGCACTTTTTGTTTTTGCTGTCCGACCCTCGGCCACGGCCCCCAACAAACCCGTTATTATTATTATTATTTATTCTTATAAGAGTTTTGGCCACATTTGTCGCGACATTATTTGAAGGCGTTACCACATTGTCAGCCGCACCTCGTCAAGGCCTCCCCACCCATCGATGCCACCGGCCGGAAGTCAAGACCAGTTCGGGCCAGCTTCAGAAGCGCTCTGCGACTTTTAAGCCGCTTTTGTTTAGTTAGCGGAAATTCCTCGCCGATGCCCAGACTTCTTGGGCATAATTTGGCGAGAAAGAAACGCGAGAGAGAAAGAATCAAACAATAAAAACCATTGAAACCGAATGTAAAATCAACGATGTTTTTCTCATGGTCAGCATTGAGGCGTCAGCAGCGTTCGATTGTCTCTGTATGTGTGTGTGTGTGTGTGTGTGTTCGGTGTCAAGTCGTTGGTTGAGGTGCTTGAGACATCCGTTCATTAACCCAGAAACCTGACAGATTTGCATAGAACTTGATTACAAATCGATTCTGTTTGCTGTTTGCAATTTTCCAGAACAATTTCAATTGCTCAACATTATTTTTTTTCTGGCAAAAACCAAAGTTTTATACCTAAGAATAAATAGTTTTAAATTGGTTTAAGTTAAAGTTTAATAGGGAACGCTCTCCAATTGAAAGCTTCGCTAATTCGAATTTTTTAGTTTGTCTTATGAAAGTCAACAAATAATTACAAACTTGAAGCTATATTTCGACACAAAGATACAACTAGATTTATTTTCAAATACTTTGTTTAATTAATGTGCGAGCTTTTTAAGTTCTAACATTACATAATGATTATTAAATTATTTCATCACACAAAAATTCCAAAAGCAACACTCGTTTTTATACCCTGATCCCATTAAAAATGGAAAAAAAGGGTATAAAGGTTTTGTGCAAAAGTATGTAACAGGCAGAAGGAAGCATCTCCGACCCCATAAAGTATATATATTATTGATCAGCATCAACAGCCGAGTCGATATAGCCATGTCCGTCTGTCCGTCGGTTGGTATCAACGCGTCGATCTCAGAGACTATAAGAGCTAGAGACTCCAAATTTCGAACTTAAGCTCGCCTAATCCCTAGGCAGTACACGTTTGTTTTCGATTTTCGATAACTCATCCCGTTTTCGATATACACATGGGATCGATAACAACAAAATCTTGAATTTTGAAAACTTTGAGATGGCATTTGAAATAATGAATAAAATAATGACAATCTGTGAAGTTTTTATTAAAATCGGTTAAGAAACACCGGAGATATGGGGCATTGAAGTTGAGTATGCTGTATGAAGTATGCGCTTACACACATACTTGCAAGCACTGACTGTACGCGTAAAGTATAGGGATCAGGGTATCGTCTAGTCGTGATTCCTCGACTAGAGTCTTCTTACTTGTTTGTCATGGTTTAATCACATGCAATTGAAAGCTTTTGAGATGTCTGAAATGGTTAATTTTCCATTCAAAAGCTTAAATATTTTCAAATATAGTCAATAATTCTTAAAGATTGTTAAGCTCTTTTTCAAATACAAGACTTTCAATACCGTCAAAAAATACTCAAAGTTTTTGTTGTTATTCAAAAGAATCGCTTAATATTTTTCTGTTGTGCCTTTTGATTTGAGTTTCTGATCACATCAATCAAACACTTTACATCCTAGTTACATCACTTTGATTTGAGTTACTGATCACATCAATCAAACACTTTACATCCACGTTACATCACTTTGCTGTTTCTGTCACATTTTCAATCCCACTGTCAAATCTCAAAGATAACATTTCTCTCTCAATATTATATATATTTCTGATATTCGAACAATAAAAAATATAAAATACTTACAGCTGCTGAGCTCATTGGCCAGCGATCTGGATGTGATGCTGAATGATTTGCGTTCAGCGCCAAATCATGCCACAAGTGCAGCAACAACAACAACAACAACAACAGCAGCAGCAACAACAATGTCAACGACAACAGCAACTATTAACCAGCAACAGCAACATTCGAGACAATTGCAGCTACAACATTGGCAAACCATAAGCAACAACAACAACAACAACAATAATTATAGCTATAACTACAATAACAAGCATAATATACAACTGCCACGCCCACAATGCTTAAGTGATATTAAATTGAGGCCTATCAAAATGGGTAAATTGTTAGCAACAACGACAACAACAACGCAAGCAAGTGCAGCATCGTCAACAACAACAACAACAACCACCACACAGCTGCAACAACATCAAGCAACGAATGGCTTTCAACGACGCCGTGTGGCATCAAAACCAACACCATCCACGCCGCCACAACCACAACGTCGTCCCGCCCAGCGTCGGCTACGCAGCGAGCAGCAGCAACAGTTGCAGCACCAGCACCAGCACCAGCAGCAGCAGCAACGAATGGAACTGGACACCGATGCCACGGATACGGATGCTAGTGATTTGGCCAATATGACGTCACCGCTGAGTGCGAGCGCCGCTGCCACACGCATCATTGGCCTCTCGCCAGACGTTAAAAAGCTGCAAAAGCTGCCGCTTTGGTGTCGCAACAGCAACAGCAACAAAACCATCAACAACAACAACAACAGCAACAACATTAGCAACTGCAACAACATTAGCAGCAGCGGCAGCAGCAATGTCATCGGAGTCAGTGGCATTATGGCACAGCGTCGACTTACAACAACAGCTCGGCAGCCAAATCAGCTGCACAATATAATGCATCATAGGTAAGTGCCTCAAAAGTGCCCCAAACAAGCGTGCAAATTGTTAAACTACTAGCTATAAGGAAGTGCCCCAGCTTTCGAGTGCACAAAGAAAACAAAATAAACCCATACTCATATATATATATATATATATATATATGTACGTATGAGCCTTACAAAACTCTGGAAAACTTAATTTTCAGAGTTATTACTTAATCTTGTGATGTTTATACATATATATATACATAAATATGTATAAGGCACATACTAGGAACATATTTATACGGTCTGTGGTCAGACGTGAAAAGAAGAAGAACAGCTTTATAATATGTACAATCCATTTTGTATTCTTTTTCGTTTTCTTCTTCTTATGTTCTGTGATTATAAACAAATAATTTTTTTTGTTTACTCAGTTTTTTTTTCTAATTAGCTTTAATGCTTTGTTTATGAAATGTTGACCATATTCTCATTATCTTTATATCATACTATTAAATTGACTCTAGGCTGAGGCTCTAGGTCAGAACTTAACGAAGTTATAGCTCCCTCAAAACTCAACCGATTATGAAATGCAATACCTTATAAGTTATGACTGAGAATCTAGATTAATACTGCATTTCTAGTTTATATAATCAATTTTACTTCACCCAAAAAATAAATCAACTCGAAGATAGATCAGCGAAGTCAAAAAACCGTCAAATTATTAAATATAAAATACAAATATGCACATAAAAACTTTCACATTAATAATATTAGTAGGATAGCAATTAAATAGAATATATGATTAAATCAACATTATCCTCCATTCAATAGTTTTTGCTTTCACACACATAACATAAGTTAATTTCTTATATACATTTTATAGCAATATCTATATTCAGTTATTTTCCGACCGCTCTTTCGTTCACTGCATTATTTTATATTGCGAATTGATTTGCATAAAACTGAAATCTTCTTAAATATAATTCCGTTTTGAGAATATTTCTGAACAATGAACAATATATATTATTTATGCCTTCTTCTGTTATATGAAATAAGTATGATTTCTGTATAAATTGTGTATCAAAAAGAATTAAGTATAATCCAACATAATTGTATGTTGCATTTCCGCTTTGGTTTGTATTTAACTAATACTCGAATGAGCCAATATGCAAATTGTTGGCATTGGGGCAGTTAATCAGTTGACCATTGTGGCATTGCGGATGAGCTTTTGGCCTTGCTACCAGGAAGGTGTTGTGCCGTGTGTGTGTGGGTGTGTCAAATATGTATATATGCTTGTATGTATATATGTAAACATATGTATGTATGTAGTTTACGCACATCTTTGCATAGTCAGAGTCACAGTCACAGTCAGAGACGCCGAGTCACAGTTCGACTGCGGAATGGTTCATGCATCGTTGAGCGCTTCATGCGAATGGCAAATGCATGAATGCCTACGAGGTGCCTGGCTGACTAGCTGACTGCCTGAATGGCTGACTGGCTAACTGGCTAACTGGCTGCCTGCCTGCCTATACTTACCTACGCAGTCAGTCTGATAATTTGACAAAAGAGGGCAATGCGGAAAAAAAAAGCAAAAGCAATCGCGAACAATGAACTGCATTTTAAATACTCATCTATGTTGATTGAAATATATAACAAGTATATGTATTTATATATATAGAGTTTTAAGTTAAACTGCATCTTGTATTCTATTGCTTTCAAATATATATTATTTACTTATAATACTCTGAACGCCGCCTTAAAAAATGTGTAAGAGATTGTGTTTAAGCATTAAACAGACTAAATAAAAACATATTCGCCACTCTTTTCTAGTATATCAATTCTTGATCAGCATGAAAGATAGTTCGCTTAAGTTGTCTGTGTTAATTCATTCAAAAGATCAGAATGAAGTTAAATCGACTTTAAACTCACGCCTAAATATCATTACATATTTCATTGAACTTTATGTTTAATTAAATACATTTCAACCCTTTAATTATATAAATGTTTTCAATGTATGTAACTCGTTGAATATATTTAACAACAAAAGGTAGCAAGCGACCTTTTCATAACTGTAAAATTCCAATTCTATATGAAAGGTCAAAGGCAACACTGCATTTGACAGCTAACATATTTGGTTTTCTTGCGCATAAAAGTCAAATCCAAAATCTGGGCCTGTTCAAAGTCAACTCTTTATGCCCCCCGCCCCTCCTTCTCTTTACCCTAAACTCTTAAAACACAAGTTTATGTATGTATATAGAAATATATATATATATATATATTTAGTTTTTGGTAATCCATTTAAGCGCAAAATGTTTAGCATATAAATTATGAGGCCAGTCAGCGGCAGACGAGGCGGCTGTTACTGCTGCTGCGGCAAAAACTACAAAACGGACACGCCTCCTTACCCTAACCTACCCCGCTACCCCGCTACCTCGCTACCCGCCCCGCCAGCAAGACAGAACCAGGCTAAAGAGACTCACTCAAGACCCTCGTCGCGGTTAGTGGCTGCTACTGCTATATGGTTGTTGTTGTTGTTGCTGTTGTTGTTGTTATTTCGTAATCGTCGTAGGCGTCACATGAATTTGGCTCAAGAAATTTTTGGCCAAGAAAAGCAACATGAACAACAGCTAACAAATGGGGGGCGGGCTCCTTGCAAATATGTTCAAATGAAGTGTTATATTTTATGTGGTTTGCCCGCAAAAAGTCAAAACAGCAACAACAGCAACAGCAACAACAACCAATAACAATTTACAGGCAGCAATATCCCTGACACGAACAAATACGAAACGAAGCCCATAAACTTAAGTAAATATGAATATGGACATGACGCTTTTGACGATGGCTTCTTCAGTTTCAGTTTCAGCTTCAGTTTGCTGCCCCCCTCCCCCCAAATACAAAACCAATCCACTGTGTGGTGAAATGGTGGAGAGGAGGGGTTGGGGTAGAAAAAGGAAGGAAGGAGAAAGCTTGCCGCTACAAAGGGTTGTGACTTTTGTGTCTTTAGCTATTTATTAAATTTGTTTGCCAACACAAACACACACACACACATATATATATATATACATTCACTCAAGCTACATATATGCGGGCTTTATGTGTCTTTTTTGTCTATGAGATGGATGGGATGGGTTGGGGGGGTGGGGGTGGGTGGGTTTTTGGTAGCAGAGAACAGCAAACAGGAACAGCAAACATGAGCTGCGTAACTAATTTGCTTAAAGTGCACGATGGCTCATCAGCGACAATCATTGGCACAGTGGTTCAATGTCATTAAAGAAATCAAAGCAAAGGATGACAGCTAAAACGAGAAATATTTTAATAAAATATTCAAATAAGATCGCGATAAGATGTGAGAAACAAGTAAGAGGCGGCTCTAGAGAGAAATCTTGACTAGAATATACCCTGAACTATAAACCCTTTACCCTTAATATAATACTAAATCTTTATTTCCATACATTTCATTATTCACAATCGCATCCTTAGTAAAAGTACCTTCTAGAATAGTGATGATTTGTCGGCTTTAAAAAAAATATTCATAATTTGTAGTTGGGCTTAAGTAATGGATATTTACTTTGAATATTTTAAAGATTTAACTAATTACGAATGAAAATATTGTTAATTTAATAATTTTATTAATTGTTAAAAACTTGAAACTATCTAAAAACTTATTATGCAATCCAATTAGATTCTGTCAACTGTTATTCGTATATATTTAGCATTCTGATTGCATTTCAACAGCCATTAAATGGACTTTAGGCCACTGTAAGATCTCGCACACACACACACACACACACAAACATTTTATAACCACAGAAAAGTTTTTGCTTCAAAGTGTTTTTGTGGCAATTCATATATGCAACGACGAGTGGGAAGGGAAGTTGCTTGCCGCCGCTGCTGCTGCTGCTGCTTTGCCAACAAAAATTGATGACGTCTAAGACGAGCTGGCAGTTTGGCTCGACGACGTCATCATCATCATCATCATCATCATCATCATCGTCATCATAATCATCATCATTATCATTATTATCGTCGTGTAAAAAAAAAAGTTTGCAACAGCAATTTGCGCGTTTCAAGTTCTTGCTACTTGCTGCTTGCCACTTGCCACTTTGGCGAGTTCAACGATGCGTATGAGCAACAAATGGATGGTATCCAAATACCAATCCCGATACCAATCCCAATCTCGACCCGCGTTGAGTTGAGTCGTCAACAACAAATTGCGACAGGTGTTTGCTTTATTAACTGCGTAAGTGTACCGTTACACCAAACACCCCCCCCCCCCCACCTAACCACACCCCCCTTTCTATTGCGCATTAGCCACAAAATGTGGTTTTTAGAGCTCGTTGACGTGTAAACAGATTAATATAATTAATTTATTTGCATTGTTGCTGGTAGCCAGGTTTAATCAGAAGTTTTTTCTTCGTCTTCTTTTCGCTGCTTGATGACACTCAAAATTCATTGTTGTTGCTTTTATTATTGTTGTGGTTGTTGTTGTTGTCATTGTCATTGTTAGTAAAGTAATTTGAGCTTTTTTGTTTGTCGCTTAATCAAATTAATTAGCGTTGCATGCGCACATTAATCAAAATGCATAAGTTGTGTGCGAGTGTGTGTACGATTTGGATGTGTATATGTGTGTGCTTGTGTGTGTTTAATGTATGTGATTTCTTATGCTCTTTTTTGGCTAAGTTCTTTGTATTTGTTGTACTTAAACTATTCGAATAAAAAAAAGAAAATATGCAATGAATGAATTATTGCTAAAGAGGCTAGAAACAATAACAATTAAACAATTCGCCAAAAATATTAGTTAATTAACCATCAAATAAAGACATTTATAAAGAAGTTACAAAAAATTACATTGCAAGATGGAAAACATTTCTATAGAAATTTATTGCCTCAGAATGGAATGCCCTTCGAGTGCTTCTACGCTAAACAAGCAAAAATCTTTGCTGTCTAAATATTATTGAGAAGTGGAATTGGTCTATGAAAGAACTAAAACCTTTGGCTTTAATGGTTGAAGCCAAGTCTTTGAATTTTTGAGGTCGCACAAAACAAACAAAACAAATAAACAGAGATTCCATTTCAAAGAGTAATCAATTTGGCAAAAAGTAATAGATTTGAATTTTGATTCAAATCATACAAAAATGCCAATCAATATGAGTCCATATGAATTGTCTGCATGATGATATCTATGTTTGTGGCATTAACACACAGACAGACAGACAGACAGACAATCGTATCAATCATATTTAGCATACAACTGTCACTCACGATCAATGAGTCAAACCGTGTCTGTCAGTTAGTCAATTCGTTTCGAGGTTACTTCAAACTTCAAACTTCAGACTTCAAACTTGAAAGTGAACAACTGACAAGTCATTTCAACGTTGAGAAAGCAGCTCAAATTTCGCAATTATGCAATGTGATGTGTAGATGGGGCAAGAGATCGGGGCTTATGGTTAGTATAGAACTGACAGCTGTTGAAATTGACAGCAGCCTTTTTTGGTCAACTGAAGCGTCTCATTACGACGGCAAGTTCTGCTTTCAAATACAATTCATTTATTCACTCACTCACTCAGCCAGTCAGTCAGTCAGTTCATTCATTCATTCATTCACTTATGCACAGCGCCAAATTTCCCTTGACAATAGACCGCAAGAGCCAAAAGAAATGACCAAAGACATAAAAATAAAACCAAAGAAACCAACGAAAGAAGCCCAAAAACATTAAAAGAACCAACAACAAAAAAACAACAAAAAAACAACCAGGAAACATGCAAATTGAAAGGACAACCAAGAATAGAATTGCAAAGGGGCCGATTCTTAAGAAAGAAACAAAAAAAAAAAAAGCTGACGTAAATTGCATATTAAATTTAACATTTTTCATATTTATGCAGCCAACGATGCGCGTCACAGTCATAAAGTGAAAGTGACTCAAAAGGCGTTTAAACGGGCCGGGGGGTGTGGCAACAACAACAACAACAAGTACAAGAACAACATTTCAATTTAGCAAAATTTTCATTATGCTTAAGTGTAGACTACACAGCGGCAAATGGCGCTAAACGGAAGCGGAAACGTGCCAGGCAAATGTTGACCCCCCACAACACTTATGAAAACTTTCAATGAACACAAACACACACACATACACACACACATACACGCAGACACTTTCTAGCTAGCCGCCACTCATTTGGCTATTGTCAGGCGAACGTCTTCATTGTCGCTGCTCAGCCTCAGCCCCATCCTCGTTGTCATACTCATCCTCATCCTCATTGTCGTCGTCGTCGTCGTCGTCGTCGTCGTCGTCGTCTTCCTTCTTTGCTGCATTGTGTAAACTTTTATAAAGTTATGAAAAGTCATTCAAGTGCGTGGCAAGACACCGACACAGACATCTATATAAAGACAGACTGAGAGAGCGAAAGAGAGATAGACAAAGATAGAGAGAGAGAGAAATAGCGAAGAAGAGTGCTCAAGTGAGATAGATAGAGAGAGAGAGAGAGAGAGACATTGTTAGTCGACTTGGCGACTTTTTGGAGCACTTTGTGCTCATTTTCAACAACGCCTTGTTTTTTTTTGTTTTCGGTTCACAAAAACTAAAGACAAGCAGTGTGAAAGTGAAGAGGATCTCTGCTCTGCTGTGCAGGTGGGGCGGATTGGAGGGGGGTGTGTTTGGTCTTCTTTGGTTATAAAGCTGACAATAAAGACGTCAGAAACGTGCATGTCGACAAGGATATTCTGTCCCCTCTGTGTATGTGTGTGTGTGTGTGTGTGTGTGCTGAATGTCCTCGATGTCGTCGACGTTGTCGTCGCAAGTCGTCTTAAGCGACAATCCCAAGTAGTAGTAGTTAGACACTGTAAATAAATATGAAATAATGGCATCAGCATTTTTTTTGCCACAACTTGCACAGAGTACATACAAATCGTATTAAAATTCGAAGCACAAAAGTCGTAAGATGTATGAGATTTTTATTAAAGTCATAAATACACGTTTGTACAAATTTATAAGCTAATCTTATGCAATTGATACTCTGATATCTGGTCAGATACATCATACTTACTTCTTTTCGTATATTGTTTTAATGTCAATTTTGATTGATTGTCGGTCTGGTTTTTCAATCACCAATTAAGAGTTAGAGCTTTGTAGTTTTAAACATTTGTTTATAAGCTTTTCAAGAGTATACCTATACAATTTTTAGCTTTATATATTTTATAAGAACAAAAGTTATAGCGCGTTAAGGACAACTGCTTGAAAAAAAAAACATCTTTCTTTCATCATATCATCATCTCAAAAGTAGCTTGTCTGATTCATGTTAAATTTATATTATAATATATATGGCTTATTTTTTATTACGTTAAAAAACTATTTTTATTATAAAGCTGTGCACTATATCGTGTGTTAACTATATTTATACATTTATTATCGCACATATACCATGTAAATATCAGCATATCTTTTGATTTATAATACCAAAAGTCTAATCCTTAGATAAGCAAATAGAAGAAATGCTTTTGTATATTCCAAATAAGAGCATTTAAGTTGTTGCCTTTTGCAAGTGCAGAGAGAAAATGTTTCGTTGCTTTGCATTTGGGCGGGGCTGGCAAGCAGCTTAAGTGAGCTTTGCCATTAGGTTTGGCTACAGTACAGCTGCTCTCAACTATGCCCGGGTTGCCCACCTGTCCAGGATCACCAGGAACTGGCTGGCTGGCTGGCACTTTGGCTGCACTTTGAGTGCTGCTGCCAAAACTCATTAACCGCACGCGTGTTGGCCATGGACGTTTAGCAGTTTGCTCAAGTGACGCAGCAAGGCAAAAGCATCACTTGTTGTTGTTGCTGTTGCTGTTGTTGTTGGTTGTCACTAAGTTTGGGGCGTCTGCCAAGCTAGCCGCCTCCTCCTCAATCCATTTCGTGCCACAGCAGGCTGTCGCATTTCATGTGCTTAGAATTGCGTGTTTCTTGCTCTCGACAGCAGTAAATAATTTTGTGCCAAAAGGTTGTTGAAACATTTAATAAAACCAATATAAATCATAACAAACACTTAGCACGGCAACAACAACAACAGACACACACACACACATGCACACACACACACAGAGCAAAGAGAGGCAACAAAGCGTAACTAAAATTCCAAAGCGTTGCCCATTTTGGCCGCAAAAAGTTTTGCTGTCGTTGCCATCGCCGCTGCCGCCGACGGTTGCGCCGTGCACCAAAAATGCCGAGCAGGCCTCGGACCGGCAAAATGACAAACGTGTGTCTGTACACACACACACACACACACATTTACTCTGCATTGCAACGCATTGAACGCACCTTGCCGTGCGTCTGTCTCTATCTGTGTGTGTGTGTGCACAACCATTCCATGCCATGCTGTGTCGCCTCTTGCATAGTTCCATGTACATGTCCATGTCGTCATCGTCGTTGGCAACACCCAGCTTCCCCATTCAGAGCAGCAACAACAACTTCCATGCGCGACTGGCTTATACCCTATAACAGTTTGCTATTAAATCTTAAGCATATAGCAATAAAAGTACAACAGTTCACTAGTTATACTATTATTTAAGGTATACTTTTTTTTATAATAAAATGCTTTCTTTTTTTTCTCAAGTTCTTAAAATTTGTAAAATTGTGTATAAGTTTTGACTGCATCATTAATTTAAGAGGCAGATCGTTTAAAAAAAAAAACTTTTCACATGCTTAATGCACTTATGTCTGGAAAAAGTGAATAAACAATAAAATTATTTTTATTATTTACTAATCTTAGTAATTACAAAGGTTTTTTAAAAACATAGTCACACCAGTCCCATTTTATATATATATATATTATATATATATTTTTGCTACAAATTAATGTTAATAAGCTTTTGCAAGTGATGATATATAAAAATCAAAATATATTGCAAAAGTCAGTTGACTTTTTCCAAGCACGACTGTAAAGTGTTTTTTTTTGGTTAGTGCATATACCCGCTTTGTTTGTTTTTACTTTGCACGGTATCAAAATGTGCAAAAAATTAATTGCTGCGCATAAATCAAAAGACTTTTGCTCTCACTCTCACGTCTAAGAGTTTGACTCCCTCTGCACACATATATATATATATATATATATATATATACACACTAGCTATACGCCCTATCTCCTTCTTCTACTTCCCCCCCAACTCCTCGAACACACACACACTTCACACTCACAACATTTGGCATTTCTCTCTGCACTTGTTACTATTTCTGTTGTGGCCTAGCATGCATGATTTGCTTTACATACACACACACACACTAACGTACTTTGATTCCAAGAGAGACTGCAAACAACAACAAAAACATAAGAAAAGAAAATTCTTCTTGTTTACTTTGGAGAAGGCCATCAAGGCCACATTTGATGGGGTTCATGCACGTTAACTCATTAAAGCACATCACAATATGCCCCAAACGGTTTGTGTTGTTGCACAACGAGAAACAATTGCAAGTAGCAGCATTGATGACCGGAAGCTTTGCCATAAACTCAATTCACCTTATTGGCCGTGACAGCTCTGTAAACAAGTGCAAATAGTTCAGTCTGTGTGCCTTCTGATAAATCCATTTTTCATCCATCATCGCTGTCAATTTGACAATCTAACAGTCTAACAATTGACTAAGAAATCACAAAGTTAAGCTATGTAATAACAAATTGAGTTATAGCTACAATCTATTTATTGGTTTACTTTCTTCTATTCTTTGTTTTACTGCTTGTAAGATTTATTGAGCATTATTTTGAATGCAATTTCGAACGTAAAATATAAATCTTTAGTTTAAGTGCAAAGCATACAAAAAGTATAAACATATCCCCAAATTCCGTATATATACATTTAATCATATTTAAGCTTATTATTTAAAGCGTAATATTATGATAAAAATAATTACAAATCATAATTTAAGATTCTACTACGTTCTGGAAACCAAAATACTTAATTTAAATGTGCAATTATTGTTTTTTTTTTTAAATATATTTTCACTATAGGTAAATATTCTTCACATTAAAGTGGAACTCTCGCTTTCGCTATTTAACTTTCACATGCAGTAAAATAAAAAGTTAAAATACCAATTTTTGTATGTTTTTTCCTAACAATTTTCCACCAATAGCAGGCCATTTGTTGCTTTCGTAGACTGGAAAATTTCATAATGCATATCTAATGCATTTGCAATAATGTTTAATTATCCGACGTTTGGTTGCTGTTGTCGCCATTTGCCAAGGCCGTTATAAGCTAATGTCCAGTAGCTGAGTTGAGTTGAGGTTGCGTTTGTGACTGGGGAACGCCATATCACACATACGTCATGGGTGCCGGCTATAAAAAGTAACCATGCATAAAATACATACGTCAAAAGTGCGACATCAAAAAAAAAAAAAAATGAGAGAGAGAGAAAACACACAGAAATAAGCTAGAAGAAAAATGCTCGTAAATAATTCACAAGCGATTTATCAGCGAGACAGTATGAATTTGCCGTTCCCGTTACCGTTTGCCCATTTGGCGTTGCAAAGTTGCAGTTACCATTGCTGTTGCCGTTGCAGCCATCAACAGCTGAGCTTTAAGAACCCCTTGACCCTCGACCCTCGAACCATTCATTCATTCGTTCATTGAGCCGCGCGACTATTCAAATGCAATTTGGCAATAGTTATACAATTTGCTGTCAGCGCCTAAAAAAAAGAAGAAAAATAAAAAAATATCAAGTAAATCCATGCAGAACCCACATTAGACTGGTCTCACTGCAAGCTTTATGTTTTTTTTTTTCCGATTTTTTGTGCGTTCGAGTTTGGGTTTTTATATTTCTGGGTGTGTATGTGTGTGTGTGTGTTTTGGGCTTTAGCCCACGCTCGCCGACAGTTTGTTTAGCCCCGTTAAGCCTCACACTAATTACACTTGCGCTTTTTACAACATTTTTCTTAGTCTCGCCACAAAAATGTACGGAAAAACCAACCTAACCACCACCTAACCAAAAAATAAAACGGGTACAACTCGAACATATTTTCATTTTCATGGTCAAAATGTCAGTGCAACAAGAAAAGTGTTTTCTAAAGGGAAGGGGGGTAGAGAGGGATAGACTAGCTTTTGGGTGTACGGTAGCGACAAATATGCAAATTCCATGGCTCGCAATTTCCCTTTTTTGTGCCCCAGCTGGGGCATTTCACTTTTTCCGTTTCCTGCCATTTTTTGAAGAACGCAAATCTTGATTTAATTTCCGACTATTAAGCTTAAATGCCAGCCAACCAAAACATATTTGTGGCTTTTTGTGTATGCGTGCAAGAAAGGATTTAAGCTTCAGCATGACTTAAAGCTCATTAGTACATTTTTTGAATGAATGCAAAAAGTTTGGTTTCTAGTTTCAAAACTATTTTATTTGTCGCAATTTTCTGTCGTTCGTTTTAAACGAGAAAGTGACTTAAAGCTCATTAGTAGAAAGTATGTACAAAGTATTTTTAATTTAAACTAAATAAATTACTTTGCCTCGTTGCCAAACTTCACTCGCTTTAGGAACACTTATAACTTTCATAACATTTTTTAAGATTTTTGCTTAAAAATTAACTCATTGTTTCATTCCAGTGTCCAGTGTTGCTTAACTCAACATTGTCTCATATTTTGAACAGTTTATGACTTTGCTTTTTGCTTATCCAAATTAAGCACACTGTTGTCAAAACTTCTTTCCCACACACTTTAATTGCCGTTTCTTAACTCAAACCAAGTAGCAGCTGTCTGCACTAATGCACTGCTGCCAAACTTCATACACTTGAAAAAAAAAAGTTTCACAGTTCATCAACTCCTTTAATTTTACAACAGTTTAGCTAAGTTGTTGAAACGACTGTTGCCAAACTTCATCTATTCGATAGTTCGATATTTATGAGCCACCAACGAATGCGGCACACACAACTACTATTTGGGACAGATACCCTTACAGGGTTTAAACACTATTAGTTATTTATAGTATAAACCTTGCACCGGTCAACTCCCACGCCCAATTCGAATGGTGACCGCCCACATACAGATGTGACAGAGGTGACACTGGTTTTACCGCTTGAACGCCTCCTTTGGTGTGTGTGTGTGTGTGTGTGTGTGACAAATGAATTTGGGTCAAAAGTTGTGAAAATTAAAACAGTCAACCCAAAATGCTCCAATCGAAGGCGCTAGAGCGAACCATCGAAAATGAACTCGAACTTGAACTCCGTCGTATGATGATGTTGCTGATGATGATGATAATGCCAAAGTTCCCACAAACATTTGCACGTCTCGGATTCACGTGTTCGATTCAGGCAGTTGGACGTTTGGACGTTCAGAAAAGTTGGTGTCACGGGACAAAAGGGCTAACCGGCGATTCGCAACGCTTTGCCAACTGAATGAAATTCAACTGGTCTGCCGAATTGCAATTTTATTTCCGTTTCCGCATCAACGTGCCACATATGCTGCACGTACCCGAACCGGTCCCTAAACAGGGCCGTTCAATTGAACGTTGGCTCATGTTTTTTTTCTCTCGTGTTGGAGTTCATCTTCAAACCTAGAAACTAACCAAAGTAACCAACCAACCAACCAACCAACCAACAACAAAAGGGACACTAAAACGTTACAAAAGATTTACGCCGCTTTTGGTGGCAGCAGAACCCCTCTTTATTTCCCCCCCTCCCCCAGACTCCTTTCTTCTGCTTGTCTTTTTTATCCTCCTGCTCCGACTTGGTCCTGAGACCATTACTTTTGCTCTTGTGGGTTTGAGTAATGGATTAGATTTTTACTCACTTGTTGGGTTCGCTGGCTTCTCTATTGGTTAACGTTGACTCTTTGCGGGTTTTTCTTCTTTTTTTTGTTTTGTGATAGTGGTTTTTTATACCCTAACGATACGGTGCATATTTAAAAAGTATTATCTCTCTTGTTGAACAAAGTCAGCAGTGAAACATTTTTAAGCACCAGTTTTTACCTTAAAATCTTCAAAGTTTAACAACGTACTGTGGCTTTTTTTTTCTCAAAAAAGAAACCATTTTGCAAGCGCTTTAGTTTTCGTTCTTTCTACGCTTGTCACCCAACTAAATTGTAATCTCAAACTATGATTCTTAAGTTTTGTAAAAGAGAGACCATTCTTTAACTCAGACTCACTGTGTGAGCGTAATTCGTATTCGTTGCAAGAAACATTCTCTAAAGACTGGAAACGGTTTGGTAAACTGAAGAGTGGAATGCGCCTTTTCGACCACAATGCTGGGACATTAAAGCGCATTCCTTTTGGTTTCTGTGTATGTATGTGTTTACTGTATGTGTGGACTGTTTTTAGTCACATACTTTCAAGTGGATTTCCCGGTTGTACTCGTATGTAAACCCTCTTATTATAAAATTAAGAGAAATAAAGTTGAATCATCATCTCATGATCTTGGTTTTCGAAAACAAAGTAAAATATTTAAAAAAAAGATATTTTATCGATTTTGGATTGTAATTTTTCATTCTAAAGTCAAAGTAGGGGATTGTCAGTCAGTTGTCATTATTCGTGTGTTGTTCAAAAATACAAGCATAGGAAAAAAATATATACAAAAAAAATACAGCACTAGAAAAATTTTAAACTTAAACGTGTTTTATATATCATATATATATATTGTTCCTTTCGAGTATTATTTATTTGCTAAAATGTTCAGCACATTGACGACACGCACCGCTGCAACCACAATAGCCATTTACTTTACGAATCGCGCCGGAGTTTGGGGCAATACAGATGTATCCGATAAGCTATGTCAGGGCATATTGAATGGCCTGGAGCCAGTGCGTCAAATGATGCTATTCAAAATTGGCGATGTGAATGGGGAATTGGGTCTAAAGGTTCGCCAATATTACGATCGGGGCATCGAAGAGGGTCTGCAATTAATGCGTCAAGTTCCCAGCTATACGGGTCAACTGCTCGAATCGGCCACGGCCATCTTCCTGGAGTTGGCCAGCAGCGAACAGAAGAACTCATCAACAACATCTGCTGATGGCCAAGATGTTGATGATAACGCATCCGACTGGCAGATTAATAAAGCTTTTAAGGATGTTGGTTATGTTAATGCAGCTGTCGCACAGCAAAAGTAGCTGTCGTCCTTATCTTGTATATGTGCATATATATATAAATATATATGTGTGTATATATACATATGCATATATATGTATGGGGACTGATTTAATGCATATCTATATTAATTGCAATGTCAAAATGGTTCAAATATGTTAAAGTCAAATTTTAAAGTTACGTTTTAAAACTTAATATTGCGATAGATAGATCTATACTGTTGAGGGTTTCCATGCCATTTCGTAGGATACGATTTTTACTTTTAGTTCTCCTTTCTAGGCTTTCTTTCTGTAGACTTCGCTACTGACTTACTAATCATAACCTATCTATAATGTTATGTCAACGATGCATTGAGTTCAACCTATTAAGACCTTATACAAAGGTTAGCTAACCCTCATTCCATTTCTTTCTATCTTCACAAAATCTGTAGATTTCGCTACTAACTAAATATCTTGACTTATCTATAATGTTCTGTCAACAGAGCGTTGAGTTTAACCTATTAAAAGCTTATTGAATGGTTCATTAAACCTCATTCCACGTTCGATTCCACAAATCTTTAAGGCAAATCTATGGCAAATTTGATATTTTAAGAAAGTCGCAGCTGGCTTAAAGCTAACCAAGACTGAGACTTGCTTGACATTTGGTTAACCCAAAGCAATCCAGCAGCCTTCTATCGAAAGGCTCCCCAGTCAACTACGTGGTCGCACTTTTTGTCACGCTCGACTTGGTCACACTTTACCCGCAGACTCATTGTCAGAAAGAGTGCTTCGCAATCCAGACACACTGTAAACACAGCGTCAACATCAACAGTCTATTAAAATGCCAGTCGAGGCATTGCGTAGCAAGCCGTGCGACCTTATCAGTTCCGTGTTCACAGAAGGATGCGTCAATTCCATCCAAACCTCTAACCAAAAAAAACCCCTTCGTTTTTCTAAGCGATTGTTCGAATGGTTTTTGTTTTCTTTTGTTGTTGTTGTTGCTGTTGCTGTTGCTATTGCTGTTCTGTGTTTGTATTGGTGTTGTTCTCAATGTTTCTGTTGTTGCTTAACATGCGTTTTAATGTGACCCTTGCGGGCTCATAAAATTTCAACGTTTCTTTGATGGTTTTAGGGTTTTTACACATAGTCCACAAACACTACTCCCCCCCTCCAATTTTTCCTAGTCACCTTTCATTTCCCCCGGTTTTCCCATTTTTTTGCCCTCTGTTTTTGCAGCTATTCCTGTGAGCTTCGATTGATTTTGATACGGCAAATGACAAACAACACGAGTAAAATAGCCGGGGGGTAAGGAAATTGGTGGTAGATTGTGACTACTGTGCTGTGGGCTGGGCTACAGGTAGTTGATGGCTTGCCTCTTTGGGGTTGGGATTCCACGGGAATGTTTTTTTTTTGTTTAGAGGTAATGGCTTGTTGGATATTTTTGTGTTGAGCCCACAAAAAGGCATTAACAATAAGCAATTAATGGTTTGTTGTTAAGAATCTACAACGAAGTGGCTTATTTAATAATACCAAACTACTAGCTGACTGAGGAAAGTTCTTACTTTGACTTTGAATGCTATCAGCGCGTTGTTCGCACGGTCTATTTACTTATGGATCGTAGATGAATATTAGGATAGCTGCTGACATAAACCGCCTTGAAAAAACTTTTAATATTCTTTGATTCAACTTAATGGTTTATTTTCCTATATTCCTAGTTCAGCTATTGTATTTCCTTGGGGATTTTATTGTTCACAGTAAACAGCTAAACAGCTATTTATAAAACAGCCAACTGAGCTTTGAATACGTAAATTCTTATTCTTGTTTAACATATGCAAACTTATACATATCATTTCTCCGAAAAGAAAAGAAAAAAAAAACAAAAACAAAAACAAAAAAATAAAACACTTTTCACAATCATCACACCAATCAAAAGTCAGCTTTGAATGCCTTTTTTTCATCTCCTATATCCCGCTGTAAAACATTATTCACTTGTGTTGTTGTCGAAACATAATCCAAGTTGTATCTATTTACATATTTATCAGCATTTTGCGCTATTCTTTGCTAGTGCAGGTTTGGGGGTTTTTTTTTTAGGTTAGGTGGAGGGGGGGGTGGAAGGGTTTTCTTCGAGTCTCGAAACCTACGTGCCGCATCTTTTGGCTGACTCTTTAACTGCTTATGGGTTAGATTTATAGTCACGGCTTTTATTTATGTCACTTTTACCGTTATTCTACGGCTGCCGCACCATTTTTCTTGCGGTTTTAGCATACTGTCTCTTTGTCTATCTCTCCGGATCCTAACACCAAGGAACGTTGCCGTCGTCTACCCGTTGCATAAAATCAATTTCCTTGCCTTTTGTTTTTCGTTTTTCTTCTCCGCACGACGACGACGACGACGACGATGATGTTGAGGTAAAAGTGTTGCAAGTTTATGTATTTCTCTTGGAGCTTGCCACAGCTGCCACTAAGGGGTGGTTACTCCGGTCAGGGGCGGAGAGGGGTCGTCGGTCAGGGGTGGCACATTTTGCGCCCAGCCGTGCGCTGTCTTGCATATTTAAGTTCTATCCCGACCCACCAAACTCCAAACTCCAAACTCCATATCCATTTACACGTCCGGTTTTTTTGGCCCGACATTTCCGTGTTGCGTTGTTAGCCTGATGCTTCATTAACTGCTCCTATTTACCGTTATCTTGCAACATACATATTTCTCCTGCTGCTGCTGCTGCTGCACTCATTTCCGCTCACTTTCCTAACTCACTTCCTGCTTCATGAACTGAACTCAACTAGACTCGGTTCGAGTCGAGCGGACTCGACTCCTTTTGTGTTAATGAAGTGGCTAAAACGTCTGCTGTCTCTATCTAGCCAACTATTTACACTTATTGCCCTCTCGCTCGTCAAGCCAATTAGCAAAATGTGTGAAAATATATATATATATATATTCCGTGTTAATTTCCGTTTAATTGTTTAATATGTTGTTTGCATTTTCTATTAGCATCTTTCCGCTGTTTATTGTTCCTACAATTATTGCTTCATCCGACCAATTCTCTCTCTCTCTCTTTGCCTCTTCTCCCCCCTTCTTGGTCTTCCCATTTGCTAATTGTATGAAGTGTTACCCTCAAGTGCCTGTCAGCCTTTCACTCGAGTGAGAGTGTGTGTGCGCCAAAGCATTCTTGACATCCCGGTACTTAAGGATAAGCAAGTAGCTTGAATTAGCTCGGGAACAGGTAGGCAAATAATATACAACTCATTTAGTTGCTAGCTAAAGTCAAATACCTTTAAAACCTACAAATTTTTTAGTGTTAATTTTTTTGTTGTTAAATATTTAAGTATTCAGAAACGCAATTTAAGTAATTGTTACTTAAGTAAATAAGCATTTTGCACCTTTGTTCTGTGCTTTGCCCTTTAACATTAATCGAGCGTTTACTGTACAGAGTATTAATCAGCCATGTATGCTTTTAACTAAACAATTGTCTGCAAGAGTTTTTAAAAGGCATTAACTGTATGCTTTATTAGCTGCTTGCTAAGCTACACAGCTAGTTAATTGGCTTAGATAACTCAGATCCTGCTGTCGGCTGTCTGACTAAAGGATGCATAACGTTATGTTGAGTGCCATAGTAGCTTAGCTAATAGCATATTTGGTATTTCTCGTTGCTTAACTAATTTATATCATTTTTGTTGGGCCCCAACTTCTAAAACCCATTCGTGAACGCCAACTAATTCCCGCGCCAGTCTTAAGCCCCATGCAAATCCCAATCCCAAATGCCATAAATGTGGCTCTGATGCTTAAGCCCAGGCTCGCAAAGTCTCAGCTGTGTTCCTCTGTGCTGTGCTGTGCTGTTGGCGTGGGGAAAATTTTCAAAGCTGACGACAGACAATTGCGAACCACAGCCACAAGCTGGAGCTGGAGCTGGAACTAACGCGCCTCGAACTTGGCCAAGACGCAACTTTCAATTGTTTCCTTTTTCATTTCAAAGTTGTTGTTTTTGTTGTTGTTGTTGTTTGCAAGTCGTAATAGAATAAAGTTTCGCACCATGGGAATTCCAACTGTTGTTTTTCAAACGTCGCGCATTCTCCCACCTGACCACCCAACCCAACCCCAACTCAAACCCCAACCCCAACTCCACGGTGCTTCTCTCAAGGACAGCAACATAAAAAGTACATAGATCTTTCTTTGCTGCCGCGTCGTCTTGGCGTCTTTAGCTTGTTCTGTACGTGTAATCCACTCAGCCGCTATGCTCCCAAAACTCCCCAACCCACACACACAAGCACACACAGGTCTGGCTTCACCTCTTCTCGTTTATTGAGTTGTACGTACGTATGTATGTGTGCATGTATGACAGTTGGCATAGCCGCCATATTGCCTAAATTCGTAATCCAATGCAACAAAAATAAAAAAAACGTAGATGTTTATTACCTTCAATTGTAAGCATTATGAAATGATGTTAAAACTGCTTAACATTCAAACATTCATATATCTAAATGTACTCGATGTATTCGGAAGTTCACAAAGAAGCTCATTAAATTAAGCTTAGATTTATAATATTATGTAATGAACTTAAGGATTAAGTAAATTATGTACTAAACGACTTAAGTATCTTATTAGACAAACATTGAGGGAATCTCAAGTCATACAGTCGTGTCTGGATATAGTGAACATAGTACTGTATGGTTTTGTTCACTGTTTTCAACTGGTTCCAAGTGGTTCACATTTTGAGTTAAAGTTAATTTCTTGGGTAAAAACTAATAATAGCCTAAACATAATGTTTGTTTATGTTAAAAATAAAAGAAAATGCAAATATTTAGTATTTCCAAACACAACTGTACTTAAAAAGCTTCTTTGGGTTTCATAAGATGAACTGAATTGAATCGAATAATACCACATACAGCAAATACTATATGTACTATATAAGTGCATTTGTGCTTAGTCAGGCAGAAATCCTAGACGATTGTGGCATATATTCAAACAAACATACACTTGCTTATACGTATATCGTATGACAGTCATTATATGATCGATCAGTCATATCATATTAACCGGCTGAATTCGCTACAAGGCCGTTTCTTACTCACACAATCAACGCACAAACTTAAACAAAAGAATAAAGTATTTGAAAATTAAATCTATAAACTGTACCTACCATTTTTATAAATATATATATATGTATGTATACAAAATTGTCACCTACTTTAGACACCGGCTGCCTTGTGTCGTCTGCTTATTGCTTTTATTTATTTAGTAGACATAAATGCCAGCACTCTCGACGCCTCCTCACCCTCACCCTTACCCTTACCCTTACCCTTCCTACCTATTTTCAAGTCGTGCTTTTGATTTGTTGTTGCTGGCGTCGCAGGTGTTGCGACGCTCATTTTTGTGGTGTTTATGTCAGAAAGTGGAATTTTATGTGCGCGCTTAAAAGTATGCAAAATGTTTTTGTCATCCTTCGTCGCTGTGTGTGAATTGTCGTCGTGTCTCTACTGTCGCTTTTGCCTGCTGTGTCTTTTGGTTGAGTGTGTTGGAAGGTTTGTTTTTTTATTTTCTTCGTCTGTCTGGCTGTTTGTCTCTGTTGTTCTCCCCTGTCTCGTGTCGAGGCTCATAAAGTAGCGCGCTTAAAAGTAGGCAACACACATTTTTATAGGCCCAAGCATAAAACATAATGTACATATGCCTGATGTCGCGACGAGGTCGTTGCCTGCCTGACAGGGCGAGGTAGGGGAGTGGCAATCAATATGCCAACTGTCCATTGATTGGATTTTGATTTGCTTGGCAGGCGTTGCACGCTCTGGCGTCGGGCAGTGATTAGGAACTTAAGCGGGGGAAATGTGGTATGGGTTAAAAGCCGACGGGGAAGACACCCGGAGCCATAAAACTAATCAAGTTTAAATGCGAGTTTGGGCATTAACATTAAGCTGCTTTAATGGTCTACCCACAACAAGATGACAACATCCACACACACACATTGACAGAGAGAGTGAGAGCGAAAGAAAGAGAGAGAGAGAGAGAGTCACTAATTAAGTAATTACTTTTCGTTCATTAAACGCGACGCAAGAAATTCAACTCCAATTTAACTTGATGCTGTCTAACCCAACGCCCTGTCGCCCTGTCCATCAAGTGCGCACTTACTAGATAAACACACACACACACTAACACACACACACATGTACAATTCTCAAGTTTTGCGCATTTTATGCTTTTGCTGTTGCTTGGCATCAATCGATTGAATCGACGACGCTTAAATATTAATGATAAAATTAACCAAACGTTGGCTATGAGTGTAACTCCCTTGTTCCCCCCTCCCCACGTTTTTGCCACTCCCGCTCCCATGTAAAGCTGCGACGCATTTCATAAGCAGCATCAAAAGTTTTGCGCAGTTTCTCCAGATGACTCATGCGACCAAAATAGTTATGTTTGCCGGCTAGCCAAATACCCTACACTTATTGAAAGAACTTCAATAAAAGTTCTCTATTAGGTTCGAAAGCTTGATTTTTGGTCAACAATACGCTTTTATACAAAAGCACATCGAAAAGCTTTCAAAAACGTCGCAGTAGTCAAAAGAAAAGTTTTAAAACACGGTAGTGCTTTTAAGAAAACAGCTTTATGTTATTGCTAACAAAGTTTTTATTAAAAACCAAAAGCTTTTAAAAGTAAAGTTGTTTAAAGCTTTATTATCATTTGATCTAAGTCTTAAGCTTACTTTTTCTAACTCACATTTTGTTCTCATGAGATAGCGTTTATCTGTGTGTTAATGAGCTTAAAGCTCTGTGCTTTCTGATTAGTTTTAAGTTGAATACGAGCTTTAATGAGCTTAAAGCTTACACATAAGACAAGTTTCCCAAATGCCCAAATATGCCGCACAAAATATTGTGTAGCGCCGAGCCAATGCGAAAAACCAAAGAAAATATCAGACACCATAATTAACTTTCTCATAACGTGCACAAAAATGACGCCGCCATTGGCAACAACAAAGGACGACAAAGAGGACAGCGAAGACGAAGACGAAGAGGCAGAGGCAAAGAAAGAGGAAGACATGGACGATCTGCAATTGTTGTTGTTGCAACACATGCAGACGCCGCAAGTTTGTTGGCCAGATGCTGTTGCTGTTGCTGCTGCCGCCTTCAGAAATGGCCAACCTTTGTTGTGGGCGTGGCACTTACATGAAATAATTTTTGTTGGCATTCTTTTTTTTCTCGCCTCCAGCTTCGTGGCGTGGAAAAATTGCAAAAGCCGTACACTGAAGTGCTCTAAAAAGATAAAAGCCGTTTATCACGCGTGCACACACACACACACACACACACACACACACACACGCAAGCAAGCAAGCAGAGTCACATGCATAGACAGGTGGTGCTGGATATAGAATCGAGAAATAACCAACGAGACACGCGTGCCGCAACGCATTTTCATTGAACGGCGTAATCCTAAACAGAAAATAGGAACACAATATTTATGTAATGAGCTTAAGTGACTTTTAAATGCCCTTTACAGTTACAGTTTGTGTGTGGTAACTTATTTTTATTTATTTAAGATAGAACATCGATATTTAATTTTCATAATATTTGTTTAAAACTTCAAGTGACTTACTAATCAATAAACTTTGTAATACTTACCGAAATTTGACCAAAAAAAATCTCATTAAATTAAGATGCAAACTGAGCCTTTTAGTTTTCATGCCTCTCTATCCATTTGTTTATGTATGTATTTTGTTTCGAAATTTCTCGCGTTTTGCAAGTTGAAGCTGCTTATGCACCCCATACCGCCTAATTCTGCCACGCTCCACCCTCTGTTAAGCCGCTTAGGCGATCAGCTTGCCATTAGGCAGCTTGCAGACCATGTGACCGCACCCTAAATACACCCCAAACCCCAACTAAACCAAAAATAATCATCTAAGCATGCTGATAACTTTCAGCCTAAAAGCATGCAACAGCTTATTTTTTTTAAAAAAGTTGTTGCGAGAGTTTTTTGCTTTTCAGTGCACGTAGCAAAAGTTAGCCAGGTCATAAACCAGTTTTTCAATTTGTAATGCAAAAAAGAAAGGTTTTTCGTTTCGTTTTTGCAAAGTGTATTGGAAACTCGCAGAGGTGTAGTTGAAGGGATCGCAGTCGTGTCGTAAATAAGCAGCAAACAACAACACAGCAGCAGCCACTTTTGCTTGTATGTTTCCTTTGGCTCGTCGAATGCAATGGCTGCCACTAAATTTTTCACGCTGCCGTCGACGTCGACGTAGACGGAGACGTCACAGCAACCGGCGTCGGTTTTTATCGCATTCGCGTGTCTGGCATGAATGCTTCACTTATGCCAATACCCAACCCACATTTAACCCCCCCCCCCCCCGCTCCTCCTATCAACTACCACCCACCACCCACACGCAACAAAGCTGAAAATTGCTACTTTGTCGTCGTCGTCGTCGTCGTCGTCGTCGTGGAGAGAAATGTGGAGTACTGGGTTAATATGTCTATCACTTTTATGGCTAGTTGGCTTCGCTAAGTATATCTTACTAGTTTACCGAGACTTATTGTTGGTTGTTGCCGCCAAGTGCTAACTATTTTTGTTGTTGCAACTTTCGTATATTTTATTTGCTGATGAATGGGCGTGGCAGCAGCTGTGTTGCGCAATCGACCAAAATTGCAAAAGACAATTGACAAATTTTTTTTGCAGCTTTCTTTCAATCTGTTTTAGATTATCCTTATTTATGAGATATTTTCATGTTCCCTATTTGCCACATGCAACATTTGTCTCACAAAGATTCGAATGGATTTGAATTATTCGAATTTCGTGGCGCAAGAGTTGAGGTTCTTGTGTTGCATTCAACATCAATTGGCATTGGATATATATATATATATATATGTATTTGCATGCAGAGATCTTGATGTTGCAGTTTCCAGTTCCAGTTTCGCTTCAGCTCTCGATCATTGTCTCTCTCTCTCTCTCTCTGTTCTCTCTTTTACTCGCTTGCTCTCTCTTTTACTCGCTGTCTTAGATATTTTTTTTTTGTTGAGCTATTTGTTTCCTAGTGAGACTGCAACGGGTTTCACCTTACCACATGCCTCAGGGCCGTGCAGCACTTGTTGTCAACGTTATTTTTTTTTTTGTTTTGTTATCAAGGCAACAACAAGAAAAACCTTTACGCCTGCTGCTTTTCGTGTGGCACGTTGCATTGCTCTTATTGGATTAAATGCGCTTTCTCTTTCACACATTTCCGCATGCGACTGTGGTCACTGCATTTGTGTTGCATTGTGGCAAGTGGAGGACAAACGCCAATCGCGGAAAAACCAGACTTATTAAGCTGAATGGTGGATTGAGGGGGGGTACCTGGGGTAACTGGAACTAGTATTTCTCTGGTGATGCGAGATAGCATTTTCCATTTGATGCACATGCGGCACAATGGCTAATTAATTTGCATTTTGTTGTTGTTGTTGTTGTTGTTCGCTTATCGATTTGATTGCCACACTGCGTCTAAATTGCAGTTGATTGAACCTGCCACCAGTTTGTGAACTGACTCAGTCAGTTGTTGTTGTTGTTGTTGTTGTGCTTACCAAACTTTTGCCAATTCAAACTTTTCAATTCCAATTTTCCAATTCCTTCAGACTCCTTCTTACTCGCACGCATGCGCCAATAACTCTTTTTTGCACTTATTTACTCTCTCTCTATAATTCCAGCATTCACTTGCTCTCTTTCGCTCTCACTCGCTTTCGCTCCGGCTCTCTCTCTGTGTGTGTTCAGTGCGCATTTGGATCTGAAGGCGCCGCCGCCGCATCAGTTTCAGCTTCAGTGTTATTGTCGTCGTCGTCGTCGGCGTCGTTGTCGTCGTCGTCGCTGCCGTTGTCAGTCAGTCAACAGCAAACTTTCAATGCGAACGGGCACGGCATCGTTTTCGGTCTTCGTCGTCTTCGGTCGCCTTCGGTCGTCGTCGTCGCAGTCGCGTCGCAGACGCTGTTTTTATTCTTCCCTCATCTTCCAGCCTCTTGCGTTGTTGTTGCTGATCGCAACATAATCAAAGTGTGTGTGTGTGTGTATGCCTTTAAGGTGTGTGTGTGTCTCTTTCCCCCTCTTCATCAACTAAAACCCGCGTGCGCCCATTCGGCGTTTGTGATTCATTTAAATTTCATGAAATTCGCCAGTCTTAAACATTTTTCATCTGCTGTTTTCGTTGTTGTCTTTTTGTTTTTAGCGCTCTTATGCTGTAACCTGTAGTCTAACGGTAACGCTCCAGTGAGCAAGCAGCTTAAGAAAACAACAACAAAACGCAATAAAGTTTTATCATTGTATTTTTTTTTTTTGTCTTTTTCTTGCGTTTTCGACAAACGACAAACTGAAGACCAGCAAAAAACAACAACAACAACAACAACCATACCAATAAGGTTCAGTAAATGAAATTCGCAATTTATGTAATGTTTGTTTTATTACTACGATTGTGTTTGTTGTTAATGTTGTTGTTGTTGTTGTTTATGTTCTTTCTTCTTCTTTTTCGAGAATTTAAGTTCAGAGAACTAGAGTTCAGATGAGATTCGTAATCATGTGATAATGTTGGATTGCTTTTGGCATCAAAATTCCTGAAAGAACTTAAAACTTTTGTCCTTGCATTGAATTCTATTTGTTCGAATCTTGAAATAATTAAAGAAAGTCGTTACTTTAGCTTCTCTTTGTTGGTTTTTCCCAGCTTTAATCACAATTTAATTTCATATGCACTTGAAAAATAGCAACTGACTGATAAAATCGGCTTATTAATCATCCATAAGCTAAACAACATACAGTATACTAATATACTATTCTCTCTCTCTCTGTCTTTCTCTCTCTTTTTGCATTGAGATATACTCTATAGAGAGAGCAATATTAAATGTGATCCCTAAATGATCCCTCTGATTCAACACACACATTCACATACACATACAAACAAAAATTGTATATTTATACTTATTGTTCTGCCATTAGGCAAATATTCGAGCGATTAAAAACGCGTGCGAAACGCTAACGAAACGCATCGTCGGTTTACATTATTTTACAATTGTTTGTTGTTGTTTACAAATTTTGTTCATATATCTAATATATATATAGATATATTTTTTTTTTGTGTTGTTACAAATTTTGCATTTAATGAAATGTTCTTCAAAAGAAGCCCATTAAAATATATGTATGTATGTGGTGTGTGTGTGTGTGTGTGTGGGCGTCTGTTGTGCATATATATATCATGTATATATGTATGTATATATATAACGCCTGATTAGTTTAATTAAAGCGTATTTTCAATTGCATTGTGCGCAGTTTTACAGCACAACATTTCCTACGACTCACACACATACACACTAACACACACACACACAATCTCACTCACATATAGCGATACACAAAGGCTAAAAAGTCAATAAGCTTGAAAAAGTGAAGTTAAGTGATCTTCTTCTTCTTCGTCATTCACTTCTTCGACTTGTTGTTGTTGGGCGCCAGTGCGACAACAACAACAACAAACAACAAAAATATGACAACAACCAGCCTGGGACGACATTTTCTGGAAAAATTCTTTCCATTTCGGTAAGTGCCCCACGACAAAAAGAGACTACAAAAAACAAAAAGCAACTCAAGCAAATACCAATGCCAAAAATAAATATGGGTCAGGCGACGCGATGCAATGCAAAAGAATGATAGAAGGAGAGAAGTTTGAGAGGAGGAGCGACAATGTTGCGCATACTGCAACTTGCAACTTGTGGCAACTTGAGCCCAAAGAACTGCATCTTGCATCTTGCAACAGCAGCAGCAGAAAATTCCTATTTTTGTCAAGTCACACTGTTACACTTGCCACAAATTGCAGGAAATTGTTGCAACAAGAGCAAAGATCGATTGCCATCTCGGGAATCTACCCCCCCCCACCCCCCTCCCTTCCTTCTTGCCACAACCCTCGCAAAACAGGAACTCTTTTTTTTTTTTGCTGCATTCTTTGCCGGACAAAGATTAATGAGTCTTTCGATAGCCTCCATTAGTTGAAGAATTCTCTCGAGAGCTCAAGGAGGATGTCGACAGAATGAATTACAGGGTATAGCCAGAACTAATCTGCATCTGCAACTAAAAAGGGTGTAAAGAAGTTATTTAGAGATATGTGACAGGCAAAAGAAAGTATCTCCGGAAAGAAAGCATTTGCCGGACAAAGATTAATGAGTCTTACGATAGCCTCCATTAGTTGAAGAATTCTCTCAAGAGCTCGAGGAGGATGGCGACAGAATGAATTACAGGGTATAACCTGAACTAATATGCATCTACAACTAAAAAGGGTGTAATGAAGTTGTACCAGGCAAAAGATAGCATCTCTATTTCCATTAAGTATATAAATTCCGAATCAGCATCAGAAGTCAGGTCAATGTACATCTATAATCATCATAAATGCGATTTTAATCGATAACAGTTAAAGTCGAAATGTTAAAAAATCATCTTTTGCTATTTATTGCTTGACATCTCAATGATCAACTATAAAATTTTAATAAGGTTTCGTTAAAAAAATACCCATTAGAAAGTCGTATACTCTTTTTTACTCAAAGCTAGAGTATTTCTTTGACGAGCTCTCTTTATCGGAACCTTCCCTATATTTTGTCCGCTTCCGTATTACCCGTAGCATAAACCGAGTCACTTACTAACAATTATTACATGAAAACTGCAACTATATCAAACTTAATATGATGGATCGCGAAGCATAACACGTTGACTTTACGCCGATCTTCGATACTCTTAATCGATCAATCTTTAACATTAATAGAGCACATAATTTGTTATAGCTGGCAAGCAATTGATAATTATACGACAAAATTCCTAACAAGAATCATTTATCTTCAAGTTCAAGAAGTCTGTCTTGAACATTAGTTGAATGTGATAAATTGTGATACGTTCATTATAGGCAGCAAACACTGTATTAACTACCAGCTTGAAGCTTTTTACACTTATCTTTACTGAGATATTGTTAGTAAATTTCGAGCAACAATTTCGATAATGATTGGATGACAATCTGAAAGAAAGAACACACTTGTGGCAGTTGTGGCATAGTTGCATGCCACACAAGACAACCACTTGACATTTGTCATATGTTAATTCGATCGATCGATCGATCGAGTTGCTTTTGTTGTTGTTGCTGCCCCAATTGAAATGTTCTTGCCCCGCTGCTGATCAACTCACTCCACAGTGCCACAATCTGTTTCTGTTCTGTTCTGTTCTGTTCTGGTTTTGTGGCATGCAGCTGTTGGCTGCTGTTGTTGTTGTGAAGTGTGTCTAAACAAATAAATACTTTTCGTTGGATCGTTCGTTCGATCGTTTTGGGCTTTGATCACAACGCACAGCACACAAAAACTATTGGAGAAAGAGAAGAGCAAAATATGATGGCCAAAAGGTCGCAGCTGTTGCCAATTGCTTGCAAGTCGTTATCCTTTCAGTTGTTGGGGTTAGACGTGGCAGGCGGGGAGGCGGCGGGTAGGCGGGTAGGCTAATAAACATATTTTCTCATTTGGCCCCGCAGGCTCATTATGATGAAGCTTGCCTCATTCTGCCTGGCAGCTAAGCATTTTTATCGCGTGCCATAATTGTCTGCATAACAATAACACTTTTGACATTAACAACCAGCAGCAAACAACCAACAACAATCATTATAACAACAGCAACAACAACAACAATAACAATTGTCATAATTTTGCACAATAAAAAGTGTTTTTCTTGATTAAATGGCGCATGAGGAGCGACAAAGACAGATAGTTAAATGATAGAAAGAGACAGAGAGAGAGAGAGCGGATGAGGAAGGAGGGTTGAAGAGGCAAAGGGTCGCGGCTGCTACTTTAAGCTGAGGTCCAACCATCAAAGTTGCAAAAAGATAAAAAAAACCAAAAAAACCAACAAAAAAAATAACAAAAAAAAACAAAAGAAAAACTTTTTAGCGAAATTTAACGCGTTTTTTTGTTTTCAGTTTTCATTTTCTCTTGCAAAAGAGTTTTTCTTTAACGCTGACGACGACGACGACGACGATGACGATGTTGCTTTCTATGGTGTGAAAATATCCAAAAATGGCATTGCCCATAATTTTATTGCTTTCATTTGTTCAAGCAACAAGCGGAACGTGTGCGGGTTAGCTGGTTAGTTGGTTAGACGGGGATGGAGGGTGAGGGGGTTGTCTGTCATTAGCAATGGTGGGGAGGGGGGGGGGGGGGAGTAAGTGGAATATTGTAGAGTTTCAAGCGAGAGTTAAAGGGCAGCTGCTGTGTCATGAGGCAAACGCTTTGGGGAGGCGCCACAAAAGTTACTCCACAAACGTTTTGTCGCTCGTCACACACACACACACACACATACATATGTGGTTTATGAGGATTGCAGCTGCCAGGGCTGACAACGCTTTGACAACGCTTTGACAACGCTTTGACAACGCTTTGAAGCTGTTAACTGTTTGCTTGAAAGAAGTTTCAAGTCAAGAAGATTCAAGATACTTCAAATTGAAAACTTTTCAAATGCATATAACTTAAGAAATAATAATCTACTTCTTTGTTATAATAACGTTTTGTCTTCTTCGACCTCATCTCTGTGTACAAAACCTTAATGATTTAATGAAAAAGTTCTTTTGAAACTTATTTCTAGCATTATGCAAAGTATTTTCGAATCATTTTTACAACACTTTAGATATATATTATTATTTAATATTATTGAAAACTAGTTCATGATCAACTTTTTGAACAATCGAATCGACTTTCCAAATGTAACAAACTCTTGACAAGTTCTTCGCTTAGATCTTAGCTTTTATGCACATTGCAATTCAACTTAAATGCAACTCAGTTAAGATTGTCCATCCCTGGTTGCATTCTTCAATCGACGTCGCTTGTCGCATTTCGCTTTGTCTATGTTTGAGCAAATTTGATTGGAGAAAGTCCAAATTGTAATTGCCATTTGCCATATTTGATCATTTCTGAGTTTGAGCTTGCAACACACAAACATACATACATAAATACTACATATCCATACTCACTCAAACACACTCATACCTACTTATACATACTAACAAATACTCATACTTACTAACATACATAAATGCGTATACGACATGTATCTTTGCAATGTGTACAATGTCGCATATGACCATAATCATCTTCATCTTCATCTTCATCATCCTCATCATCTTCATCATCCTCATCATCATCATCAAGAGATGTAGGATTGGGAGAACATATCTCTTGATGAGTACCCGATGCTTTACACAACAGCTTAGAACGTTGCCATCGGGCAAGGCCTATTTTGCATTCTGGTGTCCTATCTTCTGTTATCTTTTCTTCTGACAAGATCATACTTTTATATAGATACACACATATGTTTAAGTCGTCATCGAAAGCTGAGCCATGTATCTGTAGCCATAGATCCATGTATCTGTAGACATGTATCTGTGGCCGTAACCTGGAGCCATGTATCTGGAGCCATTTAACCATGTATCTGTAGCCATGTATCTGTAGCCCTGTAGCCATGTAGCTATGAAGCTATGTAACTATGCATCTCTAACCATGTATCTGTAGCCATGTAGCCATGTATCTGTAAGTATGTATCTATAGCCATGTACCCATGTATCTGTATCCATGTATCTTTAGCCATGTAGCCATGTATCTGGAGCCATTTAACCATGTATCTGTAGCCATGTAGCCATGTATCTGTAGCCATGTATCTGTAGCCATGTATCTGTAGCCATGTAGCCATGTATCTGTAGCTATGTATCTGTAGCCATGTAGCCATGTATCTGTAAGTATGTATCTGTAGCCATGTACCCATGTATCTGGAGCCATTTAACCATGTATCTGTAGCCATGTATCTGTAGCCATGTAGCCATGTATCTGTGGCCATGTATATGTAGATGGCTACATGGGTAGCTATGAAGCAATGTAGACATGTATCTGTAGCCATGTAGCCATGTATCTGTAGCTATGTATCTATAGCCATGTAGCCATGTATCTGTAGCCATCTACCCCTGTATCTTTAGCCATGTGTCTGTAGCTATGTATCTGTAGCTATGTATCTGAAGCCATGTATCTGAAGCCATGTATCTGTAGCCATGAATTTGTAGCATTGTAGCCATGTATCTGTAGCCTTGTAGCCATGTAGCAATGAAGCTTTGTAGCTATGTATCTCTAGCCATGTACCCATGTATCTGTATCCATGTATCTTTAGCCATGTAGCCATGTATCTGGAGCCATTTAACCATGTATCTATAGCCATGTTGCCATGTATCTGTAGGTGTGTATCTGAAGCCATGTATCTGAAGCCATGTATCTGTAGTCATGAATTTGTAGCAATGTAGCCATGTAGCTATGAAGCTATGTAGTTATGCATCTGTAGCTATGTATCGGTAGCCATGTATCTGTAGCTATGTATCTGTAGCTATTAAGCCATGTATCTGTAGCCATGTAGCCATGTATCTGTAGCCTTGATCCATGTATCTGTAGACATGTATCTGTGGCCGTAATCTAGAGCCATGTATCTTTAGCCATGTATCTGGAGCCATTCAACCATGTATCTGTAGCCATGTATCTGTAGCCCTGTAGCCATGTTGCTATGAAGCTATGCAGCTATGCATCTCTAACCATGTATCTGTAGCCATATAGCCATGTATCTGTAAGTATGTATCTGTAGCCATGTACCCATGTATCTTTAGCCATGTAGCCATGTATCTGGAGCCATTTAACCATGTATCTGTAGCTATGTATCTGTAGCCATGTATCTGTAGCCATGTATCTTTCAATAATAGGCGAAATAATGATAATCTGTGAAACTTGTATTGAAGATATGGAACATTGAAATTAAGTAAAGTATTATGTATATGCTCACTCACACACACACACACACACATACATGCAAGCACTGACTGTACCCGTTAAATATAGTGCTCAGGGTATCTACTAGTCGGGATATCTCGACTAGAGCCTTCTTACATGTTAAACATTATAATCATAAGGCTGGCGGCACTAAAGTTGACTCAGTACAGTAAAGCTCCTTAAAAAAGGGTATTTAGGATTCATCGAATCGATTCGACTAACAACTGTAAGGGCATTTCGAATTCGTTTTGTCACAAAGCGGAATCCTTCCTTCATTTCTTTATTATTTTTGTTTATAATTCTTTTTTTTTGCCTTTTGCTTTTTCTAATTAGGTTTTTTTTGTTTTGTTGTGTTTGTTAGCTGATGATTATTTGTTTATTTGTTGCGCTGTCTTCTCTATGTCGCTTTGCCACCACGCCCCCACCCCTCCGCTCCACGTTGCTTTGCTGTCACTGTGTTGTTGTTGTTGTTGTTTGACCCTGTGGCAACTTTCGCTTGAAAATTTATTAATTTATCCTAGGGGAGCAATAGTTTCGCGTGTGTTGCCTGACTGCCCCAAACCCCCCCCCCCCCACCACCTCTCGCTAGCCTCATGCACACATTTCGTTCTCCACTTTTATTTCTAGCCAGACAGCAAACAGGTCCGCCATCCATGCCTCCGAAGCCTGCTTGCTTCAAATGGCGGCGCCGCATGCCGTTAAGATACTTTTGTATCTTTTTTTTTTGTTTTGCGTTTGTGCTTTGTTGCACAGAAGTTTGGGGCTGGGGCATTATTTAATTACAGGCTACACTTGTCCTCTGCTGTCCAAGTTCAGGTCTATCAAACCTCCCCCCACCCCCCAGCCCCCCATCCATTTCGCCTCTTCCCCCTCTTCACCTACAGTACGCCTTGGGGCCTCAGTCCCAGTCGATGTTCTTTGGGTTCTTTATCATAAAAACAATATTTTCAAACTGCTTGCAACGAAAGTTGTAGAAGGAGTTCGCTGGCAGGGGGGGGGGGGGGAGTTAAGAGTTTAGTGGTGGGGGGGGGTCCGTGAGGGTTATCTTGATCCCCTGAAAATGGCCAGCACAAAAAAAAAGTGGCCCCTCAAAGTTTTTAATTATTTGAGCGCAACTGAATTTTTATTACATCTTTTGTTGTTGTTGTTTTTGCTTGCAACAAATTGAATTAATGTCAATTTTTTTCTCTTTTTTCTCTTTGCAGGTGAGTTGCACATATAATTAACTTGACTTGTATCTGCAGTAAGTACTACACAAATGTATCCGTATCTTAACAGCTGTATCTTTAACTGTATCCAGTACCTGTATCCTGTATCTGTATCTGCTTTTGAGCTTGTCATCAACAAAATGACGTTGAGACATCTTTGCAAAATCAATCAGAAAAAACAATCCCGACTAGACGATACCCTTAACTCAATATAGAATGTATGCATACTTGACCTAACTTCAATGTTCCATATCTCCGGTGTTTCAGATTTCACAGATTGTCATTATTTTGTCTAAAGTTTTTCAAAGTTTCCAAATCCAAGATTTTGTTGTTATTCATTACAAGTGTATATCGGAAACGGGGAAAGTTATCGATAAACTTACACTGCCAATGGAAAAGGCGAGCTTATACATACAGACGGACGGACAGACGGACGGACAGACGGACGGACATGGCTATATCGAATCGGCTGTTGATGCTGATCAAGAATATATATATAGATTTAATGGGGTCTGAGATGCTTCCTTCTGCCTGCCACTTAACCATTGTACACTTTTTGGCCATGTTCAATGGGTTCCGGGTATAAAATCAAATCTCGGAATTAGCATCATTTATGTTCATCCATTTTGCGTTTTAGCTTGTGCTCCATCCTCTTTTGCCTCCAGCTCCATTTACTTTCTTGATATGACAGCTTGTTTACACAGTGTGTGTGTGTGTGTGTGTGTGTGTGGTTGTGTTGGAAACACATAGACTGTCTGCAAACGATATACTGTTGCTTCTTCTTCTTCTTTCACTCGTGGGTGGTTCCTGTCAAACCAAAACTTACTTATGTCAAAAGTAACTCAACTTCAGGCATACAAAACCAAACCAGAGAAAAAAACCAATAATAATTTCCGGTACTCAACAGTTTTGTGTGTGTGTTTTTTTTGATTTTTGAATCCTGCCTTGCAACAACAAATTCTTTTATATGTCTAAACTAAATTTGTAGTTGACAACAGTAAGCAAAAAAAAGTTTACCAATTTTTGCAATGACTGAAAACTTAAACTCCAGTTCCTTGACCTTACTTTCAGATCTTCTTGCGAATACTTTCATCGTAATAGGAACAAATACATCTTATGTGTATGTTTATACCAAATCACAAGTTTCGTGAATATAATTTAGCTATATCTTTTGTTTTTCGTAACCGATTTGAATGAAACTTGATCATCGGTTGCTGCATTTTGTCTCTTACCTTTTTGCTATTTCAAATGGTTTCTTGGGTTAGGAAATCCTACTTATATAGTACCTGTAGGTACTTAGGTACTCAATAATCTTCATGACTTACCAACATTATTCAGGAGTTTGCCTATACTATGATACAAAAAAAAGTATTCATTAAAGAATTTCAATGTTCTTATTCCATTTGGATTGAATTTCCTCAAAAGTTTGACGACCGATCGAACAAACTTAAAATCGTGTTGCAAAGTGTTTAGTTTGTTGCATGCTTTAAGGCGCTTTGACACTGCAGTTTGAAAATTTGTTCACGTATAATTCCCAAATGGTTTAAGTCCAAAACTCGATAATAGCCACAAGTGGCTATCTGCTTAAAATCTTTTGTCTGAATCAAACAAAACACAAATAAAACACAACTACAACAATCTGTCAAGAACGGTTTAAAGGTTTTATAGCCATTAAAATATTTTGTGGTCGACAGCATCGTTGTTGTGTTTGTTGTTGTTGTTTGTTGGCTGAGCTTATTGTTTTTTGCCGAATTGTTGCCGTTTTAATAATTAATCATTTGGCCTTAAAAGGCAGCAAACGCAATAACCAAAAATATGCACATTATGTGGCCAAGCAGCCGCAATTGAAGCCCAACAAACCGAACAAGCCAATGTGACAGAGAGAGAGAGAGAGAGAGTGAGGGAGAGAGTGAATACAAACCGAAACCGATATAAATTGCATTAAGGGCAAATTAATTGTTTTTACCGTTGCGATGGGGCAACACATTAATGGGACACAACACAGCCAAAGCCGAAGCCAACCCAACCCTGCCCAACCCACCCCAGAACCAGCACAAGGACATTAATAAGGCCCAAAGGATGTGGTGACATTAATAGCGCGACGTAAGAGGGGAAAAGGGCAGGCAAAGACAGTGTCATTACATTTCCATATAAATATTTATCGCCTGTGATAATGCCACACACACACACACACACACACACAGGATTCGGACCCGTTGTTGTTGTTGTTGTTGGTCTGGTGATTGCTGTTTCATGTCAATAGTTTTTCAATTTGTGTAATATATGTATGACAGAGCAGGATAGCTAATGCAATTGTGAGCACATGTTGTTGTCCCCCTTCCACCACACCACACCACACCCCACCACATCCCATCTCGTCGCCTGGCTTTGCATATGTAATTAAAGACGGAAATCCCAATCGCAAAATGGCCAAGAAGTGTGTGTGTGTGTGTGTGTGGAAATCATAATGGCTTGGACCATTGGTGCTTAAAACTTGCCTAAGCGCCACATTAATTACTTTAATTAATAATTGTGTGGCATTAATTTTGATTTATATATTATGTATTTTGTGTTTACCTTATTCTTCTTCCTCTCTTCCTCTTACACTTGGAAGCAATTTGTCAAATTTGTCTGCTTAATGGCACCTCCTGTCGCTCTCCCTCTCTCTCTCACTCTCTCTCTCTCTCACTCTCTCTTTATCCAAGTCAAAACAAAGCAACAGCTGGTCGAAAGCTTACGCTCGCTTGATCGGTCGAGGCCGCCGCAACAATAACAACGGCAATAACCAAACGCAAGCAACAACAAGAACAAAATCTTGACGAAGGGCTCTCCCACGTTCAAGTTGCCATGACAATGCTTAAAAACACACACACACACACACACACACACACGCGCGCACACATGTTCCACTTCCTTGGCAGCCGATCTTCATTGGCACCCACTCTCTTGCAAGCTATCGCTCTCTGTGGCTGCTGCTGCTGCTTCGCACGCTTCGCTGAGCTTTTTGGCCAACGGCAGCGACGTCAGCAGAATTGGGCGCGTTTTTTTCTTTCTTTCTTTACACAGCCTAACAAAGTTAAAGTTATTTAATGAAAGCTATTATGAATTTTTATTTTAATAACCATAGATGCAAAAGCTCGGCTTTAAGCTTAAAACGTTTATTAAAAGCATTTAGCCTTAGGTCTTTGTATGACAGTGTAACCATACTTACACTTCTTTATGTAAATGCGCACACATGTTCAAATATGTTGATGGCAAGCATGGGGGAAGTGTGGACGCGGCCACCGGGCCGCAACGATATGCTCGTCTGTTTTGAGGCTACACTTACATGAAAATGTGCTGACTGCATCGAGTGCAGTGGGGCCTTTTAATAGTTTTTGTAATTTTTTGCCCGCATGTGTGTGTGTGTGTGTGTGTGTTTGAAAACAAAAATAAACGCACGCGTTTAATGCGCGTCTGCTGCAATGCGGTTGACCAAAAACAATGTGAACGCTTTGTTATGTTATTTGTTGCTGCTGTCTGTCTGTCTGTCTGTTGTTTCGCCTATTTGTTGATTTTGATCACACGACCTGCAATGCGTTCCAAGTTCTCAGTTGAATACAGCTACATACACACATACATAAAAAAGTATGCTTACGCATATGGCACGCAAACGCAATCAACGCCCAGCGATCTGCAGTTATTGAAAAACGCATGCGATTTGCGCAATTTACTTGCATGCAGTAGCAGCAGCGCCGGCGGCATCAGCAGCGCCAACAACAACAACAAAAACTAACTCTTAACTCTAACTTTAATGTGGGCAGCGCAGCAGCTGCCAACGCAGCGACAGCGACGCCAACTCGAGCAACTCGTTCCACACACAGCATCAACTAAAAAGCACCAACAACAACAAGCGCACATTGTCTCCAATGTCATTTAAATATGAAGAATACGGCTATTAAGTTACAAGTGTAAAGAAAATTCTACCAAAATTTTAATATTTTCTATTTGTGATTGATTGTCAAAGAACTTCTGAAAAAAGCAAAAAAAAAAAAAAAAATTAAAACAATTTAACTTCCGCAATAAACTCTATAAAAAATAAATGCACAGTCATTTGTAACCCACATTTGATAACATTAACATCGCGCAAGCACTGCAATTTACCATTGATGGCCAAATGAGCACAGTGTGCACTGGGGTTTGCATGTTTTGTGTATGAGTGGAGTGGAGTACTAAGGTGAGCGGGTGGCAGCGCAGAAGAGCGCACGAGCACAGCGCACGAGCTTCGCTGTCGACGTCGCTGCGTCTGTTGCTGCTGCTGGCGTCGGCCGGCCACAGCCGGCTTCGGTTTGTGTTTTCGCTCAGTTGTGTTTTGCGTTCCACAGGCGACGGACGAAAACTTTGTAAGCGCATCGGTGCGGTTGCTATTATACATCTTTTTTTTTGTGTTTTGTTGTTTTTCTTGTTGTTGTAGCAGTAGTGTGTGTGCGTGTGTTGGCGATTCGATCAAAATTAACGTTTGTGTGCAAAGCAAACAAAAAAACATAAACCAAAGAAAATAACTAAAAGACAAAACCCAAAAACGAATCTCTTACAAATTGCTCTTTGCGCTTTGCGCAAATGTTTTATTTACTTTCTGTTTTTACACATACTTCTGCTCTTATAATTAGTGTGGACAACTATCAAATATTATATAATACGATAATACTATAATACAATAATTAACTGAAATAATCAAAGAAACCCCAAAAAAAAAAAAAAATAATAATAATAAGCCAACGCGTTGCCATTGCCATTACTGTAATAGTTGGTGTTGGTGGTGTTGTTGTTGGCACTGCTACTGCTGCTGCTGCTGCTGTTTGTTTGTTTGTTTTTACTGGCAGCCGCGTTTTGCGCTTTGCTTAAGCCGCTGGCAGCGCTGCCCGAATTGTTGTTGTTTTGTTTGTGTTTGAAGTGTGTGCTAAATTTTTGTAATTTCCTTTCGTTTTGTTTTGTTTTGCTTTGTTTTTTTTTTTTGCAATAAATGCAAAATTTGAGTGCAGCAAGCATAACTTCAAGTTACTTGCTTCATTTTGTTTTAAATTTTTATTATTTAAATTGCTTTTGAAATTTTTAACTTTGCATAGTTTATTTTTATGTGGAGCGTACCGAACGCAGCAGAGCGGATCAAAAACAAACGAACGAACGGACTGACAGGCGGCAGAGAGACGGAGAGACGGATAGACTGACAGACGGAGAGACTGACTGACAGACGGAGAGACGGATAGCCTCTCTGAGTCACGTCACATTTAACTGGTTTGCTTTGAGTTCTCCCCAAACGAATCGAGTTTGGACTCTGACTCAGTTCGTCCGAGATATATCTACAACAAAAACAACATCAACAACAATAATTCTCTTCCAACATTATCAATTATCTCCGAAATGATTAAAACATTGAGATGGGACAATTGATATGGAGTTTTGTACATTGATTGCTCTTAACAATCAATCAATCAATGAATGAAATTTGTTTATTGTTTGTGTTGAGTAAATTGCGTATTCTTCGTACAACAGATCTTACAGTGTGGATTTCATGTTATCATGTGTGGAATGCATTTGACAAGCTTAGCTTAAGCTGTACTGCTGTCGAAAAGCTTAGATTTTTGTTCGGTGTAGAACTCAAAATCATTTTGAATTCAAGAATTGTGCGTTATAGTAATATGTTTAAGTGCATTAAACCGACAATTATCCTAATCTTCTTCACTATAATGTAACCTTCTGTTGTTGTTGTTGTTGTTGTCCATTCGATCCACACTTAAGATCTACTGTTAAGATCTTTCCAAATGCAGAAAAGCAGAAGTGCTTCTTTCAACATGTGATTAACTTTCTAAAATTAAGTAAAAAACCCAACACAAACACACACACACACACACACACAGTATGTGTGTGTTACAAACAAATGCACATGTATCTCTCTCTCTCTCTCCCTCTCTCTGTCTGTCTTTCTTCGCTGTAGAATTTTTTTGGCACAACATTAATGCCATCAACGAAATCATTAGCAAATCAATTTAATAGCAAATGTCACAACAACAACAACAACTTCAATCATTGCAGTTGCTGTAGAGCGAGGGAAAGTGGGTGGGGTGGGGAGGGGGGTTGGGTAGATTCTTAGAAGGAAGAGCAGCTATAAATCTAGACACTTGCATAAGGCGCACAATTTGTAGGCACCGTTAGGCGGCCATTGCGGTTAAGATTTATTAACTGTAAGAATGAAGAAGAAGCAAATAAAATACTTGAGAGTTGAAGAGCGGGGAGAATGAGCGACGCGACTCAAAAAATACCCTGTAAGCAAGTCCATAGAAATATTGATTTATTGGCAATTCGCACATAACATATTTCTTTTGAATCGATAACAATCGATAATCGATTAAATATCGAAAGCGCAATTTGTTTGCTTAGACGAAAGGAAGAGTTAGACAAATGTTCAGTTATTTTCGGCTGTATATATATATATATATGTATATTTATCTAGATTGTTCTCTACATCATTTGAGACATTTTTTGGTAAATACAAATATCGATTTTTATATTTAAATAAATCCATATGTGTTTTTTAAAACAACATTTCGAATTGTTGTTTACTTTTTCGGCTCAAACAAATTGTTTATTAAGACATTTTTTGGTATCAAAATTCCAGAAACGAAATGTATCTTCAAAAAATTTATTTCCTTTTCACAAATATAATAATACCCTACTTTATTCGATTTGGCACAGATTACAAATCATACAAAATCTTCTTGTCGATTTTTCATCGTTAAAACTTAACAAAAACATTTTCTTTGTCTAAAGGTTTTTTTCCCCCTTTTTTTTCACCAATTTGTATTGCATTCAACGCTCGAGTAAATTTTGAGTTTTATTTACATGCATACATTATGAAGTGCGAATGTGTGTGTGTGTTTGGGGTGGGGGAGTGTAGAAAAGAGGAGTGGAGAGGAGAGTGGGGAAGAGCTGCCATGACAATATCTTGAGCGAATTGTTAAATGAATGAATGAATGAGAAGATGGAATGATTGAGTGCATTATGCAAATGCCAACAATAAAAAGCAATAAAAACAATAACAACAACAGCAACAACAACATTTAAAAAATAAAAAAAAAACCTTTTTCTTTTTTCTCTTTTTTTGTTTTTGGTTTTAATTAAAAACGCATGAAACGAATCCGAATACGATCTAAAATGCAGTCAGCGCTATGAAAATGCAACAGCAAATGCAAAAGCAAAAGCAACAACAAATTGCAAATTGCAAAATTAAGCATTAAGTGTTGCATTTTAAATAAATTCTTCACACACAACAAATACAACCAACGAACAGCCAAGAATAACAATAATAATACCAAAATAATTAAATCTGTCAAACTGTGACAGAGACAGAAACAAAGACAGAGACAGAGACACAAAGGTCGAGATAGAACGAGTGTGCAACAGAGAGGCAAGAAAGTTGCACTTAAACATAAAGAAAGAAAAGCTTCTTTTTTTTCTTTCTTTCGTTTTTTGCTACATTGCTCACGTAAGTAAAAAACAAAAACCGCTTACAATGTGAAAAAAATAAAATAAATAAATTTGATGCTACCAAAAAATCCAACAAAAAAAAAGCAACAATTTCTGGCAAACTGCGCTCAAAAAAAAAACAAAAAAAAACAAAACCAAAAAAAAACGTAGAATTCGTCTTTATATATTTTTTGGTCGTTGGGGAAGGGGGGTTTGGGGGGTTTAACTGCGACACTTCATATTAAAAAGTGAAATTATGAGAGTCAAGAGCATGTCATTATTATTATTATGATTATGATTGGAGTATGATGAAAAAAAACACTTGGGAATGACTTGAAGCAATTTCATTTTCGCTATTAATGAGTTTTAATGACATCTCAAGTTGCTAGCTAAACTTTTTATAGCACAAACACATATATATTTTAGAGATTGATGTTAGTAAACATATAAGGAACCTACTAGGAACCTACTAGGAACCTATTAGGAACCAATGAGGAATCTATGAGAAACCTATTAGAAACCAATGAGGAACCAATGAAGAACCTATGAGAAACCAATGAGGAACCTAATAGGAACCAATGAGAAACCTATAAGGAACCTATGAGAATCCAATGAGGAACCAATGAGAAACCTATGAGGAACCAATGAGGAACTATGAAATAGATGAATAACAAGAAAACTACCTCCAACCAACTTCTCCTCAGTCTTGAGTCTAGACTCTAGACTTGTCTCCACAGCACTTGGGGAGAATGAGACTTTCTTATCTCTCGCTTCTGTCGCACTGTCGATAAGTAAGAACTTCCAAAAAAGAGGAGAGAAGTGACAGTTTTGAGGAGAGTCAGTGACCAGTGAGCAGTGTGTGTGACCCATGGGTTGTTGCCACCTGCAAATCAATGTTGCCCCAAAAGTTTCCCTCCTCTCCTCCGCCAAAGAAACGATAACGTAACGTAAAGAAACTTTTGTTTACTTATCTGTCTCTGTCTCTGTCTCTTTCGTTAGGGCGAGCAATCGACAAACGACAATTTGTTTGTCCCCCAAAATCCCTCACATCACACTTTAGCTCCCCCCCCCTCCCCCCTCACTCTCCTGTTTATCTATGCGATGTAGAAAACAAAATCGCTGAGCAAACAGCGCAAAGCAACACGAAACGTAGCAAAAGTCAAATGAAATCGGTTGCCGCCGGCCGCAAAAAGCAAACAACAACTGGCAACAACAACAACAACAACTATAAATTGCCAGCAAATGCAACACAAATAGGTGCCCACTTCCCCCCCCCCCCCCTTCCATGCCCCCACCACAGTTGTTCGGCTTCTCCCGAAAAGTTTTTATCAGCCGCAAGGCAACTTGACTTGACTTTCGTTTTCGTTTATTACTCTCTTACTCTACCCATCTAGCCGAGCTCTGTCTTGCACCTGCCTTATCAAAGCGTACCCCCTCACCACACCACACCACACCCCACCCCGTGCCCTACAGTTTGACAGGCACTCTTGTCTCCACTCGAACCTATTTGGTAACCGATTACAAAACTTTTTGCTTTTTTGCTTTTTTCTTCTGGCCTGTGTCAACACGATGTCAATTGTGTGTCGTTTATCATTACAGTTACACTGAAACATACAAAGAGAGAGGCGAATAGACTGAGTGTGAAAGAGAGAGAAAGATAGCTGTCACTTGAGTTAAATGTATTTCGAATGAAGACTGAAATACTTCGTAAGTAACATGACAAATTTATTGACCCTATTGATTATGTTGCAACAACAAGTGTTGCCGCAACACTGCAGTTTTTTTTGTTTTTAGTAATGCTTAGGATTATTATGATGAAAGGGTTTTTTTTTTATGTTGCAGATCAGTTAAAGTTATTTGAATACTACTTTTCTTTATCGTTTCGAAAGTTTCTCATTTCTTTTTACTTGATTGCTTGCCATATTCTAGTAATACTACCATATTCTAGTAATATTACCATATTCTAGTAATATTACCATATTCTAGTAATACTACCATATTCTAGTAATATTACCATATTCTAGTAATATTACCATATTCTAGTAATATTACCATATTCTCGTAATATTGCCATATTCTAGTAATATTACCATATTCTAGTAATATTACCAAGGAACGGTAACGGTAACGATTTTTTTTATATGTTCTTCGAAGATTTACTAACTTTTTATGGAAATTTGGAATAGAACTCAGATATATATATATATATTTTGAACAAATGAAATACGTTCTTTAACAATGATATTGTTAATAGCGTGATAACTGTCAGATAGACTCTTTTGGAATAGTTAACCATATATCCTCTGAATACTATTTTCAACCCAGTTTACAATTCTTTAAGCTGCATTCGATTGCACTCCTCTAAATCGTGGCAATAGTTTCATTTCATACATATAGATGTCTAATATCCAATCCCATTTCAGTTTCGATTTCCATTCACCTGACCCAAACAGATCGAGCATTTCGAGAGCGAAAGATCGAGCGAAAGAAACCAATAAAAGAAACCAGTCAGTTGAATATAGCAATAATAACTCTATATATAGATAGAGACACCTGTTGGCGTTGTTTGGCGCGGGTTTTTGGCGTGGGTGGCTTAAAGCGGAATTGGGCGCGGACCATTCGCTGTCAATGCCACAGAGCAACAACATCTGCAACAATATGCAGGTGCATTATTGTTGTTGTTCCTTTGAGAGCACAAAAACGCCAACACTAAAACCAAAAACAAGATAAACATATAAGAAAAAACAAAAACAAAAAAGCAAAAGCAAAAACAAATACCAAATACTTTTTGCCTTGTCTTGTCATAAATCTTTTCGAGTTCGACGCCATTGGCGGCGCCCCCGCAAAAAATGCGGCCAACATTGAAAGTATCTCTTCGTGTTGTGTGTGTGTATGTGTGTGTGTATCTTATAGATACTTAGTTCTTGCGTGCCACGCATTCACTATCCATGATCTATCATTAGCATCGCAAAACAGCTGCTGCTGTACACCCCTCTCCCGACCCACACTTCATACCCCTTTACGCTTATTGGCGGCGTCTTCCACTTGGCTTCTTGGCTTGATTAAATGTTGCCAACGACAACGACGACGAACTTGAAGCTCAATCAGAGTTTCTGTCTGGCAGCTCAAATATTAAAGAACGTGCCGCTTCCCGCTCCCCGCTCTACCCCATCCCTCTTGGCAACCAACGCAATTGCTTTGGCTTCAGCTTCAGCCTCATCATCATTGTAGATTTTTGTATCTTGTTGTTGTTGTCGTCAACGTCTCAAGCATTGTACACAACAACAAAAAAAAACAACAAAAAAAAAGGAAAGAAGAAAAAAAATCACGCAAAATTTGCGAGCGGAAGTGCTGCCCAAAAACAAAAACAACAACAAAAACAGTTTCAAAAGTAAGCAAAAAAAAATCCATTTGCTTTGCTTAGATCATTTACGTAGATCTCTCGCCAGAGTTGCCACACTTCAACGCGTTTATTTGATATAAAAAACATAAAACTGCCCTTCAAAAACTTCATTTTTTTTTCATTCTTTTCGTTCTTGTTACAAATTAAGTAAAACAAAAAAATAAAAAATATATATATTTTTTAAAGTAAGAAATAATAAGAAAATGATACGATAAACGAAATTCCCGAAATCCTCACGAACACGAGACAAAAAAAAAGGAGCAAAAACCATTAAAAAACTGAGAAATTTCTCAATTCGTTTAAATTGGACACAAAATGTTAATTGCCGTATAATTTTACAAATTGCATTTAAAAAAAAAACGTTGAACGCTTTGGTTTTGTTTTGCTGACATTCAAGAGGTGTGGTGAGGGGAGGCGTGGCAGTGGCAGTGGCAGATAAGTGGGCGATGGCTCCATTAACTTGCCGCAACATAAAAAAAAATGCTAAATAAATATAAAAATTGATTATGTCGCGGTCTTAAATTGAAAGTTGAACGAGGGGGGGGGAACAAAACAACAACAACAACAACAAAAGAAGTGAGAAAACCAAATACAACAACACAAATGTCAACGAACGTGAAAGAGACAGCGAGAGAGAGAGAGAGGGAGTGGGGGGGTAGGTAGGTGTGGCATCTGCGGGCTGTTTGCCGGCAATCAAAGTTGAAAATTAGGCAATAAAATTAAACGAACAGCAACGAAACGAGGCGATAAAGGAACAAACCAAAGAACAAGACAAAAGGGAAGACAGGGTGTAGAAGGGGGCGTGGATAAGAGGGTAGGGTATACGAACAGGGCGCTGTTGTGTTAACCTTTTGCCATAAACACAAATAAAAAAAAATAATAAAAAAAATAAACGAAAAAGAAAAAAAAAACTGAATTGGAAAAATAAAATCAAGTAACCAAAGCAAATTGCCGCTAATGGTGGCAACATTGACACGGCCATATGTTGTGGCAACAACAACAACAACAGTTGTGCCAGCCATTCATTGCATTGTTGCCAAACTTCAGTTCGTTTTTTTTTATTTTTTTTTTGATTTGGTTGCCATATTATTATGTGAAGTGTATTATGCAGCCATGAATTATGCCACAGCGAAACGAAAGTCCCATTTGGGTCATTACAGCGATTGATTTGCCTCCTTGCCTCCTTGCCTCTCCGCTCTACGCCATTCTTATGTGGCAAGTAATGTTGTAACCTGGCAACAGTTGGTTTTGGCCACACAAAGCCAAGTCAATAAATAAACATAGAGCTAAGAGGACCTAGCTACCCAGCTACTACGATGCCATTAAAATTATGCTTGAAGTCGATTGGTTCGTGTGCTGTTAGCTTGTCAGTGTTGCACAACACACAAGAACTTAAGCTAAAACGCGATTGAAACTTGAATTTTTTTCTTATACTAATACATATTTTTAACATGTTGATTGCTTTCATTTAAACTCAGTTTGAATATATAAAAAACAGTGTTGGAAAGTATTGTTTGAGAGAGCTTCCATCAAACTTAAATACTTACCTTCCCAAGAAGAATATAGTTATTTGATCGCAATCCGCACTATTTTGACTTAACAGTGTTGTACAACATAAGAAAATTTCAAGAAATACACTATTTCTCACTGTTTCTTGGGCCTTGCTGAAACATAATCAGTTTTGGAAAATGCTTGATAACACAAGCAAAAGCTTAAATAAAAGTTGCGGTCATTATTCTTCCTGCCTTAACATCCATTTATGGTTTCTGTAATTCTCAGCGCATAAGCAGCACTAGTTAGCAGTGTTGCATAACACCAGAAAACACCTTATAACTATTTCAACTCAGTTGCAGCAAAATGAGCATATTGACATAAAGGTATTGGTTTGGTATATAGTTCAGGATCACGCGTTTTAATCATTAATCATTAACCATTCAAATTCGCGGCTCGTTTTGCTGCGCTCCAAATGACCACAAAAAGTTTGTTGCACGTTGTTGTTGCTGGTGTTGCTGGTGTTCCAGTTTGGTATTTGCAAATTGCTGCCAGTAACAACAGCAACAAACTAAAAAAAAAAAAACAATTCCAAATCAGATAAATGCATCATTACTAGAGCCAAGCCGAGCTAAGCAGAGCTTGCCCTGAGGAGAAATTTTGATGGAACGCAATTCTTTTTTAGCTGCAATTACAACACCACAAAAAGTGTGGGAGGCACGAGGGGTGGAGGAGGTGAAGGCTGCTCATTAAATTTCCGCTCTCTTTGCAAAATGAAGTGGACGCTGCTGCAGCTGACGTCGACAGCAACGCCGACTGCAACGCCAATAGCGAATGCATTGGTTATGCTCTGCAAACTCATAAAATAACTGTAATTGTCGTAGTTTTTTGCTTTGCTTTGCCAGGCACTGTTGCCGCTCTTCATCTATCACAGGAGCTGCTTTTACTTGTTGCCAGTCACGTTTTCATCTCGTTGTTGTTGTTGTTATTGTTGGCTATCGCAAAGCTTTGCCAGCAGCTCTTGCATTTTTTTTTTTTTTTTTCTTTTTTCTTATGTTACTAAGTCACAAAGTGCATGACAAAAACAAAGTTCGCCGAGAGACAGAGACAGGGACCGATGAGCAATAGGGAGGATAGGATAGGAAAAGGAAATTGATAGGGGGTAGGGGGCAAAACTCCAGTGGCTGCCAGTGACAGGCAGCACCTGTTTCGACCCGTCCGTTTTGTCTACTATTCGCTGTCCACCTGGACACCCGAACCCAGCTCATTTTTGTGTGTGTGTCTTTTTTTTTTGTAATGCGGCCGCAGCACGAACGAATCTCGGCACAAAGTAAAATTTTCTGGTTCATTGCAAGCATTCAAACTGTAATCAGATACCGAGCATCAGTTAACCATTCCCCCCACCCCCCACCGCCCCCTTCTCCCTTTGGTATCGTTTTTTTTTGCAATTTGCAGCCTGCAAACGCCCCCGTAACCGTTTTGTTAGAGCTTTAACTGTAACTGGCCCTCGGCTTGAGTTTGATGCCTGTGGATCTTGTGGATCTTGTGGATTCTGTATGCATGCCATGCAGGTTGACAACATGAGAGTGTGTGTGTGTGTTAGTTAATAAAGCGGCTTTAAGTGCCGTTTGACTCGGTTCCGGTTCCTAAAAAACGCTATTTGAGTGTTGGTCGCATTTATAAGTGCAACTCGAATCTGTTTTCAATATACCGTGTGGAATGTATTTAAATAATTAGCTATGTTTGTTATCAACGCATTGATCTTAGTGAAATCATGCAACATTGCTGTTAATTTGCAGTTGCATTTTTTTTATTAAATGCAGATATTCTTTTCTGCTACTGCTGCTGCTGCTGCTGCTTCTTCTACGTTGATCTGCTGAACTAAACGGTTAACGGTTAATCGCTGATCACCAGCTGAGAGAGCTGAGATGAGCTGAGCTGCAACTGTTTCGAAGTTACGATATGTGGGGCGGCGGCAACTGACCCAACGGCACCTTGTTATTTTTGTTTTTGTTGTTTTTTGGAATGCAAAAACAAAGCACGCGAGAGCAAAGAGTAAACGGATCGTGCCAACAAGAGTGCGAGAGAGTGTAAGTTAGTCAAAGAGAGTAAGAAAAAGAGAGAGAGAGAGAGAGTGTGGACCGTGCTCTCGCACATTCCACACGCAGCATTGCCATTGCAAATGAGTAACTTCGGGCGTCGCTGTCGACGTTGACGTTGACGTTGACGTCGCCGTCAGATATTTGTGTTGAACTTTTACAGTTTGGTTGGGCAAAGCACCAGTCAAAGGCAATTGCTGGGGAGGGTGGTTGTGGGAAGGTGGTGAGGTAGCTAGCTAGCATTTGTATTGGTGGATCTTGGGTCTGGGGGTCTTGATAATTATTGCAACATTGCCCGTCCGCAGTATTAAGTAGCAGCAGCAGCAGCAGCTGCTGTGTGGATTGTATCTATGTGTGGGTCCATGTGTATCTTGATCTCTCTATGTGTGTGTGCATCATATTTCTTTCAAATGTCTTTTTATGCTCTGTTGTCGATGATTCAACAAGTCCAAGGCGTAAAAATAACAACAAACATAAAAACTCAAACACACAAACACACAACAAACAACAACAAAAACAACTGCACATTTTTTCTTAAAGCTCTGTAAAAGCACTTTAAAAATATTGTAATAAAAATATATTTTTTTTTGTAAACGTTTGCCACAACGATTGAAATGAAAAGTTTGTATTTTTTTTTTATAGCGCTCGCGCGATTAACAAAAATGTTAACAACAAATTTTTTATTATTATTATGCCTTTGCTTTCCCACATTTCTTCTTCTCTTTTTGTTGTTGTTGTTGTTGTTGAACTCAAATTGAAAGCATTTTAATATCATTTCATAAGGTAGAACGCTTAATTAATGCGCTATAGATAGCGCAAGGCAGGCAGGTGGCATGCGACGTGAATGGGTTGGGTGCGGTGGTGGCAGTGAGGAAGGGGGGGGTTGGGAAGGGGTTAAGCTGCTAACGGTACAGCAAGTTGACCTACCGACCAACATAGAATACAACAACAACAACAACAAAAACACTTGAAATGATGTTCGGGTGATGATCGATTCAAAGATAATCTATAATTCAAATGAAAGATCAATATAAATATATGGTAAAGGTCGTATTGCATTTAAGTGTATCTTAAGGAAAGAATAATATTAACTTTAAGTCTAGTTGCAGCTAATATACCCGTCCCGTCAATAACAAATCTCTTCTCACCAGAGTAGAACCTAAAGAAACGTCAATCGCGGGTATTATGCTAATCTCGCTTGATAAAATGTTATACGGTAACATTTCATTTGTATATATATGTATATCTTGAATGTTATTCATATGCAAATTCAATCAATTGATTATTTAGCTTTTATTGTTGTTGTTGTTGTTGATATCATAAATGTTCTTTAGATACTTTCAGCTGACAAATGTTGCACAAGTTTAGAAATTTATTCAATTTTCATAAAGTTAATAAATTTTATTTTTCTGCACACTGCTTTGCTTCTCTCTCTCTCTCTGTGTTCCCTTTATGGTATTTGTTGTTGTTGTTTTTGTCTGTCTTTTTGACACCCTAGAAACGATCGCTGTTAGCTTTCCATTGCGCCTCGGCGGTTGCAGCTCTAATAATTAGAGCTCGTTGCAATATTGAGATCTTAGCTTAAAATCCACACACACACACAACAAACACACACACACATACACACAACAAACACACACACACATGCACATGACATCTGCTCCAACATAGCTTATAAGCTAATGACGTCAACTTTGCTGCTGCTGCTGCTGCTACTGCTGCTTCTTCTTCTTCTTCTTCTTCTTCTTGTTCGGCTTGTTACACTTATTGGTCTATTAATTAACCGCTGGAAGCGAAACTGCGTGTGTTCTCTTTCTTTCCAGCCGCATGTTAATTTTGAAGTCGTTGTTGCTGTCTGAAGCATTTGCATTGGATCGCTGCATTTTGTTGTTGTTATTGTTGTTGCTGGTTGCTTTTTGGTGCTTTGGGTGTGGGTACCGTTTGTTTTCTGTTGCTGTTCTCGTTATTGTTGTTGTTGTTGTTGTTGCCGAATGCCATCCACTGCATCCACTGCATAAGCAATGCGTTCCACGTAAAAGTTGCTCAGCAGGTTTTTTGTGCTTTGTGCGCGTTTTTGATTGTTGTTGCTATTGCACTTTCATATTTTGTTGTTGTTGTAGTGGTTTTTTTGTTTTTGCGCAGCTTTTTGTTTTCCATTGTATGCTGAACAACAACAACAACAACAGCAACAACAGCAACAAAAAGAAACCAAACGAAAAAACCAAAAGGAGAAGTTTGCTGCATTTTGTAGCGAACTTTTATCATAAATATTTCAACGCCTCTGTTTTAGATGTTGCTGCTGTTGCTGCTGTTGCTGTTGCTCTTGCTGCTGCGCCTTTCACCAATAGGCGAAATGGCCAAAATCTAGTTTCTGTTACTGTTGCACCAGAGCGATAAAGAGAGAGAGTGGAAGAGAGGGAGAATTGTGTAAGCACTTCCGTGAGGCAACACAATTAGTCACACACACTAAGCCAGCTGCCTGCCTGCCCAACCCAGCCGCCCACTTTGGCAAGACATTAACAAACCAACCAACATATAGGTAGAAACAGAAACAAGAAATGTATCTCACAGATACATGCTGTCGGAATGTATCTCATGGCCACTTAAGAGCAACAAACAACAACAAACACACAACTTGCACTCGGCAAATTAAAAATTCATAAAAAAAAAAAACAAAATAAAAAACAACAAACTAAAAATCAAATTTTCTCTCAAAAATATAATAACAATAAAAACTAACACAAAAATCCCTTAAATAATAAAATACAACAACAGCAACAACAACAACAATAAATCCGATTTACATTTACACAATTTATATGAACGCATGTCGCTGGCTATAAAACACACACACATATGTATATATATATATATATATATATATATATGTATATATTTATTAAGATAGCTTTGCTTATCAACGTTGTCGTTGTTGTTGCTGCTGTTGTTGTTGTTGTTGTTTTGTAAACGCCGCGACGTCTGGCATTTTTGATGTGGGCGCTAAGCATAAGCTGCGTGGGGGCAACAGCAATAGCGCAAGGCGTGAGCGGGAGCGGGGGGGGGGGGGAGGGGGCCTTGAGTTATGTAGTCGTCGTTGTCGCAGCAGATGCGGGATGTATGTAGATGCTGCCTCAATGCCAACAACAACAATAACAACAACAACAACAACAAGCAAAAGTTCTCAATGGCCATTGAAAGTTTTTGTGTGGAAATCAATTTGCTAATGTTGTCACCACGGCCAGGCGAGAACTGAGAAGGGCCAGAACAGTCCAACCAACCAGCTTGGTTTAGATGGATCGTTGCAATGCAATAAAACAGCCCCCCCCCCCCTCCCCCCTCCACACGCCTCTCTCGTTTCCCTGGCGGCCAATTACGAAAGCCAAAGAGCAAAAACTCAAATGTTAAGCGTGGCACGCAGCAATCGCATTCATTGTTGCAACATCAAAAACAGCAACAACAACAACAACAACAGCAATGCGAAATCAATTACAGTAAAGCCCACCTCCCCTCCCCTCCGCTCCGCTCCGCTCTCCTCCCGTGTGGGTGGCTCTGGTTATAGCTTTAGAGTCGAGTTATTCGTGGGGGAGGGGGTGCCACGCGCACGTGCCACGCGTGCAACGCCAATAATTTGTTGTAACAAGCAACCACCGAAAGGTCACCCGCTTACCCCAACCCCCTCCTCACCCTTCACTACTCACATGGGGAAGAATTGAAAAATTGCTAAACACCGAAAATGGCAAAACATAAACCAAATACATACGTATGTATATGTATATATATATATATTAATATTATATATATATGGATTGTGTGTGAATATAGGATGTAGTATACGTTACATGCCACCCCAGCAGCTGCCCCTAAAAACAAAAATATTGAAATTGTTAAGTTAAAAGAATTTAGCTAAGGTAGTTCGACTAGAAGGATACCTAAAAAGCCTATTTTCGTATATCTTTAATACCAAAGCCTTCATTTTGTAGCTTTTATTGTTATCGTTAATCGATTTATCGATAGTTAGTTTGACTGGAAGGATGCCCTAAACGCTTATCTCCAACTATTTTCGTATATCTTCAATACAAAACCTTGATATTGTTGCTTTTATTGTTATCGTTAATCGATAGTTAGTTCGACTAGAAGGATACCTAAAAGGCCTGTTTTCGTATATTTTTAATACCAAAGCCTTCATTTTGAAGCTTTTATTGTTATCGTTAATCGATTTATCGATAATTAGTTTGACTAGAAGGATGCCCTAAACGCTTATCTCCAACTATTTTCGTATATCTTCAATACAAAACCTTGATATTGCTGCTTTTATTGTTATCGTTAATCGATAGTTAGTTCGACTAGAAGGATACCTAAAAGGCCTGTTTTCGTATATTTTTAATACCAAAGCCTTCATTTTGTAGCTTTTATTGTTATCGTTAATCGATTTATCGATAGTTAGTTTGACTAGAAGGATGCCCTAAACGCTTATCTCCAACTATTTTTGTATATCTTCAATACAAAACCTTGATATTGCTGCTTTTATTGTTATCGTTAATCGATAGTAAGTTCGACTAGAAGGATACCTAAAAGGACTATTTTCGTATATTTTTAATACCAAAGCCTTCATTTTGTAGCTTTTATTGTTATCGTTAATCGATTTATCGATAGTTAGTTTGACTGGAAGGATGCCCTAAACGCTTATCTCCAACTATTTTCGTATATCTTCAATACAAAACCTTGATATTGTAGCTTTTATTTTTATCGTTAATCGATTTATCGATATCTCTTTGATTGTTATTACTACAAGGCTTAAAAGTTGCTCAAAATATATATAATACTTATTTTTTAAACATTGACAAAAAGGCAGAGCGTGAAAATTGGGGGGAAAAAAGTAAAAAGAAAATGTGAAATGGAAAAAAAACATCATTTTTGCCATGGTATTTGCCAGTTTCGAGCGGATAACTTTGGCTCTCCGCACGACTAAGCGAAATTTGAAAGTTGATTGCATTCCACGTATGCGGCGCTCAAGCTTTCAGACAGCAGAGTCAGAGAAAGAAAGAAAGAAAGAAAGACAGGAGAGAAAATGGTTTGAAAGTCAATGGGGAATTAACTGAACGCCAAAAGCGTACCCCATTTGTTGGCTTGATAATACAAGTTTGTGTAAATTCGAAACGATAATCATTCATTAATCATTCATACGCACTTAAATATGATTCACATTCACACTCAGATTTGATGTGCAAATGCGATTGCGAATGTGATGCGATACATCACAGAATGCACTCATAATAACATCAACATCAAAACTATACGAAAAATATTACTCAAAATGATTATGAGTAATCAGTTTGCGTTTGGAAATGAATGAATGCATTCAAATACATTTTGAATATTTTACTTTATTTACTCACAAATCAACCTTTGAACTATACGAAAAGCTCACAATGGTTATGAGTTATCAGTTCACTCGGAAATAATGCATGAATGCATTCGAATACGTTTTGAATACTTTACTTTATTTACTTTTAATCTTACGAATACATCACAGAATGCACTCACAGATAACAGAACCGAACAGAACAGAACATCAGAACTAAACGAAAAGCTTTACTTATTTAACTTATTCGAATACATTGGGTATTTGAGATAAAATAAATAAAAATATATATAATATAAATATTCACAGTGGAGCAGTTAATTGAGCTCATTTATGGCTGTCCTATTGGGCTGCTGCCACAATTTGTTGTTTATATGTATGTATGTATGTATGTATGTATGTATATGTATATATTAATCGTCATAAGTATGTTGTTGTCCATTGTTGGCATTTTCATTTAGCGGTCCAAATATGCAAACAACAAACGCAAACTTTCAAGTTGCTGTCTGTTGTTTGGCCTTGAAATCGAACACTATCAGTCAACAACAGACACACAGCAAACATCTACAACTACAACACAATACAGTCCCCTCTCTCCTCTCTCTCTCTCTCTCTCTCTCTTTGTCCCTGGGTCCCTTATCCTCTTAAAATATTGGTTGCCATAACTGAATTGCGTTGTGCGATTTGCGTTTCGCCTTAGACAACAACCCAACAAAACCAACAAGCACCATCCAAGAATTCATCCACGAACTCATCCACGATCCATCCATCTATCTATCTATTTATCCAAGCACCCATTCGGGCCGTCCTCGATGGTTCTACAGAATTGTGCTCAACTATGCCAAGTTTGGTTTGCGTTTCACACTTTGCATAATAATCAGGCAGGCGTGCTGGCAAAAACAAAAAAACAACAACAACACACACAAATCGTCGTCGTCAACTCTTTATCAAGTAAATACGTACGGTAGTTCGTACGGTACGTACGTATGCTTACGATACCCATTACAAAGAGTCTCCAATGTATGGGATTGTGTAAGCAGAGCAATGGAAATGCTTAATTGGGAGATACCCATTGAATACATTATGTTGGAATATATTCAAACTGTGCTTAGTATAAAGTCGTGTTTAAGAATATGTTCTACCGAACTATTTACTTTACCAAACGAATAAACTATTCTTTTGATTGTAGTTCCATATAGTTTTAGTCTTGATCTTTTGAATGAACTTAGTGTTTCAATTGAACGAATAAAACTCAACCTATTATCAAATGCAATACCTTTCAAGTCGTGGTTTCACCACTGCATTTTCAGTTTATAAAATAATTTTCCCTTGCTATTAATAGTTGGATAAAGCTAGGACCTTGCCATCTCTCTTCTTATGCTGTGTGTCGTACTCTGGTCTCAACTTTTATTGTATGGTTGAAGCTATAAATAACAAGAATTTATATATATGTGGGAAAAATTCAAAAGATTTTTAAACGTTCCTTTAAGCCCTTAAAAAAAACACTTCTCTCAGATATAAACCTCTTGGTTTTTGTTCAATTAATGGGTGACTTTATGGGAAAATCTTTCCTCACATTATTCCACCTAATAACAAAAAAAAAACAAAAAAAAGAAGTGACGCAAAAGGAACACCAGAAATAATATTTATGCGCAATTCTGTCCCACGAATGCGACCAGAAAGTGAATTATGTTGAGAATGCGAATGAATATTTTGAAATCGATTCGAATGAAATGTCTAAACCACACCTCCAAATAGATATGTACATATACGTACATAATACATAAATAAATTATACTTATAAGTACATAAATATATACCCACATGTACATATATTTATATATATATGTTGAGCACGAACATTGCATTTGATTGCAAATTGCAATTGTAATTGGGTTTGGAATTGGAATTGTTGTAATTGCATTCAGTTGTTGTTGTTGTTATTGTTGTTGTTAGTGTTGTTGTGGTTGCGAATCGAGTTACAACAACAGCGAAAGAAAGAAAAAAAAAAGCAAAAAACGCGACATTAATTGCAAAATGCTCGCGATGTTTTCATGTCGCGTCTCAATTTACGTCGCACCACTCCCCCCCTGTATCTGTTTTCGTCTCTCACACTCGTTCACAAACTGATAAATTGCCAATGCACGACAAAGAACAACAACAACAACAACAACAAGCAGAGCAACAGCAACAGCAACAACCAGCACATTAAAGAGTCGTGAAAGTTACGAAACTGCAAATGATAAGGAATGAAAATTGAGCACGTGCGATTGGCAAAATGCACAATCTGGGTGAATGGGAGTGGGAGAGGGAGAGAGAGAGATAGAGCAAATATAATCAAGGTGACGGACGAAGAGAGAGAGAGAGAGAGGTGTTAGTCGCGAAAACAAAACAAAACATAACAAATATAAAGAAATATATCTGAAGCATTTTTAGCTTTGAATCATTAAACTGCAAAAACCTGAGCCAAAATCCATGAATAATGCCAGTGAAATGTCAAAATATTGGAAGCAAAGAAATGTTAACAAATATCAGGCAACAACAACAAAAACCAAATGTAATTTTGCAGTATTTTTTTAAATAGATATTTGTACAAGACTAAATAGTATATGTGTAGACAAAAAAATGATATATTCAGACTTTCTGGCTGACTTAATCATTAATAATCAACGCATAGCTTAGACCGTTTGGGTCAGTGTATTTTATGCCTTAAAGTAAGTGCTAAGAAAGGATTTTGAAATATTCGATCAGGAAATGTGGAAAACTCTCAACAAAATTTTGCAGAAAACTATTCCTCTAAGGTTTACATTAATTTTTATTCATTTATTTGAATTCAAACTTATTTTCACTTACAAATTTCTAAGAGGCTAAACCACATTTCCGAAAATTTCGTATCATGGTTGGACAATTTTTAGATAGAATTATGAGAATAAGTTTCAAACAAACGAAAAAAAAAAAATTATCTGCATTTAATGTTATAACTGATCAAGATACTGTTTCTATAACTCTCTTGCCGGCAATCAGATCGATTCGTATCCAATCAATATAATTCTACTACACCCCTCACATTAAAACATTGCCCAGTATTCGAATATCGTTTCACAATTTTATTTATTTATTGCTTATGAATGGACCTTAACGATAAACGGAAGCAGAATGCTGCTGCTGCTGCAAAAAGAAACAAAATAAATTCTACTACAAGTAATTTTGACAAACTTGTGACGAAATATGCACACACACACACATACACATACATTGTGTGTGTGTGTGTGTGTGTGTGTCGTATAAATAAATTAAAAATTCAGTGAAGCACAACGACGCAAAAAATATGAAACGCGCTTTGGTCTCTCCTCGGCCTTTAAGATGACGCTCCATCATTTTTTATTTCATATGTGTATACACATATGTGTATATATATAAATATATATATATTTGTTTTGCTGGGGTTTCTTTTCAATTTCTTTTGATGTCAAAACATTGTACGAAGCAGAAAGAAGAACAACAACAAAATAACGAGTAGCAAATGTTTATAATTGCTTATCACTAGATGATATTGGGTCTCTCTCTGTGTGTGTGTGTAAGTGTGTGTGTGTGTGTGTATGGCATAAATATTTATATACATATATATATATATATATATGTGGAGCATTCAAACGCTGAAAGCTAAGTGCTGAGTGCTGACACATACGTACATACATATGTACATACATACATACATACATATATACATACATATGTACATGTGTACCTAAGTTAAACGCTTCGACTTCCTTTCGAGTAATTCAAATGATGTCCATGCCTATAAAAAGACCCACTTAGGCAAAAAAAAAAAAAGAAAAAAAGAAGAAAAGAAACGAGAAAAAATAATATTTCGTTTCTCATAATTTTTGTTGTATACATTTTCAACAAAATGAAATGGATATGCACGCCACACACACAAACACACACACACACACACACACACACACACACACACACACACACACACACACACACACACGCATGTGCGTTGTAGCAACAGAATTATTGTTAAAAGTTCATAAAGCCAACCATAAAATACAAATGCAAGGCATTACCCAAAAAAAAAATAATAATCAAAATATGGCTAACAACGAAGCTAAATTACTCTAACATTTTATTTTGAGCGGCACAAAAAATGTTTAGCATTTAAAAACAAATTATTTGCTGTTTATTTTTTATAGTTGTAAAGTAATTAATGATAATATTTAGGAATTATTTAAGGTTCAAAATTAGGTCTTAAAATTATTTGCCAAAGTTGAAAAATCCTGAATCAAAGGGATTTTTTTGTCAATAGAGAAAGTTAAATAATTGTTTTAAAAAGCGAAGAACTTAAAAAAAATGTGACCAGACCACATAAATTTAAAGTTTCAAAGCTTTCGGCTTCCCTGCATACCATTCTACTCAATATTAAAATAATCAGATCAAGTACTTAAAATACTTAATATGAGAAACTAAATGTTAAAAGGTTTTAATACTTGCATTCGCAATCTGTAAGCATGCCAAACTGTCTGACAAAGTGGCAATGCCCCAACAACACGCATTAGCATAGCTAAAACCTCAACCCAACGCCTTCCCCCGCACTACACGCTCCCTTTCCATATACGGACATTCAGTTAGTCCGTCGTCATCCGTTCGTCAGGTTGTCGCAGTCGCAGTCGCAGGGGAAGGGAAAGGCAGGTGTTGTCTGCCATTTGGGCTGAAATCTATAATAAAAGCGTTATAGTTAAGTAGAGTGCGTCACATAATACATAATACGATCCGACTGGCTGTCACACACACACACACACACACAGTGCCCCTGTGTTACCTTATGTTTCATATTTTGCCGTTTTTATTAGTAATAACATTTTGAAAGCCTCCAAACATGGTCGTTAAATTAAAATGCATGCGCATTGAGTGCTGCGAGTTGTCGGATATGCGAAACGCGATACTCCCTCCAGAACACAGTAGCACAGGGAGGATGGTGGGGGGTGGGGGGCGGGATTAGGGAGGGGTATATAGGTAAGGGTAGGCGTGACAAATGACACCAAACAACAACACCAGCGTCGGTTGGTGCGTATTAAATATCGAACTCGATAAAACAGATTGACACATGTCTCGTTTTTCAATTGGGTTGCAAGTGTTGAGTGTGTGTGTGTGTGTGTGGCACGCTGCAAGCTGCAAGCTGCAAGCTGCATTTTGTTATTGGTAGCATCAAGTTTTTTATTGGTTTTTGTATCACGTATGATGGACTCGCTTGTCACCGGGTGTGTTTGTGCTTTACCAACTATCTATCGAACATTTTTGCAGCATGTCGCAGGAGCTAACAAATCAAGTGGTGGCTGCTGCTGCAATGGAGGAGACATCGAAGGTGGAGGTGATTGTGTACACAACCAAGTCGGACAAGACGCTCAAACAGAACATGAATGCCAAGGACGAGACACTGAGAAAGCGCACCTCATTGATCATAGTGCCACAGCAGGTGGATGACTTAATCGATGACACAACCAACAGCAAAACTATCGACGATCACCATCAAGTTGATCAGTTGGACAAAACACAAAAGCATATTGAAAATGGCAATCGGAATTCGATAGCCAGCATGGATAGCTGCGTTTCCACTAACACCAGCCAGAGCAATCAGTCAAGTGAATTAGGCGGTGGTTCCAGTTCCAATTCCAATTCCAGTTCTAGTTCGAGCAGCAGCACCAGTTCCGAGGATGCTCATGCTGCCTATCAGGATCTACAGAATGGCAATGCCCATCCCCATCCCCATCCCCATCATCATCAAAATCATTTGGCATCTGTTATGCATTCACCAAGCTGCTCAACAACCTCAGAGTCAACAGAATCGTGTTGTAGCTCCGTTGATTACTCGCTGCGCGAACAACTCCAGAACTTTGCCAATCGCACTGAGGAGCAATTGAAATGTGTTAATGATCCAATGGCCAATGCGGCACAGTTGATCAAGGGCATGTCTTTGCCTATGGAACAGGCACAACAACCACACTGCGATGCTTTGCTCAGTCCACAGGAGGTGCCACTGGGTCGTCGTTACGCTGAAGTGGCACAGTTCAAAGGTCACGGCAAGGCGAGGTGAGTTCGTCATTTCAAAGGTCTCGATTCGCTCGGATTTGCAGTTTTTTGGATTTTTACCATAGTCTTAGCACATTTAATGTTTTAGAAAATGTTTAAAACTTTGCAACGATTATTTTTATCAATTCAAACTTGAGACAATGTTGATTTTAATACTTGAAACTTTGTAATTATGTTCTTAGATCTTTTACAACTGTTACTTATTTGAGTTATTTTTATGTTTATTTAAGCGTTAAGCTTTAAGATAAATCGATTTTTGATCTTAAACTTCTTTTCATTGGCCTTCGTTTGCAAATTTTTATTGACTCTTTGAACTTTCTCTTTGAAGTTTTCTTTTAACATCAAAGATGACTATAACTATTTGAAATTATTCAGTTTAACTTTGAGTTTGAGTTCAATCTGTTCTTGAATTGATAACAAGACTGGTTACTTTTTTTCGGAGCAATTCTTAATTCCTCTTTATGGTGTTTACAGGAACTATCTGACTTTATACTTCCTGAAGAGTATGCAAGTTTTATATATATTATTTATATTATTTACATACTTTTGTCTGATATCAAAAATCGTTACGAAGCTTTAGGAAATTTCCTTACTTTTGACTCGTTAATAAACATTTTCTTTATGCATTTAATGAAAGATTTAATGTTTCTAGCTTCCTTTATATATATATATATATACTGGCTCTAAGTCTGAAAAAAATTTCAATCTTACGTAACCTAATTAAATTTCTTTGCTAGTCCTAGTCTCTCCTTCTCTGTTTATATTCTGATCATTGAAAGCTTATCTGGCGAATTTTTAATCAGGACGAGACGACAACTTCATGCCACTTTTTATTGACTGTACATGCTGCAATCTTTTCAAATCAGTCTCGTCTCGTCTCGTCTCCTGCCTGTGATATGTAATCCTCTCCCCCACTCGAATATCCCTTAGGCTGCACCCAAACCTTGGGACTACGGATTCAAACACTTTGCTGCCGAACAAAATGTATTGTTTTGGAATACCCTCAAAACATTCTTGAACTAAACGATGTCAAATGCTCACTCAACGTTGAGCAGCAAACCAAACCACAAGTAGTTAGGTCCCTTTTTTAACTAACTGCCATACACACACACACATATGCACACACAACCGCACACACACACATAACAAACGCGCCTGCAGCCGTTTCATGTTGCACGTCTCTTTTATTCGTCTTGGCTGCACATGCATAATACAAAACTTAATTAGTATTACTACTTTATGGCACTCTCGACGAAGACGATATGGTGAATTCATCCCCATCTATCAGCCCAACCCCCTTAATCCCTTATATAGCACACACAGAGAGAGACGTAGAGAGAGAGAGAGAGAGAGAGAGAGCACTGAAAATCTAATAATGGAACATTCCATACACGCTTTCCCATTGCCACATTACCATATCAAACACGACTACGGCTTGGCTTACATGCCCCACGGGCACAGACAAACCCACCAACTGCACCCCTACTAACTCGAGCATAACTCAAAAATGCAACGGGGCTATACACATATATATACAGATATATATATATATATATAAACCTACACGTACGTACGTACGTACCAAGTGTGTTGTTTATGAACTTTGAACGTTTTGAACTCGCACTCTGTTAAAAGCTCTCTGCCTCTGTCTGTACAGAAGCTGCAGGAGGTTGCATGCCACTCTATGGATTAGTACGACACTCGAAGGCAACCGTTCCCGTTTTGTTTGCCATCGACAACTATGTTAAACTTTTTGAAAGCTGTCACAACTAATTTGCATAGATTCGCACCCACACACACACACACACGAAGCCATCAAATCGATGCAATAACCACTGGAACTTAATGTCTTTGTTGTTGTTGTTGTTGTTGGTTGCCACAACAGCTAGGACAACAAAGAATCCGGGCTATATGTAAAGCCGCATAACTTTTCTATGTTCCATATTTGTTTTTTGCCCGTTTGCCTGCCTGCCTGCCTGCCTGGACTCTGATTTGTACCCAACTCTTTGTTTTTATCCTAGCAAAATATTCATGGCTTAAAACAGTTTGCAAGGTTTCCTTCATTTTTTCATTCTTTTTGATCAACTGTGATTTTTTTTCCGGCTTTCGTTGAAATGTTCGTCTATCCGACTATTAAGCTCTTAAAAGGTTTAAACTTCAAACAGTTTCATGTTTACATATTCCTTTTCTATTCGTATCTTGTACTCATTTATTAGCCAGCTGATTACGCAATGCCTTAATGTCTAGACTATTGGTTAAGTTGCTTTCTATTCTTTTCTATTTGTCATATCTTGGAAAGCAAAACCTAACTTCGCTAACTTCTCCTGACCTAGGCCCCAGCACTAATTGGCCTAGTCCCTTAGACTTTATGCTAATCTTTTCAATAATCGCGCATTCTTACCTCCCTACAACCACACTACACCACCATCCCCCCCCACCACACACACACACACACACAACAATAACAACAACACAATTCTGAGTTTGTCCAGCAATTTGTGAGTATTTTATCTTAATTGCCATGCGGCGCCACAAACTAGTACGATATTCTTTCCACTTCTCAAACAAACAGTCCTCAGTAAATATCCTTCAACTTTGCATAACATTTCCTATAATACTTAGAAGTAGTAGGGTAGATGTATACACATATAGCACATGAGACAATAGTTAAACAAAAAACTATAACATTAAAACTTTTCAATGCTTTCTTTAGATTTGTTTTAAAGTTATAATTACAACAAAAACTTTGTACCACACAAGTGAATATTATTTTTTAAGGGGTATCTTTTAGTTGACTAACCTATTCACAGTATTCTTTTAATGTTTTTGTTGACTCTTTCTCATATTTTGTTTGCCCTTCGAAAAATGTTCGCAAATTTATGCGTGCTTCAACCTTATTGCTTACCCTTTGTTTACCCTGGGTATACTGATTCTATCAAAGCGTTCATAACAAACGTACGTTTATTAAAGTATTTTATTTTTAAGGATGTTTGCTTCGTTCTATAATTGATTGATGTGAACGCAAAAATGTGTGTTTCAATATGCTTTGCATGTTCGTTTATTGAAAGGGTATATTTAATTCACTACACTTAACATGATAACTATTCGTTTTCATGCTTTCCATTTATCTTCTTCTTTTTTTTTGCTCGTTGTGCTTGCTGGCATGTCCTTGGGCCTGCATAAGTTCATACGAGCCCTGACTAATTCTTCTAAGTGTTTTATTATCCGTTGCGTGCTTTTGTTGTTGTTGTTAATGTTGCTGCTGCTGCTGTTGCTGCTTGTTTGTGTTAATTTGACATGATTATGTCAGAATGTTTGACAACTTGTCAAATGGCGCACAAGAACAAGAACAAAAATTGCTTTAACTTAAACATTGCTTGCAACTTTCTTGTCCAACCCAAACCATTGCTACATCCGCACACTATACCCTTACCATTAACTCCGATCCGTTTATGCTTTTAAGCTGGGCGTCCTTGAAGCAGGCGTCACACAACGGAAACGGAAGCACATGCCAGGCCAAAAAGTTTTACTTCCCATTTTTCTCTTTTACTTTTCTTTTCTGTTCTGTTTGCTTTCTTCTGCTTTCTTATTCTTGTGGCAAATTCATTAATAACATTTGTTCGGCAACATTATGCTACCCTCCCTCCCTCTCTCCCACTCTCCCACTCTCACTCACTCTGTCTCTCTCTCTCTGACTGTATGCGTGTCCCGTGTTTAGAAATATTGTTAAAATGGCGTAAAATTGCCAGCTTTCGGGCGTCAGTTTTGTGACACGCGTCGTGGGCGTCCTTGCCAAAAAAAAAGAAGAAGAAGTAAATAATGCGAGAGCAAAGAAAAATGTGAGATGATGATGGTGGCAAAAAAATGTGTTGTCAAATTAACCTTTTGACAGCTGCGCCTCGAGACGCTGATGATAAATGAACTGTGCCAAAAATGGGACTCCATAAAGTCAACTTTCCAAAATAGATTTTTTATACCCTGATTCCATTAAAAATGGGAAAAAAGGGTATAATGGGTTTTGTGCAAAAGTATGTAACAGGCAGAAGGAAGCATCTCCGACCTAATAGAGTATATATATTCTTGATCAGCATCAACAGTCGAGTCGATATAGACATGTCCGTCTGTCTGTATGTATGAACGCGTTGATCTCAGAGACTATAAGAGCTAGATACTCCAGATTTCGAACTTAAGCTCGCCTAATCCCTAAGCAGTACAAGTTTGTTTTCAATTTTCGATAACTCATCCCGTTTCCGATGTACACATGGGATCGATAACAATAAAATCTTGAATTTGAAAAAATATTTATTTAAAAATTTTTATATAGCATTTGAATTGTTAATCAAAATAATAACAATCTGTGAAATTTTTATTAAAATCGGTTGAGAAACACTGGAGATATGGAGCATTGAAGTTGTGTATGCAGTATGCAGTATGTGCGTACATACAAACACACATATTTGCAAACACTGACTGTACGCGTAAGGTATAGGGATCAGGGTATCGTCTAGTCGGGATTTCTCGACTAGAGCCTTCTTACTGGTTTTTTTTTTTAGCAATTTTCCACTTTTCACACAGTCATAATATATCTTCTCGTTTTTTTTTTTGTATCTTTTGCAGAACTAGCGAACAGTCTGCTGCTGTTGCTGTTGGAGTTGCAGCTGGTGCTGCCACGCCTCTAACTGATAAAACAGAGTCGGTTGTGTCTGCAGTCTGCAACAAAATTAACAACAACAAAAGCAGCGGCAGCAACAGCAACAGCAACAATGCTGCACAACAGTCACAAAAATCTCAGCTGCAACAAAATCAAAATCAAAATCATCAACAGCCATCGAATAACAACAGCAACAAACTAAATGGCCAATCAAATATCAACAAAATGACGCCAAACAACATCCAACAATTGGATGCCAAACAAAATATCGATAGTCGACGCAGCAGCAGCCTCGAACTCGAACCCGACGATGCCGACGATGTTGTCGATCTAGCCCATGTTGGCGCCTTCGATGATGATATGCAGGCTCTGTTGCCCAAATGCACACGACGTTCAAGAGATGAGCTCAGTCAGGTGAGTTGTACATGAAGACTTTATTACTTGATTTGCTAAAAGAATCATCAGTTAGATGACAGATCTTATACTTTAAACTTTATTTATCCTTAACTTTTGAGCGGGGTGAATTCCTAAATGGATATCAAGTAACAAAGGAAAATATAATGGAAATATTACTTAGACACAAGATCAATCAGGAAACCATCCATTAACAAATATAAACTCATATATATATATGTATATATATCATAAAAAATATGAAGATTTATAAGGATATATTCAATATCCGAAATGAATTCAATTTATGTTTCGTTGAGTTTTTAATTAAATGCAAATATTTTTTATATGGATTTGGTATAAAAAATATTCCTGAGAATGGATTAGCTCAATTTAAATGCAAAAAACAAATATTTCTGCAAATGGATTAGCTACTTTGTTAACCTTCATTGCAGCCATATAAAGATTTTGTACATTTCATTTAATTGGAAAACACTCAGCATGAGCAGAAGTTGGGCTTACATTTAGTGCGAACAACTGTTGAGCATATTGATGAGTCGAGTCGAGTCGAGTTTGTCGCACTACTATTCATCTCCATAATGGGCAGCCGTTCGTTGAGACCCAATCAGAGCAGTAGGCAGGCATAGCTTTGGGGCAAAGGAAAGCCGCACGAAGTCAGTCTGTGGCACAGTAAGTGGCAATTACGCAAGCTGCCAATGGGCCATCAGTAGCAGCAGGAGCTGAGGGAGTTGCTCCTTTTGTCCTTTTTCTCTCACTCTCTCTCTCTCTCTCTCTTTCTTTCTTTGTATGTTTGTGACACTCATTCATTCATAATTTGCTACGTGTTGCCATGCCAGCCATAATCATAATGCTGCTGGTTGTGTTGGCTGTTTGGCTGGCCATAAACTGTGCATCAAATGATTCCCATTACCAACAGAAATACAAATTACAATATACACGTTCACTCTTCTCACACGTTTGGTTGATGTCGCTGTTCCCTCTTTCGACGATTCTTTAGACCCCTCCGAACGTATTCCCCCTTATCATTATGCCATCATTATTTACATGCATTCGTGCGTGCTGCGCCTGTTTCATTCTCGCATTCTTCATTAATAACTGCGAATCCTTTTTTATTCCCCCTGCCTGCCTGCCTGCCTGGCTGCCCTGTCATCAACATCATCATTAAAAGCGACGCCTCGTTCCTAATGCACAGGACAGGAAATTACAAGCAAGGCGCCGCCATTTGCTATATGAATAATGAGAAGCGCTTTACACAAAACTCCTTTTGACAAGTCAATTTACTAGTTAATTTGATATGCCAACCCAACCTAACCCAACCCAAACCCAACCCAACTTAGACCCAGACACCATTCACACAAAACCCACAATTCGAAAGGCGTTCATGCGTAAAGTTTTGCTGCATGCTGCATACACTTCATATACTCTCTATAATTGCTTAATAATGCGTTAGATTGCTAGCATATTGCAGCTGTTGCCAAGCTTCAGAAAATACATTTAAGTATGTTTGCAAGGTTGCCCAATTGCATTTAACGTTGTAAAGGAGAACTTAAAATGGGTTTTTATATACTTTTTGATTGGCAGCTAAACTCTTTAAGCTTTTGTTTTCGAACTCTCCAATGTCTAATTCATTTATGTTGCCAAATTTCACTCAAAAGTAAAAATACAAACTCATGATTAGAACTTTTGCTTGTTGTTCTAACTTCACAAGTTATTGCATACGTTTCAAATCGATGCTGCTATTTTACTGCTTTAATAGTGCACCACTAAATAGAAAACACTAGGAAACTTCTAACATAACATTTTAATATTTATGTTAACAAGCTTGCCATGCCATCTTTGATGGTTTCATGTAAGACTTCATTCGAGTTGTTTGGTTGGATATTATCTACCCTTATTTGAGTTTCAGCTAGTGCTGCTTTTGCTGCCAAATAGCTGCACATAACTAAGCAACGTTGCCAAATTTCATGCGCTGCAAAGTAGGCAGCACTTTCCGATTGAGAGACAATTTCCTTAGCTTTGTATTTGTGTCTCTGCTGGCTGGCTCGCTCGATTGCCATTGCCATTGCCATTGCCATTGCCGTTGCCAAGTTGTCCAAGTTCAAAGTCAAAAACCAAATGAGAACTTACACGCTATTAAGTTTCCATACATATACGAATGTCCTGCGGTAAGTAAAGAAATGTGAGCAGAGGAAGTGCACAAAACCGAACTGGGCAAACCACAAACGAGTGGGCTGTCTGGACCGCTTTGCAACTCAAACACATGTTCACATTTTAATTTGTGTTGCATTCATTTCCTGTTGCATTTGGCTAACGGCAAACCGACAGACCGACAGACGACGACGACACAGGACACAAGGAGAAACATCTTCGTTGTCTCGACATCGGCATAAAATATTGATTTCAATGGGCTCTTCTACACTGCTGTTGACCAGTTCACACACACACACACAAACAGTGGCACAGCTGTGGCCAACAATTTTCCTTTTGGCGCATTTCGGCCATTTATGAATATTCAATAAAAAGCAACAAACAAAAGCAATAACAACAACAACAACAACAAAAACAATCGTTTGGCGATAAAAGTGTCTGCTGTAACGTAAACTGCTATGATGCTTGCCGTGGCCGTTGTTATAACCACAGACAGCTTCAACACATGAGCCTCACTTGCTGCCACATGCCACACTACCTCTGTCTGTCTGTCTGTATGTCTGTCTGGCAGTATAAAGTTTTTATCGACGATCAGCAGAGTTTGAGTTCCGTTTGGCTATGTGCTTAACTTTATTACTTTCATTATGCTTCAACCCTGCTGGCATTTTGCCCATGCTATCGGCAAAAAGTCCATAAACAACTTTCGAGTCTAATCTCCAGCCACGGGCCATGTTCATGTCCATGTCCATGTCCATGTCCACAACCAGATCCAGGTGCACGTGTACTAATTGCAGCGGTATTAGTGGCGCTTTGTCAGCGGCTTATAGTCATGGCAACCCTCCCCCCACCCCCTTCCCCACCTCACTATCTCTCTCTTTCTTTCTCTCTTCCATTTTTTTGTTTCGGTCAGCTTTTAGTTGAGCTTGTCTTGTCAGTTGTCCGTGTAGTACACATGCTTTGAAAGAGTGACTCCTGGTGTCCTTATTCTTTTATTTTATTTCGTTGTTGTTGCTGCTGCTGCTGCTGTCCAGCCAACATGTTTGGCGATGCCAGCCGCACGATATGAATGTGAAGCAGACAGGACGCAGCAACAACACCGCAGGATGCTGATGTGACACAGCTTTAAAGTCCCTCTAATGAAGTGTATGTGTGTGTGTGTGTGTGTGTGTGTGTGTGTGTGTGTGTGGTTTCTAACCCTAAAAATCAAAAAGGAATGAATGTACTAAACTAACTCTTAACTCTTGTCACTCCAATTGGATTTGGCGTGGTGGCGAGTGTCCGGCATTAGTTAGTTTTTGTCCCAATCCAACAATCCAGCTCCTTCGCACATCCTTGATGCGCGCCTAATGGCTGTGACTTTTTGACAGCGTTGGCCAAGTGTCCGGTGTTGGGCATATCCTGTCTGTGTTGTTTCTTGTTTTTTTCCGGCATCCTTACCCCCAAAAGACATGTAACATTTGTATGTGTCTCGCCGGTGGCCACTTTTATGCTCATAGATTTTATGTGCAGCTTATTACTTTGGCTTTATCGTCAATGTTGATTGTATTTGCTGGGATAAATATCCTTATTGCTAGATTACTGTTATAGTTTTTTTTTTAGTTGCCCTATTCATCTTTAGCAGCTGCAGCCTATGTAAATTGTTTTGCGTATTGTTGCCAAAATTCATGCAACAACGTTGCCAATTTTCACCATTCTTGCAACTTCATTTGAAAATGCTATTTTTAGTCTATTATAATAGTTATTGTATTGTTGTCAACCTTTATATAAAATTTGTATCGCTTTAGATGGATAGCACAGCGCATTTTCCACAGTTGCCAAACTTAAGAGGGAAAGAGTTGCTCACCTTCTCATTGCAACGTTGCCAGACTTTACTAAAACGCTGTTAATTATGCATTCATAGTGCGACTGGCCACACAACAAATCGACAGCATGTCAACATCGCGCTTCAATTAGCCAGCATCAGCATCACAACTTTTGAGCCTACCTCTACCTCTAACTCTCTCTAGAGAGAGACTCTGTGTGTGTGTCGCATAAGCTCAAACATGCAACGGCTGGTGACAGACATTTGGACAGCCTACTCTGGTCACACTACAAACTACAAACACGCAAGCAGACAAATCGCAATGGCAATGGCCAAAAGCCGAGGCACAAGGCACACATATGTCACCATCAAGCAAATGTTTCACTGTCTGTCCTCAGTTTTCAAATACGGTTGCTATTTATATAGTTGCTGTTGCTTTTGCTGTTGCTATTGCTGTTGCTGTTGCTGTTGTCGCAGTTGTTGGCATTGCGGTTTTTTGGCTGCCGCTGTTGCCTGCCATTAAATGTAATTCTCTGTGGTTTTTATGGTTTTTTAAAACATTCAACAACATTTTACGTGGCTGCTATTTATCTTTTATTTCGGCACTCACTTCAGTTGTTGCCGCACCACCACCATCCTCAACCCCCTTCCCCTTGCTTCTCACAAGTTTTTTTGTTGTTTTTTTGCAACTGCTTGTGTCATGTCCCTTGCCGTGTCGCCTCGCACGTTCGTTGCTGCTGCGTTGCGTCAGGCAATAATTCAGTCTCGAGTGCAATTTGGTGGCACACACACACAAACACATATTTATAAAGAGACACACAAACTCACACAAATACACATACACGCACGTGCGACGCTTTTGAAGCTTATCTCGCTCACCTTTTGTCAAACTATTAGCGCAATGGCTGCAAAAAATCCACAAAGCACAGTGGTATTAAATTGTCAGGACTACCAAAAAATAATAATAATACAATGTGCCCACATATTTATTAGGCTCGCATAAATTACTTAGATTAACGTAACGTTACTTTTTTTGGCCCTATTTTCATGCTTTGTTTGTTTTGTGTAAAGAAATTTAAAACCATTTACGAATTTTAACTAAAAATCATTTTTGAAAACATTACGGATTTCCAAGATTTTTAAATATCACACTAACCAAATGTTGCTGTTCTTAAATGCCTTGAAATCAAATTGCCAAGACTTGCTGAAAATGTAACTCTCAAGAGTTAAATTGCTCAAATTAATTATCTTGACTGCTAAAAGATCTTAAAGTATCTTTGGAATGAGTTCAATCGTTCACTGTAGCTAACTGTACTCCTCCCCTCTATCATGCTTAACTGTTCCACTGGCTACCAATCTCAACTACTATTGTCTCTTCTCCTCTTGCGGCGAATTTTCTTTCTTTTTTTTTGTTTTCTGGTTGCTTTCGCTTTATTTGACATTTGTCGCATTTGAAATATTTCATTGCATACTTTTGTGCGGTCTCACTATACTCCACAAATATAGCGGTTTGCAATTTGTTGTGCAATTTATTACGGACCAAACCCCTTAGCCATTCCTTTTGGAATTGGCCAGGTAAAAATGCATTGAAGCTAGTATATATTGGTGTTTCCAGTAGTTTGGCTGGGAATTTTTCGATGTTGCCATTGAATTGGTCGTTGTTGAGCCAAATTGTTGCCAATATTGGAAAGCAGCACACAGACTAATATTTAACAAAAGGTGCACTAGCTTGGTGAGGGCAAGAAGTTAGAAAGGTGGTAGTTGATGATTTTCATTTTCAGCCGCCTGAAACGGAAGTCAACTTACTTTCGTTGTCTGTGCTTGCAACAACAGCAGCAACAACAACAACAGCAACAACAGCAATGTCTGCAACTTGTGTGTCTCAGTGTCTGCTGCTTCCTGACCCTGAAATGTCTGCTAAAGAAAGATTCACTGCTTCCAACTGTTCCTGCTGCTGCTGCTGTTTGTCTGGCCGCGCCGCTTGGCTGGCCATTGTGTTGTTGTGCTGCAACAACCGAGTTGCAGACTCCTGCTGCTGCTGCTGCTGCTGCTGAAGCGCCAAAGCGAGGCACAAACATTTTAAAGTCGTCTCGCGACTGTTTGCTTAACATTACGCGTATACCCAATCTTCTCCCATTCCGCTGCTGTCTTTTGGCCAAAATCAAACACATTTTGCTGGCACACATGCGACCAGGAAGTAGCAAACAACAGCAGCAGCAGCCGTGGCAGCATCCGTGGCAGCAACCCCCAGTGGCACTTGAAAATGCAGTCAGGCTACTTATAAAGCTTTTGCCTCGAGTCAGGGGTTGCTGCCAGACTTAAATGTATGTACTTTTTCTATGCTGTGTTATGTTGGCAAATCTGTAAACAAATGGGAGACGGGCTAACTTAATAAGTAACGCATTATTGCTGACTGCCTTCACTCAACAATAGTTTCCAACAGCAGCACCAGCAGCAGCAGCAGAATAAAAAAAAAGGACTCGACGCCTTAATAAGCAATACTTAAGACTTAATGCAGGGCATAAAATATGCACAGCATTTACCTCACAGCAGCTTCAAGTTGGCGCTTCACTTGACTGACGCCTGGTGGGGGAGGGGGGGTTTGGGATTGTGGCACATAAGGGTTGTCCCGTTCGCAACCGCAACCCTGGCAACTGTTTTGCTGCCTTGGTTTTTTGGGTTTTTTCTCTTCTGTGCTGTTCTGTGATTTTTGATTTAAGCATAATTTTGCAACATTCTCTCGACGCTGTGGGCTTGGCGGCGGGACGCCCTGTGATACCATCCTGACAATGTCCTGGCAGTGTCCTGCTGTGCTGTGTTCTGTGCTTTCAAATATTTCAAACATTTCTTCAAGGGATTTGCGCAATTTTCCCTTTCGTTTTTTTGCTTTTTTTTTTAACTTTGTATTCGCCATTTTCTATTTGATTTCATTTTTTATTCAGTCTGTCGAAATTCTTTTGCATTTAAATACTTGGCAAATAAACAGCAGTCAACGATTCCATTTGCATTTCAATTTTATTGCGTTTCGTTGTCTTAAGATTTTCTTTCTTTTCTTCTGACTGCTGACAACGCTGCGTATGATTAATGCCAGGCAAAAAAGGTCACCAACGATGAAGCAATAAAAAACCCCGTTTAATAAATGACATCAAAAATTAAAACTCGCTGCTGGCGCGTAAATCAAATTTCCATTTACACAAACACATACACATATACGTATACATATAGATATAGATATATATGTAAAGGTGTTTGTGTGCTTGGGCAACCTAATTTGACAGTCGGCCAGAAATAACTCAATTAGTGATGCGACCCTTTTGGCTAGACCCAAGCGAAAACCAAGAAAAAATATACCTTTATATATATATATATATATAAATAAAAGTACAACCCTATCCATGACGTTGTTAGCGGTAACGAGCGAATGTTTGTGGCATGAGGCAACTTGTAGCCGGCCACTTGACTCGCGGTGGCATGCGACTGCTGAAGTAGCAACTGCGCTACCCTACTTTGTTTTTAACTTTGTATACCCTGTCTTTAGGGTATCTTAGATGTTCATTTTAGTGAACGTCATTAAAAATCTTTAATTTTGAAAACATATTCAGAATTTTGATTTATATCTTTCACTCATTTTCAATGAGCCATATAAAAACTATCCCAAATATATAAAAAACTCGAAACACTTTAACTGTTAGTACACTTATTACAGTTAAAAATAATTGTAAAGCAAAAAAATTTCATCGCTTTATGAATAAAGCAAAACATACTAAAATAACTTGATTCTTGAATCAAGTTAGCAAATTCGTTTCGTCTAAACCGAAGTAAATAGATATATATATATTTATACATAATATATATATATACATATATATATATATTGTGTATATACGTAAATGTTTGTGTTGTGTTTGCATTTGTATTTGTTTGTACAGTATTCGAAATCTTTTTTTTTTTTTGGCTTTGCTGTGTTTGTTGTTGCCTTGGCATCAATTTGGCATCACTTACAGTTGGCAAACATCCATCAACAGCGCTGGCATCATTACGCATCAAATAAGGGGGGTTGCATACGCACCCCTCTCCCCCCCCTCTCCGCTCCTTCTTCTCATATTTTACCATTAAGCTTAGAGCCCTGGCTGCACTTTTGGATCGTTAGAGCAGAGCAAGGGAAGGCATTGTAGCAGCCGTATAAAAGTATGCTATGGCAATATGAGAGGCCTCGACATGAACTGAACGTTGTTGTTTGAGAGCCAAGCAAAAAAAAATAAATAAATAAAATGAAGACTCGAACTTCAAAAGACCGCCCACGGCAATTTTCAATTAAAAACGCCTACGCGAGTGCCATGCGGAATTTTTTTTTTCGGTTTCGTTCATTCAAAAATGTGTAAGAATGCTGCTGGATAGACACACACACACAGATACATACATACACATACATAGATGGATAGATGGATGGTTCGCCAACGGTTGTTGCTAAAATGATGATGCCTGCGGGCACTTTTAAAGTTGTGCCCAAAAAATTTGTGTTGATGGCATGACATGAGATTGCACTCAAGATTTAACAATGTATAGTATATATATATATATATATGTGTGTGTGTGTGTGTGTGTGCGGGCGGGGCTATAATATGGCCAAGAGCTATATGTCAAGAAGGCGGAGAAGAAACAGCAGTTACAACGGCAGCTACAGCACAAGCGAAACAGATCCTGACTTCAACTTGAGTAGAGTGCTCGAAAGCGCAGCTTAATGCGGCCAAGTAGATTTGCTGTTGTTGCAAGTGTTTAAAGCTGCAACAAAAATACGAGTGTTGTAGGTACTTCCATACTTGAGAAAAAAGTTAACTTTAGTCGTAAGAAAAAGAGTCCGCCCTAAGCATATTTAAATTAGATGTAGAATAAACAAACATAGATTCTTTTACCCATTACTTTTCTCATTACCTTTCATGTCTGACCAAAAAAAAAAAATAGATATGTATCTTATAATCAACTGCTGCCAGGCACAAAACATTTAGCATTTACATATTTACACTATTAATAATAAGTTATATTAACGATAGATAAACGCATAACTAACTATATTCCTTCTTATCCTTGATCCTTGCAGTCACGCACATCTCTTGTCTCCAGCTCGGAGGGCGGCATACTTGCCGAGGGCGAAACATCGAGCGAGGAGAGCTCTCGCGATTCTAGCGACAATTCGCCGCCATGTGATTTGGGCCTGATGGAACGATTGTTGTTAACGCATCCAATGTGGTTTTTGCCGGGCATACAGCGTTCGGGTGCCGTTCACTTGCTCCAGGGCAAGGAGGAGGGGGTGAGTGTGGTTTGATAATTATGAATACATTGATTATGCTGGCGTATGCCTTTCTCTATATAAATAAATAAATAAATGCAGCAGACGCTGAATTAAATCAAACAAATAATCGGACCACAAAAATTTACAATCCAAACAAACAATAGGGAAAAAAGTGTTGCATACAAACGTGCGCATTTGCATATACAAATTGCAATCAATTAACGTAAATCTGAAATGTGAGTAGACAAAACGTAGGGGGGGGGAGAGATAGAGAGAGAGAGAAAGAATTGGGATTTGTTATGCGTATCGTGGAGAAATATATATGGTACACAGATTCATTAATATGACAACAGCGACGCGATGCGATGCGATGCGATGCGACAACAATGCTGCCAAGCGCGTTTAATTGTATAAATGTATATATAGAAAGATAAACAAAGAAATGTTGCTGTTGGGCAACTGGCAACTGGCAACTGGACGCAAGCGAACAAGGATGCCGCCGAGTCCGAAAGGACTCGCTGCTCATTGAAATTTATCTGAAGCGCCAGCAAAAAGCAGACAACAAACAGACTACAGCTAGATAGAAAAAGGGTGCGGAAAGGGGCGGAAGGGAAAAGGCAAATGACACAAAGGCGACAAGAGACAAAAGCCAACGCAATTGGATATTCACACACACATACACATACACATACACATTCACATTCACGTGCTTGGATCAGCTTGGAGGTTTGGGTGCTGGTCATTTTGTGATTCAAGGCGCTTTGCATACACAATTGAAATTACAACAAGGCAAACACACCCAGAGAGCAACAGAGAAACACCAACACGCCCAACCAAATTGTACACAGATTCAATAACTTACCAAGCCCAAAACGTACTGTCCAAGTCAAATTGCTGTTGCTGTTGCTGCTGCTGCTGCGTTGTCCTTCTTTAGCAATTATCACGTGTACAGGCAGACGGGCAGACAAATGGATCTTTAGTCAGACAGAGGTCAAGAGGCTGCCTGGCTGGCTACATATATATATATATATTATGTATAGATTGAATGAAATGCTTCATCGAATCGCTCGAATGCCAACTAAATTGCTAGCCATTTATTTAAACCAAAGGAAAGAAAAAGCTTTGCCAAATTGTAAATAATATTGTGACATTTATATAAGAGAATAGCATCTAGCAAATGTCTGCCCAAAAAAAATCAACTTGAGAATAGGTTTCAATATCAGACCTCCTTCAAACCTCAACCGATTATCAAATACAATAATACCTTATAGATCCTGACTAAGCATCTAAATTAATACTTCATTATCAGTTTAGAAATTTTACTCGAGATTCGTGATCAAAAATCTATATGGCATTTTGTTTTAGCATAGGAACAATTGTACCTCAAATGATGTTCAGTAGAATTGTATATATTTGGTCAGAGATAAACTTAATTATTATAAATTCTAACATTCGAAGATTTTGTAACAACAACACATTTAAAAATTGAATAGTTTCTCACTTCTTATTATTTTGATTAACCTATTTTTATCATAATAAAACTAAATCAAAAAAATCAAAAAACCAAATAAAATTGAGATTTTCTCATTTCACAAAGTTTTCGATATGTCTGGCAACGAAATTAATTCAAAATATTTAATGATTTTTTAATCTAATAACAAGATTTGAGTAAGGTTTTTTGTGTATTGCATGTGTTGCATGTTGCATTCAAAATTAAAGCCCAAATCAAAAGTTGCTCTATCATGCAACGGCAAACTTCAATTACGAATACGAACTTTTGTGTAAGTTTCATTGTGAATGTGAATTCGAATTCGAATTCGAATGAATGGAAAAACTTTAAATTTGTTGAGCACTCTGAATTGAATATTGAACATGGCACGCGACGACGACGACGACAAGTCCTTAAGGGAGGTAAAAAATGTTAAAAGCGTTTTTCAGCTCGGCAATTTTCAATTGTCGAATGCGTCGCAACAATGGCGCATTGATTGCAGCAGCACACAAGGGGTGAGGGAGGGTTTTGGTTAGAGGGGGTGCTATGGGAAGGGTTTAAAAACTTTGTACTTTTAACCCAACTGCTCTGACTTTAGTCTATCTGTCTCTCTCCCCATTTCTCCCCATTTCTACATTCTCTCTCTCTCTCTCTCTCTCTTTGTCTCTGTCTGTTCCTTATCACTCTCGTTTTTCTTTGTATTTGCCTATTAAAACGCTAATTGCATGCGTTAGCGTTGGTTGCCCTTGGCAATTACAACGCCACCCCTGGCGGACATCCCTTCCCCTACCCCCCTGTCCCACCCCCTTGGCACACCCCCGCCCCTCCTACCATCATTAGTGGCAGGTTTTTGTTGTTGTTTTGCTTATGCGTTTAATAAAAAAAAGGTATTTGCATAATTGAAATTGAAGCAGCCGTTTTTAAGTTCCACCAAACAACACACACACACAACCGCACCATCCTCAATATACACCCCCCGCCCCCCTACGCCCCGTGTGGTCTTTTGAATATGACCCTCAGTGTGTAAACTGCATTGGTAAATGTTTGTAATTAAAAATCAATCAATATGTTTGAGCTACGAATGCGGCTACGTTGTCCTGCCCATTTGTGGCAACACATGTGGCTTCAACAACAACAACAACAGCAACATTCGCAAACGGCAATGTTTTTGCTTTTGGTCCATTTGCCTGCCTGGTATTTTAATTACTTGTTTCGCCTGCTATCCTGCTATCCGTTTCCATCTGTCGATTTCCTTCTTTCATTCCATACTTGTTCCTTTCTTTCTTTTTTTTTCTTTCCTCTCTACTCCATCAATCATAAACTGCGTTGTGGTATAGGGGGAACGGAAGTGGGGGGGAGGAGTTGCTTGCCTGGATCTGGTCACATGTGCGTGCAACTTGTTGTTGTTGTTGTTGTCGTTGTTCTTATTTCCTGTTTTTATGCCCTGTGAATTGGACAGAAAAAATTTATATATATATATGCCACTGGCAATTAAGCGCGCATATATATTATGTACGATTTGTGAATTCTTCATATTGTACATATGTATGTATATGTTGCATGTACATTTTTATGTATGTTTGTATGTATGTATGTATAACGATTAATATTAACTTTAACGTGAGAAAACTTATAGAAAACAGTAAAATTGTTACACTTTTAACTTTATTCATTCATTTAATCAAATTGGCTTTGAGTAAAGTGTACATTAAGCCTATACAAGCTTATACTTGATTTAAGTAATTTATACACTTTTTCTAATGATGCAACAAAAGAGGGTATCTTCTAGTCGTACTCTACTCTAAAGCACGGACTTGTTATGCTGACCACAAAATCTAATTAGCAGCAAATGTTGAATGGTAAATGATGTTAATGTTCATAAAGGTGTTCGTTTCGTGTGTGTGTGTGTGTGTGTGTGTGTGTGTGTGTGTGAGCTGTAGATTGAAGTTTTTGGACCTTAGCTTAGCGGGATAGCTCATAAGCCGCATGTTTAGTGGGTGGAAAGCAAAAAATTGCAATTGCACTCTAACTCTGATGTCTGTGATTGCGGTTTTTTTAGAGCGCACCACATGACGTATGCGCAATATTTAACAAGCATTTCGTTGCATTTTATTTGTGATCTCTTTGAGTGCACTAGATTTATGCGTTCGCCTCAATGTGAGCCCAAAATGAACTTGTTAAGCTGCAGCTAAAGTCAAATGCCCCTCCCCCCCGCCCTTTCAACGCCTCCTGGCACTTGGCTGCTTAAATGGCCAATAGACAAGCGGAAAAAGCAATCAAATTGAATGTTTTTTTTTGCTATTGACCATGGCAATGTCCATTCTTTTTCTTTTGTGTCCTATTGGCATGTAAGAGTACAACTAAAGGGTGTATGTGTGTCTGTGTGTGTGTGTGTGTGAAGGAAGTGAAGGTGGAGTCAGCTAACATGGCAAAAAGTCAGTATTTGGTAACTGTAGTAACTGTAACAGCAGCAGCAGCAGCCACATAGGCGCAGACAGTTTTTATTTATCACCCGCAGTGCAGAGGGAGAGAGATAGAGAGAAAGGAGAAGCGAAGGGAAGAGAATGGTTTGAGTATGCCATCAACAACAGGCGTTGGGAGACAGCGCACAGCTGATGAATGATAAGGCCGCAGACAGCTGCAGTGTGGGGGTGTGGTGTATATATATGTGTATGTGTATATGTGTGTGTATATGTGTGTGTGGGTGTGAGTGTGTGTAAGTAGAGACATTCAAACATTGGGGGTAAGTCGAGATGACAACCAAAGCCAAAAGGGTTGCTACAAACAACACCATTGAAACAGAAACGGAACAGAACAGAAACAGAAACAGAACAGAACGAAACAAAACAGAACAGAACAGAACAGAACGGAGAAGACAGATCTCGAGCCCATAAATACAAGTAGGGAGCTCAATTGAACAGCAGCAGCAGCAGAAACGACTCATAAGTTGGATAGTTAACATACCATAAACACTGCTGGATAGTTGCCAACATTACGCTCAGAACGTGGGAGGGTGGTTGGGAGGGATGGGGAGAGAAAATAAACGATTTCATAGTGTGAGACAATTGGAATGACTCTACACATATGAAAATGAACAACAATAACAACTTAAAACTATCTTAACATCTATTACATTGATGCATTTCTTTTTGAATAAGCTCGTAATAAACTTTAAAGACGCTTTTCGACTTTATTTGACTATAATGTGTATATGTATATGTATAGCCACACATTACATTAAATTACATTTAATATTGCTTAATTGAAAATGAAGCATGAATTAAACTTATAACTTTATTTTTTCATTGATTTTAAACATTCCAAGTACTTAAAGATTTTGTTTGTGATTAGGACAACAATTAAACAAATTAAACTTCAACTATTGCCACAATATATGCCACAAGCTCTGTTCCTGCTTCACTCAGGTTTAAATATTAAATATTCAATTACAAAATTTTGAATGTGCCTTCAATCACATAATTGTTTGCCACACATGGCGTATGCGCAACGTGACACATGCAGTGAGTGTTGGTTGGTCGGTTGGTTGGTTTGTGGGCGGGAAGTTGGTTGTGAAACTGTCTGAACGCATTTTGGCTATGCTCGTTTAACAACAACAACAACATGCAACAAGCAACAACAACAAGCAACATTGGCGACACATTGTGCTAATGAATTATTAACAAAAATTATAATTGAAAGCCGTTTGGCAAATGAGTTTAATGCACTTGCCAGCACCACATAACACATATCAACCAGCAGTGCTTGTGTGTGTGTGTGTGTGTGTGTGTGTGAGTGGGTGTGTGTGTGTGTGTGAGTGTGTGAGTGTGCGTCTGACATAGCCAACGATGAAAAGGCGAAATTAAAAACGAAAGCCTCTGAACGTTACCGAACGGAAATCAAGGGAAATCAGCTTAAGGCAATGGGGATTCATACATACATACATACATACATACAAACATACATGAATACATACATATATACATACATACATGAATGCATACATACATACATACGTATTCGAATGGAATGGAAAATGGGGACATTAACTGACATCGCTGACTCTTGAACTGAGCAACGAAAGCCGCTTAGTGGCCAACGCACCGATATAAGGGGGGCATAAAGATTGAAAGAGAAAGGAAGAGGGAGGAGGTCAACCAAGTAGACAATACAAAGTCGTACAATGAGGCAAATAATAAGGCAACGATTCTTCAACCCAAGTGACAACCAGCAAAGACCAAGTACACAGGGGTTGGGAGGTGATAGACATAGAGAAAAAGAGAGAGAGAGAGAGAGAGAGTAAGAGAAAGAGAGAGAGAGAGAGAGAGTAAAGGGACCTATGGTTGTCCAGTGTTGGACTTTGGCTTCAAATTCAATTTGCTATGCAAAGAAAGTGAAACGCAAGTAAAACAAAACAACAAAAAAAAAACGAACATAATACATAAAGAAATGAATGTCAATGAAATGCAAATGCTAAAAAGCGTGAGGGTTGATAACTCCCCCCCCCCCTCCCCCCTACCATCTCCCACCCGCCCGCCTTCCTTTCTTCTGCATGCCCCATCGAGACGTACGATGCCACACAATTCGCCTTTCTCGCTGCTCACATTACCAATTTGAATAAAATATGAGATTTTTATTATACATATAATGAACAGGGAGGTGGGGGAGAATGTATTTGAATTGAGTAGCGGGTTCTTTTTCTTAATGCTCAGCATCTGGGTTGCGGTCGCCTTTCATTTTGAGCTTTTTATTTTTATTTCGTTCTTAATGGCTGGCCAATGGCTTGATAATAGAGGTCCAGTTCTTCTACTTGGTTTTTGTTGTACAGTTGGAATCGCTACTTGGCATAATTTCATTACATTTATGCAGTTTTTGTTGTTGCTGTTGCTGCTGCTGCTCGACTCTTATCCTATTGCTGCTCCCTCTTTGATGCCTAACCACACAAACCGCCGACACTCATTAGGCGGCTGCGTGTCTCCCTTGGGCTGGCACTGTCTGGTGTTAAATTGCTGCGTAGAGAGCAGTAATCCCCTTGTCCCTTCGTTCGGGTATGGGAGAAAGAGCTGTAGGTTTCAGTTTTAAATGAGATGCAATTTTTTGCCTTATAGTAACATTGAGCGCTGTTAACTTGGTTAACTTGGTTGCTTGTTTGGTTACTTGCTTAAGCACCGCGCCTAAATGCAGGCAACACTCTTTAAGCAAATAAGTTTCTTTGCTTTGCGTATGTACATATTATAGCAGTCAGCTTGTGACATAGAGCACAAGTCTATTATCACTTTTCTCATTTATAGAACCTCGTTAAAGTTAAAGTAGAACAAGATCGATTCAGTGTTTAGATATAGAATAAAATTGTTTCGCTTGGACTTAAGCCTTATCTAAACAGTTTCTGGTCACAAACAAGCTTCTATAAACATTTTAATTATAAATTTTCTAACTGGTTTCTAAAATGCTTTACTGCTTATTTGTATCTTGAATCAATTAAACTGCCATTGTAAAAAAAAAGCTCAAAGCTTACCGCAACCACATTGATAAGGGTGTAAGATTAAAACTTGTTGGGGTCTTTCCTTACTCTCTCAACTTTAAAAAAGTTAACTGCAGCAAATGTACAAATCAATTTGTGTCCATCTGTCGTTGCAAATTGCAAGTTGTCTTGCAACACCCACACACAAACACACAGAACGCAAACCTGGCCAACTGATAAGCCTTGCAGCAATCGCTTAGAATGTTGTTTAGTTGGTCGGTGCTTCATTGCAACCGGAGGCCATTAAGTTGTCAAGATTTGATGTCAAGCATTTTGATGTGATAGACAGGAAGCAAGACCGAAAGAGAAACAGAGAGACAGAGATAGGGATAGAGGTAGGTGGAGATGTGCACAAAGTGTACAAAGTACAACTCTTGAAGCATGATTTAATGATTATAGACTAGACTTGGCGCTCGAACGAGCGCAACGAGTCTATTTGCGGGCCAAAACTTGATTACGACATAGCAATAGCAAATAGCAATAGTCGCCATTTATAGACCAGACCAAAGCATTCATTCTCCCCACAAAAAGGGCTGCACTTTCGATTCAGACCGCAAATTCAGGCAGACAGACAGCAGCAGCAGCAGCAGCTGCGACACGTATTGCGCATAGTGAAGGTTAACAACAACGATAACAACAGCACCCTGCGGCCTACAGGGTGCTGCCAAAAAATAAAAAGGGGTGACGCTGCGGACATTTCAGCGACAAGAAGGAAGGGCAAGAGACAGCGTTGGAGGAAGCGCTAAACGTAAAGGGCAAACGACGACCAAAAAATGGTCGAGAAATGGAAACCGGAAATGTTGTTACATAGTATTCGCAATACCCCCCCTCCACCACCAACCCGTAAAGAAATGTGCACTTGCTGCCGGAAATGGGCGCAAATGTGACAACGACAAGGACAAGGACATTTACAGGGTGTGGTGAGGGTGGGGAGTGGTGGTGGGGGGTGAGGGTAGGAGGTGTGTGTGTGTGTACATTTTAAGTGTGTTGTGTGATTTGTGTGCTCTATGCAATAATTTACATGCAATTAAGTGCAAGAGTGCTCAAAGCCAACCAACAAATCACTTTCGCCCAAATTACGCCCTCAAAGGCAACTGTATTGTAGCAAAAATATATAGTTATCAAATGTTAGTTACTTGACATATTCGCATAATTATCGTATATAGATAATTCTTTGCGCTATCGATATATGTTCATATTTCACTTAATCGATTATCGATAAACTTCAAGTCATCATATTGTTAATATTCTGTATATCGTATATCGATAACTCTTTGCGCTATTTATAAATGTATATCTATATCACTTGATCGATTATCGATAAACTTCAAGTCATCATATTGTTAATATCCTGTATATCGTATATCGATAACTCTTTGCGCTATTTATATATGTATATACATATATCACTTAATCGATTATCGATAAACTTCAAGTCATCATATTGTTCATCTGTATATCGTATATCGATAACTCTTTGCGCTATTGATTTGCAAACAAATGTTGACTGCAAAGGTTATTTGTAGATTTCACTAGCAGATAAATTGTTTCTTGGAACACATTTAGTCCGAGAAATGCCAAATGCTAATGCCACAACGCACAGAGACAGACTGGCATATGAAATGCTTGTTTGTTTCTCGCTGTCACATGCAAAACATTTAAATTTACGAGACACGACCACGCCCACTGACCACTGGCCACTGACCATTGAAACCGTTAAATGCCTCTCTTTCTCTCTCTCTCTCTCTATTTCTGTGTTTTTATGGAGTGTCGAGAAGAGTTGCAAAAAGTGCAAGTGAAATCAGTTTGGTCTGCAAGATTTTTGGTTGGGATTTCAGCTTGATGCAAAGTGGTTAAGAGAGTGTGGTATGTGGGATGTGGGGGTGTGGGGGGTTGGTTAACGGGTACAGCAGACGACAGTCAACGAACTGTTAAGTGAAAATGCATTTCGAAACGCAATGGAAGTAAAACGCATTTCTAGGGTTTCCTTTCCATTATTTTGTCGTCTGAGCGCTTAAAAGCCTTTGCACCTGTGTATGTATAAGTATGTCTGCATATGTGTATGTGTATATGTGTGTCTGTGTAATGTGTGTATGTGCAATGAACTGGGGGGCGTGTCAGCACGCCTACTTTCGAACAATAATAATATGGTTGTAGCCAAAAAGCCAATTGATTGCAACTATTGTTTGAGCTGCTGCAAACAATGCCATTGACTTACATACATATATGTGTACATACGTATGTGTGTGTGTGCATGCATGCAACCATATGGGTATGCGCATGTACAAATATACCCTGTAAAAAGATAAACACTTTTGTTGGTTGCTCACACACTCAACATGTTAACTAAAATAAAATTTCATTAATCCAAATTTTTCTTTTAATCGAGTTGAAGTGAAAGTATTTCAATCTTAATTGTTCTGCTTCACGTACAGGGTGTATATATTGCCACTAAATGTATCGATATTGGGAAATGCATGCGTCTGTGCTATTGGTTGACATTTAAAATGCCGTTACGCCTTTTTATTGTTAACCAGATTTGCTTAAATTTGTCAAGGCGTCAATAAAATGTAGACACAAACATTCTCTCTCTGTCTCTCTGTCTCTCTATCTATCTATCGCTCTTTCTCTTTCTTTTTTGTCTCTGCGCTTCACCCTTTGTGCATTATCCTTGGCTTGTCGCTTGTTAAGACATTTTTACGCTCGTTTTTGTCCTTCGCAAATTGCATTTCCGTGACGGGTCTGCACAATTGCCCCAGCCACCCCCTCTCACCCCTTAAGATGACCACATTATTCAATCAGTGCGCTCTTTCACTCTGTGTCTCTGTGTGTGCTGCTCGCTTTAAACATGAAGATTTTCACCCTCCGACTTTTCGACTAGCTTCTATAACAGTTTGTCGTCTGCGTGCAATAAAATCAACAGCCAAAAAGTATTCTTTAAAAAATAATAAAATAAACGTTGCAATGCAGCCAAATCAAATAAACATACTAGATATTTTACCCCTGACCTTCTGCAGCTGCTGCGACTACCACCCAGCCTTATTGTCATCACCATTTCCACAATTTCTAAACCTCATCATATCAAGCAGTGTTTGTGTGTGTGTGTTCCGTTTTTTCCCTGTTATCTTCTTGATGGTTTTGCTTTTTGCTTTCAACTGCTTATTGAAAATTGTGTACAGAGCTTGCACAAAAATCATAAACAACGCCGCGGGGCGTCCATAATCGTCTCTAAACTCCCTCCCCAAAACCCCAAACTCCATACTTATTTTTCCCACTACTATTCTAAAGCTAGCAAAACGCCCCCCGCTTCAGTTGGCATTTATTGAAATCTGAAAAAAAATATAATTGCATGCTTTTAGGGTTGCTGAGCAAAATGGAAAAGCATACAAGCACACAAACACACACACACACACACACACATAAACACGCACAAGCACACGCAATAAATAGAATGTAAAAATGTTTTCAAGAGATTCCTAAATCATATTCACCTTTAGTAAAGGAGCCATGACTGTAAATTAAAAAAAAAATAGTATGTTTTATGCTTGAAATGAATAATTCAAGGAGTTTCTAGAAATAATAAAAAAAAAACTTATAAGTTGTACAAAATTAAAATAGTTTAATCAGCTAGTAATCTTTTTCATCTAAATATTGCCTTTACCTCACACACAATAAACCAAATTTATCCTCAAAACCAATTTATGGCATTATTTCAACATATTGAGTTGATTATATCTTGAAGACTTACAACATGAATTTAATTGATTTGAGCCTGAAGTTTTTTATAACGAAAGCGTTTTGTGGAACAGGAAAAAAGAAATTTCTTTTGCGTGACTTTAAGTAAAACGCTCATTATGAAAACTTTTTGCTTTGGCGATTAAGAATCACAAAAAAAAGAAGAAGAAAACATAAAGAAACGGCAAAGAAGGTTCTGGCTTCGGCTGGTACTGGTTGTTGCTACTCCTTCTGGACACCGCTGCTGTTGCCACTTGACCAGATCGGAGTTTGAGTGCTTCCAAGACACTTGCCACACGATTTCGTTTTGGCTGCGCTTTGTCGCAGCGTCTGCAAAGTTTTCCCAGCCCTATTACCGCCCGCCCACCCCACCGCTCAAAACAAAAGGACAGACAGAGGGGAGTGGTTGGCTGGGGATATAATGGCAAGGCGTTGCATACTTGCAGGCGCCGCGGCGTATGGAATACCAATTTATCATTTATCATTGTTTTCGGCGCTTTTAAACGCCATAGAAATGGCAAAATATGACAAAAGAATGGGAAATTTATGTGAGCGCATTTTTAACGCAACATTTAACGCGAAGTAAAAGCGGCGGTCCCAGGAAGTCGAAGTGAAAAGGCATCAGTCGCTGATTTACGTGGCAGGGGCATTATGACAGTTAAGACAAGTAAGAGTGAGAAAAGATTAAAAGTATTCGCGAAGGGGAGATGCCCTTATCACAAGTCTGTACTTAACAAAAGTCGCTTCTGTGAAAATCGATTTATATCGATAATGGACATATATCGGCATCGAGAAATGGCTTTTATCTTCTTTTGTTTATTCTATGCAAGAACCTTTGTTCCAAAACAAAACTAGCTTTTAATCTTGAATCTTATGACTTTGATTGTTATCGATAACATGTGTTTATCGAACACAGATAGAGGTATTAACGCTCAAGAATAGAGTCGTTGATGCTTCCTTTTGCCCGTTACATACTTATGCACAACTTGATTATATTCTTTTTTCCATCCCTTTTTTTTTCCTATTAATACAACTTACTCAACCAGCTGCTTACTCATTCTCATTCTTATCCCCACTCTGCCTCTCTTTTTAGACCTTCATCGTGCGTGGCTCAAGTCAGCCAAATACAATGGCCGTTTCGGTGCGTCTGCCACAGGATACGGGTCCATATATCGAACATTATCTGATCCAATCGATGGACAACATACTCAGTCTGGAGAGTTCCCGTTTCAAGTTCGGCTCGATTCCAGCGCTTATTGCCCACTATGCACAGTGTTGCGATGAGTTGCCCGTGCAACTGATGCTGCCACGTGTGCTTCGTGAGGCAAACAATCGCAAGAAGCTCTCCTCGCTGGCGCTGCTCGGTCAGGAGTTCTGGAGCTATGCCAGCAGTCCAGCAGTGCTGGGACCGCCAACCATTGCCAAGACAATTACAACCGTAGAGCAACAGTTGCTGGATGCAAAATCGCCATTGTCGTTGACAGAGACCAGTGGATTGGGCACTGCAACATTTTTCAGCGATGCCGGTGGCGTGGTCGGTATGGTCGGCAGCAAGCCACCAGCTGTGCCGCCACCGCAACCCACAACGCTATTCAGTCCAACGGGCAGCGGTCAACTTATGGGTTTCTTTAGCCAGGCGGGCACACCTTCTGATACGAACTCGAGCATGAGCTCCTTCTCGACCAGCGGTGGTCAGCACATGCAGCTGTTGAGTCCTAATTCGGTGGATTCGGTTATTCTTACCATGTCACCGGTGGATGCGCAGGGCTATCTGCCGGTTGGCGCTGGTGGAGCCGGACTGGAGCATCAGCAGCAGCAGCAGCAACAGACGCAACTGCTGCCAGGCAGCAATAATTTGAGCACGTTCAAGACGAACTCTGCAAGCATTATTGGAGAACTGGAGCAGGTGCGTCCGCAGCGACCTAAGCCACCCAACACACTGAATCTTAAGCCGCCGGCGCCACCAATGCGCTGGTCCAAGCCCCATTCACCGGATCAGCTAGGAAACAACTTTACCGTTACCACAACGGTCACCTTCTCCATGGAGAACAACAATGGAAATGGCATTGGAAATGGAAACGGAAATGGAAACGGGATCAGCAACAATAGCAGCAATATCAACAATAGTGTCAAACCAAATCCCGCACAGTTTGTGGAGGTAACAACGCCAGCGTCTAGCAATCCTTTCAATGCCCTGCTCAATTCACAGGCCAGCACCAGCACGTTCCAGACCTTTGCGAAACGTATGTCGCCCGAGGGTGAATGCAAGGATACGCTCTCCTCCCAAGGTTCCTCCTCAAATGATAGCCGCTGGCAATCGCAATCCCAATCGCACTCACAATCCAGCCGCGACTCAAGTCACAGCCAGCGCAAGATGCTCTCTCCAATGACGCCCAATGGCGTTGCCGGCGTTCTGCCCAACATAACAAGCAGCAGCCATAGCAGCAAATCTCGAAAATCTCGCATACGCAAGGAATCCAAACACTATCAGGAGTCGGACATACTGGAGAGTCCACCGGCACAGTACTGTGCCAGTGCTCTCAGCGATAAGATCAGTGACTATGAAGACGTCTGGTCACATGATCCCAGCGATCGTGCCAGTCTGCTGACTAGCTTCAAACCGGGTCTCGATAATAATCATGGCGGCGGCGTACTCAATCGACGACCCGATCTGTTAGCCGAGACACGTAAGTGTTCCAATAGGGCTTGATGGAGTTTGACTTAGAATCGAAAGATTTAGATTAACGTTATCGATATTATCGATAATTTTAGATCGATAATCAGTTGTTTAATCGACCCATCTAAAGCTTTTCTTGGATTCAACTAGATTATGAGATCAAACGGCGATTAATAAATCGTATAAAAATAATCGATTGCTTATCAACATTTCAAACAATCTGTAATATCGATAGATTGATTATTTTGCAGCATAAAGCGTTATAAATATTACCTAGCATAAACTAATATATTTCTTCACTTTTTGGACTCTCCCCACTGCAGCTAGCACACCCACACAGCAACTGCTGTCGCCATGCGAGCTGGAGGAGCGAGAGAACAGTGGTGGTGGACATGATAGCAGCCAGCAGCTGATGCAGTTCTCCGGCGATGCACAGCCACGCTCTCGAGCTGGTCTGCTACTGCCGAACTTGGGCATTGCTGGCACCGCTCCAGCTATGACGCAGTCGCTCACGGAACAGAATGGAGTGGGCAATGATGATGGTGGGGACACAACGCCGACAGCATCACAGACGCCTGGGTCGCGGAGCAAGCAGGGCAGTCCGTTCTATGCGGAGCCAGCGGATGCACTGCGTCAGGCTGGTCTGACCAATGCGGCGGCGGCCATCTTGCGACGACAGCAGCGCAGCCAGCTGCTGCCAGCCAATCAGCGGCACTCGGAGCCGCTGAAGGGTGGTCTAGCGACGACAACGGCTCCACTGCTGCTACCCGCCGATTTGGAGAAGTTAGCCGGCAGTCTGGATGAGCTGAAGCAAAAACCCAAGCCGAATCCATTGGCACAGCCACAGCAGCCGGCGAAACGTGGACGCAATCGGATCGAGCACTGGCAGCTGGACAGCAGTTGGGAGTTTATGGCCAAGCAGGACACAAACGGTGGTGGTGGTGACTATGACAACACCGTCGATTGGCAAGAGAAAGAGAACTCGCTGGGCCGAGATGCTGGCAAGGGTGCTGCAGGTAACAAGAAGCGTCCCCTCACCGTACACCAGATCATTGCCAAGCGTTTGCCCGACCTCAATCTGCCCGAACTAGTGCGTTGCTCAACTCCGCCGCAGACACAAACGACAACAACAACGTCGACAGCGCCATCATTGTTGGATAAGTCAAATGCCGATGGCAGCCAAAAGTCATTCCAGAACGGCCAAAATGGCCAGAGCGGCGGCTGTCGGCTAAGCGCGTACGATAACGTGGAGCGCAATTGTGCCGCATTCTGTCAGACATATTATGGCGGCATAGATTCGGCACAGTCGGACGATGGCACCGTCTTCTCTGAGCCATGGGATTCGTCACAATGGGACTCCTTTATGCCCATGCAAGATGGTAAGCGGACATACTTAGTATAACTTGAACTTGAAAGTAAAAATCAATTTAAATATTGTCTCTCTTTGTGTGTGTGTAGATGCCACCATTAATTCGGACACTATACATTTGTCCAAGTGTCGACCAGCGCTTTCGGAGGATGACACAATCATTGAGGAGTTCAGCAGCACCAAAGATGGCAGCAACAGCAGCTGCAACCAGGATACGCTCAAGGCCAATAGGAATGGCACCAGCGCCGGCGCTGGCAGCAATTGCAACAAGACAATGCGACCAAAAGTGGCAACCATATTGCGTAATCCAAGCATGCGGGATCGTGAGATATTATGTGAGTATTTATTTTGTGTTTTGTTTTGTTTTTTTATATTTTAAGTTAGTAAGAAGCCAAGTGAAAAAGTGTTAAAAGATGTTTCTTACATCAAACCCAAAGATGAGAATGAAATTTATGTTTATATCTATCAACAAGGATCAAAAAAAGGATGTTATTCAAAACTCTTTTCAATCACAATCAATCATAATACTATATTGAACGATCTGTCTCGTGACACTTTTTATGATCTTCAATCGCTAATGCTGTGGAACAGGTCAATGTCATTCGCTTCGATTCGATTCGATGTACTCCTCGTTTTGCATCTTCTTTTTGAATTGCAATCGATTGTTATTGTTGCATCATGCTACACGCTCCATGGCTGGCCTACATATACAATAGCAACGTTATCTATTCTCTTCGTCATCGTACCGTATATTGATTGACTGATTGATTGAATGATTGATTGAGCGCACGGGTTGCCCATTAGCTCTAATAACACAAAAAAAAAAACAACAATAAAAGAATACAAATAACAACGCGACACGAGTCACAACAAACTGGTGCAAACTGGTAAATTCCCCAAGTACTACTAGAAATTGTGTGTGTTTTAGCATAGCATATTGCTGCCTTATCTGCTGAGTTGGAGCGTTGCGACGCATTGTCGTACTTGCTGTGCTGCAAGTCTGAATTGGATGAACGCAGCGGATTCTGCAGACTACAAAGCCTTTGCCGAAATTTATCTGGCGCGCAACAACGCATGCATTCACGCATTTACAATATTCCAGCATTCCCCATCATTGCATGCCGCGCTCTCCACATGCACTCCACCCATTAGTTGTGTCGGCGTCATGGAGGCAATGGAATACAAACGTCGCAGTTAGCCAGCTAAACATATTTGATAAGTTTGGATCGCGTTGAGCGATTCTTTACATCAATATTGGCACAGTTGACGCCGGCGGCGACGCGTCGTGCACTTTGGAATGTAAACCGACGACGGCGCTGGCTGCGTTTTTATCAGCGCGCGTTTTAAAACGCGCACGCCGTGTCTCGTCTTCTTGTCGCGTCGCATAGCATCGCGTCGCCGCGCGATGCGTAATGTGTCCAAACTCAACACTTAACGGCACTGATTACATTTCAAATTCAATTTAAAGCCAAATCTATTTTAGGTCAGGCGGCATAAAGCAAACTTTACATTTCGATTGATTTCGGCTGATGCAATGCAAATATGAAATTTATTTTTGGTGCGTTTTATTTTTAGACTCCCTACCTAAACCTTTCGTCTTAGTCCATCCCAACACAGTACACGTATTTCAACTGTTGTTTGCTCTCCACGATTAATAAAAAAATACAAAAAAAAACCCCAACCAACCAACAAACATACCCAATTAGCCACGATTGTAGTTGTCAAGCCATTTGGTGATAAGCGACAATTCTGGATAAGCAAAAAGCGGCTAAAAGCTTTAAAACTGTTTGCTGAACTCACAAAAAAAGAAAAGAAAAAGAAAAATAAAAACAAAGGCAACTAAATTACTACAATGTTCTACGTTCAATTTTCTTTTTAAGAAAAAACTTTTCAATAAAAAAAAAGTTTAAGTTAAAAACGAAAGTTTGAGAACAGATTACGGATTTCGAGACGTAGTTAAAGAAAGCTCGCAGTTGAATATATAAATATATATATATATATATAATATATGCTTAGTAATCGTCCTTCACATCATAATGCATAATAATAATAATAACTGAAATATATAGTAATGAGACAAACACTTCCTGTAATCAGAAATAGAACGTCAAGTCAAAGGTTTTTTTTTTTTTGAAATTGCGCAGCCAATTTTGTTTCAAGTTGAGTTTGGCTCTTATAAAAGCTGATGCAATCGTAAGGTGCAATTGCATAAGAACGTCATCTCAAACGTTGTCTCACTCTAGCTCTCTCACTCTTGCTATCATTATTATTATTTTGATTGATTTCCTATTGATTTGTGTCCATAGATCATAGTATTTTATTGTTGTCTTCAATTCGCTTCAACAATGGCGTCATCATTTGTCAACACTAGACAGTTTGTCTTTAATCTAATAACAGTACCATACAGCCTCTCAGCCTCTCTCTCTCTCTCTCTCTCTCTCTCGCTCCCTATTAAAAAACAATATGGCTGCTTGTTGCTGGCAATTAAATGAACTCAGGCTCTAGGCTCATTTCTAGCTTGCATTCTATGATTCAACTCATTATCTCAACAGCCTTGCGTCTCTCTCTCTCTCTCTCTCTCGCTTTCTGTCTTTGGAGATTTACAGCTCTCGCTTTTTCCCACTCTCTCTCTCTCTCTCTCTCTCTCTCTGTCCAGCTTAAGCCTAAAAACCCAAGCCAAATCTCCCTTTCTCATGGGTTTTCACTTTTATTTTAGAGACAACTTAAAGCTACCTGAAAATTTCCTACTGCTACCTATGAAGTCAATTTTGCACACGAACGAACGAACGTATTTACGTATTGAATAAGATTGTGTTTATAGCTTTAATACCTAGACATATATATATTTATATATATATATTGTAGTTGATAGCCAAGTGATTCAGTTGCGGCTTCCTGCCCCTATCCCTAGCTTCTGTCTGACTCATTGGCAATTTCCTCTTGACACAGTTTTTTTTTTTTATATTTTCATTTTCGTTTTCATTTTTTGCGCTATGCTGATAAATACTTGACTTTCGCAAATATGTACGAACACACAGGTAGCACGATCAGCAGGATCATCAAAAGGCTTAGCGTTTCATTCCTGATATTCCCAAGATCCGCTTTGCATTCGAACCTACCTACCTACCTGTCTGGAAAACCTTAGGCGGACGTTTTCATTTTGCCTATGCGAAATGAGGTCGCTGCGTTTCGCAATTTAGGCCTCAGCTGTGGCTGGCGTTGACGTCGTAGTCGTAGTCGACGTCGCCGTCGCCGTCAGTGTCGAGCTAGTTGCTATCTTTTTTTTGTATTTTTATTGAGAGTCGAAGACGACGTCAACGTCAAAGTCAGCGTCGCCATCGCCGTCGACGTCGTTGTCGCTATTGCAGTCTTATAAACTAATGCGTATGAAGTTCAGCATTAGTTTTGCATTGGCCGCGTTTAGAGCAACAACACACACACGCACACACACACACAAACACAAACACAAACACACACACACACTGACACACACACACACACTGACACACGCACACACAGATACATTCACACATAAACGCATACACAGAGCTTAAGTGCAACAACAAGAACAATAGCAATCAGTACGATAAGAACGATCGGTCGTTCGATAAAAGCTTTCGCCGCATTGTGCCGATGAGAAACTTGCGTTTTCGCCAATTCGTTTTAGCTGGCAAAAATCGTTACAGAATCCATCATGAGCTGGTTCAGAAGATCGTCGCGCGCAAATGTCGCGAACCACACGCCGCATTTATCAAATTCAAATAGTAGCAATATTAATGATAATGATAATAATAATATGAACAACAACAACAATATGGATATGTCGAAATCGTTGAGCAGCTTGGATGAGGAGCGCATTGAGCGTCTCGAACCGGAGGAGTTCTTTCACGATCCGGTTCATGTGCGCCACTACAAGGAGGAGGCAATGTTTCTCAGTTTCATGGCCGAATGGGAGATTGTTGAACATCCGCAGCAGGAGAACTATTTCTCTGCCGATTTCGAGGAGGAGCTGCTACAACAGCGCACAACACAAAGCACCACACAGTTGCACCAGTTGCATCAGCTGCATCAGCTGCAACAGCTGCAAGAGGAGCACAAAATAATCGAACAAACAGGAGCCTTAGGAGAAGGACTTAGAGGAGGAGGAGGAGGAGGAGGTCGTCGCAAACGCAAATTCCTGGAACTGCTGTTCGTGGACAACATACAAACGGGCATTGCACTGCCCGATTGTATGTCCAACTCAACTCAACGCCAACACCAACGCCAACAGCAACAGCAACAGCAAGAACAACAACAAGAGCAACAACAACAGCCGCAGTTGCTCTGCAAAAAATCGAAATATGCCAGCAGCAGTTTATCCTCCAGCTTAGGCTCCATGCCAACACTGGCCATAACGACGGCTACCTGTCCGCAACAGGTTATCAAAGACTGCACCATCAATCGCAAGCAACTGAAGACTGAAGCACTTGCCGGCTCCATTATGGGCGCCATTGGCAAGTGCCCCAATCCCAATCCAAATCCCAATACAGAGCTAAGCAGCACCAAAGGCTCCAACGAGAAAAATCTCGATATTTGCCATCCTGGAAAGCGCACCACCTGCGATCACTATGACATCAAGCAGTTCTTTCATCTCGATGATCAGGGCAACATTCTGCTCAACATGACGCACATTGTCGAATGCCAGGCACTCGGCTTGGCCCTTCAAACACAATCTCGTCGTCTCTATCGTCGCTATAGACGCGACTGCGAGTGTGCCGATGAGAAGCACTCTCAAAGTCATCATGGCTGCTGTGCGCCCTTCATTTGTTTGTTACGACTTCTCTGTGGGCTGTTATGTGGTAAGAATATGATCTGTAGGGGAATTAGTTAAGGGTTTCTGTCTCGGTGATTCTTCTGCCCTATCTTAGTTCTACAAATAGCGAAAAAGTAAATCTATTAAAATGTATATATTTTATCTATCTCGCTCTATCTGTAATCTAATCTTTGTTCTATCTCTCTCTGTCTTTCGTCATTTTGTAGGCCACCCCCGCAACAAGATAAATATACAGAGCGTTGGACCTGGAGATTCATTACGGGCGTATACACTGCAATTGGCCCAAGATCCGAGCTCAACATTTGCCCGCAACATCGAGAACTTTATTTGCTGCACCAAGGAGTCGCGCGAGGCGGCGCCCCAAGTTGTTATGCGCAACATGCGTCAATTTATGAGCGGCATGAAGAACTATCTGGTTAAGCACGGTGAGGGCAAGTTCCATGCCGAATTGGAGTCGGCGCGAGCGCGTCTCAAATCCGATGAATTTCTCAATCTCGATACAATGCTGGAGACGGTGATGCATCAGTTGGTTGTGTTGCCATTGCGTGAGCATCTTTATGGCATATTCGTTGATTACTACAAGCGCAGCGAGGACATTCAGCTGTTGGCACAAAATGTTCGCTATGCCTGCGAACGGGATGCCACAGATTTTGGTATACGTGCCACAGTGACGCCGCCATCGCAATCAGCACTGCGACTCATTGCCAATCTGCTGTGGCGTCTGCAGGAGGCTGAGTTGCCACTCGACAAGCTCGAACTCTTCCTCTGCGTCATCTCCACGGTCTTCGATGCGACGGGCTGTCCGCGTGGCCAGCAGCTCGGCGCCGATGATTTTCTGCCCGTGCTCGTTTATGTGGTTGCCAAATGTGGATTCGTTGGCGCCGAAATCGAGGCTGAGTTCATGTGGGGTCTGTTACAGCCGACGCTTCTCAATGGCGAACCGGGCTACTACCTAACCGCACTCTGCAGCGCCGTACAGGTGCTCAAGACATTCATGGCATCCGAGGGTGAAAGCGGCAGTGGCTCCTTAGACGTAAGTTTACAACCAAATCGAATCGAATCGAATTGAATACGACTCCACTTACTAACTACCCTATATGTCTATCTCTTTCGGTTTTGTAGTGGCGCTCCAGCTGCTTGCCAGCCTGCTCTAGCGTACTGCGCGTCATCATACCGGACGAATGCAATGGCTCGCTGCAGACCCGTACACTGCCAGTGCGACCGCATACGACAACTCGTGAGGTTTGCCGTATCATAGCGCACAAGGCGCGCATCACAAATCCGCAGGACTATGCCCTCTTCAAGCTTGTCGATGGCGAGGAGACGCTGCTCAGCGATGCCGAATGCCCACAGGATGCACGTCTGGCTGCCAAGGGCAAGCACTGTATGTTGGCCTATAAGCGAATCGATGCAAAGATCGCTTGGCCCACAACAGCAACACAGGCGGGCGCTAATCATTGAAACGGTCCCAAATCTATCTCTATCTCTCTCTCTCTTTCTCTTTCTCAAAAACGCCCCCATCTTGCTCACTAACAAGCATATTTGATTAATAATTTATTATTATTACATTAAAATATACTTAGTAGCCTGTAAGTAAAGCTAATTAACGCTAATACATCTAATGTGTACTAAAAAAAAACAAAAAACAAAAAACAACAACAACAGTATTCAGTTAAGAGCGATTTTTTTTTGTCATCATCATCTTGCGCCAATATCATTGTCATCAAAATCATTATACAAATCAGAACTTGTTGTCTGTTCTGCACCCTTTTTTTTTGCTAATTAATATATACAAAAATAAAAATTAAATAAACATATAAAATCATATAAACTATGTATACAACTATATATATATATATATATATATATATGTATGTATGTAGATATACATAATTATAAACTTATATACTATATATGCATAGCGTAGTGGGCCAAAAGTTTAGCACATGGCCATTTTTTTTCTAAAGGATACCCCTCAAATATTTATACACACACACACACACACACTCAATTTAGGCATTTAAAAACTCATTTCAAATACGTATTCAATCTATAAGCCACATACTATATACGTATATCATCCGAAGACCAAATTCAGCAACAACAAAAAAATCACAAATTTTTAATAAAAACAAAAAACCTACACACATCAACACACCCCCCGACACACACACACACACACACAAACAAACTATAAGGCATTTACGAAAATGGTTTTTTTTAACTGGTAGGGTTATAAACAAAAATAAATCAACACAAAGTCTAACATATTTACATATATAACGTATTAATATTAACGTTTAACTTTAATATTTATGTACAACTAATACCAACAACTGCTATTGGAAAACGTATATTTTTTTTTGTTTTTTTTATGTATACTTTGTAAAATATAGCAAACCACAAGGCAATTATTTAATTATTAATAATAAACAATAATAATGGAAAAATTGACAATTTGTGTTTTTTTTTTATACCCTGAACCCATTGAAAATTGGTAAAAAAGGGAATAATGGTTTTGTGCAAAAGTATGTAACAGGCAGAAGGAAGCAACTCATTTTTTTTGTCCATGTATTTGGATAAGTAATGTATTTGTAAGTAAAATTAATGACCGAAATTGCATCAGATCAAATTTAATTAATTCAAAACTCAAATTTTATTCACAAACTGACTTTAATATACCGCCTATGCCGTATGCAATGATTTTAGTCAAAACGAATTCTTGGAACAACTGCCGTTACTCAATTTTAAGCTTCTTTTTAAGTTATTTTTACTTTTTTTTACTTTTTTTTATTTTATAAGTTCCACAAGAATGGTCCCCCATCCTTATAGATTTTACCCCCTTTTCCACAATGTATTCCAGAACTTTCAATGATGTTGGCCTGCCAATTCAGCCAAGGGCTAGCATAATTTTAGGCTCTATCTGTAAAATGTTCAAAACGCTGAGAAATCGAAATTTATTTAATTTTCAACTATTAATGCAGTATTATTTATAGATCAAGCCATGATTAAAACACCTTTCCTTATGAAAATCGGTTCAGTTTTGACAAAGTTATGGGTTCGGATAGTTTTGCATCCGTCCCCATTTGTAATTTATGGGCCAGGAGTTCTTAAAAATAAGTTGCGTGAAACACAATAAATCGATATAACAATTTACGTTTTAGCCATCTATTTTGAGTGAATACAGCATCCTGACAAAAGTATCACATACATTTAATATTAAAAATACTTTTTGTTTCGAAGATAAAAAATTTATTAGCTAAATTGTAAATACATAACCATTCATTTAGCATTTGTGAAGTAGCTTCAGTTATATTACATTTAAAAATATTCCATAAAATTTAATTGCAAACGGCTACATTTCTCACTGACAGCTGACTGTATGCCTTAAAACTATTTAATTTTTCGATTTAGCTAGTTATTAAACAATCTGTTAATGGCACTAAAAAGTTATATACAGTAAAGAAAGTTATGCAACTGTTAGTTTAAAGTCTCGATTAATTGATATAATGAATACATGAATGTTAAAAAAAATAAATAAAAATGTTTACGTAGAAATTTGCAGTAGCGGAGAATTGTATACGCATGCAAAGTAAGTGTAAAGTGAATATGAAAATAAGGGTATACAAAAATATCGAGCTAATAAGTCGCTCATTTTAGCTAGGCAACATTCTTTTGTTTGATCTACTCTAACTTATGAAATGACTCAATTTCTCATAGAATATCGCAGCAGTTGTATGGCATGCGTCCTACATGTAGATGTCGGGGTAAAACGACCGATTTGTGACAAATTATTTTAAAAATGCTTTTGTTGTAGTCCCCGTTCCTGAAGTTATTGTTGTTACTTTGAATGTGAGTAATATAATTTTGCGCCGGACCCAATCACTATTCCCGCGAGACTGATTGAAACGAGGTGGTGGTTCGACTGCCCCCCAGTTTGTTTGTGCCAAACACATTGCTCAAGCGCCAGTGCTCGAATGTTAGCGGCTTGCTGAGACTATTGTCACGCTTCTTGTAATATTCGTTAAAATCCAGACGAGTAGCGAACAATTGCAAATTGTGATCATCGCTGGAGTTAAGCGCCAGTAGAAACTTGCCCACGGCTTTTCCGTATGAGAGGGTAAAGGTTTCAAAAGTTCCATAGGAAGTTATAAGTTTTTGTTCAAACATCTTGCGTTCCTGGTCGCGTTCCATTTTTTGCTCAGTGGTCAATCCAAAGTTTCCAGCCTTTTCCGATTCAGCAATCGTTTTTGCCATTTTTTGGCGTGAGGCCAACTCATTATGACAGTCTTTGTAAAAACCGCACTGCCAGTTTTCCAAAAGTATAATATTTTCGTAGACCACTTCCAGATGGTTTTCCATGCCTTTTGATGACTCCACAAAGCAGCCAACGCTTATAGCATCCAGGAATTTCGAATGTGCATCGAGAATATCGTCCAAGGAAGTGGCCTGTTGCACGCGCTTGTGCAATTCAACCCAGTTGCATTCAATGACTTCGAATAGCACATAATACTGCATCTGGTGAACAAAGTGCATAATTTCTGATGTGAACAGATTCAGTCTATAGGTGATTTTGTTAAGCTCGCCACTCATCGAACGCAGTGCCTGAAAAGAGACGATATGTATTTAATTTCAAATCGAGCGGCCCTTTTAATACACATAGCTATCGATAACAATAACAGTGTGCAGTAACATAAAATTTAACAATCGCATATAAGTTGTTGTTTATTGTTTTGGAATACGTGACTGAGGGAAACTGCTGCTGTGCTTCGAAATGGCTTTGTCACTTTTCAAGGATTTACCTGAAGAACATCCGCGCCATTTGATACCAGCACTATGCAGGCAATTCTATCACCTGGGCTGGGTGACCGGCACTGGCGGCGGCATGAGCATTAAATTCAAGCATGTTTTTATAGTTAGAAATATATTTTTTGCTCAAAACTAATATTGATCAACTTTTACATAGCTATCAAATTTACATCGCACCATCGGGCGTACAAAAGGAACGCATGCAGCCAGAGGATTTGTTTGTGCAAAACATGGAAGGCGCAGATTTGCAATTGCCTCCTGAAATCAAGGGCCTAAGCAAAAGTCAGTGCACGCCGCTTTTTATGTTAGCCTACAGACACCGTAATGCCGGCGCCGTAATTCACACGCATTCCCAGCATGCCGTAATGGCTACATTGCTCTGGCCAGGCAAGACGTTCCGTTGCACACACCTGGAAATGATTAAGGTGCATCTTTCGAACATGTATATCTAAGTTTCTAAAGATTTTGGCAATTGTCTTATCATGCAGGGTGTCTATGACGAAGCAGATGAGCGCTATCTGCGTTACGACGAGCAGCTGATCGTACCAATCATTGAGAACACGCCCTTCGAGCGTGACTTGGCCGATAGCATGTATGCGGCCATGATGGAATACCCTGGATGTAGTGCAGTTCTTGTCCGTCGCCATGGTGTCTACGTCTGGGGCAAGACTTGGGAAAAGACCAAAACTATGTAAGCACCTAAGACCTAAACCCTAAAAATTGTGTAACTTGTTCTTATGTTAATTAATGATTACAGGTCGGAATGCTATGATTACTTGTTTTCCATTGCCGTCGAGATGAAAAAGGCCGGACTAAACCCAGAAAAATTTGAAAAGCCATCGCAGGAATAATCATAAGACTTAGTAGAACATTTACATATTTATATACAAATGATAAAATCATATATGTACATATGTATATCAATAAATGAAAAACTGCTGATAAAGAAGCGCACGAACCGGCATGTAAATATTTTTTAAAATATGCTTTAAACAGCTGTCGGTACAATTGATCACATTTTTCAATAGGTCAAGTGAATCCTAATCCAAAGCATACTCTTATCGTTATCCCAATTTATCAAACATTAGCTAAAATTGTTAGTGCACTTTGCACAGAGCAAATACAGGGCGTCAATTTTGCCTATGTTATGATTACAGAACAACAACAGCGATAGAGCTGTTGTGAGAGTGCAAACTCCAATAACCGATGGTGGAAGTACAATACAACAAACTTATCGATTTTTTTTTTGTTGCTTACCAGTGTGCGTATGTGTGTGTGTTTACGATAGCTCGCATGACGAGGGATTGAGCAAAGTAGAAGTACGAAAGAAAAAAAACTACATAAATATTGACTTCGGCCGCTTGTTCATTATTTGACGATTCTCACTTCAGGTATAAGCATTGAAACGAGCGTAAATTAGAAATCGCGTGATTTGCATACACATAATTAAAGTGTAATTCGTTCAATTCAATTTAATCGCAGATTCAACCAACAACAATCATAATGGCACTACAATCAGACGCTGTGTTCCAGAAAATCATCGAAGGTGTAAAGGAAAATGCTGCCAAGGCCAAGGCTATTAACGGAGTGTTCCTTTACAAGATCACCAAGGACGGAAAAGTGGCCAAGGAATGGAGTAAGTAAACGTACCTGTTTTCAACTGTTGCCAACTACACATGTGTCGCAATCAATAATTCACGGTGTAAAGTGCAAAGTGCATTTCATTTAACTAACGAAGTACTCAATACGAATATCGACTAATTATACAATTTAATGAACAGCTCTGGACTGCAAAAGCGCAAATGTCTATGAGGGACCAGCAAAGGGCATCAAGGTCGACACCACATTGACCGTTTCCGATGAGGATATGGTTGACATTGCTTTGGGAAAACTCAACCCACAGGCTGCCTTTATGAAGGGAAAGTTGAAAATTGCCGGCAACATTATGCTGACACAAAAGTTGGCGCCTCTCCTTAAGACGGACGCCAAGCTGTAAACTTATTCTTGGTGGCATTACTTTCAAGACTTTCCACACGGCGGCGCGGACATCCCAGAAACCAACTTTTTTTGTGCAGTTGCATATTTTTGTTTCATTTTGCTACATCTTTACTACGATTTTTCAACCGTACCTGCACAATGTGTATGTGTTTTTTAATGTTTAATACTATGTGTAATTACAAAATAAATAATAATTCCAACAAGGAATCTGTGCGGTTTATTATTTTTGTTCGATAAATGTGGTTCTTCAAAAAAAGAACAGCAACATGTACTTTGATACCTACGGCTGATACCTACCAGGGCTGGCAATAGCAATAATGTGCAATGGGAAATGGACAACGTTTTCAGCTTTTTTAGTGCTATGGATTAGATTATGTGCGCTTATCTTATCCAGCAATGCGCAATAGGATATATTAAAATTCGTAGCAAGGGATTCAAAGTCATGTCAACGCTTAGCTGCCAATCGAATTATAAGAATATATTTACTATATTCTTACTATCAGATAAGAGAAATATTTGTTAATTCGAATCATTTCTAAAACACCTTTATGGCAAAGAGGATAAGCATTCTTTTTTAACGAATCATAATCACTTAAGCGCAACTTATCAGTTGTGCCTATAATCGTACTATGCAGATACTATAATAGATTGAAATAAACGAAATATTAACTTACCTTGGCATTTTCCATTTGCGATTTCCATATCTTTGTGGACAGCAGGAAGTCCATGTGCTTAATGCGCCAAAGTGGCTTAAATAACGACTTGTATGTGGGCATTGCGGGCTCCAGCATGGTTGCCAATGGTCCACGCACCGTGTATTGCAATGAGATGACGTCCCATCCGCAGTCGCCCGGAAATGATGTCTTAACCACTACATCTAAGTGCTTTAGAATATCTGCATCGTCAAACTGGGCATTGGTGCAGCGCAATGCAGCATCCAGCATGGAGGACAAATCGTGCGAGTAAATTTCGGTGCCAGGTTTCTCAAGCTCATCCCTGCAACATAAGAAAAACAAAACAATTATGAAATAAACAGAGCCTACTTAAAATATTGTTTAAAAATATACGCACTTCATGTGCTGAATGAATATGGTGACAAAGTCACCCTGGCCGAGCAGAAGGTAGCGTCGCATGCCGTGCAGATGTTCTAGTAGCTTTTGAGGTCCAACCATAACGTCCAACACATGCTTGGATGTTTGCGTGTAGCATATCTCAAGGGCTGCATGCCAAACTGTATCCGGCACATACGAAAATATGCAAGAAACTTTGAAAAAATAGGTTAAAAATGCACTGATAACACATAAATGAGTTATATATACCATTATTTTCAATCAATTCCTTGAGCGTCCTTCTATCTTCGACCGCTCCCTCCTCTTTGCACACTTCACGCAGAAAGTTAATGCTCTTGCCGGTTTTGAGTATTTTATCGGCGAGCTCGTTTGTGATAAATTTAGGTAGCATAGGAAGTCGCAGTCGAAACTTGTCATGCCAAAGTCGATCGACACCGACATCGGCGAGAGATTCGACAAAGAACTCACCAAAGCTATCGTCAATGCCGCCTTCAAGCATCCATTTTGAGATCATTCGCACCAATGGGCCACAGCAAGCGGTTAACAATTCACTAGCCAGCTCGTTGACTTCTGGATCACCATGTTCCAAGAAATTATACAACACTGATCCCAGCTCGCCGCCCTTTTTTAACAAGCAGGCATTTGCGATTTTTGTCAGCCATTGCATGCGACCTAGTGGTTCAACATACCAATCAAGCAGCCTTATCAGGGTCAGCTTTGGTTGATTGCTCGGCAAACATAGTTGACCATTCGAATAATATTGCAACAGGGCCTGGCGTTGATCATTAAGATCATCTTGCAATTGAGCCACCTTGCCGTGAAAATCACTCAATTCTTCCTTTAGTTTGGACATGAATGCTTGACCCATGCAGCCCATTGCATTGAAGCCGGTCGATGTGTTGGAGAATTTGGCCACACGATCATGATAATAACCTAGTTCGGAAAGCCTAATAAGCATGCCACAGTGCGGCTCTGTGAGGTACTTCTTGCTGCCCGGATCTAGCTTGAAGCGGCCCGTAATCACATCCTTTTTAAGGTACTTGCCCTGTATACCTATAAATGAGTATACCGCATTTTGGACGATATCATGGGACTCATCAACGGTCTTTTGCTTATAAATTTCGGCCATGTAGCTCGGTGTTGGATTGTAGCCCACGACCATGTCCGTCATCGATGAATCATAACTGTACGGTTGTATTGGTCCGACAAGTTTATTGTGACTCGAGCTTTTTTCACTAGAACTCAAGCCAGACACACTAGACAATGCCGAATTGTAAGTGCTGCTTGAGCTTCTACTGAGGGGAAAAGTTCCAGACTGAGCTGGCATCAGCACTTTGACTTCGTCGTCCTCGGCTTCATTTGGCTCGTCCACGTTTCTCTCGGCCACTTTTTGCTCGGCTACCTTTTGTTCGACTACATTTGGCTCGTCATTACATAGATCATTCTCCACATTGAATAAAATCAGACTCGCTTGAAGGTCCCGTTGACAGTGATTTGTGACCTGTAAACGCATGAGGTTTAATTTTGAATGCATTTAAAAATGAAGCCGCACTCACATTTTCAGAGGCTTTCATGTACTGATCAAAGAAAATGGATGAAGCTCTATTTACGTTTTTTAGCTTAAACAAAGCCGTAATCCTTTTCAAGCAGTACTCCTCGCCTAGCGGAGCCATGGACATAATTGGGCCTTTGGCAATATACTTTGAGGTAAGCTGCACAACAACATCTAGAAGTTACAAAGTAATGAATATTTGCGACACGTTGGTAATAAAGGTGGTTAATATACCTACCCAATATCGTCTCTAACTCCTTGGGGTGTGCGTCTTCTATAATTTTGTTAACCAGGTTTTTACATTCTGCACCAATGCGATCTAACTCTTCGTTGCTATTTGTGCTATGCATTTTGTTTTCTTAATTGCAGTACAATTTGTGTAAAATGTATTTTCAGTAATTAAAGGTTTTTGGATTTGTTTACTGTTGTAAAATTTGTGTAAAATATATCATTCAAATCTGTTGAATCTTTTAATATGAACGATTCACGTGAGGGATGCACGTTTGCATTAAAAATTGCAGCAGGACGAAAAACAACTGCTAAACAAATGTGCGGATAACACAGATGATCTAGCTTAATTTGCGATTTCACATTAGGTTTCCTGTTTTATATGCCCAATTAAACATCAAAAGCACATCTATAATGTGTAGCCCGCCGTTTTAAATGATATTTGTTAACAGAGGGAAAAATTGTATGCGCGTTTTAAATTTGTTTGCTGCCAAACAATTAAGCAAATTCGAGGGATGCCAAAAGCTTCCGATCTGAACTACATTAAATGGTTCACTACAGCTGACTAGTAAGTCCACGAAGAGAGGTTATGGACTGACGTATTTATCTAATTTATATATTTAGAACAAATAAATATGGAACAAGCGCACCTAACTTATATGTATTTATTATAAAACTCCTGATTGATGATTATCAATGGTTGAAGGAAAATTTTTATTTTTGATAAGTAACATATTGCAACATTGTTTGAAAAGTTCCGATAGTATATGTCACCCACCTCTAGCTGTGAACAAAACAACAAATTTAAATGGCATCTTTAATAAATTTAAAGCTTTCTCCTAGCGGCGTGAAATATCGCGCTAGCGACATTCTACCTTCTAGAAGGCATTATCCATCGATCAACTTAAAAAGCGAACTTCTTCATACCAGCGCTTCGGCTGAAGGCTTTAAAGTTGACGAAATCTTTATACCGGTCGAAAGCGAGAGCGTGCTGAAGCGCATTTCGCGCACTTTTTTTGATGGTGGCTTTTGGGAATCACTGAATGAGGCGCGCAGTCAAAAGTCTCGTGAGCAGTCGCCATGGATAAGCACTACGGCTGATTGCATAGCAAATTTTCTGGAACTTTACAAAAAACTACAACTTAAAATATTTCCGCACACTCAAGAGCTAAGCGTGAACCGCATCGCCAAGTATGCTGAAACAAGGTAACATTTAGAACAAATCATATGTAAATATGGTTTTAGTTAAAATAATCGACTAACCAACCTTCAATTAAGCACAAAATAGTCACCTATATCAAAACTGCTGTTTTTAACTACTTACAGGGACTGGATCAACAGCGATGTCCGCTGCATTGCCTGGCATCACCATCTTTTTAAGTTGGCTGTTGTGGATACCGACGATGTTGTACGCGTTTACTGCAAGGTTACGGATAGTAACGCTGGCATTGGCCCAGTACTGAAGAGCCCAACACAGAGCGATATCACATGCATGGCCTGGCGGCCGCTATGTGCTTTTGAGCTTGTAGTTGGCTGCCGTCAGGGTTTGTGCTTTTGGATAGTTGATAACAATTTACATCTGGGCCGGACCATTAATCCAAGTCATATATACCAACAGTGCGTAAATTAATTATACTTGTTATGGGTTGCTTTCATTAGGATTTGTTTATGCTTGCTTGTAGTCCCACTAAGTTGCCAATCTCTTCGCTGCAATGGAACTCAGATGGCCAACTGCTAGCCACAGCATCACTTGGTGATCGCGCCATACTCTTATGGGACGCAGATGATGGCGGGGTACAAGCTCTTAGGCGATTTGGTCCGCCTGGCTCGCTGCTCAGCTGGTCACCGGGCAGTGATTATCTTTTTGCAAGTACCGTAGGCCGCGTGTTTCGCGTGTGGCAATGTGAAGATGACTGGACAACAGAACGCTATGTATCTAGCTGCGCTCACATTCAAACCTGCTGCTGGTCACCCTGTGGCAGCTTTCTGCTGTTTATAGAACATGCGCAGCCAATTTTATATTACATACGCTACGTGCAGCTGCACCTTGAACCATGTAAGTGCTCAGTCTCTATATTTTAAGCATGGGCATTATTAGTGTGGTGCTTGTCAGATAGATTAATGCAAGCACATGCACTATAACTTGCCCAAAAGCAAACCACAACTGGTTAAGTTGGCATGCAACAGGTAGACGACTGTATAAGCCATCAAATTGTCTGTATAATGCTGCCTACAAATAAATAATTGAATTTAAAAGAAACCCTTTTCGAAAATTAATAGAATTTCTTTTTTTTTTACATAGCGGCAAATGAAGATGACAAAGAAGTAATATCAATTGCTGATCTCACTGCGTGCTTGCTGGATGACGAAAAACAGACACTCGTCGGTGGCCCTGCGCAACAGCTGGCAATGGATCCGCATGGGAAATATGTGGCAATCACATTCCAGGCCACCAATTCCATTGCCATATTTCGCACGTACATAGGAAAGTACGACTATCAAATATCAGGTGGCCATTATGTTTCCGGTGAATCACCGAGCGAGTATCCCAGCTACATTTGCTTTCAGCCTCTGAACATGGATAACGATGAGTCGGTGCTGACCATTGGCTGGTCAGGCGGTCGCATACAGTTTTATGGTTTAGATTGATTAAATGCATTTAATTTGATTATAATAGTATTTATTCGTATGTATTTGGTATTTATAAGCGTTAATAAAGGTACACAAATTACAGTATTAGAATTGGAAATAAAATATTGGATACAAAGCAGTATTTGATCTTGTGCTAAAGATTGCCTACGCTACAAGTCTTTTATTTTCCTGAATAAGTAATTGACAGCTCGTTTGTAATACTATTTAGCTATTCGAAACGGAAAGGAAGGGAAACATTTTTGTAAGGGATTTATGAGTTTGTTTTATTTGGCTGTGTTAAGGCTTGGTCGAGCACAAGACCAAATATTTCTTAGAAAACGACCATACACACATCTGTAAATATTTGGAATATATAGCATAACAGATAAATGTGTACCGCACTAAAAATATATGTAACAACTTACAGAACAATAATAATATACGTACATACATATTTATGTATATACAAACAGAACAAAATCGCTAAACAGTTTTCAAACATAATAGGGACACATATTGGTTACGCACATGCTATTCGTATGCAGGATCACACTTGAAGAAATACTAATTTTTTACATTTTAATCTGACACACATTAAATGTTTTTATACTTAGTAAAGACTAACGATTTCCCGTTTCTATTGGTCCCAGTACCAAAAGGCTTCAACTTAGATGTCACCAAAGAAATGGGCCAGCGCCTGGGCAGCACGCACGCGAACCGTTGCTTGCTCATCCTTTAGTAGCACTGCAATCTTGCCGGCCACAGATTCGGTTTGTGCGTTTCGCTCGCTTAGGAAATTGTGAAGTATACCTTAGGGATACATGTTTATTGTTAATAAGCTTGTCTTATGATATATTAGGTAATAGTAGATGTTAACATACCGATAACAATGGCGGCACTGCCTCGTACCTCTGGCCACTGGCTTCGTAGGTTGGGCATGCACGAGTCTATAAAGTCCTGAATGTGCTCCGTCAGCTCGACTGCCTACATAAACAAATTCAAACATTAGTTTAATAAGTTTTTGGGGAACGATAAAGGAAGCCTCAAACTTACAATGATTTTGACAAAATCCACGACAAAGCTGTTGTAAATTAGTTGATGCAGCTGATCCGCATCATTGCTGAGTTGCTGCTGGGCAACCTCATTGACACGCACCGCGCGCAAAAGCTGACAGACGCGTCGTAGTGTGCCCTTGCAGGCGCTGACGATGGCCGGTTCGCTCTCGCTCAGATGCAGCAGCAGCGGAAAAAGATTGGCAAATAGCTGTTCACGCAAGGCCTCCATCGAAGAGGTGGGCGAACTACTGCCGTCATCATGCTTCGATTCGCACAGATCCCCAAAAAGTATGATGGCCGCCTCGCGCATCTCCATCGAATAGCTGCCAAAGAAGGGTCGTATGCGTATGGCAAGCGAGACATGGAATGGTTCGACCCGTTCACTGGGCAACGCCTGAAGAATGCGCGAGAGTCCGCGCATGCTCTCCAGTGGTATATTGATCAGGCAATCTCCGACGTTGTCGTCAAAGCCCTTAAGCAATGCTTGAATTGCTAGCTCCGAATAGCGCGACGATTCGTGCTCGCCCAGCTGACCTACATAGCCCAAGCCCTGTAGACTAAGTCCACGTACCACGACATTGGGATCGCTTAAAGCGGCACTGAGATGCACCATAATAACGCCCGCAAGCTCACCGCTTGGCTTGAGCGGTATAAGGCGCGAGTAAAAGCCAACAGCTGCAACCCGTTGGCCATCATGCGGCGAGGCAACATATTTGCTCAAGGAATTGACCAACTGCCGCATAGATGGACTACTCAGCTGCAGCTGATTAGTCAGACCTATGGCCATTGGTGTTAGCAGCTCAATGTAGCTGTGCCAATCTGTGCTGGCAGCTAGTTGCGGATTAATCGTCAGAACAGTGGCAATCTGTTCCATTTCAAGATTATTGAGGAATGCCTGAAATGTTTCGAGTGCTATTTGGCAGGGATTCAGTTTCACAAGCTCCTTGTTGGGCACAAAGCCAAACTTGCTAGATGCTTTATTTGGTTGGTTGGGACTTCCGGGCGGCAATGGTGACATGGGTGCAGCCAGATTTGTATAGCTGGACAGTGATGTCAATAGCATACTGAACATATCCGCAAATCTTGTCGACAGTTGCTAAAAAAAAAATTCGTTAAAAGTCAATGAACAAATCTGATATGCATCTACTAGAACACTCACGTCGTGTATGTCCTTGCAAGGTAGCATCTCGTGTAGTGCACAGAATATGGCAAAGGGCTGCACACTGGCTATTTTTTGACGATCGCTTGCCGCTCCATTCGCATCCTGCGGCTCATGCAGACTGGCGCCGCTCAGCAGCTGCAAAAAGTTGTCCAGCATTGTACCAGTGAGCTCAGTATCACTGCACACCAAATGCCAATACTCGACAACATGCTCATCATAGGGCAGCGGCTGTTGTAACATCTCCGCACAGACTAGTTTGGGATGATGCTTGGTCAATGCCACCAGGGCCTTAAGTACACCAGACTTTGCACGCGGCACATCGCACACCTGCAATGCCAGCAGACTATCTTTGACGAGATCGGGAATGGCATGGAATAGCTCCGAGCCTTTTTGTTGTATGAAAAATTTTAGAACAACACTTGCGCCAATGGTGGCACTCGGTTCCGGATCACGCAGCGAATGCAATAGAGTTTTACTAAAAATTAAACAAAATAAGAAAAGAAGCATTTAATTAAATTGTAAAAAAAAGTTTAGGTAATTTGGTTTGCTTGGTATAGCTCTATCCTACTCATTGTACATTCTGTATTCCTTGTTTCCATGAGATTGTAAGAGACAATTAATAAATAAAGAACATTTCATCAGCTAGAACGAGCAGGCATCTTCGCAATAAACGTTTATGTTCATTTTTTACACATGGTTATTTAAACTTAAGTTTCATACTTAAAGGTTTTTTGAAAAGATAAACATGACCCGAAATATGAGATTCTTAATCCGTTATATATTTCCCAACAAACTTACCAAAATTGCAGGTATTGGAAACTGGAGATGCGTTGTGCAATAATTTTTGCAATATCGCCAGCTAGATTGTAGATCTGCTTGGGTTCATCAGTAATGATGTTCTCCTTGATGGACTCAATCTCTTTCAACCATTCGGCACTGCTGTCAATACTCGCAATGGTCAATGTCTCGTAAATACATGCGATTTCCAACGTCTTTTGCAGTATGTCCACTGACACCTGACGCACAGTGCCGTTTGAGTCGATGCAGCGAGGCACAATTTTGCCCAGCATTTGCCCAGTTTGATTAAACTTTGAGGGTGCTTCGCAGCCGCCTATTTTCATGGACTTGATGTATACTTCGAGCGTGTTGTTCAGCACATGGCTGGCACAGATGCGCACCTCCGAGTTCTTGTCACGCATCCAGCACTCTATTATGCCAAGTATTAGATCCAAAGTCGAGGGCGATGGATCTAATTCGACAATGGCGCGTGCCAATGAATTAAGTTGCGGTAGCGATTCGTTTAAATACTTGGCCAGGAAACTGTTGTGCTCATCCTCTTCCTTTGAGTCGAACTTCATTTTTAACTGCTTGGCACAGCCAAAGAAGTTCTTACATGCAATTTCAAAAATGACACTCCCATCCACGCAATCAGTGCTATCACTTTCACTGCCGCCTGAAAAAGTAATAATTTAAAACAAATAAACATTAAATTAACAACAAATGTGTGCCAACTTACCAATGCGTATGAAATCTGTGCCAAGTTTCAGAATAGTGGGTAACAGTGGCAAATCGTTGAAAGGTGCTTCAATGGGTATGCTAAATACTGTTTCCATTATCTGTTTGCGTAGCTTTAGTGGCGTTGGAAGTTGCTCTTTGGTAACAATAAGCTGATTGCAAATGCTCAGCAGCGTTTGTAGGATGGCCGACATTATCGTCTGATCCTTGTGACCAGCCAGTTCAATCATGAGAAAATTAAGCATATCGAAGTCTAAATGCTGCAAAGATTGCAACGGATCCGCCTCATCCATGATGCGACCAAACGCCTTAACCACCAGTAGATTGGTTTTGTAATTATCCATCACTTTGTGATTGTCCTTAATAAAATGTAGATTACTAAAGAAGCCTGTCGAATGTTTGCGTCCACCCATTTGCGCCAATTCAGACAGCTTTTTAATGACATGCCCCAAGTGCTGGCGCGCAATATAACCAAGTGCCCGAGCGCACGGCTCAATGCGTCGATCATATTCGGCGTGCTTAACGTGTTTGTCCAGACGCTCCTGTCGTGCGGTCGTCACAATCAAATCGATCTTGGTGTGAATGCAGGCGACATCGGTGACCTGACAGAGCGCTAGCGCCATCGATTGTAGTAGCATGCCACGCTCGGCACTAAGATCCGGTAACTGCCAGTCCGAATGTGGTAATTGCATGGGATACAAATACATTTGATCGGCTAGCTTGCTGGCCAATCGTTGAGCAAAGTGCTCATCGCGTGTGGACAGAAAATCATTTGTCTCCAGCAAAAAGTCCTGCAGCTGTTGCATATACGTTTGAGGCTTGTTAATGTTAAGTAACATATCGGAGATTTGGTGATCCCACAACTCATCCAATGCTGGATTCAATTGTGGATGGAAGTACTTTAGAAAGCTAAGTATGTTTGCGGAACGCTTAATGCACTGCTGATTGCCCAGCAGCGCTAAACAGCGAGCATATATGCTTTCCGCACTGGGCACGACAACTTTGCCGCGTTTGACGACAGTGCCATGGTATTCGGTAGCTGCTGCCGCTGCATCGCCGCCTGACGCTGTAGCTGGCGCTGACTGTTGCTCATCATCGCTGGCAATGTCGTATTCAATGTGCGGTGATTTGGCAAATAGGCTGGCCAAGCATTTAGCCTGATTGCCACAAATATCCGTGTAGTCCAAGAGTAGAAAATAGTTGAGCAGTTCGCGCTTAAGCAGCTCATCCAAAGTATTCACTGTCGAGGCGAGCATAAAAAGCGCATTCTCGCAGCTGAGCACCAACGTAGCATGCTCCTCCAGTGTGCCATGATCCTGGTTAATTTTGCTGTACTTGCAGCTGTGACGCACCACAAACCACACAAACTCCTTGTCCCGTATTAATGACTTTTGCGCCAGGGCCACAATGGTCTTTAGCAGCGTTAACTTCATTTTAACGCTGCGCTCGGCGATTATCAACTGCTTGAGGCACTCAATAAGCGCCGGCAATCGGCTCTCGATGTGTGTGGCACAGGTGTTGAGCAAGTGCGTCAATATGAGCAGCGACTTAATGCGCTCCCGTTCACTATTATTGCGCAAATGAATAAGCAGCGTGTCCATTATCTTAACAGCATAGTTGCCCGCTAACAAATGAAAACAGCGCAACACCTCATAATGACCCTTGACGGTTTGTGGTTTTTCGTAATCCGGATAAACGCAGACCAAGTCAAATAGATGTGTGATGAGTGCCTCGATCACACCATCCAGCACCTGGGCGTGCAGCATGAGATTCGTTTTTAACACCGAGCACAAGAATTGTGTGACTGCATTGCGATCAACGCTGCGTCGATACAGTGTCAGAATTTGGGGCACAAGTCGCGGCGCCTGATCAAATATTCGATCGCTTGGTAATAGTGGATACATGCACGAAAGTGCCTGCAGTATTTCCATGCACACCTTGGGCTCACGTGATTGCAGCCACTGATTGAACAGAACGTCATATGCAACGCTGATTTCCGTTTCACAATTGGCGGCCGCTTTCATTTCTTCTGTAGGCGCATTGGTGCCATGCTCCAGCAGTGCCTCGCTGAAGCGACCGATTGCATAGGCGTATGCCAACTTGATGTGATCCTGCTTAATACCACCCAAATGTGGTAAACAACGTGCCAGTATTGTCTTAATGTGCGGCACTAGCCCAGCCGTATTGGCCATAGCCAGCTGCCCCAGGCTCTGCATCAGCATAAAGTGTGGCACACTGCCCGGTGGGCCACTGTGCGCCTGTAGCGATTCAACGACCAGCGTACAGTCCTGTGTGCATCCAATAGAGACTAGTATATGCAATGCAGGATTCTGTATTAAGGGCACATGCTGATCCGCGCTACGTGTCAGCTCTTTTAGAGCCATATCAATCAGTTTTTCATTGGCAGCCGTTGGCAACGGTGTATCACCTCCAACTACCCGATTAATACAGCTAAAAGAAACGAAGATCATAGTCATAAAACCAAAGTTATATCAAAATTAAACAACTGTGTACTTACTCTAAAAGCATGGAAACAGTTTGATCGCTGAGCTTAACATTTTTTGTGCGCCAGTCAGTCAGAATAACTGTTGCTCGCAACGGATGCGTTTCCAGAATCTTAACAATCGCCTGCTTCATAGCCTCACGCACCTGCTCATCCTTATCCGTCAGTCCTTCAAAAATGTTAGACATCACGCCTGTGTAAGCACACATTGAGTTAATACAGTGAAACATTTGTATTTGAGGGAAGTCCCCAAAAAATCACTATATAAATATGAACACCTAAGCGGGAACCCTTCTACATGACTAATCGAAAATTAAGAGTTCCAGCTACTTCAGTCGATAAATACAAATGTATTTAGATAGCAAGAACAATGACTCTGCGCTTACTATCCTTATACAGCCAGTTAATTTAGATATATCCGTTTGTTATTAATAACTCAGCTTGCCGTCTTTAGAAAGTACAAAAATAAATGATTGATGGGATTTTTTCACACACACACACACGCATCTCAACAAAATTATAATACCCTCGGCAAGGGTATGGGAATGTTTAATTTCAATAAAAGAGGCGGGGAATGAATTCAACTTAAGTCCAGACCATTTAATCTATGAGTGCTTCGTGTTTATTTGTTAGTATATACATATGAATGTATGTATGTATATGGGGGAGGTTGTATCAATATCATATTGCCCGTCTTTCATTGTGCTCAATAACAAAGTCGGACTACAATTGTAAATGGGTCACATATGTATATACTCATGTATGGATTTGTATACCTAGCTCGAGCTCAACAGGTCGTACATATGCGGACACATAATTAAGTATGTGTGTGTGCGCGTGTATCCTTTTGTGCTAATGCGTAACTATTTTTAGATTGATTTTGTAGCAGGACAGGCGGACTATTGGGAGGCCGTCTTGTTTTCGAGCTCTGCTGCTATGGCGCTGGTTAAACCAGCGTTACAAGGAAGAACAAAAACGACCAAAGTTGCCGTAAGTTGAATATATGTACACACAGACAAGAGAATATCGGCTGGTGTGTCATCCATATAAATATATATATATATGCACATTCATATATGTAAACAAACAGACATGCATACATGGGCGATTCCAATAAGGGGAAAATTTTTAAGTACCTTCCAAAACTGTTGGCTTATCGACGATTGCAGGTGACGGGCTGCCCGATGGACTACGCTGGCGCTGGTCCATCTTCTTTGTGGAATTGCGGGTTCTCTTCCACTTCTCCAGCTTGGGAGATGTTTTTTTTTTGGTTCGGTTTGGTCGTTAAATTTAATTTCACAATGCTCTGCTGCCGAGCCTCAGTCTCTGCAGTGATCAACAAGTTTGATTGTCAATTGGTTTTTTATTTTTATTTTATTTTCAATATAAGGCTTCTTTTGCGTTAACCATGAAGCGCGACACAGTTGTTCGTAAACAATACAATAACAACAACAACAAACGGCTCCACTTATGCTTTTAATACTCCGTCCCTAATACTACGAACTGCAAGTGTTCAGCGCAATGACGTTTCTGATAAATACAATTTGTGGTTGGTGGTCTTTGTTGTCGGCCAACCGCGCTTCGCAAAACAGACGAGAAGCGTTTGTATGTGTGTGGAAACGCAAAAGTGTGACGTTCACATGAATCAAAATTTTGCAGCGCCGTCCTCACGCGCGATTGCTTCAAATAGTAACAAAAACTTTGAAAGTTACATTTGTTTTGAGATTTTTTATGCAATTATCTGGCTACGCGCGGGCAGCGATACATCGATTTGCTAATAATTTATCAAATTTTTAAGATCATTCTACGATAAGTTGACTATCGTTTTGATATGAATGATATTTAAGCACCTTCCTTGGTAAATTAAAAAATAAAACTTCTTAAGGCTTCATGTTAGTGCAATTATTTACAACAAACATATGTTAAAATCATTTAGCTAGAGCTGGAGAATAAAAAACAAACGATAATATTGGTAGCATCGATACTCTAAGGCTTCAATCGATAGTTTGCTCTAGAGAAAAATCACGTAGAGCACAGATGCCTATGAATTTAGGTTGTGCAGATTGATTGTTAACATATCACACTGTTGCGCAATTGCAAATGGCAATTTAGTTATTTTAACACTTGTATAACTATTTTGAAACTTGTATAATTATAAATATATGATTATTTACAAAATGGCTGCACTTAGCACGCTTTATTTTTCTTAATCGAAACAAAAGACAAATGTTCTAAGTTGACCACTTTTACGTCACAAATGCATATGAAATTCAATAAAAGGAAACGGACGCACCCAATGAAAACTTTTATTTTATTGCTACCTTGCTTATCGTTTACCTAACACTAAGAAAACACGACCATTTTTCACTCCATAAGACCGAAAAAAAAAACATTTTAATGATAGGTATCCCTAACGGAACAGTTCATGTTATAATTAATATAATGAAAAACAATTTTAGTGTATAACAGTTTTCCAATAGGTATTTAATTTAAAAGATTGAATTTAAATCGAATAAAAGCTTTAAAATAAAAATCGATATATCGATCTTTCTGTGCTTTTTTAACATCACTATTTAGTGACGCGACGGCAGTATTTGTTTTTTGTTTTGTTATATTGCTGCCTGATTTTTGTTTTAATATATTTTGTGTACTTATAACTATCATTTAAAACTTTCCAGTAACCTATTTCTACGGCATCTAAGGTATATTTATATATATGTGTATATATATATATGTGGAATGTCCAATTAATTTAAGACAAGTTTTGAATAAGCGCTTAGATGCATATGAAAAGTATGAATAATACTTGCATACATACATACGAGCAACCATAATTATGCATACATTTGTACGAGCGTAAATACACTATGCGACAAAAAACACTTGACATAAATAACTAATTATATTAAAGCCAAATATGAAAACACTTATTCAAAACGAAAACTTCAAAATGAATTTATCCGATGCATCGATGTCCCATGCAAATACTAGTAATAAAGATCACTGACCTTTGCTGCTTGCGTCTTCTTATTGCCATTAAAAAAATGTCAAAAGTAGTATGGATGGTAGAAAATGGTCAGCGTAATAAGGTGGAGAACCCGTGTTTTTAAATTGCGCAGACAAAACGATCGGCCGGATAGGACAATATCAACTGGACTGTAAATGTTGATAATATTGCCTTATCTCAATTTGCAGAATTATTTAATCTCTTTTGCTTTTTATATTTGTATGAACACAATATAAACAAAATAAACTGAAACAAGCTTGCAAGACATTAAAATATTTGCGTGAAAGATTTTATAATTTTTTAATAACGTTACCGATTATTTCAGAACCATGACTGAACTTCGCGGTACAAAAGCATTGGAATTTTGGTGTCAGCGATCGACTAAAGGATACGATAATGTTAAAATTGAAAATATGACAACATCCTGGCGTGATGGACTTGGCTTTTGTGCGCTTATACATAAATTTCGACCAGATTTAATGTTAGTATAAGTATTTTCGATATAAATTAAAATCTGTCATTAAATCCATTTAAAAGAGTAACAGGACAAATATCGTAAAAATCATCGCATAAAGTTTTTTTCTTTGATAAAAATACTATAAATTCTTATAAAAAAAAGCACTGTATTGTTAAGATTATTAAATATATTTGTATTTATTTATAAAATAATAATATATAATGTATTAAGTACTACTATTAATTTACTTGCAGCGATTTTCATCAATTGAAAAAATCAGACATTTATTATAATAACGATTTGGCTTTCACAACCGCTGCAAAATATCTTAGCATACCTCCCCTACTGGATGCTGAGGATATGGTTGCCAATGATGTACCTGACCGATTATCCGTTCTTACCTATTTATCGCAGTTTTATCACGTATTTACTCATCAAAGTAAGTTCCTAAAGCCAATAATGTTAAATTTTGGTTAATATATTTTTGTGTCTATTTTTTTTAGAATCTGAAAGCATAAGTCCTTTAAAGTACACATTGCCAAAAATCGAAAAAACAGAAGAATCCAAGTTTGTTGAACTTCCTGCAAAGGTAAAATATGATACCAATCATTGAGTAATCAGTTTAAAGTTATCTGATAAAAAAATTTTTGTGAAATTTCAGATAAGCCACAAAGTTGAGGGAGTTCGACGTGACTCATGCCAGAAATGTCAGTTTCCTGTATTTTTAGCCGAACGTGTCTTTATCGATAAACATGTGTACCATCGAACGTGCCTTAAATGTAAGCGCTGTGCCGTGCAACTGTCACCAAACATCCTTTTTGATGAGCAACAAAATATGTATTGCTCTGATATTTGCTTAAATGACAACAATCTACGTTTAAGTCGTAATGAAAATGAAACCGTCCAACCATCCGAGGATACTAATAATCTTAATGAAATCCGGCATATCGAGATAGTGTCCAAAATCCGTACGCCAGTTATTGTTCAAGATGAGTCTAGTTTGGAGAAGGAAAGTACCGAGGAGAGCCCATCTTTACCACAAGTTATTGAATTGTCGAGCAGCACAACCATTGATAATACTGATACAATATCAAACCATTCTACGGATTCCCTTCCCATAGAAGAATCCATTGCAACCGTCATAAATCCAGATATACAAGATGCAATATCAAACCATTCAACAGATTCCCTTCCCACAGAAGAATCCTTTGAAATAATCACAAAACCAGATATACAATCTGTAGAAGAAACAAATGAAGAAACATCAGAAACCCCAACATTACCAGAAGAAGAAAACAAGCATGACGATCAAACAACGAGCAATATCGTAGACTTAGAGGCTGTTATAACTATTACACAACATGATCATTCCATTACATCTTCTAAAGAAGAATTAAAATTAGTTAGCGACATAGTCGAAATAGAAAATGTTAAGGAAAAAAGTTCCAAGGATCTTAATCCATTTGATGACAGTGATGATGAAGATGACAATACGTCTGACAACAACCAGCTAGATATTTCTACAGAAATGAATAAATCGCAAACAATTATACAGAGCAAACCTGCTAGAAGTTATAATCCATTTGATAGTTCCGACGATGAAATCGAGTTGGCTGAAACCGAGCATAAACTATCATCAGCAAAGTAAGTTTAGCTAAACATTCCAATATCAACTTAGCCTTAAAAAATTTATTTGTTTTTTCTATTAGGTCACCAACGCAAGCTTCAAATGAATCGTATAATAAAACCATGCCTAAATCCACGCACAAAAAACCTTTTAAACACAATAAACGACCTGCACCAGCGCCACCCAAGCCAGAGCGTCTTGATGCAAGCATTTCAAAAGAAAATAATGATAAGGATAAGAAAAAGGCTGCATTAGTAGGTCAAGATAATAAACCAGTTCCTGCTAAACGGCTGCTGATACCGCTTGACCAGAGCCTTCTATCGCCCGACAACTTTGAACTAAATAGCCATACTGAACAAAATCAGCAAAGCACATACAAGGATTCGGATGATTATTGCCGCCGGATATTAATGCCACCCGAGCTTGACTCACCCCAATTTGAATTTAATCCCATTGCGGGGCACGTCTTTGCTCGTAGACCGGAAAATCTACGAGATAATGAGATGATTAATCAAAACGAATCGAATGATAATGTCGAATCCTATCCGGATGGTTCGTCGGCCATGTATAACAAGTCATCACAAGGTAAATGGAAACATCGGAAAGGACCCGCTCCTGCAATACCTATAACACCGCGCAAGGCTCCACCAATTATTCCACTACAAGAAATACGTCATGAATTGGAAATAATTGAGGTACAACAGCAGGGTCTTGAGAAACAGGGTGTCGTTCTCGAAAGAATGATACGCGAACGCTGTGAGGGATCCGCCAGAGATGTGCCAACAACCGGTGACTTATCCTCCACATTGACCGCTGTCACAACCGAAGCTTCAACGAAAAATTGTAAGGAAGTCGAGGATTTAATTTTGCAGCTCTTTGAACTTGTAAACGAGAAAAATGAGTTGTTCCGTCGACAAGCTGAATTAACTCACATGTAAGTACATTTACATAATAAAAAATCTTAAATATGCTTCAAATAGCTATTTGTTCTTTATTTTAACTAAAGCCGAAGACAACATCGCTTGGAACAGGAATATGCGGATATTGAATCCGAAATTCGCATACTAATTGGTCAGCCCGAACGTAATAAAACCGATTCGGATAAATTACGTGAAGAAACATTGATAGCGCGACTTGTGGAGATTGTTGAATTGCGCAACAAGGTCATTGAATGTTTAGAAAATGATCGGCTACGCGAAGCTCAAGAAGACTTGGTAATTGAATTAAATAACACTATGTTAAACCGTTTCAATAATAATAATAATAATTATATTCAAATACTTTTGCAGAGCATCAAACAAAGTCTTGAGTTGTACAACGCTGGGCGAGATTCGTCTGCATCCAAACCATCGGGCCAAAAGTTGTCAAAGAAGGAAAAACGTGGCGTTAAAGACGTCCATAAGTTAATTAAGTATAAAAGTTTGTTACGTAGATCGGGCAAGTCCGAATAATAACAAGGTTATAAAATTCTCTTTGCTCATACATATAAGTTAAAAGTCTCATAATTTTTGTTTACAATATTTATCCATTATATCAATAAAGCTATTAAAAAAAAAAAAATAATGCAACCGAGAGTAACTAGATAAGTATCAAGCATAGGGTTATCACCAGCTGATAACTGCTTTACTGTAAATATTTGTGAGTTTAAAAGACTTTCAAATATTATTTTGGTTTTCTTCGTATTCCTCTTGGTTCCCGCAACATTCGACACTTGTTATAATAGCTACTTACCAGACTGGTTAAGGGTAAACAGAAGATTATAGCATAATACTTAGAGAGGGCATCAATGCCTCAAGTCTCAAGATGCTTCTATGAAAAACTATTACCAAGTTCGAAAAAAATATCCCTGTAAAATAGTTATAAAAGCCATATCATATTTTTGCTATGGAGATCTAAAAAAAAAACTCCTTGCATCTCATATTTTTCATCTCTGTTTGATGTTTTTTCATGAAGACCTGAGATTGCCGTGCAAGCGAGCTTTGGGACCACCAATTATTATAAAGATATGCCATGCAAATATGTATGTTAAACCCTTTTACACTGGGCATTAGTTGTGTTATGTACACCGTAAAAATGTTTTAAATCAGCTTTAGTCGAAAAGATTACGTACATGTACGAACGTAGTATGTATATCTATATATACATATGTATATACATATATATATATAAATATATATTTCACACTCACTAACATCATGGAAAAGTACCGTGAATAAACAAATGCAAATTGCTTATCACATTTCAGTGTGGATGACTTTGTTTTTTCTACGAATGCGGTTAAATGTATATATATATATATATAAATATATATCAGATTCTCCTTATAATTGATGATGACATGCGAATTCTGGTTATATTGTGGATATGAGAAATCGAAAAAAGCTATAAGCTAACAATCTATATATGCTGGAAACTTTTGAAATCCTCTTGTTGAATTTACTTTCGATGTATGTCCTTCGAATGGATTGTTTTTTGAAAATTTGCCGAAGATAAAACTAGTTCAACAATACTAAGTTGTACATAATATGTAAGCAAAATGTAATTTTGAGTTTTTAATGTAATTTTAACATGAACATGTATTTTTCGTTTCGTTATCTATTTGTTTATTGATAATACCATAAGCATTTGGTTATTGGGTTACTTTCTTCTTTTTTTTTTTGTTGATGAATTCAGCTAATTACAGACATTAATTTTATTTATTACTTTTGATTTAGGTATAAATTGTACATAAAAAAATCATAATAAAAGTACAATATTGTACGCATGTATGCATGTGTGATTTTTTGTGGCATATACATATAAATAGAAACATAAGTAAGAATGTATTGCATGTATATGTATACAGTAGATTTTTAAATTTACATATATATAAACATATAAATATGTATGTATAAAGATTCGGAAATTAACATAACTTTTAATGGTTGCTTATAGTGGATGCGTCATCATATTAACCAAAAAAAAAAAAAAAAAAAAACATTCAGAGTAGCTTTTTATCGTTAAGCATTACCTTTTAGTTTTTTTTTTTTTTTGTATTATTTTATTTTTTTATACGCTTTATCAAAATTTGATGTATCAAATTTGATTCATATTACACTTGTATTTTTTATTTGTAATTTTTTTGTTTTTGTTTTGTTGGTTTCTCTTCTTATTTTTTGCTTTATTATTATTATTTTAATTTAATTTAATTTTATTTTATTTTTTGTTTGTGAACATAAAATGGGTTTTTTTTGTTTTTTTATGAACTTTATGAACTGGTATGCATATAAAAAAGATGAGACCATTTTACACAATGCCACTCTTCTTGCAATACATGTTTAGCAAAAGAACAAAAAAAAAAATTAACTCTCAACCATTTTTGTTTTTGTTTGTTTGTTGTCAGTTGTGTATGTTTTTAATTCCCATGCACACACAATAGAACTGTGATATTTAAGAAAATATAGAGCTTGTCATTAGATTTTCCGTGTATTCTTCTTCTTCGGAATTGAGCTAATTGTCGTGTCTGATTGTAAAATGTTTGGTTTCATTTTTTTTTACTTTTTTTTTGTTTTACTAATTATCCATACTGAACGATGTTACAATTGTTGAATTGATTTGTTTATATATGTATGTATGTATGTATGTTTGTATTATAAATCAACTTAGAAATTGGTTTTGCTTTAGCATTTTTGTTTTTATTATTCAAAGGATTATTTTTATATTAAAGTTGTTTTTGTTTGTTTGTTCGGTAATACTTGTGCGGACCAGTTCTTAAAATTTATAAAAGCGTAGCATTGTGTGTATGTGTGTGTGTGTGTTTGTTTGTTTTTTGGGTGTGTGCGTGTGTTTTTTTCGGCGTGCAAGCTTTTCCGTCCCAGCTATATTTAAAAAAGAAAAAAAAAACGTAAAAAAAATAACAAAACATAATAAATATAGAATTGAATAAGTATAAAAATTAAGTGCTCTTCATTTTTATTGACGTATTTATCTATCCTCGTTGAGCGTTTTATATACGAATGGCTTTTTCTTTAGCGGATATTGCATATGCGTATGCGTATGTGTTTAAACATAATACAGTTGAAACAGTTTTGTTCTTTGTTGTTGGGTATACATAATTTAGAAGCTCATACGTGTCTTATGATCCAAACAATAACCAAACTACATATTGTATATAAAATTGCAACCCTTTCCAAAATTTGTATTCTTTTTGGTTTGTTTATTTGTTTGTTTGGGAGGGTAAAGCTAAGTATGAAGAACTCTCGAATACACTTATTCTGTATAACAATTGATAAAGTTAATGTGCCGGTCACGCGGTCTGAATATTCTCATACACGTTGTTTTTGCTGTTTTTTGTTGTTGTTGTTGTTGTTGTTGCTACTTGGTATGCATGTGAGTTGTACTTTCACGATCGTTACTTCTGTTAGTCTATATGTTAAGATTTCGTTAAACATTTATAAATTTTTTTTTAGGTTTTAAAGTTAATTTTTCCATTTATTGTTGTAGCTTATATGGCCGTCAATTATATATGTAAATAGTTTTTTTTTCACTAATAAGTATGTTATTTAAATCATTCTTATTTTTGTTTGTATATAAATTAAGGACTTAAACGTTATAAGAAAAATGTTTTATAAAGTGTATTGTTTACTGATTTCTTTTTTTTTTTGTTTTTGTTTTGTTTTTATGTTTTTCATTTCTTCATTACATTAAATTTTGTAATTTACGCAATATAATCTTTGCCTTTTTAGTTTCTATCTGTGAATCTTTTTTTTTTTTTTGGTTTTGTTTTTTTGTTTTTTTTTTGTAAATGCTTTAATTTTATTTGACTTTACCTTCATTATAACCAACTTTCTGTGTCATGTATGTATATGTATGTGTATAAATGTGAAGTCAGGATTTTTACTTTATTTTGATGTTTGACTTAATGAGACTGACGCCCGTCACCCTGTCATCGTCGTTAAAACACATACATATCATATTGTACGGATATTACAGTAGTATAATTACCATAATTATCGTGCTATCATAGTAATCAACATTGTGCGCACTCAAATATACTTTTTCATCTTCATTTCTCTGTTATTTTGGTTTTTGTTTTACTGTATAGCGAGACAATCCGCCCAAAATGACTTCGTTTTGTTTTTTTTTCCATACGATTTGAACTAACTTTACGTACTTTAAACTGTAGCTGTTGCCGAAATTCTGACTAAACAACTCTGACTATCAGCGACAGCTCATCATAGGTTTTTAGATTTTCATTTTTGTTTCGAATTCATTTTTTTGTTTTTTTCATTTACACTAATAATATACTTGTATGTGTGTATGTCTAGTTGTATGTTTGCTGTGTATGTCTGTGTTTTGGTTTTGTTGTATAAGTATAATAAGTATATAGCAATATAAATAATTTGTATATAAAGTTCTTTTTTTTTTGCTGTGGTCTACGTTGCAGTCAACGCCGTTCATCCATCTTCGTCGTTCTATCCTTCATATAAGCGGCTGTTGCTATTGCACTCTACGGTCAAGCATTTGTTTGTGTTCTTTACTTTTGTTTGTTTGTTTGTTGTTGTTTGTTAACATACTTTGTTACTGTAGCCCGAATCAGTAACAAAGCATCATTGACATCAAAGCACAAAAATGATATTGGCGAGATCCATGTATGCGCATTTATCTCAACCCACATATGTTTGAGGGATGTCGCTTTTTTGCTTTTGTTGCTGCTCTGTTGTTATTGTCGCTGCTGCTGCTGCTTAACGCTGACTGCGCGCAACCACCGCCACGTTGACCCTACCCCACCCATAATACGCATTGTGCACGACACTTAGTTCCACACGCGCAAGAACGAGTCCCACGATCCTGTTGCTACTGCCATACCATTTTCGGTGACACCCAAACATGAAACACGATTATCATGGCCAGCTAGAATGCCCGAGCGTTCTGCTTTCATTGTGTCCCATACATTACAGTTGAAATCGTCATACCCCGCTAATAGCAGGCGACCGCTTTTTGAGAACGCTACGGAGGTGATACCACAAATAATGTTGTCATGCGAATACATGGCCAATTCCTGATCAGCACGTATATCGAAGAGGCGGCAGGTGGCATCATCGGAACCTGTCGCAAAGGCTTGTCCATTCGGGAAAAAGGTGACTGCATTGATATCAGATTCATGTCCGGGGAACGTTTGTTTGCAAACACCTTCTCGTATATCCCACAATTTGGCAGACGCGTCGCATGCACCAGAAACAAACGTTTTGCATTGCGGTGCCAGTGATAGGGCCATCACATCTCCAGTGTGACCAAGAAACGAGGTAACCTGCAAGCCAGTTTCAATATCCCATAGGCCACACGACATATCACCTGAGCTCGTCACAATCTGATTGTCGTCCAGGAAACGGCAGCATGATAGATAGCCACCATGGCCCGGCAGCTCGCGGGACACACGCACATTACCTTCGCGCGTCTTTAGGTTATAGATTGAACACATGTTGTCAAGGCCACCGCAGGCGACGTAGCTACCCGATGGAGCGTATGCACATGTCATCACCCACGATGATCGCAGCGGTATGGCGTGCACTTTGTTCGTGGTATGCGAATCCCAAACGATCAGTTTACCGTCTTGTGAAGCTGATACAAGGTTCCTGGAGTCATTACCCCAATGCATGGCATAAATTTTGGCCAAATGACCGCGCAGCGTACGTCGCGTGCGCATTTGTATACGTCCAATAGGTTCCAGCAACGCGGCCGCCTGCAACAGAGACGTATCGCATGCAGCCTTTCGTGCATCTCGAATAGCATTCTTTAGAGATTCGGCTTCTTGTCTTAGACTGTCTAGTTCATTCATTTTATTTTATTTTATTTTTTTTTTTTTTGAGATTTTGCCTCTTTCTTCAGATGGTTTTTTGCTCTTTTCCCACTCGTAGCGTCTCTAAGGCTTGTCAAAACGACGTTCGTTCAAAACTGAACTGATTGACTTGTTGGCTTCAAAGCTAAATATATAGTTTGAATTTAGTTAATAAAATATATTTTCTATTAAATATGCTCAATGCAACTCACGTTTTTAAAAATTTTGATTGCAGTGTGTTTGTCAGCCTGTCCTGTTGATTTTTGTTTGCCTGAATGCCGTCGCTTCAAATACGCCTGCATACAAGCAATGTGATATTAGCTCTTCATTCACCGGTTATAGTAGTTGGATTGTGCCAAATGAAGTTGACTCGTCTTCCACTTGCAAGGGTGCAATATTTGTTTTAAGTTTATTCTTTGGAATATTGAAAATATAAAAATAAAATATTACACCTCTTATCCGTTTCTTTCTGCTAGTCGAGCTTAAATTATTTTATTTATTTTATTTTGTTTAGAACACTTACTTGCCTTGACCGGCTGTAGTTTTTGAGTTTATGTATGTATGTAGTGTGTGTTTCTTGTTTTCAATCCGCGTGAAAGAGCGTTCGTTCGATTAAATAGAACTGTGTACCAAAGCGGTGGTATTTTGTCACTGTTTGTATCCCGAGTCACAAATGGTATGCGCCAATTGCCTTTCAGATTTTCTTTTAGTTTACTGTGAACCTCCTTGCTCTTATTATCTATAATTTATAATTGAAAATATATGTTTAGTTATTGAATTCGACGGTGACGGATAAAATTTTGCTCACAAAGTTGCTCTTGTTCAGCTCGTTATAGGTAACTATTTTAATTTATGCAGCACATATTTTTCCACTGTTTTTAGTTAATTTCAGATTTTTGTTTACACTCCTGAACATTTAACCATAAATTGAACCGTCCCTAATGAAATAATTTTCTCTTTTGCTGTTGGCCGCTCGATTGGTCCGCCTGTTTTCACCCGTGCTGCTGCCTTCCCTCAGCTACTCGATTCGCTTTTTTGGTACACCAAAATTGTAATTTTTGCACCACCGCTGCCAATAGCGACCAAAGTTGTGAGAGTAAGCAGTACAGCCAGTGTTTCATAACGGTGAGTATTGGTATGTACGGCAGCGAAAGCAGGTTCGAATGTGACCACAGAGTGTCGGCGCGACAAGCATAGTAAAATAGTAGTAACGGTTTATCCCATTCGCACCAACCGAAAGTGACGTTTCATGAAATTGACGAAGCGAGAAAGAAATACAAGAGAAAAATCAATTTTAAATACTGAAATATTCGAGATAACAATTATTTAATTTAATATAAACTATTAATAATCTACACATCACTTTACACATAAGCTTGAACAAAAGCTTGCATTATATGAAGTCGCTAAATTCCGATTTGTATTTAATGAGCTATGTACATTGCACAAATTTAGTACGTACATATATATATATATACATATATATATATGAATGATTGAGCTACATATGTATATTAAAATTTCAATAGTGAACACACACCTGGCCACCTTAGTCGCGGTCTTTCAGAACTTAAAAAGTTACTTTACTGATGCTTTTAAGTAACTAGATTATTTTCAAAACAATCAGTTCAACAGCTGCATGGATTAAACGCTGTAGATATATATTAAAACCCGTCAACTATTCGCCAGTAGCTTCGACAACTTTTTCACAGTATATCAATCTTAACACAACTCCTCATTTGCACTTTACAATTGGTAGCCAACACCTAGAAGTAGTCCAGATATGCAATACACATATCGATTATTTGATTCTTATCGATGTATCGAAAGGATTTAGGGATGAGAGTTCCGTTTACACGATCGTGAATGATAGACATTAAGATTATCATACATTCAGATTTATTTACTTTTTTTTTGTCTTTAGTTCTTGGGCGATCCTAAGGGTAACCATAAGTTGCTTTATTTGTTAGGACCACAAACACTCACAAATAGGTTTAAAATTGTGTACGTGCATGTAAATATATATATATATATACAATATTCAATATATACATATATACATACGTATACGTATGTGCATTGACTTATGCAATTCTTTACTGGTAGTCATGTATATTTTTTGAGCTTAAAGTACGCAAATCTAATAATTTTAATATTATTGAATATTGCAATTGAACATATAATTGTAAAGGACAGCCCTTAGCAAATGGTTGCTAAAACCACATCCTATCGATGTTATGTTAAGTAGAAATAATTCCATCAATAGGTATCCCACATAGCAACGTCGCTTTATCATGACGTCACAAATGAATTGTAGATTAAGCTTAGAGATGGGGTGCCATCGATAGTCGGTATCATCGCAGTCAATAATAGTTACGGAAACTCATAATGAATTATCGATAGTTTGGACATAGTTTATAAAATTATTTGTGATTACAATGATATATCTTGATTCAATATGTTTTCCATACAAATCGAAATACAAATATTTGTTTCAGCCATACATCAATAATTTCAATGAAGTCGAATTCAAAACTAAGTAACTTTTTGACTAATGTTAGTAACCTCTTGCTCGTGTTTCAATTCCATGTTTCACATATATCGATAGAACGCTACTAATCGATTAAAAGCAGTAATCGACGCCGTTTGGTAATGGCGAAGCAGTTGTAACATTAATTATCAAAATAACTCACATTTTTTTGGTCATGGAAAGCAAAATGGATAGTTGATAAATATTTTACGAGCTTTAAAATTCGGTGTTCAATAGAAAGGACTAAAATGTGTTATTTTCTGTTTAACTTAAAAAGGATACCTGTAGTATGCCTTTGCTTATGGACAAATGCACGCCGTGTCTGAGAATACAAATCGATGTTCATATGCATATACGGATGAAAATAAAGGTCAAACGATTCGAAAATAAACGGAATCTATTGGGTTAATACAGCACATGTTTATATTCGTGCATATAAAAATATATTTCAAAGTGCAAATGCATATATGTTTAAATGGATCAGCAATTGCGCTTAAAACAGCAGCTTAGTAACGACTTGTACTCAAAAGCTACTTATAATATACACTCGGAAGAAGAATTAAGTGACATAGACCGCTCAGAAAGAGATGCAACGCACCCTTTATTGCGTACTGATCAGCATTTAAGAAATTGTATTCAGTGTCTTGGCTGCAACGGACAAATTCAAAATAATTCATTTAGCGACATTTGTGCACATTATTTACTTTATCGGCATCCACAGAGTATTGCCAAGTGTTTATATTGCAGTGGAAACGTTTATTACTATTTAAAATCTGAAAAAGTGATCCCCGAAGTTTTTCACTACTGCTCACCACGTAAACAATCCAAAGAGACAAATACTTTATCAAAATAGATCGTGATCATGGCAAGCGTTTGCACAGACTTTGTGGCAGAGGATTTAAACTTAGAGCAAACTGAAGAATCCGAAGCGTCTGAATATTCTGATCATGATAGCGATGAAGGCGGCACTCTCGACGATGATGAAGGTAGTTCAATTAACTTTTCTCAACTACAATCGTCCGCTGATGCCAAAACAAATAATGATGCAGTGGGTGTTAAAGGTTCATCAAACTCATTGCAATTGGGCAAATTTAATGCAGATAGTAGATCAGCGCTTCCATTACAGCTTCAGAACAATGGTAAGACGGCGGTAAGTGGGCATCCAAACTATGGTTTTGGAAAGCGCTGGTCAAAATCTGAAGACACTTTACTAAAGGCGCTAGTTGAGAAACATGGTGAACGCTGGGATGTTATTGGTCCAAATTTCAAAGATCGGCTGGAACAGCAAGTGCAACAGCGTTGGGCAAAAGTATTGAATCCGGAGCTTATTAAAGGACCTTGGACGCGTGATGAAGATGAGAAGGTTATTGAACTGGTGAAAAATTTTGGTCCAAAAAAGTGGACGTTGATTGCCCGATATTTAAATGGACGGATCGGAAAGCAATGCCGTGAACGTTGGCATAACCATCTTAATCCAGTTATTAAAAAATCAGCTTGGACCGAAGAAGAGGATACAATAATTTATAATGCCCATTATAAGCTTGGCAATCAATGGGCCAAAATATCAAAACTATTGCCTGGCCGCACAGACAATGCCATCAAAAATCACTGGAATTCAACAATGCGCCGAAAATACGATGCTGAACGAAAGTCTGCTAATACGGTAGCTGGTGGTGATCTAAAGAGCTCACGCACTCGTCTGATTGAACTAATCAAAACCGGTGGTATTGGTAAGTTTTCACAAGCAACAAATAGCAAAAATGGCAATGTCTCCACCTCAGATAATACGCAAATGGCTTCAGCACTTGAATCGCAGGATGACGAATCGTCTGGCAGTAATGTTGTTAACAAAGATTTGTGTAATGACGCCAGCACAGCGAGTCGCTCTCAAGCCCTTGGTGTGAAAATTGGTAATGGAACAGTGAAAGGAAGGGAAATGAAGCCAGTACAACAAACGTACACTGAAGTAAAACTAAGTAGACCCACACCGAATATACTTAAGCGATCACGTAAACACATTCCAGATGCATCGAATAGTGTTATTAGTACGGATGCAATAAAATGCGAGAAGAATACCAAGCTGCCTGAATCACCAGTAGTAACACCGATTAAGGCGCTACCATTCTCGCCAAGCCAATTCCTGAAATCACCGGGTTGTATAACATTTGAAGATATGAACTTGCGGGCAAGCACACCCGTCGGCAAAGACTACAATCGCGTTGGAATGGAAATTAAAAAGGAATTGGAAACGTCATCGATTGAAACGCCACATAAAAGTAAGAACTCTTATCGCTTTAAACCACGAACATATTCAAATTCTAATTGTATTCTTTTTAAAAGGTTTAGTTGGCCCGCGCACTCCAACTCCATTTAAAATGGCTCTGGCGGCAGTTGGTAAACAGCGAGATGGTCACTGTTTTGTGCCATCCAGTCCAACGAGTATGGTCGAAGATCTAGCTGAAATCATTGGTGACGTGCCAAAGAATGACTCCGAACATGAAAGCATGCAATCACCTGTGCCGAAACGGGCCAAGAAATCATTGCTTCCCAGCTGGAACAGTAACATCATACAATCAGGAAGAAAGGCGCAACCATTTGAGACAGAGACACCCAGCAAATTTCTTAATTCAGGACAAGCGCTAACACCATTCTCACCAAGCAATATAATGAAAGATACTTTTTGTAGTGAACAGGATCTGCTGTTTGACGAGGGCAAGAAAGAGAATAGGCCGTACGATCAAAGGTTTCGGGGTCAATCCAGTGATCATCTGTTAGATCCAAAGTGGGCTCAAGTTGCGTGCGGCAAAACCAAAGATCAAATTTTTATGCAGGAGGCGGCACGTGCGTGTCTTCAGAATCTCGAATTGATGCCGCGGTCCTTAAATTTTGAAAAGCAAAATTAGATTAAGATAGAAGTGTAAAAAAATGAATGTTTTTGGATAACAAGCTCTATTATGTTAAGCATGTTTGAATCTATACAAGAAATCATGCCAATTATTATATATCTTTATATTTATACATACATATGTATATTTTTCTGTATTAACGTATTAGACAAAAAGATCGCCGTCTCCTAAAGGCATATGTATATATATATACATACGATTCAGGGAAATAACGTTTGCGTATGTGCAAAATATTTTATTTGTATGCTGATTTATTTAAAAATATTTAAGTAATAACGAAAATTTTCATAATTGAACAATTGCTGCTAATATAAAAATTTTGGTGAATTGCGTATCACATTAAAGAAAACGTTTTCAACTTCATTAAGTACATATCAGCATAACGAGCCGAGTTAACATACAAAACATGTCCGTCTGTCTGTAGGCCGATCATCTGTTTGATCCAAAATTGTTAGTTGCGGCAAAACCAAAGAACAAATTTGTATGCAGGAGGCGGCATGTGCATGTCACCAGAATCTCGACTTGATGCCGTGGTTAAATAAAAAAAAGAAAAGAAAAAATATAAGTATACCGAAGTTACTGTTAATCATAGATACTGTGTAAGAAAAAAATTTGTAAATAAACAATCATAATTTGGAATATTGGAACTAAATTATGTAAAGCAAGCTTACAAAAATTAATCTATTTAAAAATGTATGCAATCACTTTATAATTTGTAAGAGTAACCTGGTGAACATTTTATCACCAACTTATCGCATATATCTTTATATTTATAGTGTTGTCCCGTTTTTTTTATATGTCGCGCATACGATATTAATTTACTACTTTTATTTAATGCATTGGCTAACAATTGTGTTAATTATGTAAAGCCTCCTTCTTTTTTATATAAAAATATATACATTTTGTTTAAACTTTAAATGTTCTTAACAAGATGTTTTTCTTAAAAGTTTGAAGAAAATCTGTGAAATAATATATATCCTGAGTTATAATAAGCATTATGTAATTATTATGTAATCGGATTTGTTATTAATCATGATGGAAAATGCAAAAAATGGCCAAACAATAATAATTTTCACTAAATGATGTACGACCAATGAATATTGTTGAATTTGTTTATAAAAATAAAAGGAGATTTGTCATTCTTATGCTAACCACTTTAAATTTTCACCATGATTAGTTAGCCAAAATTTAAAATAGTGATGATAACTGGTTAGCATTATTTTTTCTTTTCAACGTTTCATGACGTCGAGTCTGCTAAAATGGTAATGAAACAATTTAAAATATCAATTAACTCCTGGAACGAACAAAATTACAATAAGATAATTTATTTTATGACAATTGTGTCCCCGCATATGCAAGAAATTCTATAACTCAAGGAATGTGAAAGTCTTTTGACAATATTTAAATTGATAAAATAAAATATTTACATTAATTTATATAAAAGTATATATATACTTTAGACCAACATATAATTCAATTTGTTCAATTATAAAGCATAAAATATTATGTTTGTTTACATTTATAGATACAAGTTATGAATATAATATGACATGATATAAATAATAATAAAACACCTTTTACAATGTATTTAAAAGTGTTGTTTTATTTAGGAAACCATATTTGACCCATAAAATATACATATGTATATAAGGCATCCGTCTATCCGTTCGTTTCTATGCCTGTTTCGATTTAAACATAACATATTTGTTCCACTGGTGCAGGTCAGTTTTCTAATTCGATGTTAACTTGACGCGTTAACGTGTTCAAATTATAGGGATTTTGCAACACTGTCCAGTAATGGAAGGATTTGAGACTAATCAAATCAAATTTTAGCATTTACACTTTTGTCGCTGTGTCAAGTTCACATCAGCAATTTTTCTGAAAGTTTTTACAACACAATAAATAAAAATGACAGAGGCACCAGAGGTATTTAATATATATATTCACATATATATACTACAAATATTTTTGTTAAATTAAAACGTTGTGCAGAAACTTTAAGTAGGGCTTAAATAAGCCGTTGTTAAAAATAACATTAGCGATTTTATAATAAATAAAATGCAAGTCTCAAACTAAACCAAAGCGTCAAAGCAAGACAATTCTACAAATCAAGACAATATCCATAAGTTTAAATGTATCATTTTTTTTGGTTTTTTTTTCCACACAGCGTGAAGCAAAAATCATGTTGAAGGTAAAGGAAGAAGACGAAAATTTGATGTGGGGTTTTTTAATCAGGAAAAACATGCGCTTGAGTAAACTTGTGAACGCTTACTGTAAAGTAACAGTAAGTATCGCACAAATATACAATAAATGTACTTTAGTTATATCAGTATTTCTTATATTAAATTTCTTCTGGCTTTTAGAAAATTTCAAGGGATAAGGTGTTCTTTATTCACGATGCAAAACTTATTAAACGTCGGTTTACTCCCCAGTACTATGGGATGCAAGATGGCGACATAATCAGCGTGTACGAATACTAAGATAAAATTAAGACTGCATTGTATGAGTAAAAAGTTTTAACGAACAAAGGCATCAATGTAACGTACGGTTTTGGCAAAAATATATCTTCCATTTTTTTTTTTGGAACTAACGAGTTTTATTAATAGCGTGTATGCAATACGAAACAATATATTTTGTAGGCTCAAAGATCTGCAGAGCTGTATATGTATTTATATTCTTTTAACTTCAATATCGAAAGGAGGTATATTTTCCCATTTTTTTTTTTTTATTAAGGCTGAGATGACCCGGCATCAGTTCTAACATGAGCACGGAGTTTGTTTGGTTCTCGAACGATTTCAAAGATATATGTTTTGAATTATTATATTTACTATATTATTAGTGTTTAAATTTTTCAGCTATTTAACAATAAACCCTTAAAATTGATATCATCGGGGTCATTATCAATAGCAAAATTGAATTTGAACTGGCTTCCATTGTTTGTTAACTGGTTAGTGCTCAGTGAGGAGGCATTAGATTCTGGCACAGTTTTTGGTGCTGAATGATCAATTGATAAAGTTGCATCTGGTTCGTTATTGCTTCCTGTGGCGACGTCAAAGTTAAAACGAAATTCTTTTCCAGAAGCTAAAAGCGCTGATTTTTTGACGAAGCTAGACTTTTTATTTGCATCAGCCCCGGACGTAAATTTGATTTGCTTCGAAGCTACAAATAAACAGAAAGAAAATAAAAACATGAACACGAATTTCTTACGCACAACAAAATAAATATCTAGTTTCTATTTGAAATAAATTTATTATAACTTTAACGCCGCATTATATCTCTTTCTAGCACGTATAAGAAAGAGATCAAGCGATGAGAAAGGTATGGATGCAAAAAGAAAATGCATGTTGTTATTAAGCCATTTTCAGTAATATAATTGAACATAAATAAATTGTTCACCTACTTATGTACACCTCTATATTCGATTTTATCACTTGGCGTTTTTTTTACCTAGAAGCATTTTCTTTTCTTCCTGTTGCATTTTAGACCGGTAATCGCCCAGCGCAAGCTTCATAACCTGTCGTTTTTTAATGATAGGTGCCGTTTGACTTGTTAATATCTTTATATTTTTAAGGGTGTCTTCCGCTGTGGAGTATAATTTTGTTTTATTAACATGCCAATTCATTAAGAAAAGCCTGAGAATTTACCAATTTTTTTACTCAATTTCCCTTCGTTTAAAGCTGTTTGAAGCTGCTGAACACACCAACAGAGTTCCAGCTCAAATTGTATATCGTTTTCCCCATCGAATGTGTTTTTTTTGGTAACCGACTGAATTGGAGCTGGATGGTTTAAAGATTTTGCACTTTTTCTTCGTTGCATGTTTCGTTGCGCTGCATGTGCGATTGTTTAGAATACAGTCTTGTTACACATACACTAAGACATGCTATCATATGGCTGCATTCGTAGAGTTGCCATTGTCGTGACGTCAGTTTTTCGGTACGACAGCAAGACACTTGTTCATGCAAAAGAAAACGATAAGGCCGATCTTACTATCGAAGTCGTAAATGCCTAAGCTAAACACACATATTTCATCTACTTATTATAAAATTAGTCAAATTATATTTAATAAAATTTAAAAATAATTTATATAATTAAATAAATTTAAGTTTTAAACTTTCGTTTAAAAATTATTTCTTATCAGTAAATCACCTCTGTCATGCAAAATGCAACCATGTGCTGCTAAAGTAAGGGCTACTTTGAAATACGGAAATTTTTTCCGACCCTGGTAAGGGCAGCGTGTTTCCGTTCTGTTTGTCTCTCTGCCTTTTTATCATCGTCACCCGACAAAGGTAGGTCGGTCGCTCTTGCTTTAACTTGAAATATTACTTTAAATACTTTCTTGTTTTATACAGTTGTTTTTGTGACTAAGTTCAATATGGTTGCCGTAAAGAAACAGGTATATGCTAAACATAAATTGAGTGTAAAGAAGATTATTAACAAAATCGTTTTGTGTTCAATTTACAGAAAAAGGCCTTGGAGAGCACCAATGCTCGTCTGGCGCTGGTTATGAAATCCGGCAAATTTTGTCTGGGTTACAAGCAAACGTTGAAGACCCTTCGTCAGGGCAAGGCAAAACTGGTGCTCATTGCCAGCAACACGCCTGCTTTGAGGTGAGAGCGAAAATGATTCGCTATTGGAAAAAGCAAATACTACTGAGAAGTAGATTTCCATTACGCCCAAGTAAAAACAGTGCTAAGTAGCTGTTGTAGAGTTTTAGTTGTTGTTGGAACCATATGGAGTCTTCTTTAATGCGGACTGAGAAATATGATTTCACAATTGAATTTTGTTGATGGAAACTATGGAGTAGTATGCTCTCGAACATCGTATGCTCAAGAAAGAGCGTACGATTATTTTAAACTGCGCTGTTCCGTATGGCTCCAAATGGTTCCAGTAACGACACATAAACATGGATGCTTGGGGTAAGGAAGTCCTCTTAATAGTATTCAACAATAATAATTTAAAGCTACGCACATGTATGATGATTTTTTGTAATTCCGATTGCCCTGACGAATTTTTATTACTAGAGACTCTTTCTGAATGTCAATACTAAAAAATAGCAAAGTTCTCTAAAATTCCGTTTAACATTGGTAACTATAAATTTGTTGTTATATCAATTGCAGGAAGTCCGAGATTGAATACTATGCCATGTTGGCCAAAACTGAAGTTCAGCACTACAGTGGCACCAACATTGAACTGGGCACAGCCTGTGGTAAATACTTCCGTGTGTGCACCCTGTCTATTACCGATCCTGGAGATTCTGACATCATCCGATCGTTGCCCGATAACTAAACAATTAAAAGGTGTATTTTATTAATAAAAGCTCTTTAATATTGTATGAATTGTGTTAAAACTTTATTATTCCATGTTAACTGCGGGCCTATGCAAAGATTTTAGCTTAACTTTTTTTAGCAATGTTATGTTAGATTTTAACTGGATGGGTTGTATATATACACAACAACCAGTAGTGGTGGTCTTTATGGCGATACCTTTGGAGCATGCGCGGAAACTTTAGAGCATGCGCGAAAAGCACAAACAAATTAATCACATCACTAGTCCTGATTTAAATCGATTTTAAGATGCATTTCGGATGCATTTTTTTCTTGTGTGAAAAAAAATTCCTTTGGAATATTTAAGTGGCTAACTAATCACAAAAACGCAGCCATTGAGTCAAGCGTTGATGTGCCAAAGCCGAAAATGAGCACGAATCGACCTGGAAAAAAGTCAAGTGGAGTGATGAAGAATGTGAAAAAAGTTCCTGCAGCTGCAGCACAGCGTACTCCTAAATCGAAAATAAGACAGACCCCGGAGGTTGAGGTGAAAAATATTTTAATGTTTCAAGGTCGCGACAAGAGCTATCCGGATGATCTGAACAAATTAATACTGCCCCTGTCCTGTCAACTATGCAACGCGCAGATGACCTCAATGAATAGCGCCAAGGAACATTATGAATCTAAGCTACACGATCGTCATATTAGCGCTTGGCTTACGAAAAACTACACCGAATTGGGTTTAGAGCCGCCACAAATTAAAAGTCTTTTGAAACAGGGCCCAGTTGGACCTCATGCATTCCACTGTAAATTGTGCGACCTCCCTCTCACATCCAAAGCCAATGCTCACCAGCACTATGCGGGCCGCAAGCATCAATTGGTGAAGCAGTGGGGTATGAAGCCGTCTGGAGCTGGTGTCTACAATGCGGAAGGCAAATGGGTGCGCCCAAGCAAAAGTGCACAAGCTGTCGCTGACGACGGTCGTTTTGGCATTGGTGAACTTATCAGGGCGGCTGTTGTTGCCGAACTGCAAGCTACTGCAGAGAAAACCGAAAACGCCAGTAAGGAACAGCAACTGGAGCCTAAAGCTCCTGCCGTGGCCAAAAATCTTACATGTAAACTATGCAATATAAGCGTCACATCGGCATCAGAAATAAAAATGCATCAGGAGGGCGCAAAGCACAAGAAGCAACTTCGCAAACAGAATCTGGAGGCTGAGCCAACAGCTCCTCCGTTTGTCAAACCCGTGCAGTCATTTAGTGCAGCTCTAGCAGCCTCAACCCCGAATCCTGATGACGAACTAATCATGTATCGAACACCTTTTGGCTCATACTATTGCAATCTGTGCAATCTATCCTGCACGCTATCCATGTTTCAGCAGCATCTAAAGGGCAAGAGGCACCTAAAGGCAGAGCGTCAACAAGCCGACAAGCCACCGTCCCCATAAATTTTTATTATTTACTGACTGTCGGAACTATGAGAACGGATATTTTTTTTAGCGGCTAATGACTTTAATATATATCAGTATATAATATATGTGTATTTTTTGTTTGTTTTTTGTATTATATATACATATGTACAACGTCTACGCATTATTAATAAAAACTATATATCAAACTAAGAGGTAATTGGGATCCGCACTAACTGTTTCGCTTATTAGCCTTTTACATGGTTTAGGGATACAAAAAATACATTCGTGGGATAAATGTTAAAACTTGTCCATAATAAATACTTTAACCTCAATCGTATAAATGCAATTCATTCCAATTTTATTTATTTTACAAAGTAACATTAACATTTTATTTTTGATTTTTGTTTTGTTTTTTTGAATGATTATTTTGATTTCAATTTTCATATTTTTTGTCTAATACTAAATCCACAATACACGTAGTTTGAATTGTTTAGGAGTCATGTAAGTGTTAGACTTAAAAATGCACTTTTATCTTTACAAAATAATAACTAAACTGAAAGCATTTGAATGCTGGCATTATTTACAAGTTTGCAACTGGGAACTGGGAGAAAAGGGGATAATAAAATAACGTTACTCAATGTTTCACAGCATATTAAATCAAAATGTTGGACACAGAGCCTGGTCTGCCGTTCGAATCAGTAGTATACATATGCAATTGCTTTGGGGCATTTTACTGTGTAGGCGAAAATTCGGTGGGGGCTAGAACGCGACAGTGCATTTCGCGAATAAGTGGCACAGTATAAGCAACACACTCATCCCAGCCGGGTGAACGCCAAGCCGCCTCTCTGGTCTCTTTACGATCCTGCAGCGATTTGTAACCTAAACATCAAAGAATTATTATTATTATTGTATCACAAATGTAAAATTGGAAATGCCTTTATTGGCTGCTACTTACACCAAATGTGATGGACATTGTAAAGGCGACCAATCTGTGAGAAGAATCCGGCAAAGGCTTCATTGTTGTGCTGGCGGAAATTAATGGCACGTGCCCAGTTATTCCCCCATTCAATCATAGTTCCAGGCGCTAGTCGGTACGAGCTGTAATTGCAATTATATTAATGTTTTAATAACATATTTTTTGAATCATTGAAATCAATCGCTCGGAAATTATAATCAGAGGTGGGATGATATTGGGAATACCTATTATCCTTTTCAATACAAAATATTTTAAAGTTTCTAAACTTCTTAAGGGAAAAATTGTGAAGGACAAAAGAACACGTTAACTGTTTAAAACAGCCTAAAATTTCTGAATTTAAATTCCGAACGATTTCATATTAAAAGGAAATTTAAAGCTTGCCGCATTTCATATATGTTTTTGCCAGATCGGCTCGCAATTTGCGGCCAATAGCTGAAAGCCAACAGGTATTGCATATGACGTGATCGCAGAAATTTGGAACGCTCGCTCATAAGCTGCAGATACTCAGGATCATTCCACAAATCCTCTTTGGCCTGATCGATTTTCTCAAAGCCTCCCGTGTATTTCCATAAATGTAAACACTGATCCAAATCGCCAACTTGAACCGTCCATGATGCAACCAAATTGCACTGAAGGCTCGCTTTCTTTTCCTTAATAAGGCCCACCGTATTTTTGCTAAGAAATTAAAATTGATTAATTTAATCAAAAATTTATCTGATCTGATATGTCACTTACTAGTTACTTAGATAGTCGCCCATCGAATCGGGCCGGACGTTATGCGTATGCAGGGCATATATAATTTCCTTATCGCTCAGCATACGACTGTGCGACTCTTTGGTCGGCTCGATTTTTCGTACCAATAACTTTGAAAACCATGATTCTGATTCCTTGCCGTTGGAGGTTGTTGAAAGTGTTCTGAATGCACAAATCGATAGAAAAATAAATATAAGCACTATGACTATCATATGAAATTAAATATTATTTATAGTTGATAGAAAATTTGTATTTTACTTACCGGACAGCAATTGAACTGGTGATGTTGCCCATAGACAAGAAATTACGTAGCTTTAACATTTTCGCTTTGACGATTCACGATGCTTGGGGTGTAAGCTGTGGGAAATCACTTGTATGTTATTTGTGCTACTGTTATCATACCAGTCGAATTTGTACTTTGTTTTGTTTTTGCATTGCCCCCGTGTACTTTAGTCAAGGTGAAGTCAGAGTCAGACGAACAAGTGGCATAAGAAAACATGCATCTCATCGATAAATAATGCCGCCTGTTATTTACGGTCCACCCACAATTGAAGCTTTCTTGTTTACGTCGCTTTTAATAATCTGAGGTATTATGTCACTTTAAGAGCCCTACTTAATTGGTAATTTTTTATTGGAAGATGCTTTCAGACAATTTTTGTAAGCACCTCTCTTTATATACATATATTGTATGTGTGTTGTAAAAATACATCGATATGTGCACATCTACGTACGTCTTATCACTGGACAATGCAAAAAAAAAATATGTATATTAAATACACAGTTATGTTTAGTATGAGAACTTGTACACCCACTTTTAATGCGTTGCAGTCTTTTTGTTCAAAATAAAATGTTATTTGTTTTAAATATGGTGCTAATGTCCTTATATACTTAAACAAAACGAAAATGATAAGTTCGTGCTATAAATAAATATGCGATGGGCTATAAAATATCGATGGCCTATTGGCTGCGTTCGATAGATTTTCAACTGGAATCGATAGTTCATAGGCAGCCCTGGCATGCAGCTGTTTAATTGGCGAACTTTTAAGAATACCTCGGGTGTTTTTAAATGTGAATAAACATATTTATTTACACATCTTAACTTAAACTCTCTGTGAACAAAAAAGTTCATTTGTTGATGGGTCGAATAAAAACCATACAATTTGATCCACGGTCAACATACGCTTTCCGGCTCCAATGATGCAAGTAAGTTGAAGTTTTTGGCGCGCAAAATATTCCTGTTGAGTTTTAAGCCATTTCTTTAAGGAAAACCCATTTGAATGTGTCTTATATTTGAAAGTATGTATTTTGATTTAGTCATAATATAGCATGATATACATGACAATACACAGTTATAGCAATTTAACAATATTGGTGGATGTTAGCTGTTTTTTCAATCCACACGCATTGGTTACCGTTAACTTAGTAATGTTTACAAAACAATTTAAATACAATAGTTTAACTATACATTTGGGCTAGCAGAATATGGATTTAAAATATATATAATAATATGTTAAATGGGGCTTATTATTCAGATAGGGAAAGACCCCAACCGTCTGTCAGTTTACAATATTTACAAACATACTAATTGCCAAAAGTACACAATTTAATGTCCCGAACCTATGTAAGTGATAGTTAAACTTTTACTTACACATAAAACCAAACATATTAACAAATTTGATTTGATTTAATTTCTTGTTATTTTTGTTTTTGTTTTTTTTTACAAATTTCTTAAATTTTCTTTTAATACAACATATGTATGTATCTATAATTTTTGTGCAAGTTCCTTTGAGAGTACTTTAACTGATATCCAGAACTCTACAAATAAGATTTCGACTTTATTTTAGTTAAGAAGAATATCAATGAATGTCGTGTGTAAATTGATATAGAAAATTTTAAGTATACATCATTGTATTTATGTATGTAGGTTTGTTTTCATGTATGTATGTTCGTTATGGATGAATTTGATTATTTGTTGGACAAGTTAACCTGTTTAGCAGTTACACAGCATTAAGCATACACATACACATTTATGGAATTTCTTTAAAGTGTTTTTTTTTTATTGATTTATTTATTTTTTTATTCTTTTAACTATGCAACTGTATGCAATCGTAATCGTTATTTAATTTTATAGTTAAAGATTCAATGCTTAGAACAATTCCTTATCATTAGGCATTCGTCATTTTAATATTATTATTATGAAACTGCGACGAAGGGCTTTTGAAAATATACAAATAAATCACAATAATAAAGAGAAAGCAGCAGCTGGCAGATCTTCTTGCTGCTGAGTTGTGTTGAACTGCAGCGGGTAATTCTCCTGAAATCGATAAATCAAATGACATATTATATATCGTTCGTTATATGCAATCGGAAATAATCGATATTACCTGTGAGTACTTGAACTTGTACAATTACAGTAAATTGTCTGCCAAGTGAGCAGGAATAATTTCCAGTATCAGAGATCTTTGCATCGGGTATAGAAATTCGACTGTTAAGCCATTTATCGGATACACTGCAAAAATACAAAGTGGTTGATAATGTTAAATACTTTGCTTGCTTTGCTTATCGTGTCTTTGTGTATACCTAGAACGTCTATTGGTCTGTGCTTGAAGAGGCTCCTCATCCTTGGCCCATGTAATGAAATTCAAAAAGTATTTCTCCAACTCTTGGCTAGAGTATGTGCTATAGGTTTGATTCGCATCGCCAATAAGGTTTAATTCGCTGGCCGTATCATTTAGTTTGGTTTGGGAGCTACCAGCAGACTCCGTTGGTTTGAGTATATTGTATCGCTCCTTGTGAAAGTAGTTCCGTGATATTTGGCATTGCAGATCGACAGTGCTGCCCGACTTGTAATACCGATCACCCACATCACGCTCATGTTCATCAATTATCCTTAAAGGTGGCTCTAAACAAAAAAAAAAAACAAAAAACAAAAACAAAAAAACACATTTCAGACTTTACTTTGCTTAAGCCAAAGTGATGATGATTGTCTAACTAACCCAATATGGTGAGATTTGTGGTAAAAACACGCGGAGGATGAGTGGATACCTGGCACATATAAATGCCAGCATCATCCTTTTGCGTGGGATTTATCAAAAGACGCCAATTGTTTGGGTATTGAAATTTAACGCGTATACGAGGATCACCGCTATATGTCACATTACCCACGGTTAGCAATGAGACCTTCTCCGTTGTTCGTCTCACCCACATAACCTATAATTGAGCATTGATTTATTATTTTGATTTTTTGCTGTCAACTTCCTACTATTACTAACCGTTTTATCCTTGAGCATGCCGACGCGACAATTAAGCACTGCTTCCGTAAATAGATGGACTGCGGATACTAGTGTCTTGCCGGGATCAATTAGATTCGATGGCTCCTCAAAGAAGGGTCCATAGTGATTTTCATGATGATACTTGCTGCGAAATGTGCGTGACCTTTCGGCATCAACGGAGCTGCTGCCAGCATTCCAATGATTCCTCGACCGTGTCGACGACAATGGGTCAATGGGTTGCTTAATTGTGCTTCTAACATTCTTGGTCGTTATTGCCGCTGCTGCTGCCGCTGCCGTTGCAGAGCTATAAATTTGTTTAACTGTTGTTGTGCTATTACCAATCCATTCGCTTTCCGCTTCTATTCTCACAGTTTCACTTGTTGTTGTTGTTCTAAGTGTTGTTGTTGCTGTTGTTGCTGCTGTTGCTGCTGTTGTGAGTGCAATGTGTCCCAGTTGAGCTCGAGGTGCTGTCGTCGTTTGGATCGGTGGTAAACCGACTAGCGGCGAGAAGATGTTGTTGTCGTCGTATGTTGTGGCTACTGCAGCATTGGTGGCAGCAGCAGCAGCAGAAATGTTTGATATTGTTTTAGTTGTTGTATTATGTTCATCAAAATAGAAGTTATTCTCTGTGCTCACAATTGTTGATGTTGATGCAATTGTTGTTGCTGTTGTTGTTGATGTGGTTGCGGTGCCTGAAGCGAATGAACAAAAAAATAAAGCGTAAGATTATAATTAGAATACCATTTACCATTGGTATTTGATGCTCCATTCGATCCAAATGACTCGATGTACCCAAATGACTCTTTGTACTTTTTGTACCATGTCATTTAGTTTCTCAATTGAAAGGTATTTTAATAAAATTTTGTTAATCGAAAGTTGGATGATGTTGGATGGGTGTTCGTTCCTTTTTACTCACCAAGAACACAACGCAACTGTGATCCAATTACCGTGACAACGGCAAGCAGCCAAATGAGGCTCGGGCTCGGGATCAAGCACCTATTCTGATGTTGATGGGTTGTTGTTGTCAGTGGGAGCTTGGCGACTGCGATTGATGCTGTTGCTGATGCTGATGCCAATGATGCGCTTTTAACTCTTGAACGCCTCATCCTTTGCACGGGATAACGTGACTTTGATTATCTGGTCTTTGGTTAACAGATAACTTCATTTTTTTTCTTCTCAAACTGCAACTGGCCTCGACTTTTCCAGGTGCGTTTGGCATCAACTAAACTCCACTTGCCGGCCAATTTAATTGTGTATGTTGCTTGTATAACTGAAATCGAGTATATATGTGTATATATAAAAATGCATACAACGGTTAGTTATGGCCAAGTTATGATGGAAATATGTTGCAATCCCAGGAGTTAAGTTTTTCATACAAGCAAAACAAGTTTTTAAATGTAAAGAAAACTTTTTTCAAACCATCAAGTGCTGACATTTTTGAACTTTTTTTTATTATAAGCCCTTTGGGTACATTTTCTATGACACAATGACACAAATATACATATGTATATATATATATATATCTTGCTGTGAAAAAGTAAGCAACGTTAATGAATCAGGAATGCGATGAGGATGCAATCTGCTTGTTTATTGCTATTCCTTAAATGCTGCTGTGTAATTTAGCTACTTTTACAAAATTAAATATTGTCTATTGAAGTTTTTATTTTTTCATTCGTGCGTTCATCCTTTCCGATTGAAAAACGCAACAAAGCTTCCCTGCCTGAAGCGAAACATAAACAAGAAAGATAATCTAAGTTTTTTTTTTCTTTGTGAATACACCGAACATAAAATACGCTTGCGAATTGAAGTTAAAGTTTATTATAGGCAAAAAACTTATCCGTCTAGAAAAAGTTAATGTCTTAGTTAGCTTAACGTTGATTACTTATCATCACTTATCTGGTATTTATGAATATATTACTTTTTTCCTTTTTTTTTTGTCTTGGTCTTTAAACTCATCCATTGAACCGGAAAGTATTTTATAGTGTATATCAAATTGAGAATCTTAATAGCTGGGTTGCCAACGACAAAGCTAGTTACGTTTTCTGATTTTTATCAAGGAAGAAAGATGTAAGGAGAAAGCAAAGAACGCTTATTTCAAAGCGAATTTTTATTGGCTTAATACAGATGAACAAAATGAATTAAAGTTTATGCCTATGGCGTTAGACTCATCTTAGTTGTTGTGTCTTTTCATCAACATTGTCATCGTCATCGTCATCGTCATCGTCCTATGCGTCCATCATCATAGTTTATGTCTTAACCCCGTTCCCCGACCACCCACCCACCCACTCCCACAACATGCTTGCTTATTACATTTCTCTTAACTTCCATTTCGCATCGACTTCGGGGCACTTGGGTTTTGGGTTGTGTATGGTTTGGTTTGGTTTGGTTTTGTTTGGTTTGGTTTAGTTTGGTTGGATTGGGTTAGGCGTTGCTCTCGCTTGCCTTTGGCTCAGGACATAATCACCGTAATAAATATTATATTAGTAAAGTTGTTGTTGCTTTTGCTGCTGCTATTCTTTTCTGTTCTTTTTCTTGCTGACATTTTTTTTGTTGTTGTTGTTTGCGTGTGTGTTTATTCTTATATTTTTTTTTTGCTGTTGTTTTGTTTAACCCCTTGAGTCCCGATTTATTTGATTTATTTTTTTCTTAGCACGTTGAGCGTATGATGATATATTTATTTTATAAACATAACCAATATATAATTTTATTAAGAAAACAAGTTAATGAATACACGATTGTTGAAGATAAACAAATTTAAATAATTTTCAACAGTGTTAAACTTTTCAAATCGAAGACGATTCTCACTCGTCAAATATACCTGAAGGGTTAAGCAAAGCCTTTATTATTTATCTTATATGTACATATGTACTATTTTGTTCTCATACCGCTGACATTGTTGACATTTGATTTTGCCATGCTTCACTTTCAAATAATTTTAAAGAGGTTCTTAGTGCCTGAAACTATTTACTTATGCAATGATAACAAACAGAAGAAATGACAAAAGGAAGCAACGAAAGACGGTCGGTCGGTCGGTCGGAAGGCTTAAAGCCTTTTCGTATTCTAATTGCACTTTACGGACAACTTTGGCCAGGCGGACAGGATTTTCTCATAACACAGCAGCAGCAATAAAAGTCGAATGAGCTCTATGGCTCTATGACGCTTGTACAGCAAGAAATTGTATTTTATGAAAATTCTCTCACTGCTTGCTCTCAGCCTTTTGTCATCTCAGCTTTCAGCTTTCAGCTTTCAGGTCTCAGGTCTCAGGCATCATCAGCAATAACATAATTATTATCTAGCCAACTTTAGAATAAGAACAACAGCCTGAGCATGAGCTCATGCCGCAGACTGTCACGTCCTTTGCAAACGCTTTCTTTGCCATTCTTCTTTCTTTTTTTCTCCTTTTTTTTTTTTAGTTTTTTCTTTTTGTGTCCAATTTTAGGTACAGGTACAGGGTACAGGTACAACTAGAGATACAGAGGGTACAGGGTACAGAGGCCAGAAACAACAACGTCAGCATTTACTTTTCTGTCTTTAGCTGACTTTGACTAACTGGCTCTTAACGCTTTCAGCACCCGCTTACCATATGCGACCCACCTCCCCCTTAATCTATATATATATATATATATATATATATATGTATGAGTATGTGTGTGTGTGTGTGTGAGTGAGTGTGTACCTGCTGTGCCTCATTGAGTGCAAAACGTGCTTTGTTTTGTTTCATACGCATTACGAGTAAGTCCTGTACACATTTTAGCTATCCCTGCTGTGTTTTTTATACCAAATTTTTATTCCAAACTCCTTGGCGTATATACTTATATTTATATTTATATGTATAGAGATTAGAAACTTCTTCAGGCTGCGACAGTCGGTTTTGACATTTTTTGGATTATGATTGTGCTGACTGACATTACCAACTCCTTGCACCTTACTATATTGGTACCCACCCATCCACACACACATACACACATACACACACATATACACATGAACTCTTTTGTTGTATACGGTCAACTAAATAAGAGATTTGCATTTAATAGTTTAAGGTTCTGGTTTCCGAATTCGGTATGGGATTAAATGTTGTCTAGGTTCTGGACAAAGATCATGAGTTGGATAATATTTACTTATATTACTTACTTACTTATATATAATCCAAATACTATTAGAATAATGTGAAAGCCTGTCAACATGTTTGCTACTCTCAATTCAAGCAAAAACTGAACTGAATTTGAACTGAATTTGAATCAAACTTAACAATAATATTGCTTATGCGTCAGAATAACACATAGGCTACTATTTTTAGAGATTTATTTTATGAATGGCGTTGCTTTGTGCTCTTCTACCAGTCTACTAAGTGGGCGACACAGACAAACAGCAGGCGGAGAAGTTATTATATATATTATACGTTCATTCAGAGACTGACATGAAAAGGTAAAATAATATCATTCTCTAAAAATACATTGACTAACATATATTGTGCTTCTAACGTGCATACAAAGACTTTTGGTGGCCAATTATTATTTTTCACCCGTGCCCTTATAATTCTCCTATGCACATATGAAGAGAGTCAAGAGGCTTTAACAAAAGAAGCTAAATCATATAAAAGATTAAGGTTTTTATTTAAGCAGCTAAATCATACAGAAAAAGTTTGTTGTTCCTCTTGACCATCAAGCTCTTTAAATTGAAATTAATCGTTACAGTTTTTTTTTTAAATCTGTATACTATTTTAGCCTACTTATTGAAAAAAAAAAGTTTCTAAGAAAAAATGTTGAATTGTTACGAACATTTAAATTGTTTTTATGGATTGGATCGGTGCAAAACTAACAAAAGTATAAATAGAAATAGAATAGCGTTTTTATTATTTTCAAGTTTCGTTCACAATAAGCAATGAGCAATATAAAAGTTTGCTTTTGGGCATATTAAGGGAAAACAACACGTTTGTATACTCTTCCTTGCCTTCTGATATTATTTAATTAACTTCTTTGCCCGTTCGTTTGTAGGAATTTATTTAATGTTACTTTAAACGAAAAGGGATAAAAATCAGCCACAAACGTAAGAATCCTCATTAGCTTTATGCCATTATAATGTCTAGTTTTCTGATGAGTTGGAACACATTTTGAATATATTATATAGTCTTAACCTATGTATTGAAGTTAAGAAACCCGAAATGCGTTTTATTTTCTGCAATTTGTAATTTGTTTGATGATAACTAAATATTATTGTTATTCCGCATTTATTAAACATTTTATCGTTGTAATAGGATGTATCTAAATCAAACTTTAACAAACGTGAACTTTTTTATTAAATAACATTTTCAAAAATAACATTTACATTGAGAAATGCTATTAATTTTGCATTATTCTCAGTCGCAATTGCATCCAAAATACTAATTGCAACTTTTGTTTTAATTATTTAAATTCCATTTCATTCAAACATTTATGAAATGTGTTCGTGTACCTACACGGTTGTGTGATGGTGAAGGGGGTGAAGGGGTGATGGGGGGTGCATACATTTATGGGTAAAAATCCAAAAAGTGAAATATATATATTTTTTTATCTGTGGTCTGTCACACACGTTTTCTGGTCTCGGTCATTGAATATTCGATCTCCATTTGATTCGATTTATTTTTCAATTACTTCAACACGTCCATTTTATATATATATATATATCTATTTTTTTGATTCTGAACCTTTGTCCAATTAATTTATTTCGTATGAATTTCGTGAGCTAAACAAAAATCAGCGTTAAGGGAATCATCACAACAAAATATTATTAAATTTGAGCAATCTGTTGCGTTAAATTTATTATCTGGATAAAACAAATAATGATTGCAAGTCACGTCCTTTGAAAAATAGGTTCGCAAACTTTGTTGCAAAAAATTGCATTTTAAATACTATCACACACATTCAAAAAACACTCTTTAAAGGTCTTTCAAAACATACTACTATACATACAGTATATATATATACTATATAATATTCAGTTCCTTGTCAGTTTTATTTTTTCTTTTCTTTCCGGCAAAGACAAGAATTGTTAAAGCGCAATAAAGCGCAAAGTTTGCGAATAGTGTGAAAATGTCCTTCGTACTTGAATAAATATTTATGAATGTATATTTATGCATATATATATATATTTGCATGTGTGTGTGTGTGTGTGTGTGCGCGTGTGCTTGTCACCACTTTGTCATCAACATTTTCATTTAGTTTATCCAATTTTATTATTATTATTATTTTAACATGGGGTATACTTGTTGCAATTATAAATAATTTGAATCGTTCTTTAAATTTAAAAACGTTGAGATTTTTTTTCGAAGTTTTGACGAGTTTTACGCAACCGAATCAAATTTTTCTAAAGTTAAGTCATTCATTTTCCAAGTCAATCAATTTTAGAGATGCGGTTCCTTGGAATTTACTAAATGATCAGCTTTAAACTTAGGCGAAGACAAAAAGATATAGAAAGAAAATAATAAGTGAAAAAAAGAAAGGAATGAGATCGAGACAGTGAAGATAGAAAATAAAACTATGTTAACAAGAAAAGGATATTGGAAAAGAGCGAAATAGAATCGATAAAAATCAAAGAGAGGCGAATAGAGCGAAAGAGAACAAGAGAAAGAGGGAGAGTGAGAGAGTGAGACAAATAATTGGAAAATTAGACTAAGAGGAGAGGTAAAACGAAGAGAGAGCGCGAAAAAAAGAATAAGAAAATGAGACTAAGAGGAGGAAAAGAGAGAGCAAGAGAGAGAGAGAGCGAGAGTGAGCGAAAATGTGAACGTGAAAGAAACAGATGGATAGGGAGAGAGTGAGAGAGAGAGACATAGAGAGAGAGACATAGAGAGAGAGAGAGAGAGAAAGAGAGACATAGAGAGAGAGAGAGAGACATATAGAGATAGAGAGTGAGAGAGAGAGAGAGAGAGAGAGAAAGAGAAAGAGAGACATAGAGAGAGAGAGAGACATAGAGAGAGAGAGAGACATATAGAGATAGAGAGTGAGAGAGAGAGAGAGAATGAGAGAAGGTGAGATAGAGAGTGAGAGCAAGAATGAGAATTAAAGAGATAGAGAGAGAGAAACGAGCTTCAGACGCAGAGTAAGGAAAAAAGAGAGAGAAGGAGATAGAGATAGAGAGATTGAAAGATCTGATTTTCCATGCAAAAGCTCACTTTTTATCTAGACAATCCAGAAAAATAAACCCAGTTATGAATTGTAATTCCCGATTCTAACAGAATAATTTTGCTAAGGTACGAAAAGGTAATTGTTAATATTATTATAATCTTATTTTAAAGCGCCAACAACAAAAAAACAAGTCAAAAATGGATTTGATATAATTGGATTGCGTATCAAATTCGCAGATGAAAGTTTCTCCTTGTTAAGGATCAGAATCAAACTTTGGGCTAAACTTGGCTTAGCAACGGCTTAAAAGTGATGACGTCATAAGTTTATCTTAAGCCGCGCGTAAAAACTGTAACATACGAGTATATATATAAATTTCTTGTTATTCGATACATATGCATGTATGTATGTATGTCTGTATGTTGGTATGTAAATATGGCCATTTTTTAATTAAATTTCACGAACTTATATTTATATAGTAAGAGCATGTTGTCATGTTGCTGCCGGCATCAAGTTAAATATTTGGTGTCAAAACAAATAAAAATAAAAAAACGCAAGTTGATTGAGTTTTGGTAAGTGGATAAATCACAATTTTATATGAGATTGCTGGCCATCAAACTTTTCGAATTGTTACAACAACAAAATCAGAGAGAGAGAGAGAGAGAGAGAGAGAATAAATGGAATTAAACATATTCACTCACTGCGTTAAATGGTTCGTATTGTTCATATTCCTAAAATCCCAACTAATGCGCTGTTATCCTTTTAGTTTTCGATTTATTTATTTATTTGTTTTTTTTTTTTGTAGATCACATCACATCATACGGCACTTGTTTGCATTCCATGTGAGAAGCAGAAGAAAAAAAAACAACAACAACAACAACAGCAACAGCAACAGCAACAAAATACAAAAAAAATATAAACAGATCTTGTATGTTATTCTCAATTGTTCGCGGGTAACTTTATTTGTGTCTTTATTATTCTGTTTGGTTTTTTGGTGCGCTCAAATTTCAATTAGTTTCTGTTTGCACTCATTTTATTATTCTATTTAGTTGTTCCGGCAACTGTTTATTTATTCTTACTAAGTACTAGTTGAGTTGACAAACGGTGACGACCACAAAAAGACGACAATTGAACTTTGATGGTTTGTGTGTGTTTTTTTTTTGTCAATGCGGCCAGCACGTGCGCATCGCTTATCCTTGAAAACAGTAATGAACTGTCGTCGTTGGCAAAATTACAAACATTGCCAAGCATCCAAATGAACAGCTCTCGTCTCACTTTGAGTGAAAGCTCTCTTTCACTCGCTCGCTCTCTCTCTCTTTCTCACTCTCTCTTTACGGCTGCACACTCATCATGTTACCCCTTGCAGCTGGCAGTTCACCACAGCTGTCCCAAGTGTGAGTTCGTCTTGTGTCCCAAAACTGATGCTGGGCTTACCGTTACTCTCACTGTTTCAATTGTTAGTGCTGGCAACAATTAAAGTTAGACCTCGCCACAATATTTGATGGATTTTAGGACACCGCTGAAAATACGTACAGAACCACTCTTTGGTTTGTTTAACCATAAATAATATATCAGACTAATAACCAAGTAGTTTTTTAGCTAAACTCAACTCACCGTCCTGTCAATATTCAAAACAAGCACAGAAACCGAAAAAAAAACATATATCAAAGAAAATAAATATATATTTTCAATTCAGATTCCAACCTACCACTAATCGCAATGTCCAAGCGCACCAATAAGGACAAGGATGATGCTCTTAGGAAGAGGCATGCTAAATTACGCTTTAAGCGAGTGGTACGCGTTGCCTTGGCCAACAATCATTGGATAGCCGATATGGATGAACAGAGCCTCACTCTGAATGCTAAAAAGAATGTTGCCATGCTGATACGCAAGAAGCACAAGACTGGTATACTCACCATGGCAGTAAGTATATCTGATAAATGTATGTATGTATGTATGTGTGTATATGTGTGTTCCAGCAAAAAGGACTGCTGGCAACGCCGCACCACACACGATCCATAGCAGAGAGAAAACAGTTATGCACCATTGTTGCCGCACTCGGTTGTTTCACTCAAGTACCGCCGGTGAGTAAGCTTTTAGTACACACACACACACACAGTTACATTTGTAGCTGTAACTATAATTGTACATTTGCAGATAATTCGAGCTCGTTTGGTTGCCCATTTGCACTTTATGTTGGTGAGATCGGGTCGAACTTTGATGAAAGAGGGTGATGTACCATCAGTTGTTTATTTTGTTGTTAGCGGTGGCATTGAGATGTCCAAAAGAATATTCAACACGGTATGCAAAGTAATTGATACACTTACACGAACAATACAAATACAAAACGATTGTTGTCCTGATTTACCCGCAGGCTACTCGAAAGTTTGAGCAAAAGCCAATGGTATTTTTGGGACCAGGTGATTGGATTGGTGAGGTTGAGCTTTTAGAGAAAAGGCACAGAATGAATACATATGTAGCCACAAGTAATGTGTCGAATGGGAACGCGAATGCGAATGCCAATAATATCGAGTATCATAATAAATATATATTTTTTGCAGGTAATTCGGAAATTTTAGTACTCGATGACTTTGACTTCGATACGCTGCTTAAGCCATATGTGAAAAAAGTATGGATCGAAAAGAAAAGAGCGATCGCATCGCTTAGTTATCTCAAATATATGACGGATGCGCAGGTAAAGCCTTGAAGGAACATTTCAAGTGATGTAAAAGTTAAATCAAATCACTTTTTAATAAACACAGATTGTGAGTGCCTGCAAGTTTGGCATTTTACGCCAATATAATCCGCTGGAAACGATATACCCCGATGACAAGGATAACACTCATGCTCACTTTGTTTTGAGCGGCGAGTGCGTTTTATTGCAATGCCTTCGCATGAAGGTAAAATACCCTTCATATTTATATTTATATTTATGCCTTTGCCCATAAATGAAATTTCCCATTATCACCACCACAGATCTCAACTGTTAAGGGGAAATTGAAGTATGATCTTTTAACTGGGGTGGAAGATGAAAGCGACAACGATGACGAAAATGAAAGGGGAGATTCGTTTGATGTAAGGGAATTGTTGCGTTCAAACTCATCGCTTGATGAAACACTTAAAACAAAAAAGAAAGTGGTAAGCTTCAAGTTGAAAGTTCCAAAACCCAACGAAGTTGAAAGTTAATTAAATTTGTATCATGCAGAAACGCAAGGTGGAATTCGACAAAATCGAGGCTTACTGTAAGCTGATGAACCAGAAACCCGAGCCGGAACCGGAAGTTCCGCATCATAGGCCCCGCGTCAAATCAATATTTGCGTCATCGTTCAAAAAAAATGAAGAGGCAGCAAATGAACAATACGAAGATTATTATGATTTGTTCTTGAGTGACAACGACGAAGATGATCATTTGCCTATAAATCAAGAAACTTTTATGCCTTTGAGCCGTAAATCAGATAAATTGGACGATCAAAAAGAAGTTGAACCCGAGAGTTCGGAAATATTTACAACTCATTCATCATCGTCATTATCTTCAAGCTCCATAGGATCAGGGTCTATTCAAAAAGTAAAAGTAAGTTATTCGGTTAATACTCAATCTTCTATCTCTTCTATGATTATACACTCATGCAGAATCGCGCTGGCAACTATTCGACTCGTTTTATTGATGTTGGCTCGATGACTTTCGGAGGCCTATTCGGTGTTGGGGAGAAGGGGGATCATCGTGTTGTTATGGCCCGAACGACAGTACAATGCCTGCTTCTGCCCTTATTTTGGCTCATGGAGGACGACAACAATCCGGGACATATTTGGCAGCGAATGCGTTTCTATTTGGAACGCTGTATACCAACGAGAGAGACACTTTTTGACGATTTTATTAAGTCGCGCAAGTGGACACAGTTTAAGGACGATTGTGTGGAGCAATTCACGCATTCGACCACAAATCCTACCAAGATTGAAGATATTCCTATTGTCATTCGTATTGTTGAATCGAAACATACGGAGACTGATTCGCACGTCCATTAGGTTTCTATACATTTTAGATTTTCTATTTTGCTATCGATTTTATTTGCTTACTCTAAAAGCATGCTTTTTATTTGGCACTATTAAAATTTGGGAAGTAGAACATAATTTATTAAAGCCTGAAAGTATACTTTAAAGTTTGTCTTTTAATTTATCACTGACATTACTGACACTGTTTGTCAAGACAAGAACCATACCACTTTTCATATATATTTTCCTCTTGATTCTTGTAACGAAGGTCAATTCCAAATCAAAGGACTTTTGTTCGTTGAGTGTAGACACAAACCAATTCTTTCGTACACTCGACCATAATAAAAAGGATATTCCTCAGTTTAGCCGAGACCCATATTTATGGCTTGGTGTTAATGAACGGATAATGTTAATATAGCAGGGACACATTTACGATATAAAAAGGAATAGTAGGAATTTACAATTTCCTATTGCAAAAGCTTAGGGTGTATTTGATGAAAAGATTGAGGAATTTGTTAACCCCTACTTTGGGACAAAGTAAAAGCTTATTTATTAATAGTTAATTTACTTAATGGGAAATACAAAACAAAAAAGGAGAAATGTAAATAAGAGGGAAATCAACCTGCCGACCAGGTATTATAACTATATTCCTCATTTTCGGCACATAAATTGGAATAATTAGGATTGCGACCCCTTATACAAGCCGACGCAGGCGATCCGGCACGATAAATGGGATTATTTTGCACATTCGTCACCGCATAGTTGCACGCAAGCAGAGTGGCATCAACGCCCGTTGCATCCGTATAACGGACAATCGCACACCCTATGCGATTATTGCGCTCATTCACCATGGTCGTAAAATGCCCAATAGCGCTGACAGACAGAAAGAGATAGAAAGAGAGATAGAGTGTTGTTGTTGTTGTTGCTGTTGCTGTTTTTGTTATACTAACGGTCCGCCACGTGGCACATAAACTTCCATATCGCCACTGGTCGCATAGCGATACTCATCAAACCAGGAAATTATCCGTTGACGCAAAAACTCAGCTATATCAATGTTGCGTGTATAGAGAACGCTCAGATTTTGTCCCGCATAGCGATAGGTTTGCGTATTGCGGCACTGATCGTGCGCCATGCGGCACTGCAGCGCATTGTATGCGGCCAGTTGAGCCAGCGTTGGATCCCAGGACATGGTGGCCATGTGCAAGGCGCTGGTAAAACCGCTTAGACCGCCGCCCGCTATCAAATTGCGTTGATCATTGTGAAGCTTTAGTATTAAAGCTCGATGGGCATCAATCGAAACGAATTCGCCGCGACAGCCGCTGGCAAATTGCTAAACTTGCATTGAGCTTTAACGGCTTAAAAGATCTGGAGATCTGGATATAGAATAGATTTGTGACTTACGCCGCTGTTGCCACACACGATATGACGCATTCCGTTTGGACAAAGCGCCGGGTCACAATAGTTTTGTGCCACACTCAATTGAATGAGAAACAGAAGCTGCTGCAGCAGCAGCAACAACAACAACGCTGTTGGGCTCTTGTGTGGCATTGTATGTGTTTGTGTGTGGTGTGTGTATGTTTGTGTCTTTTCGGACTCGATTTCGTCAACTGAGCAGTATTTATAGGCAAAAGACCTGCCAACCCAACCCTTTCATACATCCTTTGATATGCTTGGACAATGCACAATGCACAATTTGCCGCATCTGTCATCATCGAGACATCTCTATTGTTAACATTTCAATACAAATCACAAGTGAATTATTCATGCAAACGCAAAAGAACAACACGAAACTAAACCACCTGCTAATTGTTCTATATAACAGAACAGAACAGAACAGAACAGAAACGAACAGAACAGAAACGAACCGAAACAAAACTATAACAGATGCATCTGGTTGGGTAATAAATGAAGCCAACAGCTGTTTCGTCGCATTTAAGAAGTATTTTGAAGCCGTATTGCAATCCGTTGCATTATGATCGTTCGTTATACGGACATGTTATTCAGGTTAATTATCTCTAAGCACTTTAAATCATTAAGTTCAACATTTACTTAGGCCATCATCTAAAGGTTATGAGTTATGGCATTAAACAGCAAAGCAAATCAAATAACAACATTGTGAGTTGAGGTTAACTTTAATTATTCATAATGTTGTTACAACACCTGCAACACCTACAATCAATGAATACAAAACTGAAGTATGTCTAAAGCTCAACTGAACCGATTATCAAATGCTTGAAGATAGGTCAACACTTTCCGATGTCATAGCTTCCTCAAAACTCAACCAATTATAAAAGTCTTGGCTTGGCATCTAGATTAATATTGCATTTTCAGTTTATAAATGAATTTTCACTTGCAATTCATGATAAAACTCTACCCAGAAGAAGCAACTTAAAGATAGGAACCGCAAAGTTTGATTTTAATGCAATTTTAGCTTTGCTGGGCTAGAAGGCCAATCTGTCCAGGGTTGTCAGCTTTGCTAAAACTTTTTCCAATTTCAGAAACTAACCAAACCCAGGTGGAAAGGTGTGAAGAGGGCGAAGCGAGGAATGGAGCTTGCCCTGAGAGGTCGTTGTATTGAAACGTTAATTGAAATGCTGATATGCAACAGCAACGACTGCATCGAGGTAGCAGCCAAGGCCAAAGATACAAACAACACACAACACACATACACACATACACACACACGTACATACATACATACATTCATACATAAATATTAGACTATGACGTTTATGAAGAGCTGTATCGATTTCGGAAGTTCGAACCAAACATTTTCCTTTACATTTGCCAGTTGGTTTAGTTTCCGTATTCATTTTCATTAAATTTACCAAATTTAAATAATCATTAATCATCTAAAGTGTTAACATACATATGTACATATGTACATGCATATACTATATATTAAGTAGTATCAATATTTGAACATATCTAAACATAAATTATGCAACGCATTCAAATTGAATATGCATATTAATATAATACAACATCTTGAGTTAAGATCAAATATGTTTAAGCTTAGCTTTGCTTGTCTATCCATCGATTTATCAGTAGGAAACACCTTGGAACCTATTGACAATTTGTTTTCATTTGTCTTAAATTGTCAATGGTTCATTAATATTTCATTTATGGTCTTTTGTTGAATTCTCGAATTTATTGAAGGGTGAAAATATTGGATTTCAAAATACGACACAACAAACAACGCATTGAAGTAACAAAAACACATCAATTATAGTAGATGGCTTAACTTTTGTAAGAATATGAAGAATTGCTTTAATACAGTCAAACTTCAATATAGCAAATCTCAAACGATCTTTATGGAATTTTTAGCAGTGTTCTGGAAACCGAAGTTTGTTATCGTTAAGTTCGCTTTTATTTATTTCTTAGGTTTTTGTTATATCATTTTGATGTAGACAAAGTATATATATTTAGCTAAGCGATACGATACCTTGAAATTATAACTTAAAGCTTTTATTACAACAAACTTTCTTTGTCAGAGTATTTAAACAGCGGTTTGAAACCACTAAAAATCCCCAAGATTTTAAAGATCATCAGCAAAAAGAAAAAGAGCGAGTCATGTTTGAAAAGTGAAAACGAATTCGGTCGGTCGCGTGCCTTCAGCCAGATTATTGCTACCGGAAATGAAGCCTCCGCTTGATTATTGACACCAAAAATAAAGCAAGATTTATTTATTTGGTTTGGGTTTTAAGTTTTTTTTGTTTTTATTTTTTTGTTTATTGTATTTTTGTAGCTTAATGAGTATTTACAATTCGATTGTCGCAACGAAACGAAAAAAAAAATAATTCAACAATTTGTTTGTGAAAGGATTTTGTGTTTGGGTTCCAAATGTCTAGCACAAACTCCTAAATGTGCCTCAAAGTTTCACAACCTACTTACAAGGTATCATCTATCTATCTATCTGGTGGACGTGTTCTGGCCAAGTGTGAAGTGTATCGGATCGATGTTTACCAGCTGCTCTGTGCCCAGCCACCCTGAGGTGCCCAGCCACCGCCGCCGCCACCACCCTGAGACCAGCCACCACCGCCGCCGCCGCCGCCTCCATGTCCGCCCTCAGAGATGACCTTGACGATTTGCACGGAGCCAGAACTGCCGCCGCCATAGCCGCCGCCGCCATGACCGCCACCGCCGCCGGATGACCAGCCACCACCGCCGCCGCCGCCGCCTGAGGACCAGCCACCGCCGCCGCCGCCTCCATGGCCGCCATCCGAGATGAGCTTGATGACTTTAACAATGCTGGCACCGCCGCCAGATGACCAGCCACCACCGCCGCCGCCGCCTGAGGACCAGCCACCGCCGCCGCCGCCGCCTGAGGACCAGCCACCGCCGCCTCCATGGCCACCACCGCCTCCCTCAGAGATCACTTTGATGATCTTAATGCCACCGCCGCCGCCGCCGCCTCCATGGCCACCACCACCACCGCCGGATGACCAGCCACCGCCTCCATGGCCGCCACCACCACCACCGCCGGATGACCATCCACCGCCTCCATGGCCGCCACCACCACCTCCCGATGACCAGCCGCCGCCACCGCCGCCGCCGCCAAGGGAGCTAAGGGCACCGCCGCCGCCAAGGAAGCCTGCTTGGGCCATGCTGCACACAGCGAGCAGACAGACGAATACCTTGCGTGGAAGAAAAACAGGCACAACATGCATAATTAATTATTAGCAACATATTTCACAGCACAAAAACAACAACAAAAAAAAACAGGAAAAAAAATTAAAACGACTGCTCGAAAATTCGTTAATCCCGGCAACGAGATTTCGAGCTAGGCCAGAGCTAGGACACACCTTCATGTTGGCTCTGTGTCTGGTTTGGAGTTTTAGGAGTTAGGAGTTATTATTAAATGCGACTGCGACGAAAGCTGAACTTCAACTGTGCCAAAGCAGCGCAACCGTCGATGCTTTTATGGGAAACAGTTTCGAACGGTCGCCGCCGGTCAGAGAGCCAAAAACCAGAGTTAGAGCTGCTTGTCCCAGCCACAATATAACAACAACAAGCTGACCACATCTGTATGCTAATGTAATGCATGGCACTCTAATTGCTTGTCCACGCGATGCTCTTACCAGAGATTATGCCATCATCATCAAAGAGCACCCAACCCAATATCCCTCTCCCGCTTCCTCTACCACTCTCTGGCGTTGTCCATCTCGATATTTTAAGGTGCCACAGCTTCACAGCTGAAACTAAAGCTCTATTTGGTTCAGTGTCAGATGCCTCATAACAGCTGCGTTGCTCTTTATTAGCTCGTTATGCAATTCATCAAAATAAAATGTGTTTAAAAAAGACGAACAAAAAAAAACGCAGCATTGGGCAAACATCACCACAAAAGTGAATAAGTAGCACATTTTATCACTCCAACTGCAAATCTAATTCCATATTAAGTATCACCCCTTTTTTTTTTGTTTTTTGTTTTGTTTTTTTGCATTGAAGTTTCAATTGGTTATTATGCTAGCTTTCTCAACGCATGTGAGTCCCCGCAATTAAAACAAATTATTTGCGATCTATCCATGAGCTACTTTTATAGTGAATACAGTAAATTACACCGACGAGGTGTACCGTTAGTAGCGGTAAGTGCTGCCACAGTAGTAAAAAAATAGTTAAAGTGCTGCCAACGCAACGGATGTAAACACAAAATTTAACTATTTTTACACAGTCAAACTTAGTGCTAACTAATTTAACTGTAAAATTCAACTCAACCGATTATCATGACTAAGCATCTAGATAAATACTGCATATCCAGTTTATAACATGATTTTATATCGAAATTCATGATCAGCATGAGCATTTAGTTGTAATGTAAAACGATTATAGTACTTCGGGACATGCAAGTTTATACTTGCTTGTAACGTTACAGTTGAAATTGTTATAGTGAATTAACTGTTAAGGGTTCTTCCATAAACTGTATAATAATTCAATTATTGTAGTAAGCCCGATCGAAGATCGAAGAGCCTTATTAACTGTGGGCAGCACTTAACAGAAGAGCAACAAAATACACGAATGCATATTTAAGTGAATTGAATTCAACCATTGACATTTTATTATTTGTTTGTGTGTTGACAGACTTGGGTATTAAGTAGTTCTACTCTTTGCAATTTACACATTTTAAGACATTTAATGGACATTTAAGCAAAATATCACTAAAAATAAGTAATTTTTTCACAGTAAGATATATAAAATGTATGTTTTCGATCCTGTGAGATTCTTTCATTTGAAAACTGAAACCATATATCGAAGATTGCAAGAAATTAATTAAGATATGTGATGGTTACTCAAACAAAATGTCACAAAGCAAACTAGTTTCGATTAGTTTGAGTTATATCAAACAGAAACTGTTTAAAATTAAGTTGTTGCATTTTTACAAACGTTTAACTAAAACAAGTAAGAAGGCTCTAGTCGAGAAATCCCTACTAAAAAATACCCTGAACCCTATACTTAGCACGTACAGCCAGTGCTTGCAAGTATATATATATGTGTGTGTGTGTGTGTGTGTGTGTGTATGTGTGTGCGTGCATACTCGACTTAACTTTAATGTTATATATCTCCAGTGTTTCTCAACCAATTTCAATAAAACCTCAACAGATGTTCAATAGTTATCGAAAACGAAAAGAGTTATCGAAAGTTTGCAACAAACCTGTATTGCCTAGGGCTATGATGAGCTTATGTATCATAGCTGGAGTCTATAGCTCTCATAGTCTCTGAAATCGACGTTCATACTCACAGAAACACAGGACAGACGGCTATGTCATGGCTATCGACTCGGCTGTTAAAATACATTATACTATTGAATATATATACTATACTACTATATGTTACCGCTAAAAGGATTCATTTGGTATAATGTTTAACGAATAAGCAAGAGTATTTTAACTTCGGTCACTTAAATGTTGTGGTTAATTTTGATTTAATTTCAAACAAGTGCCCGTAATGCGGCAATTCTCGAATTTTGAAGGGGTCAAGCGGTACGCTTATTTATTGTTTGGACGCCACAAACACAAACACACAGAGGAACCTTCGGATTGATACTTGATGGATGGATGGTAAATAGCAGTAGTTTTCCAGTGTTGCGATACGTTAATTGCTTCATCTTCATCGTTTCAGACATTGCGGAAGCATACAAATCCCACGCAGTCACGACAACTCTCCTCTTCTTCTTCTTCTTCTTCTTGTTTTTTCTGGTTTTTGAGTTTTTTAACGCGGGGGTCAGTCAGTCGGTGATTATGGAAATATAAATTGAAAACGATGCAACTTTAACATTTGCATCTTTACAAAATTTTGTTGTTGAAAATGTTTGTTTTATTTTTGATTAAGTATAAACTTAAATTTAGGGCTGCTGCTGCTACTGCTGCTCGTTTCTACGCTTTTTGATGAGGGTTCATTTTGTGGCGGTTTCGAACCGTTGTCTAAAGTTTTGTACCACAGCCGCAAAACAGGTTTTCAATTTACATCATGTTGCATATTTTTTTTTTCAACAAATTTACATCTGTACGTACATGTATCAAAAGACACACATACAAACGAATGAACTAATGTATTTGTTTCTTAATAAAGGTTAATTATAATTAGTAAATCATTTTACGATTTTAAAATAAGATACGCCCATAATAGGTGATAATAATCATCATTTACTTAATTGCATATTTAAAACTCAAATTGGTTATATTTATTTATTCAATTGAAGGACAAAACTATTCAAAAAGCTTAAGTACTCTTTTCTATCGAACTTAGTTTTAAAGTACAATTGTTTGATTGGTTGTAAGCTTACAGATTTTTTCGGTGAACCCCCTTCGATTGATCTTTCGTCAAGTTCAATTATTAAATATGATATCAATCAAATCCGAACAAACATGTCAAAATAATCTCCTTAGTATGACGTTTTGTCAAGATACTACTACTACTACTTCTAGCTACAAATGTGATTTAAATTAATGGTCTTGTTTTTGTTTGAACAAATTGATACATATATACATATATAAACAACAACCCCAACTGAACTGACATCAAATCATAAGTCTGGTCACATGTAGGAAATCTTACAGCTACGAAATAAAGCTCATAAAAAGTTATTTAACAATATCCATATCCAACTAATGGACACAACACAACAACAAAAAGGGCAAAAACATCTGTCTAGTTGAGGCTATACATAAATTATCTTTGGACCATTAGTGGGTTATGCGACGACGCCTTTCACTACAAACTACTCTACTACTACTACTACTACTACTAAATATAAATCGGTCTTGTTTATGTCGACCCACAAAACAACTTATTACCTATATATATATATTCAAACATACTAGTAGTATGAATGTTTGTGTGAGTGAAGTCTTGTGTGTATGTATATCGAAACCATTTAACGATTTTGTTTGAAAGAAGTTTGAAGCTTTTAATTATTTATATGTGATTGATTTTGATCTTCACAACATGAAAAGCTTTTGATGTTTATGATTATTATGCACAATTTTTCCAATGGGAAAAATTAAGTATCAGACCCTGAACTTGCCATCCATATACAATACATATATGTATGGCTTGGGGACCTTCTCCGCCCCTCCTACCGTTAATGAAAATGTTTTATAGGTTTAATTTTTTTAAATATTTTTGATTTTTAATTTTTGATTTCAACATAGTTGAACACGTTTTGTACATTCAGTAAACTATTTAACACGATTTAAAAAAAAATTAAGGTTAGGAAAAAAAAAGGCACATAAATTGTGTGCCATCTTAAAGATATAGTAACAACATCTACAAGGCTAATGCCGTTACTCAACTCGTACAACAGAAACAAGCGAGTCGAATGCCCGGCATATGATCACATGGCAATGTGGCAATGTGGCACATCAATTAGTCCCAGCCACCACCACCACCAGCGGACCAGCCACCACCGCCGCCGCCGCCAGCAGACCAGCCACCGCCGCCAGCAGACCAGCCACCATCGCCGCCGCCGCCGCCGCCGCCAGCAGACCAGCCACCACCGCCGCCACCTTCACTGATGACGCTGACGACCTTCACTTCTTGGGCATGGTGTCCGTGGTCAGCCACAAAGTGTCCACCGTGACCGTGATCGTGACCGTGATCGTGACCGTGATCGTGGCCGCCGTCTTCGTGGATAACTTTGACAATCTTCACTTCACCGCCGTGACTGTGACCGTGATCGTGACCGTGCGAGTGTCCGGCCTCCTGGATGAGCTTGATGACCTTAACCTCAGCATGTCCATGATCAAAGCCACCATGTCCATGCCCATGTCCATGTCCATGTCCATGATCATGTCCATGATCCTCATGGATCACTTTGACAATCTTGACTTCTCCGCCGTGTCCATGACCATGACCATGATCCCAGCCACCGCCGCCGCCATGTCCATGACCTTCCTCATGGACCACTTTGACAATGGTAGGAGCACCGCCAGAGTAGCCACCGCCGCCACCACCACCAGACCAGCCACCGCCACCGCCGCCAGAAGACCATCCACCACCGCCACCGCCGCCAGAAGACCAACCACCACCGCCACCGCCGCCAGAAGACCATCCACCACCGCCACCGGACGAGCCACCACCAATAAAGCCAGCTTGGGCTAGACTCATACAGGCAATCAGGCAAACAAACACCTGTAAAATAGTGGAGTTTCAGTCATTGAGGATTCGTTTCGTTGTTTTTACTAATGTTACCTTCATTTTGTTGTCGGTTCTGCTTGGATTCAGCTTTAGCTCTTGGTAGAAGAAGTTAAGACTTGAAGCTTAAACAGTTACTAATATTGATGGTATGCTTGTTGGTCGCTATTTATATGCCATCCAGACATCCAAAATATCAAAAAAAACCGCAGCTGCACAAAGAGAAATGGTTCAATTAACTGCGACAAAAGCAATAACAACAATAAGATGATAATAATAGTAAACATGGTCAACGTCAACGTTAACACCAACGCTAATGTCAGCAGCGCAGAGTTTTACCTAAAAATAAACAAGACCACGACCCGAAAATGTGAAAATGAGAAGTGAACAAAAGTGAATGTTGGTAGTAAAACTTAATGATCAAACCCAATCTATTATTAGACGAGGAGATTTGCAACCAAAATCTCTTCCCATAAAAATACACAAACGCATAATATCAACTATTAAAAGCAGAAAGATTAATTTCAATAAATTAGTACGCTAGATACTTTAGTTTGTTTAAATTAAGTGATTAATTTTAAATAACTGAGTGATCGTCATACGATTTTGTTTTGTTATTATAACTATTATCTTACTATGCTTTAAAAATATATGCATACGTACTACTATACTATTAACTGTTAAAAGGGTATCTGTAAGTTTGAATACTCTTTATAATTAAATATTCTAACTTAATCCAAACGTTTTTTTATTATGCAAGTTCACAACTTTCACAATGTTTAAAAATAAACATGTATATATTTTTGTTTGCCTTTTAATTTTTAAAAAAGTTTTATAGTTCTTTCAAAACATAATTATTTTTTAAAGCTATTCCTATGGCATTTTAATAGTGTGGCAAAAGTTTTTAAATACGAACTACAACTTTTTCTACAAGCAGAATATAAAGTTATGTTGAATTTATTTAAAGTTTGAGCGATTCTAAGAAAGAAAAAATAAATTAGAATGTTAAGGAAGGTTAAGAAAATTAAATTAAAAGTAACATGCCAATATAGTTATGTTGAATTTATTTAAAGTTTGAGCTAATTTAAGAAAGAAAAAATAAATAATAAATTAGAATGTTAAGGAAGGTTAAGAAAATTAAATTAAAAGTTACATGCCAACATTTTGATATATTTGAACGAAAATTAAATAAAAATTTCTTAAATTTGCCTAATTGAAAAATGTGATAATTTGTTTGTCATTGGATGCCACTCTAATGCAACATTAGCAAATGCGAATAAAGTGTGAATGCATATTCATATCGTGTTGGAAAGTTCAGCTGTCAGACACCGAAGTGGCCGGTTGTGCCCTGAAGTGGCCCGAAGACGTGTTACGATTTCGTAACAGTGTCGCTCTTAATCCAACGACTCTTAATTTGCTTCCAATCAGTGAGGGAATTAATAATGGCGCGCTGCCAGCTTGCGGCGCTAGCTGATAAGCTAAAGCTGAATGCGAATGCGAATACGAAATTTGCCAAACAACCGACACCTTAACATGACATAAAGCTTAACTCAACTCAGTTCAACTCAATTCAGCTGAGTTTTGTGGTCAGTTGAATTATGTATCTGAGTCAGTTGGCTCGGTTGCAGGCAGTCAACCATAACGAAAGCCCATTAACTTTGGTCTTCAGTGGCAGCTTACCGACAAGTGGCAACAGATCTGATGATCTGCCTTGTCATTGCCAAAAGCGAAACAGAAAAAACAAAACAAAATCAAAAAAACCAAAGCCTGTTTGCTTTTGTTATTATTTCAACTAGTCGAAATGCGATGATTCCCTATACATACATTTTAAAGGGGATTTATAAGTTATGAAACTATAAAATTTATCAAATAATTTCCTAAAATTATCATTTTCGATTAGTTTTCCATTAACATACGAATAACTTTATGCACTTTACCACAAAGGGCCTTCAGGAAATTTAACTGTTTTTTTTAAATTATGTAAATAACTGCATTGATGTATCTCAGGGCTTAAGTGATTAACATTTTAGTACATTGTGAGTGTATACAATATAGCTAATGTTTATAATCAACGGAAATATACATACTACAAATGTATGTATGTGAATGATAGCGAGAAAGTTGCAAAACTGTGAGCACAATAACAATAAAAACCGAATTATTTATTAGCTTGCCTAAGCTGATATCGAAACAGATTCAACAAACACCTTTGCCCGCATTTGGGAAGCGCCGCATACAAATATACATATACATAAATAATAATGTCTACATTCAAAAGTATCAATATATAATTGATAGATCTCTTATATCATTATAATTATATTGGTAAACTATTAACATTTATTAATAATTCCAATTCAAATTCAACAATATACATATTTACAAGAAACAAAGCAAATCTTAAAGTTACACAAAGTTTAGTTAGAGAAGTATCCCAAAATTATTTACAATGTAGCCAAGGCTCAAAGTATCCTGGCATGACCAGCTCATAGAAGGTCAATCGGCGTGCTTGAACTACAGTCAACATATAAAGAGCGCCTGGAGATCGTTGCAAGGGCAGCCGCAAGGCCAACAATTGCAGTACATAGGGTTGCGCTGATGGCGAATCCGCTTCGGCGTAGAACTGTGAGAATGGCACAAAGCCCTCAATGCCGCGATAGATAAAGATGCGCACACGACAACAGCCCTCGACGAATGCGAGCAGTGTCTCGTCACGCACCCGCATTGACGTTAACTGGCGTGCACCATTATCGGCGGCAAGCGATTGGAACAGACTGCCATTGGCATGATGCAGCTGGATGTGTGCGGCTGGTGCTGTGGATGGTGCTGCAGGCGGTGTAGCGTCTAAAGCGATAATTGTCAGACGCGCATAGAGTAGCTTGGCACGCTCTGCTGGTCCAACATGCAGACGTATTGTTTCCACTGGTTGCGACTGCTGTGTTGTGAGAGGGTGTGGCAATTTTATGGCATGCATGCTGCTGCCGACCGTGACAAGGTCCTCCTCCTTCTGCTCCTTCGCATCTTCCAAGTGCTGTTGTAAGCGACGCAGTCGTTTGATTACCGCATGCAGTCGCATTGTGTCTTCATCGGTATGGTGGAAAGTTTCCTGATGCCCGCCCACATAAGCCAAGGTTAGCACGTCAAGCATAGTTTGCTCCAGTAACAGTATCAGCGCTTGCTGCTCCTCCAGCTGTTCTTCCTGTGCCATCCAGCTATCGTTGGCTGCAAGCCGTGCATGAAGCGCCCTCAGTTCTTTCAGCACTGGCCAAATGAGCTGGGCGCTGCGAGCCGCCAAGACGCGTGCAGGTGTATTGGGCAGTGGCAACGTGTCCGTTGGCAGCGTTGCAAAAAGCTTGGATTCGGATTGGGAAGCCCGCTGCAATTGACGCATTAGATGCAGAAAGTCTTCCACCAGATGCTCATCATCATATAGATCGCTTTCAGGTATGCTTAGTTGCGTAATGTTCACCTCTGTTTGCAAACGAAAGCTCAGATGTTGTAGCAGGCGTTCCCGCAACAATGCGTACTGCTCCTGATTGAGGGCATAAGTGGCATCCAAATGTGGACGCAACTGTGACTCGATGCTGGGACGGCTTAAGAACTTGATGGCCTCCTGGTAGCTGGGTCCACGCCGTTGCAGCTGTTGTGCCTCGTGCTTTTGTTGCAGCTGCTGCAGCGTTGGTGTTGGAACGCCCAACGGCTCAATATCAACTTGGGCGCTGGTTCGCCAGCTTTGCAAATTCTCCAAACTGCTGCAGTTCCAACTACGTTCCAGTTGGTCCTCGCTCAGCTCGTAGCTGGTCATAAAGCTAAACTGGTCATTCGTTGCGTTACTAAACTGCAGCACTGCAACATCATCAATAGGTCCGCTCTCGAAGCCACCAGCGGTGTCATAGCGTGTACCGTTCCAGCGATAGATACGCGTCCAGCAGCCCAGCTCATTGAGCAGCAAGTAGCTGGCTGCACCTTCTGCCGCTGATTGCACTGCAAAGACACGACGCACATCTGCCTGATCCTTAGCCTGGTGTAATGAAAAGCTGCGTCGCAGCTGCTTCACCTGAAAAGGCAGACGCAGCAGGCCAAAAACTTTGGCAAGACTCAGGCATAGCTCCTGATACCGCTGGGCCAATGCGGTAACCTGACGACGATGAATTTCATGACTTGGCTGATCCATTTGTTGTGGCTGTGGCTGGTTAACACGCAGCCAGCGCACGCTCCAGTTGCCACTGATGACCTGTGTTGATCGACCGTGCGCCCACAAGCTCTTCTCATGCCACGCACTGTAGTTAAATCCATTAATGTGTAGTCGAGTGCGCAACTCTGGCGCATGTAGTGAAGCAAAGTTCAACGGTGTTTGCAGACGCAGTTGCTCCTCGTGCAATGTGGCCACATCACTTAAATTGAGATTGGGATCCCCATTGATGGGCCAGTTGGCCAGCAGAGTGCCACTTACATCTACTGATTGCATCAACAGCGGCGTTTCCACACGTTGCACATGCGGTGCATTGGTCTAAAAGAGAAAACCAAATCTTGAACAACAACAAAACATATGGTAAAAATAGCTTAAATTAATATTGTTATTAATGGTACACCATTCTTATGCTTATCAAATGTTTCAAACGGGTGAGAAAATAAAATAAACTACAAAGTTGCCTACCTATGCTGTGCTTGGTGTTCTTTCTGTACTTGACAAATAAAAAAGGCTATGATGAAGACCGCTTCGAAGATTAAACTAACCAAGAAGTGGCTGAAGCACTATAATTCTTAAAATTCTGTATGTGGCTGTGCTATGACTTCGCCCACCCCACAACAAATTAGCTAGAGATAAAAATAGTGACAGCATAATGGGTTCATGTTACTATCCTATGCATACGATCAACTCACCAGCAACGTATTTGCATATTCTTTTGACAAATTGTATTTATTAACTAGCCCATTAAGCTTCACTTGGCCATCATCCAGATGCAGCTCTTTGGTGATCAAAGGAAAGCTTAGGTTTTGTGGCGTATGCAATGTAACGATGCGTGAAAGATTCAAGCCATTCAACTGGCCAACGTTCAGCGCATTGAAATCAAGAGCGCCCTGAGTAAATCGGACAGAATCTACAATTGAAAAAGCAAAATTAATCTCGTGCGTTTAATACTTACATTACTTTACTTACATTGTGCTTGCCAGCTGCGATCTACGCGCACCGTGTCGTGAATCCATTCGCTGATATTGCAGCCATTGATGCGTTCACCTTGCAGCACCAAATGATCCACATGCAACTCATCCATCTGAACAGGAGCCTCAAAGTGCACCGGTGTTTGTATGGTGATTTCATTGCCAACGCCAACGCCAGCGCCATCAATAAAGATGAGCTGTTGCAGCAGCTGTTCTAGTTGTAGGCCGTTGAGGTTAACAATATGGGCGCCATCGCGAATACTAACACGGCCCGTAAAGATTTTGTGGCCCTCCAGACGCAGTTGAGGCTGTCGCTTATAGAGTACATTATCAAAGAATTCCTGTAATGGTTCCATACTGCGATTGCCCAGATGGCCAATAACTGTCAGTTCCTGCAGCTTGCTTTGAGCTGATAATCTTATAGATCCACGCTGCACAAACGCAAACAGATCCGGATCCCAACGCAGCTGCTCCTCCAACTTTATAGCTTTTTCGTCATTCAGTTTGCCTTGCAGTCGTAAGTGGTTAGAATACAAACGACCTTCCAAACGTAGATCGCCGTCAAAACTCATCGGCTGCAACTTATTAGCCAGCCGTTCAAAGGGAACACCGTTAAGTGCCTTTAGCTGCAGGGTGTCCAGAACACTCACACGACCCGCGAAGCTTTTAGTGCCCACAATTAGTAGCTCCTGCTGCTGATCGTTACGAAATACAATATCGTCAAGCAGTTCGGGTAACAGACGCTCATTGTAACTGCCCAAAAGCAGCAAATCGTTGGCAAATATGGGCGCCTGCTGGAAACGCCATCGAGTGCGCAGATCATTGCTTCGATCCAACCAGATAACATCGCGCTGCACTTGCGCAAGATCTCGGCCATTGAGTGGGCCAACAACTTGTACAGCACCACTGACCGCAATGTGCTGCACCTGCAGCTGACCATTGAGTATGAGCAACGGCAGTTCATCAAATTGTCGAAGAAAATCCAACAGCAATTCGGTTTTGATGCCCTGCAGCTGCAATGCATGCGCACCCATGGGCAAAATCAGGTCTTCCACCTGCAGGATGTCCGATTGGGGCGCACTTGACAGCACGCTATTTAGATTGACTCCGTTAAGGCGTCCAAGGCCCGTAACATTATGCGTGACATCGAGTTGATTGGCTTGCAGATGCTCAAAGTGCGCCTGGCTGAGATGCAGTGGCTCGTGAAGCGTCTGATAACCGCTGGACAGTGGCACATCATTTAGCGCGATTGTTACAAGCAGATCCGTTAGCTGCAAATCGCTGGCAAAATGAAGACGAGTCGTTGGTGCCAACAGCGGTGCATCCACACGCAATGCTTGACCCATCAGCTGCTCCAGCTGAACACCGTCGTAGACACCGCTGAGCTGTAACTGATGAAAATAAACATATCCATCCAGGCTACTCAGATTCTGCAGTGTTTGCTCTGTGTGCTTGGTCACAAAACGCTTGATGGGAATGCCTCGAAATTCTCCATCTGACACATGTGCGTCCACTGGCAACACGAGGTGCTGCACCTGCTTAGCCGCTGGTATCAGCAGCTCCTCGTTGGCATCGGTAGGTCGCTGCGCCAGGTCACCTACCAGCGAATCGTAGCTGCTATTATCCAGCATTCCACGCAAATTCAATTCTCCGTTTACAATCAGTTGGGCAAAGTGACAAGCGGCATGGATGTGATGCGATTCTGTAAGCAATGGATTCTGTGGCGCCTCCTCAAATTGACGACCTTGCGCACTGCCCTTGAGCTTTAAATTTAAAAATATTCATTCATTTGTCTGTTCAATAATCAGCGAATTTGTTATTTAAAATCACCTCCAATTCCTCGGAAACTTCTAGTTGTGTGAAAGTGACCCAACCCGGCCAGTCTTGTCCATCGCTCAATGTAACCACATTTAAAGGATCGACGCCATTGATATTGCCCGAAGTGTCGACCATATTCGCCGCTAAAAAGGCACAGACACAGCACATGAGCAAAACTGATCAGAAAAAAACAACAAAATATATAAAGGCAACATACACAACGTCTGGATAAATTGTTTGGGTGAGCTAATGATGGTTGTGGTGCTGCCCTGGGACCAGAGATAGTCGCCTGGAAAGTTCAGCTCGTTAAGTGCACTCAAATGCAGCGAGTCCTCAAAGACAACAGCCTGAAATTAATAATGGAATACAATTTAAAGTTAACTTCATAAACAGATTGACATGGTAAATACTATCAACTTACGCCGTGCACAAGCAGCTGCGAAAGGTGAAGTGGTTCTTGACGCCAGACCAACTGCTCTATGAATTGAGTCCACTGCAAACCGTTAATATATTCGAAATTGAGATCGTCATCTTGTTGCAGGCGCTGTTTCGTGCTGGAGGGCAAGGATTTGAGTTGCTCAATTATCTTCGGCTGCAGCAGCTCCAAATGTTGTGCATATATCGAACCGTTGAACTGCAATGTGGCATTCTGTACGTAGAAGGGCACGTGGTTCAGCATCTCGATATCCAGATTCTGCACTTGTACCACATCAAAATCCAGCTGCTCATATTCATAACGAAAGAGCTGTGGCTGGCGCTTGGAACGACTACTGTCCATATCCTTAAGCTGATCTTTTAGAATGCGTATGTCATGCAGCAACTTATGCAAATCCATGGCAGCATCCACCGCCGTCCACAGCTCTTCATTCACAAGCAGTGTTTCAATAATGGCGTTATCGTTAAAGAGCACGGGCGTGTTGACCTCTTCGTAATGTTTCAGCTCTGGCGTTGCTGGTGCTTGAAGTAGCTGATTGCTAAGCATTAGCAGCTTATCCTGCTCTTCTACCCAGTCGCGCATAAAGTCGTGGATCTCCTGCAGATCGTGCAGCTCCGAGTTGCGCGGCAACAGCTTTGTGTGCAGTCGAAACAGGCCAGAGGACGCCGCCTGTCGCGGCACAAGCAGCAGTGGTGGTTGCATCTGGCGAAGCAACACCGCACCGGTCAACCCTGCATCTCGCTGTTCGTCTAGCATACAGCCGGCGCCATAGCGTGTCTGTGTGCCAAGCTCACAAGGAGGTGGAAGACTGGCCTCAAATGCCTCTCCATTCCACACAAGCACCTCCAATTGAAGCAGTGAGTGTGTATCAAAGAAAATGCGATGCTGCACCAGCAGCAACATATCATCACGATAACTGCGCACAGGCACGGGCAAAAACAACTCAACCAGATTATAGTTCTGACCAAGAAGCGTCTTGGGTACCAGCTGACCCTGCACGTAGGCAAGTATCTGTGGCCTTAGTCCGCCCAGCGCCAGATAGCTGTGTCCGCCCATTTGGAAGGCGGCTATGTCAGCGATCTGTGGTGCTTCCAGACGTTGTCGTAGCTGCAGCTGTAAGCCCGCATCCGGTGCCAGTTCACGCAAGTCATGCGCATAAATAAGCGCCTCATTTGACTGGCCCACGGCCAGTAGCAAATCGCGCCCCGTGTCAAGCACGGCAAACGCCGTTATCATCTGCTCCAATTGTATGCGCTGCACAATCCAGAACTCCAACACATCCATATCGTAGGCATAAATGCTAAGCGTTCGATTGTGCACCAGGGCTAAATACTCGCGATTCTCCACAGCAAATGATAAGAGCTTGCTTATGCGACTGCCCAACGGCCACTGCCAAAACTGTTTTAGACCCATGTCTGCGTCCAGGCGATACCAGAGCAGCTGCTGCTGTGTGGCAAGAAGCAGTAAACTCTCGTGGTGTTGAGCCCGCGCATTCCATCGTTCAAGGCTAAGCATCGCATCAACCCCACCCGGCACTGGTAAAGGTTGCAATTGTTCATAGTTAGGAAAGTCGGTGCCATCGACGAGTGCTTGTTGCTTCCACAGCAGCAAATCTTCACTGCGTCGACCCACAAAGAAGACGCTGCCGTTTTGTTGTAGTTGTAGCCAATGCGAGACATCCGCGCCAAGCCTAAACTGCAGGTTTTCTACGATTTGACTGAGCACAAGCATTTCACGTGAACGCCGCTTTGAAAGCTCCAATTGTTTTAGCTTCGCCAGATCAATGTCCAGCGGTGTTGCGTCTACCACATTGGCCTCATTGGCAGCAGCTTGACTGCTGCCTAGCATCTCCTCACGAGGATTGCCCACAATTGATTCACTCTGTGCGTTTCCTAATTTGGCTTTGATTGCAGCCTCCAATTGACGTACCTCTTCTGTTTGGCCCTGCGTAGCGACTGCTTTATTGATCTCAGAGCGAAGAGCCTTTACTTCTTGCAGTGCCGCTTGGGTGACTGTAACCTTGCTGGGCTTGGCAATGCCTTTTTGATCTTGCTTTGTCCATCCTGGCTGCACTATGACGCCATCCTGTATATACTCTTAATTGTCAAACTTGCCATACACTTTATTTATTTACTTACCGGCGCTTCCTCGTCCGCGTCAAATGCGGCTTTCAATTCACTGCGCAGCTTTTCAACCTCTGCAAGACGCGCCTCCATGGAGGGCGCGGAGGTAGTGGTTATTTTTGAGCGGCTTGCGATACCGCTGCAACTCCATATTGCGCACAACAGCAAACACAGTCGCAAATTCATATTTGTAGCTCCGTTTTAAATTGTTTGACACGTACAATAAAACAATTAGTTACAAAATTTACAAGCAACACGTGAACACATTTTTTTCTCTATTTACAAAAATTTACCGTTTCTTTTAAGCGATGCCAGCATATTGGTGCAGTCTTAAAAGTCTGGCAAGACCAGAAGGTAAAAGGCCAAACTGCAGCCTAAAAAGCTGCAATAGTTTCTATTTGTGTTTCATATTCATAGCACAGACTCGAACCCTTTTATAATATATGCAACATTTTCCAGGAAGAAATCAAACATGTGAAACAATTTTGATCCAGTTAAGCGTTATGATCTTCTTAATTTTTTTTAAGTACTTCATTTATGTCCTACACGTAAGCTACTCAAAGCATCTTACACATTTTTCATTACTATAACCTCATCAATAATAAATATACGTATTTATATATAAATCAGCTTGCAAACAATTCGCTTTTATATTTCTGCCCCTTATCAAAATGATGGCACTTTTAATGGTTCTGCGAACAAAACACAGAGACAGATAGATCTGCTTGAGATTCAGATTGAGCCACATGTTGCCAATGATCATTTGGCATCGACATACGCACCACATGGAAGCGCATCTGTGAGACGTTCTTAAAGAGTAAAGTGGTGTTTTTTTTTTTGTCTGTTTAGTTCGCTCCCTCGACCAACTGTTGCTATCAGCTACGCAGATCTCACATACACTCGCACACGCACAGACAATAGTGAGCGCCGTATCTGAGAGTTACTTTTGCAGCAAAGGTAGCAGCCGGTCTGTCATGTGGTTTCTCTCTCTTTATCTCTCTCTCTAGAAATAATTTTTTTTGTGTGTGTTCTCTCGGCGACTCTCTCAATGGATCTTTCAGCGGCGGCCAAGTTGGGCAAACGGAGCACCGCGTGCCAGAACGCTTGCTCGGTTAGTTCTTCAACGGCATTCAGCGTTTTTGCTCTTGTGTGTATGCAACACGCATATACGGTCTCGCACACACACACAAGAGCGGCAGACCCACCAAAACGTACAAACGAACCAACGGGCCACAAAAACTACGTTTTTTTTATTGTTAATATTTTTTCTTCTGTTATTCATATAAGTTGTGCAAAGCACAAAAGTTCAATTAAACAAATGAAACAAGCCATAAAATAAACATACATATATGATTATAATGAAACAAACATAAACAGAAACGTGTACGTAACAAGTTGTTGCTATTGTATATGTTATGAATCGTGACCTTTTCGAACTTATCGTCGTAACAGCAGCAATAAAATCAACATCAGCTAAAAATAATAATTAAACAGCGCATGTTTGTTTCACTAACTTTGCGAACGTGTGTGTGTGTGTTTGTGTATTTGTGTGTGTGTGTGCTTGCGTTGTCTTTGCCGTCGGTTTAAGTTGAAAGCCCAGCACATTAATTGCCCCAACGCCGCCGTATAATTGTCAACAGTTGAAAAACAGTTGTTGTTGTGTTTGCCAGTTGCAAAAATATAAGACTTACACACAAACATACGTATGTGTATAGACAGATGTACAAGTCAAACTGTTTGTTGGGCCTGCAAATAAGCATTTTCGACCCGCTTCAAATTCGCATTTTTACTCGCGTTTTGCCCGCATTGCATTAGTGTATGTTTTGTGTATGTAAGTGTGTCTCAGTCTCGCATTTCCTGCCTCGCGCCTGTCACACCACGGTAGACAGATACAGACACAGGCACACACCCGAGCTTGAGACGCGATACAGTGCCACAGAGTCACAGTCACAGTCACAGACGCAGACGTAGACAGAGACAATTGCTTATTCGTCCGGTCGTCGCTCCCTTCCTGCTGCTGCTGCTGTCCGTGCAAATTGTGCAAAATTATTAACATTATTACGCACAAGTCGAAAACGTAATCTGCTGGCACTGCAAAGAAAAAAAACTTCTGATTGGCAGTGGTATCTAAAACAAAAACAACAACAAACAGGTGAGTCTGCTAACTAGTAACACCAACAGCATTTTAATGTATGCAAATTTTCAATAAATACATGTACATACGTACATACATACAGTTGGAACATGATATCGTCCTCTCTTATACAAAAAAAAAAGATGTGAGTCTTGGCTATGTATTTACGAAAATATACACATACATACATATTTGAGTATTTTAGACACTAAGTAATACAGAGAAACCTCGCTTAAAGCGAACATCCCTCTTGCCCGACGGTTCCTCTCCGCTTAAGATAGTTTTCCGTATAGTATATTATATACATATGTATGTACCTTTCAAACAGTAAAACTATTATATTGCCTAAGCCCTCCAGTTGTCCTATCCTGCTATCCATAAAAACTTACGAGTTTTCAGAATAGAGAAAGAGAGCAATCAAAGCTATACTTTTAAAGCCGAATCACTAGGGAGCACAATAATAATTATCTAAAATCCAAGGTAAATTCGAAATGAAAAAAAAAAACATCAAAAACAAAACAGATAAGTACTACACGTTCGAGGTACTCGACGATAGTCAGTTTCATAATTGAAATAAGTATATGACTTAGAGGTAGTGGCATTTAAACAGAAATTGACCGCTCAACTATAAACACCTGCACAGGTGAATCACAAGAAAATATGTTTACAGTGAGAGAGAAAGAGAGAGAGAGAGGGGGGGGGGGATGCGAAAGGGAGCAGGAGGTGAAGGCCATTAGTCGTTCAAAATGCGTAAGTTTGAACAATTTTTTTTGTTTTGTTTTTTGTTGAATTTGCTAACTAAACAAACTCAACACAATATCCCAATACCTGTACAATAACAACAACTCGCACACCTCCCCACAGCAACTCAAAGCGATCAAAGTCGAAGCGCAACAAAACACACAGCTCGTCAGGTTTTTGTAGACCAAATAGTTTTCGGAGCTGTTTGTTTATTTAATTTGCGTTTATGTGCGGCGTGTCAGTGCAAAATGAGCAAAAGAAACTGCCGGGTGGCAAGGCACACACACACACACAAACAGAGTAAGCAACCGAATAGACATTATAGCGATCAAATAGAGCAATAAGAAATCAGAGGCGTATTTTTAAGACGTATCACCACCCGGCCTCCGCCCCTTTCCCAACAATGTGGCACAATCCAATTGACGTCCGTACAATGTCCAACTTATTTGTTGCACCAAGCTTAATTTAGATGCCAGCCGCCAGTTTCTCATTACAGTTTCAATCTGAGCTCAAGTAATCTCAGCTGAATATCCCCAAGTACTAAGTATCTAAATTTGAGTGTCTGTAGCTTAATCATTTTCACCACCCCATCCCTTTCCACCACACAGACACAATATCAGAATCAAGTGCATTGAAAATTTAAACTTATAAGGCCAGACACTGTTTAACGAAGCCAAATAGACCCTGCAGACAAACAAACAACTCGAAGAGCAATATAAAGTACTCAAATAAAAAGATCATTAAGATGTATGTTAACAAGAGAATGATCCATTAAAGAAACGTTTCTGTTAAGACTTTAAGGATCGATGAATATTTGCCCTCCACATGATACACACATGTTATCGATAACAACAAAATCTTGAATTTGGAAAACTTTGAGACGGCGTTTTGGTTGAGAAACACCGGAGATATAGAGCATTGAAGTTAAGTCAAGTATGCAATATATATACACTCACACACACGCACACACATACTTGCAAGCACTGAGTGTACGCGTTAAGTAAGGGGTTCAGGGTATATCCCATTTGAGGTTCCTTGACTGGAGCCTTCTTTACTTTATTCTAAATACAAATACTAAACCTTCACATAATACTAATTGAAAATCTAAATGCAAATTGAATAAATCGGATTATACTATATATTTTTCAGCGTTTGTGTCACTCGCACACAGCTGGCAGCGTTCCCATATACAATTAGCTGATCTGTGTATACATTCCCCCTCTAACAAAAAGAACAACAACAGAATAGAAGAGAAGAATGCTGCAGCATACGTTGACAAAGCGTAAAACGCTAATCATTGCCTGCTTTGGCATTGTATTGGGCCTTTGCATCGGGACAGTGTTAAAAAACTATCGCGCCTTGGAGATAGTTAAGCGTTGCAGCTTGCGTCCCACGAATCTAAAAACACCGAATGAAATCATTGGGCTGGACAATGAGGATACCATACAGAATTCGCAGCGCAATTTGGTGTTTGTGGGCGTGATGACAGCCAAGAATTTCATTGAGGGTCGTGCACGAGCTGTGTACGATACGTGGGGCAAGGAGGTGCCCGGAAGGATTGCATTTTTTAGTTCGGAGGGCAGTTATTCCGAGGAGTTGCCCGTTGTGGGTTTAAAGAATGTCGACGATCGTTATCCGCCGCAAAAGAAATCGTTCATGATGCTTTACTATATGTACGAGCATTATATAGATCGATTCGAGTGGTTCATACGCGCCGATGATGATGTATACATGGAGCCGGACAAGCTGGAGCGATTCCTACGCTCCATTGACAGCTCCAAGCCGCAGTTCATTGGACAGGCGGGCAAGGGCAATAGCGAGGAATTTGGTCTACTGTCTCTCGAATTCGATGAGAACTTTTGCATGGGCGGACCGGGCGTAATCCTAAGTAGCGAGACACTGCGTCGCGTTGCTCCACACATACCCACATGTCTGAAGAATCTGTATAGCACCCATGAGGATGTTGAAGTCGGCCGTTGTGTACAAAAGTTTGCCGGCATACCCTGCACCTGGAATTATGAGGTTCGTTGAGCATTTACACACTTGCAAGATGTAACATCTTATTAACACATATCTCGTCTCTCTGTTTCTCAGATGCAATATATATTGCGGCACAATTCGAGTGGACGCAATGCGTACACGGGAAAACTGAAACGAAAGGAGATACATAATGCCATCACGTTGCATCCGATCAAGCAGGCGCCACTAATGTATCGGCTGCACTCGTACATACAAGGTCTAAAGGCCGAGGAGCTGCGTCAGGAGTCACTGTTGCTGCATCGCGACATCAAGCGCATGGCCAAGTATTTGGAAGTGCCGGATGAAAGCACATATATGCTACCTAGCGTTTCACCAGCCGCCGTCTCAGACACAGACAAAGACAAAGGCAAACGTCACTTTGAGGATCATAATATTTTAGGTGTGACTATTCCAATATATGTACATACATATATACATATATGCTTAACAATTGTCTTTGTGTCATTGCAGGCATTAGTCCGGAGCTAAATAAGTTTGTGCCGGCAAGCACAGCAGATTTGTTGGACTGGTCCTTTATAGCACGCAGCCTTTACTCGGCTGGCTCAGCGAATCCCAAGCAGAAAATTGATTCGGCTATGCGTGAGGGTCTCGAGGATGTCATCACCGAGGTGATGGAGAACATTAATTATTATTCTCGACAGCGCGGTCGTGTCATTGAGTTTCGTGAACTGCTCTACGGCTATCATCGATTGGATGCATTGCATGGCCAAGATCTGATACTCGATCTGTTGCTCATCTACAAGAAGTATCGTGGCAAGAAGATGACAGTGCCTGTGCGTCGCCATCTCTATGTGCAACTTGCATTTACGGGCATCTTTGTCAAGGAGCTCGACGAGGACTTTTACAATGTGACTCTGCAGCAAAGTGAGTGTTATCTAGATACATTTCTTATTATGTAAATAACCATTCATTTAAGCTCTATATTCGGCAGGTCTGTTGGGCAGCCTCTTACAGAATAGCATGGCACGGCTCAGCAGTCACTTTACAATGGCCAGCAGCCTGATGTCGCCACAGCAGGACAAGATTGTCTTCGTTTTGCCCATTGCTGGCCGTCTGGCGACCTTCGAGCGTTTCCTGAGTACTTATGAGCGTGTCTGCATTGAAGCTGCCTCGCATTGCGATCTGCTGGTGGTCATCTTTGGTCCGCCAGAGGAGCTGACCGATCATCTGCAGCTGCTAAACAAGCTGCGTTCGCGTTATATCTATAAGCAGATCAACTATATTCAGCGCATTGGACAGTTCTCACGCGGTGTTGCTTTGGATATTGCAGCCCGCTCCTCATACATACAACAGCAGGATATTATTTTGTTTATTGATGTGGATATGGTGTTTGGTGTGGAGACGCTTCAGCGTGTTCGTATGCATACGCAGCGCGGTCGGCAAGTCTATCTGCCCATTGTGTTCAGCCAGTATGATCCGAAACGACGACGTGAATCGAACACTGGTTACGAATCCCAGCCCATTGACGATGAGAATGGATATTTTCGGCAGTTTGGTTTTGGCATTTGTGCCATTTACAAATCTGACATATTGGATGATGATATTAATGGCTTTGATAAGGATATAACTGGCTGGGGACTAGAGGATGTTAAGTTTCTGGAGAAGATTGTGCGTGTCGGCACACGACAACATGGCTTTCTATCCAATACGGCCGAAGTGCCGTTGGACTACAATGAAGCCGCCGAACAGTGGCGTCGTCTTACCGTTTTTCGTGCCCCAGATCCCACGCTGGTGCACATCTACCATGACATTAGCTGCGACGTGCAGTTGGATACGCCTCAGTATAATATGTGCCTGGGCACTAAGGCAAACTCATTGGGCAGCACTCGGCTCATGGAGCAGCTGTTCTTCAACAATCGAGAGAACGTTGACTTTATCACCGTGCTCAATCGGCAAAAGCATCAGGCCATTTGATAATTAGGTGGTTGGATGGCATGGATTTGACTGTGGGAATTTCCACTATAGTATTATGCTTAAAAGTTTCCTATCAGTGTGTTTGTGTGTGTGTCTGCAAGAATGTGTGTGTTTGTGTGTGTGTGATATAATACTATTGTAAAACTTTTAGTTTTAGTTCCTATTCGAGTTGATATGAAACTTAAACTCTATGTTCCTTAACATAAATTATGAAATTTACCATATTATGTTTGAACATATTTGATATTATTTATTTGTTTTTTGCTTTTTTTTTTAAACAACTACATATATATAGAGTTTTACAAAGTTTGCAGTTTAAAACGTATTTTTTGGCCATCTGTTCCTATGTATTTCATACATCGAACTATTATGTGTACATATACTATTTGTATAAAACTTAATTGTAATGTAAATTAAATTTAAAAATTATTTCAAGAATTTTTTGATTAAATAATACCATGATAAAACCACCTTAAAACAAGTTTTAAATCTATTGTTCCTGGGTCAGTTTCTTATGCCAAATATTTACAGAGATTATAAATGATAATATATATATATTTGAATATAATCATAGTATTGTATACTTATCAAGTCTTGCCAGGGTATATTTTTGTGCGTGTTTAGCCATAAGGAACGACTTTTTGAGCTTAGTCGTTACTGTTATAAAAAATTAGCTTACATTGTAAATAAATAAAGTTTTTTTTTTGTTTTTTACATATGACATAAATATAGATTAAGTTGCATACTCTAACGTTAATTATGACTGTAATATATATTTCTTTGTTTACTTTGAAGAAACACATCGACATCATATTTAGTTGTTGCTTTTACATATAGTTGACGGGCTGAATGCCTAAAAGCGCCAGTGCTGAGTTCAACACTTGACGCACCGCCTTGATCAAATAAACGCGAGCATAGACCGTAGGCATTAGATGTGGGCGCATCTGTACAAGAATCTGCTTGTTGCGATAGTAGCGGCTAAATAGTGTGGCCAAATTGACAATGTAGCGCACGATAAGATGCACGGCGCATTGGCCCTGCTCCAGCTGAGTCAGCGTTGACTCGACTATGTTTGGAAACGTTAGCAAATAGCCATAGATCAATTGCCAATCCAACTGCAATAATAAGAACAATTTGAAATCAGTTTCAGTTGTTAAACAAATAAAAAATATTGTATGTTGATCGCACCTCATTCTCAAGCAGACTGAGATCAATCGCCTCAAGAGGCGGCAGTGCTTCATAAACACCTTCCTCTACCTGGGCTTCAAAAGTGCGCAGCAATGTTTCCAAACGTGCCGAATTGTAAAGTATATAGCTGGCGCCCTTTGAGCTTCCCGAACCGTTGCGTACGACAGTGGCGCCACTAGCATGACGCACCTCAAACAAATCCACAATGACAGTGGCATGGCCCAAGCACTGCAACAGACCCTCAATATTCCTATTCTTCGAACAATCACGCAGGCCATGGCGATGCATTGCAATCAATAGCATATCATTTGACCGCAGACTAAATTCGGAAGCAACCAAAATATGTTATTAGACAAAGGAAGAGATTGTTAATTTGAATTTATACTTACGCCATGTAGGTATCGCTGGTCAGCGTTGCAGCCGTCTTTGTAACTGGTTCCAGGACAGGACCGCATACCATGCGCACACTTTTCTTCTTCAACTGGTCGTCGGTTATGGGACGTGGTTGACTATTGCACTCGATGCTAACGCGCAAGGTGTCGTCGGCCTGCTGCTCTGCATCCACCAGGCGCCAGTTGGCATAGTCCAGCACACGTTGCACGATGTTAAATAGTTGCGAGGCGCGAAACTTGTGCAGCTCCTTGGCGTTGCCAGGGTTCAGGGACAGGCATATTGTGGGCATGATTGCCGCAATTTTCATGAACTTTCCATAATCGTCACCATGCTTTAGTATTGAATCAATAACAAACGAAATGATTGGAGCACGCTGTAAACGCAAGGCGTAGCGATCCTTCGGTATTCTTGTAATATGGAGAAGGGGGAAAATCCACTGCTGGCTTGCCTCCACCAGTTGCTTTAATGACTGCTTGTCCGGCAGCATCTCCTCCGATTCGACGCGCAATTGCAAGTCCTGCTTCAGTGCAAAGCCGTACCAAATTAATTTACTTGCCGCAATGCTTATATCTCCCATTTGAATAAGATTTTCGTTATGATAGCGTATGAGGTCTCCATATCGCTGATAACGTGGAGCGTCCTGATTCATCGGGTAAACAACGAAGAATTCAATCAGTTGATGTGTCAACTCATTAAGAAGATTCTGAGACATGTCCGTGCTGTGATTCAGTAGCCTCAGAGATGTACCTTAACACACAGCAAACCAATAACTTTTTTTTTGCGCGGCCGGCACTATGGATGGTCCAGTGCTGAGTGCTGCTCGACGATATGCAATAGGCACTTGAAAAGATAAATTACATTACATAAACACCAATTTTTTCGGGAGCTCAATAAAGTAAACAAACTTACCAATTTGTTTAAATACCTGTTCGCAAGCTGCGAGTTTTCAAAACATTTATTTCTCTTAGCTTATCGATAGTGGACAGCTAAATATCAAAGTGCCGCACTCATCTCTATTCACACGAGTGCGTTGCGCAGGTTGGTAAATTAAAGGGTGGCGCCGCCTACCGGTGATACAGTTTGCTGTATACTAGTTCGTGGCTTAATGCAGCTTATATTGTACATTTTGAAAAAATTTAATGTTAAAAATCACTTTGTGAATACAATGTTAATACAAGAAAAACATATCTGCGCATTTTTACGTTCCACTGTGTATTAAAACAATTTATCGATAGCTCTGCAAAAAAGAGATATCAAACTATCGATGAAGACGACCAAAACCAACAACAAAATACGAAACACGCACAAAATAGCCATACAAATTATATGAAGCATCTAAATACATCTGTATGTATGTGTGTATATGTGTGTGTTTGTGTAGGCTTTTTGTTTTCAACATTCATAACAAACATAAAGCAATGCCGCGTAATTTTAGCACTGCATCACGCCTGGTGGATCTAGGCGTTGTCTGTCTGATATGTTTGCGTGCAGAACCCGGCTACTGTTCCATCTATGGCCAAGATCTGGAGACGCCGAATATGCAAATTGTGGACAAGATACGCAGCTGCAGTGCACTGCAACTGGAGCGCTCACTACTCTCCCAATTACCAGACAAAATATGTCATGGCTGTCGCAACGAGCTCAGCATTACATACCGTTTCCAGCAAAAATGCCTTGAGGCACAAAAGGTGTTTCAATCTGCGGCGACAGCCACATTGCTTCTGGACGTTGACAAATTGGAGCTGGAGAAGACGCAACAGCTGAAACTACCCACTAGTCTTAAAATCAAGCGTCTCGAAATGGAGGCGGACTCCAATAAAGTCATCAAGTATTTTAACGATAATGATGATGCCGACGACGATGATGTGAATGACGCCATGACGCTGATGCAGCCAGATAATGCAAGTGTAGCTCTGCAGGATGTGACAGTTAATGATTCCGATAATGAGGATGATAAAATGCTTGAACTGGACGTTGACTGGTCCACCGTTCAAACAGAGGACCAAATAGAGCAGCCGGAGCAGAAATGTTGCAAATCGGAACAAGATGTAGATCAAGAATTGGAGTTGGAGCTCGATCAGAGTCACATACTACACCATGAAGATGACTACACATTGCCCGATGAGCAGAGTGTTGTTGACACTCTTGCAACACCAATAATACCATCCAACAACAACAATATCAATAATAATAATAATAACAGCAGTACTACTAATAACAACAACACAAACATACCGAATGTCGCTTTGCGAAATCGTCGACCCGCCGAGCCAAAGATCTGTGATATCTGCGGCAACACGTACAAGTATCAGCATGCGTTAAACGCTCACATGAGACGCCACAACAACGATCGTCCATATCCGTGCGAGGTGTGCCAAAAGGCTTTCATATCGAATGTGGAATTGCGGCGTCACATGCGCGTCCACACTGGCCAGAAACCGTATGGCTGTCACTATTGCGAGCGCCGTTTCTCCGACTTTGGAAGCAGCAAAAAGCACGAGCGCATTCACACCGGTGAACGACCGTATGTTTGTGAGGTGTGCAACAAGGGATTCGCCTATGCCCATGTGCTGTCCGTGCACCGGCGCACACATACAGGCAAAAAGCAGTTCCAGTGCACCCAGTGCGACAAGGGATTCACGAAAAAATGTTATCTGGCCACGCATTTGGAGCACCATCGTAATATTGCGCAAAGTACAATGTCTCTCAAGTTGCCCACACGAAGGCAACAGCAGGAACATAAGCAATTGGAGCGACGAATGAGCTGTGAGGATAGCGAGAATGTAGACGCTTGTAACCCTTCAATCGATGATAATGGTGATGCCGATGCCGATGATGACGACTACGATGATGATGAAGATGATCACAATGTTAATGCAGTAATGGGTATGCGCAATCTTAACCAGTTGGGCAACGAGCAGACCAAAGTGTTGGAGGAATGCATTGTGAATAATGATTTCATGTTCAACGACGAAAATGGAGAGGAGCCCGACCACGATTTAGACCATTATCATGATGCCGATTTGGATGAAAACGATTTTCAGAACGTGCCACATGTCAAGGTGCCATACGGGCTCGTTGGCGATCTGCTCGATACGGAAGATCTGGTCAGCGATACCAAATACTTGATGGAATAGTTAATTAACTTATTTGCCTGCCCCAACCATTAACTCAGACTTGATTTTCATATCGATCAACTCCAAATCATCTATTGAAACTTTTTACATATAACATAAGTCATCCGGTCAAGGGTGTGTAAATTTCGGTGTGTCGCCGTTAAGAATAACTTCATCCCACACATACAAATTAGAATAGAATAATTCTCACAAACTGTGTAAATAGAATCATGTTGGCAACGGTTTCCAACATACTACATTTAAAAAAACAAAAACAAAAACCATCTGTACAAAAATGTTCCCTTTTTTTTCGTCAAAGCTTAAGAACAACTGTGTAAATGAGACACAGGTTGTGCTCCATATATATACACATATATATATATGACGCAGCCTTAGTTAAAATAACAATAGTAAGAAAACGGTAAAAATAATATAAATCTTAGGTCAAAATACTAGTTAACAATCAAATGTTTCTTGCGTCAACAATTCAAGCTAAAATTGTTCGCCAATTAGGTTAAAGTCAGAGTTTTCAAGCAATATTCTTAGGTAAATATGAAATAAGTATATAGTTATTGACATTCGCAATAATAATCTCACTTTAATTTAACTAAATGTAAGAGAGAAAGCAATAACAGATATATTTATATAGTATGTATATACAAATTTAAAAACTGTTTTCAGCCTACAAAGGTGATTTTCGAAACTATTTTTCTATTCCCGTTGCATTTGTCGTCCATCAATAAAAAGACAAATTATTACAAAAAAATTATTTCCATTTAATATAGTATTTACTTGTAGTACATTTGCTATAAAAATTCGGACAATTGAGCTAAACATTTATTTTTGTTTATTTATTACAGGGGGGAAAGTTCTTAAGTTCTTGGTTTCAGATTTGCACGTTCTGTACTCAGCTTCTGCTTTAGCTGTTGCCGAGAAGATTATGAGATGCGAGTAAGCACGTTTTGAACCGGTTTACGGCGAGGTCAATGTTTTTTTTTTTTGCCATGAAGCGCACGGCCAGTGTCCAATGGCCTTTACAGAATTATTAACATAATTTATTTATAAACTTCGTCCAAAACTTCATATTTAAAAAAAAATAAATATACAAAAACATAAAAAAAAATCAAGTTTTTTTGGGTGACAAACATGATATAATAAATTACAGTCAATGGCGCCGAGATGGAACAATAAAACTTGAACAATCCAAGAGACGCCATACTAATCCTCGAAAGTAATACGGCCGGGCCCATGATTCTTCATGTAGCGCCTGTAGGCTTTGTAGCGCGGATTCTCAGCTAGCTTCTTTTTCATTTCTTCATCCTGTTCAGCCTTCCACGCAATAAATTTGTCACGCTGCCATAGTTCCAGCTGCATATACTCAGCAATCTGTCGATCCTCCAGAGAATTGAACTGATGCTGTCCCATGCCCATGTGGCGACGTATCAAATAAAGCTGCTGTTCCCGACCGTACGGTTGCTTAAGCACCGTGTAGCGCCAGAACCACAACGCATGCCACACGATAAAATTGAATAAAGTGTACGGGCAGATAAGCAACTGCACCCAGAGTACATCCCATAGCGTTGGCTTTGCATAGCCACCCTGGACGTCCATCTTCTCTTCGATCACCTTGCGTATGATGCGTTCGAGTTCCTCTTTTTGTTCTGGCTTTGATAGGCGATTTTTACCCTTACGATTGTGCACACGCTCTTGAATCTCATCGCGTGCTATGTCCAGCGCCTTGTTGCGATATTTGGGCACCGTGGCAAAGTACTTAATGGCTGCATCATAGCGCTGCCAGCCTGAGTAGTACTGGATCACCGAGATGATGGTCAGTGTCACAACAATCACCACGCGCACATCGACTTTAGGCGCGACACGACGGCGATAATATCGATAGTAATGCGCATAGTACGCATCCGGGTTGTCCAGCATATAGTCGTAGTCGGTGCGGGATTCTTCATCGCGCAGAATCTCATAGGCGGTGGCAATCTGTTTGAATTGCTCCTCAGCCAGCGCTTTAGCCTCCTCCCCACGATGCAGATCCGGGTGATGTTTGCGGGCAAGCAAGCGATATGCCTTGCCAATCTCCGATTTCGATGATTCACGTGTTACGCCCAAAACATCGTAGCAGTTTTCCTTGCCGCAATAAAGGCCATCCAATAGGCCCAGACACAACGAGGGCAAGACGCTTACCAATAGGCAGGTGTACAGCCATCTTTGCAACTGATTGTGTGGCATTTTGTTTTTGAGTGCTTGAGTGTGTGATGTGTGTGTGGCAAGCAACAGCTGTTGCTCCTGGCTGCCTGGCGTGCGGTGTGGGTGAGGGTCAAAATGTTTTTTTTGACAGCTTCATGCAATAGTGTGCCAGTCAGTGTGCTTGCTGCTTGGCAACTGTTTTGTTCCGCTTTTCGCTACGTTGCTTGTTGCTTGCGGGCGCTTTCAGGCCTCTAAGCACTTTCACCTCGACTTCTTAACGTTCTTCGCTGTTCTTGTCTAGAGTTGTATTGGTGTCCAACAGAACCACAACGATTCGGCGCCGCTTCAAAATGAACTAGTTCAATTTCTAAAGTTCTTAAAATGAACTCTTACCTTAACTTTCAAAGCACATGTGTAACTATATATGTATATGAAGCATTAAAAGCATTGTAAACAAAAAGGATTTACAGGCCTTACATCTTTAATTTTATCACCTGTATCTGTATAATATAAATTGTGTTTATATCTGTTAGAATTGTAATTATTCAGATAGCGATAAAATCAAAGCCGTAAAGTTTTAATCTAAGATAACTCTCACTGTTCGTTTATTCTTTCGACATAAATTGCGACTTTTACTCAGAATTTTATCTTCCCAAGCACCTTTTTTATTTTTTAAATTGCGCTAAGTGTCTTTTTTGCGCAAAGATAAAGTTCAGTTCCAAATCCGGTTGTTGAATTTCGATAGCATAACCGCTTATGTGCCAATCGGCAAAGCTAACATTCAATTTGGCTGCATGAACGATCTGGCCGTAGCATTGACACCTAGAACTAGCCCTATTCTTAGATATGACCCGATTACGAAAAGAATCTATTATTTTTGTCGCAAAATGAAGAGCGTTACTGATACGTTATGCAAAGAAAATCCGCAAAAGAATTGCTGCTAAAACTGCTGAAGCGGCTACTGCTAAATCAGCTTCCAATGCTGCTGGTAATGCTGCTTTCGAAACAGCTGCTAATGCTGCCGCTGGAACTGCTGGGTTAGGTGCTGCCGCCAATGAATAAAAGAAAATGATATGTTACCTTAAGAGAAACAGTATTATACTTAACACATGATTTTAGGTTAAGCAGAATATTGCTTACACAATTAATCAACACAAACGTTTAAAAAAGTTATAACGTAAGTGAATTGTTATTGGAGTGCCCACAATTTTAAAAATCAACAAAGAGCGATAAATATTTTGTTTAGCCGTGCGCTTTTTTTTCAATTTTGGCCAACAATATGAGACCCAACCTCAAATTATTGCAAGCCAACAAATATAGTTTGAGGTTAAGACGGCTGTTCTACTAAGCAACAATAACAAAAAATTATTTTAATAAAAAGAAAACAGGAGAATAGAATTTTTGTGATGGCGCCGACTATGCATATCCCTACAGATTTATTTTAATACCTAAATACATCATCTAAAAGTTGAGATAAAGATTTTGTTCAAATACTCATTACTGAGTAAGGATTTTTATTATTATTATTTTTTTGATACTACAGTTTTTAAGATTACGACTGCAATTTGAAGTTATTGTTAATTAATAACACATGCAATTGGTTATGAATGTTTGCATTTATGTGTGTATTTAAGTTTAGTAGTAATGCTGATGATGCTGGCGACTATATTCTAATCGGTGCCAGATTGCCCATGTTTAGTTTCCTGACATTCGCACAACAAGTCGGCATTAGGACGACCACAATGCTGACAGTCTGGGACGAGCTGCTGCGACCCGTTAGTGTTGTTGTTGTTGCTGCGAACATGTTGATCCGCCGAACTAGAAACGAAATGTTGGTCTGATAATGATAATGCACTAAGATCCGGTGCAGAAGTAAACAGTTCTCGTGACTGTGGCGGCTGCAGCGATTCCATCTGGCGCTCCGCATGATGATCCTGGTAGTAGTCGTTGTGGCGCCTATACAATGGAGGCGGCACGGGTGGACGCATTGCCATTGGCACTGAGTTGTGTCTGTGAATCTGCGATCCATAGTACGATTGTGGTGGCGGCGGCGGTGGCGTCGGAATTGATGTTAAATATCTCTCTGGTACGCCCAAGGATCCCTTCAAGAGTCTTTTATTTTCTTGATCATTTGCCACACGTTCGATAAGGTCAATAGCAGTGGAGCCAAAACGTGATGGCATTGTTTCGTTCACTTCCTTATTTAGAAGCGTTTCAAGCTCATACAGTAAAGTAGTGCGTTCTCCGTTCAGAATCGGTGATAGAACTTCCTTCATGATTAAAACGCGCTTTTTGCGCTCAATGCGTTTGGCCAACTCTTTTTTAACGAACATCAAATGCTGCAATCGATTCCACTCGTCATCCTTTTGACTCAGCTGATTTTTCAGGCTCTCTATTTCTGCATTATTGCGTATTATCTCCTGTCGCACAGCCTGCAGGTTTGGTGTGTTGATGTTTGTCATGTCTGTCATAATCTCGGCAAACTCCGGATACTTATCCTTAATGCGCTGATAAAAGATTGCATTGCTATTGCTATTGTTGGGATCATTTGGCTGTGGTTGTTCTTCCTGCTGCTGTTGCGGCATCTGTTGCTGTTGAACTGATGCCTGTTGCTGAGCTCCAACTGCAACTGGATGGGTGCTGGCTGCTTGAGCTGTGTTTCTCTGTGGAGTTGGATAAATAATTTCCATAGAGTCAACGGGCAGCGTCGGCGTTTCCCAGCTATAAGAAATGGCAGACTGCTGCTCTAGTTGATCAAGAAAATCATTGCCGCTAGATGAGGTCAAGATGTACGGAGTGCCAAATTTGAATGTAGGCGTGATAGACGTTTCAATGTTTGGCTTTGTAGGTTCATCACCATTTGACTCAGCCGCATGCGGGGAGATAGAACGGCGGCGTTTATGGGAAATCTCTTCTACACCCTTCTGCAAGTTAGCTGCTGGGTCAACGATAAGCTGCATAAGAAGCTGCTGTTGCGGTGCCTGCTGGTGTTCCTTGATTTCATTCATAATAACGGCGGTTGTAAATTCATCCAGGATATAGTTTTCCGCAGAAATTTTCAATACTCCCGATTCCAGGTTCAAGCTAATAAGTGTTTCCTCAGACACATTATCTGCCGAATCTTCGGTATCGGTGTCATCCAAACATATCACCTCAGATCCGCTGGCACTACGAGCTATCGGCTTTGATAAGTCGCCGGCAATGGCATCCAAGTCATCTGATAGTTTTTTGGGGGTTATGGCGAAGCTGTCTGCTTTGGCCGGCGGCGCCTCAGTTGACTTGGGATCAGACTTTGTTTCCTCAGACACCTCATCTGCCGAATCTTCGGTATCGGTGTCATCCAAACAAATCACCTCAGATCCACTGGCACTACGAGCTATCGGCTTTGATAAGCCGCCGGCAATGGCATCCAAGTCATCTGATAGTTTTTTGGGGGTTATGGCGAAGCTGTCTGCTTTGGTTGGCGGCGCCTCAGTTGAATTGGAATCAGACTTTGGGTTTTCCTGCTTACTCACGGCAACATCCATTAGGGCATCATCGTTTTCATGATTGCTCGGCAGCGAGCGTGTTAAGTCGTCGATTTCCACGTTGTTCATTGTTAAAGACGGGATCACAACGCTGCTTACGTTGCGCGTGCTTTTTCTTTTTTCAGTTCGCATATACATAACTGTTTTTGACACTTTAAATTCATCAAAGTCTTATTATCGATAAGTTTTAGTTCATATGAACAGTCTTGCCATTTTGCTCTTGCGCTATCTGGCCACGCTGTTCGGCGGCTTTCACAGCTATTTGTCCCACACCAAATTGTAAATATTTCCAACGATTTAGCGGATATAACCGAAATAAGCGTTTTACAACAAATGTCCATGCGAGGTGTAAGTAATTTGGACAAAGTAGTAAGGCAGCATCTGCAACACAATCGCTTTCAACTTTGACGCAGCCATTAACTGGGAAATACCGTTGGCAACGATGCCGATGCGCGTGCCAGCGTACGCATACGTTGTGGCCAGCCGCTAGAATCAGCCCTATTCTTAGAAATGACCCGATTACGAAAAGAATCTATTATTTTTGTCGCAAAATGAAGAGCGTTACTGATACGTTATGCAAAGAAAATCCGCAAAAGAATTGCTGCTAAAACTGCTGAAGCGGCTACTGCTAAATCAGCTTCCAATGCTGCTGGTAATGCTGCTTTCGAAACAGCTGCTAATGCTGCCGCTGGAACTGCTGGGTTAGGTGCTGCCGCCAATGAATAAAAGAAAATGATATGTTACCTTAAGAGAAACAGTATTATACTTAACACATGATTTTAGGTTAAGCAGAATATTGCTTACACAATTAATCAACACAAACGTTTAAAAAAGTAATAACGTAAGTGAATTGTTATTGGAGTGCCCACAATCTTAAAAATCAACAAAGAGCGATAAATATTTTTAGGTTTAGCCGTGCGCTTTTTTTTTCAATTTTGGCCAACAATATGAGACCCAACCTCAAATTATTGCAAGCCAACAAATATAGTTTGAGGTTAAGACGGCTGTTCTACTAAGCAACAATAACAAAAAATTATTTTAATAAAAAGAAAACAGGAGAATAGAATTTTTGTGATGGCGCCGACTATGCATATCCCTACAGATTTATTTTAATACCTAAATACACCACCTAAAAGTTGAGATAAAGATTTTGTTCAAATACTCATTACTGAGTAAGGATTTTTATTATTATTATTTTTTTGATACTACAGTTTTTAAGATTACGACTGCAATTTGAAGTTATTGTTAATTAATAACACATGCAATTGGTTATGAATGTTTGCATTTATGTGTGTATTTAAGTTTAGTAGTAATGCTGGTGATGCTGGCGACTATATTCTAATCGGTGCCGGATTGCCCATGTTTAATTTCCTGACATTCGCACAACAAGTCGGCATTAGGACGACCACAATGCTGACAGTCTGGGACGAGCTGCTGCGACCCGTTAGTGTTGTTGTTGTTGCTGCGAACATGTTGATCCGCCGAACTAGAAACGAAATGTTGGTCTGATGATGATAATGCACTAAGATCCGGTGCAGAAGTAAACAGTTCTCGTGACTGTGGCGGCTGCAGCGATTCCATCTGGCGCTCCGCATGATGATCCTGGTAGTAGTCGTTGTGGCGCCTATACAATGGAGGCGGCACGGGTGGACGCATTGCCATTGGCACTGAGTTGTGTCTGTGAATCTGCGATCCATAGTACGATTGTGGTGGCGGCGGCGGTGGCGTCGGAATTGATGTTAAATATCTCTCTGGTACGCCCAAGGATCCCTTCAAGAGTCTTTTATTTTCTTGATCATTTGCCACACGTTCGATAAGGTCAATAGCAGTGGAGCCAAAACGTGATGGCATTGTTTCGTTCACTTCCTTATTTAGAAGCGTTTCAAGCTCATACAGTAAAGTAGTGCGTTCTCCGTTCAGAATCGGTGATAGAACTTCCTTCATGATTAAAACGCGCTTTTTGCGCTCAATGCGTTTGGCCAACTCTTTTTTAACGAACATCAAATGCTGCAATCGATTCCACTCGTCATCCTTTTGACTCAGCTGATTTTTGAGGCTCTCTATTTCTGCATTATTGCGTATTATCTCCTGTCGCACAGCCTGCAGGTTTGGTGTGTTGATGTTTGTCATGTCTGTCATAATCTCGGCAAACTCCGGATACTTATCCTTAATGCGCTGATAAAAGATTGCATTGCTATTGCTATTGTTGGGATCATTTGGCTGTGGTTGTTCTTCCTGCTGCTGTTGCGGCATCTGTTGCTGTTGAACTGATGCCTGTTGCTGAGCTCCAACTGGATGGGTGCTGGCTGCTTGAGCTGTGTTTCTCTGTAGAGTTGGATAAATAATTTCCATAGAGTCAACGGGCAGCGTCGGCGTTTCCCAGCTATAAGAAATGGCAGACTGCTGCTCTTGTTGATCAAGAAAATCATTGCCGCTAGATGAGGTCAAGATGTACGGAGTGCCCAATTTGAATGTAGGCGTGATAGACGATTCAATGTTTGGATTTGTAGGTTCATCATTTGACTCAGCCGCTTGCGGGGAGATAGAACGGCGGCGCTTATCCCTAATGCGCTGATAAAAGATTGCATTGCTATTGCTATTGTTGTGATCATTTGGCTGTGGTTGTTCTTCTTGCTGCTGTTGTGGCATCTGTTGCTGTTGAACTGATGCCTGTTGCTGAGCTCCAACTGGATGGGTGCTGGCTGCTTGAGCTGTGTTTCTCTGTGGAGTTGGATAAATAATTTCCATAGAGTCAACGGGCAGCGTCGGCGTTTCCCAGCTATAAGAAATGGCAGACTGCTGCTCTTGTTGATCAAGAAAATCATTGCCGCTAGATGAGGTCAAGATGTACGGAGTGCCAAATTTGAATGTAGGCGTGATAGACGTTTCAATGTTTGGCTTTGTAGGTTCATCACCATTTGACTCAGCCGCATGCGGGGAGATAGAACGGCGGCGTTTATGGGAAATCTCTTCTACACCCTTCTGCAAGTTAGCTGCTGGGTCAACGATAAGCTGCATAAGAAGCTGCTGTTGCGGTGCCTGCTGGTGTTCCTTGATTTCATTCATAATAACGGCGGTTGTAAATTCATCCAGGATATAGTTTTCCGCAGAAATTTTCAATACTCCCGATTCCAGGTTCAAGCTAATAAATGTTTCCTCAGACACCTTATCTGCCGAACCTTCGGTATCGGTGTCATCCAAACAAATCACCTCAGATCCACTGGCACTACGAGCTATCGGCTTTGATAAGCCGTCGGCAACAGCATCCAAGTCATCTGATAGTTTTTTGGGGGTTATGGCGAAGCTGTCTGCTTTGGCCGGCGGCGCCTCAGTTGAATTGGGATCAGACTTTGGGTTTTCCTGCTTACTCACGGCAACATCCATTAGGGCATCATCGTTTTCATGATTGCTCGGCAGCGAGCGTGTAAAGTCGTCGATTTCCACGTTGTTCATTGTTAAAGACGGGATCACAACGCTGCTTACGTTGCGCGTGCTTTTTCTTTTTTCAGTTCGCATATACATAACTGTTTTTGACACTTTAAATTCATCAAAGTCTTATTATCGATAAGTTTTAGTTCATATGAACAGTCTTGCCATTTTGCTCTTGCGCTATCTGGCCACGCTGTTCGGCGGCTTTCACAGCTATTTGTCCCACACCAAATTGTAAATATTTCCAACGATTTAGCGGATATAACCGAAATAAGCGTTTTACAACAAATGTCCATGCGAGGTGTAAGTAATTTGGACAAAGTAGTAAGGCAGCATCTGCAACACAATCGCTTTCAACTTTGACGCAGCCATTAACTGGGAAATACCGTTGGCAACGATGCCGATGCGCGTGCCAGCGTACGCATACGTTGTGGCCAGCCGCTAGAATCAGCCCTATTCTTAGAAATGACCCGATTACGAAAAGAATCTATTATTTTTGTCGCAAAATGAAGAGCGTTACTGATACGTTATGCAAAGAAAATCCGCAAAAGAATTGCTGCTAAAACTGCTGAAGCGGCTACTGCTAAATCAGCTTCCAATGCTGCTGGTAATGCTGCTTTCGAAACAGCTGCTAATGCTGCCGCTGGAACTGCTGGGTTAGGTGCTGCCGCCAATGAATAAAAGAAAATGATATGTTACCTTAAGAGAAACAGTATTATACTTAACACATGATTTTAGGTTAAGCAGAATATTGCTTACACAATTAATCAACACAAACGTTTAAAAAAGTAATAACGTAAGTGAATTGTTATTGGAGTGGCCACAATCTTAAAAATCAACAAAGAGCGATAAATATTTTTAGGTTTAGCCGTGCGCTTTTTTTTTCAATTTTGGCCAACAATATGAGACCCAACCTCAAATTATTGCAAGCCAACAAATATAGTTTGAGGTTAAGACGGCTGTTCTACTAAGCAACAATAACAAAAAATTATTTTAATAAAAAGAAAACAGGAGAATAGAATTTTTGTGATGGCGCCGACTATGCATATCCCTACAGATTTATTTTAATACCTAAATACATCATCTAAAAGTTGAGATAAAGATTTTGTTCAAATACTCATTACTGAGTAAGGATTTTTATTATTATTATTTTTTTGATACTACAGTTTTTAAGATTACGACTGCAATTTGAAGTTATTGTTAATTAATAACACATGCAATTGGTTATGAATGTTTGCATTTATGTGTGTATTTAAGTTTAGTAGTAATGCTGGTGATGCTGGCGACTATATTCTAATCGGTGCCGGATTGCCCATGTTTAATTTCCTGACATTCGCACAACAAGTCGGCATTAGGACGACCACAATGCTGACAGTCTGGGACGAGCTGCTGCGACCCGTTAGTGTTGTTGTTGTTGCTGCGAACATGTTGATCCGCCGAACTAGAAACGAAATGTTGGTCTGATGATGATAATGCACTAAGATCCGGTGCAGAAGTAAACAGTTCTCGTGACTGTGGCGGCTGCAGCGATTCCATCTGGCGCTCCGCATGATGATCCTGGTAGTAGTCGTTATGGCGCCTATACAATGGAGGCGGCACGGGTGGACGCATTGCCATTGGCACTGAGTTGTGTCTGTGAATCTGCGATCCATAGTACGATTGTGGTGGCGGCGGCGGTGGCGTCGGAATTGATGTTAAATATCTCTCTGGTACGCCCAAGGATCCCTTCAAGAGTCTTTTATTTTCTTGATCATTTGCCACACGTTCGATAAGGTCAATAGCAGTGGAGCCAAAACGTGATGGCATTGTTTCGTTCACTTCCTTATTTAGAAGCGTTTCAAGCTCATACAGTAAAGTAGTGCGTTCTCCGTTCAGAATCGGTGATAGAACTTCCTTCATGATTAAAACGCGCTTTTTGCGCTCAATGCGTTTGGCCAACTCTTTTTTAACGAACATCAAATGCTGCAATCGATTCCACTCGTCATCCTTTTGACTCAGCTGATTTTTGAGGCTCTCTATTTCTGCATTATTGCGTATTATCTCCTGTCGCACAGCCTGCAGGTTTGGTGTGTTGATGTTTGTCATGTCTGTCATAATCTCGGCAAACTCCGGATACTTATCCTTAATGCGCTGATAAAAGATTGCATTGCTATTGCTATTGTTGGGATCATTTGGCTGTGGTTGTTCTTCCTGCTGCTGTTGCGGCATCTGTTGCTGTTGAACTGATGCCTGTTGCTGAGCTCCAACTGGATGGGTGCTGGCTGCTTGAGCTGTGTTTCTCTGTGGAGTTGGATAAATAATTTCCATAGAGTCAACGGGCAGCGTCGGCGTTTCCCAGCTATAAGAAATGGCAGACTGCTGCTCTTGTTGATCAAGAAAATCATTGCCGCTAGATGAGGTCAAGATGTACGGAGTGCCCAATTTGAATGTAGGCGTGATAGACGATTCAATGTTTGGATTTGTAGGTTCATCATTTGACTCAGCCGCTTGCGGGGAGATAGAACGGCGGCGTTTATGGGAAATCTCTTCTACACCCTTCTGCAAGTTAGCTGCTGGGTCAACAATAAGCTGCATAAGAAGCTGCTGTTGCGGTGCCTGCTGGTGTTCCTTGATTTCATTCATAATAACGGCGGTTGTAAATTCATCCAGGATATAGTTTTCCGCAGAAATTTTCAATACTCCCGATTCCAGGTTCAAGCTAATAAATGTTTCCTCAGACACCTTATCTGCCGAATCTTCGGTATCGGTGTCATCCAAACAAATCACCTCAGATCCACTGGCACTACGAGCTATCGGCTTTGATAAGCCGTCGGCAACAGCATCCAAGTCATCTGATAGTTTTTTGGGGGTTATGGCGAAGCTGTCTGCTTTGGCCGGCGGCGCCTCAGTTGAATTGGGATCAGACTTTGGGTTTTCCTGCTTACTCACGGCAACATCCATTAGGGCATCATCGTTTTCATGATTGCTCGGCTGCGAGCGTGTAAAGTCGTCGATTTCCACGTTGTTCATTGTTAAAGACGGGATCACAACGCTGCTTACGTTGCGCGTGCTTTTTCTTTTTTCAGTTCGCATATACATAACTGTTTTTGACACTTTAAATTCATCAGTCTTATTATCGATAAGTTTTATTTCATATGAACAGTCTTGCCATTTTGCTCTTGCGCTATCTGGCCACGCTGTTCGGCGGCTTTCACAGCTGTTTGTCCCACAACAAATTGTAAATATTTCCAACGATTTAGCGGATATAACCGAAATAAGCGTTTTACAACAAATGTCCATGCGAGGTGTAAGTAATTTGGACAAAGTAGTAAGGCAGCATCTGCAACACAATCGCTTTCAACTTTGACGCAGCCATTAACTGGGAAATACCGTTGGCAATGATGCCGATGCGCGTGCCAGCATACGCATACGATGTGGCCAGCCGCACTCACACGCCTGCTAAAAAGACGCTTTATCTACATAATCCTCATAGTGCTGGTGCTTGTCTACATATTTGGCAACCTCTTTGATCGCGTAAGATATACAATATAACTGTTGCACTTACATTTATTGAATCATTGTGCTTAATACTCTAACAGAAGGGAGCATTTAGCGTGCTGCACTACGAAGAATATAAAGTGCAAAGAACGCGACCCCTGCTGTGGCAGCAACAGCTGCTGCCACCTGAGGAACATCTCAATCGGACACGGGACCCAGACCAACGTTGCCGTAACTCGGTGCAGGGTCGCAACTTTCTGGCGGATGAGCATGGTTTTGTATGTCAACGTGATCAGATGCTGGTGAATGGTTGCTGCAATGTGGAACTTTCCGGCATCAGCTACTATAGCTGTAAAAGCTGCAATATTACATCGCATTGCTGTGCCATTTACGAATATTGCGTCTCCTGTTGCCTCCATCCGAACAAGCAATCACTCCTGGAGCAGGTACTTCAGGCATCAGATACACAGAAATATATTTATGCCAGTGTCGCTGATCATTTTGAGCTGTGCCTGGTCAAGTGTCGCACAAATTCGCACTCTGTCGAGCACGAAAATAAGTATCGTAATGAGGATGCCAAGTATTGCTTTGGCATCACTAAGGCGCATGAAAGTCAGCGCGAAGTGGCGCCCCGAGGCGGTCAGGGTTAGTTAGTTATTAAGGATCACAATGATTATGTGCAATTTCTCTATGACATTGTCAATTGTTTAAATGCTTAATAATGCCTTGCAATCCAAAATGTGAACTGAATCTCGCCATGTAGAACAGCAATGCTAAACAGTTGAGGTGCTTATAGATCTCAGGTTTATTATTAATATTATTATTTTTCTTTACTTCATTTATTTAAGTTACCAAGTACAAGAAAGTTATGAACAATTTTTTAAGAAATAATTTAAGCTTTATGTTAAGGTCTTTCTATAACTATTGTATGTATATAAATATTTATATTTTTAGAAAAATATCTTAAAACTTTTGTGTTCAATAGTAAAATATTCAAATTAAAGGAAAAACAAAGAATAAATGTTCGAGATATTGGTTAACTGCTTTTGATTATGCATTAGCACAATGGCTCCTGGAATACTTCGTTGTGATTAATGCCATAATGAATGATGCCGTCCTGCACATAGCCCCAAGCCATGCGACGTGAGGTCCAACTAATGCCAATTTCACCTTTCTGGTCAATAACAATGGCACCACCGGTGCCTCCAATGCGTTTCGTCATCTGTTGGCATTCCTGGTCGACGGCCGCTTGGGCGGAGAGACCCTGATGCTGAATAGCACCCATTATGCGTTGGGCAAGGTTGTAGCGCATTATGGTCTCACCATGCCCGGTTGTGGAGACACCACCGATGCTATTATCTGCATAGGTCCCACCACCGAGCACCGGTGTATCGCCAATGCGTCCGGGCCACTTGCCCGTTATGCCACCCGTTGATGTGCCCACCACAATGTGTCCGTTCACATCCATTGCAACAGCGCCCACAGTTTCACCACTCGGATCGGTGCGTGCCTCATCCAGTTCCGTGCGTGCAAAGGTTGTGTCCAACCCCATTGACTCATTAACCTTGAACTCACGCAATGCCTGCTGTGCGCTCTCTGTAACAAGAGCGCCCGCAGCCAGCCTTTTGCTGCCTGTGCTTAGCGCCAAGTCCAGTGCCGCCTGGCCACCCAAGAAGACGTGACGTTGCTTTTCCATTAAACGGCGTGCCACCGTTATCGGATGCATAACATCGCGCAGCAATGTCACACAGCCGGCGCGTAAATCCCGCCCCTCCATAAGGCTGGCTTCCATTTCAACATCACCGGCGGTGTTAAGGCAGGAGCCGTATCCGGCATTAAACGACTCATCCAGCTCCATGGAGTTAACCGCTGCTTCAACGGCATCTAATGCACTCGTCGACGCCGCCGTTGTTGATGTGGGCTCTAAATGCTTCCATGCAAATCGCAGTGCTTCCTTGATGCCCTTGAATTTGCCGGCAATACGACAGTCCGATATGTCACCAGCTCCGCCGTGTATAAGTAGTATTGGTCGAGGCATATTTACTTTCTTTTTTAAAAAATTATAAGTTATAACACTGCGTTTGCAATCAACTGCAAAACCTTGGTCTTTGTTTTCTTCTTGCTGTCTTCTCAACGTTCTCTGTGTGTTCGTTTTCTGCTTATCTTTGTGTGTTAATTGCTTTGTTTTTGATTGCTGCTCTTGGCGTGCATTGGAGTGAACCTGTTTTAAAGAGCTCACATTTTGTATTAGTTAGTATATTAGTTTTAAGATATATGTAAGTAAATTATGAGAAAAATAAACCGTTGGATGGAAATAGTTTATAAATTGAACTTTTGCACTAGTTCCGATAGTTGTGAATAAAGTATAAAAGTATTAAAGCATCTAGTTCCCCACGGCACTTTTTATATCGATAGCTGACATATGGCGCCTAAATTTGTTAATCGACTTTTGCAAGACGATGAACGAAATTGTTTTTTTTTAAAACCAATTTTATTTTAATGTAAATCTGGGTAAGTGCTGTATTTTGCGATGATCGGAACTAAGTACCTTACATCTAATCATCCAAATAAATTGCAGATTGTTATGGAAAATGCTAGTAAGAATGTGTCAAGTTCTGCAACACAGAATGGTGGGATAAAAGTGCGAGACTTGAAAAGCATGCTAAATCCGCGCTTTCAGGACCCAGAAACTACTCTCAAATTCAAAAAGAGCTCGAAAGAAACGTTGGTAGCTAGGCTCATGGCCAGAAGGTTTGAAAAATGTAGAGACACAATTGACACTGATCGGCAGCGTCTACACGAGCTTAAAGTATTATCCCTAGTCAACACACCAACATCTAAAAATGCCGTCGGAAAAATGTGGAGGGAATTGAATTGCTTACAAGAGCGAGTTGATGAAATTGAAAAACTTAATGTTGATGCATTTAACGAACGATACGAATAACAGTTCAACGTCGATTTGTGGCTACAAAAATGTTAAGGTTGTAATTAAATGCATTTGGATTTTGTACCTTGTCGGGTATTATCAACTTTTAATTGGTTTTCAAGTGATGTTCAACTTCAGCTCTTTACCATATGAATGACCTTTTAACACGGCTGTGACAAGCAATTGGCCTGCTTTATGGACCTGAGCCCCATTGTTCAGATTCCAGGATCGATGCGTTGCTTAACCAGTTGACATGGTAAACGCAACACACACGCACACACACACACACACAGGCATACATACGTGTGCCTTTCAGGGGGGGGGGGGGGGTAGTTACGTTGCACAGCGATGTACGTTTGAGGTTGGACGCTGTTGTCACTTCCCTGCATTTGACGAAATTGTGACGCCTCACATTTGCACTGACCTCAAGGCTCATACCTGCCTCATGTGTACTTTGCTGTATGCGTGCGTGTCTGTGTGTGTGTATGTGTTTATGTGGGTGCTGTCCTGCATGTGCATGAACTAAACTTTGCACAGTACATTGCGTACTGGCTTCCTTTGGATGCTGCATGCTGGATACTGCCGGAGGCTGCTGTTTATTCAAGGCATCACACGAGTCCAAAGCCAATTGTAGTCGGCGCTAACTGGGCGTCCTGTCGCTAAGGCTTAACACATCAGAACCCCCTCTCTCTCACTCTCTCTCTCTCTCTCGCTCTTATACTTCCTTTTATTCTTCGGCCTTTTGCATAATTACAGGATGCAGGACGAAGACATTTATCTTAAGCTTAAGTCGTTTCGGTTTCGGTTACGTATGGCCACACAAAGGAATTTTGACGATTCGTCTAACAGAGTGGTAGAGTGATAGGATATCGGACATCCTATATGGCCTATAACGCTAATAAAATCATCTATTGAAATCCAACATAGGACAAAAGGTAGTTAAAAATCTGAAGTAACTTTACATTTTTTTTGGGCTTTAACAACACGACATAAAAGGCGCAAAAAATGTTATAATGATTAAAATCCATTTGGTGGTGTTCTTAGTTATTTTAATGTTTAATTACCTTACCAAGCATAAAACAAAACACATTAAAGTTTTTCCCTCCACTTTAGACCAGCTCGCTTATGAATTTAAATCGATTAAAGCTAGTGCAATTTCAGGCTGTTAGCGCTAACTTAACATAACATGGCATCATTATTAACAGCATCAACAGCATTAACGGCATCGTAGTGTTAGTAGGGGTTGGCCGGGGGATTAAGAGGCGGTTTCATGCCCAAGACAATGAATGAGTAAATCTGTCACGATTAATCGGGTTCGCTGCGAGGTGTGTGTGTGGGTGAAAGGGGAGCGTGGGAAGTGGGGGGAGGGGGTGGCAGTTGGGCGATCGGAACTTAAGTTGATGTCTATCTCATTTACGCCGCTCGAAAACTAAGGAGAGAAAGAAAGAGAGAGAGAGTGGGTGGGTGGTGAGGTGCGAAGTGTGAGACGCTTAGAGTCAACATGTTTTTGCAATTGCAAAGTGACAGTGTGCCGCACATTGGAGGGCGTACGACGGACTATTAAAGCCATGTTAATCGATTTTGCTTTGCTTGCGCCAAAGCGAAAGCAAAATCAAGGCATGAAATGGCAACTCCAACACCCAACCCCAACCAACCCAGTCCACCAACCAAGTCCCAGGCACTGGCGCCACTTTGGCTGCCTCGCTGAGCTGTTGCTGACACAAGCAGATGCCGCGTTGTCGTGCCCCACTTTGAGCAAAGCCCGGGGGCAAAACCCGTCGCAAAGTAGAAAATAATCAGCATGGCCCGAAGAGTTGCCAGGTGGGGCACAGCTTGTGTCCGCATCGCGTTGGTGTATCATAGTTCTTGTTGCTGTTGTTCCTGTTGCGTGGCCATGAGCGTGGGCATCGTTGCATCTAGCATATTGTGCTTCAAATCCGTGAACAGCTATTTAAATTGCTTGTACTAGTTGTTGTAGCATGCACCATCGAATTGAATTGTTCTTCAAAGAAATTTATCGTTCGAATTAAAATGAATAGCTGTCAGTTTATAGTATCAGTATCCAATATGACTTAATTAAATTGGGTGCCTTTTTTTCTTGTATGTATTATTTTCGTTGCATTAAAAAGAAAACTGTTCTGAATAATTTTTGGTTTTACCTCAAAAATAACTGCAAATCTTGATTTTGATCAGAAAAATCGGTTTGCAACGGGTTTCTGGTTTTTTAAATTTTTTTTTTTAGTAAAATCTTTTAATTTTCAAAGAAAACTTCATAATTTTAACGGCATTTTAATGTGAGAACTTGAAAATCAGTCATATTCATCTTCAAAACTCAATTAACATAATACTTATTTATTGCATGCAACATTTTCTTTCAATTCTTAACACAAAAGCCTTGCATAGACACACGTTTGAATCTAGACCTCTAAACTGAATGACTTGGCACATTTATAACATGTTCCTTAAATGCTTTTCTCAAATGCATCAAGTCAAGTTGATTATTTGATTTAATAGAAAGTCGACCCTAACCCCAAAAGTAACTAACTCGATGTGCTTAAGCATGTGTGTGTGTCTCTTTTTCTCTCTTTGTGTGTATGTGTGGGTTGTCTTATACTTCACGTACGCACATTTTGCAAACTGCACTAAATTACGGTAACTCACTCCGCTTTACAGCTATTACTACTACCACAGCTACACCGCTCACAACTCATCCCTCTCTCTCTCTCTCTTTTTAACCCACCTGGCAACTGTTTAAAGTGTTTTAGTGTTACTGTTGTTGGCGTTGTTGCTAAGCCAAAAACTAACTCGCACCTAACTAAATGACAAAGTTTTGCGTCTCATGGCAACACACACACACACACACGTGTATATTAAAATATATGTATATATGTGTATATGTATATGTATGTTTACACGTATTGTTCATAGATGGTACATGACTTCCGGTTTTGCACGGGACATATGTTTTTTTGTTGTTCTATAATTGGAATGTGCAATACACTTGAAGAAAGAATAAAAATTATTATGATTTAGTGTTTGAAAATTTAATGAAAAAAATTACAAAATATCTGCTTGTTGTGGTGATAAGAGTAGATCTTCACCGCAAGTGATATTTATAAATATTTGTGTGGATGCAGTCATCACTTAATATATTGAACTCTCAATTTCAATTATTATTTTTTTGAAAAAAGAGTTATCAGTAAAAATCTTTTTAATGTTTTTACTATATATACTTCATTAAACTTAAATACTTGCTCATACTAATCTGTATTTTTGCATTGTAAAGCGTTGTTGAGTTATGAACAGATCTGCTGATAATTAGTTCAATATATCCAGAAAAGACTGTAGTAAGACTGTAAGGGTATATTATCTTCGGCATCTTCGGTTTCATATAACTATTCTTTGCTTCATTTTTATTTAATTTTTTTGGTTTTTGTTTTATCTTTTGCGTGTTGGCAACTACTTTTACCGCTACTTTCAACCGCATGTGTGTGTGTGTCTGTCTGCGAGCGAACGTGCCACTACAACAACTACAACTACAGTTAGTGTGGGTGGCAGCCATAGCTACTCGGCAGCATGTTGGACATAGGTGTTTGGATTTTTTTTTTATTTCTTATTTTTTGTACCTAACTTGTTATTGCAATTGTTAGTGTTGTGTGCTTTTCTTTTAATTTTGGTGTTGTGTGTGTGTGTGTGTGTCTGACACGGCCCAACATAACTCTCCAGCCCACCTCAACCCCCCAACTTTTGTAGCCCCTGCCCTAACATTCAGTTGTAACTGTCATTTTACACATTCACAAGTTTCCACTTTATGTTGCATAATATTACCACGTATGTACATGTGCCACCTTGCCACCTCAACTTTTTTACGAGTCCTGTATGTGTGTGTGTGTGTGTGTGTGTGGGTGTGGGTGTGTGTGCGTACGTGTGTGTGCAAAGTAATTCAATAATTACGCTCTTGACATCATATTCGAATTACTTTTTACCGTGTTGCATGTGGCATGTGCGTGTGTGTTGCATGTGACAAGTGGTTTGAGAATTGTGGCTGCAAAAACTCACACGCCGCTTAACAATTAACCCACTTTGCCACACCCACACGGACGTGACAATGCGGCGTTGAACGTTACGTTTGCATTTTACTCCTCAACAAAAGTCACATTTTGAATGCAATTCACTTTTCTCTCTTTCTCTCCACTTTTTTTCGCCACTTTTTCTTGCAACTTTTTCTCGCCACTTTTTCCTGCCGCCAGCTATATGCGAATGCCAAATATTGAAAAATTCAAATAAAATTTAAAAAATATGAAGATTCTTAATAGTTTAGATACTTCCATCTTCAAATAGTGTAAGAAATCAATAAAGTCTTGCCTAATGAGTGAAAATGTATTATTTTTATTTTCAGCTTAAGAAATTTTTAGCTAGCTACAACTAGAATAGAATCTTTTGTATCTATCTACCAATTTATTGCTATACTTTTTACTTTATACACAATTTCTCACTAGATCTAAGGAAGTTGCTGTAATGACCTGATTTCAAAATGAATCTTTTCTTTAACATTTTTATTTAAATGCCTGGCAACACGAGCGCAATCCTTTGGTGAAGTTTTTGATTTTGACTTGTTTTGTACGATATTTGATTCAATTTCGACCGACTTCTATCACTTATTACTGCTTCGAAATGAGGGCAGCAAAGAGCAGAAAAATTCGCATTCACGATGTGCGGCCAACAAATTTTCAATTACTTGTTTGGGATAAATAATATTTTTGGAAAATGCATTTTGTTCAACTAACTTTATTCATTTATTTTGAGCTGAAGTTTGGCGCAAAAGTACACAAACACACACGAAAACACACACAAATAAACACATCCGAACACACACACACACATACAAACACACACACACACATTCAAGCACACACACAAACATACACAAACACATACATTTAAATACACTAACACTTGTTCTTAGCAAACAGCATTTATACATATAAATATGTATACGGGCTTGTGTGTGTGTGTGTGTGAGTTTGTGTATGTTTGTGTTTGTTGTTTCGCTTTAAAAATCACAAAAAAATGTCTTGCAAAACGAACTAAGCGCACAACGTGTCAAGCAATGGACGTTGAATTGACTAATTGTTGCCCGACTTTAAGTTACCCTGTTGTCAAAAAAAAATAAAAAAATTGGGATAATTAAATAAGCTTTCTGTAGGCTGGCAGGAAATGTGTCTTAGATCGACATTCCCCTTTGCAATTTAAAAGTTCTCTTATTGAATTGGATTTTAATAAGTACAAAAAAGTTAATTAACAATCCAAAAAATGCACAACTATCTGTCAAGATTTTCGAAGGGAAAGTAAAAATAATATTATTAAAGTAATGCTTGTACACTTAAAGCACTATTTGAAATTTAGAGCTTGTTTATTTTGTTTACTCTTTTATTCAAGATTGCTATACATTAATATTAATATTGAAACTAATCAAAACTTTGTTTTCTGCTTGATTTTAAATTGGCTGTTTATTTTATTATGATCCTTTATTAACTAAATATGAAATTATTTTTAATTTTAATTAAAAAAGGAAAATATTTTGTTTTGTCATAATTGTAATTGTAAAATAAAAATAGGTGGATAGTATTTAGTCAGCATTAAATAAATAATAATTAGTCAATATCTTATTGCCTAGTTTTTATGTAAGCGATAAGGTTCTATTCTAATAAAAAGCTCACTTAAGAATGCTTGTTTTGTACAGGGTATAACAAACAATCAAACACATACGCACACACATGCACACACAAACAACACTTATATAGCGCGATAATGGCGACGGATGTTGTTTGTCCCACTTTAAGCTATTTGCTTGTGTCTCTTCTGTATGTGTGTGTGTGTGTGTGCGTGGGTGAGTCGTTGTGGTGCCCGATACGGTGTGTGTGGCACGCTCCACCTGCAATGTCGTCGTCGTCGTCATCATCATTCACATCCACATCCACAACGTGTGTTTCCCTTTGACGCTTTGCACGTGTTTTTCCCCTGGCTAAAATTGTAAAACTTTTATATTTTTGCTTTTTTATAGTTTCTTCTTCTTCTTTTTTTTTTTGCTTTGTTAACGCCGACCTTTGGGCGCTGCCTTCGGTGCCGTCGCGTCTAGTTTCGGTTTTAAATACATGGTCAGGTCATAGTTGATTTCGCCTGGCAAAAGTTGTAGATTGCACTTTTTGGGTACTTTGTGGCCGGACCTGTTTGTTAAATGCTTTAAATAATGAATGCAATTTTGTAGTAGCTGCATTTGGACGCCAGTTAAGAGCACTTGGCATGCCGCACGACGATAGTAATAGATATTTATGTTACTTACTTGAATAAACCTTTGATTCCTTCGAGTTTCTAGAATATTATGAGTTTCATTTTTTTCCAATTAAAACAAAATGCGATTTAAAAAAATTGTGGATTTATTCATAGAAGGAATACATATACGTATATATATATATAGATATATTAAAACTAAGAAAAGTTTGACACAATTTTGCTTACACGCTACGAAAGTAAGAAAAAATTAAACAAAAAAGAACAGAAGGAAAGAAGATTTAATAACCTTGCAGAGCAACGTCCACCAGCTGGCAGTTAAATTAAGATATTAATTTTAAAATCCGATGCATCTTTTATTATGGGATGATTATTTGAGTTGAGATAAATTCAAGACAACCTTTGCAAGGGTTATAATATCAAAATCAAAATTATAGAAAACACAGAAAGTAGTTGAAAAGTGAAGCAAAAATAAAGTTAGAATAGATGGAAATAGTGAAGGTCGGTGTTAAGTAGTAACATTCAGATTGTAGGAAAGATTGGTGATTTTGACAAAAAAAAAAAAAAAAATCAAACAACATTCTACTTTCTATTGGCCGCATCTTCCGTTTCGGGCGCATCATTGCTGGGACCCGAAAAGATATAGCTGTCCTGACCCGAAATGCCTGTACCGCCAGCATCGCCCAGCCAGGGATAGACATTGGGGCACTCGCGGCACGTTTCCATATAGCGAGTGTCTGTCAGATTCTGTTCGGGTATCTTAAAGGGCAGCGCACACTTTTGCCAAAGGCTGCAGGGTTTAGGTGCCACAGCAATATTCTTGTCACACTTCCACGATTCGATTTGGCTAACATCGCGCAGCTCCTTGGGATCGGTCATATATTGCAACATCTGGGTGACAGTCAGTATGTAGACGTCGGGTCTGCGAAATGATAGTAATTGTCAAATATATATACACGGAATTAGTTTTACGCCGTTTGCTGTCGTATCTGTGCGAATAAAGCGAATGTTTGAACATTGAAAACATGTCATCGAATATCGCATAGTTTATCTCACTTTATTCAGTTTTAGGGGCTATCTTTTACTTTACTTACTTACTTACTTTTCATCTAGCATAACTTATATAAATCTTAAAAAAAACACACAGACATACACACGCATACATATGCACCGTTTGCCATTCGCATCAAATGACCGTTCACAGGTGTCTGACATATGGAAAATGAGGAAAACAGAAAGATCGAAAAAAAAAAAAACAAACACAAAACAATTGCGTTAACATACAGAACGAAAGCTAGTTGATGGAAGTGAAATAATAAAAACTTGTGCTATTTTTTTTGCTCTCCATTTTATTCTTCTTCCTTTCCTTTCCTTTCATTTGCTTTCCTTTTTTTGTTTTTGTTTTATCTATCTGTCTGTCTGTCTGTCTTTATCGCTATGATAGTTTGAAGTCCATGAGCCGTTTCATCATTGTGCCGCACGCATTTTCAAGCATCTCATGCAAACACTTAAACGTGGCCCACACTACGGCTATGACGACGGCATGCGCTCTTGTTCGAACTGCTACGGCAGCTGCTTCTTGCCACATCGCCTAGAACGTACAACGCCAGCTCAATGTTGAAAGTCATTCACACTAATTAAAAACTTCGTACAATTGTGCGAGAAATAGTTCTGCAGCTGCTGGTATTCAGTTTTAGCTTTAGCTTTACCCACCCTTCTCCCTACATAAGTTCGCAATCTCTTTTAACGTGCCACACCTCTCTCACACATATATACATATGTACATATTCTGTGTATGTTTGGTCCAAGTCCGATCATATTGCCAGCGAACTGCAAACGACCAAACTTCTATTTTAGTTCAAAAAGCGAGCGAGAGATAGTGATACAGAAAGAAACAGAGAGAGAAACAGAGAGATAGAGAGAGAGTGAAAGAGAATGTTCATATGCTGGCGCCTTCACACCATTTAGTTTTTTGCCCCAAATTATTGGAGTTGCTACTTTAATTCAATTGAAGTATGTGTTAGCAACAGAAGTTTTCAGTTTTGTTGTGCTTGGCAATTGTTACGTGAATACACTTAACTAAAACCGAATAGTTTAAGCTGTCTACAGTCATAAACTAAGATTTCAGACTAAGAAAACCTGAAAACTGCAACAAGTGTTGTCAAGTGGTTTTGCAGGCGGTATTTTTGTTACCTGTTACATTGTTGGCAATGGTAAAAATAATAACATTCATTTTTTATAGCTTTTGTAACTTGAACACAGAAAAGTTCTACGAAAGAAACCTGCAACAAAGTATGTTTAGTCGATGTTTTATTTAAGTCTTTTATAAAAGACCTATTAAGTAAAGTCCAAAATATATAAAAATCCTTAAACAAAAATGTTGATAAAAACACATAATGATTATAGAATTTTCGAAAGATGTTTATGGAAAATAATACTAGAATAGCTTTTTAATTAATCTCAGACAATTCAAATTAAGTTAATTAGAACTTAAGCTATCAAAAAATTGATCAAATCTATCTAAATCTAACAGATCCAAAAATCTTCTATTACTCTGATCCTTAATCATTTTGATTTTATTTAATCTTACATGGCAATATAATGCTGATCTGTTGATGATGTCAAATTGGTTGTTGTCATTGTTATTTGGACAGTGGTTTTAGTTCATGCATCATTTTGCAGGCCAACCCGATATGCCTGTTACCAGTTGGCCAGTTTGCCAAATGCCAGAGCAAAGTGCGATGCTATCAGCACATAACTTCATTATCGGAGTTTGATGCCCTTCGTCACACACACACACACACAGACACACACACACACATATATACACACATACACTTTGATGCCGCATCTCCCACATATTTGTTAACCTTAGCTAATGCCCACCCCCTCTCCCATTCACCCCTTTCTTACAGTGTGTCTCTGTAAGCACTCGGGCACTCAATCTCATTCTCTTATGTGGTTGTTTGTGTGCGTTTTAACATGGCTTTTAGTTAGCCATGGCCCAGCGCCATTCCACCATCTCCCCCTCCCACTCTTTCTTATTCTCCCTCTCTCTCTCTCGTCGCCCTCGCCTGGTTATTGTTTTCTTTGCCTTTGCCGCCGTCGTCGACGCTGTCGCAGTGCCTGCGCAGATATTTTTCAAAATGAAAGTTTAACAAAATTAAACTTTTCTCATTAAAACGTGCGATTTTTTTTCTGCTCTCCCATCGTCGCTGCTGCTGCTGGTGTAGCTGTAGCTGTAGCTGAAGCTTTTTGCTGTTTCTTCCTCTTTTTTTTTGATTCTGGAGATATTCGGTTCGGTGCGGTAGTAGGCGGAGGGGTAAGTTGATACCGTATACCGTATAGAGTTGTGCATATGGTTGAGTGACTGGGCCGAGCTTTTAGATTGAATGCGCGGCAGCCGCATCATCAACCTGTTCCTGACCGAACACTCTCTCTCTCTCATTCTCTCTCTCTCTTTCTCTCTCTCTGACAAACACAAATGGAGAAGGTAACGGGATTGAGCTGACTAGTTGAAGCATATGCCGCTTGTTCAAGCAATTTTTATAGCAATTGCCAATTTTGTTTTTTTTTTGTTGCTTTTGCGCTTTTGCGTTTTTGCGTTTTCATCTACTGTTTCGCTTCTCTCAATTTTCTCTTCGCTGTTTTTTGTTTTTTTGTGTGTGTGTGTGTGTGTTGCTTTCTTTTAATTGAATATAAAACTTGCCAGCGGCAATCGGAAGCGCACTGCAGGAAACGCCATCTGCTCTCATGTGTGTGAGTGTTTGCGTATGTGCATGAATGTGTATATATGTGTGTGTGTATGTGTGTGTGTGTGGACCTACCAAAGTTGGCTTTCAATTAAGAAAACACCAACAACAAAAAGCCGAGATCCGAGACATACATACATATGTATATACATTTATGAAAAATGAAGAGCCTCGTGCGTAGATAACAAAATTGAACACGAAACGGTTCACGTATCTTTATGTATGTTTATGTCTATATGTACATGCATACATACATATATGCTTGCATGTTCATTTTTTTCAAGATTTTAAAGGTAATGAAATATTCATTAAGTCATGCATACAGTTAAGCAACTTTCTTTGAGCCAGTCAAGCAATACTTACAATTCGAGCGCCCAATCCAAGAACTTGTGAAGGCCGTTCTCAAGTGGTTTTGTCTGGAACCAGTTCGTGTGGAAGGGCATCATATAGGGTGCCTTGTTCTGCTCGTAATAACGTGAAAAGTCCTCCTGCAGCCATTCGAACACCTCGTTATCATCCAAATTGTGGAGCACACATTGATCCATATAGGGGCAATGACCACCCTCAAATCCCTCAACATAATGCGTGTTCAATGGCACCTCCCACACACCGGGGAAGGTGCTCGAGGGACAAGTGCCGCTCTTGCATTCGTGCGAGATCTTAAAGTCCAGAGTGTAGGGCCAGACGGGCACGGGAACGGGTGGCACAGTTATTGAGCTATCGTAAATGTAGCCAAAGTCTTCCAAAACCTATTCAATGAAACAAATTTGAAAGAAAATTATATTATAAATTGTTTTTAAGGTGCCAGCAAGCAGTGCAAGTATAAGCAGTATTTACTGAAAGCAGTGTAAAAGAGAGCGCGCGGAGAGATCGTTGGAGACTTTGATGGAGGGATTGATACACTTGAGCATCTTCATCTAGTTTACGCATATTATTGCCACACGCAAACTAATTAGTTAAAAATTAACTGACTTAATGCATTATTAATATCACTTTGCTTGCTTTATTTTGTCTTGTAAACAAATTGAAAGAGCAGCAACAAACTCAAGAGAGTAAGCGAGTATTAATACGTTGTTGCTGCTGCCGATGCGTGATTTTAATTATTTGATATTGGACTGAAAAACTCATTAATTAAGAAGTATAAATTAAATAAACATTACGGTAAGTGGCTGCTGTCTAAAAGCCATCAGAGTGCTTAGCTAACGGTACTTTACACTCACATTCAGTTCAGTACAATTTTCTAATGAACAGCTGATAGATAGCTGTTAATTGCCAATCAACTGTGTGCACTAGTGTGTGTGTGTTTGTGTGAGTGAGTGTGAGTGTGTATTGTGTTGTTTTGTGGCTTTATGCTGGCTTTTGGATGCAACATGTTTGTATGTGTGTACGTATTTCTTTTGTGTTCAGCAAGCCTCTTATACATGTGCGTGTGCGTGTGTGTGTGTGTGTGTTTGTGCGTTTGCGTATTTGTGGCACATTCGCTACACAACGACTCACCTTGTATTGAGTGTTGCGTCCGGGCTTGAGGAAAGGTGCACGCATTCCAACCACATCGTTCACGGACACATTCGCAAAGTGACGCAGAATTTCACGCATACCAATCATTTCGCCCACCCACTCCTCGTACCCTTTGTCCTGCAGTCCCAACTGCTGCGAGATGCTCTCTGTAGCGATTTCGTGACCGGCATAGCCCAGATGTTGGATCTGTTGGTAGTTACTGTAAAAAGAACACAAAGAAAAACAAAACAATGAATATGAGAATGGCAATTAAGTCGAATTGTTGTCGAACTGATATCGAAAGGATGGGTAAAACAATCAAATCAAATCCATAAAAAAGCATTCCATAAAAGCGGCAGCTGGCACTTAATACAATGGCTCAAAGGTTAAGCGAGATATTATATTGAGTTGCATGCAACACATTTTGAATTTCTCAAAGTCAATTTAACACTTTCTTCTACTTTACACAATAATTAAAACTATTCAAAACACATATAAATGGCGCTGTCTACGTACAGGATTTGACGGCTAACAAATAAAAGCTTAAATAATGCCAATTGCATATTTGTTTGTGTGCATAAAGCTTAGCCCTCAAGCTATTACAGAACTGAAAGAATCGAAAATAAAATACATAAATACATTTATTTATATAATATATGTATGAATATTTGAACTTATTGTAGTTAGTAGTTTTTTTTTTGGCTTCATCTAACTTTTGTGTATCAAATACAGATGCGAAAAAAACGAAAAAGAAGAAGAGTAACAATCTTTTATACTCAAATAATATTTTTTAGAGGTGGCTCAAAAAGTTAAGTTGATAAGTTTTGCCCTTCAAAATGCTCATAAGAATAAGCTTAAGCTCATTTTTATTATTGGGAATCTATATTAATTCGAATTTTATTTAGTTGGTTTTTACAAAATAAAGAAATGCTCCTTAATTGACATTAAAATGCAGGGCATTTGTTAGTCGGTTATTGTCAACCATAGCATTCGCAGAATCCGGAAAATTCGCCCACAATGTTAAAAAAAAAATTGCTTAACACTTGTTGTAGACACACAAAGACACAAATATATATATACAGTAACATATGTGTATATAGAAAGAGAAAGCTTTCTCTCACATGTGTTGCAGGTGCAACTACTAGAACATGCAACAACGGGCGGCAACTGACGAATGTGGCTGGCCAACACACTTCAGCTTTTGCCAATTAAAAGAAAATTTCTAAAAACAAAACCCAAAGCGATGAAAACACAAAAACCAGCTAAACGAACAGTCCTAAAACAAAAAAGCGACAGCTCTTTTAAATTCGCTTGTTTAGTTACACCGAATGTGGTAATACTCTTACTACTCTGCTCTCTAGTATTTTTACTTATACCTTTACTACAACGCCTACTTATACTTCTACTTCTATTTCTACCTCTTCTTCTACTTATACTTCTTCTTCTACTTCTACTTCCAATTCTTCTTCTAATTCTATTACAACTTCTGCTTTTACTTCTACTACTGCTTCTTTATCTACTTCTACTACTAAGTGTAATTTTACCTTGCTTCTACTTATACAAAATCCTATTGCAAAATCGCGTTTGTAATCCACTTCTATATAATTTTCTTTACAGCACCCACCCCCCACAACTAACAACTAATACCTCTCATCTTTTAACTCGTAACACTCCAATTAGTGACATTCAGCTACGCCGACGAGTATAAGTCGCTGTCAAATTGCACAAGAATTCAATGCACGCTTCGCTTTCGCAAAGGGCATTCCGGCATTCAACATGAAGAGTTACACGCTGCGCCCGAAAGTATGCAACAGCAGCGTGAAAAACGTCAGTTATGCGAAGTAGTAGATGCAACAAACATAATTGCTCATATGCAAGCATGTATGGATGTGTTTGTATGTGTGTGTGTGTGTAAAATATAATTTTAAGCTGGAATGAAAGAATGGAGGCATGAAGTTTACGATGCACAAATAGTTTTTTGGGGGTAAGAATCATAAAAAAAACAAAAAAATACAAATGAAATACTGACAACGACACAAAAATAAAATTATGAATGTTGTTTTTTTTTTTGTATGTTGCATGCAGCAGCAAGCAGTCCAACAAAAACACAATTTTACTTTGTATGTGTTGGCAAAAAAATTTTACTGTGTATTTATTAAGCATTTCAGTCAGCTAAAGGGCAAAACTAAGTGTGTGTGAGTGAGTATTTGTGTGAGTGTGTGTGTGCGTGTGTGTGCGCTTTAGTTTTGGGTAAACAAACTGCGCAAATATTTCGCAATGAAATTACGCCCCAAAGTCAAAGTTTTGGGCTGCTGCAGTAGCTCACAAACGAAAATGAAAACAAAAAAACAAAAAAACAAAAATAAATAAAAAGCAAGAGAGAAAAAAAAGAAAATCTGAAAGCAAAGTAAAAATAATGAATGCGATGCTGACGCACTTTAGCCTATATGGAATGACGTACGAAAAGAGGAGGTGGCCACGCCCACACACACACACATGGACTTGAAGGAGGCCTTCACAATGGCACAAACTACGATCTGACATCGTCGAAAAAAAAAAGTTCATGCAAAAATGTGGAAATGTGAAAAGTTGTTCAAAAGCACACACACACTCACACACACCCAAACACTTTAAAGAGCAAAAGGGTGTGTGTGTGTTTGTGTGTTAGTTAGATTTATTGCATGACATTTTAATTGTTAGACAAACAGCTGGACGAAAACTGAGCTGGACTATAAATGCAATAACAACAAGCAGCAGAAGCTGCAAAGATGCTGAGAAAACAACAATAAAGAGTTAACATTGTGGCATTGCTACGAGTACAAGCTTGCTCGTTGTGTGTCTAGAGCGTGGCACATGCGAGAAAGAGGTTAGGTGAGTGCCACAACAACAACAACAACAAGATACAGAGAAAATGTCAGCAGCAATTAACACCGAAGCGAGCGAAGCATAAATATCTACAGCCAAAAGATGCAAGAGCAAGTCCTTAAAAATAACTGACATCACCCACCCACGCACACACACACACACACGACACATGCACGCAAACACTGACATTTGATGAATTTGCTTTTGGCCTTGTCGCGAATGTCAAGAGACAAAATGCAGTTTTGTTCTGGCCTCGGCACTGGAAACCCTCTACCCCTACCTCCACCCCCCCCCCCCCCCTTCCGTTTGCAGTGGCCATTGTTTTATGACAACGCTCATACGTCACGTTGTACCGGACACAGTTATGTGTGTTGTGTGTGTGTTTGTTTGTCATGTGCTTTTATTGCCCAAGGTTCTTTGTTTTTTTTTTTCTTCTCTTTTCAAAATATATATGTATATATTATTTTTTGTAGTGTATTCTTTCCCAAATTTGGAACGACAGCAAACGCACATTCTTCTTCTTGCCTGTGTGCATGTATGTGTGTGTGTGTGTGAGAGTGTCGAGTGCCCTGCTGCGGCTGCTAACAAGTTCAATTTGCATTTAAAAAAAAATTGGGTGAAACACATGTAATCTCAACGATTAGAACACACACACACACTCACACACATCTTCACAGGCACATGGATATTTGTGTTCAATTCGTTCCTGGCAGTTGGCAGTTTACTTGGCCCAAAATGCGTGCAATGACCGCATGCAGCAATTTCTTTTAATGTGCTTTTAAAAGCCAAAACCTACAGGTTCAACCCAACCCCCACCGCCCTCCCCACCCCACTTACTCACTCTAACGACCAGACAAGCACCTTTGTTTTATTATTGTTGTTATGTTCTCTCTTTCTCTCTCTCTCTATCTCTCTTTGCGTCTCTTTCTCGCTTAACGCATCGATGTGCACCAAAAACTAACTTAATTTGCATGCAGCATATTGTGCGTTAAACTCTTTCTCTGTATGTGTGTGTGTGTGTGTGCGCCATGACCGTACCTAACGAGCTTGCCTGAGCTTGAAGTATAGAAAATAACATACAAAACAAGAAAAAAAAAAATCTTAAAACTCCCACGAACAGGCAGCAGAATCAGAAGCAGCTCAAGTCTGGTTTTTAATAAAGCATTTCGATAGAAACCAGCTAACACACACACGCACACACACACACACATAAAGAAAAATTGCAAAACGAAAAGAATGCAGCAGGAACAAAAAAAAAAAGTGAAAAGAAAACAAAGCAAAATGAAACAAAAAAAAACTAAAAATATATGCAGAAGAGCATAAAAGGAAAAAATTATGACCATCTTGGCTCTTGGCCGATGATCATCGTTATAATCAACACCAAACAGTTAAGCAATAACAACAACAATCACTACAGATAGTTGTTGTTGTTGTTGTGGTTTTTTGTATTCGTGCTTAGCTGGATTTTTTGGTAGTGATTACAAGGACGACTAATAAAAGTAGACAAGCTAAAAACAGAAGGTACACACAAACACACACACACACGCGCACACACATGCACACACATGCATGCATGCGAGCTTGCTGAAGAGTTGCCGCTGGGCAAGCTAACTGCTACACATATATACTCTAAAAAAAAAACACATATTTAGTTATTATTGGCTAAGAACGACTAGCAAATGCTCTAACAAAGTCATCTAAGCTAACACAAAATAATGTTCGAATATATTTCAAATAATTATTTATATTATTAAATTTGAATATATCAAAATGCCTCTAGCAAGACATCATAGAATAGAGTAAGCACAATTTGTTTGCATCAAAAGAAACGTATGTAAACACACAAACACACACACACACATATTGTTAGTGTTGTTTGTATAAGGCACCTGCAAGAGCTGTTAAAGTATCGTTGGGTTTCTTGTCATAGTCATTGTCAACGTTGTCGTTATCTTTATTTCACATCAACGACATAGTCATCATCATTATCATCATCATAATCATAATCATCATCAGCATCAGCATCAGGAAAAGCCATGCCACACGGAGGCAAGGCCGTACTGTGCCGTGCTGGGCCAAAGTCTCATCATCATTGTCGACAACACAGCTATTGCAACAACTACAACAACAACAACAACACATCAATGCCTTCATCAACAATTTGCAGCAAGAAAAAAAAAAAACACACACAAAAAAAATAATACGAAAACGGCCAAAACAGGCACACAAACACACACAGGCAGTTGAAAACGCAACACACAAAAACACTTTAACACACACACACACACTTGCACACACTGACACATTTATGTATAGGTGCATGCAGCAACAAAACATTTATAGAACACAGCTCGTGAGTTTCGGATTTTAATGTTACGTTTATTTTGCAAGACACACACACAAATTTGGAGTACACACATTTAGTGGAAAATCGTTTTGAAACTCAACAATTTTGCACTCAAATATATTAATTGCACTCACAAACATTTTGAGTCGAGTTGCAAGCATGAAAACTTAGCCTTTATAACATGTATTTGTATTGGTACAAAGTGTGCCAAATAAAATGTTTCAAATTATACGAAAATGTTGAAAATTATCGAAACACGTAAGGAATATTGTATAGTACATTTGAAAAGCCTTGTTTGCATTTGTACAGCAGCTATATGATATATTAGTCCGATTCGGCTGACTTTGAGAACTGATTCAAGTGCAACAAAAATAAGATATTGTCTTAGGTATTAAAAAGCTCACGGACATGGCTATAACGATCAAGAATATATATACTTTATATAGTCGGACATGTTTCCTCCTTCGATGCGTTTTCATAACAAAATTAATAAAAAAAGAAAGTATGTTAAGTATATTTAATGTTTTTTTAAAATGTTTTCAGCTCTTTAACTTTGACAATTAATTAATTTTAAGCAATTCTTGAACAAAATATATTACTTTGTTAAGTTTTTAGCTTCTATTTTATTTGTAGGTCATAAAAGAAGTTCTATTGCGTATACGCAATGGATGCCCACAGACAAAGACAAAAGAAGAGGAGACAAAAGGGAAGTGGACACTGGACAGGCGAAAAAGGAAACAGTTTAAGCAAATTAAGCGAAAAGAAAACAAAAAAAAATTAAAATAATGTATGCATAAATGACAATGAAAATTTATGCAGCGACATTTACTCTTAACTTGTAGCCGTTGCAAGCGTGGCAGCCGAGGCAGCCTTTCTTGAGCCACAGCTTCTTTTGTTTTCAGCTGCCACTTGATGGAAACTTTTAACGTGCAACGTGTGGCGACCGCAGCGGCGCTGTTGTTGTGCCTGTGGATAGAGTAGACAGCTGCTCAAAAGTTGTTGGGGTCATTTAAAAAGTTGAAAGCTAAAACTGGCGGCTGTATAACCATTAAGGATAGCAACGTGCCTGACTGTCGCTGACATTTTGCGCGTCGCGTTGCCGGAGTCCGCCAAGCAGCTGGACGAAGTCAAGGTAGTGTGCTGCCATAGGCCATAAAATCTAAAGTTGTGCTCGTGTGTGCACAGTGTCGCAAAAGCATGTTTACTGCCCAGTCAGAGGGTTTGTTTTTTTTTTTCTATTTATTTGTTTTTCATATTAAATGACAAAAAAAAGATTAAGTTTTAAAAACTGTACACAAATGTGTACACTCATTGTTTGTATGTATGTGCATTGGATGCTTTTGAACTATCGATAACTTGTGTGTTCCTTAACCGATATTAATGAAATTTTACGAGGTTGTCAATTGAACAGCAAATAGTAGTTTGCTAAAGCTATATATTGAAAAAGAATATTTTTGAATGTTATCGATAATCTATGTGCATATCGGAAACACAAAAAGTTATCGATAACTTGAAATGATCTCGGATATGACTTATGATATACGAAAGCGTAGAGTCCAAATCTATTGAAAAATAAATATGTATTTATTTGTGAAATAAAAAAACAGGTAAAACTTTACTTACAAGAATTAAAGCTATACTTTATCGAAAGTTTATGCGTACATGCTACATAAAAACCAGAATACAGAATTGGCTCAGCACATTTGGGTTTTTTGATCTTTTAACTTATTTTATATTATATATTATATATATTTTCGCAGTTTTAAAAAAAGATTTGAAGACTTTTCAATTAATTATTTCTTATTCATAGTATAAATTTCTATATAGCGATCAATGATGTGCCTTTGCAGTATTGAAATCTTTCTTCCGTATTTTTTTGTTTTGTGTTAATATTTATGCAATTATACACTGTGCTACACAAACACAATACACAAACTGTGTGAGGCATCTGGTTGTGCCGTAGGCTTGTGGATTCAGTGAGTTTGTGAGATGGCCGTGGTTTAGGCAAGCCGCTGGCAACACGCTGTCGAGCGATATTAACATCAAGCGTCCGGGACGCTTGTGATAGTAAAAATTAACTTATGTTAAGAAGCCGTGCAGCAGGTCGTATGCGTGTGTTGGCAATAGGCAACAAAACAAAAAAGTTTTTAAACAGCAGGCGAGCGAGTGTTTTTCTTGTCCGCAGGGCAGTGCGGTTAAGGAGGGGAGTGGGGTGGGATGGGGTGTGCGATTAAAGTGGTTTAGACCATGTCGAGAATGACTTGGATATTAAACAGATTTTGGTTATGGTCACGTTTTCCCAGCCAGCCTGCTTGCCAGTCGCTTTTACAGATTCTGTCGACAGCAGCAGCAAGCGTTATGGAAATTTTCAAATGTCAAGGTGTTGATTACACTTACCAAAGTTCACAACAACAACAACAACAATAGCAGCAACAACAACAACAATAACAACAACCACAACGAGAGTAACCTCCTCCATTCTGTTTAAGTTTAGTTCACTTTGACTTAGTTGGAGACGACAATGGTCGCCATATAATTGCCTGCAGCAGACTCTCTGCTTTGCTTATTTTGTTGATTATAAGGTCAAGCGATGTTGGCCTGCTAATGAAGTATAATCTTAAAGGCGAAAACACAAGCAAACAAGCACACACACACACACACATACACACAACAGGCATAATAAATGACACTCAAATGGCTCGTCACCGCCCTATAACCCACAAGGCTTAAGCTTTGGTTTATGGAGTTCATCATGAAATTTTATATGCAACAAGCAAAATGCTAATTGATGTGAGCCTAATGAGCTCATTCAATTAATTTAATGTAAAACAAATGAGAGTGCTCTAATCGAGCGAGAGGTTGACGAAACCACATCCTTACGGTCTTAGGTGTTATGGTACATTTGAATTATCGATAACTTGTGCGTTCCTTAACCGATATTGATGGAATCTTATGAGGTAATCAATTTTACAGTGAATAAAAGTTTGCCAAAGTTAAATTATTAAAAAACGAATATTTTCGAATGTTATCGAATATTATATATGCGAATACCAGAAACACAAAAAGTTATCGATAACTTGAAATGATGAACGTAGCGTCTAAGTTCTTTGAACAATAAGTATATAGTTAAGGTTGTGTTCGAAGACGCTTTCTTTAGCCTTTGAGACACATTGACAAAACCTACATCCATTATTAATTGGCTTTGCTTAGAGCCAGTTCTAAATTCACTTTACTAAAGTCACCTGTTTGCTTCATATTGAATGCCGCAGTGTGTCTGATTGTGTTTTGTTTTGGCAATCAGTTTGCATTGTTCTTCGCTTCGAACAAACTGCATGGAAAATCGACCAAAAGTTTTGCATGCTTTGGAAAATTCGTTTAGCCACTGCCGCCGCCGTCGCCGACGCTGTGGCCGCAGCACGCGACTCAATTTCAATTTGGCGATACTGCGAAACGGAAGCGCTTACGTGTAAAAAAGTCGCTGATGTTTATTCAGCAAATGCGGCAACTATCTATCTATCTAACTATCTAACTATCTGTCTTTCTGTATGTGTGTGTCTGTCTGTCTGTGTGTGTTCTTTTGGCCACAATGCGCCTACTACATCATTTCCATCTCCGGACTTTCCTTGCAGTTCAGCTGTAGAAACTTGCTTCCAAATTTGGGGCTAGAGCGAGTTTTTAGTATATTGTTAACAAGTAAAATGAAAACGTAAATGTTTGAAAATTAGATTTTGCCCGAGTCGCTTTTGTTTAGACTTGTTCCGGAGCCAGCACGGCCAGTTTTGTGGGTGTTTGCGTGTGTGTTGTGCGTTGCTGTGTGTGCACTGAGGTGTTGCCTAGTTTGTGGCTTGTTAGTTAGTTAAAAGTTTTTGCCTGCAATTAAAATGCTGCGCAAAAAGTTTGTTTTAACATTGTTCTTAATTTTTTCTTGGGGGATTTTTTTTGTTGGTTTTTTTTTTTTTGGTTTTTTTTTGCAGTTTGTTAAATCCAAATACAAATGAACAGAACTGTCTCCAACTGCGCTGCACTTTTATACATACATATGAATGTGTGTGTGTGTGTGTGCGTGTGTGTGTTAGTCACAGCCGCAGTCGCAAAGTGTACAAGTCCTGTGGCAATTGCCTGATTGTTTCTTATCCGCAGTACCATCGAATGGCAAGAAAGTTCGATATCAGTGACATTTCGGCGTACACAAACAGCTCGTAGTTGTCAGCTTTACTTTCCCTCTCTCTTTCTTTATCTTTTCTCTCATTTTGTTGTTGGCATTGCGTTCGTGCTGGCAATAACAACGAAATAAGATATTCTAAGCATTATTGGCATTAGGTTTAAGCTCACAGGAAAGTTTAACTTAATTTCAAGTAATTTTTTAATAATTAAGCCAAATTGCGTGAATGACAGATTTTATTTCTGGGCATTATCTATCTTTTTTATTTTTTGTTTGCCATTTAATATGACTTTATTCAACATTTCTTTAGTTTTATATATATTTAATAGATTCAAACTCAAACATATCACATTAAGATTAAATAAAAAGTCCTTCAAAAGATAGTGCAACATAAATTTTTAGACGCACATCAAGTAAGATACATAAATAGCAAAGAAAAGAAAGACGGAGACTGTTTTCAACAAGAAAACTAATTGCCACAATGGCCGTAAACAAAAAACCAGAGTGAGAAGCAAAATGAAAAAAGTCGCTGCATACTTTGCGGCGCTGTCATTGGCAACTGGCTGGAAAACTCTGCATGCCAAATCAAAATCATCATTATCATCAGCAGTAGCAAGAGCAGCAGCAGCAACAGCAGCAGCAGCAGCATCAGAAGCATCAGCATCATCATAGCCAAAGGCAGTGGCAGAAAAAAAATCTTAACAAAATAAGCTGAAGAGTTGCGAAGCGCATTAAATCATTTCCGCACTAAAGAGCTCGGCAGTTGTTAGTGCGACTGTTTCAGTTTACCACTATTTATGTGCCACTGCTGCTACTGCTGCTGCTTTTTGTTGCAAGCAAAAATAAAACATAGCCAAGAAAAAAAAAGAACAACAACAACAGAGCCGAAAAAAATGAAATGAATGAATGAAGGTGTCTCTTTTTTCATTCTCTGAGGCAAAAAAAAAACGCAAAAGAGTGCATATAAGTGTGCATGCATGTATGTAGTACAAATGCTATACACACAACACACATACACTCGCATTAGCCATATGTGTGTGTGTGTGTGTGTGTATGTGTGCTTGTGTTACATATTCAGGCAATTACTGACATTCAGCGCATTTCAATTCAACTTCAAAACTGCCGCCATCGTTACCTCTTTCTTCTATTTCTTCGTTCACTGTTCGTCTGCTTCATATTTCTTCACCGCGTTGTTGTCTTCTTCGTCGTCTGCTTCATTCACTACTTCGACTGTGGCAAAGTAGAAAAAAAGCTTTTAAACTTCACTCAAGATTTTTGCTGTTCATGCTCGGTTCGCAAATTTTTTGACTGTTGCCGCTTACTTAGTTTTCCCCTTCGGGCACATTGCACATTGCACAATGGACACTACGACGAAAAATGTCGACAAGATTGATATTCAATGCACCTAACAATGGACACAAAGGGCAATGCAATGTTTTCCAATTTGTTTTTGATTCAACCTTATTAGTTCTTGATATATTTATAATTTGAGTTTTGTCAATTTTTACATATCACATTGTTAGCCAAATTGTTTTATATTGTTAAGTATAAATTGGATTGAATAACTTTTTACCAAACTTTTCATTAGATCATTTAGTTCGTTTGAGTTTTTTTAGTTCATGTTGATCTTTTGCACTAACATTGAACGAACTAAGCAACTAAATAAACAGCTAGAATTGAACTAGTAAAAATGAATTCATTCAATTGAACTACAACTTTTGATAAACATCCAAGTTTACTACCATTATCAATAGATGTCCAAAGTATTAAGTTGTTAAGTAAGTGGTTTTAACAATAACTAGCGCTTTTTGATCCCACAGTTGTACGTCACATTTGGTCGATGTTCGCCGTTGTGTCTTTATGTACAACAGCCGCTTCATATTCCACAGCAACTGCAAATGCTTCTTGTTGGGCGTTAACTTTGTTGTGTGCTTGGCGCTGCTCTGTTGTGTGCGTGCGTGTGTGTGTGTGTGTGCGCCTTGTGATGTGCCGTTTTTATAAGTCTGTCAAAATGTAGTTCATATATTTTCGCGAAAATTCGTTTTGCAGTTGACATAACTTTGTCAGCCCCAATTTATCAACAACAATTAGTAGAGCAGAGACCGACTATCTGTCTGTCAGTCTGGCTAACTGACTATCCGGCTGACTGACATACGGCAAGTGATAGCTTTTTTTCTTTTCTCTTTTTTTTGGGGCGTGGCAAGTATGTGACAAGTATTTTGCACAACGTTGCACAAAACTTTGCCCGCCTGACTTGACTGGCAACGAATTGCTTTGCCAATGAAGACATTGCAACAGCAACAGCAACAGCAACATAAGCAACATTAGCGTGGCATGTTAGCAACGGGTATAACGTAAGCGTAATATTGCCAAAAATATAATTTGAAAATGGTATGATAGATAACTGATTATTTACCTGTATTCGTGCGACATGAAGAACGTGCCACGAATGTTGCAACCGTTGGGATTCTTGCGCTTGCCATTAAAGATCTTCAGATAATGATCATAATTATTCAAATTGACGGCACCATCAAATGTCAACATCATAATTTGCGGTATCTGTAATATAGGTTAAAGACAAGAAAAACTGTTGTTGTATTCAAATGTCAAATGGCACAGATTATACATGTATATATATATATATATATACATATATATGTATGAGTGTGTGTGTGAGTGAGTATGTATGTGTAAAATGTCAACTAGCAACTGGTAAATGGCAAAAGCAATAGTAAAAGCAAAAGCAATAGCAAAAAGCTTCTAATTATATGATATGCACATTTTGCTCTTTGCACTAATCTTTAGCTCTGTGCGTGTGTGTGTGTGTGTGTGTCGGCCCAATTAGGGGAGCGCTGACCTCAAAATCAGCCGGGCATGCATTGGCATTGGAAGCAGCAAAAGCAAATGCAGCTGCTGCAGCAGCTGATGCAAACTCTAATTGAAGGTTTTTGCATTTTGTGTTCGTATTTTTTTTTGGTTTTTTTTATTTTCTGATTTGCCTGTCTGCGTTGCGGCTGGTTAAGTCTTTGGCTTGCGCAGCGTATGCGCAACTTGCAACTTGCAACTTGGTAGATGGTACGTAGTGCGGTTAACCAGGTCGCAAATTGAAGATTCTACTAACCAAACCGGAGACCTACTATCATCAATATATAGTTGCGTCAACAAAAACAGCAACAGCAACAGCAACAACAACAGCAAGAGCAATAAGTTTAACGAGTGGTAAAGCAAAGCAATTCCATTAGAAAAACGTTGCCACCCCGTTGACACTTTGAAGTCCCCATGCGGGGCAAACAACATCAACGACAACGACGAAAACGACAACAACGATGCGACATTTCTGTTTGGCGTCTCTACCAAAAGATGCTTGCAACACTTTAAGTGCAATTCCATAATCAAAGACCAGTTCAATTCCGAAACGAATCGAATCGAATCAAACTAAAAAGAAATGACGCACCCATAAAAACAACCAGCGACCAAATACAATTCGGTTCGCTCAACGAATATTAAATGCACTTTATATTGATTGAAAGTTGAGTCAAAAGGTTAGAGAGATGAGACAATAACATTGAGAAATACTTGAATACGCAATATGCAACAGACAGCAAGTAAGTAACTTAAGGAACGAGTATTTTTGTATGGCAACTATATGATATAGAAGTCCGATCTGCCTGACTTTGAGAACTTATTCAAGTGCAACGAAAATAAGACCTTGGCCAAAGTTTCAGCTCGACGGACAAACGGACTTGGCTATATCGAGTCAGCTCGCGATGCTGATCAAGAATATATATATACCTAATGGGTTCGGATGTGCTATCGAGAAGATACAGATAAGACTTTAAGGCGCTCTATTTAAGCGTTTTGCAAACTGCATTCAAAAATCACAATGCTTAACATTTTGGTTTTGTTATCAAATGAAAATCGAATGCGATCAGCGTTAAGCAACTTGGGAATAGCTGAAAAGCTGATTCATTCAATGGCTGTTGAGGTGGCAGCCGAAATGCATTTTGCATCAAGCTGCACATAAAGAGTTGAGGCACGGTCGTTGTTAGTTGGTACTTAACACACTCATTGTTGGACACATAAAGAGGATTAATGTACAAATGCAATATTAATGTTGGACGACTAAACACTTGCCCTTACCTCACACTCTCGACTCGCAACCAGTTGGCAATAGTCGACAATTGACCATGTTTCCATCTATCTATCTTACTATCTATCTATCTACCTATCTATCTATTTGTGTAGCCATCACTGTCTGTTGTCTGTCTGTTACTACGTTTGCCTCTCTCTCTCTCTCTCTCTCTGCATCTGTTCTGTCTGAGCTGGCAAAATTATGCAGAGGCGTGAAACACTCCAAAAGCATCGAACCTTGGTCAGCTTAAGTGCGGCTTTGATAACTGATGATGATGATGTTGATTATGATGATGATAATGATGATGACGACGATGATGGTTATGACGTTGGTGCCTGCTGCTGGAATTGAAATTTTCGTTTCGATTTTGACATTGCATCCTTTTGCTGCATTCTTTTATTGCCCTTCGCACAAAATGAGTGCAAATCAATTGCAGGATTTTTTTTTCCTTTCTTTCTTTTTCTCTTCGTCAACTTTTTACAGAATTATAAAGTGAAAATATTATTGCGAATATAATGAATGTGCGACAAGCGAAAGAGAAATAAGGAAATGAATCGTTCACAAAGTGGAACAATTTTTATACCTTTTTCTATTTTGGTAAAAGCAAAATTTTATGTTTTAAAATTGAATAAAAAATATTTTTTCTTATATATATATTTATTGTTATTTAAATTGTTATTATTCCAGTTCGTTTGACATGAACTCAAATACAACTTTTATTAAATATTAAACTACATAAAACAATTAATTCCACCACAATTAAATTATTTTTTTTTTTACTTATTTCAAAGCAAATGTTCAACAACTTTTAAAATGGCTTAAAAGCGTATTATGCCCATCTACAGTGGCTCACAGCTAATTTCAACCAGCAACAAAAAATCAAAATCTTAATCATAAAATCTAAGCTTAATGAGATACCCAAATAATTCAAATGCAAGTTGTGAGTCTGATGTTTCAAGTTGTTTATTAATAATTACTTCTTTCATTTAATTTTAGCGAAAATAAAAAAAACAATATAAGATGCTGGCTAAAATCAACTTTGAGCCACTGTATATACATACATGCTGAGCTTTTAAGACCTTTCTCTTCTTTTCTCCTTTGTGTGTTTTTGTCTTGTGAAAACACAGAAAATGCTTCACTTTTGAAGTCTTGGCAAAAGTTTCATGGACACAAATTGGGAGTTCAGTACGTTTAATTGGTTGCGTTTCATGAACTGGCATAGAGAAGAACTTGGGTGCAGTCTCCTTTGACATGTCTCCCCCCCCACCCCCTTTCTTTCTCATCTTACAGTCTTTATCGCTATCTCTTTCTATGTTTGTCTCTCGCTCGGTCTCTGTGTACGTTGATAATTTCAGCTTAATGTGACTCAAGTTTGCACTCCAGTCTTTGAGCAAATATGGCAGATAGACAGTTGACAAGCACCTTTTGCCTGAAAAAGAGAGACAGAAGAGAAGTTTGCCGAGACGAGCTTTCGTTGAGCACTAGAAAATGGATGATAGATGGGTTTTTCATGCTGTTACCCATCACTGACGAAGGATAAATTTCTCCCATTTCCCCATTTCTCCCATTTCTCCCATTCCCTTTGCATTCCATTTAGTTATCTTGTTGTTTGTGTGATGCAAATTTGCATAGCTTAGTTGCTCAATCGCGGCGACAATTGAGCGGCTCATTGATTGAGTGATTGCAGCTGCGCATAAATGCAGTTCCCTTAAACAGTAACCCATAGTTGCCATACCTTATACCCCATACTCCATGCCCCTTATCATATACTTCACGTTTGGCAGCTCTATGATAAGTTTTTGTTGACACTCAGCGTCACTTTTTTCTTTCACTTGGCAAAAGGGAGAGAGAGAGGGAGAGAGAGGGAGAAAGAGAGGGAGAGATAGAGCTTAAATCAAATTGAATTCGCATTCAAATTGAGCAAAGCGTTTTATTTAACGCCACCTAAGACATTTTCTTGGAATAGGTTTCTTGGTGGCATCTTGGCATTCGTCGTAGTATTAGACGATGCAAAGTAAAATTGACTGTTAGTTTTACAGATAGTATCAATTTGTGTACAACTAGCCATATTGACATAGGCAATTTAATAAGCTAAGCTTAAGAGAAAGAATATTGAAATAATAAAAGAATCAGCAAACATCGCAACCACATTCAAAGCTAATTCGAGTTTCTAATATATAGAACAAATATCGATCATATAAGAAGAACTTAACTCAATTTCATTAGCACTGACTTTTGAGCTCTAATGAAAACTTAATTTCATTAGCATTGGACGTATTCGATTTATATATATAAAATAACATAAGCAAGTTAACTGCTGGGTATGTTCAAGTCGAGCATACACCAAACTTTGAGCTGTTGAAAGTGTAGTGCACTTTGATATTGCGGAAATTGACCGCGCTGCAAAGTTGAATGGGAACGCATTTAACGATAAACGATAAACGAAAATCTCTTTTTTTTTTCAATAAACTGAACTGAGCCAAAAACGCTGCGTATGCGTAATATAAAATTGTTGTTGGGCATTGCTCAAAGAAGTTGGCCAAATGTGCACACAAATCAACCGCCTGTTTGCGGTTAATTGAGATTGTATCTGTGTGTGTGTGTGTGTGTGCATATGAGAAGTACAGGCTGTCAGGAATTGAAATCGTTTTGTTTTGTGGAAGGCGCTTATGTAAGCGCTTATAACACTTACTTAAACTAGTGTTTATTTGAAAGGGGTGCCACAACTGGGAAGCAGAACAGACAACGCGACAGATAGACTAACAAACACACACACACACACGCACACATACACATTTCAATTTCGAAAATTAAGTGGCTCACTTGCGATTTGTTTATGTTCTGTGTTCATAGTGTGTGCGTGTGTGCGTGTGTTTATTTGCGTTTTGCGTTTATGTTGAAAATCGGCCGACTATGTCGACGCCGCTGCCATTGCTGGCATCGCAGCCGCTGTCGCCACATAAACTTCCGTTGCTTTTCGGCTCGTATTTGACTTTTGGCTACACTTAAGAACTTGCGGTTCGCTCTAATTTGTCAAGCAACTTGCACAAGTCACAAGGCTTTAAAGTATTCAATAAAAGTTCAACAACTTAATGCAACATTTTTAGATTCATATGTTGTGTTTTCAAAGCTTTAGATTATTGCCAAGGTTTTGCAGGGTTTTATAGAGAGAGAGAGAGAGTGAGAGAGAGAGAGAGAGAACGGGAACGAGAGGTGAATAGTAAAGAATATTAAGTACAAACATTATTTAAGATATAAATCTATAAATATATGTATGACAGACATATAAACAAGTGTAGATCAAAGAGTATTCAAGTATTTTATTTGACTTTTGTCTATAACATGTTTATGCGTGTTTGTGGTTTTTGTTGTTGAATGGCATTGCTATTATCGTGCATGCGAAACCACAACTAATGTGCACTTCAAACTGTCTGTCAATTGGCAGGCCGCACACAAACACACACACACACACACACACAGGCACACACTGTGACACTAAATCAAATACACATGTACACAACAAACATACACGCACACACACACACACACACTTAAAACGAGAGTTGACATTTATATATTTGTGTATTCTTCCTGTCGAAAATTGTTGAAAATGCGTTGAATTTTAAAGTGCCAGAGCAATATAATTATAGTAGCTCTGAGTATCCTAATTTATATAAATATTAATATGCGCACACATATATACATACATATGTGCCTGTATGTGTGTATATATAATCGAATCAATTTGGTGTTCAAATAATTATTTGTTTTCTCTCATACATTTTGGTTTGTTGATTTTCGTTCTAGATACTATTTCGGACATCTCTACATTCATAAACCAAAACATGTTTATCTGTCAATCAATCTATTTCTTTGTTTTGCTTTTAACTCTTGCTCAAATTAGAATTAGCATGAAGTTTTGGGTTCCATTTGGATTAGTTACATGTATTGCATTAGCATCAAAAGCTGAGACAACATCAGAAACTAAATTGATCTCTTGAACGATTGGCTTTGTTTTGTTTTTTTTGTAAACTTTAGAAACATATAGGCTTAGCTTAGGCATCGTAAGCATCATGGAATAACCCAAGCAGTTGTAACTAAATATCAGAATAATAGCTTAATAAGATTGGATTAGTGTTGAATTTTGGGCTAGGGTCAGGGTTAGAAAAACTTCCATAAGAAAAATTGTTTGATCTTTAAAATTGTATACCGAAATACATCAATTCTGCCTGGATATACTTAAGTAAATCATACTAGCCCGCTATTATAAACATATATACACATTTGATTCATTGAAAATCTGTCTAATCCGATTACAAGTACACTTATTTCCCACCATTATATGTTTACTTTATTGTCTTTCTTCGACGATTCAAACAATCGAACTACCATATGACTCATCGTTTTTTGTTTGTTTGAATACATAGAATATATATTTAAATGAAGCACACATATTACGCATACGCACTGGCGCTTCTTGCAATGTGGCTTTAGTTTATTTTACTTTTACTTGATTTTATGAGCTAGCTACACTTCAAGGTTTTTTTGTTTGTTAATGTTTTTTTTTTTTGTGTGTGCAGCAAAAAAGCCGCATAACTCTTGGCCAAATAAACAAACCAAAGTTATTAAACAGGATATTCGAATCAACAGGAACAGCAGCAGCAATGACTACAACCTCAATAGCAAAAACAACAACAACAACAACAAACTGAGACTGTGACAACAATAAGCAACGAATGGCACAACAAATGGCAAAGACAACAGTACAATTTCCTTATGCAAAGTAGCGATAACAGCAGCAGCAGCAGCCGAATGCATATACACAGATTTATGGCCAGAGCAGTACCCAAACTCAAACCGACACCAACACCGAGTCCAAAGCCAAACGTAAACAACAACAAGCAAAAATAGTCTGGTCGAAAGGGCTTGACTTAAAGATACCCTAAACACGATACGTTTGCTGCAGTCTCATTCAGTAGAGTTGATAAAATGATAACTTTTGTGTATCTAAACAACAGTTTCTAAAGCGAAAGCTTAACCTTGAAGACCTATGGCTCGATTGTTATCGATAGCTAAAAAGAGCAAAAAGTATCAAAAACTTGAATAAAACTTTAATTTAAACTTTTTTTTAAACCCCTTTTACCCATTCTGAATGGGTTCAGGGTATTAACAGATACAAACACATCTACACACATACACCGCCTCATTGTCACGCCCCCCACTACACACACACACACACACACACCTATATGAAGGCGCAGCTGCCATAGTTCTGTGCCATGCCACTGCTGTGTGTCGTAAAAATAAAAGCTGTCAATGCACTCGAAATTTATCGCCTTGCAAATTAACACTTTAAGGGCAGCAGAAATGCAAAAACAACCGAACAGTATATATATATATATGTATCCAGTTATATATATATATATAATAGAAAGAGTGTGTTAAATGTTGGCCATATTGCATGCACTTACCTTTTCAGCTTCCAGATCGCCAGGTACCTGGGTGCCATCCTTGGAGCAGAAGCAGTAGGGCAGCTGGCATTCCGCCGTATTGCAACGTTGAGCGGTGTCTGCTGGGGCATCCGTTGCCGGTGCAGTTGCTGCAAAGACACACAGACAAAAGATGTTAGAATGTTATGAAAACGGGTTGCGCACGTTGTTGGTTGGATAACTTCTTCAACTACCACTTCTAATTCATCTTCTTCTTGCCGGCTGCCTGTTGCTAAGAAATTATTTAAAATCCATTTGGATATGCGAGCGAGAAAATTGAAGTCTGCCAATCGAATGAATTTGACCCTTTGAGGCAAGAAAGAAAGAAAGAGAGAGAGAGAGACAGAGAGAGAAAGAGAGAGAGAGAGAGAGAGAGTGAGGAAGGGAGAGAGAGTGAGAGAAACATGTCGAAAGTTAAAAGTCAACAAAATAACACAATGCAATACAAATATCAATAAGGCAGCAGGTAGCCAAAGCCAGCCAGCCAAACAACGTACAAAAGTGCAAGAAACAAGTTAAAAGAAAGTTAACAACGAGACAAAGATAGAGAGAGAGAGAGAGAGAGAGAGAGAAAGGGAGAGTGTGTAATGGAGAAACACAAATAGCCAATGGCTAAATTCTAGCTAAAACCGTACAACCAGCCTGCTTACCAAACAGTAAGCAAACCCAAATCCCCTCACACCACCAAGCTCAGCAAAACAGAAGGAAAATCGTTCGAGGCATCTTTTTGGCACAGTTATTTGCATATGTGGGCGTTGGGAGTGTGTGTACGCTTGTGTGTGTGTGTGTTTGGCAAAAAAACTCAATGGAATTCAATTGGCATTTCTTTTTGCTGTTGTTGCTGTTGCTATTGTTACTGTTATTGTTGTTGTTGTGTTTTGTTATCGAGTAAACAAATTCACTTAAAGTCCACAAAAACAAAAGGTTGCCTGCTCATGCACCATGTGTTTATTGAACAAAGCCAGCTTCGAAAGCCAACAGGTAAAACCAGGCATTAGCCATGCACTGGGTCACTATGAGCGAGGACAACATCGAGCCCAATGGCTAGAAGGGTTTTTTGCGATGGCAACAAATATTAAATGCATTCGCCTGCGCCTCGCTGCCTTCAATCAATATCGGATACACATACGACCCGCATTTGGCCAGCATAAACCAGCAGAAAGTAACGAAACGTAACCAAAACCGCAAAAACCATCACGAATTTTGTTGTGCCTGCTGCAATTTGTGGCCACGACTTAATTAACGCCACTCAAAGCCATCCCTAACCACCAACACCAACTGCCTTCTGGAAGATCTCAGCAAACATAAATAACCGTGGCTGCAACTTTACGCACAGCGGGCGTGAGCAACTGCATGTGGGTTGCAATGGTATTCTGAGCATTTTATCCTCTTTCTATTATTGCTGTCGCTAAGCTTTAGGCTGGGCATATTCAATAGCAAGGACAATAGACAGTTTTCGCTTTGGTTGGTTTTATTTTATATATATATATATAGTATATTGAAAATGGGTAAAAAGGGTATAATGGTATACAAGTACAAGGTTTTTTTTTTTCAAATACTCGATAACTCATCCCGTTTTCGATATACACACGCGATAGTAAGCACTGACTTTACGCGCTAAGTATACGGTTCAGTAAAGGTATCTTTTAGTCGGGATTTCCCGACTTGAGACTTGCTACTGGTTTTTTGTAATTTGTGTCGTGATTCTGAACATTCTTTACAATCAAAGCATCAACGACAACCAATGCAAATAAAAGAAGAGAATAAACTAGTGGAAAGTTAAGAGCTTGAAGATAACCAGTTATTGAATTTCTTACGCACAAAATATTGTGGAGTTCAAACAGAAGTAGTTTTGATAAGGGAATAAAAGGATTAATAACTTATTTTCACTTTGTTAGCATTGAAACCATTTTTATCTGTTGTATATCAAGTATATCCTTTAACAGTAGTGGCTATACGCTTTGGTTAGCTATAATTCCACATTCTAAACTAATTGTTTTTTATAGCATATACAATAATAACAAGAAACTAATGACACAAAAATGAAAATTTGCTGAACTTGTGTAACAAACTTGGAAAATTTAAAATGTTTATTTAATGTATGTTATGCCATCTCCGAACATTTGAAGTACGCGTATGTGTGAGTGGTAGGTTTAACTGATAAGCTTATCTTGTAAGAGTTGCCATTCAAGTTGCTCGTCGACTTCCGTTTCCGTTCGTTCAACTTGACGTATTATGGCTATGGTTGGTCGTCAATTGACAACATCATCAATCAATTTAAAGTGGACTTATGTCGCCTGACATTGCCAAATGCAAAACAAACTAATGATGTCAAGAAGTTTTTTTGTTGGTTCGCTTCAGCTTAGCCTCAGCAATCCCCTTACTGCCTTTCATATCAGTTAGTACGTTAACTTCTTGTATATATGAGGAGTATTTGTCTTTGGTATTTAAAATACAGTTGGCAAGTTGAATGCGAGTGACAAACGAATCGATTTAATTGCAAATATTTGAGTACTTCAATTCCAAACCGCTCGACTGCCAATTAAGTAACCGCTCGCAGCATAACGTTTGATTCTAAAGCTGACAAAAAAGTAAACAAAACTGTACATGCAATCAGTGCAAAATTCGTCCTGGGCAACGAAAGGACAACAACTTTGACCTTTGTTATCTAAATCCGAATCTGTTTCTTTTTTGAATGGCTTATGCAATGCCCAGGATAAAAGCAACAACAACGACAGTAACAGTAAAAATAACTAGAAAATAGTAAACGCCGTAATATGTGCCATAAATATTAATAAGCTTTAATGCTAGGTTTTAAATATTGAAACAAATGCACGGCACGTATATTTGTACATGCAGCTCGATTGGTTTCCGTTTGCGCCTGAAAGTATGCAATTCGCCTTTTTACTTACAAATTGTCACATTGAGGACTAATACAAATGCATGGCAATCAACTGAAGAAATCTTGCGGTCATATTATAAATAACAGCAATGCAAAAATGAAATGCTTGGCAATTAATTGGCCAGGCCATGGGGCAGCAGCAGCAGCAGCAGCACCTTTGTGGGTGGCAAGCGGTAGTCAATTGCAGACTGTGCAATCTACATAAATTCATAAGCCAAAACTAACGTCGAGTCCGCCTGACAGCAACTAAATGCATACAATTTTATTATTTCAGAAAAGTAACTTCGCAAATTTGCGCACTCGAGCAAAGTGAATATGCATGTGTGAGTGTGTGTATGGGTGGGTGGGTGCTTGTGCATTGGACTTGTGCACAGATATTGAATAAAATGTAATAAACACTTTTAGTAACTTTGTCTTATGCAATTCGCACTGCCAGCGACAGACTTGACAACAGCAACGCAAAGCTAAGACACAGAAAGAGAAAAAGAGAGAGGTGGAGAAAGTGCTTGGCAGAAGGAGCAAGTTGCATACGCTGCGTATACGTAATGCGGACAGTTTTGAAGCTTATTTGTGTAGCTGTTTGTGTTTTGTTGCTGTTGCTGTAGCTGTAGCTGTAGCTGTTGTTCTTGTTGCTGTTGTGTAAGCAATATTGAAATGCTGTCATTGAGCGTGCTCACTGAATTATGAAATTGAAAACTATTCAGTGCAAAATTGCTTCGAATTTTACCAGCTTCATGTCAGTTTGTACTACATACATGCGACACTATGGTGAATAAATATATACTATATAGTATACGTATTTTTATTGAGTATACAGCAGCAGTAGCAGCATTTTGTCAGTTGCTTGGACGCGCACTGTCAATAGTTTGGGCAAACTTGGCAGCTAAATAAGCTAGTCAGAAAGGGAGAGAAAGAACGAGAGAGAAGGATACCCAGTTGGCGGCAGCTTCGGCAATTTTGGCTTAAATGTATCTTTGCACGCAGATTTTATTGAATTTGCAGGCCCCAAAAAGTGTAGCTTAAATATTCTAATTTCTGTCTGGGCAACAGCAGCAACAGCAACAGCAACAAAGCTGAGTGTATACAAATTCAAATAAAACGAAATAAAATCGCATTTATATGCACATTGTATTGCATATATTGTGGAGTACCTTAGCCTCTGCCCAAATCGTACACACACACACACACACACACATGCGTGTGTAATGAAAAAAAGCAACTTTTTGCTTATTTATATGTATTCTTTTTTTTTGTTTGGGACATTTGCTGTCAGAATTTCAAATTCATTTGGGTTTTTCGAATGCCTCGTAAGCAATTCGTCAGCTAAGCATTTTGACAGTACAAGGCAGACAGGGCGGCATCGGGTTAAGGGGTTGGCGGGTTGGTAAGGGGTAGGGGGAAGGGGGGAGGGGTTGGGGAAGGCTTCGCTATTTTGGCTCGTGGTAGAGCACATAATCCCTGGTCTGGCTTATGTAGCTGATGGCAGATGGTTTGCAAATTAAAGTGCCAGACGATTAGAGGCAATCAGTGAGTTCTTCATCTGCTCTGTTTGTATTAGGTTATGCATTTGTTCAACTGGCTTAAAATCCACACGCACATTCAAATCTTATTTAATACTCAGACAAACACAAACACACACACACACACACAAATACACATACACAATTAAATGGATGTAGATTACTTTAAATTAATGGTTAAAAGGAAGATCATAATTTGTGATTCGCTTTATTTTGATTAAAGCTCAACAATTTTGCCCAAAAACAACCTTTTTAGTTGTTATTATCTAGTATTATAATTATCTATGTTATCCCAGTTTTATTATGCTTTGAACATTTACCATATGACCATATCGAATCAGCTGATCAAGCGTATATATATATATATACTTTATGGGGTCGGAGACGCTTTCTTTCACCATTTCATAACAAAAGTTATTAACACTTTCAAAGTGTATAAAAATAACACAGTTCAGAGGATCAATATATTTCAGTTTAGTTAAGTATACTATAAAAAAAATACATAAAAAATCAAAGCTTACATTTTGTTTCAGCAGTAGTCTATGTAACGCAACTGAGTGTGTGTGCTCGTGTGTGTGACGCCAGCAAAAGGGAAAGAGAAAAAAGAAGAAGACTGTTATGCACAGAGCTTTGACCTAATCTCTGGTGCAATATTTCTACTCGTGCCTTGCTTTACTTTGGCTATAGCATTGCGGCTTTGGAGAGCAGGAGGTGTGTGTGTATGTATGTGTGTTTGTGTGAGTGTGTGTGTGTGTGTGTCATTTATGTTATTACTTTTCTACTTCAAAACATACAGACACACACACACATATATATATATACACACGCACACACATGTCGCTGGCTTTCAAGTCGCCGTCACAGTCAGAGCAGAGAGCTATTTATGTGAGACAAAATTCCAGTTGGTATTACGCAAATCCCAAATGCTTTAGCTGTCGTAGCTTTCTTCCAAGCGGTTTCCTTCCGACAACGATGGCTAACTGCAAGCCCGCCCAATGCCGCTGACGCTCAAACTGAAGCTGACTGCTGCAAAAGTGCGTGCTTGCATTTAAGCAATATGTCATTGTGTGTGTGTGTGTAAGAGAGTTCTCCCCAGTTGGAATCAACAAGAATAGTACCGTCTCAGAAGTCTGTTTAAGTTGTATTTTGTTTTAAATGATTCTTAAAGCTAAATAAAATCCAATTTTTGTATTTTGTACACTATATAGATTTGAGTTTTGCTGATTTATTTTGATACCTGTTTAATTTATGTTTTATTCGCTGATACCAAAACGAATATTGTTGTTCTGTTAAAAGCTTTTTAGTTCGTTCAGATGTTTAGTTGGTTCCATCAACCGATACAAACGAATGAGCTAGATGAACTTAAATCATGAATATTGTTCCTTCCTTCGTTCGGATTCTAAAGTAGACAATACAACTGTAATGTTATTCCAGCTAAGTCGTTTTAGTCTCATTGTCTGTGCATGTATGTAAATTCTATGCTACTTTCGGTTGGATTTATCAATTTTACATACATAGACTTTTGGATACACTTTACAAACACCAAGTGAATTTAAATGCGAGTCACTTCTTGACGGGCTTTAGATATAATATCTAACATTTGTTCTGCGGTTTTAAAAAATTGTATAGCTTTGATTTGAAGGCAAGTTTAAGGCATGTTTCAAGAAATATTTTCAACGCAGATTTTATTTACTTTTATTTTTGTATCAAATTATTAAGGTTTAACATATTTTTTCACATTCACTGTCTTCGGCCTGAAGACTGCTTGGACCAAAAGGCATACACAAATGTTTAGGTGTACAGGGTGTCTCAAAAGTAAATCATAAATGTAAGCTCCACACACACATTCACACACATACACACACACACACACAGACATTGGTGGTGTGTGCTGTGGCACTTGGTTATTCTTAAGCGGTCGCGTTTTGTGGCCCATTTGAAGTGCACTCGATTTTCTTGAGACGCATCCAAAGCAGTTTGGCAAAAGCCAGTCAGCTTGAGCTGTCTGTGTGTGTGTGTTTAAGGTTAACCTTTGGATATGGCCACGTTAAAGTGTTGTTGTACTCATTGCATTGTCATCGAGCATGGGCTTCGATTGGTTCTGTTTGCTTATGTGCAGGGCTATCAACTACTATTTTTGGGCCATAAATGAATTATGCGACACATTTACTCAAAATTGCTTCCCATTGCATAATACTTCATCCGGCGAATAACGAATGGCAAATGGCAAATGGCTTGCATTTGTACGTTTTGTCTTTACTTTTAATCATGCCATCTTACTCTATTCGGGCTCATTCCATCTCTGTTTTGTTGGGCTGGGCTAAGTCAGACACATTCAATCGTTTATCTCGAGGGCTTCGTGTGTGGCTTGCGTCTTTCTAATAGAATGCCCAATTCTATTTTTGAGCTTCTAATAAATTTCAAGCTCCTTTTGCAGTTTTAGCCATGTAATTTTTATAAACTTGGCTACGGCTCTTCTTCTTGCTGTTGCTGTTGTTGTTGTCGTTGGGTTGCGTTGGCTTGGCTCAGACTTTGTGTCTGGTCAGTAGAGTCGAAGTTCGCCTTTTTGTTTCAGTTAACAACTTTGGTTTTTGCAAACTTGAAATCGTTTAGAAAACCGCTTGGCATTTGCCACAAAATACAAAAAAAAAAACCCAAAACTCCCAGTTGTTCACTGTCTCTCTCTCTCTCTCTCACTTACTCTCACTCTCTTTCTATCTGTTTCTCGTGCTCGTTCTCTTTCTGGCTGGCATGCATATGTGTTGCTTGTGAGTGCACTTAAAGTTTTGGGTTGCTTGATTTATAGCGCACTTTCAATTGTTTCTTCAGCTAATGCCACTCCCATTGCAGCAGCAACAACAATGGCAAACATTACATTGACACTGTAAACTGTCTGCTCCTCCCCATCCCTCAAACTAAACCTTTTCCCATCTTGTGTGTGAGTGTGTGTGTTTTTATTAATAGCAGTCGGGAGCAACTTAGACATAACTTCATCACTTACTTGTTGGCAGCGGTCCGCATTTGGCTTCATCTTTAAATGTGCAGAACTTTTGCAAGTCGTCAAAGTATAGACCAGAGGGGCAGCGATTCAAATACGGAAAGCCATCGACACACTAAAAGACAAACATAACATAGTGTGTGTGTGTGTGAGTAAGAAGGATCATTAACTTAATTGAAGTGACCTGACCTGACCTCTTAGGGTCAGACAAATGAACTAAGTTTGTTCGTTTGTTTGTTGTTCGTTCGTTCGTTCGTTAGGGTTTACCTGGTAAAAGCGGCGACAGGTCGCTGGATCAGCATAGTTGCCATTGGCAATGTGCGAGGGGCATGTGAACTCTTCCTTGTCTTTGTTTTGACCTGTAAAATATTTATTAGGTTAATCAATTGTTGTCGAATCAAGTTTTATTTATGCTTGTTAAGTTTATTTGCCTATTCTATATGTATATAATTCATATAATAATATTTTTTTTTTATTATTCAAGTCTTTTTCTACTCTTAAATTCCTTTGTTTTATATATTACGTGTTGCATATATCTAAACCTTTATGAATAACTTAAACACACGAAACAAACGAAAACAGATAACAATTTTTTTTTTTTATTCCATAAATCACTTGAAAACAAGGCTTTTCGGCAATACATTTCATTTTTGTTTGCTAATAAAGCTGGTTGTTTTAAGTTTGTTATGCGGTTAAATGGGACATTAAATAATGCGCCTTTTAATGAGGAAAACAGCGACAAATAATAATAAACGCTTAAATTGCATTGCTTTGCTTTGTGTGTGTAGTTATTTTATTAATTATTGTTTTTTATATTGTTTTGTTATTTGCAAAAATCCAAAATCGAAGCCTTAAAAGCCGCTTGACGTTTTGACATTTACCAAAAAAGCCGCAAGCACAAAAAAAATAAAACAAAACAAAAAAACAGTTATAAAAATCGACGTTAAATAAATAAACAAGATATAAATAAATAATGTATAAATGGCGATTTTTAGTTGATTATCTGAAACAGTGCAGCGAATTAAAACTAAAATATTAATGTTAATGCTTTAATAACAATAAACAAAAATAACGACAACAACCAAAACTGACCACATCAATGGACATTGGCGATTTGAGTCGCATATAATGAATATAAATTGGCTAACAGCATTAGATTAATGCAATGCGCCCAAAACAACAACAACAACAACAACAACTGCAACAAAAACAACAATTATAATAATCATACACAAATGCTGATTGAGTCCGAGAGTGGGTGGGTGGGGGGTAAGGGAGGTAACTCACAGCTTGTGCATGTTTGAAATTGTATCTCGGCCATTATTTATAAAGCCTATCCATTTGCGCTAATATTAATTAAATGCACACTGGTCTTATTACGTTAGATTTTGTTGCGTATACGCCGCTTGTGCCCATTAGCAATGACTATTATAGTTTTATTGGCTTAATTATTTTAGCTTTTAACCTTCGAACCGCTAACAAACACTTTTTGTATTGTGTACACAGTGTATTGCGCGGTCGGTTATGCTTTTAATTATTATAATTTCCTATTGTTTCGTTTAGATTTTTGGCATTGAACATTTGTCGTCGTGGCAACTGTCAATTAATTGATAGCTTTTGCCAATTTATTTTATGAACATAATTCCATAATGCGCGCCCCTCAAAGTATGCAATTAAAGTTACATGATACACGATTAACGATTTGTAAACCATTACAAAGTGCATTCAACAATTTTGCATTTGTTTAATTTCAAATGCTTAAAGCGAGTGTAAGCAAACGTTTGATCGCTCATTAACAAGCTATATATTGATTTAAGCATACTGCATAATGCATACTCAAATTCAATGTTCCATATCTTCGGTGTTTCTTAACAAATTTTAATAAAAATTTCACAGATTGTCATTATTTTGCTTAATGTTTCAACGGCCGTCTCAAAGTTTTGCAAATTCCATTCCATGTGTATAACGGAGACGGGAAGAGTTATCGGAAATCGAAAACAAACTTGTACTGCCTACAGATTAGGCGAGCTTATGTTCCAAATCTGGAGTCTCTAGCTCTTATAGTCTATGAGATCGCAACGTTCATACATACGGACAGACGAACATGGCTATATCGACTCGGCTATTGATGCTGATTAAGAATATATATATACTTTATGGGGTCGGAAATGCTTGCTTCTGTCTGTTACACAAAACCATAATACCCTTTTTACCCTTTACCCATGTTCAATGGTTTGAGGGTATAAAAACTTTGAAAATATTTTGTTTGCCTTTATTATTTATTCATTTAACACACACACATACATATTTTATTGAACTTTTGCATTTGCTTGCGCGTTTATTTCTCGCAAGGCATAAAAAATGTGTTTGTATGCAACAAACGGGTGCAACAGCGCGATCCCATGCTGCAACGCCTTTTCGTATACTGCGTATTGATTTTCGTATATAAACATCGTGTTGAGTGCAAACAGATAAAACTTATGTATGCACATATAGTACATATGTTATTGATGAAAAGTAGAGTAAATAAATAAATAGAGTAAAAAAAACAATAAATATAAATTGAAACTAGTAAGAGTACTTAACTCGAGAGGAATTTCGACGGTATACCAAAGTGTTTGTATCGGTTAATTGGCAAACGGAAAAGTTATAGATATAAAAAGTCATTTAGAAGAATTTGATAATAATTGATGACGTTATTTATACTTTATTTGTATTTTGTTTGTAACATACTTTATTCTTGAAATTTTATAGAGTATCAAATGAATGAAAAACCAAACAACATTAACAACAAATCTTTGCTAAATATTAAATATTTCTGCCGCCAATAAGTTTCAATATGTGTGTGTGCATTCGGTCAATACAATATATATATATATTAATGTCTCTATGCGTATATAAGTGTGTGACCCACAAAGTCGAACAAAACAATGAACAAAACGGTATTATTTATGCCTCAAATATTTAGTGCTATATAAACGTGAAATATGCAAGAAACCGATGAATAAATAACTACAAACAACAAAGTACAACACAATTTTAAGCATATTTTCATACAATTATTATAGCGAATTAATATTTATTAGCCAGCGCATGGTTGTCGTTTTTAATCAGATTGAAAAAGGGGGGCAGCAAAAAAAAAAATTAATCGCATTTTGTTTTTATTTATTACTGTAAAGATTCCAAAGTTAATGAAAAATGTGCTTAAGAAATGGTTTAATAAAAACATAAAACATATAAAAATTTCTTCCTCGTTAAACCCCATTGCAGGGGCGCCACTGTTTTTACGTTTATTTGCGGTGTCACCTGATGATGCAGGTGTGGCTGCTGTTGCGGCAACAACATTTTTTTTGTAAAATTAAACACAGCACCAAAAAAACAAAAAAAAAAACGCCAATAATGTTTGGAATTTTTTAAGTGTCTTTAATAAATTGGCAATGCGGAAAACAATATAATATGTAATTAAAAATAAGCCCAAAGAACTGAAACGTGCAAAATGATCTTTTCTTTTACACACCTCTCCCCCCTTTGTCGCCTCCAACTTCTTTCATTTATGTTCAAGAAATAAAATGTGCAAAGAAAACCGAACGAATAGTAAAGGAAAATTCAACCTGGCGAGAAGCAACTACAAAATCAGCCAACTTTATATTATTCACATTGAAAAACGCTTATTTTTCTCTCTCTCTCTGCCTGTGTGTGTGTGTGTGTGTGTGTACATTTACATACATACAAGAGTGTGTTTGTGTTTGCCTGTTGATGTTGCCCGTGCGGCTGCAGCATTGGCGTTGTTGTTATTGTTGTTTCTCGATTGTGTGTTTTTTTATTCATTTCGTTTTTGTTTTTTGTTTTTCGTTGTGTTTTTATTTTTGCTGATGCTATAATAATTTATTTAACATTTTGTGGCAGTTTTAAGCGTGCTGAGCGGATCCGAGTCGAGCCGATCGAATGGAGACCTCGCTTGCTATAGCTTCAGCTCAAATGCCCCAAAATGTGCCATGTGCCCCCCCATATAATTTAAATAATAATAAAAAAAAGAAAGAAAGAAAAAAGTGTTTTGTGCTTTAAAATAATAATAAAATATTTATACAACAAACATAACATATCACACTTATATGCACATTAATGGTTGTTAAGATTCAGTTTGTTTAAATTAATTACTATAAAAAGTCGAGAACGAAATTGCTCGCAAAGTCGTATTTAAAGTTTTCGTTATGGTGTACATATATATAGATATATTTATAGATTTTGTTTTTAATTTATCGCAAGCCGCAAACGAAAACAACACCAAAAAAATCACAGAATTTTTTTTTTAACGTTTTAAGTATATGTCGCACGCGGGCTCGTCTGTGTATGTGTGTGTGCGTGCTTGTTTGGGAAAATGAAAACTGAAACGGACGAAAAAGGCAATAAATTGCACAACTGATATATGGAATATGAATAAGAATTGCTGGACAACGCAATCAACTGCTGCAAGCGAAGTGTGTTCGATAATTTTGTATATTGGTGAGAGTGGGGAGAGGCAGCGGCAGCCAGCTTATATGAGCATAAGCAAATGGGCGTTACTTTGATATATTTTCACTTAAAATGCTTCATTTTCGTAATACACGCATTACACACATCCTCTTTACTCTCTCTCACTCTCACACTCACACTCACACTCACTACCTCTCGCTCGTTCTGTCTCTGTTTCAATTGTGTGTCACTTTCTCTCTCTGTTTCTGCGTCTTGGACTGTCTTTTTATACCCTGATCCCATTAAAAATGGGAAAAAGGGTATAATGAATTTGTGCAAAAGTATGTAACAGGCAGATGGAAGCATCTCCGACCTTATAAAGTATATATATTCTTTATCAGCATCAACAGTCGAGTCGATATAGCCATGTCCGTCTGTCTGTCGATCTCAGAGACTATAAGAGCTAGAGACTCCAGACTTGGAACAAAAGCTCGCCAAATCCCTAGGCAGTACAGGTTTGTTTTCGATTTTCGATAACTCATCCCGTTTCCAATATACACATGGGATCGATAACAATAAAATCTTGAGTTTGAAAAATTTTTAGATGGCATTTGAATTATTAATCAAAATAATAACAATCTGTGAAATTTTTATTAAAATCGGTTGAGAAACACCGGAGATATGGAACCTTGAAGTTGAGTATGCAGTATGCAGTATGGTCGTACACAAACGCACACATACTTGCAAGCACTGACTGTACGCGTAAAGTATAGGGATCAGGGTATCGTCTAGTCGGGATTTCTCGACAAGAGCCTTCTTACTTGTTTTTTTTGGGTAAGTTTAATTTAGCACTTGGCACACCAACAAAACAAGTCAAGTGCAGTTCTCGGTTATGTCTGTGAGTTTTCCCACTCTACTTTTATGGCCAGTTATCTAACTGGGTCATCAAATAAACTGTAATCATAATCGAATGTCGGTTTTTGTTAGCTACTATTTATTTGCATAAATCAAACGCGAGATCAGCTTATTGGTCAGCAGAGGTTTGTTCAAATGCAAAATGAAATTTCGAGGCACAAAGTCAAATACGAATTGGAATCGGATGAAAAAAGATAACCTATTATTATTGTTAACCTCTATTTTAATGCTGCATTTGTTCATTCAAGCATTCAGTTTCAGGTTTACAAACTAAATTTTAAATTAAGTTCCCGCATCTTTTGTATGTATGTTTGTTACTCTGGGTCTTTTAGCTAACCAATATATTCTGTCAAGGTGTTATCCGTGTCCTTTTCAGTATCACCTTCAGTGTCGCAACATGAGCTAATGTCTTCGTTCTTAGGTTCCTGCAGCTCAGGACTCTTATCCATGATGCTATAGGCCGAGCCAGATGAATTGCGCAACTTTGGCCTGCTTAAGTTACGGATCAGAGAGCGACTACGTTTAAAATCTCCTTGTCCCAACAATTTGTTGATATTGGCCTCTTCGAGGGCTGTTGGCTTTCTGTGGTTCGGTTTGCGATGCTGACCAGATATGGTTATTGGAGACGTCTCGAAGTTAAGCTTGTAAATGGGTCCAACACGATCCACAAATCCTAGGCGCATACTCTCCTTTAATCCACGATCCACATCCTTCTGCAGCTGGGGTAACTCATTAAAGCGTATATTTTGCTGCTTAGCCACCTGAATGATAATATCCTCCTTGGTGCTGACTCCGGACTGAGCTGTCAGGGCTTCAAATATGTTCAATCGTTTCATTACTGTAATTTTTTGTTTGCTTAAATTCAAAACTATTACGGTCAATTTTTAGCTTTTTTTGATGTAAACTCAAAGGGGGGGGAAAACAAAATAAAACAAGTAAATATTTTTTGTCAACGTCTAAATGTCTAAATCTAAATGTTTTTTTTTTTATTATTTTGTTTGTGGATTTTAGTTGAAAATTTGAAGGTTCTCAATGCTTACTTTGTAGAAAAGAAAAAAACATAATTTTAAAATTTCCAGAAACTAAATTATTGATTAGCTAAAGTTTCATAAACTATCAATTAACAACTTTAATTATTATGTTTCTCGAAAAGATTCTTATATGTTTTTTTTTCTCTAATGCAGTTTCAACCGCTTTGCTTTGTTGTCCCAATCCAAACGTCACACATTATTAACTTCACCTGGTCGTGTGTGTGTGTGTTACTTGTGCCCAGTCAATATAGCCGTGTCCGTCTGTCCGTCCGTCTGTCCGTCCGTCTGTCCGTCCGTCTGTCCGTCTGTCCGTATGTATGAGCTAAGAGCTAGAAACTCCAGATTTGGAACTTAAGCTCGCCTAATCCCTAGGCAGTACAAGTTTGTTTTCGATTTTCGATAACTCATCCCGTTTTCGATATACACATGGGATCGATAACAACAAAATCTTGAATTTTGAAAACTTTGAGATGGCATTTGAAATAATGAACAAAATAATGACAATCTGTGAAATGTTTATTAAAATCGGTTAAGAAACACCGGAGATATAGGACATTGAAGTTGTGTATGCAGTATGCAGTATGTGCGTACATACAAACACACATACTTGCAAACACTGACTGTACGCGTAAAGTATAGGGATCAGGGTATCGTCTAGTCGGGATTTCTCGACTAGAGCCTTCTTACTTGTTTTTTTTTGCCTTGGGGCATGCCAACTGTTTGTATTTGGTAAAACGGTTTCTGCTTTTTTATCCGTTGGCATTTTCAAGTAATTTTTCACGCATTTCTGTGGCTGCTTTGCGCCTCATTTTTCACAACACGCGCGCGCGCTCATGTGTGTGTGTGTGTGTTTTAAGCTGCTTAAATGTTTTTGTCACTTCCTTTTGCAACATTGTTTTTTCTTCTTCTTCTTCTTCTTGTTGTTGTCTTTTTTTTGTTGTTAATTTTTTTGTCTTCTTTCCTTTGGTTTTTTTTTGTTGGTGTTGCATTTACAGCACTTAAATTGTAAATAATTCCGATTTGGTTTGCCCAGACTCTCTTTCCCAGATTGAGATACTACTCTCTTCGAGTGTGTGTGTGTGTGTTTGTATGTGTGTAATGGCCAAAAGCCACTTGCCTTTGTCAACAAATTTGCGTTTAAATGGCTCATGTGCCGTTTGCCGTTGCCGTTTGCCGTTGCCATTGCCATTGTCAGTTTGTCAGTTTGTCAGTTTTTCAAATTGTCAATTCAGTTTGTCGGCTCATCTTGGCGTGTCTCGATTTGGCTATTGTTGTTGCTTTGCAATTCGTTCTAATGTATTTTTAAATAATGTTTATTTTTTTCATCGCATTAACTAGAGCACATTACAGACAGAGACAGACAGTCAAATAAAGAAAAAGAGAGAGAGAGCGAGAAAGAGTGATAAGTTCATTGAGCTTCTTATAAGCATGCTAACATTATTCTTGGCCATAAGCTTTTTAAAAGTGTTTCAGATCCAACCATTAAGCAAACAAGTTAATAAGATTCAAGCTGTTTACCATTTGAGATGACTGAAAAGTATATGTTTCATATAACATTTGAATTTTGAATGTAATTGAGAACTTTTTATTTCGTTTTCTAACTTTTTCACTTCAATCCGGAGCTTGAGTTATATTTAAAACTTAAAATTATGAGTTGATGTTTTTTCTTTGTTTTGTTTTAAGCATTTACTTATTGTTTTAAATTCTAACTCATAGCTAGTTTAATAAATAACGTTCTTGAATTATAAGGTTATTTTATTCGATATTCCTAAAAACCCTAATACATAGAATACATACAACATAAACATACAACTTAATGCTTGAACAATTTGTTTATTTTTTGTAGGTTTGAGGTGATGATCCTTACTCTGTTTGTTGACTGTTTTTACTATAAAGAAACCAACTGATATCTGATAAAACCTTAAACTTTGTTTCTGTTTCCATTAAGCAATGCCAATATATATCATATATATAAATATGATTGGGATGCTGAATAAACATGCGTTACGATTGGAAAAAGATTGAGTGCCGTGATATAAAATCAGTGTCACAATCGCCTTTGTAGCTTTGCTTGCCGGTTACATAAATTAAAAGCTGTTTACTGTTATGCATGTTGGCAACGTTGTGGCCCATTGTCGTCGGTTTTGGCTCGATTCCGTTAGCCCCCCCTTATGGTACATAATCTTCAGTTGCGTTCATTGTTAACTGTACACGTGTGTGTGTGTGTGTGTGTGTGTGAGTCGCCATTTACATTAAAAAAAAAAAAAATGTACAGTATGCCGATTTCGAAACGGGTTTCGTTATCGGATGTAATCGAAAGAAAGTGAAATTTTTACAAATAAAAAAAATATACACAAAATATGTTAATATTCATACATACATATAATACATATATATATGTATATATATATGCAATAGATAGCAAGGTGAGATGCCGCATCCCAAAGCCCAAAGGCAATGCATAGCCAGCTGCTGTTGTGAATCGACGGAGCAGATATGGAAAACAGTTAAGGTTGACCATGAAAATGCTCAAAGCCACAAGGCCTGAAGCCAGTGCAAAATATACGCTCATATTTGCATATTCATAACCAACACACACACACACAAACATACTCGATGCTGTTAATGTGTGCCGCTGGCAAAATGGTAATTAAACCAACTGGAAACCAAGTTGGATGTCAAGCGAGCAAAGCTAAAAGAGCCGCTAATCAAGTTGGAGGTCAGCGTTGAAGCATGCATGTTACGTAAGGATCGTCAACAGCATCGACAAAGAGAGAGAGAGAGAGAGAAAGAGAGCAAAAGAGTGGGAGAGAGAGCGAGAGAGAGAGAGAGAGAGAGACGGAGAGAGTGAGAGTGAGAGAACGAGAGCGACTGTATGAAAAGTGAAACCGGCTGAATTTCCAGTTTTATTTTCATTTTATAAAAACAAAAAATTGTTTTTTCTCTTCTTTTATGTTTTGAGCAGTGTAAAGTGTGAAAAGTACGTCAAACAGTGTTGGAGAGCCCAACAGCATTAAGGACAGGTGACCTTGCGGGCCTTTCGGGTGACAAAGTGTCTAGAAAAACCAGTTGGGAAAACCATTTATGATAAGATCAAAAGTCAATGAAATGCCAGCAACAATGTTACCTAATTTGCAGTCGTACCAAAAACGAAACAAGAAATACGAGTACAACCAGGCAAAAATGCGCCAGGAAGACAAAGACTCACACACAAACAAACACACACATTCACACACACACACACACACACAGTGGAAACCCAAGTGACTTCCAATTGGCAACGTCAACACTTTTTTTTTGTATTGATTGTCTTGCACAGAAAACAAAAAATCATATTTGAAAAAAAATATATATAAAAAAATATAAGAAAAAATGCGGAAACGTTTTTTTTTTTATTTTCTGTTATTTTGTCTTACTGCTACTTTCAGTAGCATCAGAAGTGAACTTACCATGAACACCAACTGCAATTAGCAGCGTTGCAATTAGACACTGCTGCAGCATCTTGAAGCTGTTTGAAACGAAACGCAACACTCAGACACAAACCGAATAAACCGATACACTTTTGGGTCTTACAACACACGACAAAAAAAAAGCAACCAACGTAACAACGTCACAACAACAACAACAACAACAACAACGACGACGACGACGGCGTTATAGAGCGAGAGAGAGAGAGGGTTAGAGAGTGGGAGAGACGTCCGCAACGCGCAAATGCAAACCGCCAACTGAACGCAGACAGCGTCAAAGAAATTGCAAGAAGCCAACATTTTTGTTCAAGTCGTTCAACGGCTTTTAATAATCAACGAACAAACGAACGAACGAACGAAAGATCAGCGATCAGTTTTTTGTATACTGAGCGGCCCAACCGAATGAACAGAGAGCTTCAAGCTTTTGGGAGCTTAACTTATTCTCAATTCACTTTCATTTCGACTGGTTCGACGACGACGCGTCAAAAGAGTCGAACAGCCGGTTTGGTTTGAGTCTCTTGGCGCATGCGTGCGCATTACAATGAGACAGAGTGAGGGCAGAGCCCTTGTCCGGCTGCCCCAAAGTGGTGTTAAAGCAAATATGCACATTGCCTCATACATTGTACATATAACATACAACACCCCGCATCGTTTCGTTTTGTTGTCTGTTTGATTCTTTGGGTGTGTCCAGATCACTTTGATACTATTTGTGCTCACGATTCACGAGAACTAATCTCATACACAAACACGCCCTGCATAGCAATGGGCGAGAGAGAATTCTACAACTGTACTTTGATGTAGATGGCGAACAGTGAATACTAATTACTATTTCACAACTAAATCGTATTGCTTTATTGCATAATACTACTTAAATCTTGACAATGTTTCGATTAAGCTGTCTAGTTCAAGTGTACTTCAGTTAGAGAAAGATTTCATTCTTTTTAGTTAATACTACTGGTAGAATATTTGCCAGAAAAACAAATCATATTTAGTTGCAAATGTTTGATGCTAAGGAAAAGCTAATTTGGCACATTACAAACTTGTATTAAGGGTAAAAAATGTTTCTTTTAAATTCATATGATATTTTTTTTATCAAAATGATGATCTTGAATCTATAAGCTAATCACTCGTATATCAAATGATTGATCTGATCTCTGAAACAATTTTAAAACTTGTTTTAGAACTAGCCAAACAAATTAGAAATTTAAATTTAATTTTATACAAAACGCTATTGTATTTTTTTTTTTTTTTGGATTTCCTTGGAATCGTCAATAGAACTTGAATTCATTTGAGAGCTTGTGATTTTTAAATATATTGTATATATGCATATGCATATGCATATATGTTTTTGTATGTTCGGTTCGCTTGATTAAATTTAATTTGACAATTAATAAATTAAGTCTTACTTCAGTTCGCTCCGCTTCGCTTAGCGTTTTGTATATTTTAAATTTTTGGATTTTCTGCATATTCATATTTGAATTTCAACCAACTGGATTTTTAAAAACTAAATAAATAATAAAAAAAAACACACAAGCAAGGACACAAGAGAACAAATTCGAATGAGAAAACTCTGCACAGTTATTTGGCGGTAACAAATTATCAATATATATATATATATATATATATACGAGCTATTTTTTATACGCATATTAGTTGTAATAAATATTTATTATGTAGTTTTTATCATACTTCTGCCCTTACGCCTACACCTTACACCCTCCCGACAGTATTAACATATGCAATATGCTTTGTTTATTTGTATGGAAAAACTATCTGTGATTCAAATTTTGGTTATGCATTTTTGTTTTGTATTGAAAATTTGAATATGAATTCGAATAAAGCGTGCTTTTGTGTGTGTTGTTATTGTTGCAAGTATTTGTATTGGTAAGCCCGAGTGATCAATGAGCCGAAACGTTAAAGTTAAAACAACGCGGATGTCAAATTCAATCAGTGACAAAAAAATCATTGAATAATTGGGTAACTGAGTCCTCAGCACAGATAATAAATGCGAAACGATGCACAGGCTCCTAAATAAAAACAAGTAAGAAGGCTCTAGTCGAGAAATCCCGACTAGACGATGCCCTGAATCCTGTACTTAAAGTGTACAGTCAGTGCTTGCACTGTGTGTGGTGTATCTACGCGCATACTGCATACACAACTTCAATGTTCCATATCTCCGGTATTTCTCAACCGATTTCAATAAAAATTTCACAGATTGTTATTATTTTGTTTATTTATTCAAATGCTATCTCACAGTTTTCAATAAATTCAAATATTCAATATTTTGTTGTTATCGATCCCATGTGTATATCGGAAACGGGATGAGTTATCGAAAATCTAAAACAAACTTGTACTGCCTAGGGATTAGGGTAGCTTAAGTTTCAAATCTGGAGTCTCTAGCTCTTATAGTCTCTGAGATCGACAGACAGATGGCTATATCGACTCGGATATTGATGCTGATCAAGAATATATATACTTCATGGGGTCGGAGATGCTTCCTTCTGCCTGTTACATACCATTATACCCCTTTTACCCATTTTTAATGGGTTCAGGGTATAAAAAGGAAAAGAAAACTATGCAAAAATCATATTGATATTAAAAATATTTAATCAAAAAATAATATATATATATATATAAAATCGTTGTTGAAGAACTTTATATGTATTATTTTATTGGGTGAATAGTAAAAATTCATTTGTCATTTTAGTCCACTGTGTTTTTATCTGTTTTTATTTGTATAACAAATGTTCATTTGTGCACAAGCAAATATACTAATAATATGCAAAATGCTCTATGGATTCTTTACGCACTATTTATTTGGAAAACGAAAAACGCAGCAAATAGCTGTAACTTTACAAATTGACACTACTCTAAAGGCAGCTCGCATAGTTTTGTTTTTTTTGTTTATTTTTTGTTTTGGCTTACAAATGAGTTCTCATCATGCGTACTAGAAGAGCTTCTCAGTTTCTCGTTATACCAAAACTAAAAGTTCGACTTTTGACAACCAGAAGTGGATCCATAAAGTGTGTGTGTGTGTGTGTGAAGTTGGGCCACTTTTTCGTTGTCTTTATTTATGTACATATATATATATATATATGTGTGTTTTTATTTTTTATTTTTCGTGTGTTTATATGAATATTCATATATTTATTTGACTGTAGACAGAGCCAACAGCAGCAGAATCAGCAGGCAGCACGCATGCATATGCCCCGCAATAAAATTTTTGGGCATTTAAACCAATAAATATGTAAATTTTTCATAAATTTAATTAAATTCACCACAAAAGCTGCGTCTTTATCATCAACAGCAGCACCAGAGATAGGGAAAGTTTTTCCCCTCACACAAAAAAAAAATAAAAAAAAAATATATATATATGTAAAAATGCCAAAAAGTGTAAAAAAGAAAACTGACAAAATATAAAATATACAAAAAAATGATGTTGAAGAATTGAATAGTGTGAGAAGTGAGCAATGGAAAGCATGAAACTTTACGGCATGGCATTAGAGATCTGTTGAAAACAATAAGAAGAACAAGCGAACGAAATAACGTACGAAAAATGAATAAAAGAAAAGTTGCGAGAATTGTATGCAAATAACTATAGCAGTCGTCGTCGTCGTCGTCAGGCCAGATCCCGAGGCAGGTGCCAGATGTTTAACTGACTGACTTACTGACTCAATGACTGAATAACTGAATGACTGAATGACTGAATGGTTGTTATGAAATTTCTACGCTTGAGGATTCGCCGCTGATAATAAATTCGAATTGTCAGCGAATTTAACGATTTGACTACTAGTTTTTAACAACAACAGCCATAACAATATGTATGACGAGACAGCAGCAGCAGGTCGGATGCTAGATTGGGGCATGCAACGCGCGGCAGGAGGGGGCGGTGGCACAGCAGATTCGTGGTGGATGAACGCACTCAAACAATAACAAAAAGAAAAGAAAAAGAAAAAAATGAAGTGACAACAAAACAGTTGAAATGACAAAAGGCGAGAAAAATGCAAGTGAGCGAGCGAACATGGAAATTAAAAGCAGCTGAAAGGACAACGCATGGCTAAGTCCCCCCCTTCACCCAAACCCCCAAGCCCCCCTTCTCCACCACCAACCAGAGAGCTAAAAAGCAGCGCAAGAGGATGAGTACGCAAAGCGGAAACTGTCAACTGGTAACCAGGCAGACAAAACTCCCAACACAACACAACACACTCCACCCGACTCGACTCGACTCGACTCAACTCAGAGAGCAGAGAGTGGACCATGGGGCACGTTACGAGTGTGGGGGAGACTGAATAAGAATGCGAATCTGAATGCGAATGCGAATGTAAATGCGAATGGAAATGCGAATGTCTCCTGTTGTTGATGCCATAGTTAGCACTTGCGTTGGCCGGGGACATTTTCAATTAACACTTATTCAATTTTCCAGCGATTTTGACCTTTTGTCTACAGCCACACACAAACACAAACACACACACACACGCACACACAAATACATACAAACAGAACTGGGGAAGGTCAAAACAAGCCAACAACAAATAATAATAACAATAATAATAAGTATATGAACACAATTTATGTCACGTTATACTTTTTGAATTTCCTGTCAATTCTTGATTAAATGCAACGACAATAGAAAAATCAGTTAAACAAGTTTCTCAGAAGAATTAGGGCTGTTCTATAAGTAAGTCAAAAATCTGATATGCATTTCAACTTTGAAAACGCACTTTAATTAACTTTTTGTAGTAAGTTTTGCAAACGTATTTAATTTGTTTTATTCTTGAATCAGTTTTCGTTTGCCTGTTTAGCTCACACATTCAAACAACATTTGGCTTATGTACAACGTGAATAGCGTTTTAAATTTGAATATGTATATTTATGTGTATGTGTATGTATGTATGTATGTTTGTATGTTTGTATGCATAGCTCACATTTTGCTATTTAAATCGAAATGAAAATCGAAATCAAAATCAAAATCAAAATCAAATTAAAGGCTTCGCTCGTCGGTCAAATGCAAACAACAACATTGTGCACAACGAAAAGCTATTTCAGAAAACAACAACAACAGCCAAAACAAGAAAGCAAATCAAGTAGAGTAGTCTAGTCAAGTGCGAAATACTAAGAGATACCCTGTAATACAAACTGATTGAGTGTTTACCATCTCTCTCTCTCTCTCTCTCTCTTTATACTTTCGAAATCTGCTGCCCTTTATGCCTGACCTATGCATAACTAATTAATATCTATTTTAAACACTATTTTTGAAGAACAGGGTATCGATAAAACATCGAAAACAATGAGCTGGACAAAACAAGAGCAGCTTAAATTACTTTGCTAACTGGTCGAATCGAATGTTGCGGGCGTAAATTCAGGCAAATAAGGCACATTAATTATGACGAATATCGCCAAAGGGGTGGAAGGGTGGTGGGGGAATAGAAAATAGAATTGGGAATAGTGAATGGTGTTGGTGGTGGCTGTGGTGTTGGGGTTTGCACTGGTGGCCAGTGGCAATGTTGCGTTTTGTAAAATTGAAATTGGATTGAAAGTATTTGCGCGAAATTCGAATTTCAATTTTCAATTGATGGCGGCAAATTCGACGGCGTCGATTTTTGGACAATGCATCGAGATGGCATGGCTTCGATTGCCTCGTCACGGTCCCTCAAAAACTTGTTGTTGTTGTTGCAGTTGCAGTTGTTGCTGTTGCAACACAATTCACAATCCTATGAACTGTCCAGATTCCCGAATTCCCAACTCTTCGATGTTGAAGCGGATGCGTTCGCAGCAAACAGCACCTTTTTTGCAATGTGTGTGTGTGCGTGTGTGTGTGAATGCGGCGCAGTTTTCAACTGCCATTTTCCTGGTTCACTCAATTACAGGCCTTCTGTGTCCATTGGATTGTCATGAGCTAAAACTGCAGGCCGAAACTGAAACCAAGTCCGTAACCGAATCATTCACCAAATTTGCAAACGAATGTGTGTGTGTGTGTGTTTGTGTGTGTTTGGTTGTTTGCTGTTTGTTGTTTGTTGTTTACGGGGCTGGCCGTTGGTTAGCGACAGACAGACCAGGTGCACTGACGCCACCTTTACCCTCCCTCTCCCCTATCGTGCAACGCAAAGCGAAGCGAGAACATTGCCAACAATAACAATGTGAATCGAATGTTTCTTGCATGCGCATCTCTTCTTCTTTATCATACATCTCGTTTCTTCTTCTTAGAATTCACATGTTCTGATGTTGATGTTGATGTTGTTTGTGCAGCAGATTTATGGCTGAAACGATTGGCCAAGCAACGAGAGCGAACTGCTTTATTTGCCAGCCATTAAACATTTTTGCATAATTACACACAGAGAATTGGCAAATAGAACATTGATTCTTTTGTTTTTAGTGTGGGTCGTGCTGCGATTCAACATTTATTGACCTATTGAATACCCTACAAGACAGCAAACAAATTGAGACAAAGAAGGAGTTGTTAATCAATGGGCTTAGGTGCTGACTTAGCCAAAGATATATAAATCAGCTGAAGCTGTGAAGTTAGTGACTAAAGTTTGAATATCTTTTGTAATTGAATAATTTAAAACTGTTATTGCTTATAAACACAATCCTAGCAAAATACAACATATATTTAAATACCATATTACTTTAATTCTTACTTTTAAGCTTTACTATCAGAAGGCTAAATAAATAGATCAAATGATTTTATCTCATATATCCTAAAGTAATGAAGATATACTGATATTGCTTAAAAACGATTTATGGGGTATGTTGAAAATTCAATCTTCACTTCCATTTTGTGTTGACCAAATGCTATTAAAACACATTTCAAGCATTGCACATTAAGTCGGCCACACTCCAAAAACAACAACTAGTAGATATAAAACGAAGCTTTAACAATATTTAGATTTCTCATTTAAACTGTCCCACAAAACCGGTAAATTAGAAACTAAATGAACTTTTTTGAGATTCATAAAATACTCGAACGTAATTTTGAGTACATTTTTAAATAATAAATCCGAAACAGTTGACTGTGAGTGTGTCTCTCTTTATGTGTGTGTGTGTGTGTGTGTGTGTGTGTGCGTTTTTTACTTGATTCACTGCAGCCAGATTTATTTGGCATATATTTTATGCTGGATGGACACTTAAAATGAAATTCGAGCAAAAGAAAAAAAAAAAGAGAGAAGAAGACTAATAATAAAAGTTGTATGTTTGTATATTCAAAATAATTTATTTAATACACATAAAAAGTTTTTCGATTTATTTTGGTGTTTTGTTCGAACTTCGTGCATGGACACATAATTCACTTTACCTTACCGCCCTACCGTCCTACCGCCCACTCTGACCATCCTCCTTTCAGTTTGGACAACAGAGTCCAAAAGCAACCAAACAACCGAACGAACGAACAAACGAACGAACGAATGATTCACATCAAGCCGCAGGTGCATGAAGCTGATCCGAGGAGAGAGCGTGGCGCATTAATTTATGTTGAGCGTGTAAATTTATGGGCCTAAATTGAGGAACGCCACTGGAAACTGGAACGGAAAACAGTACGCTTATGGGGGGGCATAAGGGGAACACTACTTACTGTTGTACTTGTACCTTGGACAATGATAATCATTGTCCAAAGAGAACGACAGAGAGAGAGAGAGAGAGAGGAAGAGGCGGGGAGAGAGCTAAGAGAGCCTCAGCTGAAGATTGAGGTTGAGTCGGAGAGTTTCCGGTTTTTGTTGTGTTTGCTTGTCGCGCCAAAATGAAATGAAAATGGCTGCCTTACAGATATTTATTGAATGCCCCCTTGACGGCCCCCAGTTGACCAAAAAGGAAAGATGAAACCAAAGCGGAATACTGAATACTGAATCTACTGTTGCAAGCGGCAGCAAATGACTTGAAGCGTTTTACACCTGAAATGATTTCATTTTAAGGACGTGTCTCGTGTCACTTTCAAGGAGGGCATTTTTTTGTTGATGTTGTTGTTGTTTTTTTTCGTTCTTTCATTTTGTATTGCTGTTAAATTTTTTTTTGTTTGCGCAATTTCAGGCGCCGGGCAAGTGTATTAAATAAAAAGCGACAACAAATATTGTTACGCTTGTCGCTTTCAGCGTTTTTTGGTTAACATCGCCCACATCTGAACACCTCTACACCTCTTTCCATCCTTAGTCACAGTGTCAGGCAGTGTCTGGCTAAGTTTTTTTGTTTTGTCCTCTAACTTTGACTGTGTGGCACCCCGATCGACCCACCTTGCACAGCCTTGCCCGGTTAATGCTTAGAAAATTGGACGAGAAATTTCATTCCATTTTGCCTGCAAATGCGTCAAACTAACAAAAAAAAAAAAAAAAACCAAACCAAACCAAAAACCGGAGAGAGAGAGAAGGAGCGACACGCTGTAGAACTAATGGAACTGAAGCTTACCTTACTTGTAAGCAAATATTTGCCTCTGAAATAAAGTAAGTAAGTTGCCAGCCTTTTTGCTTTCCTCGCCCTCGGCATCTCTCTCGCTCTCTCTCTCTCTCTCTGTCTCTTCAGCCAGCCTGCCTGCTTGCTTGCCTGTCCATGTTAAGCTGTGTGCGGATTCTTAAAGCAAACAACTGACTTACCGATTTTCGAGTTTCGATGCGGATCCTCATCAGCTTGTTCATTCTGCTCCATATGGTTTGATTCACTAGGCAAAAGCGAAAACCCTTTTTTGCCCGAATGCAGATGCTTTAATTATGACTTCAATTTGCCCTCAAAGTTGACATTACTGATCAAATATGGTTAGCTGATGTAATCTGAACTTTTAACAAAGATTGCAAATTGACTTTAATCACACTTCAATTAATGTTGACTTAAATTCCTGTTTCGATTTGCAGTTGACAGACACAACAATGTTGTTTCTGAATGTTTCTTTGATTTCTCATTTTCAATCATCTCTTCATTTAGGCAGTAAAAGTTGAGCTTATTTTAAAGCATTGTTTGAGTTGTAAGTGTTTGAAATTTTGTAGTTTTTAGCTATTTTCCGATTTATAAAGCAATTATATTCCAAAAAGTGCAATTCACAGTTCTTGTTACTTCAAATTGAAAGCTTAATGCTTTAATTATTTAAATAATATACTCAAAACGAGCGAAGTATTGAAAAATCGCAAAAAGCTTTCATAAATATTGTATACATTTAGAATTTTGTTCAGCAACCAAAACAAAATTTTTGATTGTTGAGTTAAAACGTCACATTATTCTAGTTAAGTACTTTGATTTTAATGAGTACTTTTATTTTAACTTTGCTTTTATGTTTTTTTGAAGGGGGAACTTTGTGCTAAAAGTACTAAGTACATAGGTTATGTTTAGGTTAGCTGTTCAGCTGAAGTGAAATAAGTTCACATTTACAATGCTTGTTCACGTGATGATGTCAGCAGGAAAAACAAATAAATGTTTGTGATGTCAAGACAATGACAAGTCATTGGGTCTAAGTTAACCAAGCCGCTAATGGGTCGTCCAGTGCTCCAAAATAATGGTTTGTCAGGGTAAACAAAACGCATCTTAATGCTTAACCACTTGCGGCAATAAATCACAAGTTATTATTTTCAAACCTACATCAATCAAATCAAATCAATCAACATCAACTACAACCACAACAAAAACAACAGCAACATCAAAACCAAACGATGTTTGT